>CM041778.1:311723463-313211468 GCA_023374045.1 Limonium bicolor
GTTCTGCAAATCTTCACTATATAATCTATTAATAAACTCTTCCCTAATTCTGCAATAAACTCAGAAACTATAATTAATTCGTCAACGGCTAAGTCTAACGAATCCTAACCAGTTGCTAGAACTAGCAGCAGGCTAATGCTCTAATCCGGACAACTAATCGCATAAAGAACAGTTTCTATTTGAGACCGATTAACCTATAGGCAGGATCATGCTTCTAGTCGTTAATCAGGTTTAATTCCTATGTCTTGTTAACTATCTCAGCTCTCGCGTGTTGATTAGAAAACTACAAATATTGCTTTAATAATTGATCAGAAGGTTAAAGCACATGAAGAACTGGAATTAAACTAGTGCATCAATGAATTAGTCAAAAAATTACAAATAAATATAAAGATCCGATTTGCTACCCCAATCCGGGGAGCTAAATAAACTACTCAAACATAACTATAAAAGTAACAAAACAACAAAGGAAGAACACATTGATAAATTAGATAAAAAGGGAAGAAGAAACTCTGTTAGAAATTCTCCACTCCGCCTTATATCGTCGTGTGTCTCTGCATTAATCCTCCGTCAAAAGTGTGGTATGATAACAATGGTGGAGTTATGGTTGTGGAAGGAGAGATGGAGAGGCCGAAGCCTCTCTGCTGGAGCGCGGCGGGCGTGTGCGTGCGAAAGGCTGGAGAGAATGATGTAGTATGGATGGATGTTGGTGGATGATGGTGAAGGTGTGGGGCGGATGGTGATGATATATGTGGAGATGGGAGCAGCAAATGAGGTTGTGGGTTTAATGAAGGAATGAGAGACTGGAGCCCCTTTGGGCGTGGGATGTGTATGTCCTTCTGCCATCGAACTCCCTCCTCTTATAAGACTTTTGCATTTATCTTTAATCCTCCGTGGCTGGTAAAGATAAATAATTAGATTTTTATCTTTTCCTTTCAATACCTGCAGCTCTGTCGCTTCAAACAATTATGCAGCAGCCCATGATTTCAATCGAATGGATGAGTCCACGTCCAAATTAAATATTTGCCATACACCATGGAGCAGCCCGTCTACTCTTTTTCAACAATTCAACCGTACCATCAAACAAAACAGCCACCTCATTCTTTTTGTTTTTATTTGACGCAGCCCATTTCAACAAGCAGTACGTGAATCTCCAAAGCCCATTTGCTATTGATTATTTTATAATCAATGATAACCTATATAAAAACAATGTCGTGGCTGCTATCAACTAATATATAGACGCCATGGGTAAGCCACGATTATGGTGATATATATATATATATAATATATATATATATATTATATTACCGTTTTCTGCATTTGACAAACAAAATATGTCAGCTCTCATCTAAATATAAATCTTATTAAAACATAAGATAAGTGTAAAATATGGTATGAATTGTTGTCAAAATAGGAAGAATTATAACCCTAAAAATAGATGTATTTCGCACTTATCAAACTTCCTCACACTTAGCTTTTGCTTGTCCTCAAGCAAATATAGAATATGTCTACTTTTAAGCACCGTAGTATCGAAACTTAGGAACAAACAATTGTTGAAGGAAAACGAGCAAAATGACAATCAAAAGAATAGTTCTGCTATCTGCTGTAGGTTTTCGCAAACAGTGAAAAAGAAGGATTTTAAAAGCATGGAGAAGTTAGATTATAGAAACTGACACAGAATAGTTTAGGATCTTCCACCATTTTTTCCTCTAACCTTTGGATGACAAGGGGTGTGAAGTAACACCTTATTCCGTGATACCTTTCAACACCACATACTCATGATCAGAATAAGCAAAATCGAATTACACATTTAACTTTTCAAAGTTCCTTTTTCTTAACATTATATTCTGCTATTTGCATATTTAATTCATCCCCTCAGACTTTTCTCTTCACCCTTGTAGCGGCGTTGGGCCTTCTATCCCAGTTCACAAGACCTTAGGTAGATGGGTGATGAAGCACCCCAAGGACTTAATAACCGAATGAAGAGGCCTGTTTTGGTTCAGAAATAAATTTCAATTCAGATCAGCGGAGTACCTTGCCTTATCCTTTCATACCAAACTTTCTTATCATTCCCAAAAATCCTAAACTAGACTTATTCAGTTTTCATAATCAGCTAATCCACCAAATTTCAGTGAAAATAGATTCAGTTTGGATAAAACTATACATACAAACAGCCAAAAGCAGAAAGATTCTTGAGGTGGCCATCAGGCTTGTTTTCAAAGCCTCAACAAAAATTTTCACCTGAAGATTCAATATTTATTGGCACTCAAAAGAAACAATTCCTTCAAAGCAATAAGACAAACAAAAACAAGTATGACATTTAAGCGCAACTGGCATATTTTCAGGGAAAGGTCCTACTTCCTCACACTTAAGAGGAGCAATGTCCTCATTGTTCAAAAATAAAAATCAAGAAAAGACCTTTCAAAATATGCCACTCATGAAGAATTTCATTCAGGACAATAATGACTGATATAAAAATAATCTTTAAGCATAAAAGTCATGATAGGCTGAACATAAACATTAAAAAGAAGGAGAAACTGAAACTCCCCTAATATCGTAGATTGAGGAAGGTTCCCTTCCTCACACTTAAGCTCGAACAAGGGGGGTAGCGTTCCTCACACTTGCGTTCTAGCAAGTGTCCAGCCTTGGGGGTCATCAAACACCATAATAAAAATTTCACCTACACACACTCACAAACTACCACAAAACGCTGAGAAGCGTTGCATTAAAAGCACAGACACCATTCTCACTTCTAAATAAAATAAAAACAAAAATAAACCATAAAACAAAAACAAAACATAAATTTAACCACTGGGTTGCCTCCCAGTAAGCTGCCCGTCTTTATAGTCTTTGGCTAGACTCCTGCTTTGTTATCCTGGATCAAAAATAAAAGTAGACAACAGCTTTTCCAGGAAAACGAAATAGGCAGTAATTAAAAGCAAACCACCAGGATCAAAACAAAGCGTTACTTCGGCAAATAAAATAGGAAAATAAATACTCCACAAAACCTGGTGTTTGAGGAGATACTGCCGGTAACGTAGTACTAACAGGAGATCAGGTGATGATGGTTCTTCTTCCTCAAATTGGAGGATGTAAACATCCTCCTTCTGTTGTTGAGGTTTCTGGAGGCAAAGTGGGAGTTGTTGATGACTTGGTGGTAGCGGTGTTCCCTCCTCAGATACAAGGATACAAATATTCTCTTCTGGTTGCAGAGACTTAACATTATAATCCTGCTGGTAGACAACTTCAGAGGGAGATTCAACTTCTTCAACGTCTTTGGAGTCAACCACATCAGGTACCTCCACTGGTTCACAGATATGTGCAGGCAGAATATCTTCAAATACTGGTTGCTCTATTTGAGTTGAGGTTGAAGGAGGAGGGGAATAGAACTCTTCAGCATGTCGCTCAACCTCTTCATCAGACTCCTCTTCAGCTTCAGTAATTATAGGCTTGAAATGGTCTTCACCCATCAAAGTCTCTACTTGAGATTGGTCCACTAGGTCCGAATAACTTTGGCTATGGGAGAATTCCACTTGCTCCTGTGCTAGCTGCTCTGCAAGCTGGCTCATCTGTCTCTCCAAATTCTGATTAATGGAGGCCTGATCAGCAAACTTAGCATCAAACTTAGATTCAATTTCAGCAAATTTAGCATTAGTGGCTTTTCTTTGCTCCAGGATCTCTGCAAGCATGCTCTCTATCTTGCTCGTATCCTCCTTAGGAGGCTCCTGATAAGTGTAGAATTGTTGTTCCTCCATCTGCATTCTAGTCTGCTCACCTTCCCACCAACAAGGCTGTCGATAAGACGATTGTTGTGGCTGGTAATAATCTTGTCGCCTGAACTGGTTGTAACTTTGAGTACCCGACTCATTATACCTGTTCAAATTCTGCTCTATGTTCATTATCGCAACCGTCGTCTCCAACTGTGTCAGCGCTCTCCTCAATTCATCCAAGTTGCTCTCCATCATAAAAAATTAGCCTACAAAACAGAAACAAGAACTAGAAGTAGAAAAGAAAAGAAGAAAGAAAAAAAAAACCTTAAGTTTTTGAACTTACGTACTACTAATCTACGAAATCGAATTCAGGAAATCAAAACGTAATTCATAAACAAAAGTAAAAGAAAGAGAAAAGCTACGTAAACAAACTAAATTCATATCAAGTAGTAAAAAAAAATCTAATTGAAATAAAAAAATGAAAATTAATGAACTAATTAAAACCTAAAAACTAACGGATCAATACTAACTAACGAATCAAGAAAATAGATAAAACAAAAAGTAAAATCAAGAAAAACGAAAAGCAAGCCTATTCCTAACTACTCAAAAACGAAAAGTAATTAGTATTGGTTCACGTAACTAATCGGATAGAATTCAAAATCGTGGACACACTTGACAAGAGTGAATTTGAGAAAAACGTCAACCAATTTAAAAGTCAACTTAGACAAGATAGAAAACAACGAAATAAAACTGAAAAAAAAAAGACAAAAATAAAAGAAGATAAAACTCAAATAAAATCTCAATCAGATAAATAAAAATGTCAATTAACCGTGCCAGAGGTCCCCGGCAACGGCGCCAAAAACTTGTTAGCAGAAATATGCGACTACTTCTACCTAGGTAGTATACCTATCGTTTTGCGGAATAGTGAATTAAGTGGGGTTGTCGATCTCAGGGACCTCGTTCAATTAATTGACAATTTATTTACTAACTGAGAAGCTAAACTAAGAAAACAGGAAACGTCACTTTTCAAGTTTGCTTAATTTAAAAAAAGAAAGACTCAACAAACTAACATAAAATAATAAAACAGTAAAATAAACTAAACAATAAATAAAGAGTAAAACTCTAAATAAAAGGAAGCACCCCGGATTGTTCTGCAAATCTTCACTATATAATCTATTAAAAACTCTTCCCTAATTCTGCAATAAACTCAGAAACTATAATTAATTCGTCAACGGCTAAGTCTAACGAATCCTAACCAGTTGCTAGAACTAGCAGCAGGCTAATGCTCTAATCCGGACACAACTAATCGCATAAAGAACAGTTTCTATTTGAGACCGATTAACCTATAGGCAGGATCATGCTTCTAGTCATTAATCAGGTTTAATTCCTATGTCTTGTTAACTATCTCAGCTCTCGCGTGTTGATTAGAAAACTACAAATATTGCTTTAATAATTGATCAGAAGATTAAAGCACATGAAGAACTGGAATTAAACTAGTGCATCAATGAATTAGTCAAAAAATTACAAATAAATATAAAGATCCGATTTGCTACCCCAATCCGGGGAGCTAAATAAACTACTCAAACATAACTATAAAAGTAACAAAAACAACAAAGGAAGAAACACATTGATAAATTAGATAAAAAGGGAAGAAGAAACTCTGTTAGAAATTCTCCACTCCGCCTTATATCGTCGTGTGTCTCTGCATTAATCCTCCGTCAAAAGTGTGGTATGATAACAATGGTGGAGTTATGGTTGTGGAAGGAGAGATGGAGAGGCCGAAGCCTCTCTGCTGGAGCGCGGCGGGCGTGTGCGTGCGAAAGGCTGGAGAGAATGATGTAGTATGGATGGATGTTGGTGGATGATGGTGAAGGTGTGGGGCGGATGGTGATGATATATGTGGAGATGGGAGCAGCAAATGAGGTTGTGGGTTTAATGAAGGAATGAGAGACTGGAGCCCCTTTGGGCGTGGGATGTGTATGTCCTTCTGCCATCGAACTCCCTCCTCTTATAAGACTTTTGCATTTATCTTTAATCCTCCGTGGCTGGTAAAGATAAATAATTAGATTTTTATCTTTTCCTTTCAATACCTGCAGCTCTGTCGCTTCAAACAATTATGCAGCAGCCCATGATTTCAATCGAATGGATGAGTCCACGTCCAAATTAAATATTGCCATACACCATGGAGCAGCCCGTCTACTCTTTTTCAACAATTCAACCGTACCATCAAAACAAAACAGCCACCTCATTCTTTTTGTTTTTATTTGACGCAGCCCATTTCAACAAGCAGTACGTGAATCTCCAAAGCCCATTTGCTATTGATTATTTTATAATCAATGATAACCTATATAAAAACAATGTCGTGGCTGCTATCAACTAATATATAGACGCCATGGGTAAGCCACGATTATGGTGATATAATATAATATAATTATATAATATATAATATATATATATTATATTACCGTTTTCTGCATTTGACAAACAAAATATGTCAGCTCTCATCTAAATATAAATCTTATTAAAACATAAGATAAGTGTAAAATATGGTATGAATTGTTGTCAAAATAGGAAGAATTATAACCCTAAAAATAGATGTATTTCGCACTTATCACCAACTTCCATTTGAGACTTGACTTCGGACTTGTCACCTAAAGTTAACAAACCGACTCGACCTCCTCGGATTACAGTTCAAGGTGGGAGGCCAGATTAAGTATGGTGCGGGGGGATCTCGCCTACATCCCCATGCTAACTTAACTATTTGTTTATTTGACCAGTGGAGCTCACATCTCACTGGCTAGGGTTACTCAAAACCCGACATGGTAAACAATGGAACAATGTAAGACGGTTCTAAATAAAGAACCATTACATTACATGAGTTAAGGCCTAATATGAGAACTAAATAGATTTTCAGGCCTAAAAAAGAAAGGAAAATTATATCCTTTGTACGAGGAGCATCCATTACGATGTTCGATCTGTTTGAGTTATGTGATTACATGTTTAATATGTTGTATGTTTATTGTACTTCGTATTGTTGTTGAAAGTTAATCAATCACATGTATATCGACAATTAGTCGTGTGTAGCCTCGGTACCTCAAGGGTTGCACGTCTTCCATTCCAGCAAAGGTGTTGAGCCCCTCGGGGCCTGCCATTTACTTTTCAAGTACTCGACTGAAGACGACTCACCCTGAGTGTAGGAGTGGGTAGAAGTATATTTGAATTATTTTGATATTTACATGAGTAGTACTTGTACTCTCATGGTTTAAGTTATATTCAGATTTATGTATTGTATTAAACTCGGTATAGTTATGGATTATAGTTTATGTTTTATAATAGCTCGGGAAGTTATCCGGTTAGTCAAACCGTGACTTGAGATTGAATAGGCCTAGTTACTCACGTGGGTGACTAACGGCGGTAACACCAACTTAGTATGAAATTTCACTACGATTTTACTGTAATGGCATGAAGGTTGTTAACGATAATCACATTGTTAGGAGTTGGGATGTTACAGTGTGCCATCGAACGCTCCAGTGGCATCCTACATAATCAAGTAATAGATTATATTTTAGGGAAGGTTAAAACTAAAGATATTATACATTGTGTGTAATACCTTGAGGTCGTAATGAGTGTCACCATGTAGCTTTGGGTGAATGTATTCCCATTGTTCTCGGTTTGGCTTGATATAGTCACGTCCGAATACCCACATCAATCTCAAGACCTTCTTAATGTGGTGGTCTCGGGACTTAGGCTAGATCTTTCGCACGCCGATCTGTTTGACGTATTGCGTCCCAATATGTACAAAAACAACACAACATCCACCCGAACTCTCACGTTTGGAGTTCTCTTTAACCCATACCCAACCTCCAACTGCTCGCACAAACCGAGGAACACACTGTTGTCCATTATCAGCGCATTTTAATTATTCTTTTCGGGTTGCTCCTAAGCACGACTTTCACCCACATCTCCCCACTGAATTCATTTTTAATACCCCGGATCTAAAAATGGTGATTAAATTACTCTAATAAGATTATTAAAGGCCTAATGGTGCCTAAAGAGTATTGGCAAAGAGAATTAAACCAAAAGTAAAGAGAAAATGCGTAAAACGCAAAAAACGCTAAAACGCGCATTAAATGAGTGTAAGAGATATATGATCTCGTTAGGGTCCAATATGGATTCCTAAGGCCTAATTATGCCTAATTAGTGTGTGGGAATGATTCCCAAAGAAAACGGAACCAAATAATGGATTAAAACGCTAACGGAGTTTTAAAGCACGTTTTTCGAGAAAACTCGAAAACGTGACTTTGAGTGGTCAAATAGACCCATAAAAATTATAGTTGATTATATAGCTATAATTAAGTATTAATGGAAGCTTAAGAACCATTAAAAATAAAGAAACGAGAAAAATCCGAAAAACGGGCCCGGTTGGTGAATAGTGCCAAACCGGGTAAATTAACGAGCGTTTTCTGTAAAAAGTCAAAAAACGCCCTCAGCTTGTATTACTTTAGTAGCCGGTTTTAATTAGTATACACACACACACACACACATCTAATTAGCTTGTTAGCTTATTAAGTCACAAGATGACAAATAAATAAAGTAAGGAGGGAATAGTAAAAAGGGATATAACACTCTCTTACCTCCGTTTTTCCCTTATCAGCCACGTTTCCCTCCTCCTCTCTCCACCATCTTCTTCTTCCTCTGCTCATTGCCGATTTGAGAAAGAGCAAGCAGCCCCCATCTTCCTTCTCCATTATCTTGCTCAATCCTTCACCAAATCACACAAAAATAGTACCATTAGATTCCGCTCAGCAAGGGCTTCGTTTTCCACCCAACAAAATCTTGAAACCTCCATCTTCACCTCCATGGCAGTTTGGCCTTTTGAAGCTTGAAGAGGTGCTTTTGACTCTCCATCATCTCCTTAATGCTCTAAGGTAAAAATAAAAGCAAGAGTTTCATCCTTCCTAGCTTTTCCTTGCAAAATCAAAATTTTGCCCACGTTGAATTTTTCCCTCATTTCAGTCGGTTCTTCCTTGCCTTTGTGGAGTGTTGGAATTTCATCCATTTGATTGCCAAGCTATCCATTTGGACACTTGAAGGTAATCTCTAAGTTAAACCCTAAAAGCTAGCTCTTGAAATACTAGTTTTGTGAGGGGAGTTTGAATTAATTAGCTTGTATATATTGTGTGGTATGGGGATGTGATTGTAGATAGCAATCTATACCCTTTGTTTGGTGTGGGAACAAGAAGAGAAAGAGTGAACAAGAGAAGAGGAAGAAGAGAAGAGAGAACCGAAAATTAACAAGGTAATGAACTCACCTTGAGTTAGCTTAGTTCGCTTGCAAAACAGATTTTAATGTTGAATTAAAGACCTTGTTTTAGTGTAGTTAAGATACTACAATTTGAATGAGTAATGAGGATGTTTTTAATGTTGCTTAAGTGTGGGAAATAAGCTTGAGATTAAACTGTTACATATGTGTGAGCAAGGGGGAGCTTAATGTGTTGTTGTAGTAAGTGTTTGTAGTTGATGATGCCTAAATCAAACAGGGGTGAAGAACTGATTTGTGAGCTGATTTTGTGGGTTGAGAATTCTTAGGGAATTAGGCAAGTGCTGTCAAAATTTGCCTAGTAACTAAGGGAGATTAAGAGTGTGAAACCTAGGATAAACTAGGTATGTTTGGAAGAGGAAGAGAATGGTTCTTGGAGTAAACTAGAGAGGAAAATAATTCCATTTGGACTCTAGGAATGACATTAGTGGAGTAGAATCAAGGATGAGAATAATGCAAGAGGCATAATGGTAATGCTCTAGCAGAAACAAAATCTGAAGCACAAGTGTGCAAAATGCAACAGAGGGAATGGGAAATTTGTAGAAAAGGGCAAGAATTGAATGGTGAGTTTGACCAATGATTTGAAGAGGTTTAGAGTTTGTTTTAAGGTGATTAAACATGTAGGATACATGTGGAATGATTAGGGAATGATTAGAGGTGATTTAGGGGTTGAAAAGAGGTCAAAAACTATCAACTTAAACACCTACAGACATGGTCCGGGTTTGTAAACAAGTACACAAACCCGGACCACATCAAAAACGTGCCAGAAACACATCCCAGTATGTGGTCCGGGTTTGTATCCAAGTACACATACCCAGACCAAGGTAAAAAGGCACTAGAAACTGAAAACCGTGATTGGTCCGGGTTTGTAACCCCGGACACAAACCCGGCCCAGGCTAAAAATGTACCAGAATGTGTTTTAAGGTGTCCTAATGATGGGGAAGTGAATGGTAATGGTTTTAGATGATGTTTAGGCCTTGTATGGTGACTAGTAAAGTTCCTAAGAAGTGTGAACAAGTGCTAGGAGTCAATGTGAATTAAGTACTCAAATTAACAAGAGTAAAACTAAGTGTAACGAGACAACGGGGTAAGTACGGGAGTAATATTCGTTTACCTACCGTAAAGTATTGGCATTAATAGAATCACTTGATATGTGATTAGTGATTCGGAAGTGAGATCCGAGGAACGAGGGGATCGTGTGTGAACCGAGCATGATGAGATGACACGGTAAAAGTAAAAACCCCGGTGAAAAGGTATGATTTCCTCATGCTCTGTATCCTAACTTGGTTACCCGATTTGTGTGCTTGTTTGATTGTGTGATCATCTAACAAGATAAATGCACGAATCGGATTGTGTGCACTTAATAGTGCTTGTGTTATATTGTTGTTGGTTGGATTGTATTCCTTTAACTAAAGTTTATATAATTCATGAAATGTGAATTGTGAATGAACTGCTTGAATGGTGATTGTGTAAGGTAGTGCGACTCGTAGTTGAGTCTCGTTGGTTCATGGCTCGTAGAAAGAGTCATGTTGCGAATCAATGAAACCGTGGAAGCACACTAAAACCATCGAACCAATAACGATAACGTAACATATGAACTGTGAGGAGATGTACGGGTTGAGTAGATACCCGATAACGGTTAGGGAACCACATTGAATCAATCCACGAAATAAATAAGAGTGGAGAGATAAATGAACCTCCATCTAGAGGATAGTATATAGTTCAAGATGTGAACTTGTAGGAAAGGTAGAAGAGACCTAAGGGTCCACTTAACCCCCTTGAGACATGGTCGACCTCCTATTTGGGGATTCTACCCGGTATAAGAAAATAACCGAAAGTATAAGTATATGAGCGTAAGGGTAACCCTTGAACATAAGATTACCCGAATTTAAGCAATGTTCCCAAATCATCAGGAACATCGAGAGAGAGATGCTCCTAGATTAATATTCATAAATATATCATAACTCCGAGAGAGGAGTGCACGAGAATGTGAGAAGTCCGAGAGTAGTCGAACCTATGTGAAAGTAGTAGGAACTAAGAGAGAGTTCCGAGAGCTAGTCAAACTATGCTCGAAAGCCATGTGCTTTGACTTAAGTATGTATTAAGAGAAACAAGCGAGAAGAGCGTAGGAGACCGGTAGTGTCTCGAGAACTACGTGATCTTGTGTATTAGTAACCCAAGAGTGTGGGTGAGATAAGTATATGTAACCCAAGAGAGTGGGTGAGATAAAGAGTAAATAACCCAAGAGTGTGGGTGAGTATAAGAATGAGTAACCAGAGAGAATGGGTGAGAATAAGATTAAGTAACCCGAGTGTATGGGTGAGTTGTTGAATAAGTAACCAAGGCATAGTGAGGTAGAAACCCTCAAGCCTAAGTAAAGAACAACATAAACTAACCCCTTGATGTGTGTTAGTGGTTGAGTTCTTCATTTAACCTTGTTTGTGTTGGCATACATATATAATGTATTGTTGTCTGGCATGCTGTTTGAATTAAAATGAATTGCATGCTCTCGACCAAATAGTCGGCGTACCCTCGCTAGTACGCGGGGTATGCGGAAGTCATATGCAGCTTTAAGCTGAGCCCCTAGGGGCATCGTTTTTTTTTTCTTTCAGGTACACCGAAGATGATACCGTTCGATAGTGGGACGGGGTCGGTGGTTAACATGGGTAGATAGAGCTTAATTTGCTTATGTACTTGAATGAGGTGTAAGACCGAATATGTTGTCGACATCCGTATATTGTAGACTCGGTATAGAGAATAAATGATTTGAGTATTGTATTTGTATTGTGTACTCGGTTGTTCCAGTCCATCAGACCGTTACTGTATGTAAGAGAGGCCTGGTTAGCCATATGGGTGGCTAACGGCATTGTACCACCCTTCGTTGTAATAGAGATCCGCTGCGAGAGTAAGGGTAATTGGTGATAGTTTTAGAGGTAATGACACGTTTAACGGTTGGGGTGTTACAAAAATGGTATCAGAGTGAAGTATCGCTCTGATGACTAGAAATACTGAGCTTAGGAAATACCGAGTTAGGGATTAGAGACTTGGGGCTAAGGGGTGAGTGGTAGCGTGAGAGATGCGCTAGTTAGGAACTTCTAGTATGGTATGGATACCTACAATACCAAACCCGCCCTCCACAACCCCGTGTTAAAAGCTCGGGAAAGAACGCCAGAGAGACGGAGAACCCGATCTGACAGCTGTTAATTATTTCCATATGAACCAGAACCTGTCATGCGGTAAATCCCGAGAACCGGAAATCCTGGAGACGGATCCTGCTGGAATGACTATAACCGCACTTAATGGCGGGAGATCAAGAAATCCTAGTCCAAGGAGACCGGAATTTGTGGCAGCATGGGGCGACATGCTTAGCAGTCGCGAGAACTCGGCAGGCCGAGCAGCAGCAAGAAGGAAAGCACCAGCTGTGTAATGAGGCGGAAATGGTTAAGTAACAAAACCGGGACTCATGTCTATGGACCGCCATAGTTAAGTAATACCACCAACGGTATACCAACTGACTAAGAACCTAGTCAAGAGTAGATACACCCACCCTACCACACCCGAAGAGGTTGGACAGCTACGAGTACCATTACGGGACATACCCGAATAAGACTACGGAAGTAGTACTCAAATGAGTTAAACCTCGGTAACCACAGTAAAGACGTGGGAACGAGCAACGAGGCAGAACATAGAACTAAGTAAAGGAGGAACTCCAAGAGTGGAGAAGCACCTAAATGAATGACATCCATGTCAAGATGAATGAGAAGCAGCTCTAGGAGTAGTCATCCAACTAAGGGATCAAGGAAGAGCCGACAAGGCTATTAAATATAATGTGAACAATACCGAAACCAGTATGAGTTATCCCAAAAACCGCCTGTACCGTGCACTTGCCACGGCAAGTGCAGTAATGACGGGAGTACCAAGATGGCGAGAGAAGCCAATATAGCACCACAAACCTTAAGAATTTTGAAACGAAACCTTGGAAAGGCCTAACGGCCTGACCACTGTATTAAGGAGAATACCAGTCGATGAGAAGCTAGGTCTGGTAAGAAGCAACCAGCATCGAAATGCCGTGAAGATTTTATTTACAAAACCCAAAATTTTCTTTCAAAACATAAAATTCTTCCGAAAACCCCCAAATTTTAAAACCAAACCAGAAGAACCACGGTAAGTTATCATAGAATGATACAAGAGGAGTTGGCAACAGAATACTTCACCTAGGCGTGTGACCGACACTACAAGTGTACACAAACTAGACATGGAACGACCGCACTCCGAAGGAGCTTGCAAGCCTGACAGACCAGTTATGAGTTAGTCAGGTAAGTGGTAACGTATCAATAAGATACTCCATGTATGTATACAAGTAGAGTATGGAACACGGGAAGTAGTCAACTCCATACTACGGACGAAAGAGCCAATTCAAACCAAGACAGTTGGACACCTCGAATGATCAAAGAACACTGAGAAACTTACCAAGCTAAAGGAGTCAAGAACCCAATAAGATGACGGACCTAAGCATACAGCGTTAAGAAGTGCTGGAAGCACAGAGTACTAAGTATAGACATTGGATATGTCTTAGAAGATACATAATAACTGGAATGAATACCAGCGTAAACAATACGGCAAAGGCCTAAAATGATCATATTCATGTTCGATAAACGGGATAGAATTCCCACAGTATACCTCACTGAAGAGTATAACGACCTGACCAAGAAGGTCAAGGGAAAAAGTACCAATGATTTACCCAATAACGGGAGACGTTACAACCCTAACGGGATGGTCAAGTATGTAACCGCAAGGCGGAGTAAGAAAATGAACACACCCATGACTTCAAGCCAGATGTAATGGCACAACTCAGTAACACCCAGAAGCAATCCGTGAAGGGTGCTGGAATCAACAGTAGTTGAACGAGATATCGTGTTGAGAACACAAGTGTTAAAGCGAACACTCGGGTAGAACCCGAAGGGATCCCACGTAACACGGGATACCCTAAATTGCCAGAGGGCATGAATTAATATCAAGATACTTAAAGGGCCTTCCAGGTACGGAAGCATGATGAGACAGCAATGTCAAAGAGCCCAGCAATACCTCCAAACCATTTAATGGTGTATGGAGAAGCAGAAACTAGTATAAACAGCCGCACAGAGCATGGCTCGAGGTAAAGTGGCTTGTAAGCCGAAAAACTAACTACAATCTGTAGACTTAAACGTTGTGAACCTATGCATAAACGCATAAGAGAAACGGTGGAGAATGAACCACTACCTTAGAGTGGGGATACCACTTGTTAATATGGGGCCTATGGAGCGGTAATTGCGTGAATCCTCCAGAGAAAGGCTACCACCTAGGAATGCAATGTGAAACCGCTAGAGAGGTGTAGTGAAACTTGAGCATGTGCTTATTGCCAAGGAGTAAGTCGAACGGAGATAGTATGTAGAAAGGCTTTGATAGCAGTGGAAGGAAACCGAGAGAGTAACCGGTTGAGTAGTAAACCCGGTATGTGTAAGGGTAAAGCGTTTAGAGTAGTATATTCTATTGAGCCGAGTGAATGGCAAGCCATAGTGTAAATGGCGAGAGTACATGAGCGGAAGGTAAAGTAGTAGCGGATGCCATATAAGCAAATGTTGTTTAATGAGTAAGAGCATGGTACGCAGTGAGCGACCCTTGTAAGAGCATAAACAGATAACGATATGAAGTTGATGAGAAAAGATGGTAAGAATACATGTTCATTCCTATCAAACAAGAGATTTACTGCCAAGGGTTTACGCTTCTACACTCTGTATGACTGAGTGTTTTGGTATTGCACTTGCGCGGTACTGATCGAGTGGGAGAGCTAGGAATTGAGAAATATCAATGAAGCCTGTCGAGCGAGAATCTAGAGAAATAACCGTGCGGCCATCGGCCAAAGATGCACAAAGAATGTGGGCCATAACCCATAGGTCCAAGGACCGATGCAGAGTAGTACGAATGAGGAATTCTTGTACAGAAACAAGTAGACAAACATAAAATTAAACGAGGAAGAACTACATACTAAGTAGTAGCTTGACCTCAACCAACAGTAAGTCGAGAATAGTAAGTGAATAATCACAAAGGTATATAGTGATATACGAAATGGATTTCCAGAAAACTGGAGAGAAAATCTATAATTCATCGAATTCGCATGCGGTAAGAGATATCACGCGATGATTTAGAAACCTTTATTCCCAAGACAAGAGGGATAGAAAGGGAGTGCAAAATACATTGAGAATGCCAAAAGGGCGAATTAAGCTCTAGTTATTAGGTCACGCAGCAGAACATAGTGGGCCGTAATTCGAAGGTTAAGCATACCTGACAAATGTGAGTAAATGGCTCATCGTAAACGCCTGAGGCCTTAGAGGCTAGAACAGAACTCGGTTATGAGTTAATTAACTGCAGTGAAGTTAAAACACTTCATGATACCCGGATTAGTGAACCAATGTTCAGTGATAACATATGGTCGATTACGCGGGCATAACCCCTTTTAAGGGGGGTAGGGCGAGAAACCACTTAGAGTATGTTTTACGCATAGGTGTGTAAACTACTATGTGCATAGCACATAAGAAACTTTTTCGATGATTGGAACTCATGTTACATAAACATGTATACCCATTAATTATGTAATTATGGTCATTGTGCATGAGAGATACGAGTAATGTGTATATAAGAATAATGAAAAGAAGAGTAGAGAAACTCCTGGGGAATGAGAATCCCTATAGTATATGTCTATTGAGAATAGACATGGGATGTGATGAGTATGAATCGGTATGAAACTGATGTGTAACCTAGTAGGACGTGAATTTCCCTAGGTAATTGTATTTGAGAATGGTTGATGGAGTGAGTTCCATCCTTTGGAGTTGTTTGATCTATGTTTTAAATTGAGTAACAATTTGAGGAAAAGAGGCCATAAGTATGGAATACCTAGGTAAAGTAGTGAAGCAATGAGAATGACGGATGACCTAAGTTCTATGGTTTAGAGATAAATGGAAACGAATTGTCTATGATTATGACTAGAAAGAGTAAAAGATAGAAAATGAAAATGTTTTACTATCTGATTGTTTGAAACTGATGTGGGAGGTGGAACTTGATCTACTAGCGATCAAGGAAAACCGAACACAAATTGGGGTGGAAGGATAGTTCAACACTGATGCTGATCACATCAGGATTGGATGATTCTTGAAGTTCCCCATAAGTGGTCACAAGTAATCACGCTAAGAAAAGATACAGCTACCATAAACCGATTCGGAGTTGTGTGATATTTTTTTTTAAAAAAAAAAAGAATTTTCAAACAGAATTTGAAAAAGGATCTTCTTTCGAGCATGAAGGCGAAAAATGGTTTTGAAACCATTGCACCGTACGTGCGGCGGTCCTAAGTGACCGGTTGGGGCGGTGACAGTGTGTGATTTTTCCAAAGGCAGCGGGACGGGGAGAGTACCTGAGAATGTCCTGTGTTGAGTGAGTCAACCAGAGTGCCTGAGGATATGTATGTGTGTAACGTTTTGATCAGAACCGAAGGGACCATGGGCCAGAGAGAGTAAGTGCCCATTTGTCATGAAACGGCCGTGAACCAGAAAGCATAAGTGTTCAACGTGACCGGTACCTGAGGGATCAGTAGTGTATTACTTAATATGGATTCGAGGACTGTAGTGCCTTCTTGTCTTCGGACCGATTCCATGGAGAGAATACAAAGAGTATTTTTGATTGCTATACATGTTGTGATTTGTGTGTGGTATGTGTAGTGTGAAATGAGAATGACTTGTGAAGTCTGTAAGGTTATACGTGTACTATAACCTTGGCATAGTACGCCCATGGGAGTAACGATATTAGTTACACCAACTTGAGGACAAAGTTCTTAAGGGGGGTAGATTTTAATACCCCGGATCTAAAAATGGTGATTAAATTACTCTAATAAGATTATTAAAGGCCTAATGGTGCCTAAAGAGTATTGGCAAAGAGAATTAAACCAAAAGTAAAGAGAAAATGCGTAAAACACGAAAAACGCTAAAACACGCATTAAATGAGTGTAAGAGATATATGATCTCGTTAGGGTCCAAGATGGATTCCTAAGGCCTAATTATGCCTAATTAGTGCATGGGAATTATTCCCAAAGAAAACGGATCCAAATAATGGATTAAAACGCTAACGGAGTTTTAAAGCACGTTTTTCGAGATAACCCGAAAACATGACTTTGAGTGGTCAAATAGACCCGTAAAAATTATAGTTGATTATATAGCTATAATTAAGTACTAATGGAAGCTTAAGAACCATTAAAAAATAAAGAAACGAGAAAAATCCGAAAAACGGGCCCGGTTGGTGAATAGTGCCAAACCGGGTAAATTAACGAGGGTTTTCTGTAAAAAGTCAAAAAAATGCCCTCAGCTTGTATTACTTAAGTGGCCGGTTTTAAATAGTATACACACATCTAATTAGCTTGTTAGCTTATTAAGTCACAAGATGACAAATAAATAAAGTAAGGAGGGAATAGTAAAAAGCGATATAACACTCTCTTACCTCCCTTTTTCCCTTATCAGCCACGTTTCCCTCCTCCTCTCTCCACCATCTTCTTCTTCCTCTGCTCATTGCCGATTTTAGAAAGAGAAAGCAGCCCCCATCTTCCTTCTCCATTATCTTGCTCAATCCTTCATCAAATCACACAAAAATAGTACCGTTAGATTCCACTCGGCAAGGGCTTCGTTTTCCACCCAACAAAATCTTGAAGCCTCCATCTTCACCTCCATGGCATTTTGGACTTTTGAAGCTTGAAGAGTTGCTTTTGACTCTCCATCATCTCCTTAATGCTCTAAGGTAAAAATAAAAGCAAGAGTTTCATCCTTCCTAGCTTTTCCTTGCAAAATCAAAATTTTGCCCATGTTGAATTTTTCCCTCATTTATGTTGGTTCTTCCTTGCCTTTGTGGAGTGTTGGAATTTCATCCATTTGACTGCCAAGCTATCCATTTGGATACTTGAAGGTAATCTCTAAGTTAAACCCTAAAAGCTAGCTCTTGAAATACTAGTTTTGTGAGGGGAGTTTGAATTAATAAGCTTGTATATATTGTGTGGTATGGGGATGTGATTGTAGATAGCAATCTATACCCTTTGTTTGGTGTGGAACAAGAAAGAAGAGTGAACAAGAGAAGAGGAAGAAGAGAAGAGAGAACCGAAAATTAACAAGGTAATGAACTCACCTTGAGTTAGCTTAGTTCGCTTGCAAAACAGATTTTAATCTTGAATTAAAGACCTTGTTTTAGTGTAGTTAAGATACTACAATTTGAATGAGTAATGAGGATGTTTTTAATGTTGCTTAAGTGTGGGAAATAAGCTTGAGATTAAACTGTTACATATGTGTGAGCAAGGGGGAGCTTAATGTGTTGTTGTAGTAAGTGTTTGTAGTTGATGATGCCTAAATCAAACAGGGGTGAAGAACTGATTTGTGAGCTGATTTTGTGTGTTGATAATTCTTAGGGAATTAGGCAAGTGCTGTCAAAATTTGCCTAGTAACTAAGGGAGATTAAGACTGTGAAACCTAGGATAAACTAGGTATGTTTGGAAGAGGAAGAGAATGGTTCTTGGAGTAAACTAGAGAGGAAAATAATTCCATTTGGACTCTAGGAATGACATTAGTGGAGTAGAATCAAGGATGAGAATAATGCAAGAGGCATAATGGTAATGCTCTAGCAGAAACAAAATCTGAAGCACAAGTGTGCAAAATGCAATAGAGGGAATGGGAAATTTGTAGAAAAGGGCAAGAATTGAATGGTGAGTTTGACCAATGATTTGAAGAGGTTTAGAGTTTGTTTTAAAGTGATTAAACATGTAGGATACATGTGGAATGATTAGGGAATGATTAGAGGTGATTTAGGGGTTGAAAAGAG
The DNA here is from genome assembly GCA_023374045.1 of Limonium bicolor. Lineage (NCBI taxonomy): Eukaryota > Viridiplantae > Streptophyta > Magnoliopsida > Caryophyllales > Plumbaginaceae > Limonium > Limonium bicolor. The sequence goes on from CM041778.1 coordinate 311,742,373, forward strand.
GTCAAAAATTGTCAATTTAAACACCTACAGACATGGTCCGGGTTTGTAAACAAGTACACAAACCCGGACCACATCATAAGCATGCCAGAAACACATCCCAGCATGTGGTCCGGGTTTGTATCCAAGTACACATACCCGGACCAAGGTGAAAGGCACCAGAAACTGAAAACCGTGATTGGTCCGGGTTTGTAACCCTGGACACAAACCCGGACCAGGCTAAAAATGTACAAGAATGTGTTTTAAGGTGTCCTAATGATGGGGAAGTGAATGGTAATGGTTTTAGATGATGTTTAGGCCTTGTTTGGTGACTAGTAAAGGTCCTAAGAAGTGTGAACATGTGCTAGGAGTCAATGTGAATTAAGTACTCAAATTAACAAGAGTAAAACTAAGTGTAACGGGACAACGGGGTAAGTACGGGAGTAATATTCGTTTACCTACCGTAAAGTATTGGCATTAATAGAATCACTTGATATGTGATTAGCGATTCGGAAGTGAGATCCGAGGAACGAGGGGATCGTGTATGAACCGAGCATGGTGAGATTACACGGTAAAAGTAAAAACCCCGGTGAAAGGTATGATTTCCTCATGCTCTATATCCTAACTTGGTTACCCGATTTGTGTGCTTGTTTGATTGTATGATCACCTAACAAGATAAATGCACGAATCGGATTGTGTGCACTTAATAGTGCTTGTGTTATATTGTTGTTGGTTGGATTGTATTCCTTTAACTAAAGTTTGTATAATTCATGAAATGTGAATTGGGAATGAACTACTTGAATGGTGATTGTGTAAGGTAGTGCGACTCGTAGTTGAGTCTCGTTGGTTCATGGCTCGTAGAAAGAGTCATGTTGCGAATTAATGAAACCGTGGAAGCACACTAAAACCATTGAACCAATAACGACAACGTAACATGTGAACTGTGAGGAAATGTACGGGTTGAGTAGATACCCGATAACGGTTAGGGAACCACATTGAATCAATCCACGAAATAAATAAGAGTGGAGAGATAAATGAACCTCCATCTAGAAGATAGTAGATAGTTCAAGATGTGAACTTGTAGGAAAGGTAGAAGAGACCTAAGGGTCCACTTAACCCCCTTGAGACATGGTCGACCTCCTATATGGGGATTCTACCCGGTATAAGAAAATAACCGAAAGTATAAGTATATGAGCGTAAGGGTAACCCTTGAACATAAGATTACCCAATTTAAGCAATGTTCCCAAATCATCAGGAACATCGAGAGAGAGATGCTCCTAGATTAATATTCATAAATATATCATAACTCCGAGAGAGGAGTGCACGAGAATGTGAGAAGTCCGAGAGTAGTCGGACCTATGTGAAAGTAGTAGGAACTACGAGAGAGTTCCGAGAGCTAGTCGAACTATGCTCGAAAGCCATGTGCTTTGGCTTAAGTATGTATTAAGAGAAACAAGCGAGAAGAGCGTAGGAGACCGGTAGTGTCTCGAGAACTATGTGAGCTTGAGTATTAGTAACCCAAGAGTGTGGGTGAGATAAGTATATGTAACCCGAGAGAGTGGGTGAGATAAAGAGTAAATAACCCAAGAGTGTGGGTGAGTATAAGAATGAGTAACCCGAGAGAATGGGTGAGAATAAGATTAAGTAACCCGAGTGTGTGGGTGAGTTATCGAATAAGTAACCAAGGCATAGTGAGGTAGAAACCCTCAAGCCTAAGTAAAGAACAACATAAACTAACCCCTTGATGTGTGTTAGTGGTTGAGTTCTTCATTTAACCTTGTTTGTGTTGGCATACGTATATAATGTATTGTTGTCTAGCATGCTATCTGAATTAAATTGAATTGCATGCTCTTGACCATATAGTCGGCGTACCCTCGCTAGTACGCGGGGTATGCGGAAGTCATATGCAGCTTTAAGCTGAGCCCCTAGGGGCATCGTTTTTATTTCTTTCAGGTACACCGAAGACGATACCGTTCGAGAGTAGGACGGGGTCGGTGGTTAACATGGGTAGATAGAGCTTAATTTACTTATGTACTTGAATGAGGTGTAAGGCCGAATATGTTGTTGGCATCCGTATATTGTAGACTCGGTATAGAGAAGAAATTATTTGAGTATTGTATTTGTATTGTGTACTCGGTTGTTCCAGTCCATCAGACCGTTACTGTATGTGAGAGAGGCCTGGTTAGCCTTATGGGTGGCTAACGGCATTGTACCACCCTTCGTTGTAATAGAGATCCGCTGCGTGAGTAAGGGTAATTGGTGATAGTTTTAGAGGTAATGGCACATTTAACGGTTGGGGTGTTACAATAGCACCCAGAGATGGGCTACCTCCCACATCGATTGGGGAGGAGCACGGAGTGTACCTTATAGGTGCATGGATGCCTCCCCCTTGTGTGACGCATTTTGGGGTGAAACCCAGGAACAAATCCGTGCGGCCTGTGTGCCAAAGCGGACAATATCACACATGTGGGACCCTGGGCTGTTACAGATGGTATCAGAGCCAGACCGAGGTCAGTGTGCCAGCGAGGACGCTAGGCTCCCGTGAGAGGGAGGAGAACGAAGTGTAGCACCCAGAGATGGGCTACCTCCCACATCGATTGGGGAGGAGCATGAAGTGTACCTTATAGGTGCATGGATACCTCCCCCTTGTGTGACGCGTTTTGGGGTGAAACCCAGGAAAAAATCCGTGCGGCCTGTGTGCCAAAGTGGACAATATCACACATGTGGGACCCTGGGCTGTTACATCATTGTTGTGCATAGGGATGGGTGGAGGAATGTTATGTCTAAGTGATACCAGTAGCAATGTAGCTAAATCTACCATTTCAAGGGCACTCTTCATCTATCCTTTAATTGCAATTGCAAATTATATGAAAGTTTCACGATCGTTCAACAAACAGTTAATGAAGTCTTCATCAGCCATGCTTACTACAATAACAAAGACACAAATAATTACTATTACACCAAGTGTTTATAACGTGTTTGCATACATAACCGTACAAAAAACGTAGCAATAATATGTTATTACCCAAACAACAAACACATGTACTCATCGATAAAACGTACACAAAATGGGGCATCTAACCAGTATAGTCATAGAACAATGACTACATTTTCAGTTCTAAATAATACAAAGTTAATAAGCCAAAAGATAATACAACTAAACAACTATCTCGTGGAAGAACAAAACTGTCGGACAATAGACTTGATAAATCCATAGCTACATCATGTCCGTCTAGCTGTAAAGTGCTCTTGAACAATCTCCTATTGCTATCGTCTCGCATGCACGCTATGGCATTTGAAAGAAGAGATGGGTCATCTGCCATCTCCGGCATGTCCAACAGAGCTATCACGGTGTCATTCTCATTCCACTTGCCCTTAATCCTAGCCAATGATTGTTCAACGATTGCAGCCAGTAGCTCATTTAATCGGTCAATCCCCGCACGAGTATCTGGTAATCCCTCAGCTATGGCATCAAGCTGCCTCGCCTCCCGCTCCTTCTTCATCAGCTTCTTCATCCTCTTACAATCAGAAGAGTCGTTTGACTCTAAGAATCTCTTTCCTAGTCCAAAGGAGCATGTAAAACCGGTAGGAGTGGAAGTAGGGGTTCAGAAATCAAAGTCCTTGTACGCATCCATAGGGATGAAGTCATCCTTGATGTTGATTGCTCCAATCTGGTTGGTGAAGGACTGAATACCATCCTGGCTATCTGTGTGGATGTCTGGAGGTAACCGTGTAGCAAACCATCGACATCACCGGCGTCTGATGTGGGATGCGCACTGAACGAACAAAACTTTCTTGTCCCTTTCGATTCCCCATCCCAGAAGATCAACTGGGTGATCTTCCTCCTCCAGACTAAAACCCCTAGTCCTAAACTGTAACGACCCCAAAACCGGCCTAGGAGTTAGGGCCGTTACACGCCGCGAGTCTACTACCTAACGTCGCAAGGCTCTAAGCAAACGAATCCCAAAACCAAATAACGAACTTGTATAAATATCAAAAGAGTTTACAAGATCCAAATGCTTATAAGTCAAATACAAAGAGAGAGGCCCGAAGGCTACACAAAGTACTAAAGCGTCCAAAGCGCAAGCAAACAAAGTCTAAAGACACATAAAGTAACGAAGCTCCAGAAGGGGACGAGGAGAGAAGATCCCACGAGCTCAATCTGCAACAAAGTAAAGGGGTGAGCTAAACAGCCCAGCAAGCAGAAGACTTCCTCAAGGAAGCCCACTCAAAACAGAAGCAGAAGAATACTTATAAACAGAGAAGATGGTGGAGTCAAAATAAATAGACAGAATGAAACCACAAAACAGAGGCAGAGCAGAATGGAACATCACTTCAAATCACAGTCGGACTTTCAGAAACAGATGCAGAAGAGTGGGACACTAGTAACCAGCTAACACAACAGAAGGACTCACATAATGTCTTATGGATCCGAAGATCCCACAACAGAAGCCGTAGAGACAGCTAACAGACCCGTCGGTCAAATAACATCCTAAGGGAGACCCTAAGGAGTATAAACAGAAGGAATTCCTGTGCAGCATGCTACGGGACAGCCCGACCCGACTATCCAAGGCTCAGAAGCAAAGTAACTAGGTCCCAAAACCAAAAGCTCACAAAACAGATCTCAAGTGCATAAAAATGCATATAAACAGCATAAGCAGCTTGTACACAGATAGGGGAATCCAACCCCGCAAACGGAACTCAAAACGGAGCTAAAACAGAGGAGTTATGCTCAAAACGGTGGCATGTCCGAACTTGCGTCCGACCTTGCAAGTTCGGACAGAGGCCGAGAATCAGAAGCCACAGAAATGCCAAAGTCCGAACTTACGTCCGGACGTCGAAGTTCGGACGTAAGTCAAGAGTCAGGAGCAAAAACAATCCTCGTGTCCGAACTTGCGTCCGACCTTGCAAGTTCGGACACACTTCGAAACTTTTACGAGACTCGTCCTCGCGTCAGGTCCGAACTTACAAGTTCGGACCGATGTTCGGACACTCCGAAATCTTCAAAAACAAAACGCGCCGATGATCTGTCCGACTTACAAGTTCGGACAGACGTCCGGACAGTGCAAAACTGTCGAATCCAAAGAAGAACAGACGCGCAGAAAATAGCCAAAATCATCCGAAACTCACACAAAACTCATAGAATTGTAAATCAGTACCCTCGGGGTTTAGCCGTCGATCAACAACACAAAACCGATGAGAAAGCACACAATCACAACACAATTGCAAACCAGAAACACTAGAATAAGACAGTCCCCCGAGGGTGAGCAAAAAACCCCGATTCCATCCCCCACTTACATGAATTCGAAGCGCTGATTCAGTCCAAACGTTACCAGCAACTCAACGAACAGAACGCAGCAGAGGAGACGAACAAAGCACCACTGAATTCGCAGAGAAGAGACCCCAAATCAGAAAACTGCCCTCTCTCAAAACAGGAACGGAAACCATCGGAATCGAAAGGAAAACCAAACCTGATTGCAGAGGAGAAGAACCCGAACAGAAAGCAGCAGTAAAAATCCAGCAGCACCCAGACAGAGACAGCACAATTCGCACCAGCAGCCAAGCAGCCAAGGAAGAAGAAGAGAGGGAAAGAGCTTTCAAAACTGTCGATGAGCACAAGAGCGTCGTGAATAAACTGATCGTGATTGGAAAGTGAGAAACTGCCCAATCAACTAATTAAAGAAGCTTACCAAAATAAAAGAGAGGGGAATGACCTCCTTGCCCCCGTCTTTTAACTTAAGGACTCCGATGTCCCATCAGCTATCCAAAGTAACACATAACATAAGCAATGATATAAACCGAAATGTCATGAAATCTGAAACGTAAAATACGGAGTATTACATAAACTGCTGGAACTAGCTATCCACCTACAAAATTTAAGCTATTAATAGTCCAATAAAAATAAAAATGTAGTAACAACGCCAATAACTCTTGTTTCATTACCGCTATTTTCACTGCCCACCACTCTTTAAAGGCATCAATGGTTCATATATCGTTGTTGAACCCTAAGCTAGTAGTATCCTTTTCCAGTCTCTTCCCAGTAGTCCATTTACTTCTCAGTGTATCCCTCTTCGACTTGAATTTGTTGTGAGGCCATGTCGTCCCACTAATCTTATCAAACGCCTCAGGCACTTTTCCCCACTTTACGGTTCAGTTCACTACCTCACCATTCTTTTTGAGGGAGATCGCACAATGATTGCCCATTAGCCTAATTAGAAGAGTAGTCTTATGATTTTCCCAACATGTATTGCCACCATCAGCTTCTTCCTTCCCCTTTCTTCTTGATTTTCGTTAAGCAGATGTCATCTAATATTAATTCAAGTGTGTAATTAGGTATAATATCATGTAAGTCTTATTGCAGGTTTTCCATGTTTAGCTTTATATGTACACTCATTGATTTTAAATCCACTTTCATTTTGCATTTTAGTATTTCAGTAATATAAGAAGTAAGGTGGCTTAGGTAAATGATCAAATTAAATAAGACATATACTATACAACAACTCAACTATGTTTTAATTCTTTATATTTACATCAACTTATGTACAAACAATTATACAACACATGACTGTAATCCTATAACTGTCGTACACAATACTTGTTATCTTTCGATCAGCACAGCTCTACCAGTGTTGGTCGCCCTGGTCTGATAGTCTCCAGGCCTCTCATGGGCGTTCGTCCTTTGCTCAATCATCACAAGGCCTCTCATGAACCTCTATTTATAGTATTTTTCCACAGCTCCTGGAGCTGCCAGCCTGTTAACTTGCTTAACTGCCAGACTGTCGTCTAAGCTACTATATTAGTGTAACACTTGGTATCTATAATTCTGTTCCTAACTATTTAACCGGGCGCAGGCGCCCGGTCGCTAATTATACTTTTATTTCTTGGCTATCGACCGGTCACAGGTGACCGGTCGTTACTTTTATACCTAATTTCTTGATTACCGATCGGTCACAGGCGACCCATCTCTATTTATACTTAATTCTACGACCGGTCATAGGCGACCGGTCGCCGTTTATACTTATCTTTGCTTCTTGCCTGGTTGTAAGCAACCGGGCGTAGTTGGCTGGTCGTCGTTTTGGCCTTTCCCTAGTCTTTTACTGTTGGTCTCATTTTCCCCTCTTCATTAGTCCCACAAGTTCTACTTTTTTGAATTTTCGATGAAGAAAGTAGAACTTATTGTAGATGTCGTGGTTACTGAGCGGAAATTGAGAATTTTTTTATTTTAGTTTTGCTGTTGTTTGAAAGTCCCACGAGTTGGAGGAAGGTCATGCGTCTCATGTCCTTCCTATCTTCTCTCAGTCCCACAAGTTCTTTTTTCCTTGCTTAGCATGAAAAAAGGAACTTTTACAATCCATGCGTGTTAGTGCCTGTTGAAACGCTATGATTCGGATACGAACTCGGACACCAAGGATTATAGTGGTTCGGCCAATAATCCGGCCTACGTCCACTTCTAGACAGAGTTATTATTCATTCTTGGGTTTACAACTCTAGAGAGCCTTTTGGGGTGAGCTCTCTCTTTTCTAACTTGAGTCCTTTACAAATGAGCCCTTATACTCCTATTTATAGACTTTCTATCACTAAGTTTACCCTTTTGCCCCTATACATGTGGTGGTGTTACATAAACATAACTATCAGTCCTTTTACGGGTCTCCGGACTGAAATACTGCTTCCGCCTTGGACTAACTCTTCCGGACCGTCACTTTAACAATAATCCCTCCGGTAGTTACTCTATCGGTAGCGATCCTTTAGATAGCAGCTCTTCCGGTAGCGGGTCCTCCGGTAGTAGGGCTTCCATCGATAGGCCTTCCGACACTTGGCCTCCGGTAGAGTCTCTTGGTAGATCCCTCCGCATCGGGGCCTTTCGGTAGCAGGCCTTCCGACAATTGGTCTCCGATAGTAGTCCTTCCGCTAGCAGGCCTTCGGTAGACACTTTAACCTTCCGCATGGTATATTTCATACCATTACACCTGTATTTTGGCTGTGCGCATGACTGCCACTATGGAATATACAAAGCTTTCCGCTTTTTGGCGTACGCCAGCCTTCTTTATTCAGAATACGCGGAGTCTCTGTTCTTTTCCTGCATAAAGTAGTTTTTGTTTACAATTGATATTTTAATTATTTTTTGAGGTGGAATTTTTACCGTTTTTTATGCTTTCAAGGAGCTAATGTTTCTCTTTCTTCACTTTTCCTTCCAACCATAGCCCTACTCTTCCCTGTAGTGAGAGAGAAAGCTCGTACGTCTTCCTACTTCTTCATCCGTGTTTCACCTTTTCCCAACTATTTGACAATAATGGCTTCCTCGAGTTCCTCCAAATTAAAATTTGCTTCCACTCCTGCTTTAGACGTGGTTCAGGGCATGAAATCAAGTAATAAATTTTTCCCAACTCTGCTAACTCCTTATCAGCCTTACGCTGAAAATCGAGAATTACTGCCCAGTTCTATAGACATTTCATCCTTTGACACCCTTCTTCGTGATGTCAAAGCCCCTATTAGCACTCGCATCTATCTTTCTTATTTTGATTCCCATCTCTACGACGATTTTAGCCTTGGCTATGTCGTTTATTCCGAATTTTTTTTCTTCGAGGAATGACTATTCCTCCAGACCCCTTTGTGCTTAGGTTTTTGATTCGGAGGTGCTGCACCCTTGCACAACTTCATCCCAAAGCTATAGCCCAACTCCACGCTTACATGGTTCTCTATAATGAAGCCAAAATTGCTCCGGTTGCTACTGCATTTATTCAATTCTTCACCAGTCGGGTCAGTCCTACAAGCCTTGTTAAGTCAAGATCCTTTAGTTTTGATGATAACAAACCTGTGTTGTTTATTTAATAGGTTTGTTAAGCTTTGAGATTCAGATAAAAAGGTAGATGAGTGGCTTAGCACGCAAGTTTGCAAGCGCACTCCATTCATGACTTGTGCCCAACCAGTCGGGCACCTGTTTAGGAGAGCTTTGTTAGAAATTCTAGTACACACAAAGGAGTCAAGACCACTCGACCACATTTCTCATGCATACAAGGACAAAATACTTCAAGAAGATCAACAAACTCATGCAGACTTTCACATCCACATAAGCAACCAGCTCACGACAAAAGCATAACTCATTAATGTGCAAGATAGCAAGATAAATCAAGGGCTATTAATGAGCATTTATTACATAGCCATAATGAAGTCTAAAGAGAGCATGTATGAGCATTAATGAACCAGACAATATCAAGTAAGTGGAGGGTGCTAGTGGTTACCGACAACTTGAGTACTTGCCACCAATGTTTCCAGTCTCAAGGCAATATGTGTCTTCACGGCTCCAGATCAAGCTGAAGATCAACCTACATTCTAGCGAGGCTATTATGCTAGGAGATGAAGAGTAATAGACTCCTAGAGTCTTGGAGATCATAGGCCAGTAGTTATACTAGCATGTATAAATACGTGCATAATGTGCTATGTAAGGAAGTAGTGAAAAAAGATAAAAAGAGAGAGATAACCAGAGCAAGTGTGAGCCAGACTAAAGTGTGTGAAAGTGCTAGGGAGTTGGTGAGCTGGATCGGATTGGATCCGAGTGTTAATACTTTGTGTATTTGATAGACTGATCAGTCGGGGAATGGTTAGGGAACTGTAGGCCAACTATCGGGAGAGGGTATAGGACTTGAGGATAAAGTTTTGAACTGTCCCGAAGTTCGTGGGTAGGGCGAGGGAGATTGAGTGAAATTCTGTGTGTAAATTCTCAATCGAAATGGAATTTCCAGTTTGAGTTTATCCAATGCTTTTCCTCAGCTATTAAGTAGTTCACATAGGACAACGATACGTCCACGATAGATCAGGGACACATCAGGAGCATTAATTAGTTTCAATTGGTATCAGAGCAGGTCTTTTCTAGAAAGCTAACTGCTTTGGAAGATGATCGAAATGTCTCATTTAAACCTATTGGCATCAGAAGAAGGTTCTGCACCAAATCGACCACCACTCTTCAATGGAGACAACTACACTCACTAGAAAAACAAAATGGAATTTCACATCAAGTCTGATGATCCAGATGTGGAGGGTTATATCACGTGGTGATATCATGTGGTGAGTACACCTTCCAAGATGCTCAAGGACAAGACATATCAATCGACAACATGACTGATGATCAAATCAAGAAGTTGATATTGAATGCTCAAGTAGTAAGAATCTTACATTGTGCACTACTACCTAAGCAATACTCTAAAGTGGCCAAAGCTAAAACAGCCCAAGAGATCTAGAAAACGCTTGAAGTTACTTATGAGGGAAATGATGAGATGAAAAAGACTTGTATTGAGCTGCTACTCACTCATTGAAAGCTATTCAAGAAGGAATAGAAAGAGAACATCTCTATGATCCACACAAGGTTTACCAATTTGATCAGCGAAATGCTTGTGCTTGGAAGAACTATCTCAAATGAGGATCAAATTCGGATATTCCTTAGATCCCTTCCTACTTTCAACAGCAAAGTCAATGCCATGCAAGAAGTCCATGATCTCTCTAAGATGTCTTTGGCAGACATGCTAGGATCCTTGATAACATTTGAGTTGAAACTACAACAAAGAAGCTCAGAAAGCTTAACAAGAGAGAGAAGAAAAGGCATAGCCCTTCAAGTAGCTGAGAATGAAAAATTCGAGTCAGGAAAAGATGATAATGAGATGGTCCTCTATGTTAAAAGGTACTTTCAAAAGTTCATAAGAAACAACATGATGAAAGGCAAGGAACCCAGGGAGTTTGACGATCATCAAAGGAATAACAATTACAAGTGTTTCGCGTGTTCAAAGCATGGGAACCACATCAAAGACTGTCCTCAACGACCCCGAGAGGACAACAACATGGTCAGGAAACCTGTCTGAAGATCGTTCATCAAAGGGCCAAGGAAAGAAGCCTTCGTTGCTGCATGGGGAGACTCAGAACTAAGTGACAACAATCAACCTCAGATAGCGACCTCTCAGGAGATGAAAAGGCTCACCTATGCCTTGAGGAAGTTTGCCTGATGACACAAGACAAGGAAACGTCAGAATTAGAGGAAAAAGAAGAACAATACTAGGTAAACTATTTTAAACTTAGAAAGAAAATTCAAAAGGCTGAACTTCTAGGACTTAGAAAGTTTTCCCTCATACTAGTTGATCAACTAAAGGCATTGGAAAACAAAAACAAAGAACTCTTAAAGGAAAATGAAAAATTGGAGAAAAATTCAAACAATGATAAGGTAGTAAATCTCATGAAGTGCTAACTAAAGATTTGTAGGGTAAAATTAGATATAAAAGAATGAAAGAATAAAGTATTGAAAAGAATAAATAACCTACAACTCTATACGAGTAGCAAAAATCCCGGTCAAAGTAGTAAGGAAGCATATTAAGACCAAGATTATCGAACCCTAGGGACTTGTATAGAAAATTAGTCCTAGCCTTGGTAATTACTAATTCTTACTAAATAAAAGGGGGGGAAGTGTGAACGTATTTCTAATCCTAACTAAAACTAATTAAACTAACTATTCACAACGAACCAACCTTGATTAGGGCCAATTATCAGCGTAAGAACTCATATGATCAAAGGTCAAATGTGGCAAGTCTCGAAAAGGATTTTTTTTCTCACAAAATGAATGCAACGGATGTCATGTCGGACCTCAGATTCCCGACACATTCAAGGACTTTGAATGTGCCGAACATCTTCCATTCGACACTACATCCGGCATCTTCATTTCGTAAATATCTTTTCCAGTTTCAAGGTATCACAAAAAGAACTCAATATCCTTATTCGCATCGTGCATAGTTAATGTTACGAATACAAATAGAACAATGGAGAAATAAGAGATTAATCCTAAACCAAAGTCTTTGTTGCCCACTTTTTAGAACAACAAAATTAAAGATTACCAAAATTCTAATCTATTCTACTCTTTTTTGTAGACCTTAAATAGAACTTAGAAATAAGAGAACAAGTGAAGATCCTTATTCTACTTTTATGAAGATTAAAATTTCGGTTAATAAACTTGCAAATTCCATTAATGATCAATGAGTGTTTACAAAGATAATCATCCTAACCAAAGCAGCCAAAGAATCTACTAAACCAACCAGACCATTAAGAAGAGATACAAAAAAGAACGAGAGTACAACTTGATGAGAATTCCCCCGAACTTGATAATGTCTTCTTCTTGTAGGTTGGAATTACAAGACTCCTTGACAGCAGCTCATCGGGAGTTTGAGTGGTTCTCGAAAGTAAAATGGTGTAAAAGTTGTGTTCTTCATGTGTAGACTCTCGGCCTTTTATAGACTTGAAAATTCTTCAAGTGCCGGGTCCCATGCCGGGTCAAGTCATCCGGCATATGAATTAAGCACATGCTTTCCAGTAACGGTCTAAACCGCCAGGGTGTGAAAAGTCACTTGTGTTGGACAGGGATGTTCGGCACCATACCCAGCACTGGGTATTTGGTTAACGGTAAATAACCGCTAACTCTTGGCGAATCGGAGTGTCTTTTACTTGTGCCGGTTACAGGACACCCGACACCATGCTTGGCAAGATTCTTTTCTACTACGCACATATGCCGTGTACGAGGAACCTGGCTCCCCATCCGGCAAGGCTCAGTTTCTGATGTAGAACTTTGCCCCTTGCGTGGAAAACACTCAAAGCATAAGTCTGAACATATAAAATGGCTTTTCATACAAAATAATGTAAATACTACCTATTCTAATCTTATTTTAACTAATATTACTACAAATATAGCTTATAAAATATGTTAAGTCTGCGGCTTATCAAGGCCTTACACTTACCTTTTGCTAGTCCTTGAGCAAAAATCAAATCAGAAAAGAGTAACTACTTCTGCACAAAACAAATAATCATAATAATGACAATTAGATAGTTCTTTGTCAACTACCCGACTCTGATTCATAAGCATCACTTGATCTTTCTTATTCCATCAAAAATACACTAGTGGGTATAAGGTAAAACATTCAATCCCAAAAACGGATCAGAGACTCATGGGCTATTTTGCATAAGGGATTTTGCATCTTTCCTTTTTCCGGTTTCCAACATTCACCTCTATTTCTCAAGAGTTTCTGAATGTGGCCAAGACACTCATCAATGGTTTTTATGGTTCAACCCTATATTCCAAGGGTTTCTGAATCTAACCATGATTTTTTTTACATTAAAGAACGAAGAATTTAGAAGAAAAATAAAAGGAAAAACTCTCGTTTATTGCTTTTATTCTGAGGCAATCTTGTAACCTCATAATGCTTCATCTTTTTTCTATAAGATGATCTTTTTCTCTTTTTTTTTTCTTCTTGAAGCTTTTTTTTTTCTTTTCCTTTTTCATACATCACCCCTATCTAAGATATTCACCCACAAGAATTGAACTATTTTGGAAAGGAAGGAAAAATATTACCCAAAAGTAGATCAAGGACAAAAATAAAAGTAAGGTCATATACTCATGTTAACAAAAAAATCACGAAGTGAAAATCGACATCTAGAAGTCATTAGAAAGCTTAACTCTTGAGGGAACAAATATTTAGCCTTTCCTAATGTCAACTTAATCAAAGACATGCAAAAAGCTGAGTAAAAGGTTAATAAACTTAAAACTTATTATATTGAATAAACTAGATAAGCTATATGTATATAAATGTTTTTTCTTTTTTTTTGTTTTGTGTTTTTTTTTTTGTAAGGAGGTCCCTCGGCCCTACACTAGGCAGGAACACTGTCCCCAGTATTCTAAAGAGAGAATTAATGGAAAAAATAACGGAATAAATAAATAAAGCATAGTAAAGAAAGAAGGACTCCCCTGGAATGTAGATGAGTGAAGGGAGAAGGCCCTACACTTGACCTTTGGCCAGGTCGAAAGAATGCAAGTTGATGTCATCTAAGTAGACTGAATGTGTTGTGGCTGGTTCACTGCATAAATACTTCTTCAAGCGAGAACCATTGACTTTAAAGTGCTCACCATTGGCATTCTCAATTTCGAAAGCACCAGATGCATTCATGGAAGTGATGGTGAAAGGTCCAAACCAATGCGATTTCAACTTCCCAGGAAAAAGTCTTAGGCGGGAATTATAAAGGATGACTTTATCACCAATTTGAAAATGGCACGGAAGGATGGCTTGATCATGCAACTTCTTGGTTCTCTCTTTGTAAAAATCGCATAGGAGGGGTCTCTCCTATGAATTCTATTGGTGAAGATGCCCATATAAGGGAATCTCCTCCTAAGCTCTTCCACAGGCAAAACCCACATGCGCGCTGTGGTTCTAAGGCGGTGGTAGGCGAGGGCTGGTTTTAACTTCTTCCTCTTAAGAAAAATCTCTACCCCTGTACGGGGGTTCAGTTCATTCACCACATAAATATGCAGAAAATGAAAATGCCTGGACTCCCCACTTTGCAACTTAGCCATTCAAATGTTTCTAGGCATCCTGAGTACAAAGTTGGACAAAGGGTGAGAAAATTATAAGAGGAAGGAAATCATATAAAAGAAAATAATGATAAGTTGAATGCGCTGGGTAGCATGCCGGAGACGCAGTGTCCGGCGTCAGACTTCCTCTGAATGTGCCGGATTACGGCACCCGGCATCCTGTCTAGCACGTTCAAAATAACGAATAGCAAAACAACTCATAATTAACATTCGGTGGGAACCAGTTTACAGAATTGTAGAACATGCCAGGTGAAGTGTCGGAAGCATAGTGTCCGGCATCGGACTTCCGCTGAATGTGCCGGACCACAATACCCGGCATCAGACATGGCCCGTTCAAACAAATAGAAAAGAATCGAAACAAAAAAAATAACGGACACTAAATGCAGAAAAGCATATGTCGGATATACTACCAGGAACAGAATACCCGGCGCGGACTTCCTTCGATAATGTCGGGTTGGACTTACCTGGCATCCTGTCCGGCATGTTCAAAAATTAAATGAAATACAAATGAACGAATGAAATGTAAAGAATAAAGAATAAAATATAGAGAATAAGGCGATTACCAATTTTAGGACTTGGACTAATTCCAAGTCCCCGACAACAGTGCCATTTTGCTAACTAAAGATTTGTAGGGTAAAATTATAGATAAAAGAATGAAAGAATAAATAACCTGCAACACTATAAGGGTAGCGAAAATCCCGGTCAAAGTAGCAAGGAAGCATATTAAGACCAAGATTATCGAACCCTAGGGACTTGTATAGAAAATTAGTCCTAGCCTTGGTAATTACTAATTCTTACTAAATAAAAGGTGGGAAAAGTGTGAAAGTATTTCTAATCCTAACTAAAACTAATTAAACTAACTATTCACAATGAACCAACCTTGATTAAGGCCAATTATCAACGTAAGAACTCATATGATCAAAGGTCAAATGTGGCAAGTCTCAAAAAGGAATTTTTTCTAGCAAAATGAATGCGATGGATGTCATGCCGGACCTTGGATTCCCGGCATATTCAAGGACTTTGAATGTGACGGACATCTTCCATCCGGTACTACATCCGACATCTTCATTTCGTAAATACCATTTCCAGTTTCAAGGTATGACAAAAAGAACTCAATATCCTTATTCGCATCGTGCATAGTTAATGCCGCGAATACAAACAGAACAATGGAGAAATAAGAGATTAATCCTAAACCAAAGTCTTTGTTGCCCACTTTTTAGAACAACAAAATTAAAGATTACCGAAAGTCTAATCTATTCTACTCTTGTTTTGTAAACCTTAAATAGAACTTAGAAATAAGAGAACAAGTGAAGATCCTTATTCTACTTTTATGAAGATTAGAATTTCGGTTAAGAAACTTGCAAATTCTATTAATGATCAATGAGTGTTTACAAAGATAATCATCCTAACCAAAGCAGCCAAAGAATCTACTAAACCAACCAGACCATTAAGAAGAGATACAAGGAAGAATGAGAGTACAACTTGATGAGAATTCCCCCAAACTTGATAATGTCTTCTTCTTGCAGGTTGGAATTACAGGACTCCTTGACAGCAGTTCGTCGTGATTTTGAGTGGTTCTAGAATGTAAAATGGTGCAAAAGTTGTGTTCTTCAAGTGCAGACTCTCAGCCTTTTATAGACTTGAAAATTCTTCAGGTGTCGGGTCCCATGCTGGGTCAAAGTCATCTGGCATATGAATTAAACACGTGCTTTCCAGTAACGGTTGAAACCGTCATGGCGTGAAAAGTCACTTGTGCCGGACAGGGATGTCCGGCACCATACCCGGCACTAGGTATTTTCAAATCCCATGTTCGCACTCAAATTCCTTAGCTCTAGAATACGAATCTAAGTATTAATACTCTATAACAATCAACCATTTCGATACCTCTTGAAATTACTACCCCCTTTCGTAGTCCTCAATGATTAACTATTTGTTATTAATTGGGTCATCAATTTAAGTGTTCAAATCCAGAATTAGCTAATTAATCCTTTCTCTTTGTTGGTAACTAACAGTGTTGTACAATTTTTACAACTTAGGATTATACACTTATCCATTTGTGATTGACCTTAAGTGTTAAAGGCCTTATGCCTCTAAATCCTCATTTAATTTAATGAGTCGGTCAACTTGACCCCCTTAGTCAACTTAGTTGACTTGGTCAATGTAGTCAGTCTATTGATTTGACCAAAACGGTCAGGGTCTACATTGTTATACATCTTTAATGACCTTAAGTTTATTCTAGGTTTAATAACCGAGTAATTAATCCAATCCCTACCATTCATGCAATGGTTTATATAGATAACTTCCAACAGTATATTAATGACTTAGGATGATTTCCTAATCAGTCTCATCCCATAATTTCAATCCCAACCTTATTATATAATCCTTAATTGTTACAAACTGAACCATTGCCATTAAGATTCTCATACTTAATGCAATACATATCATAATCCTAAACTTATCCCGTTTTTTACCTACAATTTCCCTATTCTCAACTATAGCCCAATCTCATTTAATATTACAATTATTCCACCAACATTTTCATAACCTTACAAATCATCTCCACATTCAAACTATCTTATAATCCTAACTTCACATTTAATTTAATCCCAAGTTTCAAACTCCATCCTTCATAATACCAAACAGACCTCATTCTATCAAATTCAGGTTTCAACTCGAACTTTCTCATATTTACGGTTTAACCCCTTAAACTTTCCAAACATTACAATCCACCACTAATCATTTTCTTGATTTAATTTTCAATCTTTCTTTCTCTTACTTGGTCAACACTCTAGCCACATCTAGTTTTGACCATATTATACTGCCTACGCGTAACATTACCCAAAATTATAGTTTGGCCCTACAAGTTCTCCAATGTTTACAATTAACTCACAAAACTCACAAAAACCTATATATTCCATCTTTAATCCAAAAAAGACCTAACTTCCAGCCTTATTATTGTTTTTCCCTCCAAACTTTATTTTATTTGTATTATCCCTCATCCTTAAGTCACATAACTCCCAAAACATCAAATACACTCTTAATCACTTTTAAACTCAAATCCATCATTAAACCTTATCCAAACATTACCTAATCTCATAGGCATTTTTCCACCAACTTTGTGAGGTATTTTAAATCATCCAAACAGACCTTCAACACTAGATTTTAACACCTAACATCATAGCAATGTAACCTATGCTTTTAAAAGCAT
This sequence comes from Limonium bicolor, assembly GCA_023374045.1. Classification (NCBI taxonomy): domain Eukaryota; kingdom Viridiplantae; phylum Streptophyta; class Magnoliopsida; order Caryophyllales; family Plumbaginaceae; genus Limonium; species Limonium bicolor. The sequence continues at coordinate 311,759,946 of CM041778.1, forward strand.
TAATTCCATTAAAATATATCTAAATCTCCCATAAACCTTTGGCCATCATACAAGCCTTAACATACAATTACAAAACTTCCAAATTTCCATAATAATATGTCCATTTTCAAACATAACAACACACACACTATCCAAAGTTAGTTCCTTACCCAAACCACTTAAACTTAGCAAAATGGTACTTTAAACCCATGAATCTTTTAATAACAATGCTATACAAGTTACTATAGGTTTAGGTTCATTCTTAGGTCATTTTAACCCATTCTTTAGCCTTTTAATTTGGTCATACTCATTTACCCACTTAAACACCTTAAAACACCATAATGAGCTTAAGGTTTGAACTTACCCTTTTGTGCTCCAAGGTAGACTTTTCTCCTTGTAAATTTTGGTCCCTAACATTATTAATGAGGGGATATCAGATTATTATACAAATTTAAAGCTTATATGGTAGTTTGAAATCTTTAAGGCTTAGATCCACAACTTACCTTTCTCAAGGTTGCACTGGTGGAACGGAACCCTTAAATTACGGTCCAAAATCATGTATAATTACAGTTTTGGACCGTAGTCAACGCGGGCGTCACCTAAGATAGAGATGCCTTTAATTACGGTTTAAAACTGTAATTAAAGGCCCTTTTCCGCTCCCGCGTGTCAGGGACTTTAGATTACGGTTATTGGTAAAACCGTAATCTTAGTCTACCACTCAATTTTCAAAAATAAGGCGTCCATGCTCTCTCTGACATGATACAAGTCATTTGCACTGTAAGTCGAGGATTAGGCATAATGCTCTTTAATTTGGAACAAGAAAAGGAATGGAACACTGAAATACCCCAAACCTAAGTATGGTAAGTAAACATCAATTCATGATGTAATAAGGCTAAAACATGCCTTAGAAACATTGGTAGACAATTTAAACCAAATAAAACCCAAAGAAACACCACAAAGGTAATTTAAGCAAAAACATGCTTTAAGCTTGGAGTAACTTTGATTAACACCCAAATATCATTCTAAGAACTTATTGACATGATAATGGACATTTTAAATCAATTACCAAAGAAAACCAAGCTCAAAAACAAGTTTAATTACAAATTGTGCTTTAAGGACTCCAAAAGCACATTTTTGGAAAATTGTCTTAGAATGAGGTTTTGAGTGGCTAAATGCCCATGATTACACCTTAATCAACTTGTGTACTACTTAGTATCACATTAGGAAGCCTAAATCAATGGGAAACCAAAAATTTCACAAATATGTGCACTAATTGTGAATAGTGCCTAAATAGTGCCCAAATTAAGTTTTAGTCAACTTAGCTTAATTAATTGGTCAAAAAATACCAAAAATATCTTCATTTAGAATATGGGCCGGTTTTAAGGATAGTGAGTCACCAAAGTGTGCCAGCCAAGTTAGAAAAGAAGAAGGAAATAAAGAGAAGTACTATTTGCTTTTAAAAAGAAAATGTCTTACCTTAACTACCTCTCTCCTCTTCTTTCTTCATTTCTTCTTCTTCCACCGTATACTTCTTCTTATTCCTCTCAAGAAAATTGTGGGTTCCAGCCTCCACACTTCTCCATCTTCCTTTGCTCACCAAATGCACAATATTGCTCCAAATAAAAAACAAACCTTAGATTATTGTTAGTTGGAGCAAGGCCTTCCTTTCTATCTTTCCAAATCTGCAAAAGAATAAGTTTGGTGCCATGGAGAAACTCCATTGAAGGGGTAAAATCAAGTTTGAAGAGCTCCTTTGCTTCTTCATTCATTCAAGGTAAGGAAAGTGAAAGAAAAATCAACTTTCCTCCATTTTTACATATGGCCAAAAATTATCTTCTCATGGAGCTTTTTTTTACTCCTTGAACTATATCATTACAATATTTAAAGGACTGGGGGAGGTACTCCTTGATTCGTTACCAAGTTCATCTTGAAACTCCAAGGTAAATGTCCATTTTTAAATACCTTAAGACACATTTTGACCTAGGATTGAATTCTATGAGTTTAGGCATGATGCTTAATACTCATTAGATAATTTGAATGTGTATTAGAACATTGGCAAGAGAATTGAAGTCCTTGGCCGAGAATCATCCAAGAAAACCTAAGGAAGAAGTTGAGAGAAAAGTTTGAAAAACAAGGTAAATAACCTACCTTAAAGTGTTTTATTGTTTAAGGGGTGGTATTGAGATAAATACTAAATGTAGCTTGGAGCTTACATTAGGTAATGGGTTATTTAACCTAGGAAAAAGAATTTAAACAAGATTGTGAACTTGTGACTAAGGAGCCAATGGAAATGAATTAGTAAGATAAGCTTAAGGTGGATTTTAAGAGCATTATTACTACTATGAGATTGATGGGTGTAATTGCAGGTTGAAGGCTATTATATGTGGGAAATTCAGTGTTTAAATTTGTGTCATTTAAGGGCCTAAGAGCCATGTCATTTAAGAGCCTTAGTGCTATGCAATTTAAGGTTTATGCATTGTAATATGAATTAATGTATATGAGTGTAATTGGTGTTTTGAGAACATCCATTGAGGATTGGATTGTCTTAAGTAGTTAAGGGATGAAAAACTATGTGTTTGGGCATGATAATATACTAGAGGATTTATGGCGAAATTTGAGTAGAAAACACGGTGTTTTAGTGGTTGTTGTGAATTTAAGTGACCAAGGATTTGCTAGGAATCATTAAAAGAAATTTGAGGGGAAATAAGTTAACAACGGTGTTCTTGAGGATTAGAAAGACCTAGAGTTGTCTAGGAGGAATTAGAGGTTAGGTGGGTGTATTGAACATACCAAAATCATGGTATAAGGAGTGTTGAGACTTGTGCAAAAATCTGTGGGAAATGATGTATAATACCTTGTGATGATTTAGGTATGATCTAGTTTGTGTAACCTTCATGGTATTGAGTGGATTTGAGTGATGGGATGAAAGTTGTCTAAGAAGGATTTAGCATGGTCAAGATGAATGAGAAAAGGTGTTAGGTGTTAAGAGTATGAGTAGGGATGCAAATATATGTACAAACTTTGGAATGATGAATAGAAAATGTAAGGAGAGGGAATTGTGCATGGAGATGCAATGTAACCTCGGGGAATTTGAGTAGCTTGGAAGAGGAGATTAAGATGTCTAATAATGCTTTAGGAGTGGTGAAAATGATTGAGAGGAAACTCTTTGGTTAGTTTGGGTTTTAGGCAAAGTTCACTTGTTGGAAATGTAAGGAACTAAGTGTTAAGTGTTAGGAATTTAGTAAGAACTTAGGTAAGTGTTTAAGGAATTTAGAAGTTGAGTTAAGGATGTGAGGATGATTGATGATGCATTAGGTGTGGCCAATAAGTGAGTTGGTAATGTTGGTAGGAGGTTGTGAAACACCAAGAGAGGTTGGTGATGCACTAGTGTGCATAAGTGTTGAAAATGGAAATTTAAATTGGTGGAATTGAACAAGGATTGGATGATGGTTTTAACCAATGATTTAAGTAGGTTTTAAGAGTGTTTAAGGTGTTTAAACATGTGAAAAGATTAGGGAAGAAATGGGAATAAGAACGGAGTTGAAACGAGTCAAATAGGGTGTTTTCTGACTTTGACCTACCCAGGGCGATGGGTCAGTCGGGCTGAAATCTACAAAACCGATTTTCTGACTTTGACCTACCCATGGGGCTGGGTTGGTCGGTGGGTCGGTCGGACCATAAAAAAATAGAAAAGAAAGGGTGGTATTAGTAGTCCACCATTAGGAGGGTGATGATGATTAGAAAGGTAAGTGTATAAGGATTTAAGAGATTAAGTTAAGTAAAATGAATTAAGTGTTTGAGGTTAAGTTATAAGAACTTAGTGGTTATTAGTTAGGGATTGTTAGTGGTTAAGTAAGTTAGGTTGATTGAATTAATTAAAAACCTAAATTGAATGAATGTTTTAGGACTTGTGAATTGGGACTCGGAAGGAGAATAGGCAATCAAACAACCGACGGTGTACTGTATGGTTTTCTTGTAGCCTGCTTGCTAACGAGGTGTCCTTCAGCTTGTGTGCTATTTGTTTATGTGTGCCGACTAAACAAGATAAAGCATGCAACTGGTTTATTGTATTGTTGTGTGTTGTTTGAAACTAACTGTAACACCCCTACCATTAATGTTGTGCTTACCGTCCAATCTCCTTACACATCAGATACACGCAGCGGATACATACTTACATAATGGGGGTGATACAATGCCGTTAGTCACCCACGTGACTAACAAGGCTACTGCTACTACATACAGCATCGGTCTGATGGACCGGAATCCCGAGTATTACACATCTATAATACATACTCCATTCATCAATCAAATACAACAATGCTCCATTCAATACTTACTCCTCCATAATTCATACGATACAATATACTTAACCGAGTCTACTAGGATCCTTATACAATTATAATATCTCTTCCAAGTTCATACATACTCACTAAGAGCCTACATCTACCCATTCCTCACAACTAATTACTTTCTAAGTACAAGGGTGTGCCGCCGGTCTCTTACCTTGACCACATCCGCTCCGGGTACCTGCACACTAAAAACGTTCCCCCTAGGGGGTCAGCTTTCGCTGCGCATGATAACCGCATACCCCGCGTACTAGTGAGGGTACGCCGACCACTTGGTCGAATACATGCAGTTCATTTTCATTCAAACATACATGCATACATACTCTTATACACAGTACAATAATACTTACGCAAGCATACATACATACACTTCATTTCATACAAGGAATACAATACAACCATCCAATACATACTTACCTTCTTCCGATTTACACATACACATTACATACATAATATGCAATACTTGTTAGCTTCATTGGTCCACCTGGGTTAATCGGGTGGAGATTACTCTTTTACTCGTTACTCCATACATACGCATACATACTCATACTCATACTCGTACTCATACATACTTACTTACTTACTTACTCTTACTCATGTTAAGCCGGTATGGCCTCTGGGCAGGGACTACACCGTCCCACCACCAGGCTTTACTTGGTTCACTAATCCAGGATGCTACCCACTTAAGGGATTTGGGCCGTGGACCAGCTTACGAACCAGGAATCGGATCCAACCTCTTGTGTCTCCTCATCCTCACGCGTGGCCGAAACTATATTGGACTTCTACTCATTCCAATTTACTCACTTAAGTTAGGAGTTAGGTAGTTAGGAATTAGCAGAAGTCAACATTCAAGCCACAATAATACAATACCCATATACACATACATACGAGGTACAATACATTACACAAGTACAATACGAGGTTCGAATACCATTCATCATCATTCATATATTTCATGAATTATACAAACTAGTGCTCAAGACAATAAATATCAAGCACAACATAAGTCAAGCACAGGTAAGTGCAATATAGTCCGATTCATGCATTTATCTTACTTAGGTGGTCAAATAAGCACACAAATCGGGGTAACCAGATTAGGATACAGGGCATAAAGAAATCATACCTTTCACCGTGGTACTTGTATCCCAATGTTCCTCCGGTGTTCACAAATCAAATCCTATGATTTACATACAATCGAACAATTAATCTAACTATCATTAATTTAATTCGGTTACCCTTACGCTTCCTAACTCATACTTACTAAGTCTTCACATTCTTATACTTACATTTTATTTACTTACTTTTCATTGCTTAACAATGGTATACTTACATATATATGCACGTATGTATAGGTGGGTATACATATACATACATACATATACTAACCATAGTCTTATAGTTTTTTTTTGTAAGTTTTGACCCGACCGAACTTGCGACCGACCTTGCAAGTTCGGTCCAAGTCAGTAGGCTACATCGGGTGAAAATTTCCAGGGCCGACCGACCTTGCAAGTCCGGTCCCAAGGTCGATCCATTCCAGTGAGTTACTTAACAGAAAATTTTAGCCCGACCGACCTTGCAAGTCCGGTCGCAAGGTCGGTCCATTCCAGTAGCTTACAAGACGGAAATTTTTCTGGCCGACCGAACTTGCAAGTCCGGTCGCAAGTTCGGTCCATTCCAGAAGGTTACTAACGGGAGAATTTTTCTGGTCCGACCGAACTTGCAAGTCCGGTCGCGAGTTTGGTCCATTCCAGAAGCATTCCCGTCTTTGTAAATCTGGGCTCGACCGAACTTGCAAGTCCGGTCGCAAGTTCGGTCCGGCCCAGTATTTGCACTTTTATTTCTGTTTTCAGTTCTATACTTTACCCATTGTTTCTCCAATCTTCTTACATGTAATCCCACATGTTTAAACACTACCTAGGCCCTTCAAATTGTCGTAGTTTATCCACCAAATTCTTTACTAAATCCATCAATCAACTTACACAATTTCATCACTTCCCTTCCACACTTACAACAGTTTTGCATCCTTCAATGCTACAGATTTTTGTTCCAACTTCCAACGTCCAATACTTCCTCTACCAATGTCACTCATAGCATCCCAAACACCTCCTCTTACCAAGCCAATTCATTTCCAAGCAATTGTACCATCTATACCCAAGTCCAACATTCATTTTACCAAATCTTGCACACAATTTCTTCTTAGTTCCACAATGCAATCTAATACCTCTTTGCTACAGATTTTGACACTTACTCTCCCTTTCTCTGACCACCTCTTCTAATGTCATCCCTAGAGTTCTGAGTACATCACAATACATTATCTATCTCTCCCAGTCTACTCCTTTATCTTTCTCTATCAAAATCTGTTACAACATCTATTAGCCACCTAGTTTCTAGTTCACTAAGTGTTATAATCCTAGGCAAATTTTGCCATCGTCTCCCCTATATTTTATACACTCTCACCACAATGTTTCCTCACACATTAACATCATCTCACCTGTTTATACACAACATCAATATACAAGCTCCCATACACAATTACCAATACTAACACTACTAAAAATTCCTGCACTCAACAACCCAATACCCAACTAAGTTTCAATACATTTTACATGTCTTTCAACGGTTTTAAACACTTAGATTCTCCTACACAATATATTGCTACACAATACCATTTTCATTACTCATTTCAAACTTCTACAAATCTGTTACATCCATATATATACGAGGCTACACAAAGGTGAGTATCCTTACCTTGTTTCTCTTCTAATTTCTTTTCTTCTTCTTGCTTCTTCTTTTCCTCTTCCTCTCCTCTTCTCACCGGTTTCTAAACCAATTCTAACACTACACCCATACATATACATACTTCAATACACCATACTAACTTTAAACATCATTTGAGTTCTAATGCACATTCTAGGGTTTAGGAGTCTCATTACCTTGCAAGGGTGCAAATGAAGCTTGGAGTGGTTCAAGAACAAGATTTCCAACTCCTTCAACAAGCCGAAATCGGCGAGAGTGCAAAGAAACCAAACAAGGTTTTAGCTTCATTTTTGTTTTGCCCATGAGGCTAGAAAAACAAAGGAGTTTCAAGAAGATTTTTACCTTAAAATGACAAGGAGGAAGAGGTGGTTCTGAAATACCCAAACCTTAATAGGTTGTTTAAACATTAAATAATAAATTATTAAGACTAAAAAGAGTCTCAGAAACATTAGTAAACAATTTAATAAATAGTAAATACAATTAATTTCCTAAAAGGCAATAAGGACAAAATATGCGCTAAGCTTGGGATAATCTTGGTTAAGGCTTAATGAACTTACCAAGACCTTACTTATATATTAATGAGCTTATTAAATCAATTACCAAAGAAAACCGAGCTTGGAAACAAGTTAAAACACAAAATGTGCTTTAAGGAGTCTTAAAGCACGTTTTTTAAAAAAAATTGTCTTGTAAATGAGTTTTGAATGGCTAAATGTCCATCATTACTCTTTAATTAATATGTGTACTACTTAGTATCACATTTGGAAGTTTAAATCAATGGGAAATCAAAAATTTCACTTTTAAGTGCCTTGTTTTTATGAATAGTAACTAAATAAGCTAGTTTGTAACATATGTTAACATAAGTAATTTAATTGAGCAATAAAGACTAAGTAACCCCTTATGTTTAAATGGGGGCCGGTTTTTGCATGTGGTGAGTCACCACCCTTGCTAACTGATTGAGTAAATAAGTAAGTAATTAAAAAAGCACTATTTGCTTTACGTAACAACTATCTTCAAAAGCAACTACAATCAGTGATTCTCTTCATCCCTTCATTTCCTCCTTGCTGTCTCACGTAGCCCATCTCCTTCCTTGCTCTCTTTCACGGTAATACAGCACCACCACCAGACTTCATCTTCAAATCCTTGTAACTCCTAGCTCACTTGTCCAAATCAAAAACTAAGACCACCAATCTCTTAGTCTCATCAAGCTCTTCAACTTAGTCCTTTCAAATCTTCAAGAGCTCCATTTTGGTGCCAAGAGGAATCTCCATGGAAGGAGCTTGAGTTCATCTTTTCATATATTATTGTTCTCCTTTGCTTCAAGGTAAGGAAACTCAAAGAAAAATGATGTTTCCTTCATGTTTTATGTTGTCTGAAAATTTGCCTTAAAATGGTGTCTTTGTATTGCCTTGTTCTAGCTTCGTTCCAACCTTTCAAGGACTGGGTGGAGTCCTCTCTTGACACATTTCCAAACTCTCTTCAAGTTCTAAGTTGACAAGCAAGCAAATATCCTTACCGATTTCTGAAACAAGAAAGAAGTTGTGAGGAAAGGAGGTAATTATGCTAACCAAAAATAGCTTATAATTCCTTTGGAAAATGAACTTATGTTGTCTATTGAAACTACCTAAAGAGCCAATGGTAAATGACTTAGAAAAATGTTCTCAAAGAGACTAGTAAAGGACATATGTATTGTTGTGTGTATTTGCAGGTCAAAGGCAAATATATTGTGGGAAATTCAGTGTTTAAGATTTATGCATTTTAAGAGCCTAAGTGCTATGCAATTTAAATTGTGCACTATGTTGTAATGTGGTGTATATTTGGTGAAGTTTTGAGTATAAGAGTGTACCTAAGATCATTTGGGAAGTTTATACATATGATGGGTGTAAAGAACTTATGCAGCAGGACTTGAAAAATGCAAGTACGTCAATTCTGTAGCTTCGGTCCGGGACTTGGGATTTGGATAACATCCCGGACCATATATCAAAAAGGGCCGAGAGTTTTACATAGTCTTGGTCCGGGACTTGGGTCTTGTACAAGGACCCGGACCAACCCCTTAAATTACCCGAGAGTTTTTGCCTAGAATGGTCCGGGACTTAGAACCTGTATGAAGTCCCGGACCACCCCATTAAAAGAGGCCGAGAAAATTGTTAAGTGTAGGTCCGGGACCTTAGTTGGGGACCAAGTCCCGGACCACTATATAAACTTGGTTTTAGGTTATTAAAAGATGTCTAATGATGGAGATTGATGGATAATGATGTTATAAGGTTGTGTAGGACATGTTAGGTGAGTTATAGTCACAATTTGGTGGGTGAAAAGTTGAAGTAAAATGAAAGAGTGAAACATGTTAAAGAATGTAAAGTTATTTAACCAAGTTAACGGGGAAAAGTTATAAGCATTAGACTTTAAACAAACATGTTACCCCAATGTTAATAAAAGTACATGTAATGTTGTCAGTTGTTCGAGAATTGCTCGAGGAACATAAATGGACATGATAAAGTGGACTCCGGTGACAGGTATGGTTTTCTTGCAACCTGTGTCCTACGGATTACACCGGCTTGTATGCCAATGTGTTTTTCTGTATGTTTGCCACGTTGTAAGATAAAACATGTAATGAGTTTACAGTAATTCATATATGTGGCGTGTTCAACTCCGATACCATTTAACCTCGGCAGTGTTAACCTTAGTTAACTGAGTCTAGGATCACATGAGAGTTCGGTATTTGGAGTAAACGACCCGAACCATGGGACGTACTAACCACGGCTATGCGTGCGTTAATTGTGTGATATGTGTATGTGAATGTAGGGATCTCCCTTGTGTGTCTAACACAGTTGTAATACTGTATGATGTGTAGATGTGATAAACTCCATAGTGGGGTTCTAACTAATATCTAAAGTAATTATGTACTAACAGTGGTGAGGAATCCGGTTTGGCCGGTCGCGCGTTGTTTGGGAGAGGGTATCCTTCTTAGCCTTACCCTTCTCTTTGTTATGGTTGTTTCCCTCACGGGTTATGATCTCCCATTAGCTTATTCCAAAGCTTAGCTATTCTGACTTATGATCGGTTTAGGGGGAACATGTGTTTGTGTGGTGTGTTCGGGCCTCAAAACCCGAACCATCTTAACTTAAGTTACTCGTCCGGCTATTAGGACGGTAATGAGTGTTGTTGTTATTGTATAACGAGCTTACCATGAGGGTGACACCATTCTCTAGGCTCACCAGTGAATTAACTATGTTTGGGTCGGTTCCTAAGAGAACCATTCCCGTTATGTATGTATTTTGTTGGTGATGCAATATCTATTTCGATGTTATGATGTACACGTTGAAACGTGCAAAGTGTTGTTATGTTTTGTTATGTGAGGAGTGTTATATGCCGTAGGATATGGAGTGTGTGGATCATGGAAATGAATCCCAGTTTGTGATAAGAGGCGTTTAAGGATAACCCGATTTAAGGGTAAGTGTCGTCTATTAAGGAAGTAGCTCCATTAGAGGAGGAACACTCTAGGGATAATGAATACCATGAGTGACTTATCTAGTAAGGATATTATCCGTTTGTTGAGCCCGTTGAGGCGAAATGATTATGTGTTGTGTTTACAGTTGCATGCATGATTTAAATATAATTAATCGCATGCTAAGACGACAATTAGTTGTGCGTGGCCCGGTAGCATGTGGGCTGCGGGATTACCATACAGCAAAGGTGCTGAGCCCCTTGGGGGCCACCCTTTCTCTTCTTTTCCTATTTCAGGTACAAGGAGCTGGAAGCCGTTCGAGAGTAGGACGGGGTAGACATTGTACATGGGTGTTCATTTAAGTGTATATACACAGTAGGTGTAGTAAGACCGAAATTGTTATCGGCATCAGTAATGGAAAGGGATAGTAATGTGTAGTCGCTCGGGAATTTAGCCCATCAGACCGGTACAATGTATACGTATTAGCCTTGTTAGCCACGTGGGTGGTTAACGGCGTGTAACACCAACGAGTTAAGTTTTTGATGAGGTGTGTATTCCGCTGCAGATTGTTGTAAGTGTGTTAATGTTGGATGGGGTGTTACAGGTTCTAATGGTGGTCTTGAAACTCCAAATGCTCCATACCCATGGAGATGAAAGTTGTTGTTTTCGATTTTTGAGAAGATAGGAATGTAGCTCTTGATGAGAGGATTCCAATGGTGTAGTTTTTATAATTTTTGGAAGAGATCCAAGGGGGTTACAAGAGGAGAGAAGTAGAGTTTTGTGTGGGTGTTTCCATTTCTCCATGGAAATCGCTGGAGGAGGAAGAAGAAGAGAAAAGAGAGAGTGAGGGTGGGGGATTTACGTGAGAGAGGGAGATAGAGATAGGAGAGAGAGTGTGGGGTAATAAAGTAGTGAGTGTTTACTTTATTAGTTTTGTAGTTTTGTAAATAAGGGAGTGAGTGTGTGAGAGAGTGTGAGTGAGGGGTCCAAATCGGACATACACACAGCACACACATACATTTTACTTGTTATTTTAAAAGTGGACACACAAGTTTGTGTTATTTATGTTTCTACCCCATAACTTCTCGTTTTTGACAGTTTTTACTAATTTCTCGTTTTATTGACTTCATTGGTTCTAAAACTTCACTAATATTTATTAATGATTATTTAGTTGACCAAAATTGTTACGAGTCTATTTGACCCGCTTAAAGTCACGTTTTCCCGGTTACCTCGAAAAACGCGCTTTAAGGTTCGTTAGTGACTTTAATCCGTTTAAAGGATCCGCTTTCTTCGGGAGTCATTCCCATATATTATTTAGGTCTCATTAAACCTTTGGGATCCATATAATACTCTAACCGAGGTCTCATACCTCCTACGGTTATTTAACGCTTATTTAGTGTTTTCCGCTTTTTAAGCGTTTCCTTATTTCTTTTGGATTTATTTTTCCTTACTAGTATTAATTATGTACCATTAGGCCCTTAGATGCGTATTAGATTAATTTTAATCCCTATATTTAAGTTCGGGGTATTTCAATCTACCCCCCTTAAGAACTTTGTCCTCAAAGTTGTTCGAGGTTATAGGTTTACAATGCTTACTCATTCTTACGTGTCTAATACCAAAGCCATACCTTCTTCCTCTTACAATCCCAAACCCGTTACTCATGGTTCCTACATACTATACCATACCATGCCACACTAATGCACAATAATCACTCCAATCCGCATTACTACCGAACATCCGGTTCCTCATTACCAATTTATACATACATACAATTCAAGGCTATTCCCAAAGCAATGCAATACACATTCCAATCCCGTAGGAGCTCAGGTCATCTAGACACGGGACTCCTCTATGTCCCGCTGCCCTTGGAATAATACCACATACTACCTTACTATCTTCTTCGGTACCCACTTCTAACACATCCTCATTCTCCATACTAAAGGAAATTCTTCCACCACTACTAATTAAAAATTTCTAAAACATACTGTGGAGGGTGATTTTTCGGTATGAGGGGGGTCTATTTAAATGTGGTCTGACTGAAAAGTCGAGACCGTAGAAAAAAGCCATTCTGTGGAGGGTGAAAACCTGTTATTCATGGCAGCCCTCAAATACCTACTTTATCGTCCGTCTTTCCCAGAAAGCATAAGGGAGAGTGCAAGTGTGCACTACACCCGCTCTCAATGGGCTCCACGCGGACTTATGCCCTAGAGGCGGAAGTTGACTAGAGTCGCCACCTAGTTTGACCTAAAGAACTAGGAAGGAAAGGGAAAGAGGGTTCTAAGAACCGTTAATTGACTCTGAGATTATTGCCTATGGATAGGACTTATCTGGTCATGTCAGAGATTCTGTGTGGATTCGCACTGGGTTACACCCCTTAAAAGTGGCAACGACCACAACTTCGGATTGGTGCCCGAGGAAACCTCGGTCTCCAATTGTCGGGATTGTCTTCTTTCAAAACCTTTTTAGAGAGATTCATTTAAAACCAAAGGATAGGATTGAGATGAGAAGAGAGAGAGTGGATGAGGCGAGCTTTTCTGCCAAGCTAGCGCCTAGAAGAGGTAATTGAGGAGTTCGAAGGAGTACAGAATGAAGATTTGGGAAAGTCTGGGGTTGAGTGAATAAACAAAACATGGAGTCTGATGGTTTGAAATTTGTGGGAATCGAAGAAGGTTTGAGTGTTTTGAGAGATATGAGAGCCACCTCAGATGGGGAAAAGGGTTTTTTGCTTGGAATGGGGTCGCACCCTAGATGGGCTGCCTACGTACTCAACTCCCTATTGAGATCAGACCTTACGTAGTTCACGAGTTTTGGGGCTTTGGAAGTTTGAGGTTTTGAAGGGTTTTAAGGGGTGAGATTCTGAGGAGTCTGGAGTTTTGAGAAGTTTCAGGTTTTGAGAGGTTAGAGTTTGTGAGACGCCAAGGTCTGTGAGACATTTGAAATCTCAGAATGATTGAGTCTGTGAGACGCTCGGGTCTGTGAGACATTCGAGTTCGTGAGATGTTCGAGTCTATGAGACGCTCGGGCCTGTGAGACTTTGGAAGTTTGAATGAAGTTGGAATTTGCAAGTCGGGTTGAATTTAGGTTGAATTGAATGGATTTTGGATTTGAATTTGAGATGGGATTGAATCGGTTTTTGGATTGATTGTGTGCCAAAATTGAACTGATGGGCCATGTTTGGGCCTTGGAAAAGTGGGCCAAATTGGGCCTTGGAATGTTGGGCCGAAATGGGGTCTTGAAATGTGGAACAAAGTGGGACCTTAGAAAGTGGACTGAATTGGGCCTTATGGGCCAAAGATGGGGTTTATTGATTTTTGGGCTCAATTGGGCCTTGTTTGGGATTTTGGGCCATGTTTGGGTTTTTGGGCCGAATTAGGCCTTGTTTGAGCTTTTGGGGCCTGATTGGGCCGGCCTTTGGTTTAAGCAAAAGTGGACTTTTGATTTTGGGCTGAAGTGTGATTGTTGGGCTGGACTTGGGCTTTCGGGCCGAAAGGAGTGGGTCAATTTTGGGTTTTTATTTACAAGTGGGAAAATGGTGTTCAAAATAAAATGAGATTTCTTTTGAAATGAAACAACAATTAAAAATGAGAGACAATTCGATTGGAGGGGTTGAAAGATTGGAGGGATTTGGAATGAGAAACCTTAAGCTATAATCAACATTCTGAATTCCTTTCTTTTCTGTTCCATTTTTTTTGGTAAAGTTTTTTAGTGAAATTAAGGGGTGGTTTGGGATAGGCTTTAAAAGTTTGGAAGGTATTGTTCCCCACAAAGCAAATTAGAAATAAGCTAGCTGTGGGGTACCTTCAAAGGCTTACAAGAGATCTTCAAAGTTTTGGAAGATATTATTCCCCACCAAGCAAATCAGAAATAAGCTAGCTGTGGGGTACCTTCCAAGACTTATCAATATAAATGGGTGACCTATAAGGCTTTCTAGGGCTACATGCTAAACCAATCTAACAGTTTATAAGTCGAAACTAACAGATAAAACGCCCAATGTATAATAGAACCGAACATGTATAGACAAGCATTCAAAATATGTACGAAACATAGACAGAGTAAAAAATGATTAAGCCGACAAATACAGAAAATTATGTAATCCAAGACTATGCTAGGTAGCACAACTAATTGACAAATTACAACCCACGATAACAAAATTAAAGTGTTGAATTAAATTGCTGGATTAAAAGAGCTGCTATGGGGGGTCACATCGACGCCGCCTCACTCGAGCTGAAGGGGATCCAAAGAGATACACCAACCGTTTTTCACGTTTAAAGGGAGAGCCCCGGTGGTCCTAGCCAAGGTCCATCTCCTTAATCTCCGAGCAGTCCCTTGTTCCTCAAGCAATATGTACATGTCAAATAATACAACCGAGAGAGGCAAGATATATCAGTCAGAGAACGGAGGGAGGTTGGGGTGTGTGCAATGGGATCATACGGCCCCTCTCAATGGGAGGAAAGGGGGCAATCTAATCATCTCCCGCACCCCAACCGAGAACATAGAAAAGAGTTTCAAACTGCCAACAAATGCTATGAATTGTCAGATAAATCAAACATTGGGGTTGCTACACAAATTAATTCGTCATCTTAGATTATGACTCAAACCGAAGTGTAGTATCAAAGAGATGAAGTTGTGAATCATGTGGGATCATACCTAGAAGGATTTATATCATTTCCCTCTAAGATGAGGAATTAATAAGGACCAACCAGCCATTAAGTGATTTATCTAACAATTATAGCATTCGGGCGAATATCACTCAATTCATGTTCTTATCAAAGCGCAAAGGGACAAGTTATGCCGGTTTAGACTCAATTTCCAAACAGTATTAATGCACAAGGGACAAGTTCAAAGCTGAAACAGTTCAATTTCCAAACCGAATTTAAGGCGTGAAGAAAGAGGTAAGCAATATTCCTTGAGATGAGGAAGCTGACCAGTAGGGCTTTCAAACCCATGAAGTACCAAGCCCAAAGCACAATCGTATGGTCAAGTTGCAAAGCCCGAAGTCAATTCCCAGCAAGCAAGTCCGCATGTACAAACTTCAAACCATTCCAATTGATGTTAATGTACCTCGGTCATAACAGAAAACCAAAGTGTGAGGGACAACTCAGATTGAACAGACAGCGAAAAGGGTCAAATGATAATATTATAATTTACGTAATTTTTTAAACCCATGAAGAGCTGTCATAAAGCCCAAAGTCCCAAAACTTCGGTCATATTATGGAGCAGAGACAATGAGCGGATAGAATCATGTAACCCACGGTAATTGGCAGAAGGACAATGCAGAAGTAGAAGAGCCTGAACAATCCGACTCATATCAAGCCCGTCGCACAGGACCAAGATGAAGTAAACCAAAACCAGAAAGATCAGACTCATATTGGCGATATATTTCAACCAAACATAGTCAAAGCTAGAATAGCCTGAACATCAGATGTGTCGATATTTTGAATCGCAATTCAAACAGCAACAAGAGGGGCGCAACATATCGTGACAATAGGGAAGAAGCAAGAATCAGTCGTAACCAATTTCACAAACCCAACCGATAACCAATGTGATAGAAAGCCACAGCTCGACTCATCAGAGTCTAAACAAACCATATTCGGTACTCAAAATCAGTGCGACAGATATTAATACCCAATATCTCTCAGGATATCAAAACCGACAAATTCATAAACTGAATGTCCGATACTCAGCCCAAACACAACAGCAAATAAGCCAGGATGGTTTTAATGACGGTGATGCTCGTGAAATAGAGACATGAGCAAGCCAAAACCTCAATCAGTATATCACCTATCATTCTTCTCGAAAGCAGTATAATCACAAAGCCGTAGAACAATAATCGAGCAAACAGGATGAACCACATTGATCACTCAAATAAAGGGGAAGTCGTAGCTCAAATCAACCGGAGTGAATTTCCTCAGTATTGTACATCGAGAGCAGCAAAGTAGAGAGTGATGGGTGTGCCTTGTTCGCCAGGTACATTGCAAAATTGTCGTTGAAAAGAAATGGAAAAGAGGGTAGAACTTGTACCGAGTTCGCCAGTTGGGTGCAAAATTACCGTCAGTGGGTGAGAATTCCAGCGCAGAGCAATTGTTCCTTGTTGCTAGTCGGTTGCAAAATTCCCGTCGGTGAAGGAGAATGAAGTGGGGCGCCGAACTGGCATTTCCTTGGTTGCCAGTTTGAGAGTGCAAAATTGCCGTGATGAAAGAGGTGAAGAGAGGGCAGCATGTATGTTGTTGATCTCGCCAGTTGGTTGCAAAATCGCCGAGAGTGGGGTGGATAGAGGAGATGGAGGAAGTTTGTTCTTCAATGACCTGTGACTTCAAGAGAATGAAGAGGCGCAGAGTGGGATGTTCTTGTTGTCGGTTGGGGAAGCAAAATTACCGTGAGATAAGAATAAACATGGAGCAGGGCTTGGGTCTTCCTGGTTCTTCAGTTGACCAAAAGGAAAGCGCAAAACATGTATGTTCGCGTCCGCCAGTTTGGGTAGCAAAATGTATGTGAACATGTATGTTCCCGTCTGTGAAGGAGATGAAGAAGGCGGAGCCGTATGTTCAATGTTTCGCCGATTCATTTGCAAAGACCGTGAGTGAAAAGATGGAAGAAGGCAGAGCATGTGTGTTGCTCGTCGCCAGCTTAGTTTCCAAATCAACGAGAATAAGAGAAATGAGAGGGGTAAGGAGCTGCATCTTCCTTGTTCACTGGCATGGTGTGCAAAATTTCTGTCGTGAAAACCATGGAAATGAGAAGGGTTTCGAGCTTGGGAAGGAGAGAATGATTTTTTTTCGTGTGAGATCTTTCCTTTTGGGATGGCGACTGTTGTTTTTTGAAGAAGAAAACGATCGATAGCAAAGATGGGGTGGGCTGCTGTTGCCTTGGGATTAGGGTTTTGTGTTGTTGTCTTTTATAGAATAAGGGTGCGTTCTAGGGTTTAGAAGATGGGTTGGGTTTTAATGTGGGCTTTTTGATACCAAGGGTTGAAATAGGGTGGGTTTAAGGAATTGGGCTAGACCAGATTTCAACCAAGTGTGGAGTGAGTTTGAAAGATGAAAAATGAGTGGGTATAAATAGAAATGAAAATAAAAATACTAATGCTAATAGTAGAATAAAATAAAATATAAGAAAAGGTGAATAGATGATTAAAAATAAAATAAAATAGTAAAATAAGTGAATAAACAAAAGGGACGACCTTGAAACTGGACTGTCGATGGAAATTCATTTTCGAAGAATTGTGTTTTTTTTTAAAAAAAAGTTTTGAAAAAGATTATAAAATGATGGTTTCGTCTTAGCACGCACGTTAATATGTTTTTTAAAAAAAGAAAGGCGACGACCCCTCTTATTATTTCGGAATTTACTTTATGGGGTGAGAATTTTTGGTGTCTACACATACAACTCCATATTCCAATTTATATTCATTACTTCTATCCTATGTGTGATTCTTGTGACCACTTGAGGGGAGCTTCAAGAGTCATTCGACCCTGATGTGATCAGCATCAGTGTTGAACTATCTTTCCACTCCAATTTGTGTTCGATTTCCCTTGATCTGATCAGGATCAAGTTCGACTTACCACATCAGGTTCAACCAAACAAATAATTTGATTGTTTTCATTTTCTATCTTTTTAATTCTTTCTCTTCGTGATTACAAATCCATACATCTCCAAAGGATGGAATCAATCCATCGATCATCCTCACTCACTTCCAATGCTTTACTCCGTGGTTCAATACCGATAATGCTCACTTCATCGACTGTTACTACTTCCATTCATTACTCACCATCATCTCCTATATTCTAACTAGGGAATACTACACTTATAAGATTTAGTTGACTTCAATTGTTTCAAATATTTTACTTACGATTCCACTACTCATAAACTTCATTCATCTACTATCCTCATTCATTTCGTACTACTTCTTCAAAGTTACAATACTCGTGGAGCTCCATCCACTACTCATTACTTTTCTTTTACTAATACTCTTACATTGGTGTTACAAGATAGATATATCCATCCCCTGGTAATTCTGTCTAATGCCTAATTACCATAATTACAATATGAATGAGTACTTATGTTTAATTTAACATAGTAGCAATCATCAATTTGGTTCTCATTTGTGCTATGCACATTATGGTTTATGTGTTTTATATTCACAAACTTACATTAGCGGTTTTCACTCTACCCCCCTTAAAAGGGATTACGCCCACGTAATCTACATATTTTATTATTATTAAACTTTGTTTAATCAGTCTGGGCAAACTGAAGCGTTTAGTTTTACTACCGTATACTATACAATATGCTCTGGTCAAAGGGATCTTAACCATACCAATGGTTTAGTCTCTTGCACCAAGAACTTGTATATGAGTTTATTTAACTCATCATTAATTCGGTTCTAGCCTTGAAGGCATTAATAGCCATATTGCTATTCTTACTAGGTATATTATCTCTTAGCTAGGGCCCACCAGCTTCTGCTGCGCGACCCTGATACTCGGGTTATTCACCCTTTTTGTTATCCTTAATGTGCTATACATCACCTTCTTATCCGTCTATTATGGGAATAAGGTTTACTAAACAACTGCGGTATTCTTTTACCGTGTTTGAACTCAACGAGTTTAAGATTTATAGCCAGCTCTCTGGTAATCTACTGCACATGCTATTTATGCTTCCACCACGATTATTCATTAAGCTCCTCTGACTTATTGTTGGGCGAGGTTGAGTCACTACTTAGTTGTAGTACATCCTCTGTTGTCAATAGCTTCTGAAGTATACCAGTTCTCCTGGTTCAGTACAAGTGTTCTTTACTTGTATGACCTTGCATTTTCTATGCGTCGGTCCTAGTGACTTTGATAAGTCTTCTTTCACCTTATATTCCGATGGAATTCACATCTTGTGATTACTAGTGTGTTGTACACTCTTCGTGCTTCTTTGGCCTTAGGCCGCACTGTATGTTGCTAGGCTTGCTTGACTGGCTTATGCCATGTTTGTGGTGAAAGGAAGGATTTACTACGGTTTACGTTCTCCATATCCCTAGCCATCTCATTAGATCATTAGCTGAACAAGTGCAATGCCAAACACTCAGTCATACAGAGTGCAGAGGCATAAACGCTTGACAGTAAGTCACTTATGTGATAGGAAAGAATATTTCTTCTCTGTGTCATCTCGTACTTATACTCCGTGTCATTGCTTAACTACTTCCTCATAGCGGTCGCCTGTTGCGCACCGTATTCTTACTCATTGTACAACATCGTTCTTACTGTCTCTATTACTGTGGTAGTTTCTCTTTACTCACCGTTACTATCATTGGCACCATTTCTTATGGTGTGTATACGCTGAGGTTTCCTATATTCGTGTATATCGCGGTTGTCGTAGCATACCGCAGTATTATAATTCCAATATGAAGATGTTCTTCCACCTTAGGTTTCATGTGTAGGTTAACTTACCTCACATTCTATCATCGTTTGTGATACAATTTACCAGTATCTTGGTGACCAAGGATAAAACAATTTACCGGTTTACTAGCTCTCTTGAGCGTTGGTCATTCATGGTGTGCAATGTGCACTCACATTGATTGTTTTTGACAATTACTGTACTCCCAAAGCTGAGCATTGGTTATAGGATCTAGCTGTGCGGTTTTATTCTTGTATGTACATCACCGGGACATCCCATGAAGCTTCAAGGGTTTTCTGGTCCCGTTCTCCAATTGAAGAGTACTCTGTCATTGATAAATGAAAGTTCTTGTTGAGGGGTTTGTCCCCACTCATAGGTCTAATGACAAGGTTGGCTATGTTGGTGTTTACACAATGGTCCACCACATGTTTGGGTGCATATGGAGTATGCTTACTCCGTTAAGTCATAATGGTTTGGAAATCTCATTTCCTTATTCCATCGCCCCTTGGCAATATCTATATGCGTATGCTTATTGTTATAGTAGATGGAAGCCTTTTCTAAGGTTCACATCGTCGCCGCATTGGTGGTCTTCGGTCACGAGGGGGTACCTTCCCTTGGGTTTCTTGTAGTGTCCAAGTGTGGACTAGGCCAATGTTGGCATTATCATGATTCTCATGCCTCTGTGCTACCATTGCTACAGAAGGCATGGCGGTAATTAAGAACTCCGTCAACTGTATACTAGGCTGATGCTCTAGTGACAGTGACATTGAGTTGGCCATTACTCCAAGCCACTCAGGATGTTGGGTTTGAATTTATGGTCCAGTTATTGATTTATTGTCGCATGAGGCCATCCTCCTTGCAAGTCTTGTTACCAACGGTGTGGGTTTTGCAACCGTTCGAGTTCATATAACGTATTTGGTTTACGGCTTCTGAGCCGTATTGCTGCAAGCTATGCCCCTTGCAGGCTGCTTATACATGTCTCCACTCCATGTATACCGTCATAGGTTGAGATATTATTGGGCTCCATGTAAGTCGTGACATCACGGTTCCGTTCATAGGATATTCTTAGGCAATCTAGTGCTGATCAGTGCCTTTTGTAGACTAGGGTATTTCCGTCAAGTGAAATCCCTTCGGTGTCTTAACCGAGTGCTCGTTCCAGCTCCTGTATTCTTGTCTTGACGCTTTTTTGACTGTTGCTAGTCCAGTCACATTCAAGGATTGCTTCTGGGTGTTGTCAGATTATGCCGTTACATCCGGCTACATTTATGATATGTTGTCCACTGTACCGTCTTGTGGTATTGTACTTGAGTTGTCCCCTTTTGGGTTATGGCGTATCCCGTCCTTGGGTAGACTAGGTTTAAGTATCCTTTCCGATGATGGATTATATTTGTGGTAATCATGTAATTGTCCTTGGGAACTCTGTCCCGTTTATTGAGTATCGTGGTGTTCACGTTAGGCGGTTGCCTTACCGTGTCTAGGCTGGGTGTACTTCCCAGCTATCACGTGTTTGTTTGATGTCCTTGAGACATATCCAATGTCTATACTTACTAGTATGTGCTCTTGCTCTTGCACTTCTTAGTTCTTATTCCTCATCTCCAGATGGATTCTCTGAGTTCCTTGATACTTGGTCGTCTGAGGTGTCCAGCTGTTCTGGTTTGAATTCACTCATGGTCCGTAGAACGGAGTTGACTACTTCCCGTGCGTCGCACACTACATGTATACATACGTGGGGTGCCATATTGATACGTTACCACTTACCCACTATATGTCGGGCCCGCAAGCTCCTTCGGAGTGTAGTTGTCCCACATCCCGTAATTGGGTACACTCGTAGTGTTCGTCACACACCTAGGTGAAGTATTCTGTTGCCAACTCCTCTTGTATCATTCTGTGATACTCACCGTAATTCTGTTGGTTTTTGTTTAAAAATCCAAGGTTTAAAAGAAATGTTGTGGTTTTGAAAGAAAATTTGGTTTTAAAATCATGGTACGTTGTCAAAAGTTCTTCTTCATGGCATAGCCATGTTCAAATCTTGACCAAGTCCAGCTTCCTGCTGACTGGTATACTCTTAATATAATGGTCGGGCCGTTAGGCCTTTCCAGGGTTTCATTCCTTCAGTTTCAGGATTTGTGATCCCATAGTTGCATCATTGTAGTCACGGTGCATTACTATGTACCTGTGGTGTGTTAGGGTTCCTTTACGTATCTCTGTCCTTACTGCACTTGCCGTGGCAAGTGCGTGGTACTGATGGTTTTGGGTAAACCTACCCGGTCACGGTATGGTTTTCACTGGTATCTGTTAGTCTTGTTGACTCTTCCCTCGATCTTATCGTTCTATAAGTGGTATACTCGATTCCTTAGGTAGCTTCTTGGTGGTCTAGACATGGCTGTCGTAGATCTGGGTACTTCTCCAATCCTTGGAGATTCCCACTCTATTTGGTTTAGTGTCGTTCCTTGTGGCTCGTTCCCACACATCTGTGGTGGTTACTAAGCCTTCCTTGTTTAGGCACTACTCTTGTAGTCCTTTTGGATTATATCTCATGCTTGTTCTTGCAGTTGTCTGAGTTATATTGGCCAGGTATTGCAACCTTAATGGCGTCGTAATTCTGGAGTTAACCGCTTCCGACTATGTCCTTAGTCGGCTAGCATACCGTTGGTGGTGTTATTCAAGTATTACTATTCCGTAGACTCGTGTCTCGGGTTCCGTTGCTGCTCCCTTTTTCATTCTGTTGCACGGTTAGTGCTTATGTCCTGCTGTTGGTTGACTAGCTAAGTTTCGTGACTACTAAGCACGTCGCCCCATGCTGTTGTAAGTTGTGGCCTCCTCGTGGTTGGAGTGCCCTTCCTACCGCTATTAAGTGTGGGTGTTGTGGTTCAACCGAATCCATCTCCGGGACTCTCAGTTCTTGGAATCTACCATATGTCGGTTCTTGTTTACCGTGTGATTGCTTCACACACAACTGCCAGATCGGGTTCCCCTGAGTATGAGAAGGCTCTTCTTCTCTCTGGCGTCCTTTCCAAGTTATACAGTGGGGTTTGCGGCGGGCGGGACTGGTATCGTAGGTATCCGGTACTCACCGGTAGTTCCTAACTAGCATATTTCTAATGCTAACACTCAGCCCTTAGCCCTAAGCTTCTAATTCCTAACTCGGTATTCCTAAACTCGGTATTTCTAGTCATCAGAGCGATACTTCGCTCTGATACCACTTTTTGTAACACCCCAACCATTAATGTTGTGCTTACCGTCCAATCTCCTTACACATCATATACACGCAGCGGATACATACTTACATATGGGGGTGATACAATGCCGTTAGTCACCCACGTGACTAACAAGGCTACTGCTACTACATACAGCATCGGTCTGATGGACCGGAATCCCGAGTATTACACATCTATAATACATACTCCATTCATCAATCAAATACAACAATGCTCCATTCAATACTTACTCCTCCATAATTCATACGATACAATATACTTAACCGAGTCTACTAGGATCCTTATACAATTATAATATCTCTTCCAAGTTCATACATACTCACTAAGAGCCTACATCTACCCATTCCTCACAATTACTTACTTTCTAAGTACAAGGGTGTGCCGCCGGTCTCTTACCTTGACCACATCCGCTCCGGTACCTGCACACTAAAAACGTTCCTCCTAGGGGGTCAGCTTTCGCTGCGCATGATAACCGCATACCCCGCATACTAGTGAGGGTACGCCGACCACTTGGTCGAATACATGCAGTTCATTTTCATTCAAACATACATGCATACATACTCTTATACACTGTACAATAATACTTACGCAAGCATACATACATACACTTCATTTCATACAAGGAATACAATACAACCATCCAATACATACTTACCTTCTTCCGATTTACACATACACATTACATACACAATATGCAATACTTGTTAGCTTCATTGGTCCACCCGGGTTAATCGGGTGGAGATTACTCTTTTACTCGTTACTCCATACATACGCATACATACTCATACTCATACTCGTACTCATACATACTTACTTACTTACTCTTACTCATGTTAAGCCGGTATGGCCTCTGGGCAGGGACACACACCGTCCCACCACCAGGCTTTACTTGGTTCACTAATCCAGGATGCTACCCACTTAAGGGATTTGGGCCGTGGACCAGCTTACGAACCAGGAATCGGATCCAACCTCTTGTGTCTCCTCATCCTCACGCGTGGCCGAAACTATATCGGACTTCTACTCATTCCAATTTACTCACTTAAGTTAGGAGTTAGGTAGTTAGGAATTAGCAGAAGTCAACATTCAAGCCACAATAATACAATACCCATATACACATACATACGAGGTACAATACATTACACAAGTACAATACGAGGTTCGAATACCATTCATCATCATTCATATTTTCATGAATTATACAAACTAGTGCTCAAGACAATAAATATCAAGCACAACATAAGTCAAGCACAGGTAAGTGCAATATAGTCTGATTCATGCATTTATCTTACTTAGGTGGTCAAATAAGCACACAAATCGGGGTAACCAGATTAGGATACAGGGCATGAAGAAATCATACCTTTCACCGTGGTACTTGTATCCCAATGTTCCTCCGGTGTTCACAAATCAAATCCTATGATTTACATACAATCGAACAATTAATCTAACTATCATTAATTTAATTCGGTTACCCTTACGCTTCCTAACTCATACTTACTAAGTCTTCACATTCTTATACTTACATTTTATTTACTTACTTTTCATTGCTTAACAATGGTATACTTACATATATATGCACGTATGTATAGGTGGGTATACATATACATACATACATATACTAACCATAGTCTTATTTTTTTTTTTTTGTAAGTTTTGACCCGACCGAACTTGCGACCGACCTTGCAAGTTCAGTCCAAGTCAGTAGGCTACATCGGGTGAAAATTTCCAGGGCCGACCGACCTTGCAAGTCCGGTCCCAAGGTCGGTCCATTCCAGTGAGTTACTTAACGGAAAATTTTAGCCCGACCGACCTTGCAAGTCCGGTCGCAAGGTCGGTCCATTCCAGTAGCTTACAAGACGGAATTTTTCTGGCCGACCGAACTTGCAAGTCCGGTCGCAAGTTCGGTCCATTCTAGAAGGTTACTGACGGGAGAATTTTTCTGGTCCGACCGAACTTGCAAGTCCGGTCGCAAGTTCGGTCCATTCCAGAAGCATTCCCGTCTTTGTAAATCTGGGCTCGACCGAACTTGCAAGTCCGGTCGCAAGTTCGGTCCGGCCCAGTATTTGCATTTTTATTTCTGTTTTCAGTTCTATACTTTACCCATTGTTTCTTCAATCTTCTTACATGTAATCCCACATGTTTAAACACTACCTAGGCCCTTCAAATTGCCGTAGTTTATCCACCAAATTCTTTACTAAATCCATCAATCAACTTACACAATTTCATCACTTCCCTTCCACACTTACAACAGTTTTGCATCCTTCAATGCTACAGATTTTTGTTCCAACTTCCAACGTCCAATACTTCTTCCTCTACCAATGTCACTCCTAGCATCCCAAACACCTCCTCTTACCAAGCCAATTCATTTCCAAGCAATTGTACCATCTATACCCAAGTCCAACATTCATTTTACCAAATCTTGCACACAATTTCTTCTTCGTTCCACAATGCAATCTAATACCTCTTTGCTACTGATTTTGACACTTACTCTCCCCTTCTCTGACCACCTCTTCTAATGTCATCCCTAGAGTTCCGTGTACATCACAATACATTATCTATCTCTCCCAGTCTACTCCTTTATCTTTCTCTATCAAAATCTGTTACAACATCTATTAGCCACCTAGTTTCTAGTTCACTAAGTGTTATAATCCTAGGCAAATTTTGCCATCGTCTCTCCTATATTTTATACACTCTCACCACAATGTTTCCTCACACATTAACATCATCACACCTGTTTATACACAACATCAAAATACAAGCTCCCATACACAATTACCAGTACTAACACTACTAAAAAAACCTGCACTCAACAACCCAATACCCAACTAAGTTTCAATACATTTTACATATCTTTCAATGGTTTTAAAAACACTTAGATTCTCCTACACAATATATTGCTACACAATACCATTTTCATTACTCATTTCAAACTTCTACAAATCTGTTACATCCATATATACGAGGCTACACAAAGGTGAGTATCCTTACCTTGTTTCTCTTCTAATTTCTTTTCTTCTTCTTGCTTCTTCTTTTCCTCTTCCTCTCCTCTTCTCACCAGTTTCTAACCAACCATTCTAACACTACACCTACAATACATACTATACATACCACACCATACTAACTTTAAACATCATTTGAGTTCTAATGCACATTCTAGGGTTTAGGAGTCTCATTACCTTGCAAGGGTGCAAATGAAGCTTGGAGTGGTTCAAGAACAAGATTTCCAACTCCTTCAACAAGCCGAAATCGGCGAGAGTGCAAAGAAACCAAACAAGGTTTTTAGCTTCATTTTCGTTTTGCCCATGAGGCTAGAAAAACAAAGGAGTTTCAAGAAGATTTTTACCTTAAAATGACAAGGAGGAAGAGGTGGTTCTAATGGTGGTCTTGAAACTCCAAATGCTCCATACCCATGGAGATGAAAGTTGTTGTTTTTGATTTTTGAGAAGATAGGAATGTAGCTCTTGATGAGAGGATTCCAATGGTGTAGTTTTTATAATTTTTTGGAAGAGATCCAAGGGGGTTACAAGAGGAGAGAAGTAGAGTTTTGTGTGGGTGTTTCCATTTCTCCATGGAAATCGTTGGACGAGGAAGAAGAAGAGAAAAGAGAGAGTGAGGGTGGGGGATTTACGTGAGAGAGGGAGATAGAGATAGGAGAGAGAGAGAGTGAGAGTGTGGGGTAATAAAGTAGTGAGTGTTTACTTTATTAGTTTTGTAGTTTTGTAAATAAGGGAGTGAGTGTGTGAGAGAGTGTGAGTGAGGGTCCAAATCGGACATACACACAGCACACACATACATTTTACTTTTTATTTTAAAAGTGGACACACAAGTTTTGTTATTTATGTTTCTACCCCACAACTTCTCGTTTTTGACAGTTTTTACTAATTTCTCGTTTTATTGACTTCATTGGTTCTAAAACTTCACTAATATTTATTAATGATTATTTAGTTGACCAAAATTGTTACGAGTCTATTTGACCCGCTTAAAGTCACGTTTTCCCCGTTTACCTCGAAAAACGCGCTTTAAGGTTCGTTAGTGACTTTTAATCCGTTTTAAGGATCCGCTTTCTTCGGGAGTCGTTCCCATATATTATTTAGGTCTCATTAAACCTTTGGGATCCATATAATACTCTAACCGAGGTCTCATACCTCCTACGGTTATTTAACGCTTATTTAGCGTTTTCCGCTTTTTAAGCGTTTCCTTATTTCTTTTGGATTTATTTTCCTTACTAGTATTAATTATGTACCATTAGGCCCTTAGATGCATATTAGATTAATTTTAATCCCTATTTTAAGTTCGGGTATTTCACTAACACAACTTACCTTTGAGAACATACTAACAATGTTTAGTAAAGAATTGTGTGAGAATAAGGAACACTCCGAAATATCGTTTTATTAGTAACCGAAAGAGGTTAACTAACAAACAGTGACTTTGAGACTTCTACTAACAAGAACTTGGGGGAGTGAGGGATCCGGAATGGTACCGGCACATGTGTATTAGGGGAGGTCGGTATCCTTATTAGATCCCGACTTATTCCAAATATTGACTTGTCTTCGGACTCGTCGCCATAGAGTCTACCTAAATACTCGGTCACCCGTCGATTTCTGTTCGAGGTGGGAGGCATTACAGATTGTGTGGTGGAATTCCTAAATCCTAACTAATTCTAAGAAATATTGTTTTATGTAAACCAATGGAGCTGATAACTCATTGGCTAGGGTTACTTTTAACCCGACAAGATAATAATGAATTTAAGGAACAACCATTCTAATTAAAGAACGGCTGTCTTATTTGATATAAGAGCTGAGATAAGACTTGGACTGAGAATAAGAAAAATCATAACTTAAGGAGTTAAAGATTGACTCACTTACTTAAGAAACGCTTTTAAGTCGTTCATTGTGTTTGAACTATAATTGTTCTTATGTGGTGTGGTGTTTATTGCACTTCTTATTTATGTTGTGTTAATCAACCACATGCTATCGACAAGTAGTCGTCGTAGCCCCATTAGCTTGGGGTTATAAGAGGATCATACCAGCAAAGGTGCTGACCCCCTCGGGGCAACTGTTTAAATTTTGCAGGTGAATGACCGAAGACGACCGTCCTGAGAGTAGGATCGGTAGGAGTACTTTGGGTTGTTTTCATTTTGTTGCACGAGTTGTGCATGTACACTCATCTATTAAATAGCATGAGATGTAGTATGGTGTATTAGGATGTGAGATACTTGTATTAAGAATATGTATTTGGTTAAGATTTAGTATACACTAAGGTTCGGTATATTCGGGTCCATCAGACCGTAGCTAGATCTTGGAGTATTTAGTAAGCCTAGTTAGTCACGTGGGTGACTAACGGCAATAACACCAACTGTTGTAAGATTTCCGCTGCAACGTTGATATATGTGAATGGAGGTTTATGAGTTATTGTCAGTTTATGAGTTGGGGTGTTACAAACACATAATGAGATTAAGATAAAGACACAAAACATCTGCACAAAGAATTATATACAAGACAGTGTTCATATTACCTTGTCTTCAGAGTTCTGAAATGCTGGGAAGTATCCGCGTAACTCATACATATACCGCATCACGTAGTACCTGCAACTCCTAGAATCCTGTTGGGTAGGGCACTAAATCACCAAAATTCACAAGTGTAAAACAATTGTATAAAGATAAGTAGCACAAATGAAATAAATGAATGACCAAACCTTGATGTATTCGGCTTTCATGTTAGCAAACTCTCCATGAGTGATTTGACTATAACAACGGTCACATAAACACAAAGCATTAAGCACAATGAACGAATAAATTAATTTTGTTTCAAAAAAACCTACAAACAATTAAACAGTAATAAAAACTTACGTTTTGATTAAGTCTCTAGTGTTGAATTCTGTCCACTGCCCTAGTGGATCTAGAACGAGCAGAGAAGCGGTGGTAGAGTAGAAGATAAACAAAGCCCAGTGGTGGCTATAATTTCAAATACAAAATGAAATCAGAAATGAAGGTAAAAAGTTAGCTAATTAGTATGTAAATTTATATCAGAACTCACGTTTGGTGATATGGTATTAGCAAGAATAATTGGGAAAATTACATCGCCATCGCCCACCCATGACGTTTGGTGAAATTACACACCCCACCCACGAGGTTTCAAAAATTACTTTGTCCACCCATGTGGTTTTTTGCTATTTTACATCCAACAACTTTTCTAATATTTGATCAACTTAAAAGATGGTTAATGTTATCCAAAATTGATAAAACTTTACATGGACAATTCTAAGGTGTTATATTTTGATCTAGCGTGAAATCTAAAGTTTTTTAAGGTCATATATTAGCTGTGGGACCCAATGAAAATACGTTCACATGTCACATGTTTTGTTGGCTCCCACGGATCACATATGAGCTTAAAAAACTTTGAATTTCACGCTAGATCAAAATATAACACCTTAGAATCGTCCATGTAAAGTTTCAGCAATTTTGGATAACATTTAACCATCTTTAAGCTGATCAAATATTAGAAAAGTTGTTGGATGTAAAATAGTGGAAACCACATGGGTGGGCAAAGTAATTTTTGAAACCTCGTGGGTGGGGTGTGTAATTTGCCAAACGTCATGGGTGGGCGATGTAATTTTTCCAAAATAATTTATTCTGTTCATCAGCAACATTGAAGCAATGCTTCATGTATTCACAAAACCTCCCTGGGTCCCTAGTGACTGAGTCGAACGATAAAAGCTCCGGGTACAACCGCAGAAATAGAGTTGATGTTCTTCTCATGACATCTCTCAAGTAGACCACTATTATATCACATGCACTATAAAAAGTTAGCCAATGCAACTTCATAGATACTTATTCTATGTGTTTTTACAGTATAAGGAAAGATTTATTACTTTAGATAAGCTTGAATAATGTTAATTTTCAAGTAATCTCCACACATCATCTCTCTGATGTCCCTAAAGTTGATCGCTGTGGTCATATCTTCTTCGTAGTGAAACAACGACTTTGGAAGTGTCATCATGAAGTTGATACATTGAGGTGACCTTGCAATGATCTTATCGTAGAGATTGACCTGATGAGGCCCCAAGTGTTTAATAAGTTTTTTTGGAAGTGAGAACCTACTTGTCCGCGCCTCAGAAGTCCTAGTGCGAGCCCGGGCACTGGATTCTTACTTTTCGCACCCCGGGTCACTGGATTCTTACCCTCCACACACAAAAAATAAAGCATAAGAATGTAAAGATAATTACTATTGATTATTATAGTAACATTAAACATTTATCTATAACATATCCTTGTACTGCGGACAGGATCCGCCGGCACGCTAATCTCTTCTCTGGGTCGGGATACACGGAGAGGATGCTCAGGGATCTATAATGGATTATATTAGAAACTTAATGCTATATAGTGGATTTTATTAGATACTATATGGTTGTCAAACAGTCTTACCTCATCGGTGACAACAATGTAACATGTTGGCCAGGGCAATATGTCTCCCTTCGCTTCAATCAGCGTGCATTTGTTGTCAAACTCCATTGGAAGGTATTCATTCTCAAATCCTTCGATTATCAGGTCCAAGGTCGCACGCGCGTAAGAATGCGGGTAGACGTACGAAACTCATGAGCGTGAGTGAACCTGATGGCAACATCGTCCCGTAGGCCACATCTACAGGGTGCCCGTCTAATGGTATTTGGAGACGGCATTTTTTTACTCCTTTAATAAACATAGATATTGCATGAAATGAATAAGTGCATCCAATCTAATACTATTTAAAGGACTTTATTTAAGGAGAAAAATAGTTAAACAAAGCTAACCTGGATGTTGGCAAACGGGTACGGGTCAGCGGCCGGAGCACAACTGGATGAGGAAGATGATCGAAGAGGATCATGCTGCTGCTAAGTAGTCGCATGTGCGATCGCATCCAACCCATGCTGCAGCCTCTCCTCGTAAGCTCAGCGCTCAGCAGCCAACCTCTTCTCGTTTGCTTGGCACTTAGCAGCCAGTTTCTCCTTATTATCTTGGCGCTCAGTAGCAAACTTACGCTCTACCATTGCCTCGATGTCAGCAGTATTCATTTGACCCTTCTTAGCAGATGGCGGGAATACGTGTTTTTGGCGCACTTCTCCCCCAAATCCTCTAACACGCCCCGGGTGATCCTTCATCCCAAGCGCTTGATTGAGAGCGTCGACTTGAGAAGGAGGAGCTTGTAAGTCTACTTCTACTCTCTGTGCCGCTTCATAATGTCCAATTGTAAAGAAGTTAGCACTAAATTTAAGATCAACAAACACTTGAGTATATAAGTAAATTATTAACAGCTAATTCCAAACACTTATAATTTGGTTAGTGAGTTGTTCCATCGCAGCATGAGGAAATATCCTCTAACCTTCACTGGTCATTCTCTGGCATCCCTGTAGGTACATTTACACCCTACTCACCTCAGAGACATCCTCGATCAGGCATTCACTACATCCTCGTTCCTCTGCGTCAGCAAACCAGCTTCTTTCCACTGATCAAGGCTGCCACATATCCCCTTCGTCCCATGGTGTGGGGATAGAGATTAGCTTCCACGGTTTTTTCCGTGCTTGTTCTTGTCTTCGCTGTTAAGACAGTACAATAGAAAATTAATTAGAAAATCAGGGATAAAACATTGTAAGCATTAATTCAGTACAGAGTACACACAAACATACCCTGAACTCGGTGGTGGAGTGGTGCTCAACGAACTCCTTCCACTACATGACATACGGAGGAGGCTCACGTCGGGGCACCCTGGTGATCTAGTTCTCCACCAAGTAGTGGCGGAATGATTTAGCTTTTCACCCACCGCAGAAAGAATGGTCTCTTCACTTCGTCTGGGATCTTGTATCATTCTTGCACCTTCTTCCAGATGGTCTCCTTAACTTCTTTCAGGACTTGTGTCCATTTGTAGTTGATGGGCAATGTGATCTGGACAGAGTTCCTAGCATACTAGCAAACTCTAACTTGCTGCCCCCACAATACCTCCCATACTTGTCCCAGACAAGATTGATCTCATCCGGTTTATGCAGCTTCAGCCCACGGGTCGGGCCTCTACTCTACCTCTGGGTCTCTGAGTAGCACTCGTAGAAGGTGCACTCATGGAAGGGGCAGCAGCAGTAGTGGAAGCTGTAGAAGGGCCAGCAGCAGCGGCAGATGTAGATGGGCCAGCAACAGTAGCGGCACTAGTAGAAGGAACCATACCCTTTGTTGATCATCTCTCGAACTCGTGGCAAAATAACTCGAACTCTTCAGCCATGCCTGCAAGGATTGAAATAAAATTAAGCATTTCATAATGACACAAAAAATACATAAAATTTAACAATGGTCATATGCAAGCAAGAAATAAAAGAATGTTAATTACTTAAAAATTTAATGGTAAAACTTACATACACCATTATCTCTCAATCCACATTCCCTCATTATGGTCTGATCTTATACTCACAATGACCTGTGACCTCAGCCTCTTCCAATGAAATAGGAACAGTTGGAGGTTCATCTTCTGCGTCATACTCATCCTCACCAACCACACCATCACACACCAACTTTTCCTCTTCTCCCTTTAAGCACCACACACACCATCTAGGATTACAGGGATCAGTTACATAAAATATCTGCTTAACCTTCGTCCCAACAACAAATGGCTCACCGTGGGAGTAGCTCTAGACAGATCAACCAGTTTCATACATCCATGCTCCTCCTCACGGTAGCCATGATTGTTGTCACCCTGTTACACCCAGAAAACACATATTTTGTAGTTGTTGTAGTCCAATACCCAGATGTCTTGTATAACACCGAAATATGATGTTTTACTAAGACTGGACTGTGACCCCACACCGCTGATCTCATATAAGTCTTGATAAGCTTCAAGTTCTATGACACGGTTTTGATCTGTTGACTTGTGATCCTGACGTTCTGTGAAAAAGGTGATACGTTGACATCGTACCCCTCTAAGAAATTACATCCAGATTTGGTCCAAATGCAATACTTTTAATCAGTTCAAGTACATTCGTGGACTAATCGGACAACACTCTGTCTTTGACCATCTGACAAATGTCATATTCTGCTCATTTTGTAGTCTAACATCACTCAGTTTGGATATTGTGCTCTTAAAACGCACAAGTGTTCATCAAAGTATGGTTCGACATCTTCAAGATGACTCAGCACACCTAAATGAGTTTTATTAAGAGTGTCTATATCAATTCTTTTCAGTTTCCGTCCAACCATGCAAACACCCTTCAATCTGCCCTCGTGTCTAGAACGTGGAAGTCCAATGGTATCAACACCTTCTAGGTAATTGGTGCAGAAGTCTACAACTTCCTTTGTGACAGTGCCCTCTATAATACTGCCCTCTAGGTGACGACGGTCTTCATTTTCTTCTTCTAACACCCATGTACCTTTCGAACGGATACATGTAGCAAAGGTACAAAGGACCACACATTAGAATCTCTTACAAGATGCATGAGGTGATGTATCATTATGTCGAAGAACGAGGGAGGAAAATAACATCTCCAGCTGGCACATTGTCACAATATAAGATCCTTTTGTAGTTTAGTTAGAGTGTCTGCATCAAGAACCTTAGACGAAATGGATTTAAGAAGACACTGACATTTGTGATTGTGTCTGACAGCATCCGGCAAGATCCCACGCAATGCAATTGGCAAACATTCTTGAAGTAGGACATGATAATCTTGAGATTTCATTCCTACTAATTTCAAATCTGTCATGGAACTAGGCTTCTTATGTTTGAGGAGTATCCTGAAGGCACATTGATGTTGTAAAGGGTACTACATAGACTATGTTTCTCTTCTTTAGATAGAGTGTGACAGGTAGGAGGCAAAAATGTGCGTTTTTCACGTTCTTGCAGGCCAAGTTCTACGCGTATACCCAACTCAATTAAAACTTTCCTTCCTTTCAAATGATTTGTTGTCTTTCCTTTTATGTTCAAAAAGGGTGCTAGTGACACTTTCACCCACGTTCTTCTCGACATGCATCTCATCAATACAATGTCTAACCTCCATATGCTGCAAGTAGTGAGTTCCAAAATATTGATTTCTTTTTCCAGACACTTTTTTTCAACCACTTTTAGTTGGCGGCCAAGTTGTTGACAATATTATCCAACTTTTTGTAAATCTTTGTACCTGTCAAAGGCTGGTGCGCCACGCTGTGATCAGTTTTCCCATCGAACTCTTTCGTCATCTTTCAGTACTTATGTCCTTTTGGAAGAATTTTTCAGTGGCCCAAGTACACATTTTTTCCACATTATTCAAGCGAATGCTACAAGTATTCTCACCACAAATCGGACATGCCAATGCCCCCTTGATTGAATCGCCTGAAAGATTACCATAGGCGGGGAAATCATTGATTGTGCAGTACAACATAGCACGCAAATTGAAGTCCTCTTTGCTGAATGAGTTGTAAACCGTAGCCCCTTCATTCCACAAGAGTTGTAGATCCTCTATCAAAGGTTGTAGGAATACATCAATTTTGTTGCCCGTTGCTTTGGACCCGATATTAACAGAGACAACAAGATGTGTAACGACCCCAAAACCGGCCTAGAGTTAGGCCGTTACACGCCGCGAGTCTACTACTTAACGTCGCAAGGCTCTAAGCAAATCGAATCCCAAAACCAAATAACGAACTTGCATAATACCAAATGAGTTTACAAGATTCAAATGCCAATAAGTCAAATACAAAGGAAGGCCCGAAGGCTACACAAGGGTTCTAAAGCGTCCAACGCGCAAGGTAAATAAAGTCTAAAGAGGCATAAAATCACGAAGCTCCAGAAGGGAACAGGAGAGAAGATCCCACGAGCTCATCTGCAGCAAAGTAAAGGGGTGCTAAACAGCCCAGCAAGCAGAAGACTTCCTCAAGGAGCCTACTCAAAACAGAAGCAGCAGGATATCTTATAAACAGAGGAGATTGCGAAGTCATTGTAAATAGACTGAATGGAACACAAAACAGAAGCAGAGCAGAACATCACTTCAAATCTTAGTCGGACTCGCAGAAACAGATACAGAAGAGTGGGACACTAGAGACAAGCTAACACAACAGAAGGACACACATAAGGTCCTATGGATCCGAAGATCCCACAACAGAAGCCTTAGAGACAGCTAACAGACCCGTCGGTCAAATAACGTCCTAAGGGAGACCCTAAGGAGTATAAACAGAAGGAATTCCTGCGCAGCATGCTACGGGACAGCCACCCGACTATCCAAGGCTCAGAAGCAAAGTAACTAGGTCCCAAAACCAAAAGCTCACAAAACAGATCTTAGTGCATAACAATGCATATAAACAGCATAAGAAGCTTGTACACAGATAGGGGAATCCAACCCCGCAAACGGAACTCAAAACGGAGTCAAAACGGAGAAGTTATGCTCAAAACAGTGGCATGTCCGAACTTGCGTCCGACCTTGCAAGTTCGGACAGAGGCCGAGAATCAGAGGTCGCGGAGATACAAATGTCCGAACTTACGTCCGAACATCGAAGTTCGGACGTAAGTCGAGAGTTGAAAGCCAGAATCATCTTAGTGTCCGAACTTGCGTCCGACCTTGCAAGTTCGGACACACGTCGAAACTTTTACGAAAAATCCATCCTCGCGTCAGGTCCGAACTTCGAAGTTCGGACCGACGTTCGACACACGTCAAACCTTCAAAAACAAAACGCGCCCGATGCACTGTCCGAACTTGGAAGTTCGGACAGATGTTCGGACAGCGCGAAACTGACGAAAACAGAGCGAACAAACGCACAGAAATCCAACCAAAATCAATACCAAACTCACACAAATCCACGGAATGGTAAATCAGTACCCTCGGGGGTTTAGCCACGCGATGAACAACACAAAATCAAGAAGAACACACAAGCAACACCATTCACAAAACAGAAAACGAAATCAAAATCCATCCCCGAGGGTGAGCAAACTACCCCGATTCCATCCCCCACTTACCTCGAATTGCAGAGAAGATTGCACCAATCTGAAGCAGAGTGAAGACCCGACACACGGCAACCCCGAGCAGCGCAAACAGCCACTGAATTCGCAGAGATCAGCCCCCAAAATCAGAAAACGAAATCAGAAAACTGCTTCTCCAAAACAGTAGGGAGACTACCGAATTCATCAATGAACTACCTGAGTTGCAGAGGAAAGGATCCCGACACAGCGGCAGCAAAGAAACCGACCGGAACCAGCAACAATTCGCACCAGAGGACCAAGTTCTCACCAAGGAAGAAGAAGAGGGAAAGAGCGTAGAAACTATCGAGAGGATGAGCGGGCTTGAGAACTGATCGCGATTGTGAAAAAGAAAAAAAACTGTCCATTCACTAATTAAAGAGCTTACCAAAATAAAAGAGAGAGAATGACCTCCTTGCCCCCCCCGTCTTTTAACTTAAAGACTCCGATGTCCCATCAGTTATCCAAAGCAACACATAACATAAGCAATGATATAAACCGAAATGTCATGAAATCTGAAAACGTAAAATACGGAGTATTACATCACTCCCCCCTTAAAAGGAATTTCGTCCTCGAAATTCAACATACCTTACTGCTCGAAGAGGGAAGGGAACTTAGCACGCAACTCCTCCTCGAGTTCCCATGTTGCCTCACCGCTCGGACTGATCAGACCACTGCACCTTAACCATAGGCAATGTCTTGCTACGAAGCCGACGAACATCCCGAGCTAAAATACGAACCGGAACTGCCTCATAGGTGAAATCATCTCGGAGTCGGAGCTGACCATAGTCAATCACATGGCTCGGATCGTGAAGATACTTCCTGAGCATCGACACATGGAATACGTCATGCACTCCTGCTAGAGCTGGTGGCAATGCCAATCTGTATGCCACCGGCCCAACCCTCTCAAGCACCTCAAACGGCCCTACGAACCGAGGACTCAACTTGCCACGCTTACCAAAACGGACTACACCTCGAACTGGAGAAATCTTCAAATACACGTGATCCCCACCTGAAACTCAAGCGGACGGCGCTCTGATCTGCATAACTCTTCTGCCGGCTCTGGGCAACCAACAGACGCTCCCTGATAGTCTTAACTTTGTCCACGGCTCCCTGAACTAACTCAGGACCTACAATCGCCCTCTCTCGTAGATCGTCCCAACAAATGGGAGATCTACAGCGCCTACCGTACAGCGCCTCAAATGGGGCCATCCCAATACTCGATTGGAAACTATTATTGTAGGCGAACTCGATCAATGTCACATGCTGATCCCAGCTGCCCCCGAAGTCGAGCACACAAGCCCTCAACATGTCCTCCAAAATCTGATTCGTCCTCTCCGTCTGCCCATCGGTCTGAGGATGATAAGCCGAACTGAAAGCCAAATTCGTCCCTAACGCCTTATGCAGGCTACGCCAGAAGCGAGATACAAATCTCGGATCTCTGTCCGAAACGATCGTCGCCGGCACACCATGCAATCTCACAATCTCATCAACGTACAGCCGAGCCAGGCGCTCAAGGCTGAAAGTCTTCCTCACCGGCAAGAATGGGCTGACTTCGTCAACCGTCCACAATCACCCACAGCGCATCGTACCCAGAAGATGTCCTAGGAAGCCCCAGAATGAAATCCATACCAACGCTCTCCCACTTCCACTCAGGAACGGGAAGAGGCTGCAGAAGACCCGCAGGTCGCTGATGCTCAGCCTTCACCTGCTGACAGGTTTGGCAACGAGCCACAAAATCGGAAATCTCCCTCTTCATGTTCGCCCACCAAAAGGACTCTCTAAGTCCCGGTACATCTTCACCCCTCCTGGGTGCACAGAATAAGGAGCTCCATGAGCCTCCTGCATAATCTCCCGCCTAAGGTCGCCTCCACCAGGCACACAGACTCTGCCCCTGAAGCGTAGACAATCATCGCTGGACACAGAAACTCCGACTCCTGCTCATCTGCCAACTTCTCTCTGATCTTACCCAACTCAGCATCCGCCTTCTGACCCTCTCTGATCCGCTCAATCAAAGTAGACTAGACCTGAATCGAAGCAATCATCCCGGCACGGTCTGACCGAACAACCCAAATGCCCATACGCTGAAGCTCAAAAGCAGACCTCTGAACCCCTGACAACGAACAAGCAAGTCCAGGAGCACCCCTACGGCTCAAGGCATCAGCCACCACATTCGCCCTACCCGGATGGTAGAGGATCTCCAGGTCGTAATCATGTAACAGCTCCAACCAGCGCCGCTGTCTCAAATTCAATCCCTTCTGCGTGAACAGATATTTGAGACTCTTGTGATCCGTGTAGACCTTACACGTCACCCCATACAAATAGTGCCGCCAGATCTTCAAGGCGAAGACCACAGCAGCTAACTCCAAATCATGGGTAGGATAGTTCTTCTCGTATGGCTTCAACTGTCTCGACCCATAAGCTACCACTTTTCCCTGCTGCATCAGAACACAACCCAGCCCTCTGTGGGAAGCGTCACAGAACACCTCGAAGCCATCTGTCCCAGAAGGCAACGTCAAAATCGGAGCCGAAGTCAACCTCTTCTTCTTCAACTCCTGGAAACTCTCCTGGCACGCCTCACTCCAATCAAACTTGACATCCTTCCTAAGAAGACGAGTCAAGGGGGATACAATCTTAGAAAAACCCTCCACGAACTTCCTATAATACCCAGCCAATCCCAGAAAACTGCGCACCTCAGACACACTGGTGGGCTTCGCCCACTCCATAACTCCGCCTTAATCTTCTCTGGGTCCACTGATATGCCATCCTTCGACACCACATGGCCAAGGAACACGACTCTATCCAACCAAAACTCACACTTCTTCAATTTAGCATACAACTCCTTCTCCTTCAACGTCTGCAGCACCATCCTCAAATGCTCCTCATGCTCCTCAGCACTCTTGGAGTACACCAAGATATCGTCAATGAACACAACTACGAAAGAATCCAAGAAAGGTTTGAAGACTCTGTTCATCATATCCATGAAGAACGACGGGGCATTGGTCAAACCAAAGGCATGACCAAGAACTCATAATGCCCATACCGGGTCCGAAAAGCAGACTTAGGCACATCCTCAACCTAATCTTCAGCTGGTGATATCCAGAGCGCAAGTCGATCTTCGAGAATACTGTCGCTCCCCTAACTGGTCGAAGAGATCATCAATGCGGGGAAGAGGATACCGGTTCTTGATGGTAACCTTATTCAATCCCTATAGTCTATACACAATCTGAAGGAGCCATCCTTCTTCTTCACAAACAACACAGGTGCTCCCCATGGAGACACGCTAGGGCGAATGAAGCCCTTATCTAGAAGCTCCTGCAGCTGCACCTTCAGCTCCTTAAGCTCTGCCGGACTCATGCGATAGGGAGCCTTAGAGATAGGCTGAGTCCCTGGCGCTAACTCAATAGAAAACTCCACCTCACGATCTGGTGGTAGTCCTGGCACATCGTCCTGGAACACCTCAGGGAACTCACGCACAATAGGAATGTCCTCCAATCGGGATCCCTCCTTAACCTCAGGTACAAAGCATAGAAACCCTGACAGACGCCGCCTTCCTCAAGGAACGGACCGCCTGCATAGCAGAAATCAACACCGGAGCACAAGGATAGAGTTCCCCACAAAAGCAAAACGGGTCTCACCCGGTCTATCAAAGACGACTCTCCTAGCCGCACAGTCTATATGGGCATGGTGCTCTGCTAGCCAGTCCATGCCCAAAATCACATCGAAGCAGGACATATTCATAGGAATCAAATTAGCAGGTAAGGTCCTATCCATGACCACTAAAGGAACAGACTTGCACACAGAATCAAGCACACATGCAGGCACGCCACTCAACGGGCTAGAAATACAAAGATCCACATCACATGGCACAGCAGACAACCCGAGACTACCCACTAAATCAGCAGACACAAAGGAGTGGGTAGCTCCTGAATCAAACAAACAGAATACTGGCTGAGAAGAGATCTGAAGAATACCTGACACCACTCTGTCTGAATCGTGGTCTCGCTCCCCACCACTAGAGCATACACACGCGCCTAGGTCTGGGGCTTCTTCTGATCAGTCTTCTGCCCGGACCCTGAACCAGCACCTCGGCCCTCAGAACCACCACTGCCACCTCCACCTCTAGCCTGTGGACACTGGGCAATGCGATGGTCTAACGAACCACACTTGAAGCACGCCCCGGACTTCCTGTAGCACTCCCGTCCTGGGTGGAAACGATCACACTCGGCACACTTCTCCACACAGCAGGAGATGCTGATGAAGAAGAACCCCGGTCTCCTCTACTTCTTCTTCTGAGAAGAAGGCTGCTCACGCCTCTCGGGCTCCTCCACACGCTTTCCTCTTCTGGTCTTTGCCCTTATCGGGCCTCTGGTCCCTCTTCTCATACCGCTGCCTAGCCTGCAGCTCTGACTCTACCACCACGCCACATCAGCCACATCCCTGAAAGTCTTGTGGCGAAAAGGTGCCACAGCAGCTCTAATATCACCCCTCAAACCAGCCTCAAACTTCCTAGCCTTCCGGTTATCGTCCGGCTCAGGCACAAACTTCGAAAGAGAGATAAACTTCCTCACATAGTCGTCCACAGACATCTCCTTCGTCTGACGAAGCCTCCCATACTCAACTATCTATCTTCTGATCCTGAAGACATCGGGGTAGAACTGCTGATTGAAGCAGCCCCTGAACTGCTCCCAAGTCCATGGGTGGGGGTACTTCCCTTCAACCGATTTCCACCACTCTTTCGCCTCCGACTGGAACATAAAAGTAGCGAACCCGACCTTCTGGTCCTCCTCACATCCCATGACTCTCAGCAAATCCTCAATGGCGGTAATCCAGTGGCTCGCCTCCTGTGGGTCGCCACTAGCATCAAAAGAAGGCGGCTTCAGCTTCAGGAACTCCTGAAGCGCCTTCACATTACTGCCCCCCGCATTACCGGCTCCAGTCGCCTGACCAGCAGTGGCCCCTACGGTCTGCAGCACCTGGGTCACCACCTGCTGCACAATCTCTGCAATGTCCCCCTGGGGAGCATCGCCTGAAGCTGCACCACGTCCTACTCGTCGGGGAGGCATACTAAAAATACAAACACCAAATTCGATCAGAAACCGTCAATCATCAAACAGCAGACCTTTCAGACACTCACACATGCAGACAAACCCCACAATCACCAAAGAACGAGCAACCTGGCTCTGATACCACTAAATGTAACGACCCCAAAACCGGCCTAGGAGTTAGGGCCGTTACACGCCGCGAGTCTACTACTTAACGTCGCAAGGCTCTAAGCAAATCGAATCCCAAAACCAAATAACGAACTTGCATAAATACCAAATGAGTTTACAAGATTCAAATGCCAATAAGTCAAATACAAGGAAGGCCCGAAGGCTACACAAGGGTTCTAAAGCGTCCAACGCGCAAGGTAAATAAAGTCTAAAGAGGCATAAAAATCACGAAGCTCCAGAAGGGAACAGAGAGAAGATCCCACGAGCTCAATCTGCAGCAAAGTAAAGGGGTGAGCTAAACAGCCCAGCAAGCAGAAGACTTCCTCAAGGAAGCCTACTCAAAACAGAAGCAGCAGGATATCTTATAAACAGAGGAGATTGCGAAGTCATTGTAAATAGACTGAATGGAACACAAAACAGAAGCAGAGCAGAACATCACTTCAAATCTTAGTCGGACTCGCAGAAACAGATACAGAAGAGTGGGACACTAGAGACAAGCTAACACAACAGAAGGACACACATAAGGTCCTATGGATCCGAAGATCCCACAACAGAAGCCGTAGAGACAGCTAACAGACCCGTCGGTCAAATAACGTCCTAAGGGAGACCCTAAGGAGTATAAACAGAAGGAATTCCTGCGCAGCATGCTACGGGACAGCCAGACCCGACTATCCAAGGCTCAGAAGCAAAGTAACTAGGTCCCAAAACCAAAAGCTCACAAAACAGATCTTAAGTGCATAACAATGCATATAAACACATAAGAAGCTTGTACACAGATAGGGGAATCCAACCCCGCAAAAACTCAAAACGGAGTCAAAACGGAGAAGTTATGCTCAAAACAGTGGCATGTCCGAACTTGCGTCCGACCTTGCAAGTTCGGACAGAGGCCGAGAATCAGATCAGGTCGCGGAGATACAAATGTCCAACTTACGTCCGAACATCGAAGTTCGGATGTAAGTCGAGAGTTGAAAGCCAGAATCATCTTAGTGTCCGAACTTGCGTCCGACCTTGCAAGTTCGGACACACGTCGAAACTTTTACGAAAAATCCATCCTCGCGTCAGGTCCGAACTTCGAAGTTCGGACCGACGTTCGGACACGTCAAAACCTTCAAAAACAAAACGCGCCCGATGCACTGTCCGAACTTCCAAGTTCGGACAGATGTTCGGACAGCGCGAAACTGACGAAAAACAGAGCGAACAAACGCACAGAAATCCAACCAAAATCAATACCAAACTCACACAAATCCACGGAATGGTAAATCAGTACCCTCGGGGGTTTAGCCACGCGATGAACAACACACAAATCAAGAAGAACACACAAAGCAACACCATTCACAAAACAGAAAACGAAATCAAAATCCATCCCCGAGGGTGAGCAAACTACCCCGATTCCATCCCCACTTACCTCGAATTGCAGAGAAGATTGCACCAATCTGAAGCAGAGTGAAGACCCGACACACGGCAACCCCGAGCAGCGCAAACAGCCACTGAATTCGCAGAGATCAGCCCCCAAAATCAGAAAACGAAATCAGAAAACTGCTTCTCCAAAACAGTAGGGAGACTACCGAATTCATCAATGAACTACCTGAGTTGCAGAGGAAAGGATCCCGAACAGCGGCAGCAGAAGAAACCGACCGGAACCAGCAACAATTCGCACCAGAGGACCAAGTTCTCACCAAGGAAGAAGAAGAGGGAAAGAGCGTAGAAACTGTCGAGAGGATGAGCGGGGCTTGAGAACTGATCGCGATTGTGAAAAAGAAAAGAAACTGTCCATTCAACTAATTAAAGAGCTTACCAAAATAAAGAGAGGGGAATGACCTCCTTGCCCCCGTCTTTTAACTTAAAGACTCCGATGTCCCATCAGCTATCCAAAGCAACAC
Source organism: Limonium bicolor (assembly GCA_023374045.1). Taxonomy (NCBI): domain Eukaryota; kingdom Viridiplantae; phylum Streptophyta; class Magnoliopsida; order Caryophyllales; family Plumbaginaceae; genus Limonium; species Limonium bicolor. Next base: position 311,803,082 of record CM041778.1, read on the forward strand.
ATAACATAAGCAATGATATAAACCGAAATGTCATGAAATCTGAAAACGTAAAATACGGAGTATTACAAGATGTGTCTAGGTTTCATGCATAACCACAGCTAAGCGGTAGATTGACCAAACAAAAGCACAGGCCAGGTACTATGATGCTACTCAAAGTACCGTAAGGGTTCATCTCATCCATGCACAAGCCTAACCTTAGGTTTCTCGGTTCGTTACCAAAATTAGGAAATTTTATGTCTATATTTCTCCACTGCGGTGCCTTAGTGGGATGTCTCAATCTGCCATCCTTCTTCCTGTGAACTGAATGCCACCAAAGATTCTCTGCGTCTTTCTCAATAGAGAACAAACGTCTGAACCTTGGAATATGAGCAAGTACCACAGTACCTTTAGCCGGTGAACCTTTCTTACTACTGCTGATGTGAGTTTGTTATTTCTTCAGATACCGTGACGCTCCACATGCTAAACAGTTTCAGCAAATTCATCCGATTTCCAAAACAACATGCAACCATTTGGACAAGCATGAATTTTCTGGTACTCCATACCCATTGGACACATCAGTTTTTTGGCTGAGTACGTAGTCGTTGGTAAAATGGTGTCCACCGGAAGAAAGTTTTTCAATAGTTCTAGGAGAGCAGTGAAAATTTACGTTGCTCCTACCATATTTCACTTTCAAGTTGAATAGCTTGAGGATGATACTCAACTTGCTTAACTTTGTAGGGTCACACCCCGGGTATAGTGGTGTTTGGATGAATCCAACAAATTTGATACTTCCCTGGCGTGTTAAAGAGATGTCGTTCCACATCTTCGAGCATAGTCTCAATGTCATCATCCCAAAATCTGGCTCAACGTCAGTTGTAACGTCTTCCGGCTCACCCGCAACTGTATCATCTCCAAGTTCTGTTTCTGTGTTTACCTGACCATTATCCCCTTCACCGGGCTTAATAACATCGAACACATTTTGACCATCCCATCGGATTATGTCTTGCCTATCCTTTGTAAAACTGTGGCGGATCAGATGTTCCTTAACTGTTTCCACGTCGCGATATCTTAGATTGTTTTGGTAGTCGATACATGGACAAAATATGTATCCCTTGTCTAAAGGTTTCAAATTGTTCGCCAACACCATGCATAACTTATTGACTCCTTCTAAAAACTTGTCGTCCAACTTTCCACTGTAAATCCACGAATGTTCCATATCCTTCTAGCTATTTATATGAAGGCATCCATTTCATACCGTCACCCGTGGCAATCTTACATTTTTGTATCTTATCAACCTAAATCCATCCATGAGTATTAAATCCCACCGTTGAACGTGTTTTTAATATGTAATTTATTGAAAATTTTGGCAGCATCTCCCTACAGTTCTTCAAATGCACGATATTATGATATTAATCAATAATATATGCATTCAAAGAACAATAAAGAGATACCGCTGAAATAATCAATAAAGTACATATTAAAACACATTCACACCCTAGGTTTGAGATTTAACATGTCATGGACAGTCCCGACAGGGACTGCGCAAGATATACCTCTATTAGGTATATCTTGGGCAGATAACTATGTTTGGTAGTTTGTCAAATACTATATATATATATATTTGTAAATCTTACCTATGGTACACGATTAGCCGATCTAAGACAGTTGAGGTCGGAAGCCAAAATAAGTTGTAGTCCTAATGCATAAACAAAAAAATGACAACATTAGAATATATAAAAAAAATCAAGGTTAAAATGCTAGCTAAATAGCGGCGAAAATTCGACAGCATCTCCTCTATATTTCTAATATTTCCAATTCACTTTATCAACATCAAATTCACACGCACCATCAGAATTACTTATAAACTAATTTTATATTTTAAAACTACACTACTATGTATTAATTGTAAAAGTAAATGCTAATAATACCAAATCAAATTTACTCTTCAAAACAATAAACAAAGAATTATCACTATATCAATATTACCGTTTGGTTTGCAAAATTACCGTTAGTAAGCACCGAAGTGGGCAATTAGTGCAGAAATCAGCCCACGAACTAGGTTCCAATTAATTGTGAATCTGGGCACAAGTATATGAACAATGTTAGAACATTTGTCATTACACTCTCAGGAATTGACAGAAACGACGTTAATAGATTAAGCAATCGACATATATATGACAAGTTAGAAATATGAACAATTGACAGAAATCGCATACCAGTACACGTTAGAGTTGATGGCGACGACCAGTGGTAGATGGGTGATGACCGGCGGCGATGGGAGTGACAAAGGTGGCGGGAGCAAAGAGGCAATTTCAGTAAGAAAGATAGCACAAGAGAGAATAGAGGTTACTATAAGTGTGCAGATAAACGGGTAAATGTTCTAGTTAAATGGACTTTAGATTACGGTTCACAGAAAACCGTAATCTAAAGCCCGACTTTAATTAAATGACGGTTCTTGCAGAATCATAATCTAAAGTCTAACAAAATAAAAAAATAGCACAAAAATATTTGGCCTATGCTGGGTTTCGAACTCAAGATCGTAGTTGTTGACTCATGTACCCGCGGCCATTGAGCCATGAGTCTTATTCGATCAAACATATGCACACATTTATAATAATTTTTGTTTAACCTAAAATAAGCTGGTACAACAACGTTGTTAACTGTCATTTAAATTATCGCGGCGTCAAAAAAATCAAATAATGCGGGAAATATTTGGCATCAGGTCTAAATGACGTCGTTTACCATCAGTGGGCGGGGAGTTAGATGACGGCTATTGGTAAAACTATAATCTAAAGTCCGTTGACCATAAAGCGTGTGTCAACACTGGACTTTACATATACGTTTTTACCATAACCGTAATCTAAAGTCTGTTCTAAAAAAGGCGCGCCTACCTCCGATCGATTATTACTAAAGATTAATTCTATAAACGTCTTTAATTAATTCCGGCCCTCTATGAATCACAGTTTGTGTTTAAGCCGTGATTAATCAATCGTCATTAAATGCTTTCATTTCACCAGTGTTGTTTTTTCCACCTTTCTTTCTTCCTTGTGTTTTCGGCCACGACAATGGTTTCCTTGGCTCCAATTTCAGCCATGTCAAGGGGAAGAAGAAGAAGAGAGCAAAGTTGGGGTTGTTTGACTCCTTAACATAATCAAAGGAGGCACTAAGGATTAAAGCACCAAATGTGCATTAAGGAACGAGATTTACCTTATAAGTTTCAAGAGTGATACTTTCTATCAAAATTTCGGCCACACTAAGAAAAATAAGTAGGAGTTAGATCTTGTGTAGATAAAGCTTAGGAGATAGATTGAAGTGTTAAAACATTTGATTCATGACTTACCCTTTAAAATCACCTTTGGTGCTATTGTTTTCCTTGTAACTTTGGTCAATCGTGAAGATTAATGGAGCTTCAATTTGATATGGAATATGTGAAGAAATTGTGCTGGAATGAAGGTTTTCAGACATACACAACCAAGGGAGAAGCCCTGGAGTTTAGAGCATGTTTTCTTACCTTTAGCTTGGTTAAAGATATCTAGCTTTCTCCATGGTTTCTTCCACGAGTTTCGACCTTAAATACTCCATAATTTTGGCCATAATAAGGGGATAATGATTGGGGTGTTGTTCTTGCTTTTTTTGGTGAAGAAATGTAGAAGATTTAAGAGGTAAGTTAGTGATTACTTTAGAAAAGTTTTTGTGTTCTTCCATGGGGCACAATGGAGGAAATGTCTAGAGGAAAAGATGAACTTTCAGCCAAGAGAGGGAGGACAATTCGGTAGCTTTGGGGGAAAGAGAGCAAGTGAGAGAGAGTGTAAGAAAGTTGTGAGTTGGGGTTCCCAAGGTGAAGAGACTTTTCATGACTTAGGAAGCTTCCTTCGTAAGAGGGAATTTGCTTTTTGGATCCCCTTTTTCCCTCTCAAAACCATCCATATGTAATATTTTGGAGGTGTATGAGTCACTTTGTGGTTAAACATATTATAAGGTGCCTTATAATATTATGAACTTATATGTTGCACATTAGGAATTATTTCATGTGTCAGATTGTAATCATTTGATTATCTTGTTCCAAGGTATGTTAATTTGTTTTTTGAGCGATTGATATCTTTATTATTCATTGTGACTAGTTAAAGTATGTTCTTTGGTTCACTCATGATATTTGTGTTCTTGATTCATGTAATGACATGGTACATGTTAAACAAACTTTATTAGCTGATTTTCTCCTTATAATCACTCCCACATTAGTCCAATATTTATTTAAGTTCATACCCCCTTTTTTAATCATATATGTTATCCTGTACAGGGCTACCTGCCCCACAAGGGTGAACTACCCTGCACTCCTATGGTGTAGCTACCTGCTATCCTATACAAAGCTATCTGCCACACAACTGTGAGCTACCTGCACGTCATGTGACATAGCTACCTGCTATCCTGTACAGAGCTACCCGCCACACAACTGTGAGCTACCTGTATGTCCTGTGATATAGCTACCTGCTATACTGCACAGAGCTACCTGCCACACAATTGTGGACTACGTGCACATATATGCTATAGCTACCTGCTTCCTTTCTCTTGAAAATGTTTGACCAAACCCTGTCAATAAGTGACTATAGTTAAACTGTAATCCTTTGGTTACGATCCTATAATCTGTATTCATACCACTGTTTTTTGGAGAACAGTGTGAGTCCCACATTGAAAAATTATAAAGCTAGTAAGTAGTTCATATAGCTTATGGGCTACTCCACCTAATGCCAATTGGTTTTAGGATGGAACCTCATGGGTTTTTGGACCTTGCTAGTCTATATGGGTATTTTATATAATTCCCTCCGTTGGGCCTATTCCTCCCCCCACAATATTTCTAATATGGTATCAGAGCCCAGGTTCAACCTTGGGTAATGCACCACTGCCTAATGGATACTCGAGTAAAAACGGACTGTGTCACGATAAACCAAGAGAAGGGACCGGGCCAGTACCGTAGAATTGGACTGTGTCACGGAGCACAGACCGGGCCAGTACCAATGGGTCCAAGCAGGGTGCAAAGGCTCACACTTGAGGGGGATGTTGGAGAACAAGTGTGAGTCCCACATTGAAAAATTATAAAGCTAGTAGTAGTTTCATATAGCTTATGGGCTACTCCCCACCTAATGCCAATTGGTTTTAGGATGGAACCTTATGGGTTATTGGACCTTGCTAGTCTATATGGGTATTTTATATAATTCCCTCCGTTGGGCCTATTCCTCCCCCCACAATATTTCTAATACTGTTTGATCCAGTGAATAAATATGCATTTGAGGTTCCGTAAATTCTTAATTTTTTAAGACTCATTAGTCTCTATAATTTAATGATTAATCTTTAATTAGATTCTATAAATCTTAGGGCTATATCAAGTATGCCTTGGTTGGTTGTCTTTCAAAGCTACTGCGTAAAGTTCTCTTCGAGACTGGTTTGTGATTAGTATGGTCATGGTTGCCATGCCGTACTTGGTGTCTTTTTCCGGTTGATGTTGACCTTGTTATGTGGTTTGATTATGGCCGCTTGGTGTACCTCGTCTGTATCAACCTAATCTAAAGGTATGACATGCTTCAACAATATTCGGATCTATTGGTGTTTAAAAAAACATATTCGGATGTGATGACGGATTGCACTTTACTTCCATCATCATTCATTTGGGATGGCTTATCAAGAAGCCCAGTACGATTATATGGTTCTGGGTAAAGAAATTCCATGGTGAGTCAATGGTGAATAAGCAATGGATGTATATTTATAAACTATGGGTCATAGGACTCTACAAGTTTTTTAAAAAAAAAATAACATTAGTAGATATAATTAACATATAATAACTATTTGGATAATTACTTACCCACTGATAATTTTTTCTTTTGAATATAATTTTTGTCTTTTCACTTTACATACCATGTAAAAAGACTTTTAATAGGTAAATCAACTTCTCAAATCCTTAAATTACACTCTTGGTTTTGCCCCATTCTTCAGAATTTATCCCTTTCCAAATTTTCACACTTGTTGACCATGTTGTTATGTAAATTTCACAAGATCACTTTTCATATTCTTTCTAATTACTTATGTAAAGACTAATATTTTGAGTCCATTGCAATAACACTATTATTGTGTATCATTTCTTACTCATGAACAACAAGTGAAGTTTAACATGTTTAAAGCTAAATCTAATACTTCATTTAAAGTGAGGTAATTTAAAATAGTCTCACTCTATTTATATTTATTAAAAGTGAAAATATATAACTAAACAAACATCATTTCAATTTTCTTCCATAATTCTTAAAAAAAACTTTTCATAAATCTACAAAAGGTTATAAAATTGAAATCATATCTAATATACAGGTTTTAATGATATGTTTAAACAAAACAGTTAATATATTGCGAAACAGCACTGATAATTTTTAAAAATGAGAGAAGAAATATAAAAAGAAGAGGCCCACTAGTACAAAATAGACTATCGCAGCGGTTGTTTTGGTCTAATCGCAGCGTTCTAGAACCGCTGCGATGAGGTGCGTTGCGATAGGGTCTCGACTATACTATCGGTTCCTAGCTACACCGCTACCATTGAAATACCCCGAATATACTACCTTAAATTATAAGAATTTAATTATTTATGAGCAATAAATGCTATAATTATTGTCTAAAAATATAGTCCAAGATGGACATTAAATTATACACTAAATCTCTAATCAAAGAGAAAAATTATTAAAAGAAATCAACTCCTAAATTTATATCACAATAACTATTAGTATTGTAACACCCCATCCAACATTAACATACTTACAACAAACTGCAGCGGAAGAACATCCTCATCACATTACTTAACTTGTTGGTGTTACACGCCGTTAGCCACCCACGTGGCTAACAAGGCTAATACATACACAATGTACCGGTCTGATGGGCTAAATTCCCGAGCAACTATACATTATATTCCTTTCCATTAACAACAACAACAAACATACACCTTATCAACTATACGAGTATTTATAAACTGGTGCCGACAACAATATCGGTCTTACTACACCTACTGTATATATACACTTAAATGAATACCCATGTACAATGACTACCCGTCCTACTCTCGGACGGCTTCCAGCTCTCTGTACCTGAAATAGAAAAGAAGAGAAAGGGGTGGCCCCAAGGGGCTCAGCACCTTTGCTGGTATGGTAATCCCGCAGCCCACATGCTATCGGGCCACGCACAACTACTTGTCGTCTTAACATGCAGTTGATTATATTTAAATCATACATGTAACACAACAAACACACAACATTAACATTTCGCCTCAATGGGCTCAACAATCGGATAATACATCCTACTTAATAAATCACCCATGGTATTCATCATCCCTAGAGTGTTTCTCCTCCAACGGAGCTACTTCCTTAATAGACGACACATACCCTTAAATCGGGTTATCCTTAAACGCCTTTTATCACAAACTGGGAATCATATCCATGATCCACACACTTCACATTTACAACATATAACATACACTACGTAACAACACTTAACAACACTTTGCACGTTTCCATGTGCACAACATAACACCGCAATAAATATTGCATCACAACAAAACACATAACACAACGGGAATGGTTCTCTTAGGAACCGACCCAAACATCACCAACATACTGGTGAGCCTAGAGATTGTTGCCAGTCTCATGATAAGCTCGTTACATAACTCGTTACCGTTTCGTTAAATGAACGGTTAACTTAACACAAGGTGTCTCGGATATAGTGATCCAAGCACACCGAAACAAACATAACAATAGTATGCCCCTGTGGCCCGACGTGAGTCAGTAATAGCCTTGGTTAAGCTAAAGGGTAGGTTGGGAACCAAATTGGAAAACAACCAATACATACAGAGAGGATCGAACCTGCTATGACAACGACCCCCATACTCACACGCGTGGCCGGAACAGACCGGACTCCTCACTCCCCCGTTAGCACTTATTAGAAGTTCAACTTTGAACTTTATTAAACAATCACAACATTGAGTTAAGTCTTGTCAGACATACACAAGGGAAGAGAGAGTCATACATTCACATACAAACATACACACAAACATCACATAAAACTCACGCATAGCCGTGGTTAGAACGTTCCTTAAGTCGGAAACGTTATTACCGGATACCGTTCTCTTACGTTTACCTAATAGTGGTTAACTAGCCCTTCAAGCGCATTAGAGGTTACCGGTATCGGCACGTAAACATACAATAACAATAATGACTGTAAACTCGTTTCATGATTTATATCATAACGTGGCAAACATACAGAAAAACACATTGGCATACAAGCCGGTGTAATCCGTTAGGACACAGGTTGCAAGAAAACCATACCTGTCACCGGAGTCCACTTATCCTGTCCATTTATGTTCCTCGAGCAATTCTCGAACAACTGTTAACATCACACGTGTTTTCATTAACATCGGGGGTTGCTTGATCATTTAATGTCAATGCTTAATTTTTCCCCGTTAACTTAGTTACATAAATAACATTTTTAACTTGTTTTACTCTCACATTTTAATACAACTTTTAACCCATTTATTGTCATTAAAACTCACCTCCAATGTCCTTAACATCCTTATAACATCATTACCTACCAATCCCCATCATCACACATCATTTCATAACCTCAAACATGTTTTGGTCCGACCGACCACCGACCGACCACAGCTGGGTCGGTCCATTACAGAACCCTTTTTACTTCCTTATAAAATGCCGTCCGACCCACGTCCGACCCACCATTCTGGGTCGGTCCATGTGCGAACATTTTTCCACCTTTGAAACTTGACCGACCGACCCATGTCCGACCCAACCTTCTGGGTCGGACCATTACCGAACATATTCCTAACATTTTACAGAGGCTCGACCGACCCACAAACTGGGTCGGCCCCTGGGTCGGTCGCCTCCTAAACTTACCCAAACTTTGCCAATCTTCACCAAACTTCTCCTAAGGCCTCTTAATGTGTTCTAACATCATTTGGCACTTCAAACACACCCTTAAGATATTCTTAAACACTCACAAAACTATTTTCCTAATTCCTTAAACCTTTACTATATCTCCTTGTAAAATTCCTTAACACTTTCAACATTTGTATAGGATTCCAATGGTGTTTCACCTATATAAACACTATTCCAAAACACTTCTTCTCATCTTAAATCATCTCTTAAGCTTCTTTTCTTACTAACTAAATCTCCTTTTTCACATCATACCTAAACATCACTTGTTCCTTGAACATCAACATTACCTAACCTTAAACAACTCCTCCAAGACTTTAATACATTCACCAAAACACACATTGAATTCCTAGAACTTCAAGACAACACCTAAATCCTTGCATCACTCTAAATCACCTTAATACATGTTTTCTTCTCAAGTAAACATTCATTCACCTTTAACACTTCCTAGTTCACCAAAACTTCCTTAAAACACTTAGAACTTCTTACACATTTCCCAATTTGGCCATAGCTTCTCTTGTATTTACTCACATCCAAACACTTAGGTTTTTACCTTATTTCATTCAAAAACACCTAAAATCCATCAAACACATTTATACACAAACTTCACACATTAAGCACTACATCACAATATAGTGCATAACTTAAATTGCTTGGCACTTAGGCCCTTAAATAACATGGCTCTTAGGCCCTTAAATTGCATAACCTTAAACACTGAATTTCCCACATAAATAATGCCTTTGACCTGCAAATACATACACCAAAACATATGTTCTTTTACTAGTCTCCTTGAGAACATTTTTAGGTCACTCACCATTGGCTCCTTAGGTATTTTATCAAGCAAATCAAGCTCATTTTCCTAAGGCATTTAAACTACATTGAGATAGTTTGTTTACCTCTTTTTCCTCACAAATTTCTTTCTGGTTCCTTGTAAACCGGTGGGCATTTGGTTCCTTGTCAACTTCTAAACATTATACAAACAATAAAATGAGTATTCAAGCTTAAGCTTCATCTCATTGTAAACCCTAGTTACATATATTATTTAACACATTAAGGTAATTGTTTTACCTTGGAATTGGAAGAGAACTTGAATAGTATCAAGAGAGGACTCCTCCTAGTCCTTGAAAGATTCAAATGAAGCTAGAACAAGCAAGATAAATACACATTGTGAGGTGAATTTTCGGACAACATGTAAACATGGAGGAAACATGGATTTTCTTTGAGTTTCCTTACCTTGAAGCAAAGGAGAACAAGAATATGTGAAAAGGTGAGCTCAAGCTCCTTCAATGGTGGTTTCTTGGCACCGAAATGGAGGTTTGAAGCTTTGAAGAGACAAGATTGTAGAGCTTGGCTTAACTAAGAGAATGGTGGTGTTTTTTTTGATTTGGTTAAGTGAGCTAGATTTTACATGTGGTCAAAGGTGGACTTCCATGGTGGTAGTAGCTTTACCGAGAGAGAACAAGAAGAAGAGAGTGGAACCGTGTGTGAACCGGGAGGAAAGGAAAGGAGAGAGAATGAGATAGAATTTGCTTTTAAGATATTTGTAACTTAAAGCAAATAGTACTTTACTTTAAGTTACATTTACTTACTTGATTTCTTTTACATGTTGGTGACTCACACTACAAAAACCGGCCCCCATATGCCTAGGAGGGTGTTTTGGTCTTTGTTGACCAATTTAATTACTTATAACATTATATGTTACAAACTAGTTATAAAAATCACTATTCACTAATAACAAGGCACATAGAAGTGAAATTTTTGATTTCCCACTAATATGGCCACCCAAATGTGATACTATATAGTACACATGTTAATTAAAGAGTAATGATGGACATTTAGCCATTCAAAACTCATTTACAAGACAATTTTTCAAAAACGTGCTTTAAGACTCCTTAAAGCACATTTTGTGTTTTAACTTGTTTTCAAGCTTGGTTTTCTTTAGTAATTGATTTAATATGTTCATTAACATATAAATAAGGTATAGGTATGACCATTAGGTCTTATACACATTTATCCCAAGCTTAGAGCACATTTTTGCTCATATTGACTTTAAGGTATTACCTTGTGTTTTGTTTGGTTTCATGTCTACCAAAGTTTCTAAGGACTTATTTAGCCTTATTAAATAATTAAATGTTATCAAGTCTTGGTAGGCTCTTTGGGTCCTAACCAAGTTCACTCATAGCTTAGAGCATGTTTTTGCTCAAACTGTGTCTTAATGCTTTATTGCATTTATTATGGTTTAAATTGTTCACTGATGTTACTAAGGCACTTTTTAGCCTTTACATACCATAATTTGATATTTAAACCACATATCAAGGTTTGGGGTATTTCAATCTACCCCCCTTAAAAGAACTTCGTCCTCGAAGTTCACACTTTTCACATATCATTAATTAGAACACAGGAATCACTTGGAAATAAATTTCTAACCAAACACACTTTACATCACAACCTCGGACTTGATGGTCCGGGCAACACATTCACATCCACACATAACATAACATATCCAAATGATAACCTCGGACTCTATGGTCCGGGTATCTTAACAAACACTTAACCCATACTTAACAACATTTGGACACATAGGTCCGATAACATAACAGTCTTTAGACACGTAGGTCTATTTAACACCACACATTTAGACTCATAGGCCTTGATAGTATACACTTTAGGAAATCCAAGTCAAACAAACATTCATTACACATACCACACAACATGTCAGAGCATGTATAGCAATCAAAAATATCCTTGATATACACTGTGATCCCGCAGAACACGGTCGCGATGGACACCTTCCGTCCCCGTGCCTTTAGGAGATTAAAACAATCACATAAGTTTAAAATTTCCTTGTGAGGTTAAGTAAGAGAACTTTAATTACGTAAAGTATCCATCAACGTTTTATAAATACCAATTAAAATCCTTTTGAAAAACACACACAACTCCAAGTCCAACTTAAGCTCTTTGCTTCTTTTCTTAGCGTGGTTATTTGTGACCACTTATAGGGAGTTTCAAGAGTCATCCAACCCTGATGTGATCAGCATCAGTGTTGAACTATCCTTCCACTCCAATTTGTGTTCGGCTTCCCTTGATCACATGCAAATCAAGTTCCACCTCCCACTTCATTTTCAAGCATCAAGTAAGTCACTCATTTCCAATTTTCTATCTTTTGAATCATTCTAGTCATGATCACAACATCTCCAAAGGATAGAACTCCGTCTATCAGTTACCTCCATTCACTTTTAATCCGTTGCCTAGGGAATCTTATTCTCACTAGGTTCTATGTCGGTATCATGCCCTTTCATGCATCACTATAAGTATACATATATATATATACATATATTTTATCAAAATACAACACCTGATTTTACATTTATACACTGTCGGGGCTTTGTTCCCCCGGAGTTTATCTACTCCCCACACTTGTACAATCACACACAACTGTTAACAAACACACACACTTATCACAATGGTATTCGCATCATCTGTGCGCAATTACCACAATTAAACCATGAATGAATGTGTATGTTTACGTAAACACACACCAATCATCAAAACAAACAATAATTTTGTGCTATGCACAATATAAATCACATACACTACGTACACTTGTACGGTAATATACACTAAGTGGTTTTGCGCTCTACCCCCTTAAAAGGGATTACGCCCACGTAATCAATCACTAAACATTGGCTTAAATGTTCTGCCGTCGTGAAGTGTTTTAACTTCCACGCGGTCTATTACACAATGGATTCTGATTAGAGGATCTTAACCATATTGGCGGTTTAGTCCTAAACCAAGAATTCGCATTGGAGTTATAACTCATAACCGGTTTCGGTCCTGGCCTGTGAGGCTTTTAGGCGTTAATAATTAGCCATCCACTCATGTTGTTATTCACGTTGTACATTGAATCACTGGTTCACTAGTTTCTGCTGCGAAACTTTAATAACTGTAGAGCTTAATTGCTCCCCTTGTTATTCTTACTGTATTGTACATCCCCAATTGTCACCTTCATCTTGGTAACAATGGTTTCTCAACCGACGCACGGTATCTTTTACCTGAGCGGATTCGGTGAGTTTCAAATTTTCCATCCACTTCCATGATAATTTACTGTGTATACAGCTATGTATTTCACAATGATTGACTTGTTCCCTTCCGACTTACTGTCGGTTGAGATTGAGCTACTACCTAGTGTGTAGTGCTCTCTCAGCTATTTCCAACATTTGGGGTATATTCCATACCGATATTTGACAGTTAGTGCTGCTGTAGTCACTTACTGTTAATCATGTTTTCACATTGGTTTTGTACAAGTACTCTTTATTGGTGCGGCCTTGCATTTCCTATGCATCGGCCATTATAACATTATTTGTCCACAATCAACATGTTTCCAATTCCTAGCTATCTCATTCGATCATTACTGCGCAAGTGCAATACCAAAACACTCAGTCATACAGAGTGCAGAGGCGTAAACTCTCGACAGTAAATCCCTTATGCGATTCGCCATGGAATTCACACTGAGTTCCTCATCACACAATACCTACCACTGGCTTATTGCTCAGTTGTTTAACATCACTTATCTTGCATCTCCACTGAGTTTAACTTTAACTGGTCTTATCTGTTACATTATCGTTGACAACATTTATACAACGGTCGCTTGTTGCGCACCGTACTTATTGTATATACTAACTCACATCGTATTACTGTCACATTAACTTCCACACATAAATTTACATTATTCATATTATGGTTCATCCCTCATTTGGATGACCACTGAATGCTCCTTGAGCATCGATCATTCGAGTCAAGCCGGCGTTATTCAGCTCGGTGTTTCACTTTATACACATACTACTAAGCTAATTTCTCTTTATTAATAACATGGTCCATCCTTAACATATTTCTTGAACTTGATTCACATAACTACCGCTCCTGCGGTGTCACAATATCGAGAGGTATCCCCACTCTTAATGCAGTGGTTCGTTTACCACTCTATTCACTTATACAACATAAACTTCTACCATCAATCGAATATATAATATCTTGCTTATGGATTATAAGCCTTATTTGCCTTGAGCTGGGCTCATTATAGGCTGTCCACACACATGTACTTCTCTGTACAATACAATATTATATGACAAGTCGTTGCATCACGTTTCCTTTCATGGGATGCCCCTTAGGTTTGTCAGTCCGTCTCCTGACAACTTATGTCTAAACTGTGTGTTAGTTTCAACCCTTATGTTTCTGTCATGCATTTCATGCAACAATTGTTGATGCGAAACACCCTCAAGGATTGCTCCTGGGTGTTGCTAAGTTATGCCATTACATTTGGCTCACACTTATTGGTACATTATGTTATTATTCTTCTTCTGTGAAGATTAACATTTGGTAGTGTAGGTACTCATTCTGGGATTTCATCCCGTTCATTGCACATTAATGTGTCCACATTAGGCATCTGCTTGCCATGTACAGGCTGGGTCACCATTCCAGCTAAATGTTTATCCCTAAGGATCCTTAAGACATATGTGGTGTCTTTACATAACGTTTGTGCACTTCGCACTTCTTAACTCTTAAACATTCCCTGAAAGGAATTCACTAATCCCTTTAGTCTTTCTAACTTAATGGATTCCTTAACTTCAACTATTCCTTGTATCCTTAGCTCTGTTGATTTATACTGCTGACCGTAGACGGAGTCGACTACTTCCCGTGTTTCGGACTCTACTCGTATACATATATGGGGTATCATACTATACATTGCTACTTACCCAACTAACCCATAAGTAGGTCTGTCAGGCCCACATGCTCCTATCGGAGTGCGGTCGTCCCACAACACAGTTGGTACACTTGTAGTGTCCGTCACACGCCTAGGTGAAGTATTCTGTTGTCAACTCCCTTATATTGTCCCGTGACAATATTCATTCCTTGCTTCCCGAACTTAATCGAGGGAAAGTTTATCCATTGTTGTATCCTTGTCAACTGCTTGGTTTACTGGTTTGGTTTAAAAGAAGGTTGGAAAGAAGTGTTGGTTTGAAAGAAAATCTGGTTTGAAAAGAAAAGGGTTGTGAAAAATCTGGTTTGAAAGAAAAATTTTCATGGTTTCACAACATCTTCTTACCTTAACCAAGTCTAGCTTCTTGCTGACTGGTGTACTTACAATACAGAGGTTAGGCTAACAAGCCCTTCCATGTTATGAATTTCACCTTAACTTTATGGTACTTTACCAAGTACTTGTAGTGGTTATAAATTTCCCGAACAGCCCTGTTATAGCAGCACTTGCTATGGCAAGTGCGCCATGCTAACTGGCTATCAGTTTAACACATACCGGTTGTGGTATTGTTTTTACCCATACTGTCATCAGTGGCCTTGTTGGCCCTCACTGATCTTACTGTCTTGATAATACTTGTCTAGGTGACTTCTCACTGTTTCACATGATATCATTAACTAGGGTGTTTCCCATTCTGGGAGACCCCTTTGTTAGTATTGTATTCTCTTTGTAGCCCGTTCCACGCATTTGTCGTGGTTACTGAGACTTGTCTCTTGTTTGGGCACTACGTTGTAGTTCCTTTGTCGGTTGGTATACCGTTGGTGTATTATTTATCAACTGTGGTCCCGTAGACACTTGTCTGGTTTCATTAATCCACTTCTTGCCTGTTGCACGGTTGGTGCGTTGCAAGCTGGTTATTCTCGACTGCTCTGCATGTCGACCCAGGTTGCCGGAAATTCTATTCTCCAATACACAAGATCCTTCATTCATTGCTATGAAATGCGGTTAACATTGTTCAGATGGAGACCGTCTCCGGGATTCCCAGTTTCGGGATCTACCGTATGACAGGTTCTCCGTACCCTAAAGGTATTTAATAACAGCCAGATCGGGTATCCCGAGTAAGAGAGGACTTCCATCTCTCTGGCGTTGTTTCCCAAGTTATATACAGGGATTGTGGAGGGTGGGATGGATATTGTAGGTTTCCAGTACACTGGTAGTTCCTAACTAGCGTATCTCTCACGCTATCACTCAACCCTTAACCCAAAGTACTTAAATCCTAACTCGGTACTTCCTAAGCTCGGTAATTCAGTCATCAGAGCGATACTTCGCTCTGATACCACTTTTTGTAACACCCCATCCAACATTAACATACTTACAACAAACTGCAGCGGAAGAACAAGAACACCTCATCACATTACTTAACTTGTTGGTGTTACACGCCGTTAGCCACCCACGTGGCTAACAAGGCTAATACATACACAATGTACCGGTCTGATGGGCTAAATTCCCGAGCAACTATACATTATTATTCCTTTCCATTAACAACAACAACAACATAACCTTATCAACTATACCGAGTATTTATAAACTGGTGGTGCCGACAACAATATCGGTCTTACTACACCTACTGTATATATATACTTAAATGAATACCCATGTACAATGTCTACCCGTCTTACTCTCGGACGGCTTCCAGCACTCTGTACCTGAAATAGAAAGAAGAGAAAGGGGTGGCCCCAAGGGGCTCAGCACCTTTGCTGGTATGGTAATCCCGCAGCCCACATGCTATCGGGCCACGCACAACTACTTGTCGTCTTAACATGCAGTTGATTATATTTAAATCATACATGTAACAACAAACACACAACATAAACATTTCGCCTCAATGGGCTCAACAATCGGATAATACATCCTACTTAATAAATCACCCATGGTATTCATCATCCCTAGAGTGTTTCTCCTCAACGGAGCTACTTCCTTAATAGACGACACATACCCTTAAATCGGGTTATCCTTAAACGCCTCTTATCACAAACTGGGAATCATATCCATGATCCACACACTTCACATTTACAACATATAACATACACTACATAACAACACTTAACAACACTTTGCACGTTTCCATGTGCACAACATAACACCGCAATAAATATTGCATCACAACAAAAACACATAACACAACGGGAATGGTTCTCTTAGGAACCGACCCAAACATCACCAACACACTGGTGAGCCTAGAGATTGTTGCCAGTCTCATGATAAGCTCGTTACATAACTCGTTACCGTTTCGTTAAATGAACGGTTAACTTAACACAAGGTGTCTCGGATATAGTGATCCAAGCACACCGAAACAAACATAACAATAGTATGCCCCTGTGGCCCGACGTGAGTCAGTAATAGCCTTGGTTAAGCTAAAGGGTAGGTTGGGAACCAAATTGGAAAACAACCAATACATACAGAGAGGATCGAACCTGCTATGACAACGACCCCCATACTCACACGCGTGGCCGGAACAGACCGGACTCCTCATCCCCCGTTAGCACTTATTAGAAGTTCAACTTTGAACTTTATCAAACAAATCACAAACATTGAGTTAAGTCTTGTCAGACATACACAAGGGAAGAGAGAGTCATACATTCACATACAAACATCACACACACAACACATATAACCAACTCACGCATAGCCGTGGTTAGAACGTTCCTTAAGTCGGAAACGTTATTACCGGATACCGTTCTCTTACGTTTACCTAATAGTGGTTAACTAGCCCTTCAAGCGCATTAGAGGTTACCGGTATCGGCACGTAAACATACAATAACAATAATGACTGTAAACTCGTTTCATGATTTATATCATAACGTGGCAAACATACAGAAAAACACATTGGCATACAAGCCGGTGTAATCCGTTAGGACACAGGTTGCAAGAAAACCATACCTGTCACCGGAGTCCACTTATCCTGTCCATTTATGTTCCTCGAGCAATTCTCGAACAACTGTTAACATCACACGTGTTTCATTAACATCGGGGTTTGCTTGATCATTAATGTCAATGCTTAATTTTTCCCCGTTAACTTAGTTACATAACTTAACATTTTAACTTGTTTTACTCTCACATTTAATACAACTTTTAACCCACTTATTGTCATTAAAACTCACCTAACATGTCCTCAACATCCTTATAACATCATTACCTACCAATCCCCATCATCACAATCATTTCATAACCTTAAACATGTTTTTGGTCCGACCGACCCACCGACCGACCCACAGCTGGGTCGGTCCATTACAGAACCCCTTTTACTTCCTTATAACATGCCCGTCCGACCCACGTCCGACCCACCATTCTGGGTCGGTCCATGTGCGAACATTTTTCCACCTTTGAAACTTGACCGACCGACCCATGTCCGACCCAACCTTCTGGGTCGGACCATTACCGAACACATTCCTAACATTTTACAGAGGCTCGACCGACCCACAAACTGGGTCGGCCCCTGGGTCGGTCGCCTCCTAAACTTACCCAAACTTTGCCAATCTTCACCAAACTTCTCCTAAGGCCTCTTAATGTGTTCTAACATCATTTGGCACTTCAAAAACCACCCTTAAGATATTCTTAAACACTCACAAAACTATTTTCCTAATTCCTTAAACCTTTACTTATATCTCCAAAAAATTCCTAACACTTTCAACATTTCTACTAGGTTCTAAATGGTGTTTTCACCTATTATAACTACTATACCAAAAACACTTCTTCTCATCTTACATCATCTCTTAAGCATTATTTTCTTACTAACTAAATCTCCTTTTCACATCATACCTAAAACATCACTTGTTCCTTGAACATCAACATTACCTAACCTTAAACAAACTCCTCCAAGACTTTAATACATTCACAAAACACACATGAATTCCTAGAACTTCAAGACAACACCTAAATCCTTGCATCACTCTAAATCACCTTAACACATGTTTTCTTCTCAAGTAAACATTCATTCACCTTTAACACTTCCTAGTTCACCAAAACTTCCTTAAAACACTTAGAACTTCTTACACATTTCCCAAATTTGGCCATAGCTTCTTGTATTTACTCACATCCAAACACTTAGGTTTTTACCTTATTTCATTCAAGAACACCTAAAATCCATCAAACACACTTTATACACAAACTTCACACATTAAGCACTACATCACAATATAGTGCATAACTTAAATTGCTTGGCACTTAGGCCCTTAAATAACATGGCTCTTAGGCCCTTAAATTGCATAACCTTAAACACTGAATTCCCACATAAATAATGCCTTTGACCTGCAAATACATACACCAAAACATATGTTCTTTTACTAGTCTCCTTGAGAACATTTACTAGGTCACTCACCATTGGCTCCTTAGGTATTTTATCAAGCAAATCAAGCTCATTTCCTAAGGCATTTAAACTACATTGAGATAGTTTGTTTACCTCTTTTCCTCACAAATTTCTTTCTTGTTTCCTTGTAAACCGGTGGGGCATTTGGTCCTTGCCAACAACTAAACATTATACAAACATTAAAATGAGTATTAAGCATTAAGCTTATCTCATTGTAAACCCTAGTTACATATATTATTTAAGGTATTAAGGTGATTGTTTTACCTTGGAATGGAAGAGAGCTTGAATAATATCAAGAGAGGACTCCTCCTAGTCCTTGAAAGATTCAAATGAAGCTAGAAACAAGCAAGATAAATACACCATGTGAGGTGAATTTTCGGACAACATGTAAACATGGAGGAAACATGGATTTTCTTTGAGTTTCCTTACCTTGAAGCAAAGGAGAACAAGAATATGTGAAAAGGTGAGCTCAAGCTCCTTCAATGGTGGTTTCTCTTGGCACCGAAATGGAGGTTTTGAAGCTTTGAAGAGACAAGATTGTAGAGCTTGGCTTAACTAAGAGAATGGTGGTGTTTGTTTTTGATTTGGAGTTAAGTGAGCTAGATTTTACATGTGGTCAAAGGTGGAATCCATGGTGGTAGTAGCTTACCAGAGAGCAGAGAGAGAAGAAGAAGAAGAGAGTGGAACCGTGTGAAAAGGGAGGAAGGGAGGAAATGAGAGAATGAGATAGAATTTGCTTTTAAGAGATATTTGTAACTTATAAAGCAAATAGTACTTTACTTTAAGCTTAGTTTACTTATTTGATTTCTTTTACATGTTGGTGACTCACACCATGAAAACCGGCCCCATATGCCTAGGAGGGTGTTTTGGTCTTTGTTGACCAATTTAATACTTATAACATTATATGTTACAACTAGTTATAAAAATCACTATTCACTATAACAAGGCACATAGAAGTGAAATTTTTGATTTCCCACTAATATGGCCACCCAAATGTGATACTATATAGTACACATGTTAATTAAAGAGTAATGATGGACATTTAGCCATTCAAAACTCATTTACAAGACAATTTTTCAAAAACGTGCTTTAAGACTCCTTAAAGCACATTTTGTGTTTTAACTTGTTTTCAAGCTTGGTTTTCTTTAGTAATTGATTTAATATGTTCATTAACATATAAGTAAGGTATAGGTATGACCATTAGGTCTTATACACATTTATCCCAAGCTTAGAGCACATTTTTGCTCATATTGACTTTAAGGTATTACCTTGTGTTTTGTTTGGTTTCATTGTCTACCAAAGTTTCCTAAGGACTTATTTAGCCTTATTTAATCATAATTAAATGTTATCAAGTCTTGGTAGGCTCTTTGGGTCCTAACCAAGTTCACTCATAGCTTAGAGCATGTTTTTGCTCAAACTGTGTCTTAATGCTTTATTGCATTTATATGGTTTATATTGTTCACTGATGTTACTAAGGCACTTTTTAGCCTTTACATACCATAATTTGATATTTAAACCACATATCAAGGTTGGGGGTATTTCATTAGTACATGTGTAAAATACCATTAATATCACTCTATAAAATATAAATACCTTATATAGTCTAAACAATCTTAAATACAATATATACTCATGTATATACAATGTAAAACCAAAGACATATAAGTCACAATGTAACATAATAATATAGTCACATATGTATATGTATATGTACAAATGGTGTTACAATGTTACTTGTAAAAGAAATTCAATTTTCCCTCCCATATTTCCCTTCAGCGGGCTACCTGCACAAAACAAAAGAAAAAAAAAATATACAACTAGACATCATTAGAGACAAAAGATAATAATATAGTACAACAAAAATTAGACTTACTTGCTCCCTCTTCCATGTGTATAAGACAGCCTGTATACATTACCCATTCTCCTTTTCCTTCCTGTTCCCATCACGACAGCAGCAAGGACAAGAATCGATAAATCAATACTGCATCTCCTTTTTTTTCCCATGCGGTATACACTGACGACATCACCTGTCTCTTTCTTCCTCCACTTTTCTTTCCTTCTCCTTTTCCTGATCGCTGATGCTTCCTACAGAGCAGGGATGAAGCAAAGCAAATAAGGATACAGCAGTACAACCGGTCTTCTTTCTCCCTTCATACTTCGCACGCCTCCCTCCTCTTTCTTGTGTCACGACAACAACACACCCCTCCATTCCCTGCTCAAATTCGAACAACAACAGAGGAGAATAAGCCGAAACTTACTCCTTCTCCCTCTTTCCTTCTCCACGGCTTCTACTGTTTTTCTCACCATATTCCTTGCTCCATTATCTCCTGGAACAGCTGTGGTCTTACTGCAACAAACACTCCATCTTTTCCCTCATCCAAGACCGATGAAGCAGTAAGGTAGGAGTACCCTTTCTTCTTCATTCTCACATGTTCACTTCAGTAGTCTTTCTTATATAATTCTTCTACGTTTTTTTCTACATCATCGCAGCACAACCTAGCTCTTCTCCTCCACTCTCGGGCAAACAACAAAGAGCCCCAACTGGAGCTCATCCTCAGTTCAACAGAGTAAACAACACCACAGTCCATCAACTAAGCTCCATTTTCTCGGTTCATAACCAGCGTGAAGACAATCGAACAAGCCAAGGTAAGATGCACTTCCTTGCCCTCTGTTTTCGTTTCCTTTTCTGGGCATGGGACCAGCCACTCCTCCTCACTAAGTCTCCATGTTTTCAAAGGTTGGGATCCACTCTTGAAAGCCCCAAACCCAGCCGGAAACTACACTAGTTGAAGAGGGACTTTCTTAAGCTCTAACGGTAAAAAAAAAAAAAAACCATGCTGAAACAAACGTCTTTCATTGCCTTGTTTATGCCCGAAAATGCTGCTACTTTTGACATTCCTTCCTGCTCTTATACTCAAGTATGAAAGCTCCACTCCAACCTCCTTGCTGAGCCAAGAACCTGCATCGAGAAACGTCAAGAAAGGGGTATAGGTAAGGTAATAATCTCAGAGTAACTAGGCCGTGCAGGTTCTATTTTTCCTCTAGTTTCTTGCTCAAGAACTGAGCTTGTTTTCTCTGTGTTTAGCTACCGAAGAAGCCCTGCAAAACAACAATATACGGTGAGCAGTGGGAAGATTATAAGGAGGTAAAAACAAACTAAAAACCTTGAGTATTATATGCAAATATGAGCTGAGTTGCGTACAAATGTTTACCATGGTATTACATCTATATAAACTAGGCCGTGAAGGAGTTGTTGCTAGTGAAGGATTACTGTGGCTGGAAAAAAAAAAAACTCCTTGTAAATTAAGGCAAGCTAATTATATAAGTACCTATTTTAATGCCTTAAAAAGGGTTACTAATTTGAATACTGCCGTGGGGACCAAAATTTTAAGCGTATATATATGTGTACTTAAGTTAGTAATGTGTGAGGAGTAAATATAGGTTAGGGAAAATAAACCGTAACATATATATGTTAGTGAAACCAAAATATGTGTGAAAATGATAAGGAAATAACTTGAGAAAAAAATGGCTTAAAAAGGGCAAAGGAAAGTGTTGTATACACCGTGATTATAGTGTAATCCTAGAGATATTTAAATGCCATTTTAAAATAATTATTATGTTATTTTTGAGGCCATATATTTGGGCCATATCATTATAGTTATTTTGAGCTCTAAATAGTCATTAATAAATTTATAGGTGGATTTATAAAGTTATATAAATTTCTGGTGCAAAACCATCTTTCTAGCAATTATAACTACTTGGTAACACCTTAGAAAAATATAGGCATAATTATAAGCTTATATCATGGCTTAAATGAATTTTAAAACCTTGTACAAATATTTTATATAAATAAATAAATCATAAATGGGGGCAAAATATAATTAAATGAAATATAGGGTATAAATGGTAATAATAACCAAAAGGGATGTTGAAGTTAGGAAGTTTATAAATATAAAATATGAATTTTATGCGATTAAGGGTTAAATATAAAAATAGAGAATTAATTGGGATACTTTCGTAAATAATATTTGATCCGACCACGAGGATAATTTAGGTGGTCAACCTTGACTACAAGTGAGGTTTGACCGAAGTTAAATATAAAAAAATATAGGTGTTGGAAAATAAATATTAAGACCTTAGGGGTCTGTTTGGGAATTTAAAGAATTTTTGGGATTGGTTTGATGAATTAATTAATTAAGGGTTATAAAATATGGTTTAAGTGCTAATGTATAATAATTTAAAAACCTATGGGTATATTATGTAATTTCCGAAAGATTAAGGGCTGGAATGGGATTTAAAAGACCTTAAAGGTCTATTCGTGAATTGGGTAAATTATGAGATGGTGTGGTAATTTATTTAATTAAGGAGCATAACATATGGTTTAAGTATTAAAATGTAACATTTTATAAAACTTATGGGCTACTTGGTAAATAACCGGAAGTTTGGGTGAAAATGGAAGTTAGAACAACCTTTGTGGTTGCTAGGAATTTGAAGGAAATATTGGGTTAGTTTTGGTATTTACAATAATTAAAGTGTACATTATAAGGTTTTACGTGATTAAATAAAAGTTTATAGAATAAAGGGGGTTATAGTGTAATTAAAAGAAATATAGGGGGTGAATAAACAAATCTGAGAAAGGAGAGGTGCTGTTCGTAAATATATATATATATGTCTATTATAATGTTGGAATATCTTAAGTTATAAATTAATAAGGATCGGTAATATAACAAGTATAATATATGGGATAGTTTTGTAAATAATCAAAACATGTGGGAATGATATAAGGATTTCCGAAAACAATAGGTGCTGTTCGGAATTATATACATAACACATGTATATGATAATGTTTGAAAACCTTAGATTATAAATTAATAAGGTTATAAATATAGTGGTTATAATATATGGGTTGATTTTACAAATAATCAAAGTGAAAGGGTAAATATTACAATTACCGAAAATGTGTGGGCTGATTTGGGAATAATTAATATGTGGACATAATATATAATAAGGTTGAAATAGTATGATTAGACATAATGTTAAAGTATAAGAGGATATATATTATAAGGAAATTATTAAGAAATAAATATGCATTATAAACATTACATAACATAATAGGGTAAGTTAGAGAATTTGTGGAAGTATATTGTAAGGTTGGAAACTTTGTCATGAGAGAAACTCTATAATTCATATAATATGCAATTACAATGTGTTTAACAAAACACATAAAAGGGCTATACAATTACATGTAGAACATTAATATAACGATGACCAAGTTAGACACATACAAATATATAGCATTTGTACATACGTGTGAAAGGTGCGTAAGCAATAAAGTAGAAAACAACAATTATAATATATACGTACCTAAGTGTATATATAAATGTCAGGGCATGTTCGTAAGTATAGCTACGTAAATTACCCCGTGTAACGAAATGGTTAGGCAACATGCTTGTGCGCATGTAAACGTTATTCCCGCATGCAGGCATCTCGACTACTACTTAAACAATTCGAGAATGTAACTTCCATGTAATAAATATCATTATCGTAGCAACTGTTACGTACTCGTGAACTGTAACGAGCAAGCAAACCTAAATCCCAAGAATTTATGAACATCAAGTTGAACAAGAAATCAACTAAAGGGTTAGCTACGGGATGGAATTAAGGGTTGGATCTAGGGTGATTAAGTGAGTTGAATTGTATATGCTAATATTAGAACAACATATGTACCAGAGGTACGAGTTGGTAGACACGAGTCTTGGGAGCGCTAGAGACTACGCGGGGGTTGTTACGCGAGCGTCGACGGTGTACGGTATGTTTATTGTGTGGTCTGAACCTCTGAGGGAAGCCTCGGTTCGGGTATTGATTGACTATGTGACAAGAGCGATATGTTTGCTATGCATGATTGTGTGGATTATTTATAAGGTTGGTAAGCGTTATTATTGTGCGCGATGTCTTCGGACAATATTACTATGATTGTTTATGCGGTTGGAATACTAATATTCGGGAACTTTATCTCTAACTGACCTAAGTAAAACACTTAGGAATGAGACTCGGGATCCCCAGTCTCTAGATCTTGATACTCGAACATGACTTTAACCTAGACTATGTCTAGGGAAGTACATAAGACTTCAAAGGTAATAATGGTAAAGATTTCTTCAAAACCTAAGTATTTACTTAGGGTAGTTGATTAAGGATTAATCATACATTGGAGAGTGTTGGTTATGGTAAATGGTATGGGAATCCAATTAGTTTCGACTAGTTGGTTGCGCATTGGTGATCACCGGAGTATAACGTCCGTATAGGACCGACTCCCTCTATATTCCGACGGGCCTAGATAGACTGTTGGACCAGGGTGCCGACTTTGGCACACGGCTTCGGCCATTCATGGACGCCTTTATTAGGCAAGTGGAAGCCCCAGGATCGAGTGATCCTTGGCAATGAGCACTTCGTGTGTACGGGAGGACTACTGTCCAGTAAGGTTATTTCTGGGTTGTCCTAACATGACGCCCAATGGTATTGAGAGTAAGACTAAATGGTGGTTAATATAATTTAAGGAAAAACTACTAACATCTCGATGGAAGTAACTACGTGTTTGTATAAATGTTTACTGTATATTGTGTGACTGTTTATAGAACAGGGTATCTGGTATGTCGTGGGTTGTATGTAATGGATGGATTGTCACTTTGATGGATTACTGTATGCTTATGCATGTTATTTACTGCTGTATATAAACTGCAAAATGAACCAGCATGTAATCAACCTCATGTTCAGACGGCTAATTGACCTAAGTGACCTAAAGGGTCTAGGACAACATAGTTAACATACTCGGCCAAGTGCTGAGCCCTCCATGGGCACCGATATTTTATGTTTCAGGTGATTGATGATTGACGCCGGAGTGCGGGATCGTGGGTAGATGACCTCGACTTTTATTTACACTTCTAGGATATTTCATGTTAGTACGTTGTTGTAATCTGGAATTCTTAAGTGCTCACTTGTTATAGGTACTTGGTTTGTATATAGGATAATGTAGTAAATATCTCGTTCATCACTGCGGTTAGTTGTTGTTGTCATTGTTATATTTCGGATATGCTTCGTTACTCGCATGGAGCGAGTAATGGCATGTGACACCCAAGTGAGGATTAATGTAGTTTAACTTCCGCTGTGAGACGTCTCTTTAATTATGTTACGAGAGTGATTATTACGGGAGTGATTACTACGGGTTTATAGAGTGGGGTGTTACAAAAGTGGTATCAGAGCGGAGTACCGCTCTGATGACGAGATATTAGGATTTAGATAGTGAGCATAGGACTTGGGAAATACGGGAAACGTTTGTGAGGTACGAGCCGCCTGGTCTTAAACGAACCAGTGTCTTAGAAACGCTAAATGCGTAACAAATTAGCCTTAATGACATATCTGTGTTATTGATTTCTACACGGTAAACTATCAAGTAATAATACGACATAGCGCATTATGCGGGTGTCGAGAAGAGGCATGTCGGGGGTGATGGAGGTCCTGTAACCCTGAAAAGCGTTGAGACGGTAGTCGCCGCACTAGCTTGATGGAAGATTCCAGGAAACAACAGTAGTACCCCACCCGCCGCTGCCCACATCTCGAGTATCACCCATAGAAGCAATGTAATAGATGTCACCAAGAAATACATAGAAGTCTCTCTCAAAATGGGAATAGCTCCAACCGGATACAACCTAGAAGACTCAGTAAAACCTGACCTACACTAAAAATAACCATATGACTTACGAGCGAAACTCCTAAAATTACTATAACATAACACTCAAGGAAAGGAATGTCGTACCAAGGATAACTAGAGTACTCCATCTGCTGAACCCGAAGCACCACGAGGTAGCCACGCGGAGCAGACCCCAGCCGATACGAGCTACTAGAAGGGGGAAAGAGTCACCAGGGGCAGAATACCCCGAATTTTGTGGGAACCTTAGGCGCTGGTACTAGTACACAGCGCGATCTAGGAAACCGCACATCCTTAACTTAATACATTGACTGCACGAACATGCGTCAGGAACCTTCTCTTACCATGAGGGAGTTTTCAATAAAACTCAGAAATAGCTGACTCAGAGAACCTAGAAATAGAACTACCTTAGAAAATTTACCCTACCTTAAGAACCGAAATAACTCCAATACTACCCTTTTCAGGACTAATCATCTAAACATACTCAAACGACTGAAGCGTTAGTGAAACAAACAATTCTAGAAACCGATGACTCAACCAGCATGGCGCGCTTTCTACAACAAGCGCTATAGCAAATACTATACTCACAATTCCGTCTACCTCGCGCACTTGCTACAGCAAGTGCTACAATGATGGCTACAATTATGGTTACAATTATGGCTATAATTATGACTACAATCACTACTATAACTATAATGATAAATACAACAGAATTTTAAAGACCGTGAAGGCCATAGGTGCAACGCCATGTCCACTGTAATCATCAAACATTCCTACAACGTCAGAGCGAATCTCATAACTACAATCACTCCTATAGCTACAACTGCAATTATAAGTATAACTGTAACTATAATTGCAACGTAACTACAAGAATAACGACAATTAGGATTGGATTCTACAAGACGTGTAAGTCATGACTACTGGTAATCTCTAAAAACTCCATACAATATAGTACAAATTCTATAACTACAACTTGTCACCAAAGGGTTACAAAGCCCTTAGAATACGGAAACTGCAACCATTGGAGGATCTGACTAGTCCGAACATTACAACTAATGGGCATACTCCAGCCCATAACAAACTACAACCATTAAACAATAATCAATCAATAATATCGGCCTATGAACCAAAGGTCATAACAAACTTGTCAAAATTATTTAATGGTTTGAAATTGACGTGGGAGGTGGAACTTGATCCGGTACAGGTCAAGGGAAGCTGAACACAAATTGAGGTGGAAGGATAGTTCAACACTGATACTGATCACATCAGGGTCGGATGATTCCCGATACTCTCTACAAGTGGTCACAATTAATTACATTAAAAATAAACAAGGAACCAAAGTATAAAAGCTACAGACAACTAAATACATGCAATCTAACGAATAAGGTGTCGAATACGAATACTCGTGAAATCACAGTTCACTCCCGAATGTATTCTTATAAATAATGATGGTGGAACATAACCACGAGACAATTAGGGCAATCCTACGCCCATAATGGCATACGCCAATACATAACAAAAATGGAAAGAGAAAAGAACATACTGGTCCTCAGTAGGACCAACATTGAAAATGTTACATTACAACACAATTAATACTTAAACCGATCGCAACCTTAAACGCGAATCGGAGTTGAACACCTAAATGATTACTATCTAAGGCAATAACCATAACAAGGGAATGCCATAACCAAAAAGGGACAAACAGATGTCAAATAACAAATAAACATTGGTAATACAATTGATCACACCGAACATTGAATGAGGGTTCTGAATGGAAAGGGAATGGCTACCGCCATTGGCGTCCCGCCAAACAATAGGTAATAAAGAGGGAATACGTGTTTTAAGACATGCCGCCTAATAAAAACGGCTGTCAGGGAGGAAAGGACTATACAGGTTAAACAATGGCAAACAGCCTAAACGGCGATACAAGATAATAAATCTAAAGGTTATGAAACACAAGTCTAGGAGGGCGAAAATACAGCCTCCGACTACCTCCAAATAGGTACCAATTGAACAGCGACAGTTAAAAATGACATGACAATTGATGGGAACGGGTTAAAACCAGGCCACAATAGAGACTTTCATAAAAAGAAGAAACACAAATCTTCGCCATGAAACTAAGGAATTACACCAAATGATGTAAACCAAAGGATAGGGTAAAGTTTGAAGAACTATAATACGCACTCAGAATAACGTGCATAATCTACTAACTAATGAACAATGAACAAGCGCCAAACCGCGCGCATGTTAACCAGCTGAATGTAATTAGAATCAACACATAAGTAACTCTAACAAAGGACCTACCAAACAATAAAACAACAATAACTTATCAATACGAGGAGTCGTAAATTCCTTAAAACAACGGTGAACTAATGTCAATAACGAAGCAAATGACAAAGGAAAAGGATCACCTCATACCACTCAGAAGCAAACCTTACTGTTAGGGCGAGATATCACAAACACCTGTTGAATGAAAGATACATAATCACACCTTTGGTCTGGGAACCCGGGGAACCGAAAGGAAATTCCCTTGGGACACCCCTAACATGAATTAATGAGGGAGATTGACAACAGAATACTTCACGAACGCATGACGGACACTATGAGTATACGAAATGAGATATGGGGCGACCGCACTCCATGGGATCTTGTGGGCTTGACAGACTCATTTATGAGTTAGTCAAGTAAGTAGTAAGTAGTAATGTATCAGGGCACCCCATACATGTAAACAAGTAGTGTAAGAGATGCTAGAAGTAGTCAATTCCGCACCAAGGTCAGAGATATAAATCCAAACCAGAACAAATAACCACCTAAAGCAAAATTAACAAGAAGAGTTCCGATTGAACCAACGAGATTAGAGGAATACCAAAAACTTTGAACAAAACACGATTAAGTCGTAACCCCACAAAGGAATGATTAATACACAATTCTTGGCATCCAAAAGAACCTACACAACGATAATAGCCACCCATAAGAGGGGCATAAAGAGGATTGCTCTCCAACAGAGGACACAAACATTACCGAATGAGGTAACAATCTTGTATGCCGAATTAAGGGCAACGATACATCCTCACCCACAAAGGGGTTGAACATAAGTACATCAATATACAATAAAAGACAAGCAAAGCTAGCACACTAGCAGGTGCCCTGAGCTATAAAGCAAAGCCCACAATAACTTAACCGTCAAATTGACCAAGATATGGAGCGCACAAAACAACCATGATAAACAACCTTTTGAATAAATACATTGGCAAAGACTAGATGAATGGAACTCGCCTGGAACCTTAAACAATAAGAAACAAATGGGAAACAAGCTATACAACGACCTAGTCCGTTCGAGGATACACTTTAAATAAATACGGCGTTACATGTTATAACTGCACGGGAACTCACAAGTGTACAATTACACTCCTGTTAAATATAAAAAAAAAAGATAGAACGGATAAAAAAAAAATATATTAGAGGAAAAGTGTCTCAATTACCAAGGAACTTACCCATACAGGATGTTGAAAAATGCAAGGCTCAATATAAACACAACAATGGAGTCCCTAGCAAACACGGGGCGAACCATACAAGTATTGGCGTAAGAACAGTACATTGAATATACAATATATAACAACATGAAGTATATCACAAATATTACGATTAAAATATTACTCCGGTACAAAACACCCGGAGACACGGGATGTCAAGAACTATCTTCGTGGATTTATAGGCCAATACATCCCAAAATTCAGACACTAGTGCAAAGATAGTCAATATCATACTTCACCTCAACTAGAAACCAATGAGTGAAAATAACAACAATTCAAAATATATTCCGCGCTAGTCATCCAGAACGTCTGGACATGACTTAGACCAAATTGTGTGCATCTACAATTAATAATACCGCACCGACTAAGATACCTCCACTTCCAAATTAAGAGAAGAACGTGAATGACACTATCATATTGGAACGAGGTCAGCAATAACTTGCTGCTAATAAATCATCTGTAATATGTCCTTAGGAACAAGAAGGGCAAACCAAGCCTATACACGTGGGTCTGCACCTCATTACGGAGCGAGTGGGCCCAATAGAACGTGTTGGAAGAGCACACAAAGTATTCAGCGCCTTCGAATGAATAGAGTATGAGCCTTACCCTTTGCATAATTTCTTTTAGAGGTGAGTAACGAGAGATTGACCCGTCCTCGGATATGCGGAAACTCCACTCCGAAGTTTCAATACGGAAACGAGGGAGACCAGGAACAAGACCATTTAAAGGGTCAAATTACGTTGGTCGAACCATGAGGCGAAAAGGTTACATGGGAGTTGGAGAACTCCATGAGAGCCAATATCCAACGCTCTTCTTATAGCGACTGTATAATACTTTAGGGGTCACGGGGCGTAACCCTTCTTAAGGGGGGTAGAGCCCTGGCGTATTTAGCCATCTTGTGTTGTTTTGTGGTGTGTTTGTACTTTAAGCACTGGTGATAAACCTTGTTGTGTATATGTGCTTCAAGCATTAAGGATATATTTCGATTATGTGTATGTTCTTTAAGAACTTGGGATATGTTTTGTGATATGTATGTGCCTAGAGCACTGGAACTATTATGTACTGACATCCTTCAGGACTTGTGATATATGTGTGTTCGTTTGGATTGGAAACTGTACTGTCGTCCTTCGGGACTTGTGATATATATATGGTTGGTTTGGATTGGAAGACTAGTGATTGAATGGAACGGATTACACTTCAAGGAAGTGTTGAGACCTTAGAATTGATAGGACTGGATGGATTAGAACCTTGAGGTCTTATTGAGTAACTATGTACATATTCGATTTAGACGACTTCGGGACGAAGTCCTTTTAAGGGGGGTAGACTGAAATACCCCGAATAATTACTACCTTAAATTAATAAGAATTTAATTAATTTATGAGCAATAAATGCTATAATTATTGTCTTATAAAAATATAGTCCAAGATGGACATTAAATTATACACTAAATCTCTAATCAAAGAGAAAATATTATTAAAGAGAAATCAACTCCTAAATTTAATATCACAAGTAACATATTAGTACATGTGTAAAATACCATTAATATCACTCTATAAATTATATAAATACCTTATATAGTCTAAACAATCTTAAATACAATATATACTCATGTATATACAATTTAAAACCAAAGACACTATAAGTCACAATGTAACATAATAATATAGTCACATATGTATATGTATATGTACAAATGGTGTTACAATGTTAACTTGTAAAAGAAATTCAATTTTCCCTCCCATATTTCCCTTCCAGCGGGCTACCTGCACAAAACAAAAGAAAAAAAAAATAATACAACTAGACATCATTAGAGACAATAAGATAATAATATAGTACAACAAAATTAGACTTACCTTGCTCCCTCTTCCATGCTGTATAAGACAGCCTGTATACATTACCCATTCTCCTTTTCCTTCCTGTTCCCATCACGACAGCAGCAAGGACAAGAATCGATAAATCAATACTGCATCTCCTTTCTTTTTCCCATGCGGTATACACTGACGACATCACCTGTCTCTTTCTTCCCTCCACTTTTCTTTCCTTCTCCTTTTCCTGATCGCTGATGCTTCCTACAGAGCAGGGATGAAGCAAAGCAAATAAGGATACAGCAGTACAACCGGTCTTCTTTCTCCTTCATACTTCGCACGCCTCCCTCCTCTTTCTTGTGTCACGACAACAACACAACCCCTCCATTTCCTGCTCAAATTCGAACAACAACAGAGGAGAATAAGCCGATAAACTTACTCCTTCTCCCTCTTTCCTTCTCCACGGCTTCTACTGTTTTTCTCACCATATTCCTTGCTCCATTATCTCCTGGAACAGCTGTGGTCTTACTGCAACAAACACTCCATCTTTTCCCTCATCCAAGACCGATGAAGCAGTAAGCAGTAAGGTAGGAGTACCTTTCTTCTTCATTCTCACATGTTCACTTCAGTAGTCTTTCTTATATAATTCTTCTACGTTTTTTTCTACATCATCGCAGCACAACCTAGCTCTTCTCCTCCACTCTCGGGCAAACAACAAAGAGCCCCAACTGGAGCTCATCCTCAGTTCAACAGAGTAAACAACACCACAGTCCATCAACTTAAGCTCCATTTTTCTCGGTTCATAACCAGCGTGAAGACAATCGAACAAGCCAAGGTAAGATGCACTTCCTTGCCCTCTGTTTTCGTTTCCTTTTCTGGGCATGGGACCAGCCACTCCTCCTCACTAAGTCTCCATGTTTTCAAAGGTTGGGATCCACTCTTTGAAAGCCCCAAACCCAGCCGGAAACTACACTAGTTGAAGAGGGACTTTCTTAAGCTCTAACGGTAAGAAAAAAAAAAAAACCATGCTGAAACAAACGTCTTTCATTGCCTTGTTTATGCCCGAAAA
Organism: Limonium bicolor; assembly: GCA_023374045.1. Lineage (NCBI taxonomy): Eukaryota > Viridiplantae > Streptophyta > Magnoliopsida > Caryophyllales > Plumbaginaceae > Limonium > Limonium bicolor. The sequence continues at coordinate 311,836,257 of CM041778.1, forward strand.
TGCTGCTACTACTTTGACATTCCTTCCTGCTCTTATACTCAAGTATGAAAGCTCCACTCCAACCTCCTTGCTGAGCCAAGAACCTGCATCGAGAAACGTCAAGAAAGGGGTATAGGTAAGGTAATAATCTCAGAGTAACTAGGCCGTGCAGGTTCTATTTTTCCTCTAGTTCTTGCTCAAGAACTGAGCTTGTTTTCTCTGTGTTTAGCTACCGAAGAAGCCCTGCAAAACAACAATATACGGTGAGCAGTGGGAAGATTATAAGGAGGTAAAAACAAACTAAAAACCTTGAGTATTATATGCAAATATGAGCTGAGTTGCGTACAAATGTTTACCATGGTATATACATCTATATAAACTAGGCCGTGAAGGAGTTGTTGCTAGTGAAGGATTACTGTGGCTGGAAAAAAAAAAAAAACTCCTTGTAAATTAAGGCAAGCTAATTATATAAGTACCTATTTTAATGCCTTAAAAGGGTTACTAATTTGAATACTGCCGTGGGGACCAAAATTTTAAGCGTATATATATGTGTACTTAAGTTAGTAATGTGTGAGGAGTAAATATAGGTTAGGGAAAATAAACCGTAACATATATATGTTAGTGAAACCAAAATATGTGTGAAAATGATAAGGAAATAACTTGAGAAAAAAATGGCTTAAAAAGGGCAAAGGAAAGTGTTGTATACACCGTGATTATAGTGTAATCCTAGAGATATTTAAATGCCATTTTAAAATAATTATTATGTTATTTTTGAGGCCATATATTTGGGCCATATCATTATAGTTATTTTGAGCTCTAAATAGTCATTAATAAATTTATAGGTGGATTTATAAAGTTATATAAATTTCTGGTGCAAAACCATCTTTCTAGCAATTATAACTACTTGGTAACACCTTAGAAAAATATAGGCATAATTATAAGCTTATATCATGGCTTAAATGAATTTTAAAACCTTGTACAAATATTTATATAAATAAATAAATCATAAATGGGGGCAAAATATAATTAAATGAAATAGGGTATAAATGGTAATAATAACCAAAAGGATGATGTTAGGAAGTTTATAAATATAAAATATGAATTTTATGCGATTAAGGGTTAAATATAAAAATAGAGAATTAATTGGGATACTTTCGTAAATAATATTTGATCCGACCACGAGGATAATTTAGGTGGTCAACCTTTGACTACAAGTGAGGTTTGACGAAGTTAAATATAAAAAAATATAGGTGTTGGAAAATAAATATTAAGACCTTAGGGGTCTGTTTGGGAATTTAAAGAATTTTTGGGATTGGTTTGATGAATTAATTAATTAAGGGTTATAAAATATGGTTTAAGTGCTAATGTATAATAATTTAAAAACCTATGGGTATATTATGTAATTTCCGAAAGATTAAGGGCTGGAATGGGATTTAAAAGACCTTAAAGGTCTATTCGTGAATTGGGTAAATTATGAGATGGTGTGGTAATTTATTTAATTAAGGAGCATAACATATGGTTTAAGTATTAAAATGTAACATTTTATAAAACTTATGGGCTACTTGGTAAATAACCGGAAGTTTGGGTGAAAATGGAAGTTAGAACAACCTTTGTGGTTGCTAGGAATTTGAAGGAAATATTGGGTTAGTTTTGGTATTTACAATAATTAAAGTGTACATTATAAGGTTTTACGTGATTAAATAAAAGTTTATAGAATAAAGGGGGTTATAGTGTAATTAAAAGAAATATAGGGGGTGAATAAACAAATCTGAGAAAGGAGAGGTGCTGTTCGTAAATATATATATATATATGTCTATTATATGTTGGAATATCTTAAGTTATAAATTAATAAGGATCGGTAATATAACAAGTATAATATATGGGATAGTTTTGTAAATAATCAAAACATGTGGGAATGATATAAGGATTTCCGAAAACAATAGGTGCTGTTCGGAATTATATACATAACACATGTATATGATAATGTTTGAAAACCTTAGATTATAAATTAATAAGGTTATAAATATAGTGGTTATAATATATGGGTTGATTTTACAAATAATCAAAGTGAAAGGGTAAATATTACAATTACCGAAAATGTGTGGGCTGATTTGGGAATAATTAATATGTGGACATAATATATAATAAGGTTGAAATAGTATGATTAGACATAATGTTAAAGTATAAGAGGATATATATTATAAGGAAATTATTAAGAAATAAATATGCATTATAAACATTACATAACATAATAGGGTAAGTTAGAGAATTTGTGGAAGTATATTGTAAGGTTGGAAACTTTGTCATGAGAGAACTCTATAATTCATATAATATGCAATTACAATGTGTTTAACAAACACATAAAAGGGCTATACAATTACATGTAGAACATTAATATAACGATGACCAAGTTAGACACACATACAAATATATAGCATTTGTACATACGTGTGAAAGGTGCGTAAGCAATAAAGTAGAAAACAACAATTATAATATATACGTACCTAAGTGTATATATAAATGTCAGGGCATGTTCGTAAGTATAGCTACGTAAATTACCCCGTGTAACGAAATGGTTAGGCAACATGCTTGTGCGCATGTAAACGTTATTCCCGCATGCAGGCATCTCGACTACTACTTAAACAATTCGAGAATGTAACTTCCATGTAATAAATATCATTATCGTAGCAACTGTTACGTACTCGTGAACTGTAACGAGCAAGCAAACCTAAATCCCAAGAATTTATGAACATCAAGTTGAACAAGAAATCAACTAAAGGGTTAGCTACGGGATGGAATTAAGGGTTGGATCTAGGGTGATTAAGTGAGTTTGAATTGTATATGCTAATATTAGAACAACATATGTACCAGAGGTACGAGTTGGTAGACACGAGTCTTGGGAGCGCTAGAGACTACGCGGGGTTGGGGGGTGTTACGCGAGCGTCGACGGTGTACGGTATGTTTATTGTGTGGTCTGAACCTTAGGGAAGCCTCGGTTCGGGTATTGATTGACTATGTGACAAGAGCGATATGTTTGCTATGCATGATTGTGTGGATTATTTATAAGGTTGGTAAGCGTTTATTATTGTGCGGATGTTTCGGACAATATTACTATGATTGTTTATGCGGTTGGAATACTAATATCGGGAACTTTATCTCTAACTGACCTAAGTAAAACACTTAGGAATGAGACTCGGGATCCCCAGTCTCTAGATCTTGATACTCGAACATGACTTTAACCTAGACTATGTCTAGGGAAGTACATAAGACTTCAAAGGTAATAATGGTAAAGATTTCTTCAAAACCTAAGTATTTACTTAGGGTAGTTGATTAAGGATTAATCATACATTGGAGAGTGTTGGTTATGGTAAATGGTATGGGAATCCAATTAGTTTCGACTAGTTGGTTGCGCATTGGTGATCACCGGAGTATAACGTCCGTATAGGACCGACTCCCTCTATATTCCGACGGGCCTAGATAGACTGTTGGACCAGGGTGCCGACTTTGGCACACGGCTTCGGCCATTCATGGACGCCTTTATTAGGCAAGTGGAAGCCCCAGGATCGAGTGATCCTTGGCAATGAGCACTTCGTGTGTACGGGAGGACTACTGTCCAGTAAGGTTATTTCCGGGTTGTCCTAACATGACGCCCAATGGTATTGAGAGTAAGACTAAATGGTGGTTAATATAATTTAAAGGAAAAACTACTAACATCTCGATGGAAGTAACTACGTGTTTGTATAAATGTTTACTGTATATTGTGACTGTTTATAGAACAGGTATCTGGTATGTCGTGGGTTGTATGTAATGGATGGATTGTCACTTTGATGGATTACTGTATGCTTATGCATGTTATTTACTGCTGTATATAAACTGCAAAATGAACCAGCATGTAATCAACCTCATGTTCAGACGGCTAATTGACCTAAGTGACCTAAAGGGTCTAGGACAACATAGTTTAACATACTCGGCCAAGTGCTGAGCCCTCCATGGGCACCGATATTTTATGTTTCAGGTGATTGATGATTGACGCCGGAGTGCGGGATCGTGGGTAGATGACCTCGACTTTTATTACACTTCTAGGATTATTTCATGTTAGTACGTTGTAATCTGGGAATTCTTAAGTGCTCACTTGTTATAGGTACCGGTTTGTATATAGGATAATGTAAATATCTCGTTCATCACTGCGGTTAGTTGTTGTTGTCATTTGTTATATTTCGGATATGCTTCGTTACTCGCATGGGCGAGTAATGGCATGTGACACCCAAGTGAGGATTAATGTAGTTTAACTTCCGCTGTGAGACGTCTTTAATTATGTTACGAGAGTGATTATTACGGGAGTGATTACTACGGGTTTATAGAGTGGGGTGTTACAACCATAGGTGGGCTTCTGGGAAAAAAAACAAGCCTATGGTAGCGGTTCCTAGCTAACAACCGCTGCCATAGGTGGGCTTCTGAAAAAAAAACAAGCCTATTGCAGCGGTTGTTAGCTAGGAACCGCTGCCATAGGTATTTTTTTTAAAAAAAAAAATTCTGCTTCATCTTCTTCCTCGCGCAGCCATTCACTAGTTCAGAATCGGCGCAAAATATGTTCCTTTTTTCACCAGATCAAGTTGCAAAATTACCGTGAGGCACACAACATGTTCCGTGTTCTCCTAACCTGTTGCAAAATTACCATGAGATGAGAATACAGGGGCGCAACCCTTATTCCTCGTCCACCAACCAGATTTGCAAAATTACAGTAAAAGAGGTGTAGATATAAGAAGAGAAAGATGCACATAGCATATATGTTCTTGTTCGCCAGTTAGGGTTGCAAAATTACCGCGTGAGAATATTAATGGAGGCGTAGAGCATCTTGTTCTCTGTTAGGGTTACAAAATTACCGAAGTAAAGATAAGTTCGAGCATATTACCATGAGGGAAGAGAAGAAGAATAAATGAGTGAAAGAAGAAAAGAGCGCAGAGCATGCGTACCTTGTTCGCCATCGACCGTGAGTGAAGGGAAAGAAGAGAGCGCAGCGTTGTTCCTTGTTCGCCGTGGCCAGAAGAAGGAGAGCACAGAGCATAATTAACGTCAATTAACAGAGGAGAAACTTTTATATTAAAACAAAAGTCTATTGCAGCGGTTGTTACTAGGAACCGCTGCAATAGGCTAAAAAAAACTAGGAAAGTGAAATTTTTGAAAAAAAATAAGCGGGAATTTTTTTTATTGGAAAAATCGACCTACCTATTGCAGCGATTCCTAGCTAACAACCGCTGCAATAGGCTTAAAATAAAGCGGGATAGTGAAATTTTTTAAAAGTATAAGCGGGATTTTTTTTTTTTGAAAAAATCGACCTACCTATTGCAGCGGTTCATACCTAACAACCGCTGCAATAGGCTTAAAAAAAAAGCGGGATAGTGAAACTTTTTTAAAAAAATAAGTGAGATATTTTTTTAAAAAAATCTACCTACCTATAGGAACTGCTGCGGTAGGTGACGCGAAAATTTTAAAACGACCTATTGCAGCGGTTCCTATTACAACCGCTGCAATAGGGCGCTGCGGTAGGTCTGTTTTGTACTAGTGAGGCAATTTAACCATTTTTCTGTTTCTGTTTTTATAGTATGCAAGTAAATGATTAGTGGGAACGTAAGCACGCTTTGCGTATGGGTTAACTGATAACTTCAAATCTTTAAACCAATCTTGGTTGTGCGCGCAAAAAATCGTACAAATTTTTAAAAAAGAAGTCGGTGAACGGACGGGCAGGCCACCTTCTGAGAGCAAAGTGGCTTCTCCACAGTTTACACCGCATCGTAAAGTAAAGAAAGACGAAAATGCAGAGGAGAATGGCACTGGATACAATAACTACGATAATTATGGTGATGATGTCGCGATGTGCGGCAGGAGCATCATCTGATAGTTTTTCTTCCGAGGAATTTGTTTCTCAGCTATCTGCTTTTGGAAATGGAGGTGGAGGAGCAAGTGAAACCGACGACGGGTGGTCATACTTTTCGGCGGAGACGGCATCAAAGGCTATCTTCATTCTAGGAGATTCTTCGGTTGATTGTGGGGAGAACAGTCTCTTCTACTCTTTGATCCATCGGAATCTATCTTTGTTTCCATGTGATGGATCGGATTCCATTCTCATCCCTCACTTACTCGGTACGTTTGTACGTACGCTTCTGACTCTTTCATGATTGATTCTTGGAGTGAATTTTCCATGGATTTCTTGATATTCATCAGTAGAATCAATTGTGTAAGTGTTGTTACGTTTCAAATTTAATCCTGATTTGTTCAACGTCAATTACTGTTTCGTTAGAGGTTTCGGGCTTCATCTGTTCAAATTACAATGAAAATCGCGTTCGATCAATCTGTTCAAATGTAAAGTTGAAGCTAATTGAATGCTAGTTACACTTAAAAGATCCAGGTTCTGCTGCTGCGTACGTTTTATTCAATAACAGAACCAATCGCTGTCTCCTGCACTAAAATGTTGTTGTCGTTGTTGGTGATGAATAGTGTCCGTGGTTTCTTTAGTTAGTGGTTGCTTTCTCTTCAGCGTTAATTAATCGTGTGACTATATCTCTCCATTCATGTCAGCAGCTAAGAAGATGGGACTACCTCAAATCCCGTCCTTCTACAATCAGAACGGGTCTATCCAAGGACTACTAACTGGACTAAACTTCGGATCAGCACAAGCAACCATAATGTTCGATCCAATCTACACACCAACTTTTCAATCCTTAAGTCAGCAACTCCGACAAGCATTCGAGACAATCCAGATCCTCGATCTAAACCTTGGTCTTACCACTTCACGGCGATTCATCGAATCCTCAATCTTCTTCCTCTCATTCGGTAAAGATGATTTCATACGATTCTTCTTTCCCCATCATCACAACTACAACAAAAACAGTCCGTCAGGGTTTCACACTGATCCACACATATTCATCCACGTTCTGGTTGATCAGATGATCCAAGCGATAGTGGATCTATACGATGCGGGTGTGAGAAGGATTGTGTACGCAGGGTTGTTGCCGTTAGGCTGTGCACCGAGGTCTGTGCTGGAATGGTACTTTGTTACGGGTAAGGAGAATGAGACTAAGGGTTGTGTTGCTGAGCTTAATTGGGCTGTTATGGAGTTTAATAAGAAGATGAGGGAGAGAATCCTTGATTTGAAGATTGATTTGCCTGATGCTCGTATTGTATTCTGTGATATCTACGCTGGGATGATGCAGATTATTTCTGATCCAGTGCGATATGGTACGCGAATTACTTGTGCAAATAGTGAGATTTTTCTTGTTTAATTTGTGTTATCTGTGTGATGGGGCTGGTGCTGGTGTATGACATTAATTATGCATTTTTTTTTCTTTTAAATTACTTTGGAGCAGGATTTGAGAAGAAGAAGAGTGCGTGTTGTGGTGCAGGGTGGCATGGCGCTGCTACTGGGTGTTTTTCAGTTGAACTTGCTTGTAATAATCCGAACTCTCATATCTGGTGGGACTTGTATAATCCTACCAGAGCTGTTAACTTGGTGCTTGCTGACTCTGTATGGAGTGGTAGTCAACCGGTTGCTGACTTGTGTCATCCTATGACGATCCACGACCTGGCCAATGTTCCTCACTTGTAGATCTCTCATATCTTCATTGGTGGTGGAGACTTGGTTAGTTTACTGCGGGTTCACTGACTTGGCTACTTGAAGAAGTGAAGTTTTCAGGTTAGAATTAATGTTTTTGAATGTATGCTTCATTTGATATTCAGGCAACGTTCTTGTCATTCATGTTATGAAAGCAGTGGTTTTTAAAAATGGTTAGTAGTAGTTCATGCCTGAACAATATATTCTTCTATCTACATGTAATTTTCTTCACGGTGTCTTGAGCTTCCTTCCACAGAGCCATTGAAATCCCATTCCTCTGCTTTAATTAGCTAGCTACTACAGATATTCACAATGCAACTACAATTGGGCTTCTCTCCTAAAGTATTCATTGAAAACACGACGGAGCGTATGAGTTCAGTATAGAGGGTCAATACGCTCAGTCGTGTTTTCACTTCGCACAGTCGGAAAATGACCATTTTGTCCTTGCTTTAATATCTTTCAGAAATTACTATATTTACCCACAATTTGTGACATATTACGAGGTGACCCCAAATTTCATTACGTACAGTCGGAATTCCAATACGCTCAGTCAGAAAATGACCAATTTAGAGGCTAATGTAGGCAAAATTTATTAAAAGCGGTTTGAAAAAAGCAAAGAAGGATTCCGAAGTACTTATATAAGTAAAAAAATATATCATAAAAATTATCAGCAAAGTATACCATGACAAAGTAGACAAAAAGACGAACGCGTCAGCGCAAACGGATCGAAAAACGGAGCTATAACGAAGAAGATATGGCAATTTTAAGACCGAAACTCGGCGCCAGCGCCGATAAGGAAGGGTCGGCACGCGTTCGTCTTTTTCGTCTACTTTGTCATGGTATACTTTGCTGATAATTTTTCTGATATATGTATTATTTCTTCTTAAGCACAACATTAACTATCATCGACGTCTTGAACGAAATTGCCTATCAACCACTAATTACATGTCCGTTGAAGAAGAATCTATTTGAAATTCATTGAAATTTTCTATCATTTCCACCAATTTCATGTCCATTGACGAAGAATCTATTTGAAATTATCAAAATTTCCTATCAATATCAATATTAACTATCATTATTGACATTAACTATCATTGACTTCTTATTCGATAGTAAAACGAAGCAGGGCTGAGGCGGACCGTAGGGAACACAATGCACGCTACAGGGCTAGTATGAGGAGACGACGTCACCCGACTTGATTAGTGCAAACACAGACTTGATTAGTGCAAACACATTTGGATTTCATGTACTGGTAGTCAACAGAATTGTTAATTGTTCTGGATTTAGAATGATGTGTGTGTCGAATAAGTTGTAACATTATGAGAAATGTCGTGCGAACAATGTTGTTTGAAAATGAAACTCCGAAATAGAATTGTTTTTGAAGTCCTGAAAGTATGTTACAAAGATGTATATATTTTCACTTGTTATAAAAAAAAACCTTTTAGGAGCAATCTCCGACGACAAACCGAACTCGCTTTTGAAGTATTGAAAATATGTTTCAAAGATGTATACAATTTCATTTGTAAAAAAAACATATTTTGAGCAATCTCCGACGACAAACCGATCTCGTTGTTCTTAAAAGAATTCACTAAATAGAATCCACGAGAATCATGATACACTAAAGGGCTAACACACCCACAATTAGGTTTTCGTGTTAGTCCTTTGAATTGTTAATTGTTCTGGATTTAAAATGATGCGTGTGTCGAATAAGTTGTACCATTTACCCTCCAATTAGGGTTTTCAAGTTAGTCATTTGTGAAATACCCAAGAATGAGAAAAACCCTAAGTCCTGAAATGTTAGAATTCTTAAGAGTCAGGAGAGCACTGGAAGCCCCGAAAGTGTCGGGAATGGTTCTGGAAAGCCTTAGAAAGTATTGTTAAGAATGGAAACCTAGATTAAGATATTAGAATCTGTGAGAATTGGTGGAAAACCCTAGAGAACCTTAGAGAACCCAAAAATATGCTTTAAGGTATTTTAGGTGATTTTCCTCCTTAGGGTGTATAGTTTGTAACTTGTAAATTATAGAAATGGTTATTTAGTAAGAGTTACACAAGCCTAACACTTTAGTACATAATTTACATTAACTTTAGGCAGTTATATGCAGTTAAACTTTGGAATTATAAATAGGTGTTATATGTACAAGTATAAGGCAATTTTGGTACCTTTAACATAAAGAAAAATTACCTTATGATCATGGATAGGGGTGGCGAAAATCAAGGGATTAAAATACTTCATTTTAGCCCTAAGTTACACTTTGGAGTCAAATTATTGAGTAACCAAACAAGGCCTTAGTTGGTGGGACCCACAAAATCCTTAAAAGTTACTTTTTCTCTCAAGAATTAACCAGCCCATTCTAGGACCTTCTTGGCCGGTTTTTAAGTGCCACATAACCCCCTTAGTTGTCTTAATATGATTGCCTTAGAAGCTAGACCAATTAGAAGTAGACAAATGGTGTAAAGTAATAATTAAGTTAAGTTAGAAAAGTAACTTTAAGAGATAAGAGGGAACCGACTTTGGCTGGGTATATAGCATCATTTTAACCCTCTAACACGTGGGTAATGAGAGCCAAAGGGTGAGAACACTTAATTAGCCAAAAGAGAGCAAAGTGAGAAGAGAAAATTTAAAGGAAAGTAAAGGAAAGTGAAGAAAAGTGACCAAGGTGGTGGGTTCTACTGAAGGAGCTCGTGGTCCCTAGTTGCCAAGGTGTTAGTGAAGTAAAGTTAAGGGAAAATGGCTAGAGGAAACCAGGTAAATCCTATGTTCAACACTTGTTTGTTGTAAGTGCTGAATTTTGCTCAAAAAGGTGTTTTAAGGCCTTAGTGTTCAAACGGTTTGGAGTTTTCCATAATATTTGATAGTTGATAACTAAGATCTTTTAAGACGTTTTGGTGAAGGAATCAATGGAAAAGCATTTATAGAACTCTTAAACAAGAAAAATGGCTAAAGATGATTTCAGGTTTTTTCTGGTGATATTTCTTGGAAGAAGTTGCTATGAAAGTTATTCTTGAGTGGGGAACGTGCCCTTGTGCTTAAAATGGTGAGTAAACATTATTAGAAGCTCTTCAAGTTCGTGGGTTAGCCTTTAGTGCAATAATTGACAAGTTATAAGTGAAAAAGGGTGATTTAAGGCTTATTTGTGTCTACTGAGACTTTGTGTGTGAAAATGAGTGTATGAACCCATTATTTCGTGGTAAAATACCCTAAGATAATATTTTTGAACTTATATGAAGGTGGGGTTCGAAGTCAACTTGGTTTGACTTAAGGTTTGTATTGTTTCAAGCATGAAATATAAGTATGTTAAGTATGGAAATGAGCTTGTTTATTGCTCTTGTGGTGGTGAAAATGCTACTGATGTTTTGGTGTGTAATTTGATGTTTTATTACCATTGTAAAGGTGACTAATTTACTTGGAAACTTGTGGTGATTATGGAACATGTGATCATGGATACTGGTGAGCCAAATTTGGCCGATTACTGATTATTTTCCCACTACCAATGAATTGTGGGCTAAGCTTTATGATCTGCTCTAGGAGTTCTCTACCCTAGGGGGTGTGCACACTTAAGGACATAAGGTGAGGTGGTATTTGTCCAAGGGGCCGAGAGTTTGGAACTCTTTGTCGAAAGACCGGTACCTGAGGATTGGTGGAACTATTTTGGTGGAAACTATTATGTATATGATCCATGGCACAAGGTGGAACAAGTGGAACTATAACTTTGGTGGAACAAGTGAAATTATATCTTTGGTGGTATTATTGTGCTTATGATTTATATCATTGTTTTGTAACAGATGGAATTATAACTTTGGTGGAATTATTGTGAATGTGATTAATATCATTGTTCTTGTAACAGGTGGACTGTGAAAGGTAAATTATGGTTATACTGATGAATTAATTGTGGTGATTTTGAGGAATCAGTTGTTGTGGTTTTGGATGAAATATTGTGTGTATGAATTATTGTGTGTTCTTACATTGTATCAAAGGATTTATTCAAATGTATTTTACAAGTTGATGGAGGATTTACTCAGCGTTGTTGACGTTTTCTGGTTTGTGCCCTGTGGCCCCTTTGTGTGATTGTTTGTTGGCCACAGATTAAGGTGAAGATGGATTCTCTACATGGATTGCTTGAGCATAAAGTATGGGACGCGGGGAACGATCACATAGAGTTTTAGGAGTTGGATATCTTGTATAATGTTGATGAGTTGTGTAAAACAATTATGCAAAATTTAGACTTTGTATACAGTCTTATGTTTTGTAATGAGTAGGTGAGTGGTGAGTAGCCTTAGCATCCACTTTAGGTGTGGATGTGGCGGTAACATCCCTGAGATGAGGAGTCTTCCGCTGTGACAGATAGGTGTAATCTAGGCAATTAAAATGGTGGAAAATTGGGGGTGTTACAAGTTGGTATCAGAGCAATAGGTTATAGATCGGGGAACAGATAGGTGATCATTGTCTGAATGCTTGTGTATGAATGTTTGATTGTTTATGATCTTGTGACTAACATGTATGTGTGTAGAATGGTGACTACACATGAAGGGAGGCCAAAAAGGGGCCAGCTTGAAACCCTAAAGGATTTTAGCTCTTAGCATGGGTAGGAATCAGAGTGGCGCGTCGGAAACGTGGTGTTGAAGAAGCCACTTGGGATCTAGAGGGTAAAATGAGGAAACAACACATACATCTTTTGGTTGAGGTTAGTTGTCAAGTTTCAGGGGAAACTTTATATTTAAGGAGGGGAGGAAACATATATTCATGAGAAATATGATTCAATGGTGGAGTGATATTATGAGATGATGGTATGCTTGAATTATGTGCTGGTAATGACTTGTTTGCGAAATTATACCGTGGCATGAGTGAATCTGTGCATTGTGTTAAAAATTTGGTTGGATTATTACCTGATGTGGTGTTATGGTTGTTTGGTATTTTTGGTTGAACTACTATCTGATGTGGTAATTAATGTGGTTTGATATAAACCTGTGGATGGTGGATACTTACTCATTGTGATAATTGGTGGAATTACATTGGAGTAAATGCAATGGTGTATATTGTTATGCTTTGGCATGTGATAAATTGGTGGTATTATATGGTTAAGTTTTGTAATAAGTCCAGCTTCGGGGACGAAGCTTTTATTTAAGGAGGGGAGAATGAAATACCCAAGAATGAGAAAAACCCTAAGTCCTGAAATGTTAGAATTCTTAAGAGTCAGGAGAGCACTGGAAGCCCCGAAAGTGTCGGGAATGGTTCTGGAAAGCCTTAGAAAGTATTGTTAAGAATGGAAACCTAGCTTAAGATATTAGAATCTGTGAGAATTGGTAGAAAACCCTAGAGAACCTTAGAGAACCCAAAAATATGCTTTAAGGTATTTTAGGTGATTTTCCTCGTTAGGGTGTATAGTTTGTAACTTGTAAATTATATAAATGGTTATTTAGTAAGAGTTACACAAGCCTAACACTTTAGTACATAATTTACATTAACTTTAGGCAGTTATATGCAGTTAAACTTTGGAATTATAAATAGGTATTATATGTACAAGTATAAGGCAATTTTGGTACCTTTAACATAAAGAAAAATTACCTTATGATCATGGATAGGGGTGGCGAAAATCAAGGGATTAAAATACTTCATTTTAGCCCTAAGTTACACTTTGGAGTCAAATTATTGAGTAACCAAACAAGGCCTTAGTTGGGGGACCCACAAAATCCTTAAAAGTTACTTTTTCTCTCAAGAATTAACCAGCCCATTCTAGGACCTTCTTGGCCGGTTTTTAAGTGCCACATAACCCCCTTAGTTGTCTTAATATGATTGCCTTAGAAGCTAGACCAATTAGAAGTAGACAAATGGTGTAAAGTAATAATTAAGTTAAGTTAGAAAAGTAACTTTAAGAGATAAGAGGGAACCGACTTTGGCTGGGTATATAGCATCATTTTAACCCTCTAACACGTGGGTAATGAGAGCCAAAGGGTGAGAACACTTAATTAGCCAAAAGAGAGCAAAGTGAGAAGAGAAAATTTAAAGGAAAGTAAAGGAAAGTGAAGAAAAGTGACCAAGGTGGTGGGTTCTACTGAAGGAGCTCGCGGTCCCTAGTTGCCAAGGTGTTAGTGAAGTAAAGTTAAGGGAAAATGGCTAGAGGAAACCAGGTAAATCCTATGTTCAACACTTGTTTGTTGTAAGTGCTGAATTTTGCTCAAAAAGGTGTTTTAAGGCCTTAGTGTTCAAACGGTTTGGAGTTTTTCCATAAATTTTGATAGTTGATAACTAAGATCTTTTAAGACGTTTTGGTGAAGGAATCAATGGAAAATCATTTATAGAACTCCTTAAACAAGAAAAATGGCTAAAGATGATTTCAGGGTTTTTTCTGGTGATATTTCTTGGAAGAAGTTGCTATGAAAGTTATTCTTGAGTGGGGAACGTGCCCTTGTGCTTAAAATAGTGAGTAAACATTATTAGAAGCTCTTCAAGTTCGTGGGTTAGCCTTTAGTGCAATAATTGACAAGTTATAAGTGAAAAAGGGTGATTTAAGGCTTATTTGTGTCTACTGAGACTTTGTGTGTGAAAATGAGTGTATGAACCCATTATTTCGTGGTAAAATACCCTAAGATAATATTTTTGAACTTATATGAAGGTGGGGTTCGAAGTCAACTTGGTTTGACTTAAGGTTTGTATTGTTTCAAGCATGAAATATAAGTATGTTAAGTATGGAAATGAGCTTGTTTATTGCTCTTGTGGTGGTGAACGAATGCTACTGATGTTTTGGTGTGTAATTTGATGTTTTATTACCATTGTAAAGGTGACTAATTTACTTGGAAACTTGTGGTGATTATGGAACATGTGATCATGGATACTGGTGAGCCAAATTTGGCCGATTACTGATTATTTTCCCACTACCAATGAATTGTGGGCTAAGCTTTATGATCTGCTCTAGGAGTTCTCTACCCTAGGGGGTGTGCACACTTAAGGACATAAGGTGAGGTGGTATTTGTCCAAGGGGTCGAGAGTTTGGAACTCTTTGTCGAAAGACCGGTACCTGAGGATTGGTGGAACTATTTTGGTGGAAACTATTATGTATATGATCCATGGGACAAGGTGGAACAAGTGGAACTATAACTTTGGTGGAACAAGTGAAATTATATCTTTGGTGGTATTACTGTGCTTATGATTTATATCATTGTTTTGTAATAGATGGAATTATAACTTTGGTGGAATTATTGTGAATGTGATTAATATCATTGTTCTTGTAACAGGTGGACTGTGAAAGGTAAATTATGGTTATACTGATGAATTAATTGTGGTGATTTTGAGGAATCAGTTGTTGTGGTTTTGGATGAAATATTGTGTGTATTGCAAACGATAAATTTTGACCTATTAAATACCAAGAAATAATCTTAGAGAATAATAAATCAGAAAACCGTCAGGTTGCAAAAATCCTGGTTATTGTAGTAGAGTTTATGGGAACCAGGTATCGAACCGTGGACTATGTGACAATTATCTAGACTTAGCAAAGGTTATAAATTGAGGGGGAATTTTTGTTTTGTTCTAAACTGTGAATTATAATAAAGACAACAAGAATTTAAATAACAGCTAATAATTAAAATAACAGAATATCAAAAGTGGTTGTGAATATGGAAGAACGGACTCTGGGTTCAGGTTTTACTTGTTTGATTAATTATGCTATTCTACCGGTTTAATTAAGAATAATTTGGCAAAATTCCTTTTATAGTCTTTAGATTTAAATCCTAAATTCTAATGACCTCGTTTACCAGAACATGCAAGGTTTGATCTAAACTCAGGCAAAACACATGTAAACGGCTAGTTAAAAGGAATATAATTTTGCATCTGAAATACTAGATTTATTCAATCAGAATAAATTCTTCCACAGACATAACAATTAATATGACCTATCTATTTCTCACGGATCAGTTCAAAATAGATTTCGTAAAGCAATTTAATAAACTCATGTAATTTATTAAAAAGCGAGATAATAACATTAATCGTATCAAATTATAATTAACTTAAACCGGTAAAATAAAGTGCACAATTAAAACAAACTAATAATAACCATCTCCCAGAGTAAAATTAATCTAGCCGGACATGTTAAATAAATGAGCAGAGATAAGAGTAAAAGAAATCATCTGTTTGCTGACTCCTGCTCCGTTATTCTGACAGCCCGGAATAGAATTGTGGCAGATGGATAATATATGGAGAATGGTCGAGCGTGGGTTTTGTGGTGGTGGTCGAATGATTTGTGAATTGTAAATGGATGTGTACGTAAGTGAATTGTTTGTGAAATGGGAAAGGTGAAGGTGGGGGCGATGGAGTAGTATGGTGTCGGGTGATTTTGTGAATGGGTTTGTGAATGGAGTGGAGCGATTTGGATCGTGGGTGAATGACTGGATGATGGACGATTAATGGACGATTTGAGCAGAGTGATTTGCAGCTCTATTTATAGATACGTGGAACGGGATGCAGACAAGGAAGATGAGCGGCGCAGTAGTCAAAGGCGGTGGAGTTGATATGCAGATCTGGAAAAATTGCTGTCAGAGATTTCATTGGGAGCAGAGCAATTGATTGCAGAGTCACGCGTGCAGAAATTAAGGTGGGCGATCGTCTGTAATAAATGAAGTAGCAGTTCGAATGCGGCGCCGGCGAAGAAGGAAGAAGAAGACGCGAAGAAATTCTGTTCTGGCGTGCTTCGTCCGCCTTCACGTCCGCGCCTAAAACAGGCGGTACTGACTGCTTCCGCCTCCTGTACCGCCCACAAAACAGGCGGTTGCCTTCATATCTTGACCGCCTAAACTTTGGGCGGTTGTGTGTTATTTGTCCGCCTCCAAGGGAGGCGGTAGCCTCTGTTTATCGACATCATTGTTGGTCCGGGTCCTTGCACATGAGTCAAGTCCCGGACCATGTTCTTATTTCAGCCGAGAGGATATTGTCTTGATGGTCCGGGCCTTGGGCAAGTGTTAAGTCCCGGACCATGTGCTGTTTTCACCCGAAGAGTATTTTGAGTGTTGATCCGGGCTTCAAAGGTATTAACAAACTCGGACATAACATATTTCGGCTCTAAAATCTTCGTTCTGACTCCGATTTGATCCCCGTTTGTTGCGTTGGAAAGCTCGTGAGGAGAACTATGCATTTCTATCATCATTTCCTGATTTTATCATATAAATTGGAATTAGTTCCTACCCAAAGTAAGAGTTACAAAAAGCATAGGATAAGTGTGAGAAGGTGCGTAAAAAGTTACGTAAAATAATGACCAAGCACCTATAAAACTATATAAATTTCACACTTATCAAATCACCCCACACTTAGCTCTTTGCTTGTCCTCAAGCAAAACTCTCAAACACGAGTTCAAGTCAAGCGAATGAAACTCAACTCAAAAGGAAGGACACAAAAGAAAGATTATTAGTTTTACCAATACAGGGGCATTTTTCCTTTTTCATAAAAGAAGTCATTCAAAACTAATAATAGAGAAACAAAACCATAGGAACCTCGCCTTTAGCAATGAGCCAATCCACCTTTACATTCTCAAACCGTTAGAACGACAAGGGGCATGAAGTAAGATCTTATTCCATCATACCTTTCAATGCCACATACTCTTGATCCATAGAGAAGATTATATTTTCATTTAGCACAATGATTGCACATTTTTCAATTTAAGCGCTTTTAAGTTCTTTCACCACAGACTTTTCTCTCCACCCATGTAACGGCTTTGGGTCAACTATCCCAGACCACAAGGACCTTAGGTAGCTAGGTGATGAGGCACCCCAAAGGACTTAATAACCAAGTGGACGAGGCCTGACTTTGGATCAGAATTAAAATTAAGCATGCTTTAGGATCAGCGGAGTACCTTGCCTTGTTCTTTTTCCAACCATTTCAATCCAGACATTCCAAGGCTCAAGGCTAAAAACAGGGTTCAGATGATGAGTATTCTCAATCATTTTAGCATCAATAGAACATAGACTTCATTTTTAATCAATTAAAACCAGAAAAATTTAAAAATTTTGCACCCCAAGATCAGCTAACCAATTATTCTTCCTCTATGGCTTCCTTCCAAGTTGAGCAACACAGCAGGAGTTAAACAAATGCAAGAGAAAAGAGCTCAAAGATAAACAAAAGATAAGCTACGAAGGAGGTTACCCCACCCCACACTTAGAGTGAAGCAATGTCCTCATTGCTGTGGAAGTATTAATATTGTGCAAGCAATCCAACGGGAAACAAAAGTAAGACATAAAGTGGTTCAGAGGGGAGTATGTGTAACAGTAAAGAGTGAAAAGGATTTAGAATACTCCCCAGAGTCCGTTCACGGTGTGTTGCACGGTCCACCCCACACTTGAGTTCAGCTGTAGAATCGCGTAAAATTATCCTGTAAAGAAGATTCTATACAGCCAGAAGAACTCAAGTTAATACTGCCTCATGCGCTGCCACTCCTTAATATAGAAAAATAAGAAAAATAGACTAATAACATTTTTTTTTTATATAATATTAGACAAATATTGAAGCACATAGAAATTTGTAAAGTAAATGGAAGTTCAAAAAGAAATAAGGTAGAGGATTCTTCCTGTGAATTGAAAATAAGTGGTGGGTTGCCTCCCACCAAGCTGCTCTGGTTTATAGTCTCAAGCTAGACTCATCAGTCCGATTAATTAGAAGAGGAAGAGGAGTGGGAAGGGGTCCCACAACTTCCTAGAACTAAGTTGCGCAGTTTTCGGAACTTATGTTTTAACCGCCATGGGAGAGACTTAATCTTAGGTGGCACCGACTCTGAAACAGGGGAAGAAAGGTCCTGCTGTACCTGGACAAAAGAAACTCCAAGCAAGTTAGTAGAAACATCAGCAGGACAAGTATACCTTTTCAGTCGGGCCCCGTTAACTTTGAAGGTTTCACCCTTCTTGTTTTCCAGTTCGTAGGCTCCAAATGAAGTAACCCCGACCACCTGAAATGGTCCTGCCCAATGAGATTTAAGCTTTCCTGGAAAGATCTTCAATCTAGAATTGTAGAGGAGCACCCAATCTCCAACTTTGAAGTCACGTTTCTTGATCATTTGATCGTGGAGTTTCTTGGTGCGCTCCTTGTAGATTCGAGCACTGTTGTAAGCTTTATCTCTTAATTCTTCAAGCTCTGAAAGCTGAAATTTGCGTTTCTCACCAGCAGCAAGTATGTCAAAGTTCAGGGCCTTAAGTGCCCAGTACGCCTTATGCTCCAACTCAACAGGTAGATGGCAAGATTTTCCATATACCAGCCTAAAAGGAGACATCCCGATGGGTGTCTTGAATGCTGTCCTGTAGGCCCAGAGAGCGTCATCTAACCGTAGAGACCAGTCCTTTCTTGAAGAGTTTACTGTCTTCTGGAGAATCCACTTCAACTCTCGATTGGATACTTCAGCTTGTCCATTTGTTTGTGGGTGATATGGTAGTGCAACCTTATGACGTACTCCGTACTTAGCCAACAAGGCATCGAATGAACGGTTGCAAAAATGTGATCCCCCATCACTGATGATTGCTCGTGGAACTCCGAAGCGAGTGAAGATGTGCTTTTTGATAAACTTGATCACGGTCTTTGAATCAGCATTCTGGCATGGTATGGCTTCAACCCACTTGGACACATAGTCCACTGCTACCAGAATGTATTGATAACCTTGTGAAGAGGGAAATGGCCCCATAAAATCGATACCCCAACAGTCAAAAAGTTCGACTTCCAAAATGCTTTGCTGAGGCATCTCATGTCGCCTTGAAGTATTGCCCATGCGCTGACAGCTATCACAACTGGCCACAAAAGCTTGACAATCCTTATGTAATGTGGGCCAATAAAATCCTGATTCCAGAACTTTAGCTGCCGTCCGATGGGATCCATGATGGCCTCCTGCTTCTCTGGAGTGACAAAACTCCAGAACACTAGGTACCTCATCATCAGGGAGACACCTGCGAATTAAGCTATCTGCACACACTCGAAACAAGTGAGGGTCTTCCCAGATATAATGGCGTGAGTCAGAAAGGAATTTCTTTTTCTGAGCATATGATAAATCATGAGGAACAACTCCAGAAACAAGAAAATTAGCCATATCAGCATACCATGGCTCTTGCACACCTTTTTCAAACTGAAGACGGTTCATCAGGAAAAATTCATTAATAGGAATACCGTCGTCAGGAGTTACCATCCTAGAGAGATGGTCAGCAACAACATTCAGTTTACCACTCTTGTCCCTCACTTCTATATCGAATTCCTGTAAAAGAAGAATCCAACGTAGCAAGCGAGGCTTGGCCTCTTTCTTGGCAAACAAATATTTAAGAGCAGAGTGGTCAGTGTGGATAATCACTTTACTTCCCCATAAATATGATCGAAATCTATCTAAGGAGAAGACCACTGCTAGGAGCTCTTTCTCAGTTGTTGTGTAGTTTCTCTGGGCATCATCTAGAGTTTTGCTGGCATAAGCAATAACTCTTAACACCTTATCTTTCTTTTGGCACAGGGCTGCACCTACTGCAAAGTCACTAGCATCACACATTATTTCAAATGGCGATGACCAGTCAGGAGAAACAACGATAGGGGCAGCTACCAATTTTTGCTTAATTAAATTAAAAGCAGAAATACAATCTTCAGAAAATATAAATGAAACATCTTTCATTAGCAATCAGTCAAAGGTTTAGCAATTTTAGAGAAGTCTTGAATAAACCTTCGATAGAAACCAGCATGCCCAAGAATCGATCTTACTTCCTTTACACAAGTGGGAGCTGGTAGCTTCTCTATCACTTCGACTTTTGCTTTGTCAACCTCAATCCCTTTAGCAGACACCTTGTGGCCGAGCACTATCCCATCCTTTACCATAAAATGGCATTTCTCCCAGTTGAGAACTAGGTTGGTCTCTTCGCACCGTCCAAGGATAAGATCAAGCTGTGCTAGACAAACATCAAAATCAGAGCCATAGACAGAAAAATCGTCCATAAATACCTCTATACTCTGTCAATGAAGTCTGCAAAGATGGCCTGCATGCAGCGCTGGAAAGTGGCAGGGGCATTGCATAAACCAAAGGGCATTCTTTTGTATGCAAAGGTACCAAATGGACAAGTAAAGGTAGTCTTGTCCTGGTCCTCAGGTGCAATAGGAATTTGAAAGTACCCTGAAAAACCATCTAAAAAACAGTAATATTCCTGCCCAGCCAATCTCTCTAGCATTTGATCAATAAAGGGGAGTGGGAAATGATCTTTCCTGGTGGCTGAATTCAAACGCCTATAATCTATACACATACGCCATCCAGTGATCTTTCGTTGGGGAATGGACTCACCTTTGTCGTTTATAACAGCTTCAAAACCTCCTTTCTTAGGAACTACCTGTACAGGACTTACCCATGTGCTGTCTATAGGGTAAATGATCCAGCGTCCAGAAGCTTCAACACCTCTGTCTTGACAACTTCCTTCATGTTAGGGTTGAGCCGACGCTGGGGTTGTCTGACAGGTTTGTAGTCTTCCTCCATATAGATATATGTGTACAGAAGGCCGGGTTGATGCCTTTGATATCAGCTAGAGTCCATCCGATGGCTCTCTTATGTCTTCTCAGACTTCAAGTAACCTGCTTTCTTGCCCAGAAGTCAAAGAAGATGAAACAATGACAGGCAAAATTATCATTAGCTAAAAAGCAGTACTTGAGATTAGAGGGGAGCTCCTTAAGCTCAAGTACTGGAGGTTGCTCTATAGAAGGAACAGGTCTTTGGATTTCTTTATCAAGTCTCTCCAAAGGAGGGCGATAGGCTTGAAAACCTGGTTTTCCTCTCTCTACATGTGCTAGAGCTGTATTAACATCCATATTAAGAGTTTTATCCTCAACAGAAGATATAAGAATGTTCTAAAGGTTCAAAATCTGAAAAAGTAGAAGAAAGTATAGAATAAATCTCATCATCAGTAGAAAGTTCACATACCTCGCCATCCTCATCTTGCATACTTACCGACATAACTGAATGAGCTGAAGTAGAACTTAACTTCATCATCTTTTTCATATCAAACTCTATCTTCTCATCTCCGTACCTCAAGGTGATTCTGCCATCATGTCACGTCAATGACCGCCTTGGCAGTACTTAGAAAAGGACGACCCAAAATGAGTGGGACCTCCACATCATCATCTATGTTTAAAACAACAAAATCCGCAGGAAAGATGAAGCGGTCAACTCCCACTACAAGATCTCGCACAATTCCCATCGGTTTTATCTCGGATCTGTCGGCTAGCTGGAGTTTAAAAGGGACTGGGTGAAGCTCTCCTCCTTTTACCTTCAAGAAGGTTGCATATGGCATGATGTTGATGCTTGCACCCAGGTCACACAGGCCACTTCCACAATCTATATCTCCGATAAAGCAGGGAACAATAGGAGTGCCTGGATCCTTCTGTTTCGGGGGAAGTGCTCGAAGTAACGCCGTAGAGCACTCTTCTGTAAGGTGGACAGTCTCCTTGTCCTGCTTTTTCTTCTTTTTCACGAGATCCTTCAAAAATTTTGCATAGTTGGCATCTCCTGAAGAGCATCAATTAAAGGATATCATAGTCAGTTTCTTAATATGCTTAAGAATTTATTGAACTGCTCATCTAAACACTTCTTTTTCATCCTGTTTGGAAATGGAAGCTCTATTCGCTTAGGAGTAGAAGAAGGTACATCAATTTGAATAGAAGATGGAGAAGGGAAGAATTGATTGGAGCCTGTATCTCCTCAGAAACTACCACTGGTGGGACCGAAGGCTCTGGATTCATTAGAATGGGTGATCTTTTCACCAGTTTGTTGTGCAGTCACTTGTTTGATTATTCCCAGCTGCTTGCCACTTCTTAATCACGGCTGCACTGAGCTCATCCTCAGGTTGGATCTCTGAAGATGCACCACAATTGCAATCCTCAAGGCCTTGGCCGTCTCTCTTGGATTCTGCTGAGATTGTGATGGAAATGAGCCTGGCTGCCTTTGATGCTGGTTGTTAAGTAGCTGGTTCATCTGCTGCTCCAGATTTCTCTGGCTATTCCAAGGATTGGTTGAGAGTTTGTTGTTCCTTCTGGTTGGTAGCCATGGAAGTAATTATATCTTGGAGCTTTTCCATCTTTTCATCAGATGCAGATTTAGGTGGCTGGTAGAGTTCTGGCCCTGTCCCATCTGCATCTGAGGACGAGCTTGATTGTATGGTTGCCTAGAGAAGCCTGGGGGACCCTGCGCATTACTTTGTAAAAGATTAGAATTTAAAGCATTGTTGGGATTACCATACCTGAGATTCGGATGTTGATTTCGGTTCCAGGGCTGTTGGTAATTCCCTTGTCCTACAAAGTTGGCTTCTTCAGCGACCGTATCTCCTCCAGATAAGGGCATACTTCAAACGAGTGGTCACCGCCACAATGAGAGCACAGAGGCTCAGATGAGGATGAAGAAGCTATCCTCTTTACCTGCTGAGAAGGCTGACCATTAATTAGAAAATCATCAAATCTTTTTACTAGTGAGCTTACCAGTGTGGATTGTTGAGCTTGTGACTCTGCCATCTGCTCCATCCAAGGATCTATATTTCTTGCACCTTTGGCACCCATAGTCATAGTTCTGCCACCTTCGGTGCCCCACTGACGAACTCTTCTATGTACGTCTCCATGGCCGCCATGAAATCATTGCCGGATCGGTTGAGGATGTTTCCTCCCAAAGCTGATCTAACTTCGGCTTGATGTATATGCTGCAAACCATTAAAGAACGTCATAGCTATACAAGTGAGATCTTGTCCGTGATGAGGACACTGTCGGAGCATCTCTTTAAAACGATCCCATGCTTCACAGATAGTCTCAGTACCTCCCTGTTTAAAAGCAAGTAAAGCAGCAACCAAATTCCTAGTTCTAGAAATAGGATAATATTTTTCATAGAACCTGGTTGTCATCTCCTCCCAACTAGTGATAATACCAGAGGGAAGACAGTAGAACCATTTCATTGCTTCACCGGTGAGGCTGCTAGGAAATAAACTCATTCTAGCATACTCCAGGAGACTATCTGAGCACCCAATTTGATCAATATTTATTAGAAATCGGTTGACATGATCTAGGGCGTCGTTGGGGTTGGAACCGTCAAATGTGCCTGAGGGCATCTCTCGTATGACCTTGTTCTGATGTGATGGCTTCAGATCCTTCCATTCCTTCATTAATTCAGGTGGTAGCGTAGGAAGAGCTACTGGGCTTCTTCTTGGAATGGCTGCTGGTCTGCTAAATTGCTTCATTGCTTGGCTACCGTTTGTAGGAGTTGCCATTTGTATTTCTCTTTGGAACCTCTGTTGGCGTCTGGCTAGCTGAGCGGTACGTTCGATTTCCGGGTCAAGGATTCTGTCCCAATCGAGATGAGTGTCTGACCAAGAACGAGTGTACACCATCAACAGTCTGCAAAAAAGAAAAATAGATTCCACAAAAATTTAAAAGTAGAGTAAAATAAAATAAAAATAGATAGATACAATAGTAATAATAATATTTTTTTTTTTTAATTAATAATAACCCAAGCTAAGGACTAGACAGGAGTCTAGTCCCCGGCAACGGCGCCAATTTGCAAACGATAAATTTGACCTATTAAATACCAAGAAATAATCTTAGAGAATAATAAATCAGAAAACCGTCAGGTTGCAAAAATCCTGGTTATTGTAGTAGAGTTTATGGGAACCAGGTATCGAACCGTGGGACTATGTGACAATTATCTAGACTTAGCAAAGGTTATAAATTGAGGGGGAATTTTTGTTTTGTTCTAAACTGTGAATTATAATAAAGACAACAAGAATTTAAATAACAGCTAATAATTAAAATAACAGAATATAAAAGTGGTTGTGAATATGGAAGAACGGACTCTGGGTTCAGGTTTTACTCGTTTGATTAATTATGCTATTCTACCGGTTTAATTAAGAATAATTTGGCAAAATTCCTTTTATAGTCTTTAGATTTAAATCCTAAATTCTAATGACCTCGTTTACCAGAACATGCAAGGTTTGATCTAAACTCAGGCAAAACACATGTAAACGGCTAGTTAAAAGGAATATAATTTTGCATCTGAAATACTAGATTTATTCAATCAGAATAAATTTTTCCACAGACATAACAATTAATATGACCTATCTATTTATCACGGATCAGTTCAAAATAGATTTCGTAAAGCAATTTAATAAACTCATGTAATTTATTAAAAAGCGAGATAATAACATTAATCGTATCAAATTATAATTAACTTAAACCGGTAAAATAAAGTGCACAATTAAAACAAACTAATAATAACCATCTCCCAGAGTATAATAATCTAGCCGGACATGTTAAATAAATGAGCAGAGATAAGAGTAAAAGAAATCATCTGTTTGCTGACTCCTGCTCCGTTATTCTGACAGCCGGAATAGATTGTGGCAGATGATAATATATGGAGAATGGTCGGCGTGGTTTTGTGGTGGTGGTCGAATGATTTGTGAATTGTAAATGGATGTGTACGTAAGTGAATTGTTTGTGAAATGGAAAGGTGAAGGTGGGGGCGATGGAGTAGTATGGTGTCGGGTGATTTTGTGAATGGGTTTGTGAATGGAGTGGAGCATTGGATCGTGGGTGAATGACTGGATGATGGACGATTAATGGACGATTTGAGCAGAGTGATTTGCAGCTCTATTTATAGATACGTGGAACGGATGCAGACAAGGAAGATGAGCGGCAGTAGTCAAAGGCGGTGGAGTTGATATGCAGATCTGGAAAAATTGCTGTCAGAGATTTCATCGGGGGCAGAGCAATTGATTGCAGAGTCACGCGTGCAGAAATTAAGGTGGGCGATCGTCTGTAATAAATGAAGTAGCAGTTCGAATGCGGCGCCGGCGAAGAAGGAAGAAGAAGACGCGAAGAATTCTGTTCTGGCGTGCTTCGTCCGCCTGGTCTTTCTGTCTCACGTCCGCGCCTAAAACAGGCGTATTGACTGCTTCCGCCTCCTGTACCGCCACAAAACAGGCGGTTGCCTTCATGTCTTGACCGCCTAAACTTTGGGCGGTTAGTGTGTTATTTGTCCGCCTCCAAGGGAGGCGGTAGCCTCTGTTTATCGACATCATTGTTGGTCCGGGTCCTTGCACATGAGTCAAGTCCCGGACCATGTTCTTATTTCAGCCGAGAGGATATTGTCTTGATGGTCCGGGCCTTGGGCAAGTGTTAAGTCCCGGACCATGTGCTGTTTTCACCCGAAGAGTATATTTTGAGTGTTGATCCGGGCTTCAAAGGTATTAACAAGCTCGGACATAACATATTTGGCTCTAAAATCTTCGTTCTGACTCCAATTTGATCCCCGTTTGTTGCGTTGGAAAGCTCGTGAGGAACTATGCATTTCTATCATCATTTCCTGATTTATCATATAAATTGGAATTAGTTCCTACCCAAAGTAAGTTACAAAAGCATAGGATAAGTGTGAGAAGGTGCGTAAAAATTACGTAAAATAATGACCAAGCACCTATAATATATAAATTTCACACTTATCATGTATGAATTATTGTGTGTTCTTACATTGTATCAAAGGATTTATTCAAATGTATTTTACAAGTTGATGGAGGATTTACTCAGCGTTGCTGACGTTTTCTGGTTTGTGCCCTGTGGCCCCTTTGTGTTGTTTGTTGGCCACAGATTAAGGTGAAGATGGATTCTCTACATGGATTGCTTGAGCATAAAGTAGGGACGCGGGGACGATCACATAGAGTTTTAGGAGTTGGATATCTTGTATAATGTTGATGAGTTGTGTAAAACAATTATGCAAATTTAGACTTTGTATACAGTCTTATTTTGTAATGAGTAGGTGAGTGGTGAGTAGCCTTAGCATCCACTTTAGGTGTGGATGTGGCGGTAACATCCCTGATGAGTAGTCTTCCCGCTGTGACAGATAGGTGTAATCTAGGCAATTAAATGTGGAAAATTGGGGTGTTACAATTTGAGGATTGTGGAATGCATTTTGGGCATCAGTTGTCGAAGTATGTAATCCGAAGTAGAATCGCTTTTGAAGTCCTGAAAATATGTTTCAAAGATGACAATTAAATGTCTTTAAAAAGACATTTTTTGAGCAATCTCCGGCGACAAACCGATCTCGTTGTTCTTAAAAAGAATTCACTAAATAGAATCCACGAGAATCATGATACACTAAAGTGCTAACACACCCACAATTAGCACTAAAACCTAGACTAATTCCTAACGCCACTGTTCATCCTCTCAGTCTCTGTCAAATGTATCAGATTTCTTCTTTTCCTCTACCATGTACCCCTCAATTAGGGTTTTCGTGTTAGTCATGTGAATTGTTAATTGTTCTAGGATTTAAATGATGCGTTGTGTCGAATAGTTGTACCATTTACCCTCCATTAGGGTTTTCATGTTAGTCATTTGAGGATTGTGGAATGCATTTCGGGCATCAGTTGTCGAAATGAATTAATTAGCGGAATCGGTGGAAATGATAGACAATGTTAGTGTATATGGAAAATCTCTGCTGTTTAAAACTAAAAAATCGACATTTACTACACACTTTGAAGTCTTGATCTTCTTAGTCTTTCCTCATCGCTCTTGCAGTCTAGTAGAAGATCGTCAATATGAAGTAGTTCATGTTTGTCGTCATCATTTACTGCACACTTTGAAGTCTTGATCTTCTTTAGTCTTTCCTCATCGCTCTTGCAGTCTAGTAGAAGATCGTCAATATGAAGTAGTTCATGTTTGTCGTCATCATTTACTGCACACTTTGAAGTCTTGATCTTCTTTAGTCTTTCCTCATATCGTCTGCAGTCTAGTAGAAGATCGTCAATATGAAGTAGTTCATGTTTGTCGTCATCATTTACTGTACATTTGAAGTCTTGATCTTCTTTAGTCTTTCCTCATCGCTCTTGCAGTCTAGTAGAAGATCGTCAATATGAAGTAGTTCATGTTTTTCGTCATCATTTACTGCACACTTTGAAGTCTTGATCTTCTTTAGTCTTTCCTCATCGCTCTTGCAGTCTAGTAGAAGATCGTCAATATGAAGTAGTTGATGTTTGTCGTCATCATTTACTGCACACTTTGAAGTCTTGATCTTCTTTAGTCTTTCCTCATCGCTCTTGCAGTCTAGTAGAAGATCGTCAATATGAAGTAGTTCATGTTTGTCGTCATCATTTACTGCACACTTTGAAGTCTTGATCTTCTTTAGTCTTTCCTCATCGCTCTTGCAGTCTAGTAGAAGATCGTCAATATGAAGTAGTTCATGTTTGTCGTCATCATTTACTGCACACTTTGAAGTCTTGATCTTCATTAGTCTTTCCTCATCGCTCTTGCAGTCTAGTAGAAGATCGTCAATATGAAGTAGTTCATGTTTGTCGTCATCATTTACTGCACACTTTGAAGTCTTGATCTTCTTTAGTCTTTCCTCATCGCTCTTGCAGTCTAGTAGAAGATCGTCAATAGAACTATTGTTTTGAACAATCTCCGACGACAAACCGATCTCGCTTTTGAAGTATTGAAAATATGTTTCAACGATGATATTTTTTGAGCAATTTTGACGATTGTCAAATAAATTCTTCTTTAATGGACATGAATTTAGTGGAATTGATAGGTAAGTTCGAACAAGACATCGATGATAGTTAATGTCGATACATCTAACTATTTAGATTGGTATCCATTCATCTGTTAATTAGAATAGAACATGCTTGATTATTTACTATGGAATAAGAAGTTAATGATAGTTAATATTGATATTGATAGGAAATTTTGATAATTTCAAATAGATTCTTCGTCAATGGACGTGAAATTGGTGGAAATGATAGAAAATTTCAATGAATTTCAAATAGATTCTTCTTCAACGGACATGTAATTAGTGGTTGATAGGCAATTTCGAACAAGACGTCGTTGATAGTTAATGTTGTGCTTAAGAAGAAATAATACATATATCAGAAAAATTATCAGCAAAGTATACCATGACAAAGTAGACGAAAAGACAAACATGTCGACGCAAACGGATCGAAAAACAGAGCTATAACGAAGAAGATATGACAATTTTAAGACCGGAACCCGGCGCAGGCGCCGGTAAGAAAGGGCCGGCTATACTTTGCTGATAATTTTTATGATATTTTTTTTTACTTATATAAGTACTTCGGAATTCTTCTTTGCTTTTTTCGAACCGCTTTTAATAAATTTTGCCTACATTAGCCCCTAAATTGGTCATTTTCTGACTGAGCGTATTGGAATTCCAACTATACGTAATGAAATTTGGGGTCACCTCGTAATATGTTATAAATTATGGTTAAATATATTAATTTATGAAAGATATTAAACTATGCAACAAAGTCCAAAGCATATTCTGGACGAGCGGGAAAGAACTAATATAAAAATGAAAGGCATCTTTCGAGTCAAAAGAGAACCCACTCACAGTCTCCGACTCTCCGCTGCTGTATTGTATGTATACTCTTCCTCATTAACCCCAAAACCATTCGTCTCGAATTAGGCTAGCATTAGGTAAATCTGAATCTAAATCTAGACCTCACAGATACAATGGCAACTTCTCTCCAGTCTCAACTCTTTCCCTCATTCAGTCTACCCAAAACCCCTCATCTTGCTAATAACAAATCCCCCAAAAGACTGTGCATCCTCGCCAAATCTCGACCCTCCCCCATCTCCGGGAGAAAGCTTAGGGTTGCAGTAATCGGTGGCGGACCCGCGGGCGCATCTGCAGCTGAAGCGCTCGCCTCGGGAGGTCTAGAGACCTTCCTTTTCGAACGCAATACTACAGGAGCTAAACCCTGCGGCGGCGCTATTCCACTATGTATGCTCGAGGAGTTCTCCCTCCCAATCACTCTCGTCGACAGAAGAGTAACCAAGATGCGCATCATCTCACCCTCGAACCTGACAATCGACTTCGGCAAAACCCTCAAACCTCACGAGTTCATCGCCATGACCCGGCGTGAGGTCTTAGACTCGTTCCTCCGATCCCGGGCGGTCTCCAGCGGTGCAGAACTCATCTCTGGCCTTGTCACCGGTCTCTCAGTTCCATCTTCCCCCTCCCATCCTTACGTCATCGACTACAACGCTGACGGTGAACGGAAAAGTCTCTCCGTGGACGTCATCGTCGGCGCTGACGGTGCAAACAGCCGTGTGGCAAGGTCGATTGGAGCGGGAAGCTACGAGTACGCCATCGCGTTTCAGGAGAGGATCGTATTACCTGATGAGAAGATGGTATATTACGAGAACATGGCGGAGATGTATGTCGGAGACGATGTTTCCCCTGATTTCTACGGCTGGGTGTTCCCCAAGTGTGACCATGTCGCCGTCGGGACGGGGACGGTGAGATCCAAATCAGATATCAAATTGTACCAGCGTGGGATCAGGGCAAGGGTGGAGCCGAAAATTGCAGGTGGGCGAGTGATTAAAGTGGAAGCTCATCCAATTCCGGAGCATCCAAGACCCGTTCGGGTACGAGGTCGAGTCGCGCTGGTTGGGGACGCGGCGGGGTACGTGACCAAGTGTTCAGGTGAGGGGATATACTTTGCGGCGAAGTCGGGTCGGATGTGCGGGGAAGGGATAGTGAGAGCGTCGGAGAACGGGACGATGATGGTGGAGGAAGGGGATCTGATGAGAGAGTATCTGAAGAAGTGGGATTCTATGTATTTCGGGACGTTTAAGTGGTTGGATGTTTTGCAGAAGGTGTTTTACGGTACGAATGCGTCCAGGGAAGCTTTGGTGGAACTCTGTGGTGATGAGTATGTGCAGAGGATGACATTTGAGAGTTACTTGTATAAGAAGCTTGCGAGTGGAAATCCACTGGAGGATGTGAAGATGGCTTTGAATAGTGTTGGGAGTCTGTTTAGGTGTAATCTTATGGCTAGAGAGAAACTCATCAGGTAATTAATTCTTTGTTTACATGAGGATTGGAATATTGGTGTTGTTGAATGTGAGAAATCGATCCTAAAGAGGATGGTGATCGAGATCACTTGATATGATTGGGATCCAGTTAGGCATAACATGTGTTACTTAAACCAAAACATCATGGGTTATGAGATTGATATCTAAGAACATTCTCCTCTCCATATGTCTTATGGCGGTGTCTAATATATGATTTAGTGCATCATTCCAAACCCCTCCCTCTACCCATCTCTGTCGATTTGGAGATGCTTTAGTCATGTTGAATCTTCTCTTTCCCTATTTTTGTCGACCCACTTCCCCTGTTCTATTTCAGCTAATTATGGGGAAGCTTGAATCATGTCATTGTCAAACCCCATCCCCCTTTAAATTTCATAATAATTTGTTCCTTATTCTCATCCTTCGTTGGTTCGAGTGTAGTTTCCATCAAAGTCAAAGGCAACGATTGTTTTTTCTGATGATATTTTTTGTTTGTTATTTAATTAGGTATGTTTTTTTTTATATTGGCATCTTCTTCTTGGTATGGTTTTTTTTTTTTTTTTTGTGAGTTAATATGTTTGGTAAGGTTTCAGAATTGCAGGTGTCTTTTTTTTTTTTTTAAAAAAAAAAAACAAATTCCAATATGTAACTAAGGCTTTCATAATTAACAGTATGTCATTAAGATCTATATATATGTTGGATAGGATATCAACTTTCGAGATTCTTTTGCCACTTCATGTATAAATTTAAGTATGAGGCTTTCGACTTGGGGATATAGGATTTAATGGTTTAGTCTCTGAATTTAGGATTTAGGAGCTATGAATATTTAGTTAGTGATAAAAAATGAAGTTTTATTATATGTAGTCATATATGATGATCGAAACTTCTGAAAATCTTAGTGGCATAATGTGAATTCAGGGTTCATGGATTACATATATATCCACAACTCGCTCAACCTAAACCCATGTAATAAGGTTTACAACCCTTCACAATGGAGGCATCCAGTAGTGGTTAGTGTCTGACACTGCTTAGTTGCTTATGTTACTGCGGGTTATCTTCTTATTGTAATAGAGGAAGTCCTTTTAAGTAGCTGTCATCTAACAAGTAACAACACCACTCTAATTGGGCCTTTTATTAGTCATTCTACCTCTCTACTCAAGAACTAATTAAAACAATGACTGATGAAAGAGGAGTCTTCAACAACATTTTAGCTTTTTGGCTTAGTTATGTTGTAGTAGTTTGTGGATTAATGGCTACCATTATCTATAACTCTTCCATGTACACTTGCTCTATTTCTGATCTTATACAAATAATAGCATTTTTTAGAAAAAAAAAATTAAGATTGTTACTAGTCAATAAATTATCGTGGAATTGTGCATAAGTGTAATCTTATACAAACAATCATCTTATTTTGAAATAGAAAGATTGATATCGAGAAAGTTAGTAATCAACAAGTTAACTAGAAGTATATAGTATAAGTGTAGTATCATACTATGATGTTGTTAATTACTATTCATCTACATCAAAGTTCTCATTCCATTGATTAACAAACAAAGTTCTCGTCCCTCATTAGACATGTGTATAAACAAGTTTGGTTCAATGTGTTGCCGGTAGCGTTATATTTTGTTGTAGTATCATAGAACACAATGTATACTTAAACAGAAACATGCTAATATGTATATAATACTAAGTGAAAACCAACCGTAATATAATTGAGGTCAACAAGTCTTGTCAACTCTGTCATCTTTACTTGGTGCCTCGATAATTTGATAGTTTATCAAACTCAATTCACATCAAAGTGAGGGCATGTAATACAACTTAATATCCGGAACCACACTACAAATCCGAGCCTCAAAGAAGTTGGGGGCGTGATCCACCCTAAATACATTGGGCCCAGACTAGAAGGGTTGGTGGAGGAGTATCATATGCATGAGACCAAGATTGCAAGAGTTGTTAAGATAGACCAGATAACCCGGAGTGGCACGAGTTCGGGTCGAGTGGAGTATCACTAGACCTGGTAATTCGGGTTACTCGGTTTGGGTTCGGTGCGGGTCAATTTGTAGATATTTACTATTCGGTTCGGTTCGGACCGGGTCGGGCTATCTGATTAAAATTAGATTCGGGTGACTTCGGTTTGGTTGATTTCGGGTTTGGGTGCTTTAGGTTAGGGTTTAACACCCCTACCGCTAATCCAGTCATTACCTCCTAATCCGTCTCAATTACCAGTACCAAAGCAGCGGAAATTCACTACAAATGGTAGGTGATACAATGTCGTTAGTCACCCATGTGACTAACAAGGCCAAATTCAAATACAATATCCAAACAACATATCGGTCTAATGAACTTGAATATACCGAGCAATCAAATAACACTACTACATTACATTCCCTTACCGATTCAAATATCAATACAATCCTCAATTTTGCCGATAACATTTCGGTTTTACAGTTCCACAATACATACAATAGAAATTCTTAAACAACTACCCATGCTTACATAGCGACCCCGTCCTACTCTCGAACGGTATTCGGCTCCAAGTACCTGTAAGGTAAAAACCGCCCCAAGGGGCTCAGCCAATTGCTGGTATGAAATTCGCATACCCCGCATGCTAACGGGGGTACGCCAACTACTTTGTCGAGAGCATGAGATTCATTTTAATTCAATCATCATGTAAGGTATCATTACCTTATACATGTACAATATTCCAAACAATATTCAACATAGGATACAAACACTAACTAACACATCAAGGTAGTTAGTTTATCTCATCTAGCTCTTAGGCCTTGTGGGTTTCTACCTCACTATGCCTTAGTCACTTATACCTTGTCTTACCCACTCTCTTGGGTTACTATTACTCTAGCTCTCTTATTCCCAATCTCATTTCAAGTTCTACAATACTAAATCTCAATCCTCAACTCAATGCTCAATTCTCAAGTTTCTAACTCAAATCTCCATTCTCAATATCAAGTTCTCATAACTCATTACCAAATTCTCAAAGGATATTTTTTAAGTCATTACCCATGACCTCCGGGCAGAGTCATACACAAGACTCACCACCGGGCTTTCAAATACAAGTCTTACTTCCCCGGTTTAGACCCTACTCTGGGTCCAGCATAGTGGAAAGGTTCGACTATCAAATGGAACTATACCTTAGCTCCTCAAATTCTCAAACGTCCGTTTCTCTACCGGACTACTCAAATTCCCAAAACTCCCTCTCTTGGAGTTATTTCATAATCTCATAGATTAGCCTAGAAGTATCTCACTCGATATCATCTAATAGCTTAGGGAATTTCTCAATGTTTAGGATTCTCAGATTTAAGGGTTTCCCAACTTATCGAATACTTGTATGTTCGGGACATTTTCTCATATTGGTCGGTTCCTCATATTGTAGGTCGACTATTTTTTTTCTAAGAGAGTTTGATGGTCCCTTATCATTCTTTTACTTCTCTTAAATGTTCATATCTTGAACTATCATCATCCTCTAAATAGAGGTTCATTACATACTTCCACTACTATTTGTTTTGTGGATTATTTCAATTCGGTTCTCTAACCATTATCGGAAGTTTACTAATCTCGTACCACTCTCTCACGTTCTAGTGAGTTCATAGGTTGCATTATAGTTTCTTGGTTCGATAGTTTTTGTGTGTTTCCACGTTTTCATTATTTCTAGAAACGATTCTTTCTACGAGTCACTAACCAAACAATACTCATCTATGAGTAGGTCCTTATCACTAAGTTAGACCACACAATCATACAAGGGTGGTTAGTACACACAGCATGCATCAAGATATACAATCAAGCAATATCCATTTTTCATGCTTTCATCTTGATTAAGTCGGCACACAAGCACACAAGCACACAATCAGTGTAGCCATGTTAGCATACAGGGCATGAGAAAATCATACCTTACACCATGGTTTACTTTACCATGTCGCCTATCGTTCCTCGAGTCTTACTCTCGAGTTACTGGTCACAGGTCAAATGGTTCTATTAACATCATACCTACGGTAGGTAAATGAATATTACTCCCGTACTTACCCCGTTGTCCCTTAACTTCATCTTTATTCTTGTTAACTTAGGTTCCTACTTCTCACGCATTTCTAACACTTGTTTATGCTTCTTCGGACCTTTACATATCACCAAACAAGGCCTAAACATCATTTAGAACGATTACCAATCAATCCCCCATGTTTTACAGCCTTAAAAACACATACGGTTGAATTTTAGGCTCGGTCCGGGACATGGTCCCGGTCTATAGTCCCGGGCCAATGCATTTCATAACTTCGGCTAGTTTTTTCCCTGGTCCAGGAACTATTCCGGGTCTCTAGTCCCGGACCACTACATTTCTCAACTTTCAGGGCATTTTTCGTGTTGGTCCGGACTTGATCCGGCCCCTAAGTCTCGGACCCTACTAAAAAGCTGCTAAAACTTCATTTTTCAACCCTAATCCAACCTAATAATCCACATCTAATCATTCCATAATCTTTCCACATGTTTCCTGCATGTTTAAACACCCTAAAACACTCATTAAACCTTCATAAATCATTGGTCCAAATCACTACCCAATTCTTGCTCAATTTCTACAATTCAATTCTCACATTTTGCATTTTGCACTCTAATGCTCTAAAAAACATTCCCATGATAGTTTGCACTTCTACCATTCATTACCAATTCATCTCATGACCATAACCATTCATTCCTAGTCATTTGCACATCATTGCTCAAGTTCAAACCTTCATTTTCAAAGCCACATACACTAGGTCTTTTTCTAGAAATTCAAGACACTAAAACATCCCTTTAGCTAAAGATTTTGCTCACTACTTTACTCACCACTAAAATAGCTCCTAGGTGGTTAACTAACCAAATTGGTTTCTCTCCAAAAACCTAGTTAACCCTTGGTCATTCCTTACTCATAACATCTCTCAAAACACCATAATTTCTACCAAAATTTTGCCATAACTTACCTACAATTCTTACATTTCCCAAATACACAATTTGTTCACCTAAATCAATCCAAAGCTAGCCACACCCTTAAAGGGTCCTACCAGCACACAAATGTCATTCCAATATCATCAATCAATGATATAAACACTAATCATCAAGTGCATGGCTCCAAGGCCCTTAAATTGTACAATAATCTCAAATGCATTTAAACACACCCACAATTCTTCCTCATCTCAACTAACCACATTCCAACTAATATTTTGGGTTCATTCATTCAATTTTTCCCATCCCAAATCATACAACTTAAGGTAGACATCAAGGTAGTTAATTACCTTCAATTCTCAAATTCTTTTTTTTTGGATTTCTCTTCTCCTCTTCTCCACTCCTCTTGATGCAAAATCGGTCAAGGGGCAATGCCTTTGCCCAACTCTATACCAACACCCAAATGGGTAATTAAGCACTAAAACAATGCACTTAAGCTTATTAATTAAGCTAGTACAAAGAAGGGTGCTTAGAGCATAAGGAGGAAGAATTATCGTTGGAACCCTAAAATGGGGTTTTGGTCAAGAATCAAAGGAGGAGGGTTCCACACCATTGGAGAGTTGAACCATACTCAAACATGGAAGAAAAACAGGTAATAAGAAGGAGAAAAATCGGCCAAAACCAAGAAGGAAGGAAACATGGCTTTTCCTTGGATTTTCTTACCTTGAATGAAAGAGAAGGTGTCTAGCTCCAAGAATATGTAGTTTTCTCTTCAAATGGCCAACACCCATGGAGGTCAACTTTATCCATTTGAGATTTTGAAAAGAGAGAATGATAGAGCTTGGTGAGAGGAGCAAGAATATGTACTTATTTTAGCATTTGGAGCTTTAATGAAGCTTGTCAAGCCAAAGAAGGAAGGAAGCCATTGTTGGCTGCTTCAAAATCGTAGGAAAGAGAAGATGGGGGGAGAATACGGCAGAGAGAGATGAGGGATTAGCTGGGAAGGAGAAGAAATGAAGAAAGAGAGAAAGAGGTAAAATGTTTTATCTCACTTTTTGCTTTTTCCCCTTTTTGCTTTTGCTTTTTGTTTCTTCTTTAATTAAGCTAGTCTAGTGTGTGAGAGGCTGATTTCTCCCTCTTAAAACCGTCCCCAACTATACATGTAAGCTGGAGCGTTTTTTGTCTTTTACAGAAAACGCTCGTTAATTTACCCGGTTTTGACACTATTCACTAACTGGGCCTGTTTTTCGTATTTTTCTTGTTTCTTTAATTTTGATGGTTATTTAGCTCCCATTAATGTTTAATTATAGTTATTTAGTCAACCATAATTTTTATGGGTCTGTTTGACCACATAAATTCATGTTTTTGGGTTTTCTTGAAAAACGTGCTTTAAGACTTTCTTAGCGTTTCTAATCCATTTTATGGATCCATTTTGTTCGGGAATGTTCCTGTATATCAATTAGGCCTAAATAAGCCTTAGGATTCCATCTAGGACCCTAATCAAGGTCGTATTCCTCCTATGGTCATGTAACGCTCATTTTTGCATTTTATGCTTTTTAAGCGTTTTCTCTTTCTTTTGGTTTTATTTTTGCATAACCAATATTCTTAAGGCGCTATTAGGCATTCCAATATCGTATTAGAGTAATTTAATCACCATAATTAAGTTCGGGGGTATTTCAATCTACCACCCTTAAAGAACTTTGCCCTTAAAGTTGGTGAATCTAATATTGTTACTCACATAGGTACTCTATGCTAAGGTTATAACCTCTGTATAACCACACAGACTCCAAGGTCTGATTCAATGTATACCACACAACCATAAAACATGTCACTGCATGCATAGCAATAAAAATATTCTTTTCCAATCTCTCCATGGGGGTCCATCCAAAGACAATTAGGCACCCAGTCCTCCCCCTTATCAAGTGATCCCTCAAGAATCCAAGGAAATAGGAGAATGAGCGAGTAGACTAATTAAAGGAAGAGACTTGATCTGTGAAAATAAGGATCCTTTTGAGAAACAATGAACAAACTAAGAACGGGTAATATGAGCTTACACACTTCTAAGAAAGGCTTGGCTAATATTTCTCTATCATCGGACTAGACATGTTGAATTCCACCTAGAGTAGGCGTAAAAGCAGTCACTTCCATCTTTCACTTGTCCGATTTCTCAGCATTGTGATCATTTCAAAAGAAATTACATTTTTAAAACAAGAAAAAGAAATGAAACTATACAAGAAAGTGTATCACATACCAATATCTAGCATGTAAAGGTCATCATAGAGGTTTTGGGCATCAGTGAAGCCCCCAAAAACAAATAGAAATTTATAAGGATATGGTCAAATGACCAGCACGAGGAGGCAATAATTGACCAAAAGTGTTAAGCTCTTGCCAAGTAGTGTATCTGTTTGAACATGAAAAGGTCAACATAAGATTTTAAAATGAAAAAAGTATAAAAGCTAACACAGGCAAAATTCTTCACCATGTATATCTTCCTTTTAAATACAGTAGGTGTAAGAAGTATATAGATTAGGGTACCTACCTCTTGAGCGCAACAGAATTATATGGATCGTTCTTTCTGTTTGTTGTCAACCGAGTCATCCTTCCCACGATGTCAACTGTTGAATCCTTCACGTCTACCAGGTGGAGGAAGCCACATTAGCACTCCCCTCACTGTCCACAGCCTAAGAACCCTAACATGACTCACTCTGTGTATTCTGTGGGAACTAGGGTTTCTGTATATTGTCTATACTCACACCCCTAGAACTAATTCCATACCTCTATATATAATAACAAAAAGGGATAAGAATAACAAATATTCTTATCAATATAGACAATATACAGAATTTGTTCACCTAAATCAATCCAAAGCTAGCCACACCCTTAAAGGGTCCTACCAGCACACAAATGCCATTCCAATATCATCAATCAATGATATAAACACTAATCATCAAGTGCATGGCTCCAAGGCCCTTAAATTGTACAATAATCTCAAATGCATTTAAACACACCCACAATTCTTCCTCATCTCAACTAACCACATTCCAACTAATATTTTGGGTTCATTCATTCAATTTTTCCCATCCCAAATCATACAACACTTAAGGTAGACATCAGGGTAGTTAATTACCTTCAATTCTCAAATTCTTTTTTTGGATTTCTCTTCTCCTCTTCTCCACTCCTCTTGATGCAAAATCGGTCAAGGGGCAATGCCTTTGCCCAACTCTATACCAACACCCAAATGGGTAATTAAGCACTAAAACAATGCACTTAAGCTTATTAATTAAGCTAGTACAAAGAAGGGTGCTTAAAGCACAAGGAGGAAGAATTACCGTTGGAACCCTAAAATGGGGTTTTGGTCAAGAATCAAAGGAGGAGGGTTCCACCACCATTGGAGAGTTGAACCAATACTCAAACGTGGAAGAAAAACAAGGTATATAAGAAGGAGAAAAATCGGCCAAAACCAAGAAGGAAGGAAACATGGCTTTTCCTTGGATTTTCTTACCTTGAATGAAAGAGGAGGTGTCTAGCTCCAAGAATATGTAGTTTTCTCTTCAAATGGCCAACACCCATGGAGGTCAACTTTATCCATTTGAGATTTTGAAAAGAGAGAATGATAGAGCTTGGTGAGAGGAGCAAGAATATGTACTTATTTTAGCATTTGGAGCTTTAATGAAGCTTGTGCAAGCCAAAGAAGGGAGGAACCCATTGTTGGCTGCTTCAAAATCATAGGAAAGAGAAGATGGGGGGAGAATACGGCAGAGAGAGATTAGGGATTAGCTGGGAAGGAGAAGAAATGAAGAAAGAGAGAAAGAGGTAAAGTGTTTTATCTCACTTTTTGCTTTTTTCCCTTTTTGCTTTTGCTTTTTGTTTCTTCTTTAATTATGCTAGTCTAGTGTGTGTGAGGCTGATTTCTCCCTCTTAAAACCGTCCCCAACTATACATGTAAGCTGGAGCGTTTTTTGTCTTTTACAGAAAACGCTCGTTAATTTACCCGGTTTTAGCACTATTCACTAACCGGGCATGTTTCTCGAATTTTTCTCGTTTCTTTAATTTTGATGGTTATTTAGCTCCCATTAATGTTTAATTATAGTTATTTAGTCAACCATAATTTTTATGGGTCTGTTTGACCACATAAATTCATGTTTTTGGGTTTTCTTGAAAAACATGCTTTAAGACTTTCTTAGCGTTTCTAATCCATTTTATGGATCCATTTTCTTCGGGAATGTTCCTGTATATCAATTAGGCCTAACTAAGCCTTAGGATTCCATCTAGGACCCTAATCAAGGTCGTATTCCTCCTATGGTCATGTAACACTCATTTTGCATTTTATGCTTTTTAAGCATTTTCTCTTTTCTTTTGGTTTTATTTTTGCATCACCAATATTCTTTAGGCGCTATTAGGCATTCCAATATCGTATTAGAGTAATTTAATCACCATAATTAAGTTCGGGGTATTTCAATCTACCACCCTTGAAGAACTTTGCCCTCAAAGTTGGTGAATCTAATATTGTTACTCACATAGGTACTCTATGCTAAGGTTATAACCTCTGTATAACCTCACAGACTTCAAGGTCTGATTCAATGTATACCACACAACCATAAAACATGTCACTGCATGCATAGCAATAAAAAATATTCTTTTCCAATCTTTCCATGGGGGTCCATCCGAAGACAATTAGGCACCCAGTCCTCCCCCTTATCAAGTGATCCCTCAAGAATCCAAGGAAATAGGAGAATGAGCTAGTAGACTAATGAAAGGAAGAGACATTGATCTGTGAAAATAAGGATCCTTTTGAGAAACAATGAACAAACTATGAACGGGTAATATGAGCTTACACACTTCTAAGAAAGGCTTGGCTAATATTTCTCCATCATCGGACTAGACATGTTGAATTCCACCTAGAGTAGGGGTAAAAGCAGTCACTTCCATCTTTCACTTGTCCGATTTCTCAGCATTGTGATCATTTCAAAAGAAATTACATTTTTGTAACAAGAAAAAAAAATGAAACTATACAAGAAAGTGTATCACATACCAATATCTAGCATGTAAAGGTCATCGTAGAGGTTTTGGGCATCAGTGAAGCCCCCAAAAACAAATATAAATTTATAAGGATATGGTCAAATGACCAGAACGAGGAGGCAATATTGACCAAAAGTGTTAAGCTCTTGCCAAGTAGTGTATCTATTTGAACATGAAAAGGTCAACATAAGATTTTAAAATGAAAAAAGTATAAAAGCTAAACACAGGCAAAATTCTTCACCATGTATATCTTCCTTTTAAATATAGTAGGTGTTAGAAGTATATAGATTAGGGTACCTACCTCTTGAGCGCAACAGAATTATATGGATCGTTCTTTCTGTTTGTTGTCAACCGAGTCATCCTTCCCATGATGTCAACTGTTGAATCCTTCACGTCTACCAGGTGGAGGAAGCCACATTAGCACTCCCCTCACTGTCCACAGCCTAAGAACCCTAACATGACTCTCTCTATGTATTCTGTGGGAACTAGGGTTTCTGTATATTGTCTATACTCACACCCCTAGAAACTAACCATACCTCTATATAATAACAAAAAGGGATAAGAATAACAAATATTCTTATCAATATAGACAATATACAGAATTTGTTCA
Organism: Limonium bicolor; assembly: GCA_023374045.1. Classification (NCBI taxonomy): domain Eukaryota; kingdom Viridiplantae; phylum Streptophyta; class Magnoliopsida; order Caryophyllales; family Plumbaginaceae; genus Limonium; species Limonium bicolor. Next base: position 311,877,207 of record CM041778.1, read on the forward strand.
CCTAAATCAATCCAAAGCTAGCCACACCCTTAAAGGGTCCTACCAGCACACAAATGCCATTCCAATATCATCAATCAATGATATAAACACTAATCCTCTAGTGCATGGCTCCAAGGCCCTTAATTGTACAATAATCTCAAATGCATTTAAACACACCCACAATTCTTCCTCATCTCAACTAACCACATTCCAACTAATATTTTGGGTTCATTCATTCAATTTTTCCCATCCCAAATCATACAACACTTAAGGTAGACATCAAGGTAGTTAATTACCTTCAATTCTCAAATTCTTTTTTGGATTTCTCTTCTCCTCTTCTCCACTCTTGATGCAAAATCGGTCAAGGGGCAATGCCTTTGCCCAACTCTATACCAACACCCAAATGGGTAATTAAGCACTAAAACAATGCACTTAAGCTTATTAATTAAGCTAGTACAAAGAAGGGTGCTTAGAGCACAAGGAGGAAGAATTACCGTTGGAACCCTAAAATGGGGTTTTGGTCAAGAATCAAAGGAGGAGGGTTCCACCACCATTGGAGAGTTGAACCAATACTCAACATGGAAGAAAAACAAGGTATATAAGAAGGAGAAAAATCGGTCAAAACCAAGAAGGAAGGAAACATGGCTTTTCCTTGGATTTTCTTACCTTGAATGAAAGAGGAGGTGTCTGGCTCCAAGAATATGTAGTTTTCTCTTCAAATGGCCAACACCCATGGAGTTCAACTTTATCCATTTGAGATTTTTAAAAGAGAGAATGATAGAGCTTGGTGAGAGGAGCAAGAATATGTACTTATTTTAGCATTTGAGCTTTAATGAAGCTTGTGCAAGCCAAAGAAGGGAGGAACCCATTGTTGGCTGCTTCAAAATCATAGGAAAGAGAAGATGGGGGGAGAATACGGTAGAGAGAGATGAGGGATTAGCTGGGAAGGAGAAGAAATGAAGAAAGAGAGAAAGAGGTAAAGTGTTTTATCTCACTTTTTGCTTTTTCCCCTTTTTGCTTTTGCTTTTTGTTTCTTCTTTAATTAAGCTAGTCTAGTGTGTGAGAGGCTGATTTCTCCCTCTTAAAACCGTCCCCAACTATAGATGTAAGCTGGAGCATTTTTTGTCTTTTACAGAAAACGCTCATTAATTTACCCGGTTTTAGCACTATTCACTAACCGGGCCTGTTTTACGTATTTTTCTCGTTTCTTCAATTTTGATGGTTATTTAGCTCCCATTAATGTTTAATTATAGTTATTTAGTCAACCATAATCTTTATGGGTCTGTTTGACCACATAAATTCATGTTTTTAGGTTTCTTGAAAAACGTGCTTTAAGACTTTCTTAGCGTTTCTAATCCATTTTATGGATCCATTTTCTTCGGGAATGTTCCCGTATATCAATTAGGCCTAACTAAGCCTTAGGATTCCATCTAGGACCCTAATCAAGGTCGTATTCCTATGGTCATCGCTCATGTATGTCCATGGTCATGTAACGTCATTTTGCATTTTATGCTTTTTAAGCGTTTTCTCTTTTCTTTTGGTTTTATTTTTGCATCACCAATATTCTTTAGGCGCTATTAGGCATTCCAATATCGTATTAGAGTAATTTAATCACCATAATTAAGTTCGGGGTATTTTAATCTACCACCCTTAAAGAACTTTGCCTCAAAGTTGGTGAATCTAATATTGTTACTCACATAGGTTCTATGCTAAGGTTATAACCTCTATAACCTCACAGACTCCAAGGTCTGATTCAATGTATACCACACAACCATAAAACATGTCACCTGCATGCATAGCAATAAAAAATATTCTTTTCCAATCTCTCAATGGGGGTCCATCCGAAGACAATTAGGCACCCAGTCCTCCCCCTTATCAAGTGATCCCTCAAGAATCCAAGGAAATAGGAGAATGAGCTAGTAGACTAATGAAAGGAAGAGACTTGATCTGTGAAAATAAGGATCCTTTTGAGAAACAATGAACAAACTAAGAAAGGGTAATATGAGCTTACACACTTCTAAGAAAGGTCTTGGCTAATATTTCTCCATCATCGGACTAGACATGTTTAATTCCACCTAGAGTAGGGGTAAAGCAGTCACTTCCATCTTTCACTTGTCGAGTTTCTCAGCATTGTGATCATTTCAAAGAAATACATTTTAAACAAGAAAAAAGAAATGAAACTATACAAGAAAGTGTATCACATACCAATATCTAGCATGTAAAGGTCATCGTAGAGGTTTTGGGCAGCAGGAAGCCCCCAAAAACAAATAGAAATTTATAAGGATATGGTCAAATGACCAGCACGAGGAGGCAATAATTGACCAAAAGTGTTAAGCTCTTGCCAAGTAGTGTATCTTTTGAACATGAAAAGGTCAACATAAGATTTTAAAATGAAAAAAGTATAAAAGCTAAACACAGGCAAAATTCTTCACCATGTATATCTTCCTTTTAAATATAGTAGGTGTTAGAAGTATATAGATTAGGGTACCTACCTCTTGAGCGCAACAGAATTATATGGATCGTTCTTTCTGTTTGTTGTCAACCGAGTCATCCTTCCCATGATGTCAACTGTTGAATCCTTCACGTCTACCAGGTGGAGGAAGCCACATTAGCACTCCCCTCACTGTCCACAGCCTAAGAACCCTAACATGACTCTCTCTGTGTATTCTGTGGGAACTAGGGTTTCTGTATATTGTCTATACTCACACCGCTAGAAACTAATTCCATACCTCTATATATAATAACAAAAAGAGATAAGAATAACAAATATTCTTATCAATATAGACAATATACAGAATTTGTTCACCTAAATCAATCCAAAGCTAGCCACACCCTTAAAGGGTCCTACCAGCACACAAATGCCATTCCAATATCATCAATCAACGATATAAACACTAATCATCAAGTGCATGGCTCCAAGGCCCTTAAATTGTACAATAATCTCAAATGCATTTAAACACACCCACAATTCTTCCTCATCTCAACTAACCACATTCCAACTAATATTTTGGGTTCATTCATTCAATTTTTCCCATCCCAAATCATACAACACTTAAGGTAGACATCAAGGTAGTTAATTACCTTCAATTCTCAAATTCTTTTTTTGGATTTCTCTTCTCTCTCTTCTCCACTCCTCTTGATGCAAAATCGGTCAAGGGGCAATGCCTTTGCCCAACTCTATACCAACACCCAAATGGGTAATTAAGCACTAAAACAATGCACTTAAGCTTATTAATTAAGCTAGTACAAAGAAGGGTGCTTAGAGCACAAGGAGGAAGAATTACCGTTGGAACCCTAAAATGGGGTTTTGGTCAAGAATCAAAGGAGGAGGTTCCACCACCATTGGAGAGTTGAACCAATACTCAAACGTGGAAGAAAAACAAGGTATATAAGAAGGAGAAAAATCGGCCAAAACCAAGAAGGAAGGAAACATGGCTTTTCCTTGGATTTTCTTACCTTGAATGAAAGAGGAGGTGTCTAGCTCCAAGAATATGTAGTTTTCTCTTCAAATGGCCAACACCCATGGAGGTCAACTTTATCCATTTGAGATTTTGAAAAGAGAGAATGATAGAGCTTGGTGAGAGGAGCAAGAATATGTACTTATTTTAGCATTTAGAGCTTTAATGAAGCTTGTGCAAGCCAAAGAAGGGAGGAACCCATTGTTGGCTGCTTCAAAATCGTAGGAAAGAGAAGATGGGGGGAGAATACGGCAGAGAGAGATGAGGGATTAGCTGGGAAGGAGAAGAAATGAAGAAAGAGAGAAAGAGGTAAAGTGTTTTATCTCACTTTTTGCTTTTTCCCCTTTTTGCTTTTGCTTTTTTTCTTCTTTTTAATTAGCTAGTCTAGTGTGTGAGAGGCTGATTTCTCCCTCTTAAAACCGTCCCCAACTATACATGTAAGCTGGAGCGTTTTTTGTCTTTTACAGAAAACGCTCATTAATTTACCCGGTTTTAGCACTATTCACTAACCGGGCCTGTTTTTTGTATTTTTCTCGTTTCTTTAATTTTGATGGTTATTTAGCTCCCATTAATGTTTAATTATAGTTATTTAGTCAACCATAATTTTTATGGGTCTGTTTGACCACATAAATTCATGTTTTTGGGTTTTCTTGAAAAACGTGCTTTAAGACTTTCTTAGCGTTTCTAATCCATTTTATGGATCCATTTTCTTCGAGAATGTTCCCATATATCAATTAGCCTAACTAAGCCTTAGGATTCCATCTAGGATCCTAATCAAGGTCGTATTCCTCCTATGGTCATGTAACGCTCATTTTTGCATTTTATGCTTTTTAAGTGTTTTCTCTTTTCTTTTGGTTTTATTTTTGCATCACCAATATTCTTTAGGCGCTATTAGGCATTCCAATATCGTATTAGAGTAATTTAATCACCATAATTAAGTTCGGGGTATTTCAATCTACCACCCTTAAAGAACTTTGCCCTCAAAGTTGGTGAATCTAATATTGTTACTCACATAGGTACTCTATGCTAAGGTTATAACCTCTGTATAACCTCACAGACTCCAAGGTCTGATTCAATGTATACCACACAACCATAAAACATGTCACTGCATGCATAGCAATAAAAAATATTCTTTTCCAATCTCTCAATGGGGGTCCATCTGAAGACAATTAGGCACCCAGTCCTCCCCCTTATCAAGTGATCCCTCAAGAATCCAAGGAAATAGGAGAATGAGCTAGTAGACTAATGAAAGGAAGAGACATTGATCTGTGAAAATAAGGATCCTTTTGAGAAACAATGAACAACTAAGAACGGGTAATATGAGCTTACACACTTCTAAGAAAGGCTTGGCTAATATTTCTCCATCATCGGACTAGACATGTTGTATTCCACCTAGAGTAGGGGTAAAAATAGTCACTTCCATCTTTCACTTGTCCGATTTCTCAGCATTGTGATCATTTCAAAAGAAATTACATTTTTAAAACAAGAAAAAAGAAATGAAACTATACAAGAAAGTGTATCACATACCAATATCTAGCATGTAAAGGTCATCGTAGAGGTTTTGGGCATCAGTGAAGCCCCAAAAACAAAGAAATTTATAAGGATATGGTCAAATGACCAGCACGAGGAGGCAATAATTGACCAAAAGTGTTAAGCTCTTGCCAAGTAGTGTATCTGTTTGAACATGAAAAGGTCAACATAAGATTTTAAAATGAAAAAAGTATAAAAGCTAAACACAGGCAAAATTCTTCACCATGTATATCTTCCTTTTAAATATAGTAGGTGTTAGAAGTATATAGATTAGGGTACCTACCTCTTGAGCGCAACAAATTATATGGATCGTTCTTTCTGTTTGTTGTCAACCGAGTCATCCTTCCCATGATGTCAACTGTTGAATCCTTCACGTCTACCAGGTGGAGGAAGCCACATTAGCACTCCCCTCACTGTCCACAGCCTAAGAACCCTAACATGAATGTCTCTGTGTATTCTGTGGGAACTAGGGTTTCTGTATATTGTCTATACTCACACCCCTAGAAACTAATTCCATACCTCTATATATAATAACAAAAGAGATAAGAATAACAAATATTCTTATCAATATTATTTGACGTTGGTTGTAACTAATATTTAAAAAATAAATATTATCTTTTATTTATTACTGAAATAAAATAACCAACATCTCCCACTCAACCAATGGTCAAATACACGAGAGCTTTTATGTTTCATACAAGCAAGTAGCCCATGCGACCTGGCAACACACCTGTAATATGGATAACTCCAAACCAAACCTCTCAGGCCAGAATGAAGCATCCTAGAAAAAAGGTTGCCTGCACCTCAAGTCTAATTTCTGTTTGACTAATCCAAACTCAACCTAGATCCTTCAACATATGGATGAGCAGGATACTGTGACCAATCACTATAACTACTATAGTTACTGGCGCCAGCAATTGTCACTTCAGTCTGAACTACTCTAGTAAACTTTTCCTTTTACTTGGCATCGTATCCTAATGGTAATAACCGCTTTCCCAGAAGGTTACACTAAAACAGTAAAAATCATGAAATCTTGGTAATCCTTCCAAAGCAGCAACATCATTATCACTATTACAACCCAAGTTAAAAGATCAAAAGGTGAAAATAAAAACATCGACACACACAGCGAAGGAGAAAGGATCAATCCATACGCTTCAATAAGATCGCTAGCACGTACTGTATGAAAGTATGTTGTGGGGAGTTCTCTTACATAGAGGATGTCTGTAACAACCCAGTATCCCACTATTGTGATATTGTCCGCTCTGGCACGTAGGCCGCACGGTTTTGTTCTCGGGGTTTCCTAGCCCCAAAAGGCCTCACAACAAGGAGAGGTATCCCCACCCATATAAGGAGTGGTTTGTTCTCCCCTCCAATCGATGTGGAAGGTAAACCTCAAGGGTATTACACTCCACCCCCTTGGGAGCCCAGCGCCCTCGCGGGCCCACCGGCACACCGACCTGGGTCTGGCTCTGATACCAACTGTAACAACCCAGTATCCCACTGTTGTGATATTGTCCGCTCTGGCACGCAGGCCGCACGGTTTTGTTCTCGGGGTTTCCTAGCCCCAAAAGGCCTCACAGCAAGGAGAGGTATCCCCACCCATATAAGGAGTGGTTTGTTCTCCCCTCCAATCGATGTGGGAGGTAAACCTCAAGGGTATTACACAGAAAACTGAGCTCAGAAACACCTTGCGACACAAAATGTGCACTAAAATACCTTAAAGCACGTTTTTGTGTATGAGCTCTAAGATAATGACTTTTTGTCACTGTAAAGACTATATTAAGTTCTTTATAATATTAATGTGACATGATAGACTATATTATAAAGCCTAAATCAAAGTTTGAAAATAAAATCAAAATGGACAATTTAGTATGAATAGTACCCAAAAATAACATTTTAATTACTAATCTTAAACTATGGTCAAACATCACCCATTGCCTTGACCATGTGCTGCCGAACTCCTATGGCTGTCATGCCCACTCATTCATCAATCTCCAATCAATTAATCAGCCAATCTAATGAGTCATCAAGTTACTATTCCATAAAGTAACAATAATGTCTTAAAAGAAAATCTAGCTTACCTTCTTCATTTGTCTTGCTTCCCAGCCGACACCAGCCTCTTCAAACCTCTCTTTGGCTTCTCCAAACCGTGGATAACATGCCAAGTTCAGAAGAGAACAACAATTGACATAGGTAAGCTTATTAAGCCATTTTATGTTCATTTTCTTCACAATTCTTTCTTCTTTCCATGGAGCAAAGCATCAACCATTTCCATCAATGTTCTTAGGTTGTTTTGGAGGTTAAATGGAGGGTGTATCTCGGCTGTAACAAGGGAATAAGGTGGAGAAATCTAATCTTGTTCTTAAGGTATAAAAATGTGCTTTAAGCACATACCTTTTGATTCCCTTCAAATTCGGTTGTGAAACTTTGTTCCTAGCCTTATTATCTTCTTCTTAACATACTTATTCAGTTGGTATATCAAGAGCTTCAAGGTATAGCCAGATCCAAGCCAAAAACCCCATTTTAGGCATTTTAATCAAGGTAAAAATTAGCCATCTTCTAATCTGAGTTATACCAGTTTAAAGCTTGGTTTTAGTAGCTCTTTTGATGCTCTTTACCTACTGTAAATACAGGCCAAAGAACATCTTGGTTACCTTGGTATTCTAAGGTAAATTTTACCTTGAAAATTGACATTAAACACTTCTTATGGTTAGATCTTGCTTGGAGACTAATCATGCCTTAATTGCTGTTTGAAAACATGTAAACTAAGCTGTGGAAAAATTATTCCTAAGCAGCCGTGGCCAAACAAGGCCTATACTTGGCAAAAACAAGGTATAAATCACTTAAACCTTCACTTGGTATATTAATATGTAATTATACATATGTGTATAATTTGTGCCGTGAGTGAATGGGTTATTTAAGGTCTTATTTTGACCTTAGGTGATTAAGGAATGGTTTAGTAAATTTTATAACTAATTAATTAACATAATTGTCAAATTTAAGACATTATGTGGAAAATTGGTAAATATTAAAAAGATGTGGTAAGGGCCGAGAGTTTAATGCATTTTTGGGCATTTATGTGTAATTTATTTTATAAGCTAATGTTTGTAATAAGGCCATGTACTTTAGGCCATTTTATTTATACATTTATAAGCTTTTAATTAAGTTTAGGTGCTAAAAATAAATTACTGCAAGGAATTGGGGTTATAGTGTAAATAAATTAAATTTGGGGGCTGTATATTAATTAAGCCGAAAATTAGAGGTTTAAATGAGTTTATATAAAAATTATACGATTATATAAAGTTTTGGGGTTAAATGGTACTTTCTGAAAAATAAGGGTACAAACCGTAATATATGGTTATTAATGGTCAAGGAAATATTAAGGTGGTCAACCTTGACCATATGGTAGGTTTTGACCAAATTAAATAAGTTAGATAACTTATTTAAGGTTTTATTATAAGATAAGTATTTAATTGTAACAATTTTATAACATATGTGGTATATATGTTATTACCAAAAATAAAGGGTGTATAATGGTATTATAAACACACATGGGCTATTAGGAATTTTTAGGAATTTATTGGGTTGTTTTTGGAATTAAGATAAACTATATATGTATAATATATAGTTATTATGTCATTATGACACTTTGGAATATAAGATGGGGTGGAAATGTAATATACCGAAAGTATATGGTTAGTAAGGGTAATTATAACCCTTTGGTGAAATTTGGTGATTTTTAGAATTATATAAGAGTATTTTATAAGATATATGTATAATATATAGTTTTAATGATATTATAAAACTATATGTTATAAATTGGGCCAAATGGCAATTATAGAAACTTGGTGGGTCTGTTCGGAAAATTTATAAATATATAACCATAGGTTATATTATTATTAAGGTTTAAAATGTTATATTATATGATATATATAACATGGTATAATTAATGGGGTGATTTTATAAATAAAGGAAACTATATATGAAAAAGAATATGTTTTTTTTATATGGTGCCCTTGCGGCAATAATAATAGTTTTGTATAAAAACTATAGGTTATAAATTAAAGGAAATAAAAATATCATATTATATGATATTAGTTTATGGAATAACATTACATAATGTTATGTGGTTAAAGTGAAATTAAAATAAAGATAAGGGCTGTACCGAATTATTAAGGTTATAAATATGAATTTTAGACTATGGTCTATAATGTTATAAATGTTATAACAATTATATGGTTTAAATGGAATTAATAAGTAAGGATATTCACATTAAATAATGTGACAAACTATAAATAAATAAGATATATAAACTAAAGTTTATATTGAATAAATCTTAGGAGTTGTAATTATACAACATAAAATGTTACATAATATTAGGACAATAATCTTAATACAAGTTGTATAATATAATACAACTAATGGGAATAATCATCTAAAATAAGATGATAAAATGTAACATATAATATAAGAGTTTTATAACTCATGGAATTTACCTATATGGTACATATATACATATACAAGAAAAATGTATATAAGGATGGATATATATTATGGTTGGAAACCATATAAAATAATTGTGGAGGTTATTACAAAAAATAGTTACAAGCTATAAGTTATGAGTTTTTGAATGCAAATATAATTTGCTAAGATAATGGATTATATAATACAATGTATTATAAAGGATGGTGGGAAAATGATACAATATGAAAAATAATACAATATAATAAGTCATGCATGCATACCTGCAACTATAGGTTATATACCTAAATTTAATGGTGGATAAGATTAAAGAAAAATAACGAACTAAACTTAACAGTCAAAATAGTTTGACATACGAGTTTTAGTAACAAGCCGACCGGTTTATAGAAACCCGTAACAAATAACTGTAGAATCCAGGGATGAACTGTCGGGGTTACATGTTATTCGGAAATACCGGATGTAGTTAGTCATGGAGACTGACTTATAGTTTTATTACCGTTTAGATCATACTACAGACGGGGACACTTGACGAGCTAGTGGTCTACACTGCGCATCCTAGGTCTTGATGAACGGTATGTAAAGGGGTTTGATCCGAGTTGTCCTAAGGAAACTCCTTGGGCTCGGATTCGGTTGATATCACTTGTGTGTTAAGTGTTTTGGATACAAGTATGTGATTGTGTGCTACTGCATTAATTATTTATGCACGAGCGTCCTACGGGACTAACACTACGTCGACTATAGATCGGCTTATATAAACATACATATACGTTATTGTGATGACAAGACGGTTACTTGATATAATACCATAGTATTGATATTAAGTATATGGCAACCTAAGTAAAACACTTAGGAACGAGTCACGACATTGTCGGTCTCTAGAGCATGGATCTCGAACATGAATATGACCTAGATTACTTCTAGGTATGCGTGAGACCCATTGGGCAGCTAACTAATAAATTATATTCTCCATAAGACTAAGAGCAGATCTTAAACATTATGAGAGAGAGATGGTGTGAGTTGAGGTGAGGAATCCAGTGTAGTTTACGAACTATCTGGTTGCGCATTTGTGATCACTGAGGGGTTCCCGATTAGGTTCCGCTCCAGGTTTATACCCAACGAGCCCTATTTGGATCGTGGGTCAGGTGGCTACGGCCTTTATATGGACGTCTTACGAGACAAAACAGAATAGTCAGGGGCCTCCGGACCTCTGGCGAAATGAGCACCTATGTGTGTACGGGAGGACTACTGTCCATGGTGAGGTTATCGGGTTGTCTTAACATGACGCCCAACTGGTATAAATTAAACATGGTTGGATGAGGCCTTAAAGTCCAAGGTAAATTAACTATGGAAACTGTACGCCACGGCGAATGTACATTGTACAGTATACTGAAATTTTTCGATATGTTTGATATACAATTGTTGTTTGAGATATTAAATGACTGTTGAATTGGATGGATGGTTGAATGTTTATGAAAGTTTGGATGGATGATTATGTGTATTTATGCATATATATTACAGTATTCATTATAACTGTAAAATGGTAAAGCATGAAACCAATCTAATAATAAGATGGTTAAAATGACTAAGTGACCATTAGGGTCCAGGCCCGGCATACTCAGCGTATCGCTAATACTACGCCATTATGCAGGTTGTTGATTATTGTCGAAGCCGAAGTGCGGGAACAGGGTAATTAGAGTTTATTTTGATTACCACATAGGGAGTTTATTTGTATAATGATGTCATACTGGTAAATTTATTATGGTACAGATATGTATATTTGGGATTTGGGTAGACACTCACTTGTCGATGTTTATGATTATGGACTTAGTATGATGTATAGGAGTTTTCCCGTTATCATAGCGGTTAGCAGTTTGTTTATGTTGGTTGTTGGATATAGTTTGGCTTCGTTGCTCGCATGGGCGAGTAATGGCCGGTGACGCCCGAGTGAGTATTGTTATTGTTATTAATTCTTCCGCTGTAAGACGTTTTATTTATTGCTACGAGAAGATTATTACGTGATTATGGAGAGGGGTGTTACAATGTCAACTCCCACCCACACGAGTCAAAAAGGTTCACATAGACACCTCCCACTCGGCTAAAAATGAACTTACATGGGTATAGGAACCTTTATTAAATATCCCATGTGGATTAACCAATAACCCTTTCAATATAGACTTCAAAAGTCTCCCACTAACTTTGAGTCACTAAGATAAAGTTAGCATTACTTCATGATAACGTATATCCAATGAAGCTGGCTACTTGTGTGAGAAAGTATGCCTTATAGTTCATTGACATCAATACACAACATGATATTTTGACAAACAAAATATCAAAGAGAATAAGCATTCTTATATCCAACAAGTTTAAAGTTACCGTGGTCATAGCATAACACATAGTTTGCTGTGCTCTAAAGGTAAAAAACTTTTGACAACTTCCAGTGTTCAGGACCTGGACTTGTATGGAAATGACTAACAAGTCCAAATGCATAGCAGATATCCAGCCTGGTGTACAACATAGCATATATTAAGCTACCAACATAACTGAAATATGGTACATTATTCATATAGGCTACTTATTTTGAGCTAGGTCCATACACTCACTAAGCATATAATCTTTTTGGTTAGGAGTCATTGGGTATACAATCACTAAGATGGTATATTTTCAAAATATTATTAAGGTAAGGTAATTTTCTTGAGACAAACCCAAGATCTCTATCTCCCTATTTCTTAATATTTTACTCCCAGTACATAACTGGCTTCACCCTTATCCTTCATGTCAAAGTTGGATGTCAAACTAGCTTTCGTAGTAGAAACTAGATCCAAGTTGTCACTGGCTATTAGGATGTCATCTACATACAAAGTTAGAATGAAAAATCCTTTGTATGTATAACTTATATACATACAATGTTCTTCATTTATAATGGAAAACTTGTCCTTGACCATTGCCTCATGGAATCTAATATTCTATTGTCTAGATGCTTGCTCAAGACTATAGATGGATCTATGAAGACGACATACATTCGTCTCTTGACCCTTAACCTCAAACCCATGAGACTAGTCCATATATATATCTCCTCCTCAAGATTTCCATTGAGAAAAGCAGTCTTTACGTCCATCTGATGTAATTCTAAGTCCAAATGGGCAACAACAACCAAAAATAGTTGGATGGACCCAAATCTCACTGCAAGTGAGAATGTCTCATCATTATCGACTCACTCCTTTCAAGTATAGCCTCTTACCAAATAGAAGATCACCCAAGTCCCAAACTTGGTTATTGTTCTTGGACGCTAACTTGTCTTCCATTGCTTTTATCTATTCAGATCCATAGGACTTGAGACAGCGTCTCTAAAAGTCACAGGCTCATGTCAATTGCGTTCCTCCTCCTGAACTTGAGGATTTAAAAGAACATCTTCAACAACCATATCATTCTGATTACTTAAATCAGGTTATTGATTAGGATCATCTAGTTCATAGAATTCTTGATCCCTAGTTGCTCCATAAATGGATGGATAATCATTTACCAAGAATGTGGCATCACGAGAATCAGTCTCAATTCTTCTCCTACGTAACTTTGAGATTTAATCTATTCTCTACTTCATTCTCGTAACAAATTTGCGTGAAGTTATCAATTAATGTGATAAAACATCAAGCACCAAGCTTGACAATCATACTCATTAGACCATAAATATTTGAAAGAATTAGCCGTAATGGTTGAGTAGTCCTTTCCTCTATAGAAAATGGTTTTCTAGTAGATTTTCTGGCTAAACAAGGCTCACACTTAGTGAGTTATAGCTTCTCGAGTTCCACCAAGGAGCTCTTCTCTTGCTAGTTTATTCATTCGATCAATACCAATATGACCAAGTCTAGCATGCCAAAGTTCTGAATCATCAGAATTAATAACATAAATTGAATGAACATGATTACTTACACCAAAATTAGTATTTAATACTATGAAACCATTCAATAAAGAGTTAGTTTTGGAAAAATGTACCAATATTAAACAACTTTAAAGTCGATCCTTCAAAACAAATTTGAAGCCTAACCTAAGAAGAGATGAAAAGAGACTAAATTTTGCCTTATTTAAGGGGCTTACAAGTCATTATGTAAATACAAAGATTGACTACTATGCAAAACTAATCTGCAGGTTCCAATCTGGGGCACATCAATGCTACTATCCTTCCCCATGTAATTATTTTTGGCTTCCTCTTCTAGAAATCCGGCGAACTCTACAAAAGATGTTCGATCCTAAGTCACGTGCTTTGCTGTTGCTGTGTGTACAATCCACATAGAACATGTATTAGTTAACACATAACATGAAGTAACAAAACAAAAGGAAAGGTATGAACACCAAGTAAATACCTCAAGATCTGGGCAATCTTTAATAAAGTGCCCTGATTTCCTACAATTGTAGCAAACACCTTTAGACTTGCCTCTAGCACCACCAGCTTTTGGCGGGTTCTTTGGATCTTTACCACCATTGGTCTTGCCTCCCTTTCTTTTCTTCCACTGCCCTTTCTTAAAGTCACTGTTACCATTATTCCCTCTTTTATACCTATGCATCTTATGACCTCTATTGTCAGAATCAATAGCATACACCTCATTCACTGGTTTTTCACAGAGCAACCTATCCTCTTCCAACTCAAGATGACGAGAAACATCGTCAAAGGTGCGGATGTTATCATCATGAGTTAAAGTCTGCTTCAGAGAATCTCATTCAACACTCCGAAGAGAGATCTGATCAGAGCTTGAAATTGCTGCTCATCAGAAAACTCATGTCCTGCAGCCTTAAGCTCATTAACCATATTTGACATGGCAGTAATATGTTCAGCCATGATCTTATCAGATCTCTTTTTGTAGCTATCAAGACGCAGTTGCAGTTGTCTCCTACGAGTAATAATTTTTCCTCTAAAGTTCTGCTTGACTGCTTCCCATACCCCATTAGCAGTTTAATGGGTTTCGAAATGGAGCATCAAGTCACTTCTCATACTACTTAAAAGTATGATCCAGGCAGTGTGACACTTCTTCTTCCAGGCATTATAGGTTTCTAGCTCACTACATGCCTGGGCGAAGTGTCCATCACCAGAAGGAGCCTTCATGACTTGCAGAGTTGCATCCAAAAGTTCTTGGTCTTCTACGATATACTGAACTTTATGACTCCATGTGTCATAACTTCGTTCAGTTAGTTTGTCACCCTTGTTAAGATCTACTACAATACTCTTCGATACAACATCCATCTTACAAAAAAATGATGTCATTAGTTGTTGAAATACCCTGAACTTAATTATAAAGATTAAAATTATTCTAATATGGTATTTAAGGGCCTAATAGTGTCTACGGAATATTGGTGAAGGAAATAAAACCAAAAGAAAAGAGGAAACGCTTAAAAAGCAGAAAATGTAAAAATGAGTGTTACATAACCATAGAAGTTAAGTGACCTTGACTAGGATAATAGGTGGATTCCTAAGGCTTAGTTATGCCTAAATAGTATGTAGAAACAATTCCCGAAGAAAATGGATCCATAAAATGGATTAAAACCACAAACGAACCTTAAAGCGCGTCTTTCAAGGAAACCGGGAAAACGTGACTTTAAGCGGGTTACATAGACCCGTAATAATTTTGGTCAACCAAATAGTCATTATTAAATAGTAATGAATGTCTAGAACCAATAAAATTAATTAAACGAGGAAATTCCGGAAAACGGGTTCCGGGAGTGAATAGTGTAAAAAAAATGAAAGGTTGTGGGGTGTAAATGTAATAAAAGCAAAATAACTCCCCCTTGTGAAAATTAAAAATCAGACCCCTCTTATTGTGTGTGTGGGACGATTTCCTTCCCAGCCCCCACTCCTCCCTCTTTTATTTCTTTCCTAATTCACTAAAGGACAAAAGATTAAAGTAAGAAAGTACAAAAAGCAAAAGAAGATGAGCCTCTCTCTTACCCCATTCCTCACTTACATTTTTCCCCCCAAATTGAGTCTTCTTCTTCCTTGAAGCCAGCCATGGCGATTTCCCCATTCCCACTCAACACCTCCCTTCTCTCCTAAGTTTGAACATTCAAACAAGCTTCAAACTCTACAAAAATACTACCGTTGGATTCCTCTCTTCTTAAGGAACATTATCCACCCTTCAAAAGCTGGAAACCTCTATTGTCATCACCATGGCTGTAGGCCATTTTGAAGCTTGAAGAAGGGCACTTTGGTCTCCTCCATCTCCTTGTTGTTTTAAGGTAAAAAGAGTCTTAAAAATACATCTTTTTCTAGCTCCTCTTTGCAAAACAAAAATCCAAGCTTGAGCTCTTGTTTCTCCCCCATGCCAGCCGTTTTTGATGCTCATTGTGGAGCTGGAAACCTCGCCATTTTTACCGTTCCAAAAACCTTACCTAGAGGCACAAGGTAAGAACTCTTTTAAGCCTTTAATGTGTATTAGATTCTAGGTTAGTTTTCAAAGTTGGTATTATGGTATGGGTGGCTGTAGCATTGCCGAATTGTAAGCCAAGAACAAGAACAAAGAAAAGAAGAGGAAGAAAGGAGAAAGGAAGAGAGAAAAGTAATCTAGAAATATATGGTAAATGCACGTACCTTGAGCTGATTTTTGTATGACTTTTGTAACAGATTTTGAATGCTTGAAATGAGAAATTTGCATTGTTTGAGTATGGATTGTGCTACAGCATAATGAGGAAAGGATTTGGATTATTTTAGAGTTGTTTAAATGATAATAAAAAGCTTGGAACCCAAGGGAAGTAGATAGTGTTTGTGTAGGAAAATTTTGTGAGTATGTTGAATAAATGAGTGCTGCTATTGCCCTTGAGGATATGGCTAATTGATGATGTTAGGAGCTGAAAAATCATGCTTTGGGAATGTCTAAAAATGTAGGGAAACTATGGCAAATTTTCTGTAGCAAACTAGAAGACTTAGGTGCTTAAAAGGGTAGAAATAACCTAGGTTGATTAGTTATGCTTTGGTATAAACTTGAGTAGTTAGCCACTTAAGGAACTAAGGTATAGAGGAGGATTTAGATGGGTAGGTTGAAGAAGGAAATTAATGCAAGGTGTAAGCTAGAATGGCATGAGTGGTGAACCAACGAGATAGAGGAAATTAAGAAAGAAAAACAAAAACTGCTCTTAAGTGTTCTAGGAAAACCAAGAGAGAAATTTGGTAAGTTAGCCAAGATTTGAGGAATGAATTGGTAAATGATTTAGAGAAGTTTAGAGTGTTAAATTAGTGTTAAAACATGTTAGATTAGATGTGTAAGGTGTGGGAAAGGATTGGGCAAAGAAAGGAGCCAAGAACAACAAAGAAAAATGCAAATTTGGTGAAAATCTATAGAGGTCTGGGACTTAGGTCCAGGACCAAGTCCCGGACCAACCTAAAAAAAAGGCCGAGACTTCATTTCAGTGCCTGGTCCGGGACGTAGGTCCTGCTAAGGTCCCGGACCATATTGTAAAAACCTCCGAGAGTGCATTCTAGTATTGGTCAGAGACTTGGGACCCGGACAAGGTCCCGGACCAACCCGTAAAAGCTTTAAAAAGTGGGTAAATGGTGTTTTAAGGTAGGGGCTTGTTAGGTAATGATGTTATAACATTGTTAAGACTTAATTAATGACATATAAAGGTCATTTGTGGTATAAACAAGCTTGATAACTTAATTGAAGTAAGTAAAAATGTAAACAAGGTTGAAATGTAAGGAGTAAGTAATTGCAAATCGGTTAACTCTAAAGATTAAGGGGTTAGGTTAATTATAGATAATTAACCGTCCGATTCTACGAATGTTATAGGATCTGAATGATTGGACTCCGAAGGAGAATCGGGGATTTGAAGAACTACGGTGAAAGGTATGATGTCCTCATGCCCTGTATTCTAAAGGGGTTACCCCGGGTTGTTTGTTTGTGTGCTTATTTGTAACCACCTAAACAAGATAAGAGCACGTAATTGGTTTATTGCACTTTCCAATGTATTGTAATTATTGTGCCTTGTTGGTCGGTGAATGAACTTGGAAGCTATGTTGATTTGTAGAAGTGTTTGGTTAATTGATTGTGGAAGATGGTTTGTTTGCTTGTTGGCTTCTCACTAACTCCCTAACCATATAACTCTCTAACATTGAGAATTAGGAATTGAGTAATTTGGAGTACTTTAGAAGCCCGATATAGTTTCGGTCACGCGTGAGGATGAGGTAACAAGTGAGGTTGTTAACCGATTCCTGGCTATAATCTTTTCCACGGTCCAAACCCCTTAAATGGGTAGCAACCTGGTTAAGTGGGCCACCTTTAGCCCGGTGGTGGGATAGTCTTGTCCCTGCCCAGAGGTTATACCGACTTAACTTGAGAATTGGTAAGATAAGGAAAATTGATTGGGGAGGACTTGGACTTGTTAAGTTGTTGATCTTGACTAATGAGATGGTAACATCCGATTAACCCGGATGGTAATTGGGCTTACCCCCTTCGTGAAGCTTGACTGATTGGACCTTGGTTGTTGATTGTGAGGCTTGTGCCTTGATTGATATGCCTTGGTTGTATGTCACCATGCTTGCTAATGCTTTCAATATTAGCATGTTGTTATTATAAAATGAACCGCATGTTGGTGACCAATTAGTTGGCGTACCCTCGCTAGTACGCGGGGTATGCGGAAGTCATATGCAGCTTTGTTGAGCCCTTAGGGGCACTGTTTTTATTTCAGGTACCCGATAAAGCTAAGAAGTCGATTGTGAGATCGGACTGTCATGCTTAGTTAGCTAGGGATTACCTTGGATAGTGAATTGTTGTATACGGGCTTGTAGTCCATTTGAATTACCGGCGTACCAATGGTGCACCCTCATGTACTTGAAAACATGTAGAATTATGAGAACATGGGTAGGAGGTTTGACACTTGATAAGTTTGTATAAACTCGTGAGGAGTATTGTATTTTGGATTCGTACCTTAGTAACTCGATATATTGGATTGTAAACATTGAGTACTGTTGAATGGAGAATTATGTACACTTATTGGAATTGGAGTTTGGATTGTAATTTGTTTGTACTCGGTTATTCCGGTCCATCAGACCGATTCTGTATTGGGAGTTGGCCTTGTTAGTCACGTGGGTGACTAACGACATTATATCACCCACTGTTGAGTATGGATTATCCGCTGCGTTTGTATAGAAGTACGGGATGATTAGACGTTAATGACGGGATTAACAGTAGGGGTGTTACAAAAAGTGGTATCAGAGCGAAGTATCGCTCTGATAACTGGAGATACCGAGTTTAAGAGATACCGAGTTAGGAAGTAGAGACTTAGGGCTAAGGGTTGAGTGATAGCGTTAGAGATACGCTAGTTAGGAACTCTCGGTGTGTACCGGATACCTACTTTATCAGACCCGCCCTCCACATCCCCCATATTTTAACACGGGAATGAACGCCAATGAGAGGGGAGACCTCTCTTACTCGGGAAAGCCTGATCTGGCAGTTATGAAATAATCCTATGGGAGACAAGGATCTGTTAGACAGTAGTTACAAGAATTGGAAACTCCGGAGGTGGATCCCGGATGAGCAACAATACCTGCATCTAATAGCGGTAAAATGGCAATCCTAACTATAAGGAGACTGGAATTTACAACAGCATGGGGTGACATGCTAAGCAGTCGTGGGAACATAGCTGATTGAGCAGCAACAGGACGAGAAGCACTTAGTGTGCAACGAAATGGATAATGGAGCAGTAACAAACCCGAGACATGAGTCTACGGGACCGTAAAGGCGAGATAACGCCACCAACGGTACACCAACCGACTAGAGAAATAGTTAGGAACGATTAACTTTGAACTACAACACCAAAAAGGTTATAACACCTGACCGGCATAGCTCAGACAGCTACGAGGATAATCGAGGGATATAATCCGACAAGACTACAGATGTAGTGCCTGAACAAGTTAGGTCTCTGTAACCATGGCAAATGCGTGTAAACGAGCAACAAGGAAAAACGCAGAACATGTAAATAGGGATCTCCTAGATTGGAAAAACACCCTAATCAAAGACAGTCATGTCAAAATCAATGAGAGGCGACTCAGGAGAACATTAGTTAAGATTAGAGGATCAAGAAAGAGTCGGCGAGACTGCCATATATGTGTGGGAACCATGCCGTGACCGGTACAGGTTTACCAAAAAACCGCCTGTACCACGCACTTGCCACGGCATGTGCGGTGATAACAAGACTATTCAGATGATCTTTTAACTAGCGACGAGCACTTACTGAAGTTACCAAGATGGCGATGGAAACAATTATAGGATCACAGATCCTAGCACCCTTAACACGAAACCTTGGAACGGCCTAACGGCCCGACCGTTGCATTAACGAACATACCGGTCAGCGAGAGGCTAGACTAGGTTAGAACCACCCGGTATTGAAATGCCATGAAAATTCTTCCTTCAAAACCAAGTTTTTTTCTTTTAAACCCAAAATATTTCTTTTAACCTAGATTATTTCTTTTAACCCAGATTAAAAAAAAAACCAAAAGAGCATATATACAATGAGATATCATCGGACAATATAAGAGGAGTTGACAACAGAATACTTCACCTAGGAGCTTGTGGGCCCCACGAACCTACTTATAGGTTAGTTGGGTAAGTAGCAATGTATCAATAAGGTACCCCACATGTAGGCGTTGTTTTTGAACCCTTAAGTATTGGGCTTAAGGCTCCAGGGTTTGATTTGCAATTAAAATTATTAAACCGAAATTATAAAATTAAAGCTTAATAATTATAACTGGCCCACAAACCTTAATAGAGTCACCACCTAAGTTTTAACCAATTAAACTTGGAAAGGAATGTTGATATGATTTTGAGAGTTATGGGTTCGGGGACTTGATATGAAATTTCTAAGGGTTCAGATTCCTTCACTACCCTTTTAAAATTACTTTTCCTCTACTATTACAACTCTAAGGCTAACGGTTTATAATGTTATCCTCTATATTATTAAATTTTATTGGTGCTCACTTTAATCTCATTGAATTAAAGGTACGAACAAATGTATCATCACTTGTGTACGGAAATATTTTAATACCAAAAAACTTAAACGAAAATAAAAGAAGATCAATTCAACATAAAAATTAATCATAAACTAAGCTCGTACACAGACAATTAGCATAGCCTAATTAACTAATCATCATGTCCTATTTGATTTTATTAACAAACCCCAACAATAATAAAAAGACAAAAGGCTAAAAAAAAAGAAAAAAAATTGCTGATCAATTCAACGCAAATTTAATCCTAAGCTAAGCCCGTATACAAATGATTAGCATACCTCTTGCATTCTTAACGAAGCTTAACAACAACAAAAAATAAAAATGACAAAGGACAAAAGACAAAAGAAAGAAAGAAAAAAAAAAACATGAAAAAAGGTTGAAACTCAACGTAATACGAGACTGGGATTTTAATGAGAAGAGACCTTCTACACTCCAGCGGATTGACACAAACAACAACATAGACTTGGCCTGATCGACTCCTCGGATCATCTAAATGGTGGTGGATTTTGCTGATGATGCGTTGCTGTAGACGTGATATCGTGAGTGATGGCACTGGTGTAATTTAAAAAAGAAAAGAAATTAAAACTCAAAATAAACATCGGGCTGCAAACAAATCCGGTCGTAGTATAGTAAAGTGTAAGCGACCGGATATCGAACCGTGGGACTAAGGTGAATTATTAAGTACCTAAGCTTGTCACAAAGAGGGGGATTAATTGACTTGTTTTACGAATGAAAAGGAAAGATAAAATAAACTAAGTTCATAGATAAATTAAATGGGACTCTGGTTCAGGTTAATATTATCTGCTCTTCATGCTATGTCTACTGGTTTAATTATAATTGTTTGGCACAATTCCTCTTATTATCTTAAGGTCCGATGAAAACTCATAAGAACTCGTTTACCAGAAAATGCAAGGTCCGATGAAAACTCAAGTAGGCACTAGTAAACGGCATTGTAAAAGGAATAATATTCTTGCAACTGAGTACTAACTTATCCGATGAAAACAAGTTTCCTACAGTTTTACGGCTTAATTAACCTATTTTTTTCACCGATCAGATTAGAAATAGATTTGTGAAGCATTTTAATAAATTCATGAGGTTTATTAAAATGGCGAGATGACCTTAAAACACAACAAACTGTATTTAAATTAAACCAGTAAACATATTACATAATTAATACAAACCACATAATAACCATTCCCAGAGTATACGTATTCTAGCCTAACATATTAAATACATAAACAGAAACAAGAGTATTAGAAATTATTAGCTCCTGGACTTGTTCAGCTATTTTATGTGCGTAGGACTAGAGGTGGATTTGGTGGAATGAAAGTAAATAAAATGGAGAATACGGGAGAAGAGAAATGGGATGAACGTGTGATTTGTGGTCAAGTGGATCGATGATGGATGATGGAAGTGATGATGTTGGTGGAAGTGTGGATGTGTTGATGTTGGGTGGTGGATGTCCTTTGAAGGCAGAGAGGAGCGTGGGTTTATATAGAAGAAAGGAAAGAGGAAGAAGACAGAGGGAACACCGCGTGAGGAAATTAAGGAATGGATTGGGTGCGAACGCGGAGAATCGAGAAACTGTCGGCAGGCGCCTGATATTGCTGCTCGGGTAGATGGATAAGTTGCAGGCGCCGCAACGAAGAAGATAAACAGCACCGAAGTCTGCCGCGCTAATTTCTGGATCTGCGTTGTATTTACACATGTCCTTGTTTCTGTCCGTCTATTTATCCACGGACATATTTCTTCCATACACCGTCCGCCCGTGTCCACGCTAGTGTCCACACATATATGGGCGGACATATTTGCTCACGTCCGCCCCTTGTCCACCCTTTGTTATGCGGACAAGACATACTTGTGTCCTTGGATATTTGGGCGGACACATTTGTTCACGTCCACCCCTTGTCCACGTTTGTGTCCTAGGATATTTGGGCGGACACATTTGTTCACGTCCACCCCTTGTCCACGTTTGTGTCCTAGGATATTTGGGCGGACACACACACAATTTCCTTCTTATCCGCACTAATTTCCACGGACAGCATTCTGTCCATGTTTGTGTCCTACCCCTGTCCACGCTTGTTTACCCGGACAAGACCCGGACAACACACGGACAACACACGGACGTGTGTATTTGACTTGTGAACTTTGACCGGCTCTAGATTCTTCGTTTGGACTCCGTTTTTTGAGCCGTTTGCGTCTATGCGTTCGTCTCTTTGTGTACTTTGCTCCTAGCTTGGTTTTCCTCATGTTTAACCAATAAATTTATGAGATAATCAATAAAACATAACTAGAGGAAAACTAACCAAAGTGGAGAAATGAGCAAGAAAAGTGCTAATATAATATATGAAATACACCTATAAACATGCTCATTTGGGCACTTATCAGTTGCTCATACGCGAGGCTGACGATTCAACACAAAAACTCTCGAGTTGCTTCGCGACGCCTAGAATGATACGATGATGGTGGATGGATTGATGCCACTTAGACGATAAGAAATCCTGCTTGGTTTGTTGATGACAAGAATGACGATAATGAGGCTGCTTGGCAATATGAGGTAATGGGGTTCTGATTGTGTGGGTGCGGTGAAATTTTGGGAAATAGTGGAACTAGTATTGCAAGACTAGTATCATAAGCATTGAAGACGATGCACAGTCTGCTGTTTCTTTTTTTTTTCCCCTCCCTTGTAGCAAAAAGTATGGAGTGATTATATAGAGGAAGGTAGATCAACAAGAGGCTCCAGAATCTTAACAACTTAACAAACTTTCGAATTTGAAAACAAACAAACTAGTTAATAGGAAGTGAGAGTAAGATTGAAAAGAAAAGTAAAAACTTATCTAAAAGAAAACATTAAATAACTAAACTGCTAACGAGTAAAAATTTCAAAGTCACTTAACAAAAATGAAAGAATTTGTAAAAACATTGTTTTGTTAATAAAATAAACTACTGGTAAAAAAATAGAAAGATTTTTGCTTTTTTTTTAATTTTGAAATTTGAAAACAAGTAAGTAGTTAGGAGAATAAAAAGGATAAGGATAAAAAAGTTATCTAGAAAAAAGGAATGAATAATCATAATTAAAAAAATGGAAGATAACTATCGATCATAAAATGAGATTACAATTTACTTTTTTTTTGTTTTTTGAAATCACGTTTCAAAGGATTCCTTTTTATGTTTTGGATTTATTTAAAAGAAAATAAACCATCAATGTAAATGGAAAGAAACATTTTTTTTCCGCTTTTTCGCAAATAAAATATGATTTTGAAAATTATAAATAAAAGAAGAAAAGAGAAAGAAGGATTAAACTGAAAACAAAAATCATAAAAGTTGTTTGTCATTAATTAGACTCGAACCATGGACCTCTTAAATCTTCTCCATACCCCTTTACCAACATGTCAATATCACATCTTGCCACATATTTCCCCTTTCTTGTTTTCACGGTATCACAACTTTTATGAACCTTACCACCTTAAACTCCATATTCTTTCCAAAAATAGGATAAAGATCCATTGAATGAAAAGACACCACTTTACCCTTAGCCATGCACCGACCCTAGAAAAACCTTGTTCATATTTAAAGGAGCGTAAAGATTTTGGGGATAACAGATTGCCCCCCATCAACTTGATTTTATAATGTCAATGAAAAGTCAAGTTGGCGCTTGATAATACCCAAAATCTTTACCAACCTTGTCTCACCTTGCTTGTCCATTTTCCTGTGTTCAAAGATACTGACTACCTTGAAAAGATGTTTGAGCTTACCGATCATGTCATTGTACCAATTCATTTCTAGGGGCCTGAACCTATCCAAGTCAGAAAATGTAAGCAAAGCATAATGTATCCAGGTGCTTCTGGGGACCGGAAACCATGATCTTATATGTAAAATATGTCATGTGAATTGATGATTTTGAGAACCAAAACTCGTTCGAAACGAATTGCAAGATGTGTGATGTGATTCGGAAGCTTATGGGGACCGAAACCCGTTCTGAATGGAATGTAAGAAAATGCAATATGACTCGGATGCCTCGGGGGACCGAAACCCGTTCTGAATGAAATGTAAGAAAATGTAATATGACTCGGATGCCTCTAGGGACCAAAACCCGTTCAAAAGAAAATAACTTGGATGCCTCTAGGGACCGAAACAAATTCAAAGGAAAATAACTCGGATGCCTCTAAGGACCGAAACCCATTCTAAGTGTTTCATGTTGACTTTCTAAGGGGTAAGAATTTGTATCTTGAAAGAGGTGAGAATCTATATCTCGGAAGAGGTGAGAATCTATACCTCGAATGGGTTGAGAATCTATATCTCTAAGTGGAGAATCTATATCTCTAAGAGGAGAATCGATATCTCGGGATTGAGAATCTGTATCTTAGAAGAATCTGTATCTTCGGTTGAGAATCTGTATCTCGGGTTTGAGAATCTATATCTCGGGTTTGAGAATCTATATCTCGGGATTGAGAATCTATATCTCAGGATTGAGAATCTATTCTCGAGGTTGAAAAAATATCTCGGGGTTGAGAATCTATATCTCGGGGTTGAGAATCTATATCTCGGTGTTGAGAATCTATATCTCGGGTTGAAAATCTATATCTCGGGGTTGAGAATCTATATCTCGGTGTTGAGAATCTATATCTCAGGTTGAGAATCTATATCTCGGTGTTAAGAATCTATATCTCGGGTTGAGAATCTATATCTCGGTGTTGAGAATCTATATCTCGGGTTGAGAATCTATATCTCGGGGTTGAGAATCTATATCTCGGGGTTGAGAATCTATATCTCAGTGTTGAGAATCTATATCTCGGGTTGAGAATCTATATCTCGGGGTTACTCTACTGGTTTTCTAAGGGGACTTATTGCCTTCGCCCGCCAATAGGTAATTAGGATGAACTTCTGGTTTTCACAGGGGACTTATTGCCATTGCCCGCCAGTTGTTATCCAAAAAGTTGACATGGAAATGAGGACTTATTGCCATCGCCCCGCCAACTTTTACACATTGGCCAGTATACACCCTGCTTCAATTCAACGGGCAGCATACCTCCACCTGTCCTCAACCACTCGTACACATTGGCGAGTATACACCCTGCTTCAATTCAACGGGCAGCATACCTCCACCTGTACTCGATAAAAACCATGCTTACTGGCTCGTTGCAAGACATACCAAACAAGCGTACTGTCTCAATACACAAACAAGCTTAATGACTAAATCAATATGCGAAATTGACTCGATGTTAATGTTAAAACAAATTGTCTGACTTCAATGCTAAAACAAGGTCATGGACTTACTATGAAAACAAGATTCAATTTTCAAAACACAAACATGGGTGACTCGGTGCCAAAACAAGATTGACTCAATTTTCAAAAATATTGTCAAGATTGGTGTTGACTCTGCTGTCAAAAATTTAGATGTATAAGCAAATACTTCATTCAGCTAAAATTCATGGAACGCTCATTTTTCAGAAATGGACTTCGAGACCAAAATTTTGATCCTTCAAAACTGAACATGCTTCCGGGCTTTATGATTGTCTCAGGGTTATGGAGCTTGAGGTTTTGAGATGAGGTGCTTAAGGCTTATGATAAGCCTAAGACTTTGAGATTGCAATGTCAGAACATAGTGCTTAAGGCTTATGAAGTGCTTAAGGCTTAAGGTTTTGGGACATGGTGCTTAGAGCTTATGACGGGCCTAAGACTTTGGGATTTCTTTGTGTCATCTGTGGAAACTGCTGGAAACAATTGCCCCCTGTATTTCTTTGAGCTATCTGAGTTAGAAATTATGGCAATCAGTCGAAACGATCGATTGCCCCCAGTATCATTTTTGATTAAACATGTGAACAATTCTCATCCTCACAGGGTTAAGGTTTCCTTTGATGTGGTGCTTTTTCTACCTACACTTGATGTGTTTAGCATTTGCACTCATTCCTCACTTACAGTCATAACTTCTAGACTTTTGAATTCAATATTTGATGGACTTACGCCTTCGATCTATTACTTTCACTTGATTTAGACACATAACTATCAAGTCGGAAGTCTTTGAGGCTTATAACGGGGCCATTGGGTATGATGAATGTCACAAGGATCATGAAGGGATATTTTCGGTCTTGTGGGGCTTAAGGGTGACCAAAGCTGCAACTTGACCTTCTCCCGGATTCACTTTCCCGTCCTAATGTGTGAAGTTGTCTTACTACTAGGTGTGGATTTGCCTTCGGGCTCTGGACTTTGACACTGTCTTTGCTGTTGCTTTGTTGTTGTTGTTTGGAAACTTGAGGCTTTCAAATTGCCTATACATCTTCGGGGTTCTTGTGTCTCCCGATCTTGGAGCTCTTGGAGCCACTTTGACTCATCTTCGAGGTTCTTGTGTATCCCGATCTTGGAGCTCTTAAAGCTGTTCTAAATCATCCTCGGGGTTCTTGTGTATCTCGATCTTGATGCTCTACTTTGACTCATCTTCGGGGTTCTTGTGTTTCCCAAACTTTTGGAGCTGCTTTCGTTCAAGCTCTTGAATCCTGGGACGCTTTGCGACCGTTTGCGGATTTTCATCATGTCTGTGGTAGTTCGCTTCTCATTTCAGACTTGGGGAGTCCTCATCCGAGAGTTGTGCTCCTCGCTTCCTTTGGTCACCAGTGTATGTAATCATTATGAACTGGCTTTTTGTGGAGCTTTATTGGTAAATAAGGATACATACGAAAGGTTCAGCATGGGTACCTAGGGTTTGATTTCAGGGTTTCATAAGCTATTGGCTATGTGGTGGTTTACCTAGATGCTTCGTCATTCCTAATAGTTATGTGTCTCTTCTTGTGACTTTTCATAGGTCTTAGTGTAAATTTACAAGCTATCCCCCTCAGTCACAGTTATGCTGCTTACCTCACATGTATGTGGCCTCACCGCGTGTAAAGATAACACACATTTTCCCTCATTGGTTTATTCAACTCAAGACACTCTCACACTCTTTCGCTCAGCGAGTTTCGTTCACACA
The DNA here is from genome assembly GCA_023374045.1 of Limonium bicolor. Taxonomy (NCBI): domain Eukaryota; kingdom Viridiplantae; phylum Streptophyta; class Magnoliopsida; order Caryophyllales; family Plumbaginaceae; genus Limonium; species Limonium bicolor. The sequence goes on from CM041778.1 coordinate 311,904,604, forward strand.
TTTGTTAGTAGAAGTTTGGAATAAACATTTCTAACTCAGATTGCCCCCAGTATTGTGTTGGGGATTATTTGATGACCATGTGCTATATTAACCTTTCTGTGGGTTGCTTTGGTGTTTTGGGATGTATCTAGGTACTTGGGAAAGCATGCTCATCTTCTTAGAAACAAAACAAAGTCTTTGCGTTCCACTGTCAGGAAATGACCGCTCTATAAACCTTGGTTTTGAGAGACATTTGTTTAACAGAAATGGATGTTCCTTGCAAAGAAAGCTCACTCATGAATTTTCCTTTTCATCTTGGAAAAGTTTTGGACTTGGACAAGTCATTTGCTTGTGAATATGAAGAAGATGATTTAACAAAACCAATGCTTCTTATTGTTGATGTCAAGAAATGTTCATTCAAAACAGTCCTTGCTTGAAAACTTTTGAACTTAGATTTCACAAAACATTTGTTGGCAAATGCATTTCAAAGATGAATGACATTTTATAGCAACATTTTATGCATGTGAACCCCGATCTCCTTTATGAACTCGAATACCGCTAATCTGTAGATGTTGGCGCACAGAAGACTCGAGCTTTCAACCATGATGTACCTTCAGGAGGACGTACAAATATCGGTGATCTTTTTTTGTTTTTTGTTTTTTGTTTTTTTTGGGAACTTAACAAAGGAAAGAAGCGAACGAAAGACAAAACGTCCTAGAAATTTGTAAACCTACTAACACGGTAATATTCCTACGCAAACCTAAGAAAACACAACAATGAAATCTAACATATTATGAGAGGGCTCTTGGGCTGAAAAATCTAAACTAGGAGTGTCCCTTAACTGTGGATGAGGTTCTTAGACCGGAATGCTCTTTGGCCTGTGGATAAGCGCTTGGGCTTGAAAGCTCTTAAACTTGAAGTGAGACACATGAGCCGGGATGTTCTTAGATTATGGACAGGCACTTAGGCCTGAATATCTATGGACTGAAAGTGAGGCACATGAGACGAGATGCCTTTGGACTGTGGATAGGAGCTTGGGCCTAAATCTCTTCGAACCGAAAGTGAGGCACATGGGCTGAAACGGTGTCATGATTGTGGATAGGTGCTTGGACCTGATAGATCTGAATTGTGAGAGAGGCACTTGGCCTGAAACACTTTGAGAATGAGGCCCTTGGGCAGTAATAATTTCTATAGATTGGCGCTTGAGCCGAAATGTTTCGGACATTGAGTGGAGCGCCTGGGCCAGAATGCCATTTGAATTGTGAATAAGTGCTTGGGCCGGAACATCTTGAATTGAAAGTGGCATACATGAACCGGAAGAAATTATATGGCATATGAATGAGTTGCTGGATTGAAAGAGTTTTCAGTGTTCAAGTGAAAGACCTAATCCAAGTTCTTGATGGGCCTTTGAGCCAGAATGTAAACATGATCCATAAATCAATTTTCAAGTCTTGTGAATTATCACATTTTCAAATGGGTTTTTTGTTGCCTAAACCTAAATGGATCAAAATGGATGATTCAGATTTAGACACTTTTGGGCCGAAAGAGACCACCTAGATCTAAGGTTTTTGGTCGAAGCCCCAGGGAGGGGTTCACGAAGAGGCCCTTGGGCTGAAAGACAAATAAAATTTCAGTTGTTATCCACACACAATCAAGCTTATCACAGAAGCATGGAATCACGCAGATATAAAGAGAAAATATGCGCGTTCTCACTATGCAAGTTTCATCAGATGGGTATGGGTACATCCGGAGAGTGCTTGGGGCTTTGGGCCCAAGGAGTGAAGGGATAAGGCTTGCACGTCATCCTCCTTATTTCCCCCACCTTTACACATCACCCTGGGGTGTGTGTCTCAGGACGGGTCATGCCTTGGCTTGACCAATATTTGGTTTTTTGGTAAGGGTACGTTCGGAGAGGTGCTTGGGGCTTTGGGCCCAGGTAGTGAAGGGATGGGGTTTGCACGTCATCCTCCTCATTTCACCCACTTTTACACATCACCCTACAGTGTGTGTCTCAGAACGGGCCATGTCTAAGCATGACCGAAGATTGGTTTATTTGGACCCTCATCTCTCGTATAAGCAAGATAATAAAAATGCATAATCTAAAAAGGATAATATCATAAAAAGTAAGCCTTAAAGATAAAATTCAAGTTAAGCCCTCTTCCCTAAGTTTAAAATTTAAAAACTTAGGTGATGGTCCCGACCAGAGTCGTTAGTCTGTAGGCGTTGTTTTTGAACCCTTAAGTATTGGGCTTAAGGCTCCAAGGTTTGATTTGCAATTAAAATTATTAAACTGAAATTATAAAATTAAAGCTTAATAATTATAACAGGCCCACACAAACCTAAATAGAGTCGCCACCTAAGTTTTAACCAATTAAACTTGGAAAGGAATGTTGATATGATTTTTAGAGTTATGGGTTCGGGGACTTGATATGAAATTTCTAAGGGTTCTGATTCCTTCCCTACCCTTTTAAAATTACTTTTCCTCTACTAATACAACTCTAAGGCTAACGGTTTATCATATTATCCTCTATATTATTAAATTTTATTGGTGCTCACTTTAATCTCATTGAATTAAAGGTACGAACAAATGTATCATCACTTGTGTACGGAAAAATTTTAATACCAAATACTTAAACGAAAATAAAAGAAGATCAATTCAACATATAAATTAATCATAAACTAAGCTCATACACAGACAATTAGCATAGCCTAATTAAATAATCATCATGTCCTGTTTGATTTTATTAACAAACCCCAACAATAATAAAAAGACAAAAGGCTAAAAAAAATGAAAAAAAATTGCTGATCAATTCAACGCAAATTTAATCCTAAGCTAAGCCCGTATACAAATGATTAGCATAGCTCTTGCATTCTTAACGAAGCTTAACAGCAACAAAAAATAAACATGACAAAGGACAAAAGACAAAAAGAAAGAAAGAAAAAAAACCACATGAAAAAAAGGTTGAAACTCAACGTAATACTAGACTGGGATTTTAATGAGAAGAGAAGGAAAGTAGTACCTAGTAACCTTCTACACTCCAGCGGATTGACACAAACAACAACATAGACTTGGCCTGATCGACTCCTCGGATCATCTGAATGGTGGTGGATTTTGCTGATGATGCGTTGCTCATACGCGAGGCTGACGATTCAACACATAAACTCTTGAGTTGCTTCGCGATGCCTAGAATGATATGATGATGGTGGATGGATTGATGCCACTTAGACGATGAGAAATCCTGCTTGGTTTGTTGATGACAAGAATGACGATAATGAGGCTGCTTGGCAATATGAGGTAATGGGGATCTGATTGTGTGGGTGCGGTGAAATTTTGGGAAATAGTGGAACTGGTATTGCAAGACTAGCTATCATAAGTGTTGAAGACGATGAACAGTCTGCTGATTTTCTTTTTTTTCCTCCCCTTATAGCAGAAGTATGGAGTGATTATATAGAGGAAAGGTAGATCAACAAGAGGCTCCAAATCTTAACAACATAACAAACTTTCTGAATTTGAAAATAAACAAACTAGTTAATAGGAAGTGAGAGATAAGATTGAAAAGAAAAGTAAAAACTTATCTAAAAGAAAACGTTAATTAACTAAACTACTAACGAGTAAAATTTCAAAGTCACTTAACAAAAATGAAAGAATTTCTAAAAACATTGTTTTGTTAATAAAATAAACTACTGGTAAAAATAGAAAAGATTTTTGCTTTTTTTTTTTAATTTTGAAATTTGAAAACAAGTAAGTAGTTAGGAGAATAAAAAGGATAAGGATAAAAAAAGTTATCTAGAAAAAAGGAATGAATAATCATAATTAAAAAAATGGAAGATAACTATCGATCATAAAATGAGATTACAATTTACTTTTTTTTGTTTTTTGAAATCACGTTTCAAAGGGTTCCTTTTTGTGTTTTGGATTTTTTCAAAAGAAAATAAACCATCAATGTAAATGGAAAGAAACATGTTTTTCTGTTTTTTCACAAATAAAATATGATTTTGAAAATTATAAATAAAAGAAGAAAAGAAAAAGAAGGATTAAACTGAAAACAAAAATCACAAAAGTTGTTTGTCATTAATTAGAATCGAACCATTGACCTCTTAAATCTTCTCCATACCCCTTTACCAACGTGCCAATATCACATCTTGCCACATATTGCCCCTTTCTTGTTTTCACGGTACCACAACTTTTATGAACCTTACCACCTTAAACTCCATATTCTTTCCAAAAATAGGATAAAGATCCATTGAATGAAAAGACACCACTTTACCCTTAGCCATGCACCGACCCTAGAAAAACCTTGTTCATGTTTAAAGGAGGGTAAAGATTTTGGGGATAACACCACAATGTAGATAAGTGATGTACATAACGCGAGAAGTAGTTGACTCCGTTCTTGAAATACCCCAAACCTAGATATAGTGTTTAGATGATAAACTAAGGTATAAGAAGGCTAAATAATGCCTTAGAAACATTAAGAAACATTTTTAATCAAAGAAAACATAAGGAGACACCAAAAGAGCGGTTTAAGCAAAAACGTGCTCTAAGCTTGGCAAAACTTGGCTGAGCACCCAAATATCATAATAAGACCTTAGTAACATCCTAATGGTCATATTAAATCAATTACCAAAGAAAACCAAGCTCAAAAACAAGTTAAAACACAAAATGTGCTTTAAGGAGTCTTAAAGCACATTTTTGAAAAAATTTGTCTTGTAAATGGGTTTTGAATGGCTAAATGTACATCATTACTCTTTAATTAACATGTGTACTACTTAGTATCACATTAGGAAGTCTAAATCAATGGGAAATCAAAAATTTCACAATTATGTGCACTAGTTTGTGAATAGTAACCAAATAGTGCCTAGTTTAGTCTTTAATTAATTAAGTCTAATTAGTTGGTCAAACAAGACCATGACCAGCCCAAATTAATAAGGGGGCCGGTTTCTAAGGGGGATGAGTCACCATGAGTAGCCAAATAATATTAGGAAAGAGAGGGAAAAAGTACAAGGGTACTATTTGCTTTTGTAAAGAAACATAAATATCTTACCTTTGTATACCTCTCTCCTCACATCTTCATTCTCTTCTCTCACCACCGGTTTCTACTGCTCTCTTTCTTCTCCATCACGTTGAAGAACAACTCCATGCTAGCTTCACTTTGTTTTGACCACTACTCACTCATCTTAGCTCCAAAACCAAAACAAAGTATATATTCTTCTTAGTTAGCTCAAGCTCTTCCTTTCTCTCTTTCCAAAACTTTAAGAGCTCCATTTTGGTGCCAAGGAAAACCACCATTAGAGGAGGAAACTAAAGCTTGGAGACTCCATTGGCTTCTCCATTCTCTTAAGGTAAAGAAAATGTAAGAAAATCTAGGTTTCCACCATTTTCTTCACATGTCCGAAAATTTGTACTCATGGGACTCCATTTTTTATGCCTTGTTCTAGCTTGTTTCTACTCTCCAAAGGATAGAGGAGGTCCTCATTGACTCATATTCAAGCTTGTCTTGAGAAACCAAGGTAAAACAATCAATTTAATACCTTAAAACACATTTTTAACCTAGGTTTTATTCCTTAAGGTTAGTGTGTAGTTTAGTACTCATTGGAGTCATTGAATATTGGTTAGAACATTGGCAAGGGGGACTTGGTTGGTGGCCGAGATTGTTCAAGAAAAATCTAAGGAGAAAAGTTTGAGGAGCTTGTGAAAGAACAATGTAAATTACTTGTCTTAAGGTGTTTAAATGCATTAAGGGATGGGATATGGATAAGTAACAAGTTGAGCTTAGAATTTACAATGAATAAGGGATATAAAACTTAGGGGAAAGAATACTATTATATTGAGAACTTGTGACTAAAGAGCTTGTAACGCCCCTATTAACCATAAATACAGCGGAAATAAAACTCTAAGGCGATTACAGACCATCGGGTTCCAAACACCCGGCACCAAACCTCACCAATTACAACTTACAATCTACAAAGCTACGGTCTGAACTCGAGAAAAACTTAACACCAACATAATAGAAATTAAACACATTAACTCTCCACAAAACCTAGTCCCATCCCAAACGCTCATTCTCTTCGTGGCCACCTGTAAATCAATTCGTACCTGCAAGATGAAACCACAGCCCACCCGAGAGGGGGAGTCAGTTCCCTGGAATGGAACTGGTACAATTCTCCAAAACAAATTTATAAAACATAACTCTTCAAAATAAATAGTAACATGAAAACAAACTCTTAAAAGTCAAACAGAGATAAAACACTTCAAAACAATCAAGTTTAAAGAGAAAGGAAAACAAGACAAAGATAAAGATAGAGAACTTCCAAACCAAGTCATCCACTTAAGTAGTCACACCACATAGTTAGTAAGCATCCATTGTTGATGTTAGAACCAATTCTGGTTAAGAAGTGAAAGACTTAAGTAGTCACAAAGGACCAGGAGTGACATTAATATCCATAACTCGTGGTAGACAGTTTATGTCTCCACCATTTCAGAAGATGATTCCCATAGACCAAATATACTCAAGAGTGGAATAACCAATTGGGAGAGATGGCCCCCACCGCCAGTCAGTTGCCACAAGGGCGAGGTAAACAGACCTTCACTGTCAGTTGCCACAAAGGGCGAGGTAAACAGACCTCCGCTGTCAGTTGCCACAAAGGGCGGGGTATAGCAGACCTCCGCTGCCACCGACCCGTTCTCAGTCATCGGTGAAAAGTGTGTGCACCACTTATTATAAATAATCCATACTCAGTACCAAGATTAACATTTCCCATATTCCCATTAGATTATTAACTGCACAAGAGCAATACCAAAACACTCAGTCCTACAGAGTGCAGAGGCGTAAACCCTCAACAATTAATACCCAATAGAAGGAATCCATTCCCAATAAGGCTGATCAAACTCGACTCATGGATGAAACCATACCCATAGTCCAAAGGAAGAATTTACCAATACTAGATACTTTCCTATATTCCCAGTTACCCCACTAGATCATTAACTGCACCAGAGCAATACCAAAACACTCAGTCCTACAGAGTGCAGAAGCGTAAACCCTAGGCAGTTAATATCTAGTGAAACAACTAGATAGGAGGAACCAATAACCAAGGAAGTTTCACATACAGGCTCAGTTAGTCACAGCAAGCTCAGTTAGTCACCCAAACAGTTTCCCTTTTGAAATCCATTCAAGATCAGTTGGTGTTCCAAAACATTCCATAAAGTCCATCAGCAAAAGTATCGAGTACGAGAAATCGTACAAAACATTCCATAAGGTCCAAAACACAACAAGCTGAGTACGAGAAATCGTACAAAACATTCCATAAGGTCCAAAACACATCAAGCTGAGTACGAGAAATCGTACAAAACATTCCATAAGGTCCAAAACACATCAAGCTGAGTACGAGAAATCGTACCTGGATAACGCTGTAGCAGTTCTAGACAACTTGCGTAAACAATCAACAGTACTCTGAAGAATATTAAAGGTAATCCATCATCAACCACTCGTAGCCTATGTTACGCTTAAATAAACTCCTTACTCTTATTTCAAAGTCTCAATTATCCTTTAAGCCCTCACTTAAATGTTATGTATAATCTTTGACTTGCCTGAGAACGATGTATTACTCAAGGTTGTAAGACCAAGGAATGTATTTTATCAACACTAGTTAATTGTTCCACCCTTATCCACTTTACCCGCACTTAACCTTAATTCCCACATTAAAGACCCTAATAACATAAGGGCATTATACGTTATTCAATCAAGTCTTAGAATTTCAATAACAATTCTTAAGCACAATACTTTTACTCTTACTTTAGGACATACATCGTGTTATGACCAATGATGGGTTTATCTTAGAATACTATACTATTATTTCACAATTTATTGACTGTGTATCTTTATCAATATCTACTAGATAATCCATTATAACTAAGCCTCCCCCCTTAACTTAATTAAGATCTACATCCCGTATACTGAAATCGTAGTGTTGTAGATGCATTTTAGTATAACTTATTTGAGCTACTAAACTCAATTATCTTATCTTTAGTTCAGAATGGCCTTTAACTACAACCATCTATTAATCTTGTCATAAGTTGTTAAATTACTTTTCATCTTGAAATAACCATATTATAGTTAACTACTTATCGAACTCTCACATTTAGTATCCACAAGGTATATTATTTACTTAACCATAACTTTATAATAAGGTGTCTTAAGATAACCTTTTATGTATCCTTACTTACATTTAATTCCTAAATATTTTATTTTTACACCCATTCACTCTATAGACTATGTATAATCCTTTTGTACTAAACTTCAATAAACTTAAGCCTTAAATACGTTTTAAATTGTTTCGCTAAACCAAAGGTTTCAAAGGAATAACTTAATAAATTAATTTCCTTTATTGTATTTAAGATGGACAATATATCTACATAGAGTAGTATTTATCAAAGAATTAAATTCTGGTTCGCAAGCGAAACTGTTAATTATTTAATAAGATAAACCATTATGAAAATTCTCATATTTTATATTCAAAACAACATATCATTATTTCCCATTACCGTAAAGTATATCAATATAATATCTTATGTAACTTAGTTTTATCTAATAAAAGGTTCAAAGGTTTTAAGTATCAAATTCCTATTTATAAACCTTCTATAAATTCTAACTGCTAAATACCTCACTTAACTATTTACTCACATCCTGAATATTGGTATTAAATGTATTTAGATGGCTTAACCAGTTGTAAGAAACTTAGGGACTATTATTTAGATTAATTTCCTAATCATAGTTTAATGTAGATTTATATCATAATCGCTTTTAATGATTTTATCTTAAAATATTAAGTTATTACTCAATACTATAAATATTAAGAAATAATTAAATCTAGACTTATTTATCCCCTACACATTTAGATGTAAAAAGTAACTCATTTATTTTATTATTGTTTATATAATAAGAACATTTAAATGTAAAAGTATTTCATTCATTTTATTATCGATTATATAATAAGATCTATTTGTGTAACACTTTATGTAAACAAATTACAAATATTCCTAAATTTTAACTTATTAATTTCTTAACCAAATTATAGATTTACATTGTGGTCATTGACTAAATAAATACGTGTGTTTAAATACGGTTTATATAAATCTTAGAAACTCAAAGATAACTAAAAACTCAACCTATAACCATAAATTAATACCACCTCATATAATATTCTTTTATTAGTATCATGTAGAGGTTTAGTTTAACTCATTAATTCCTCCATATTATATTTCCCACAAGGAATGTTATTTCCTTTATCTATTTTTATTGTATTTATATACATATATATATACATATACCTACATATATTAAGATTTATCCCGAACATTCTTTAAGAAATTCCATTGTATTTAATTATATCTAATATCTTTAGACATATCCAAAACTGACTTATGGTTTATAAAATAAAGTATTTCCCTTAGTTTTAGTTAAACATATTAGTTTCCATATCATATATAATAAATAAAATGTAGTTTAGTTAAATTCCTTGATTTAATATAAGTTTCTATTTATTTCTTTCATATAAATATATATAAATATATGTAACAATTTTTACTTCACTTAAAGTTAATACCCAAAATATTTATAAACATACTGTATTAAATGTTAATTAGTCTTATTATATTTTCCCCAACCTATAAAGTTCATTAATCAACTATACCTTAATTTTTGATTACATTAAAAACCATATATTATAAGTTATTCTTATGAAAAACTCACAAACACAATTTTTAAAACCATTTACCATTGCCCAAAAATTCCCAAATTTGATATACAGTAACTATAACATTTTAGACATATTATAAAATTTTTATTTCATAAAAATATCTTTTTAATTTATCCAAATAATTCCAGAAAACCCGTAACTTGTAAAAATCATAACTTATGTTAAAAAACTCCAAAACCATAATAATTTACATCAAAACAAACTACATAAAATAAGGAATATATGGTTAAAATTTCAAGTCAAAATACATCCGGGAAGATATTTAAATTAACCCAACAAGTTAAGACTATTTACTGGAATTTATTAAAACCCTTATAACTAAATTCTGGAACGTTTTAATCTCGGCCGTCCAATCTCTTAAGTCGAGATCGGACGGCTCCTGTACGTCGAGTTCGTCAGCGAAGGCATTTAACAGATCGAGTACTAAATCGCCTATAACTCCTAATCTACAGAACGAAATTGAGTGATTTTTGTTTCTATGGATTCGTAATCAAATTTCGGTTCTATTGGTACCGGTTTCCCTAATTATAATGAAGTATACATCCAGTTTCGAAATCAATTCGAAGGTTAGGGTTAGTTTCGATTTCAGAATTCAAATCGATTGCAAATCCTACAAATTCTCTTAATCTAACACGTAATTGACTAAATTGAGACATGGGTTAGATCGGTATTGCAATTTCGATTAGCAACATAGGAACAATTTGAAGAAAAACTCACCAGATTGAGCGAATTTGGTGAATTCCAAATCGGAAACTGGAAAAGACTCGAACTTTAAACAGTTCGTGGTGCCGACTTTGCGGATCTATAACTAGCAGTATAAAACGAGTTAGATAATGAGTAAGGGCTCATTGGAAAGAAGAAACGTAGATCTACGTATTGGTAGCAAGAACTAAACCTAACTCGCACCATACAGAAAGATATTGAAGCTAGAAGTTGCGAGTTTACCTTACGTTTTCTGGAAAGAAAACTGTGATTTTATGCTGTGATGAATTCGAAACTTTAGACACCTCTCTCTTACAAACGGTTTGGAATTGGCTTTGGTCATCAACATGAAAGTTATAGAGGGATTAGAGCTCTTCAAAACGAGCTAAAGAACATGGAATTTAACTGAGAAACGAAGAAGTTATGGCTAGTCGAAGTTACCTGAATTCGAAGAGAAACTGGAAAACTGCAGTTTCGGTTTTGCAAGGTGGCTACTTTGGATCGAATTTCCGGCTGATGTATAATGAATTAGGGTATGTGTGGTAATGGTTGGAAAGATGAATTGTAGGAGAAGAGAGTGGTGAAGACGGCATGGAAAAATATTGAGATATGTAAAAGTTATAGCCGTCTAAAGTTAGGGCAAAGCAAGGGAAATCGGTTACGAAAATCTGGGAAGAAATCGGCTAAGTGTGAGCGCCCCCTTACAGAGTGACACGTGGCACTTCTTAAAATTTTGATTCAAAACTTCAATCTAGCATAACTTTGGCTAGGATGATCCGTTTTCGACGTTCTTTTTATCGATCTTCATGGTTTTTCATAACCTATTTATTGGTATAGGTTTCATGACCTGGTTTGACCATTCTCAAAAAGTCAACTCTAGCAAGGCTTAATAAGCTTTACGGTTTCTAGAATTTTATATTGACTTTTATATTTCAAAACAATGTTCCAACACTTCCTAAAATCTTTATAATATATTTGGAGTGTTTAATAATTTTCCCAAGATTTATTGACTTATAAATCTTATTATTAAATTCATAATACTATACAATAATATAATAATTAGGAGAAAACCCCTAAATAATTTCACAACCCCTTATATTAATTTAATATTCATAATTCCATATAATAATTTAATATTCATAATTCCATATAATAATTTAATATTCATAATTCCATATAATAATTTAATACTTAATAGTATTATTAAAGGTTTAATAAAAGAAATCCCCTAAATTAATTTAGGGGTATTTCAGCATATCCCCCTTAAAAGAAACTTCGCCTCGAAGTTTAAAAATCCACTAATAAGCACTCACACCGCTTCGGGTGCTGAGACAATAAAGTTCCAATGAAATTCCATACCCAACCAATCCTTTATTTCCATCCATTTCTGTAACAACATTCCACTCAAGATTACTCAAAATCGAACTGAATCAGGATATACCAAGATATAGCATGACGAAAATCAAAAGTCACATACTGAGTCATAATGCAAAACCAAGCACATACAAAACACCTCTCATTCTGCTAATACTGTTCTCCCTTTGCTAATAATGCAACGAGGCATAATCCGGATGAGATAACGAAGGAGGAGTATGCCAGCATATCCCCCTTAAAAGAGCTAAGGTACGCCCTCGTACCGCTACTAATGGCACATTCAAAGAATTCAACACCTTATTAACCAGCTTTGTTGAATTTTACTGCACCGTTGATTATTCTATGATCGTTATATATATCTGTATCTCTTGATTGTTATGTATTTGTATTTCCTTGGTGGTTATAAAATTTATCTTATGATTATTATCCATTCATTTAATGACTGATACGAATTATATGTCCATATATGATCATTTATCATATCAATTATATTACTAAGCTATACCTCGGGTGTAACGTACTTGAGTAGTTTAACATAATATTCCCGATCATTTAATAATCCTCAATAATCTTCCAAAATTATCTTCAAAGGTTTATTGGCCACCATATGTTAAACTCTATAAGATAATATTTTCTGTGACTTTTCAAGTTTCAATTGTTTCTATGTTTACTTTATAAAATTTACTATTATATAACTTCACCCAAGGCAGAATTTTAGAAAGTTCGTCCAAAATCTGATTCCTTTATCTTAAAATTTATACATTATATATATATATTTTTAAGGTAGGACCCTGTATAAAATTTTAGGTCAAATGCATTAGTCTAATGAAAACTCACTCACTCTTGATAATTATTTTCCTTAAGGTTTGTTCTATGTAAGTTTCTTCTGATTATTAAATCTAGTACCTCTTAGACAATGGTGGCTTTTTGGTAAATATCACTCTTAGTTGTCTTTTAAAATTTATACCTGTATATGTTAAACTTCCAAGTAAACATGAGGATTTTCAATCTTTAGGTAACTCTCAAATTTTTTTAAGATGCTCAATACTTAAGTATTTAAGGATCAATGATACTTAGTTTAGTATTACTCCACTCAATCTTTAAGTAACTTCTTTTATTAATTTTTTTTTATATCCAACCAGGGGTAGATGTTGTATCTTGGAGTACCCAAACTTAATCCCCTTCCTCCATATAGGTATTTTCACCAAAGATTTAACTCAATAACCCCTTTACATTTATGAGTTTTAATACCGGATCTTAAGATACAAATTTTGATTTGTTCATTGTGGTTAGCAATGAAATATGCCTAGCTCAAGATTTCATGATGGTAACGTCTTACCACCACTTCCCCTCAAGTTCAACACAATCCATCACATGCGTAGAAGATTATATACGGTTAGATGACAAGGCTTGTCTAGCCCCTACTTCTAGAAGTGGGTGTGCACCCCCCTACTTCAGCCTAGAGTTCGTCACCACCAGGCACTTCCCGTAGGGTGTTAGGTTTATGTGTTTTCTTTCTAAAGTTAACATGGAGTTTTAATGTGTTTTACAAGTTCAGGGGTTGATCTTTTCTAATACACTACTAGTTCTTGCTAGCTTAATAATTTTCTAGACCTAAGATTTATCTTAAACATTATCTTTAGGTAATAAATTGATACCAAGTAGTTCATGAAATTTATTTTCAAACTTAAGGAGTTGAAGTACTTTCACATAATATCAATACTAATTTAGTTATGTAAAGTTCTATTTGTATACTGTTTTTCAACCAAAAGTATTCTTTAAAATTCTAGGAATTTGTGTACTAGCTTTTAAAGGATTGCATTTTTAGCATGTATTCTCCATGAGTATGCTTTTGAAAAATAGCTTGATATTTGGTTTATCTCACCACAATCTTATCGTACTTAATATAGGATGTTCCAAACTTATATATATATATAGTTTTTTTTGTAGTTTATTGTTGGAATGGTATAGCAACACATCACACTCAACAGACATTCACAAAAGGAAAGTGTGTAAAGGAATCATTCACAATTCCAAAAAGGGTTAGGAGTCGTGCCTTACTGGAGTCCTCACTTCCCAATTCTACCCCAGTTCCCCAGTTTTAAGTGCACCTACAATCTAAGTATTCACTCGGCTTGTTTTCTCGGGTTCAAGCGTAACTACGCTCTGATACCACTTTCTGTAACGCCCCTATTAACCATAAATATAGCGGAAATAAAACTCTAAGGCGATTACAGACCATCGGGTTCCAACACACCGGCACCAAACCTCACCAATTACAACTTACAATCTACAAAAGCTACGGTCTGAACTCGAGAAAAACTTAACACCAACATAATAGAAATTAAACACATTAACTCTCCACAAACCTAGTCCCATCCCAACGCTCATTCTCTTCGTGCCCCACTGTAATCAATTCGTACCTGCAAGATGAAACCAAGCAGCCCACCCCGAGAGGGGTGAGTCAGTTCCCTGGAATGGAACTGGTACAATTCTCCAAAAACAAATTTATAAAACATAACTCTTCAAAATAAATAGTAACATGAAAACAAACTCTTAAAAGTCAAACAGAGATAAAGCACTTCAAAACAATCAAGTTAAAGAGAAAGAAAACAAGACAAAGATAAGATATAGAACTTCCAAACCAAGTCATCCACTTAAGTAGTCACACCACATAGTTAGTAAGCATCCATTGTTGATGTTAGAACCAATTCTGGTTAAGAAGTGAAAGACTTAAGTAGTCACAAAGGACCAGGAGTGACATTAATATCCATAACCCGTGGTAGACAGTTTATGTCTCCACCATTTCAGAAGATGATTCCCATAGACCAAATATACTCAAGAGTGGAATAAACCAATTGGGAGAGATGGCCCCCACCGCCAGTCAGTTGCCACAAGGGCGAGGTAAACAGACCTCCGCTGTCAGTTGCCACAAAGGGCGAGGTAAACAGACCTCCGCTGTCAGTTGCCACAAAGGGCGAGGTATAGCAGACCTCCGCTGCCACCGACCCGTTCTCAGTCATCGGTGAAAAGTGTGTGCACCACTTATATAAATAATCCATACTCAGTACCAAGATTAACATTTCCCATATTCCCATTAGATTATTAACTGCACAAGAGCAATACCAAAACACTCAGTCCTACAGAGTGCAGAGGCGTAAACCCTCAACAATTAATACCCAATAGAAAGAATCCATTCCCAATAGGCTGATCAAACTCGACTCATGGATGAAACATACCCATAGTCCAAAGGAAGAATTTACCAATACAGATACTTTCCTATATTCCCAGTTACCCCACTAGATCATTAACTGCACCAGAGCAATACCAAAACACTCAGTCCTACAGAGTGCAGAAGCGTAAACCCTAGGCAGTTAATATCTAGTGAAACAACTAGATAGGAGGAACCAATAACCAAGGAAGTTTCACATACAGGCTCAGTTAGTCACAGCAAGCTCAGTTAGTCACCCAAACAGTTTCCCTTTTGAAATCCATTCAAGATCAGTTGGTGTTCCAAAACATTCCATAAAGTCCATCAGCAAAAGTATCGAGTACGAGAAATCGTACAAACATTCCATAAGGTCCAACAAGTGAGTACGAGAAATCGTACAAAACATTCATAAGGTCCAAAACACATCAAGCTGAGTACGAGAAATCGTACAAAACATTCCATAAGGTCCAAAACACACTAGCTGAGTACGAGAAATCGTACCTGGATAACGCTGTAGCAGTTCTAGACAACTTGCGTAAACAATCAACAGTACTCTGAAGAATATTAAAGGTAATCCATCATCAACCACTCGTAGCCTATGTTACGCTTAAAAAACTCCTTACTCTTATTTCAAAGTCTCAATTATTTAAGCCCTCACTTAAATGTTATGTATAATCTTTGACTTGCTGAGAACGATGTATTACTCAAGGTTGTAAGACCAAGGAATGTATTTTATCAACACTAGTTAATTGTTCCACCCTTATCCACTTTACCCGCACTTAACCTTAATTCCCACATTAAAGACCCTAATAACATAAGGGCATTATACGTTATTCAATCAAGTCTTAGAATTTCAATAACAATTCTTAAGCACAATACTTTTACTCTTACTTTAGGACATACATCGTGTTATGACCAATGATGGGTTTATCTTAGAATACTATACTATTATTTCACAATTTATTGACTGTGTATCTTTATCAATATCTACTAGATAATCCATTAAACTAAGCCTCCCCCCTTAACTTAATTAAGATCTACATCCCGTATACTGAAATCGTAGTGTTGTAGATGCATTTTAGTATAACTTATTTGAGCTACTAAACTCAATTATCTTATCTTTAGTTCAGAATGGCCTTTAACTACAACCATCTATTAATCTTGTCATAAGTTGTTAAATTACTTTTCATCTTGAAATAACCATATTATAGTTAACTCGAACTTATCGAACTCTCACATTTAGTATCCACAAGGTATATTATTTACTTAACCATAACTTTATAATAAGGTGTCTTAAGATAACCTTTTATGTATCCTTACTTACATTTAATTCCTAAATATTTTATTTTTACACCCATTCACTCTATAGACTATGTATAATCCTTTTGTACTAAACTTCAATAAACTTAAGCCTTAAATACGTTTTAAATTGTTTCGCTAAACCAAAGGTTTCAAAGGAATAACTTAATAAATTAATTTCCTTTATTGTATTTAAGATGGACAATATATCTACATAGAGTAGTATTTATCAAAGAATTAAATTCTGGTTCGCAAGCGAAACTGTTAATTATTTAATAAGATAAACCATTATGAAAATTCTCATATTTTATATTCAAAACAACATATCATTATTTCCCATTACCGTAAAGTATATCAATATAATATCTTATGTAACTTAGTTTTATCTAATAAAAGGTTCAAAGGTTTTAAGTATCAAATTCCTATTTATAAACCTTCTAAATTCTAACTGCTAAATACCTCACTTAACTATTTACTCACATCCTGAATATTGGTATTAAATGTATTTAGATGGCTTAACCAGTTGTAAGAAACTTAGGGACTATTTTTAGATTAATTTCCTAATCATAGTTTAATGTAGATTTATATCATAATCGCTTTTAATGATTTTATCTTAAAATATTAAGTTATTACTCAATACTATAAATATTAAGAAATAATTAAATCTAGACTTATTTATCCCCTACACATTTAGATGTAAAAAGTAACTCATTTATTTTATTATTGTTTATATAATAAGAACATTTAAATGTAAAAGTATTTCATTCATTTTTATCGATTATATAATAAGATCTATTTGTGTAACACTTTATGTAAACAAATTACAAATATTCCTAAATTTTAACTTATTAATTTCTTAACCAAATTATAGATTTACATTGTGGTCATTGACTAAATAAATACGTGTGTTTAAATACGGTTTATATAAATCTTAGAAACTCAAAGATAACTAAAAACTCAACCTATAACCATAAATTAATACCACCTCATATAATATTCTTTTATTAGTATCATGTAGAGGTTTAGTTTAACTCATTAATTCCTCCATATTATATTTCCCACAAGGAATGTTATTTCCTTTATCTATTTTTATTGTATTTATATACATATATATATACATATACCTACATATATTAAGATTTATCCCGAACATTCTTTAAGAAATTCCATTGTATTTAATTATATCTAATATCTTTAGACATATCCAAAACTGACTTATGGTTTATAAAATAAAGTATTTCCCTTAGTTTTAGTTAAACATATTAGCTTCCATATCATATATAATAAATAAAATGTAGTTTAGTTAAATTCCTTGATTTAATATAAGTTTATTTATTTCTCTCATATAAATATATAATAAATATATGTAACAATTTTTACTTCACTTAAAGTTAATACCCAAAATATTTATAAACATACTGTATTAAATGTTAATTAGTCTTATTATATTTTCCCCAACCTATAAAGTTCATTAATCAACTATACCTTAATTTTTGATTACATTAAAACCATATATTATAAGTTATTCTTATGAAAAACTCACAAACACAATTTTTAAAACCATTTACCATTGCCCAAAAATTCCCAAATTTGATATACAGTAACTATAACATTTTAGACATATTATAAAATTTTTATTTCATAAAAATATCTTTTTAATTTATCCAAATAATTCCAGAAAACCCGTAACTTGTAAAAATCATAACTTATGTTTAAAAACTCCAAAACCATAATAATTTACATCAAACAAACTACATAAAATAAGGAATCTATGGTTAAAATTTCAAGTCAAAATACATCCGGGAAGATATTTAAATTAACCCAACAAGTTAAGACTATTTACTGGAATTTATTAAAACCCTTATAACTAAATTCTGGAACGTTTTAATCTCGGCCGTCCAATCTCTTAAGTCGAGATCGGACGGCTCCTGTACGTCGAGTTCGTCAGCGAAGGCATTTAACAGATCGAGTACTAAATCGCCTATAACTCCTAATCTACAGAACGAAATTGAGTGATTTTTGTTTCTATGGATTCGTAATCAAATTTCGGTTTTATTGGTACCGGTTTCCCCAATTATAATGAAGTATACATCCAGTTTCGAAATCAATTTGAAGGTTAGGGTTAGTTTCGATTTCAGAATTCAAATCGATTGCAAATCCTACAAATTCTCTTAATCTAACACGTAATTGACTAAATTGAGACATGGGTTAGATCGGTATTGCAATTTCGATTAGCAACATAGGAACAATTTGAAGAAAAACTCACCAGATTGAGCGAATTTGGTGAATTCCAAATCGGAAACTGGAAAAGACTCGAACTTTAAACAGTTCGTGGTGCCGACTTTGCGGATCTATAACTAGCAGTATAAAACGAGTTAGATAATGAGTAAGGGCTCATTGGAAAGAAGAAACGTAGATCTACGTATTGGTAGCAAGAACTAAACCTAACTCGCACCATACAGAAAGATATTGAAGCTAGAAGTTGCGAGTTTACCTTACGTTTTCTGGAAAGAAAACTGTGATTTTATGCTGTGATGAATTCGAAACTTTAGACACCTCTCTCTTACAAACGGTTTGGAATTGGCTTTGGTCATCAACATGAAATATGTATAGAGGGATTAGAGCTCTTCAAAACGAGCTAAAGAACATGGAATTTGGCTGAGAAACGAAGAAGTTATGGCTAGTCGAAGTTACCTGAATTCGAAGAGAAACTGGAAAACTGCAGTTTCGGTTTTGCAAGGTGGCTACTTTGGATCGAATTTCCGGCTGATGTATAATGAATTAGGGTATGTGTGAGTAATGGTTGGAAAGATGAATTGTAGGAGAAGAGAGTGGTGAAGACGGCATGGAAAATATTGAGATATGTAAAAGTTATAGCCGTCTAAAGTTAGGGCAAAGCAAGGGAAATCGGTTACGAAAATCTGGGAAGAAATCGGCTAAGTGTGAGCGCCCCCTTACAGAGTGACAGTGGCACTTCTTAAAATTTTGATTCAAAACTTCAATCTAGCATAACTTTGGCTAGGATGATCCGTTTTGACGTTCTTTTTATCGATCTTCATGGTTTTTCATAACCTATTTATTGGTATAGGTTTCATGACCTGGTTTGACCATTCTCAAAAAGTCAACTCTAGCAAGGCTTAATAAGCTTTACGGTTTCTAGAATTTTATATTGACTTTTATTTCAAAACAATGTTCCAACACTTCCTAAAATCTTTATAAATATTTGGAGTGTTTAATAATTTTCCCAAGATTTATTGACTTATAAATCTTATTATTAAATTCATAATACTATACAATAATATATAATAATTAGGAGAAAACCCCTAAATAAATTTCACAACCCCTTATATTAATTTAATATTCATAATTCCATTAATAATTTAATATTCATAATTCCATATAATAATTTAATATTCATAATTCCATATAATAATTTAATACTTATAGTATTATTAAAGGTTTAATAAAAGAAATCCCCTAAATTAATTTAAATTAATTTAGGGGTATTTCAGCGCTAATGAGAAAAGAGGTAGTTAAGCAATGTTGAAATGAATTACAAGAAGCATTTTATTTCAATGGTCAAAGGCAAATATATATGGAAATTCAGTGGTTAAGATTATTGTCATTTAAGGGCCTAAGTGCCAAGCATTTTAAGTTATTGCACTATATGATGATGTGGTGTAGTTTTGGTGTAAATAGAGTGTTAAGAATGTGTGGAAAGAATTTGGGTGATAAAGATTGTTAAATGGTGAAAAACCTAAGTGTTTGGGTGTAGAAGTATACTAGGGAAGCCATGTCAAAATTTAGTGAGAAAACAAGGAGCTTAAGCTGTATAAATGAAGTTTGATGACCTAGAAGGTACTAGGAATTCTTAAGGCTTAAATTGGTGAAAGAAAGTGAACTAGTGTGTTCTTGAGTGTTTAAAGGACTTAGGAGTTGTCTTGAGAGAATTAGAGTTTAAATGAGTGAGTTTGATGCTCTAGGGTTATAGTGGGAGTTTGGTTAAGTCTTGTGCAAGTTTTGATAACTAAAGGAAGAATAATGCTCACAAGAATCTAAGTGTAAGCTTGAGGAGTTTTGAGGGTTTGTGTAAAAGAAATGGGAATGAGTAATAAAGTTCTAGGAGTGGTGATAATGCCTATGGAAAAACACTTTGGTTAGTTGAGTTATTAGGCAAGTTTACATGATAGAAGTGTAGGAAACTATGTATGGACGTTAGGAATTTTTGGTAAGAACTTGAGTGAATGACCAAGAGATTAGGTATGAGAAGATGGATGCATTAGGAGGATTTTAAGGTGCTAAAATGATGTTAAAACATTCTAGGATACTTATGAAAAGGTTAGGAAAAGATTGAATAAGAATTGAGGTTGAACAGAGGTCAAAAATCATCATTCTGGACACATCTAGTGTAGGTCCGGGTTTGCAAACTAGCACACAAACCCGGACCACACCCAAACTATCCAGAGAGTTTAGCCGTGAGATGGCGGGTTTGCATCCCAGTACTCAAACCCGGACCAGTCCTAAATTGTCCAGAAACTTTTGCAATGTATTGGTCCGGGTTTACAACCTCGGACACAAACCCGGACCCATCAAAAAAAGCTACAGAATGTTGAAAATTGGGATTTTAAGGTTGGGACTTGTTTGGTAAGTGGCTTTTGAGGTTAAGATTAAACTATAAAGATTCAGTGATTTTTAGTGGGTAAACACTAGTGGTTAAGTAAGATAAGTAAGTTGGGGTGATTTAGCAACTAATAACCTAAAATTGAATGAATGATTTAGGACTTGTGAATTGGGACCCAGAAGAAGAGTAAGCAAACAACCACCGACGGTGAACGGTACAGTCTTTCTTGTGACCTGCTTGCTAACGAGGTGTCCCTCGGCTTGTGTGCTATCTATTTATTTGCTATGACTAAGACAAGATAAAGCATGCAACCGGTTATATATGTTCTCGTTGTGAAGGTGTTCTCTTTACACTAACCCACGAGACTTGAGATTGTTACTAACTAAGTTTAGCACTTACTGAGTTAGAAAAGGAGTTAAGTATTGGTATCTGTTGGTTAATACCCGTTAAGGTTTAACTAACACATGGTTTGTAAGATTTTCACTAACTGGAACTTAAGGGGGGAGTGAGGAACCGAGACTGACTCCGGTCATGCATGCTAAGGAAAAAGGGGTCGGTATCTGAATCAGGTCCAACTTCCGCTTGAGGACTTGTCTTCGGACTTGTTGCCTAGGGTCGGTTGCCGGCTCAGCTACACTGGACTCCCGTCCAAGGTAGGTGGCATTAAGATGGTGCGGTAGGATCACCTAAATCCTAAGATTGAGATAAGTTACGACCACTTCTAACTAAAGAACGATTTGTATTCTGAGGTCAACTTAAGGGCTAAGGTGTGGAAAATTAAGTTGGACTAAGGACAAGTGGCATGAGTTTGAGGAGTTGAATATTTAACTCACTTACTAAGGGAACACATTTAAGTCGTTCAATGTGTGTGGACTATCTGTTCATTGTGGATTGTTGTTTATAGCACTTCATACTATGATTGTGTTTCTAATCAATTTCCATGCTATCGACAATTAGTCGTCGTAGCCCCGTTAGCTTGGGGGCCATGAGAGGGCGTACAGCATTCGTGTTGACCCCCTTTGGGGGCTGTTTTTATTTTGCAGGTAAGCGTCCGATGAGGAGTCACCCTGAGAGTGGGGGGTGGTTAGACTTAGGATGGGTCTATTCATTTTGGAGCGGGTTGCGCTTGTGTGCCTGTCTGTTTATATTGAAACTGATGTAAGTTGGTGTTTATGACTTAGATACTTAAACTCGGTTGGTTGGTGGTATTTGGTCGGTGGTATTTGGTTGGTTGTATATTTTGGATAAGTGTTGTAAATCGGTAAGGTTCGGTATATTTAATGATCAGACGTGGCAAGGTCCCGGTGTTTGTTATTTCCGCTGCGACGTTTCGTTTTTAAGTGTAAGTTTTGCGAAACCACGAGGCTTTGGACGGGGTGTTACAAAAAGTGGTATCAGAGCGTACTTACGCTCTGATCAAGGAATACCGGACATAAGTAACCACCGAGTTAGGTTATGAGTTAAGATATAAGTAATGGGTTAAGGGTGTGAGGAGTCCAAGTGAGTAGAGTCAGGTGACCACTATTAAGTGTGGATCGTCTTTACCGTCTACGGACGTTATAAATTCGTTAACCGAAACAGTGGTGGATACGAATCTAATGTGAGTTGTAATTGTTCAGATGTCAGGATGGAGAGGCCGAGGCCGTGGTAGAGGCGACGATGCTTCAGAGATACCGGGAGGGCAAATGATCGCAGAGATCGTAGCTGCCGCATTAGGGCATATGGGTTATCAACCTGGTGTGGGTGCACCACCTCCACCGCCACAGCCCCGGGAACCAAATTAGGTGAAGAGTCTTGCAGACCTTCGACCCGCACATTTCAAGGGGGAGACTGATCCCGCCAAGCTTGAGGCGTACATCTCCGAGCTGGAGACCGCCTTCGAGACCCTTGATGTCCCTGCTGGGACCAAGGTGCGACTGGCTGCGTTCTACCTGAAGGGGGCAGCAGGCGATTGGTGGAAGCTGGTGAGGGCCGAGCACATGGCCAATCCAGACTTCGGCTGGTACCAGTACACAGCATTGCTACGAGCAAAGTACTATCCTGCCCATGTCCAGACGAAGAAGTGCTTGCAGTTGGATGCGCTTAAGCAGACGGACAAGATGACGGTAGACCAGTATTACTCGGAGTTTACCACCTTGCTTCGTCTTCTGCCAGGTCTTGGGTATTCAGACCAGATACTGGTGGACCGCTTCTATGGCGGGCTTAGCCATCGACTCCGCTACGGCATGGGGCCGACGAGCTATACTACCTTGCAGGTAATAAGAATGAGTAAGATATAATTAAGTGAATAAGATTTAGATTATGAGAAATAAGAGAACTAATACTTTGGAAAGCAGGAGTGCTATCATGCCGCTGCTAAGGTTGAGATAACCGTCCAGCTAAGGGACGAGGACAATGCCAAGAGAAAGAACGTCGGGAAGAGTACCGAGCACCAATGGCAAGGTGGGTACAAGAAACAGAAGTACCAACCTCAAGCCCAGAAGAATCAGAACCAGAAAGGGAAGGAGGAAAAGGAGAAGGCTACTGAAGAGCCACTGAAATTGACTTATGCATACACTGCTAAGCCCCTGCGCTCAAGGGCGCCAAAGGGTAAGGAAATTAATATTGAGTGAGTTAAGAGACCATTAGCAACCGTTTAAGATATGAGTACTGATATTATGAATGATCAGGATCTGAGACTGATAAGGGAGCCGGTGGTGGCTACCAGCGACGCTACATCTGTCAGTGGTGTCATAAGGACCACCCCGGGCTCGATTGTAAGGGGAACAAGGTTGAGTGCAACTACTGCGGGGTGTACGGGCACCGTGCATACGAGTGTTTCTGGAACCCCGCTAGCAGAGCCTTTAGGCCCGAGATGAAGGGCAAGGGCAAGACCAACCAGGGAGCTGGATCTGACGGTCAGAGGAGAGTGCAACAAGCTACAGATAAGAACCCTCGAGTAGTCCAGAAGTCGGGACCCACACTACACATGGTGGACCGGGACGATGAGCCTGAACCCTCATCGAGGCCAGGTACCGCCATAAACCTTTAAGTGATAAAACAATTGTCTGCTTACCACATTTCATGCATGATTTGGTGAATAAATGAGTTAGATGAGGATAAGATAAGATTAGAACTTAAGTAAGATATAACTTGTTACCACCTTAGGAAACTACAACATTTGCTACCCAATACCTTCAACACTTAACCCGGAAGAGACCGACATCAAGACCCGAGACTTTCCAACCGAACAATGTCAGGTTATCCGCCCAGGTATGATTTTATTAAGGGGATACCTGACACCAGAAGCACAAATAGCCATCATCAGAAGATGCAGTCAACTAGGAGTGGGACCGGGAGGTTTTTATACACCGGAGTACCCAGGGGGAGCAAGGATGAAGTTAAAGATGATGAGCTTAGGCAAGGATTGGAATCCGTATGCCAAGACATACCAGACCACAAGAATACAAGATGGAGTCTCACCACCGGGGATGCCTGAAGGGTTCCATCCGGTTATCACACAAGTTGTGGAGATCGCTCAGCAGTTGGAAGTTGACCCGATCCCAGGCATACAAGCAGACATCTGCATTGTGAACTTCTACGAGAAAGACAGGCGAGTCGGACTACATCAGGACAAGGACGAGACAACGGAGTCTCTCGAAAGAGGGATACCCGTAGTGTCTTGGTCCATCGGAGATGACGTAGAATTCTTGTACGGCGAGCAGAAGCGTGCGGACTGTGCTAGTAAGTTAGTACTTAAGTCTGGAGATGTATTAGTTATGGGAGGAGAATCAAGGATGTTGTACCATGGGATTAAGAGAATCAAGCTGAATACAGCACCGTCAGCAGTAATCAATGTGACACATATGAAACCAGGACGGTTAAACCTAACCTTTAGACAATGTTAGCCATGTAATGTTTTAAGTATGATGTAAGGAATGAGATGTAAGGAAGAAGCACATGTTGTAAACAGGATGGTTATGAATAAAATAACAGTGTTGTTCATATTAATTGTTACGACTTGTTATACCATCATTACTCATGAAGCTTGTGAATACAATTAGGTTATGGACTCGGTACGGAAGGTGTGCTAAGCATACTTATAGAGGCACAGGCCGACGTCAGCGGTACTATCCTCACCGGCACCCTTCCGATTAATGGGATTGAGGCATCAGCTCTCTTCGACTCAGGGGCCTCGCATACCTTTATCTCGGCACCTTTTGCGAGAAGGTTGGGGCTAGACGCTGATAAGCTACCCGACTTCACGGTTACGCTCCCGTCTAAGGAGAAGGTTCGTTGCACTCGCTATTACAGAGGAGCCATTGTCAGTATTAAGGGAGAAGACTTTCCAGTTAGTTTTATTGAGTTCAAGGAGTTAGGATTTGATGTTATCTTCGGGATGAACTGGTTGGAGCGGCACAAGGGTCGTATCCTCTGCGCCGAGCACAGGCTGCTGCTCAGGAGTCCGTCTGGGGTAACAATATCATACCGCCAGAGGCCTAGAGAGCCTTCGACTAAGATCATCACCGCCATGGCAATGTATAAGGAGTTGAGGAGGAAGGAAGAGGTGTACCTCTGCTATGTCCAGGACATAGAGAGAGACCCCGAGTTCGACCTCGACTTACTGGTAGTGTCGGAGTTCCCCGATCTCTTTCCACGGGAACTGCCCGGCATGCCACCCACTCGGGAGGTAGAGTTCACCATCGAGCTACTACCTGGTACCAGACCGATAGCCAAGGTACCATACCGTATGGCTCCGGCAGAAATGATTGAGTTAAAGGAACAATTGAAGGACTTGTTAGACAAAAAGGGTTCATTAGACCCAGTGTATCACCATGGGGAGCGCCAGTTCTCTTCGTGAAGAAGAAGGATGGTAGTCTCCGCCTCTGCATCGACTACAGATAGTTGAACGCAGTGACTGTGAAGAATAAGTATCCACTACCCCGCATTGATGATCTGTTCGATCAGTTGAAGGGAGCATCTGTGTTTTCCAAGATTGATCTCAGATCGGGGTATCATCAGATAGCCATTAAGGAGGGAGACATTGAGAAGACGGCATTCCGGACACGATACGGCCACTATGAGTTCACAGTGATGCCGTTCGGTTTGTCAAACGCACCAGCGAAGTTTATGGATCTGATGAACCGCTTGTTCCGGGAGCAGCTGGACAAGTCGGTTGTGGTGTTTATTGATGATATTTTGATATACTCGAAATCGAGGGCTGAGCACGAGGGACACCTGAGGAGAGTGTTGGAGACATTAAGGGAGAACCAGCTATATGCTAAGTTCTCCAAATGTGAGTTTTGGCTTGACCAGGTCTCTTTCCTGGGTCATGTCATCTCAGACGCTGGGATCTCAGTAGATCCAGTAAAGATTGATGCCGTACGTACCTGGCCAAGACCGAAGACTGTTACCGACATTTGGAGCTTTCTTGGTTTGGCAGGCTACTACCGGAGGTTTGTTAAGGATTTCAGCAAGGTCGCGAAGCCGATGACCAGTCTGATGAAGAAAGATGCACCGTTCGTTTGGACGGATGATTGTGAGATATCGTTTAAGAGTTTGAAGGACTCACTGACCACTGCACCGGTTATGACTATTCCAGACGGCACTGAGGGCTTTGAGGTTTACTGTGATGCATCCGGCAAAGGGCTGGGTTGCGTGCTCATGCAACATGGCAAGGTGGTGGCATATGCCTCACGCCAGTTGAAGAAACATGAGGAGAACTACCCCAAACATGATTTAGAGCTGGGAGTTGTAGTCTTCGCTTTGAAGATATGGCGCCACTACTTATACGGGGTTAGTGTGACGATCTACACCGATCATAAGAGTTTGAGATACATATTCACTCAGAAGGAGTTGAACCTTCGACAGAGGAGATGGTTAGAGTTTCTGAAAGACTATGACATTGACCTCAAGTACAAAGAAGGGAAGGCCAATGTTGTAGCGGACGCCCTGAGTCGTCGAGCACACTCACTCCATTCGCTAGTTTCTTTCTCCAGCTTGGTTGATGAGGTGCGATAGGCTCAGAGGACAGATGGGTACATGAGAGAGGTCAGACAGAAGCTGATAGATGGTACCTTTGAGAGTCAGAAATATGACTTCAGACTTCATGATGATGATCTGATCAGACTTAAGGGCCGGTTATGCATACCACGAGGCAGCACAGATTTGAAAGACCGTATACTTAGAGAATCACGCTGTTCTTCAGTTTCCATCCATCCGGGAGCCTCTAAGATGTATAAAGACATGAAGAGATACTTCTGGTGGTCGGGAATGAAGGCAGATGTTACCGAGTTCGTCTTGAGGTGTCTCACATGCCAGAAGGTGAAATTCGAGCACCGACGACCGGGCGGAATGGTACAGTCGATGCCAGTTCCGGAGTGGAAGTTCCATGATATCTCCATGGACTTCGTAGTTGGACTTCCACCTGCTAGGGGAGATCTCAACATGATTTGGGTAGTGGTGGATCGCCTTACCAAAGTAGCCCGATTCATACCGATGAAGGATACTTGGAAGGTGACCAAATTAGCTGAGTTGTTTGAGAAAGAAATCATGAGACATCACGGGATACCGAAGACCATAGTGTTAGATAGAGATACCAGATTCCTTTCGAGGTACTGGAGAGCTACCAGAGAAGCGTTAGGTACAGAACTGAAGTTGTGTACCGCGTTCCATCCTCAGACAGATGGTCAGACTGAGTGTACGATTCAGACACTCGAGGACATGTTGAGGGCATGTGCCTTAGACTTCCAGGGCAGTTGGATTGACAAATTGCATCTGATCGAGTTTTCTTATAACAACAGCTATCACGCTTCGATCAAGATGGCACCTTTTCAAGCGTTGTACGGTAGACCATGTCGTACACCGCTCTGCTGGGATGAGTCGAGTGAGACGGTCATTATAGGACCAGAATACTTAGAGCAAGTTAAGGCTGAAGTTCAGCAAATCAGAGAGAACATGAAAGCTGCTCAGGATAGGCAGAAGTCGTATGCTGATATTCGACGACGAGACCTAGAGTTTGCAGTGGGCGACCAGGTATTTCTGCGAGTATCTCCGATGAAGGGAGTGTTTAGATTCGGGTAGAAAGGCAAGCTGAGTCCTAAATTTGTTGGTCCTTATGAGATTACAGAGCGGGTGGGCCCGGTCGCTTACAGGTTGAATTTACCTGCTGAACTGGGTAAAGTGCATGATGTTTTTCATGTTTCACAGCTAAAGAAATACATGCACCACCCCTCCTATGTGTTGGAACCTGAAACGTTGACGTTGGAACCAAATATGAGATTCGTGGAGACTCCTCGGAGAATTTTGGAGAGTAAGACTAGGGACACTCGCCATAAGTCAGTGCGACTGGTGAAGGTTCGCTGGTCTAACCAGGATGTCAAAGAGGCCACGTGGGAATTAGAGGATAAGATGAGATCGAAGTACCCTTCGTTGTTTACTGACTAGATCGTCTGTATAGGGTAGGGGGCGTACCCCTTTTTAAGGGGGGTCGAGCTTCCTCGCTTTTGAGTTAGAAAACGAATATGTTTGTCGTTTGTTTGGTCGTGTAAGATGTGATTTTGTGTAAGTTGCTACACTTTGGTGATAAGTTTGAAATATGTATAATACTTATGTATTGTATTTGTGGAAGACCTTTGAGTCTTGAGGCGTGTGGATGTGAATGTAAGATGTGGTGTTAAAATTAAGGGAATTGAGTACCGTAAATGGTTAAGTATATATGTGAACTTTGGGGACAAAGTTCTTTTAAGGGGGGTAGATTGAAATACCCCAAACCTAGATATAGTGTTTAGATGATAAACTAAGGTATAAGAAGGCTAAATAATGCCTTAGAAACATTAAGAAACATTTTTAATCAAAGAAAACATAAGGAGACACCAAAAGAGCTGTTTAAGCAAAAACGTGCTCTAAGCTTGGAGAAACTTGGGTGAGCACCCAAATATCATAATAAGACATTATTAACATCCTAATGGTCATATTAAATCAATTACCAAAGAAAACCAAGCTCAAAAACAAGTTAAAACACAAAATGTGCTTTAAGGAGTCTTAAAGCACATTTTTGAAAAAAATTGTCTTGTAAATGGGTTTTGAATAGCTAAATGTCCATCATTACTCTTTAATTAACATGTGTACTACTTAGTATCACATTATGAAGTCTAAATCAATGGGAAATCAAAAATTTCACAATTATGTGCACTAGTTTGTGAATAGTAACCAAATAGTGCCTAGTTTAGTCTTTAATTAATTAAGTCTAATTAGTTGGCCAAACAAGACCATGACCAGCCCAAATTAATAAGGGGGCCGGTTTCTAAGGGGGATGAGTCACCATGAGTAGCCAAATAATATTAGGAAAGAGAGGGAAAAAGTACAAGGGTACTATTTGCTTTTGTAAAGAAACATAAATATCTTACTTTTGTATACCTCTCTCCTCACATCTTCATTCTCTTCTCTCACCACTGGTTTCTACTGCTCTCTTTCTTCTCCATCACGTTGAAGAACAACTCCATGCTAGCTCCACTTTGTTTTGACCACTACTCACTCATCTTAGCTCCAAAACCAAAACAAAGTATATATTCTTCTTAGTTTGCTCAAGCTCTTCCTTTCTCTCTTTCCAAAACTTCAAGAGGTCCATTTTGGTGCCAAGGCAAACCACCATTAGAGGAGGAAACTCAAGCTTGGAGACTCCATTGGCTTCTCCATTCTCTTAAGGTAAAGAAAATGTAAGAAAATCTAGGTTTCCACCATTTTCTTCACATGTCCGAAAATTTGTACTCATGGGACTCCATTTTTTATGCCTTGTTCTAGCTTGTTTCTACTCTCCAAAGGATAGAGGAGGTCCTCATTGACTCATATTCAAGCTTGTCTTGAGAAACCAAGGTAAAACAATCAATTTAATACCTTAAAACACATTTTTAACCTAGGTTTTATTCCTTAAGGTTAGTGTGTTGTTTAGTACCCATTGGAGTCATTGAATATTGGTTAGAACATTGGTAAGGGGGACTTGGTTGGTGGCCGAGATTGTTCAAGAAAAATCTAAGGAGAAAAGTTTGAGGAGCTTGTGAAAGAACAAGGTAAATTACTTGTCTTAAGGTGTTTTAATGCATTAAGGGATGGGTTATGGATAAGTAACAAGTTTAGCTTAGAATTTACAATGAATAAGGGATATAAAACTTAGGGGAAAGAATACTATTATATTGAGAACTTATGACTAAAGAGCTAATGAGAAAAGAGGTAGTTAAGCAATGTTGAAATGAATTACAAGAAGCATTTTATTTCAATGGGATCCTTGTTTTGTGTATTCGCAGGTCAAAGGCAAATATATGTGGAAATTCAGTGGTTAAGATTATTGTCATTTAAGGGCCTAAGTGCCAAGCATTTTAAGTTATTGCACTATATGATGATGTGGTGTAGTTTTGGTGTAAGTAGAGTGTTAAGAATGTGTGGAAAGAATTTGGGTGATAAAGATTGTTAAATGGTGAAAAACCTAAGTGTTTGGGTGTAGAAGTATACTAGGGAAGCCATGTCAAAATTTAGTGAGAAAACAAGGAGCTTAAGGTGTATAAATGAAGTTTGATGACCTAGAAGGTACTAGGAATTCTTAAGGCTTAAATTGGTGAAAGAAAGTGAACTAGTGTGTTCTTGAGTGTTTAAAGGACTTAGGAGTTGTCTTGAGGCAATTAGAGTTTAAATGAGTGAGTTTGATGCTCTAGGGTTATAGTGGGAGTTTGGTTAAGTCTTGTGCAAGTTTTGATAACTAAAGGAAGAATAATGCTCACAAGAATCTAAGTGTAAGCTTGAGGAGTTTTGAGGGTTTGTGTAAAAGAAATGGGAATGAGTAATAAAGTTCTAGGAGTGGTGATAATGCCTATGGAGAAACACTTTGGTTAGTTGAGTTATTAGGCAAGTTTACATGATAGAAGTGTAGGAAACTATGTATGGACGTTAGGAATTTTTGGTAAGAACTTGAGTGAATGACCAAGAGATTAGGTATGAGAAGATGGATGCATTAGGAGGATTTTAAGGTGCTAAAATGATGTTAAAACATTCTAGGATACTTATGAAAAGGTTAGGAAAAGATTGAATAAGAATTGAGGTTGAACAGAGGTCAAAAATCATCATTCTGGACACATTTAGTGTAGGTCCGGGTTTGCAAACTAGCACACAAACCCGGACCACACCCAAAACTATCCAGAGAGTTTAGCCGTGAGATGGTCCGGGTTTGCATCCCAGTACTCAAACCCGGACCAGTCCTAAAATTGTCCAGAAACTTTTGCAATGTATTGGTCCGGGTTTACAACCTCGGACACAAACCCGGACCCATCAAAAAAAGCTACAGAATGTTGAAAAATGGGATTTTAAGGTTGGGACTTGTTTGGTAATGATACTACAAGATTGTTAGGACATAATTAATGACATATAAAGGTCATTAGAGGCTTAAACAAGCTTAAGAAATAATGAGAAGTAAGTGGCTTTTGAGGTTAAGATTAAACTATAAAGATTCAGTGATTTTTAGTGGGTAAACACTAGTGGTTAAGTAAGATAAGTAAGTTGGGGTGAGTTAAGCAACTAATAACCTAAAATTGAATGAATGATTTAGGACTTGTGAATTGGGACCCGGAAGAAGAGTAAGCAAACAACCACCGACGGTGAACGGTACAGTCTTTCTTGTGACCTGCTTGCTAACGAGGTGTCCCTCGGCTTGTGTGCTATCTGTTTATTTGCTATGACTAAGACAAGATAAAGCATGCAACCGGTTATATATGTTCTCGTTGTGAAGGTGTTCTCTTTACACTAACCCACGAGATTTGAGATTGTTACTAACTAAGTTTAGCACTTACTGAGTTAGAAAAGGAGTTAAGTATTGGTATCTGTTGGTTAATACCCGTTAAGGTTTAACTAACACATGGTTTGTAAGATTTTCACTAACTGGAACTTAAGGGGGGAGTGAGGAACCCGAGACTGACTCCGGTCATGCATGCTAAGGAAAAAGGGGGTCGGTATCTGAATCAGGTCCGACTTCCGCTTGAGGACTTGTCTTCGGACTTGTTGCCTAGGGTCGGTTGCCGGCTCAGCTACACTGGACTCCCGTCCAAGGTAGGTGGCATTAAGATGGTGCGGTAGGATCACCTAAATCCTAAGATTGAGATAAGTTACGACCACTTCTAACTAAAGAACGGTTTGTATTCTGAGGTCAAGTTAAGGGCTAAGGTTGTGGAAAATTAAGTTGGACTAAGGACAAGTGGCATTGAGTTTGAGGAGTTGAATATTTAACTCACTTACTAAGGGAACGCATTTAAGTCGTTCAATGTGTGTGGACTATCTGTTCATTGTGGATTGTTGTTTATAGCACTTTATACTATGATTGTGTTTCTAATCAATTTCCATGCTATCGACAATTAGTCGTCGTAGCCCCGTTAGCTTGGGGGCCATGAGAGGGCGTACCAGCATTCATGCTGACCCCCTTTGGGGGCTGTTTTTATTTTGCAGGTAAGCGTCCGATGAGGAGTCACCCTGAGAGTGGGGGTGGTTAGACTTAGGATGGGTCTATTCATTTTGAGCGCGGGTTGCGCTTGTGCGCCCGTCTGTTTATATTGAAACTGATGTAAGTTGGTGTTTATGACTTAGATACTTAAACTCGGTTGGTTGGTGGTATTTTGGTCGGTGGTATTTTGGTTGGTTGTATATTTTGGATAAGTGTTGTAAATCGGTAAGGTTCGGTATATTCTAATGATCAGACCGTGGCAAGGTCCCGGTGTTTGTTATTTCCGCTGCGACGTTTTCGTTTAAGTGTTAAGTTTTGCGATAACCACGATTGGCTTTGGACGGGGTGTTACAGTTCTACGGACCGTAAGTAAGTTCAAACCAAATCAGTTGTACACCTCAGACAGTCAAGGAGAAGGAACTCAGTTATGATAACGAGTACAAAGGAACTCAAAGAATTCATTTGAGGATAAGGAATAAGAGTTAGAAAGTGCAAAAGCATGAAATAGGAAGTATAGATATTGGATGTGCCTCAAAGAATCCAAAGTAATACACGATAGCTGGAAGGGATACCCAGTCTAAACACAGTAAGGCAAATGCCTAACGTTGACACAACAATGTTCAACAAACGGGACGTAGTTCCCAGAACAACCACAAGACTTCCAAGAAGTATAAATTCGTCGTTGGAGGAGATGTTAAACCCAGTCCAGAACACTAGGAGAAGGCATCAATGGTCTACCCTACAATGGGAGACATTGCAACCCTAAACGGGAAGGTTCGGTATATAGTACCGCAGGCAGTATATTGGCTGAACACACTCATACTGAGTAGCCAGGTATAATGGCGTAACTTAACAACACCCAGGAGCAATCCTTGAAGGGTGTTTTAGTCAACAACAGTTGAATGAAGTGTCGTAATAACAACACAGGAGCTAAGATGAACACTCGGTTAGAACACCGAAGGGATTTCACCTGTCAGGAAATACCCTAAAACATTAAGAGTCACAGATTAATACCGGATTGCCTAACGGACCTCCCATGAACGGAAGCGTGATACAACGACCTCGCTATAGAGCCTAGTAATACCTCTAACCGTATAATGGTATGCGGAGAAGCCAAAACATGTACAAATAGCCTGCAAGGAGCATAACTCGCAACAATAAGGCTTAAAAGCCACGAACCAACTACGTCACATAGATTAAATGGTTGTGAACCCACGTTAGATGATAAGAAGAACTGCCGAGAATGGAGAGTAGTAAGGGAAGAAATGTTATTTCCTACAATGAATGGAGTGACAATCGAATAGCTCGATTTGAATTCAATATAATGAGTAGCCTTGAGTAATGGCTACGTCAATGCCACTATCACTAGACCATCAGCCTAGTATGTAGTTGACGAGACTTTTAATTGCGTCCATGCCTTCTATAGCAATGGTAGCACAGAGGCATAGGAATAGTGATGATGACAACACTAATCTAGCCACATTTACGCACCATGAGGAATCAGAGGAGTGAAGATACCCCTTGTCATCATGAGACCACCAATGCGGTGATTATGTGAACCCTTAGAAAAGGCTTCCACCTACTATAACATCAAACTTGTGCACGTAATTATTGCCAAAAGACAACTGAACAAGGAAGCGAGATTTCCAAACTAGTACGACTAGAAGAGAGCTTTGGTAGCAACTGTTGAAAACCGAAAGACTAGTCGATCTAGAAGTAAACACCGAATGTGTACAATATAAATTGTAGAAGGATAACACTTAGAGAGCATAGAGACTTTAAGGAGTAGTATACTCTGTAGTCAACAAAGCAAATAACGAGCCATGGTGTAATGGCGGAAATACATGAGTGGAAACTAACATGGTAAACCCTCGTGAGGATTGTGAGTAAAGTAAGCCCTTAACATGGGCTCTCACTTGTCAAAGATGGTATACTCTTCTACTAGAGAACGGGACACGTAAACCCTTGGAGTTTCATGGGATGTCCCAATGATGTGCATAGAGAAACAAGGATGCACAACCAAACATTATATCTAATGCCAGGATTTAGAAGGAAGTGAGTGTCAAAAATAATCAATGTGAATGCATATTTGACACCACGAATGACCAACACTCAAGAGAGCTTATAACTCGATAAATTACTTCATCCTTGGTCAACTAGGATACTTGGCAAATTATATCATAAATAATGAAGTTATGTGAGATAAGCTAACCTACACATTAAACCTATACTGAAATAAAACATCTCCACATTGGATAGATAACGACATTACGGTATGCTACGGCAACCGCCATACACACGAATATAGAAAACTCCCGGTGTGTTCACACCACAAGGGGATTGAGTATAAACGTAACAATTGAAGTGTACGGTGGGGATTGAGTATAAAGGCAAGATATCACAGTAGCAAAGGCCGTGAAAACAATGTTGTATAATGAGTTGGAATATGGTGAGCCACTAGCGACCACTATGAGAATGTAGTTAGACAATAATATGGGAAACAAACCATGAGCTGGACTCAGCGGAGTCGAGAAGCATGAATTGGTAAATAGACTAGGCGTTAAGGCCCATAGTCTGAGCCATATAACAAGGATCTCACAAAGAACGTATAGTCCATTCCTAATGCATATACCTAGTGGATCAACTCGATAAGAGGATTAATAACTTGGGATAAGAATACCCAAGTGCGAAGACGACATACCGTACGAAATACGGAAGACTCGCAAGCGCAACAAGGAATATGGTGCAAGCCAGTTAAACGAAACCTTAGAGATAACCGTGCGGCCTTCGGCCAATGATGCACGAAGAAGGTTGGACATGCCAACTATCACAGCAAGTGAATTCCGCTAAAATAAAAGTAGGAATGAGATTATAAACATTATGAGGATCAATGCATATAAAATGCAAGATCGTACAATGGAAGAATACTGGTACAGTGAATAACCAGGAATCAATGATCAGAGGAAGCACTACAAAAAAAGATAGTAGCTTGACCTCAACCGACAACAAGTCAGAAGAAGTAAGTGAATAATCACCGAACTATACAATTGCATGCAAAATAGATTTCTAGAACTGGATAGAAAATCTATAACCCAATGAGTTCACGTACAGTAAGGGATACCACACACCGGTTAAGAAACCGTATATCCCAAGAAAGAAAAAAGGGATACGAAATGGATTTGTAACACATTTAGAATAACAACAGAGCCAATTAAGCACTAAAGTTATCAGGGTCACGCAGCAGAAGCTAGTGGGCCCTAGCTAAGAGGTTTAATACACCTAGTAAGTATGAGAGAATGACTATCAATGCCTTGAAGCTCGATAGGCTAGAACCGAACCAGTTATGAGTTAAATAAACTCCAATGAAATTCTTGGTGTAGGGACTAAACCGTCAACATGGTTAAGACCCTTTGACCAGAATATGTTGTATAATAGACTGTATGGAAGCTAGAATGCTTCTGGATGCCCAAATTGAGTGAACTATTGTTCAATGATAACTATTGGTAGATTATGTGGGCGTAATTCCTTTTTAAGGGGGTAGGGCGAAAACCGCTTAGTGTATGTTTCACGTATTCATTACATAAACTACAATATGTATATCACAAATGAGAATTGGTTAGATGATTGGTACTCATGTTAAATAAGCATATGTATCCATTCATAGCGTAATTGTGGTAATTGCGCACAAGAGATGCGAATACCATAGGATGAATATACCTACCTTGTAACCCCAGTTTGAGAGTATTAGTAGAAAGGTGAAATACCCCTAAATTAATTTAAATTAATTTAGGGGATTTCTTTTATTAAACCTTTAATAATACTATTAAGTATTAAATTATTATATGGAATTATGAATATTAAATTATTATATGGAATTATGAATATTAAATTATTATATGGGGTTGTGAAATTTATTTAGGGGTTTTCTCCTATTTAACCCTAATTATTATATATTATTGTATAGTATTATGAATTTAATAATAAGATTTATAAGTCAATAAATCTTGGGAAAATTTCTAAACAATCCAAATATATTATAAATATTTTAGGAAGTGTTGTAACATTGTTTTGAAACATAAAAGTCAATATAAAATTCTAGAAACCTTAAAGCTTATTAAGCCTTGCTAGAGTTGACTTTTTGAGAATGGTCAAACCAGGCCATGAAACCTATACCAATAAATAGGTTATGAAAAACCATGAAGATCGATAAAAAGAACGTCAAAAACGGATCATCCTAGCCAAAGTTATGCTAGATTGAAGTTTTGAGTCAAAATTTGAAAGATGCCACGTGTCACTCTGTCACGGGTCGCCAACACTTAGCCAATTTATCCCTTGAATTTCGGTAACAGAATTCATGACTTTGCCCTAACTTTAGACGGCTATAACTTTTACATCTCTCAATATTTTTCCATGCCGTCTTCACCATTCTCTTCTCCTACAATTCCTCTTTCCAACTATTACTCATACAAACCCTAAATCCTTCTGAGTCAACCGGAAAATCGAGCCAAAGTAGCCGCCTTGCGAAACTGTTTCCAGAATTCTAGATTTTTCTTCGTTTTCAGGTAACTTGCGTCGACCATAACTTCTTCGTTAATCAACCAAAATTCGATTTCTTTAGCTCGTTGTAAAGATCTCTAATCCCTCTACAATTTTTGTGTTTATGCCCAAGTCTGATTCGTAAACAGTTGGGAGATATAGAGGTCTAAAGTTTCGGTTTCAACAGCACATAAAATAACACCAAAACAGAGAGGTAAACTCGTGATTTGAGACTTTAATATCTTTCTTTGTGATGCGAGTTAGGATTAGTTCTTGCTATCAATACGTAGATCTAAGTTTGATCTTTCCAATGAGCCCTTACACATAGCCTAACTCAATCTGTGCTGAAACTTATAGTGCTTCGAAGTTGACTACTCGAACAGGCAAGGTTCGAATGTGTTTCCAGAAAACCGAAGCCTATTTGCCCCGTTCTTGCAATTTCCGGTGAGTTTCTTTCAAATTCTTCCGATGATGCTAACCGATTATGCATTGTCGACCAAACCCACTTACCAATTTCATCTATTATGCTTTATACTGAGAGAATTTGACAGATTAAAACTCGAAACCCTCTGAAACCCTAAGTCGACTTACCAGAATCGAAACCTGATGAACTCTGCATTATAATTGGGGAAATTGATACCAATAGAACCGAAATTTGATTACGAATCCATAGAAACAAGAATCACTCGATTTCATTCTGTAGATTGTGAGAAAAACGTGAATTAGTACTCGAAGTCCATAGTTGAATCGCGGATGAACTCGTCGTTCAGCGTCCGTCGGATCTTAGTTAAGAGATTTGGACGGCTGAGATTAAAACGTTTCAGATTAAGTTTTTATAAATTCCAGTAAATAGTCCTAACTTGTTGGGTTAATTTAAATATCTTCCCGAATGTATTTTGACTTGAAATTTTAACCATAGATTCCTTATTTTATCTAGTTTATTTTGATGTAAATTATTATGGTTTTGGAGTTTTTAAACATAAGTTATGATTTTTACAAGTTACGGGTTTTCTGGAATTTTGGCTAAATTAAAAAGATACTTTTATGAAATAAAAATTTTATAATATGTCTAAAATGTTATAGTTACTGTATATTAAATTTGGGAATTTTTGAGCAATGGTAAAAGGTTTTAAAAATTGTGTTTATGAGTTTTTCATAAGAATAACCTATAATATAAGGTTTTTAATGTAATCAAAAATTAGAGTGTAGTTGATTAATGAACTTTATAGGTTGGGGAAAATATAATAATACTAATTAACATTTAATACAGTATGTTTATAAATATTTTGGGTATTAACTTTAAGTGGGGTAAAAATTGTTACATATATTATATATATATTTATATGAGAGAAATAAAATAGAAACTTATATTAAATCAAGGAATTTAACTAAACTACATTTTATTTATTATATAATATGGAAGCTAATATGTTTAACTAAAACTAAGGGAAACTTTATTTTATAAACCATAAATCAGTTGGGATATGTCTAAAAGATATTAAATATAATTAAATACAATAGAATTTCTTGAAGAATGTTCTGGATAAATCTTAATATTGTATATATATATATATATATATATATATATATATATAGGAAGGATATATATAAATACAATATAAATAGATAAAGGAAATAACATTCCTTGTGAGAAATATAATAGGAAGGATATATATGTATATGATAAAGTAATAAATAAAAGGAATAAAATACCTTATAGAAAATGTAATATGAAGGAATTAATGAGTTAAACTAAACCTCTACATAATACTAATAATAGAATACTATATGAGGTGGTATTATTTTATGGTTATGAACTGAGTTTTTAGTTACCTTTGAATTTCTAGGTTTATATTAACGGTATTAAAATACATGTATGTATTTAGTCAGTGACCACAATGTAAATCTATAATTGGGTTAAGAAATAATAAGTTGAAATTTAGGAATATTTGTAATTAGTTTACATAAAGTGTTACACAAATAGATCTTATTATTTAATTGATAATAAAATGAATGAAATACTTTTACATTTAAATGTTCTTATTATATAAACAATAATAAAGTAAATGAGTTACTTTTACATCTAAATGTGAAGAGGATAAGTAAGTCTAGATTTAATCATTTCTTGATATTTATAGTATTGAGTAATAACTTAATATCTTGTGATAAAATCCTTAAAAGGGTTATGATAGAAAACTATATTAGACTATGATTTGGGAATTTATCTAAATAATAATCCTTAAGTTTCTTGGCATTAGATAAGCCATATGAAATACATTTATAACATTTATTACCAATACTTAGGATGTGAGTTTACAATTAAGTGAGGTATTTAGCAGTTAGAATTTATAGAAGGTTTATAAATAGGAATTTGATACTTAAAACCTTTGAACCTTTTATTAGATAAAACTAAGTTACATAAGATATTATATTGATATACTTTACGGTAATGGGAAATAATGATATGTTGTTTTGAATATAAAATATGAGAATTTTCATAATGGTTTATCTTATTAAATAATTAACAATTTCGCTTGCGAACCAGAATTTA
Source organism: Limonium bicolor (assembly GCA_023374045.1). Lineage (NCBI taxonomy): Eukaryota > Viridiplantae > Streptophyta > Magnoliopsida > Caryophyllales > Plumbaginaceae > Limonium > Limonium bicolor. The sequence continues at coordinate 311,944,088 of CM041778.1, forward strand.
ATTCTTTGATAAATACTACTCTATGTAGATATATTGTCCATCTTAAATACAATAAAGGAAATTAATTTATTAAGTTATTCCTTTGAAACCTTAGGTTTTGTGAAACAATTTAAAACGTATTTAAGGCTTAAGTTTATTGAAGTTTAGTACTAAAGGATTATACATAGTCTATAGAGTGAATGGGTGTAAAAATAAAATATTTAGGAGATTAAAGGTAAGTAAGGATACATAAAAGGTTATATTTAAACACCTTATTATATAGGTAATAATTAAGCAAATAATGTACCTTGTGAATACTAAATGTAAGAGTTCGATAAGTCTAAGTTAACTATAATGTAGTTGTTTCAATATGAGAGGTAATTCAACATCTTATGGCAAGATTATTAGACGGTTATAATAGGAAGTCATTCTGAACTAAGGATATGATAATTGAGTTTAGTGGCTTAATTAAGCTATAATAAATTGTATCTACAACATTATGATTCCAATATACAAGATGTAGATCTTAATTAAGTTAAGGGAAAGACTTAATCATAATGACCTCGTTTGGGGACAGCTTCTGGCAGCTGTCAGCTTCTCAATTTCTAAAATCAGCAGGCTTCCACCAAACACCCAAAACCAGTAGCTGACAGCTTCTACAAAACCATCAGCAGACAGCTTCTCAATTTTCAGCAGCAGAATCTAATAATTGTCTCTACTTTTTAAAACCATCAGCAAGTGTTCCACCAAACACCAAAACCAGCAGCTGACAGCTTCTGCAAAACCATCAGCAGACAGCTTCTCAATTTCCAGCAGCAAGACACAACAGCAGCTCCTAGCAGCTGTCCCCAAACGAACCCAATCTAGTAGATATTGTTTAAATACATAATCTTTACATTGTGAATTAATAGTATAGTATTCTAAGATAAACCTATTGTAGGTCATAAGACAATGTTTATTCTAAAGTAAGAGTAAAAGTATTGAGCTTAAGAATTGTTATTGAAATTCTAAGATTGATTGAATAACATATAATGCACTTATGTTATAAAGGTCTTTAATGTGAGAATTATGGTTAAGTATGGGTAAAGTGGATGAGGGTGGAACAATTAACAAGTGTTAATAAAATACATTCCTTGGTCTTACAACCTTGAGTAATACAACATTCTCAGACAAGTCAAAGGTTATACATAACATTTAAGTGAGGGCTTAAAAGACAATTGGGACTTAGAAGTAAGAGTGAGGAGTTTATTTAAGCTTAACGTAGGCTTCGAGTGATTGATGATAGACTGCCTTTAATATTCTTCAGAGTACTGTTGATTGTTTGCGCAAGTTGACTAGAACTGCTACAGCGTTATCCAGGTACGATTTCTCGTACTCAGCTTGTGGTGTTTTGGACTTTATGGAATGTTCTGTACGATTTCTCGTACTCAGCTTGTTGTGTTTTGGACCCTATGGAATGTTTTGTACGATTTCTCGTACTCGATACTTTTGCTGATGGACTTTATGGAATGTTTTGGAACACCAACTGATCTTGAATGGATTTCAAAAGGAAACTGTTTGGGTGACTAACTGAGCTTGCTGTGACTAACTGAGCCTGTATGTGAAACTTCCTTGGTTATTGGTTCCTCCTATCTAGTTGTTTCACTAGATATTAACTGCCTAGGGTTTACGCTTCTGCACTCTGTAGGACTGAGTGTTTTGGTATTGCTCTGGTGCAGTTAATGATCTAGTGGGGTAACTGGGAATATATGAAAGTATCTGGCATTGGTAAATTCTTCCTTTGGACTATGGGTATTGTTTCATCCATGAGTCGAGTTTGATCAGCCTAATTGGGAATGGATTCTTTCTATTGGGTATTAATTGTTGAGGGTTTACGCCTCTACACTCTGTAGGACTGAGTGTTTTGGTATTCTTGTGCAGTTAATAATCTAATGGGAATATGGGAAATGTTAATCTTGGTACTGGGTATGGATTATTTATATTAAGTGGTGCACACACTTTTCACCGATGACCGAGAACGGGTCGGTGGCAGCGGAGGTCTGCTATACCTCGTCCATCTGGACAACTGACAGCGGAGGTCTGTTTACCTCGTCCTTGTGACAACTGACAGCGGAGGTCTGTTTACCTCGTCCTTGTGACAACTGACTGGCGGTGGGGGCCATCTCTCCCAATTGGTTTATTCCACTCTTGAGCATATTTTGTCTATGGGAATCATCTTCTAAAATGGTGGAGACATAAACTGTCTACCACGGGTTATGGATATTAATGTCACTCCTAGTCCTTTGTGACTACTTAAGTCTTTCACTTCTTAACCAGAATTGGTTCTAACATCAACAATGGATGCTTACTAACTATGTGGTGTGACTACTTAAGTGGATGACTTGGTTTGGAAGTGCTTTATCTCTGTTTTACTTTTAAGAGTTTGTTTTCATGTTACTGTTTATTTGAAGAGTTATGTTTTATAAGTTTGTTTTTGGAGAATTGTACCAGTTCCATTCCAGGGAACTGACCCGCCCCTTTTGGGGTGGGCTGCTTGGTTTCATCTTGCAGGTACGAATTGATTTACAGGTGGCCACGAAGAGAATGAGCGTTTGGGATGGGACTAGGTTTTGTGGAGAGTTAATGTGTTTAATTTCTATTATGTTTGTGTTAAGTTTTTCTCGAGTTCAGACCATAGCTTTTGTAGATTGTAAGTTGTAATTGGTGAGGTTTGGTGCCGGGTGTCTGGAACCCGATGGTCTGTAATCGCCTTAGAGTTTTATTTCCGCTATACTAAGTACGATAAGATTTTGGTTGAGATAAACCAAATATTAAGCTATTTTTCAAAAGCATACTCATGGAGAATACATTGCTAAAAATGCAATCCTTTAAAAGCTAGTACACAAATTCCAAGAATTTTAAAGAATACTTTTGGTTGAAAACAGTATACAAATAGAACTTACATAATTAAATTAGTATTGATATTATGTGAAAGTACTTCAACTCCTTTAAAGTTTGAAAATAAATCTCATGAACTACTTGGTATCAATTTATTACCTAAAGATAATGTTTAAGATAAATCTTAAGTCTAGAAAATTATTAAGCTAACAAGAACTAGTAGCGTATTAGAAAAGATCAACATCTGAACTTGTAAAACACATTAAAACTCTATGTTAACTTTAGAAAGAAAACACATAAACCTAACACCCTACGGGAAGTGCCTGGTGCGACGAACTCCTAGGCTGAAAGTAGTGGGGGTGCACACCCACTTCTAGAAGTTTAGGGGCTAGACAAGCCTTGTCACCTAACTGTAAATAATCTTCTACTCAGGTGATGGATTGTGTTGAACTTGAGAGGAAGTGGTGGTAAGACGTTACCATCATGGAATCTTGAGCTAGGCATATTTCATTACTAGCCACAATGAACAGTTCAAAGCTCGTATATTAAGATCCAGTACTAAATTCATGCATGTAAAGAGTTTACGAAGTTAAATCCTTGGTGAAATAAAAAATACTTACCTATGGAGTGAAAACACATGAGTAATAATAAACTAAATATTATTGAGCCTTAAATACTTGGAGCATTGAGTGTCTAGTGAAAAATTGAGAGTTACTTAAAGATTTGGAAATCCTCATGTTTATTTAGAATTTTAACCTTATACATAGATAAAATCTTAGAAGTCACACTAAGAGTGATATTTACAAAGCCACCATTGTCTAAGGGAGTACTAAGATTTAATAATCAGGAGAATACTTACATAGAACAAACCTTAAGAAAAATAATTACCAAGAGTGAGTGAGTTTTCATTAGACTAGCTCATTTGACTTAAAATTTTATATAGAGTCCCTACCTTAAAATATATATATATATATATATATAAATTTTAAGGTAAAGGAATCAGATTTTGGAAGAACTTCCTAAAATTCTGCCTTGGGTGAAGTTATATAATAAGTAAATTTTATAAAGTAAACACTGTATGAATCGTCTAAAATACGATAGTTAATTATAAAAACAATTGAAACTTGAAAAGTCACAGAAAATATTTATCTTATAGAGTTTTAACATATGGTTGACTAATAAACCCTTGACGATGATTTTGGAAGATTAGTGAGGATTATTAACTGATCTGAAACATTATTATAAACTACTCAAATACGTTACACCTGGTTTATAGCTTGGTAATATAATTAATATGATAAATGATCATATATGGACATATAATTCGTATCAGTCATTAAAGGAATGGATAATAATCATAAGATAAAATTTTATAACCACCAAGGAAATACAATTACATAACAATCAAGAGATACAGATATAATTAACGATCATAGATAAAATCAAGAGTAAATTACTCAGAACCCCCTTGAGGATTTGGGATATTATTGTTAACCCCCTTGTGTTTGTCATAATTATTGGTAACCACCTCAAGGTTAAGGTATCTTTGACTACGAGCCCCTGAACTATACTTGTGATCAAAACGTTAACTATGTGTTGACCTATCAGCTTAATCACATTAATAATGATAGGCTGGACAACAAAACTGCTTAATTAACATCATCTAACTCTCTCTCATCCCACTTTAGATACATTTTCAAGGAAGGGTTGGCATTTTTAGGAAAATAATAATGCAGCTTAAGTAGTGTTTTTTGTCCAGCATGACCTTATTAATATGATTAAGCTGATACGTTAACACGTAGTTAACTTCTTGATAATAGAGTTATAGTTCGGGGGCTCATAGTCAAAGATACCTTAACCTCAAGGTGGTTGCTAGTAATTATGATAAACACAAGGTGGTTAACTGTAATATCCTAAATTCTCAAGGGGGTTCTGAGTAATTTACTCTAAAATCAACGGTGCAGTAAAATTCACAACAAAGCTGGTTAATAAGGTGTTGAATTCTTTGAATGTGCCGTTAGTAGCGGTACGAGGGTGTACCTTAGCTCTTTTAAGGGGGATATGCTGGCATACTCCTCCTTCGTTATCTCATCCGGACTATGCCTCGTTGCATTGTTAGTAAAGGGAGAACAATATTAGCAGAATGAGAGGTGTTTGTATGTGTTTGGTTTTTTACGATATGACACAGTATGTGACTTTTGATTTTCATCATGCTATATCTTGGTATATCCTGGTTCAGTTTGATTTTGAGTAATCTTGAGTGGAATGTTGTTATGGAAATGGATGAAAATAAAGGATTGGATTGGTATGCAATTGCATTGGAACTTTTATTGTCTCAGCACACCCGAAGCGGTGTGAGTGCTTATTAATTGATTTTTAAACTTCGAGGCGAAGTTTCTTTTAAGGGGGATATACTGAAATACCCCTAAATTAATTTAAATTAATTTAGGGGATTTCTTTTATTAAACCTTTAATACTATTAAGTATTAAATTATTATATGGAATTATGAATATTAAATTATATATGGAATTATGAATATTAAATTATTATATGGGGTTGTGAAATTTATTTAGGGGTTTTCTCCTATTTAACCCTAATTATTATATATTATTGTATAGTATTATGAATTTAATAATAAGACTTATAAGTCAATAAATCTTGGGAAAATTTCTAAACACTCCAAATATATTATAAATATTTTAGGAAGTGTTGTAACATTGTTTTGAAACATAAAAGTCAATATAAAATTCTAGAAACCTTAAAGCTTATTAAGCCTTGCTAGAGTTGACTTTTTGAGAATGGTCAAACCAGGCCATGAAACCTATACCAATAAATAGGTTATGAAAAACCATGAAGATCGATAAAAAGAACGTCAAAAACGGATCATCCTAGCCAAAGTTATGCTAGATTGAAGTTTTGAGTCAAAAATTTGAAAGATGCCACGTGTCACTCTGTCACGGGTCGCCAACACTTAGCCAATTTATCCCTTGAATTTCGGTAACAGAATTCATGACTTTGCCCTAACTTTAGACGGCTATAACTTTTACATCTCTCAATATTTTTCCATGCCGTCTTCACCATTCTCTTCTCCTACAATTCCTCTTTCCAACTATTACTCATACAAACCCTAAATCCTTCTGAGTCAACCGGAAAATCGAGCCAAAGTAGCCGCCTTGCGAAACTGTTTCCAGAATTCCAGATTTTTCTTCGTTTTCAGGTAACTTGCGTCGACCATAACTTCTTCGTTAATCAACCAAAATGTGATTTCTTTAGCTCGTTGTAAAGATCTCTAATCCCTCTACAATTTTTGTGTTTATGCCCAAGTCTGATTCGTAAACAGTTGGGAGATATAGAGGTCTAAAGTTTCGGTTTCAACAGCACATAAAATAACACCGAAACAGAGAGGTAAACTCGTGATTTGAGACTTTAATATCTTTCTTTGTGATGCGAGTTAGGATTAGTTCTTGCTATCAATACGTAGATCTAAGTTTGATCTTTCCAATGAGCCCTTACACATAGCCTAACTCAATCTGTGCTGAAACTTATAGTGCTTCGAAGTTGACTACTCGAACAGGCAAGGTTCGAATGTGTTTCCAGAAAACCGAAGCCTATTTGCCCCGTTCTTGCAATTTCCGGTGAGTTTCTTTCAAATTCTTCCGATGATGCTAACCGATTATGCATTGTCGACCAAACCCACTTACCAATTTCATCTATTATGCTTTATACTAAGAGAATTTGACAGATTAAAACTTGAAACCCTCTGAAACCCTAAGTCGACTTACCAGAATCGAAACCTGATGAACTCTGCATTATAATTGGGAAAATTGATACCAATAGAACCGAAATTTGATTACGAATCCATAGAAACAAGAATCACTCGATTTCGTTCTGTAGATTGTGAGAAAAACGTGAATTAGTACTCGAAGTCCATAGTTGAATCGCGGATGAACTCGTCGTTCAGCGTCCGTCGGATCTTAGTTAAGAGATTTGGACGGCTGAGATTAAAACGTTTCAGATTAAGTTTTTATAAATTCCAGTAAATAGTCCTAACTTGTTGGGTTAATTTAAATATCTTCCCGAATGTATTTTGACTTGAAATTTTAACCATAGATCCTTATTTTATCTAGTTTATTTGTGATGTAAATTATTATGGTTTTGGAGTTTTTAAACATAAGTTATGATTTTTACAAGTTACGGGTTTTCTGGAATTATTTGGCTAAATTAAAAAGATATTTTTATGAAATAAAAATTTTATAATATGTCTAAAATGTTATAGTTACTGTATATTAAATTTGGGAATTTTTGAGCATGGTAAAAGGTTTTAAAAATTGTGTTTATGAGTTTTTCATAAGAATAACCTATAATATAAGGTTTTTAATGTAATCAAAAATTAGAGTGTAGTTGATTAATGAACTTTATAGGTTGGGGAAAATATAATAATACTAATTAACATTTAATACAGTATGTTTATAAATATTTTGGGTATTAACTTTAAGTGGGGTAAAATTGTTACATATATTTATATATATATTTATATGAGAAATAAAATACAAACTTATATTAAATCAAGGAATTTAACTAAACTACATTTTATTTATTATATAATATGGAAGCTAATATGTTAACTAAAACTAAGGGAAATACTTTATTTTATAAACCATAAATCAGTTGTGGATATGTCTAAAAGATATTAAATATAATTAAATACAAGATTTCTTGAAGAATGTTCTGGATAAATCTTAATATATGTAGATATATATATATATATATATATAGGAAGGATATATAAATACAATAAAAATAGATAAAGGAAATAACATTCCTTGTGAGAAATATAATAGGAAGGATATATATGTATACGATAAAGTAATAAATAAAAGGAATAAATACCTTATAGAAATGTAATATGAAGGAATTATGAGTTAAACTAAACCTCTACATAATACTAATAATAGAATACTATATGAGGTGGTATTATTTTATGGTTATGAACTGGGTTTTTAGTTACCTTTGAATTTCTAGGTTTATATTAACGGTATTAAAATACAGTATGTATTTAGTCAGTGACCACAATGTAAATCTATAATTGGGTTAAGAAATAATAAGTTGAAATTTAGGAATATTTGTAATTAGTTTACATAAAGTGTTACACAAATAGATCTTATTATTTAATTGATAATAAAATGAATGAAATACTTTTACATTTAAATGTTCTTATTATATAAACAATAATAAAGTAAATGAGTTACTTTTACATCTAAATGTGAAGAGGATAAGTAAGTCTAGATTTAATCATTTCTTGATATTTATAGTATTGAGTAATAACTTAATATCTTGTGATAAAATCCTTAAAAGGGTTATGATATAAAACTATATTAGACTATGATTTGGGAATTTATCTAAATAATAATCCTTAAGTTTCTTGGCATTAGATAAGCCATATGAAATACATTTTATAACATTTATTACCAATACTTAGGATGTGAGTTTACAATTAAGTGAGGTATTTAGCAGTTAGAATTTATAGAAGGTTTATAAATAGGAATTTGATACTTAAAACCTTTGAACCTTTTATTAGATAAAACTAAGTTACATAAGATATTATATTGATATACTTTACGGTAATGGGAAATAATGATATGTTGTTTTGAATATAAAATATGAGAATTTTCATAATGGTTTATCTTATTAAATAATTAACAATTTCGCTTGCGAACCAGAATTTAATTCTTTGATAAATACTACTCTATGTAGATATATTGTCCATCTTAAATACAATAAAGGAAATTAATTTATTAAGTTATTCCTTTGAAACCTTAGGTTTTGAGAATCCCCATAGTATATGTCTATTTGAGGTTAGACATGGCATTGTGATGCACGAGTCGGTATGAAACCGATGTAGAACCTAAAGGAAATTGAGTTCCCTAGGTGATTGTTTGAGAAAATTGAGAATGATTGGTGGACGGAGCTCCACAAGTATTGTATCCCTTAGATAAATCATGGGAGATGATTGAGGGTAATTGATGAATTGAGTCCATAAGTAGTGTATTCTTGAGTAAGCTGTTTGGAAGTAAATTGAGAGTGACTGATAACCTAAGTTCTAGGATTGAAGAGTAAAATTGAGGATGATTGATGGAATGAATTCCATCCTTGGGAAACGTATGGTTTGTGTTCATGACTAGGAAAAGTAAAAAGATAGAAAATGGAAATAATTGAATTATTTGATTGTTTGAAACTGATGTGGGAAGTAAAACTTGATCATGATCAGATCAAGGAAACAAAACATAAATTGGGGTGGAAAGATAGTTCAACACTGATGCTGATCACATTAGGGTCGAATGATTCTTGAAGCTCCCCTCAAGTGGTCACAAGTAATCACGCATAGAATAGATGTAATGAGTATAAATTGGATTTGGGAGTTGGTTATGTTTTAAGAGGAGTTTTAACTAGTGTTGGCAAAAAGGATTTTCCTTCAGACTTGAGGATTTGTTTGAAACCTATACCACCTAACCGAGGGCTGCGGTCCTTTGTCTTATGACCGGGAAACGGTGGTAGTGTATTATGTTGTATTATTCTAAAGGCAGTGGGACGTAGAGAAGTCCTGTGTCTAGATGACCTGAGTGCCTGCGGGATCGTATTGTATATTGCATTGCTTTGGAATAGCATTTCATTGTATACAGGTTGTTTGGCTCAATGTGAACAACCAGAGTGTTGATTGTATAGTATTGGTGGTAATTGTTGGGTTGCGTTGTGCTTGAATTTGAAAGGTATCGCTTGAATTGCATGGAGAGTTGTGCGTGCTTTGGGATGTGTTTGCGTGGTAGGTGAATATTTTTGTTTAACATAATGGAAATTCTGTAAGGGTGGTGATGTGTGATTGTTGACAATTGAATTATCCATTGAACGAAGAGGATAATCCACCAACTTCGAACTTTGAACAACTTTGAGGGCAAAGTTCCTTAAGGGAGGTAGATTGAAATACTCCAAACTTAATTATAATGATTAAAATTATTCTAATATGGTATTTAACAGCCTAATAGTGCCTAAGAAATATTGGTGAAGGAAATAAAACCAAAAGAAAAGCGAAAACACTTAAAAAGCGGAAAAATGTAAAAATTAGTGTTACATAACCATAGAAGTTATGTGACCTTGACTAGGATCCTAGGTGGATTCCTAAGGCTTAGTTATGCCTAAAATAGTATGTAGAAATAATTCTCGAAGAAAACGGATCCATAAAATTGATTAAAACCACAAACGAACCTTAAAGCGAGCCTTTAGAGGAAACCGGGAAAACATGACTTTAAGCGGGTTAAGTAGACCCGTAATAATTTTGGACAACCAAATAGTCATTATTAAACAGTAATGAAGGTCTAGAACCAATAAAATTAATTAAACGACGAAATTCCGGAAAACGGGTTCTGGGAGTGAATAGTGCGAAAAAATGAAAGGATGTGGGGTGTAAATGTAATAAAAGCAAAATAACTCCCCCTTGTGCAAATTAAAAATCAGACCCCTCTTATTGTGTGTGTGGGACGATTTCCTTGCCAGCCCCCACTACTCCCTCTTTTATTTCTTTCCTAATACACTAAAGGACAAAAGATCAAAGTAAGAAAGTACAAAAAGCAAAAGAAGATGAGTCTCTTTCTTACCCCATTCCTCACTTACATTTTTCCCCCCCAAACTGAGTCTTCTTCTTCCTTTGAATCCAGCCATGACGATTTCCCCATTCCCACTCAACACCTCCCTTCTCTCCTAAGTTTGAACATTCAAACAAGCTTCTAACTCTACAAAAATACTACCGTTGGATTCCTCTCTTCTCAAGGAACATTCTCCACCTTCAAAATCTAGAAACCTCCATTGTCATCACCATGGCTGTAGGCCATTTTGAAACTTGAATAAGAGCACTTTGGTCTCCTCCATCTCCTTGTTGTTTTAAGGTAAAAAGAGTCTTAAAAATACATCTTTTTCTAGCTCCTCTTTGCAAAACGAAAATCCAAGCTTGAGCTCTTGTTTCTCCCCCATGCCAGCCGTTTTTGATGCTCATTGTGGAGCTGAAAAACTTGCCGTTTTACTGTTCCAAAAACCTCACCTAGAGGCACAAGGTAAGAACTCCTTTAGGCCTTTAATGTGTATTTGATTCTAAGTTAGTTTAAGGGTTAGTTTTCTAAGTTGATATTTTTCTAAGTTGATATTGTGGTATGGGTGGCTGTAGCATTGCCGAATTGTAAGCCAAGAACAAGAACAAAGAAAAGAAGAGGAAGAAAGGAGAAAGGAAGAGAGAAAATAAATCTAGAAATATAAGGTAAATGCACTTACCTTGAGATGATTTTTGTGTGACTTTTGTAACAGATTTGAATGCTTGAAAAGAGAAGTTTGCATTGTTTGAGTATGGGATTGTGCTACAGCATAATGAGGAAAAGATTTGGATTATTTTAGAGTTGTTTAAATGATGATAAAAGCTTGGAAACCAAGGGAAGTAGATGGTGTTTGTGCAGGAAAATTATGTGAGTATGTTGAATAAATGAGTGCTGCTATTGCCCTTGAGGATATGAATAATTGATGATGTTAGGAGCTGAAAAATCATGCTTTGGGAATGTCTAAAAATGTAGGGAAACTATGGCAAATTTTCTGTAGCAAACTAGAAGACTTAGGTGCTTAAAAGGGTAGAAATAACCTAGATTGATTAGTTGTGCTTTGGTATAAACTTGAGTAGTTAGCCACTTAAGGAACTAAGTTATAGAGGAGGATTTAGATGGGTAGGTTGAAGAAGGAAATTAATGCAAGGTGTAAGCTAGAATGGCATGAGTGGTGAACCAATGAGATAGAGGAAAGAAAGAAAAACAAAAACTACTCTTAAGTGTTCTAGGAAAACCAAGAGAGAAATTGTGTAAGTTAGCCAAGATTTGAGTAACGAATTGGTAAATGATTTAGAGAAGTTTAGAGTGTTAAATTAGTGTTAAACCATGTTAGATTACATGTGTAAGGTGTGGGAAAGGATTGGGCAAAGAAAGGAGCCAAGAACAACAAAGAAAAATATAAATTTGGTGAAAATCTGTAGTGGTCCGGGACTTAGGTCCAGGACCAAGTCCCGGACCAACCTAAAAAAAAGGGCCAAGACTTCATTCCAGTGTCTGGTCCGGGACTTAGGTCCCTGCTAAGGTCCCAGACCATATTGTAAAAACCGCCGAGAGTGCATTCTAGTATTGGTCAGGGACTTGGGACCCGGACAAGGTCCCGGACCAACACAGAAAAGCTTTAAAAAGTGGGTAAATGGTGTTTTAAGGTAGGGGATTGTTAGGTAATGATGTTATAACATTGTTAAGACTTAATTAATGACATATAAAGGTCATTAGTGGTATAAACAAGCTTGAGAACTAAATTGAAGTAAGTAACAAATGTTAACAAGGTTGAAATGTAAGGAGTAAGTAATTGCAAATCGGGGAACTCTAAAGATTAAAGGGTTAGGTTAATTATAGAGAATTAACCGTCCGATTCTACGAATGTTATAGGATCTGAATGATTGGACTCCGAAGGAGAATCGGGGATTCGAACAACTACGGTGAACGGTATGATTTCCTCATGCCCTGTATCCTAACGAGGTTACCTCAGCTTGTTTGTTTGTGTGCTTATTTGCAACCACCTAAACAAGATAAGAGCATGTAATCGGTTTATTGCACTTTCCAATATATTGTAATTATTGTGCCTTGTTGGTCGGTGAATGAACTTGGAAGCTATGTTGATTTGTTGAAGTGTTTGGTTGATTGAGTGTAGAAGATGGTTTGTTTGTTTGTTGGCTTCTCGCTAACTCCCTAACCATCTAACTCTCTAACATTGAGAATTAGGAATTGAGTAATTTGGAGTATTTGTGAAGCCCAATATAGTTTCGGCCACGCGTGAGGATGAGGTAACAAGAGAGGTTGTTAACCGATTCCTGGCTATAATCTTTTCCACGGTCCAAACCCCTTAAATAGGAAGCAACCTGGTTAAGTGGACCACCTTAAGCCCGGTGGTGGGATAGTCTTGTCCCTGCCCAGAGGTTATACCGACTTAACTTGAGAATTGGGAAGAGAAGGAAAATTGATTGGGGAAGACTTGGACTTGTTAAGTTGTTGATCTTGAGTAATAAGATGGTAACATCCGATTAACCCGGATGGTAATTGGGCTAACCCCCTTCGTGAAGCTTGACTGATTGGACCTTGGTTGTTGATTGTGAGACTTGTGCCTTGATTGATATGCCTTGGTTGTATGTCGCCATGCTTGCTTATGCTTTCAATTATATTAGCATGTTGTTATTGTAAAATGAACCGTATGTTGGCGACCAATTAGTTGGCAACCCTCGCTAGTACGCGGGGTATGCGGAAGTCATATGCAGCTTTGTTGTGCCCCTAGGGGCACTGTTTTTTATTTCAGGTACCCGACAAAGCTAAGAAGTCGAGTGTGAGATCGGACTGTCATGCTTAGTTAGCTAGGGATTACCTTGGATAGTGAATTGTCGTATACGGGCTTGTAGCCCATTTGAATTGCCAGTATACCAATGGTGCACCCTCATGTACTTGAAAACATGTAGAATTGTGAGAACATGGGTAGGAGGTTAGACACTTGATAAGTTTGTATAAACGCGTGAGGAGTATTGTATTTTGGATTCGTACCTTAGTAACTCGGTATATTGGATTGTAAACATTTAGTACGGTTGAATGGGGAATTATGTACACTTATTTGGAATTGGAGTTTGGACTGTAAGTTGTTTGTACTCGGTTATTCCGGTCCATCAGACCGATTCTATATTGGGAGTAGGCCTTGTTAGTCACGTGGGTGACTAACGGCATTGTATCACCCGCTGTTGAGTATGGATTATCCACTGCGTTTGTATAGAAGTACGGGATGATTTGACGTTAATGACGAGATTAACAGTAGGGGTGTTACAGTTGTTGTGTCTTACACGTGTACATAACACTACTCGTTTATAGTATTGTTTAAATATTTATCAAAGTATAAGAAACAAAAATATGCTCCGCGCCTACAATCAATTTTAGTACTTAGACTTACAAATTAACATACCATAAACACGCAACAAATGCATTTATAATTTCAAAACAAATATGAAATTATGACGGTTCCCAATATCAATGAAAAACAAATTTTCAGTATGATTTTTCCATTAATAAATTCCTACAAAAAGAATTATTAAATTAAATAGTGTCTACTAAAGACAATCTAGACAAACTAGATTGATCGATATTATATGAACAACTAATGTTCAAATGATTAAATTATTTGATGTTCACTAAAGACAGACTAGACAAACTAGATTAATTTAAACTATTTTGAACAACTTTTGTTCAATTTTGATTAATAAAATTATTCATAAAAATAGAATAACAATTACTAACATTATGAAACAATAATATTCGTCACAAAAACAAACATGAATGTTAATCTTACCATTGTAAGAATTTAATGTTACAAAAACATTTTAACAACTTTTATATGTTACAAAAACATATATCTATGATATTATATAAATATTATTATTATGTAACTTATACATATCCTCATTAGATTCGATATAATTACATGTTAGTATTTAACCGAATATATAATATTCCAATCGCTCACAAAAAGAATAAATATATCACATAATTAATAATCATAATATTTTTGGTAACATAATAAACAATAAATCTCAAAATATAGGATCAAATCCAACTTTAAGAAACTCGCCGCTTTTAATCCATGTAAAAGAATATGACCAAATAAAGTAAGATAGATAATGAATATCTAAAATACTAATTATATCCTTACCGAAATAACGGAAAGACTTAAATATAAATGGCACATATTACCAAATTAATTAAGGCAGTATAATCACAACCACTTAAATCAAGTATTGGTATATTACGAGGAAACTAACCTAGAAATCGTACACAGCAGTAGCTAGCAACATTAATTGCTGTCGATTGCAAATTTTAATTTCCGTAGTAGGTAGTATATCAAAGTTCAAAACCCACTTCATAGCAGACTCATAGAAAAAAACCACTTCCTTGTGACATGCCCTCCACTAAAATATCTCCTCCGTAATTTTATATGTCTTTCTAGCTCTTTTGGTTTGTTAAGATTTAGTTGTCATTTTAGATTTTCAAGACAAACTTTATTGCTTTTTTCCACCATTACCCCTATTAATAACAACAACTCCCGAGGAAAGAGATAGTTTACCACACACATTTATTAAAAAGAAAAAGTAAGGTTAGATTAGTCATTTTATCATATTTCTTAATTCTTGTGCATAAAGCCAAAACGACATATAAAAATTAACGGAGGGAGTACATCATAAGATGACTGAGTTGGACAAAAAAAAATGGGCGCCATATCTACCAATTTCTCAAACAGTGGACAATGACAATGAAGAACATATACCCATATATATGTATATTCGGAACAAACCAACTAAGCAGTACCGTAATCACATAAGCGAACAAGTGCCAAATTTTATTTTTCTTTCTTTATGGCTAATTAACCAGATCGACAAAAATTGACTTCATTACCTTTTGCTATCAACCACTCTGAACGCACATCAGTGCACGACGGCTAGTTTTCAAAACATAGATCGGTGCGAACATAAATATGGACATGATCATCATTCACAGTAAAACAATCCAACTATTCTATACACATAGGGCGCTTCCATGAAGAGCGCATGTACATCAATAACGAATCTATCCAAAGCTCTAATTCTTTTTAATATTATATTCCTACGCAATGAATGATTAGAGTGAAGTGATTTTTTTACTTTGAATCTCTTGAGTGTCCACTCACAGTACAGAGACGACACCATCAGTTGAAGAAATTGATCGAACACAAACTAATTGATTTTATTTAAAGTTGACTCTTTTAATTTTTTCTTAAATCAAGCACTCATTGACGACGATCGGCTCTCAAAAAAACAGTTGTAGCTAATTAAGTGATCCAGCTTTGATACCACTGTTAGAAATATATAGATTAGGGTACCTACCTCTTGAACGCAGCGGAATTATATGAATCGTTATTTCTTTTCGTTGTCAACCGAGTCATCTTTCCCTTGATGTCAACTGTTGAATCCTTCACGGCTACCAGGTGGAGGAAGCCATAGTAGCACTCCCCTCACTGTCCATAGCCTAAGAAACACTCCCCTTACTGTCCGCAGCCTAAAAACCGTAACACGGCCCTCTCTGTGTATTCTGTGGGAACTAGGGTTTCTGTCTATTGTCTATACTCACACCCTGGAAACTAATTTCATACCTCTAAATATAATAATAATAGAAAGAGATAAGAATAACAAATATTGATAAGAAAATTATAACTAATATTTAATAAATAAATATTATCTTTTATTTATTATGAAAATAAAACAACCAATGGTAGGCATCTACAAACAGGCAGTCCCTTTTTTAGAAAATATAGTGGCAGTAAAAGATATGGTAAACCTGTAATCAAAATCTATAATATTATATGTTAATATACATTAATGGCTTCCGGTAACTGAAACCTGTGTCAAGAATGTGAACATCTGATAAGTAATAATCATGTTGGTCTTCACCACCAAGTATGATAATTTTGTTCTTCCAAGATGAACAACTATGGCTATCCCGTGCCGCTGGTGGAATTCCTTGTGTTAAAGCACGTTGCACACAGGTTTCTGCAGTCAAAAAGAAAAAGAAACTGGAGTGGATATGCAATGAGATACTAGACGTCGTGATATAAATTAAATGTGAAGGACTACATGACCAGACTATCGGATTTACATCAGCCAACATCTGAAAAATTTACAACAAAATGATGCAGAATAAAGATGATCAACCAGGCAATGTAAAAACAAAAATGATCTTACTTCATATATATTTGAACAAGAGATTAATGAAGAACACACCTATATTTAAAATGTAGAGATCATTGAAGTATACTTCAACAGAACTATTCACAGACTTGCCACATCTCCCAAAAATAAAAAGTTTATATTCGATAAGAGCTGCACTATGGCCTTCCCTTACCTCTGGCCTATCTCCTCCAACATTTGGGTTGATCCATGTGTTTGAAGCTATAAATGCACCATATAATTTCCAGCAAACTGAAGACTAAATAATCCAAGTGCTTATACAACATAATCATTGCACTTTCCTCTACCGTTGGTGTTGGTTATTTTATTTTAGTCATAAATAAAAAGATTTATTTATTTGTTAAATATTAGGTACAACCAACGTCAAATAATATTGATAAGAATATTTGTTATTCTTATCTATTTTCTGTTATTATTGTATATAGAGACTCTGGAATTAGTTTCCAGGATAGACAAGATACATAAACCCTAGTTCCCACAGAATACACAGAGAGAGCCGTGTTAGTGTTCTTAGGTCGTGAATAGTGTGGGGAGTGCTGCTGTGGCTTCCTCCACCTGGTAGACGTGAAGACTTTATCAATTGACAACAAGGGAAGGGCGATTCGGTTGACAATGAAAAGAAAGAAAGATCCTATATATATTCCGCTGTGCTCAAGAGGTAGGTACCCTAATCTATATATATATATCTAATAGTTGGCATAGTCAAATAAGTTTGGAGCTATAATTACACCAGTGCGCTAGTCAGCAAACTGAAATTATTATAAACAAATTATTATCCTTCATAGGTTCCTATTGTCGTGAATTCGAACATGGAGGTTGTGCCACCTTGTAATATGTAGATGACTAGTTTTGGTATTTTGTCATGCCACATGTCAACATTCTATTGGAGGGAAATAAAGAAAAAAAGAGAGAATAAGAGGGAAAGTCACACAGAGTGGGAGAGTAGTAGGTGAGTAGGAGAGAGAAAAACACTTTTTTTTTAAAATGTCATAACTTATAAAATATAAGTGTAAAAATAAAAAAAAATTATACCATTGTTCTTCATTTTTTGTGCTCTTCAAAACTAGATGTATCATGGATATGTTTTGATAAATTTTTTATTTTTCATTTTTTGTATGTACATATTTTTTAAGATTCATTGTGAATCTTAAGTCTAAGAAAAGTGAATCAAAGGTTGTTACAATGTGAACCAAAGGTTGTTAAAAAGTGAATCAGAGAGTTGCTTAAAAGTGAATAAGAGTTTAAAAAAAGTGAATCTCATAAATAGAGATTGTTTAACTAAAGTGATTCTGATTGTTTGACTAGTGTGAATTAGAGGTTTTAGAAAAGTGAATCAAAGGTTGTTAAAAAGTGAATCACAAGTTGTTACAAAGTGAATCAGAGTAATAAGAGTGAATCTCGTAAGCATAGATTAAGAGGTTTAAGAAATGTGAATCAGAGGTTTTTATAAAGTTAATCATGCGTTTAAGAAAAGTGAATCAAAGGTTCAAGAAAAGTGATTCTCGTAAATAGAGATTGTTTTAACTAAAGTGAATAAGAGGTTTAAGAAAAGTGAACCAGTGGTTTAAGAAAAGTGAATCAAAGGTTTTTTAAAGGTGAATCAAAGGTTTAAGAAAAGTGAATATTTTGTTTAATACTAGTAAAAGTTAATCCTACCACAAACTTATGCGAGGGTGGTTTTTAGGGTGTTTGGGGGAGGTATGGTAATCTTTTTGGTATTAGTTCTACACTTTATATTGTCGTCACTACTCGACAGTTTTTTATGGTTTGTAGTATGGTTTGTGGTTTATGGTCTGCACTACAAACCATAAAAATGCCTTCGACGTTTTTAGCATTCCTAGAGTGGTTTTGAGGGTGTTTGGAGGTAGGGCAATCTTTTTGGCATCAGTTCTACACTTTATATTGTCGTCACTGACTCGACAGGCTTTTAGGGTTTATGGTTTAAGGTTTAGGGTCGTTAGACCCTAAACCCTACACTACAAACCATAAAAATGCCTTCGACATTTTGAACTTTACTATGGGTGGTTTTTAGAGTGTTTGGGGTAAAATTCATTTTGTTAATGAATAAGGTTCATTTTATTATTAAAGAAGATTCATTTTGCTAATGAATAAGATTCACTTTAAAAATACCTAATATATACTCATCCTAAAAATATAAAATTTTAAGTTTACCAAAACATGTCCATGATATATCTATAATTTTTTTTATTTTTGCACTTATATTTTACGAGTTATAACATTTAAAAAAAAAATTCTCTCTCCTACACTCCCTCTTGCACCCGTCTACACACTTTTACAATTTTTTCATTTTTTTTCTCCCTATCACATACTGACACTTGGATGGAGCCACAGTACAAGGTGGCGCAAGCGCCATCCTCTCCGTTCCGCCTATTGTTATAGTACACTTGAGATTATCTGAATGAGAATCCGCATGGTTTATTATCCTTCAAACATGCGTCTATATGCCCAATGATAGTATCCCTTTCATTTCCCTGTTTGAAAAAAATTAGAGAAACACATTCATCCTTTTCCCTGGTTGTGTTCTACAGTTAATCAAGACTTTTCAATGACGATGATGATGGTGATGGAACTATCGATATCACTTCGTAATATATATGAGGTAAGACGCACAAACATACAAAGATCACAAACTTACGGACAAGAAATAATTCACTCCAGTGGACTGCTTCTTCATAGACAGAAAAGTGTGATCAAAATGATAACCAAATCTCAAAATCTAAAAGAGCACCGCAAAGAAAAAAACAATAACAGCAAGTTAATACATACCTCTATTTTGATCAAGGGAATATGCTTAATAATATGATGGTCTTCTCCACCCTTTTTTACAAGTTTATAGAGTTTTCCATCAATGGAAATGTTAGAAAGTTGAAATTATCTCAGCTTCCATCTTTTTAAAGATATTGTTCCACTTTTGCATCCTCCTCCTCCTTCAACTTTTGACAGACAACTAGAATTCTCTTCAATTTATGAGCTACCATGAGGCATAAAGAACAAATTCATGTAAAGTAAAAAAAAGAAGACATGAAATCCCTAATCTGAAAAAAAAGAGGGGAAAACCATAATATGAAGACAAGAATGGAAAACCTAGAAACCTACATAGTTGAACGTCACCCGAAGATCAAACACTATTTGTGAAGTAAGTGATGAGAAATAAGGGGGGGGGGGGATAAAATCTTACTGAGACCTGATGTAAATCATCGGTGAGGATGAAACCAGCCAAACAGGACAAGGAAAATGAAACAGTGATATGCTTCTTGAACGAGACAGCTTCACGCCGGGACAGAAAGGGAGGAAAGTGAAGCTTCACCGGTGAGATTTCAGTTCACGCTCATAGGATGAAGTTTGTTCGAGGAAGATTGGAGCTCATCGTCTATTAACATCCGCTACTATAAACCCTTTTACTGACTTATAAAAAGGTTGTTAGTTATATTAATATACATATAGTG
This sequence comes from Limonium bicolor, assembly GCA_023374045.1. Classification (NCBI taxonomy): domain Eukaryota; kingdom Viridiplantae; phylum Streptophyta; class Magnoliopsida; order Caryophyllales; family Plumbaginaceae; genus Limonium; species Limonium bicolor. Next base: position 311,964,282 of record CM041778.1, read on the forward strand.
GCTAATAAAATTATAAGTCAATAAAAACTTAATTATTATTAGATTTTAGTTAATACAAATAGGTATATATTGACATATATATACATATATACATATAACAGTCAGTATAATTAGTATGATTTCTCCACTTCATTTTATGTGTCGGTAATACTATTTTTAATAACACTTAAATATGTGTCACTAAAAATGTGTGTCAATAAATGTAAGTTTTCTTGTAGTGATAGACCCACCACACGTAAGGGTTCCCTAGTGGAGACCGCACAGGAAAAGACCTACCACCAGAGAGAAGTCTCATCACAAACATCTTGAATTTGGGAAAGCTGGTTCGTCAACATCGCTTCCTAATCTCAACCCATTTCTTTGACATCTATGACACAGTTTTCATACAATGAAGATTTTCCTCCCCAACTGCACTCTTACCTAACGGAGTTTAAATTAGAAATACAAGGTGATGGAAATTGTGGATTTCACATTATTGCGGACTAGGCATACAATGTCGAAAACCTATGGAGAAAGGTTAAACAAACATGTCTAGATGAATTGACTATGAATGCTGACTGGTGGAGACAGATGTCGCAATGAAAATGGTATAGTAGAGTCTACCACCTACTAAACTTGTTTGGCGATGGCTTCACACCGCTTGATCATTGGATGGATTTTCTTGTTGTAGGTTTGATGTGAACCATGTACAATATCGCTATTCTCAACCTCTCAATAGCATGATGGGGTTGCCACTACGAGATGATTAGGGTTTAGGTCATCCTATAATTGAGGTGTACATGGGACACTTGGAAATGGGAAGGCACTTTATACTGTTGAATGCATCTCCTAATTGCCCTGCGCCCAAGATTATACTTATGTGAAGAAAATGACATAATCATCAAACTACGTGACGGGATGTTGATAAGCCTCAGACTTATCACGTTTTAGTATACTTAATTATAAGATTATTAGCCAAATTAAGGTTAGAATAATTAATATTTATGCTATATTATGTATTAAGTCTATTGTTTGCTCAGATTGATGTTTTTATATGTTTTTCCATACAAGGAGACATTTCTGACCAAAATGCCGGACATAAGGCCGGATCATACCTGCACGGCACAAGCGTGGAGCAGAAAAGCACTCTATGCCGGGTACGTTGCCGGGTATATCCAATCCGGCATACATGAGAAAAGTCGCCTCGATTGACCAGACGATGGCAGTTAATGACCGTTGCCAAACCATCCTATGCCGGGTATGGTGCCGGACATATACTGTCCGGCACAGGTACCTTTTCGCGCAGATTCGGCGGTTTCGACCGTTAGCAGTTGGGCACGTGGTTATTATGTGCCGGCTATAATTTGCACGGCATGACATCCGGCAAGAGCAGAATGTGATGCCTATAAATAGGACGAGGGGCTACACTTGTCAACACACTTCAACACCCCTATACACTCCATTCACATCGCCATTTCCGCACTCCTCCAAGGTGTTGGTGTCCAAGGAAGTTCTATGCAACTTTCCACGCGAAGAGAAGAGTCCATGGCGGGTTAAGGCTATATCAAATCTTCTCATCTCCTGTGTTTTCTCTCTCTCGATTTGTGTGGATGGTGGAGTAGGAATTCTTTGTTTGTTCTTTGGTTAGGGAATGAAACTCTCTTTGTAAAACAATGTGTTCTTCTTAATATAATTTTCAAGTTTATTAAGAGTATGGTTCTTATTGAAAGAGAATTGGTTGATCTCTTTTTCTCTTCATGCAATTTTTACTTGTGGAGGGTTAATCCCAAGTAAGATAGGTTAGACTCTCTTAATGGTCTTTCTACTCCCTTTTTATGGATTAAGAAGTTAGTAGTAAGAGTGAGAATTAACCCACATTTCCCATTACTTTGTTCATTTCGTGGCATGATATATGCTCGGTTTGTTAATAGGTAATGAGTTTTCTGTTTTCTTCTCGGAAACTGGAAAAATAATATGCATTATGACTATGCCGGATTCACTGCCGGGTGGCCAATGTCCGGCATATTCAATGTCTTTGAATATGCCGTGCAAGTGGTATCCGGCAGGACACCCGGCGTGTTCATTTGTTGGTTAATTCGAAGGCTTGTGCTTATGTTTCGAGTTCACATTGATGCTTAGATGGTTTTACTCCTTTAATCAAGAATAAATTCATTGTAATTACCATGTAGTTTAGTTAGTTTTAATTAGGTTTAGAATTACATTCAATTTCCCCCCTGTTTTAGAATAGGTTATTACCGGATTAGGACTAATTTTCTATAAGTCCCTTGGGTTCGATACTCTTGGTCGTAATTTGCTCATGCTATATTCCGACCGGGTTTTATTTTGCTACCCGTAGTAGAGTTGTAGGTTTAATTATTTATTTTATCCATTTTGTATATAGTTTTTCCTACTAAAATCTCTGTTAGCAGATGTTCCATATATACACTAGCCAATACTCCCTCTGGTGTCAGCTCTTTCGGATAGATGCCCACCAAAGAAATGCTATAATAGATTGATGTCCAATGTTGTTCAATACAAGTAAAAAGTTTAAATTGTTGTTATTCGTGTTGTTAGTCTTTACATTTAGTTCAATGGAATAGGAAAGTAAAAGGTTTAAAGGATTGTTGTTAGTCTATACATTTAATTCAGTGGAACAAGCAAGTGAAAAGGTTAAATAATTGTTGTTCATGTTGTTAGTTTTTTACATTCAACTCGGTGGAACATTCAAGTAAAAACGTTAAATTAATATTGTTGTTCAACATTGTTCAATACAAGTAAATACAATTTAATTGTACATTACAAATTGCCAAGTCTAATACAATTCAAGATACACATTGCTATTACACGTGCATTAGTCGCGTCTACGTGTCCCCTTTGCATTTGTTATGCTGCTACACTGTCCCTTGCAGCTGCTGCAGCCCTCCTTTGCACTTCAGCTTGATCCAACAAGTTACTGTGATCTTTATAGCGTGCAAGAATCTTGATTTTCTTCATGACGACCTCAAGTTCCAAGTAGTTCTGAATCATCTCTAGTACATGTGAATTGGTTAACAGTTTGACCACACTCGAGTTATATTCCTCATAGTCCATCTTGAGGTGCATCAATCGATAGACCTCAATATGTGGGTTACCAAGATGAGAACCAATTATGTCATTAACGGATGACGTCAACTGGCAAAGGCTATCCGGGAAAGGAATGTCTACGTCGATCACTATTGAAAAGAAGTCCACACGAAGTATCTACCTCACGGTCCGTCCAATGGGATCATAGTTGATTTGTATTGCAACCGACATTCACATTTTATTTGCGCGCAAGGAAACATAACACCAATGCAAGTGGTTATGTATGAGTTGTGAAACAACATTTTAAAGGAGCTACAAGTAAGGTAAATTGGAGGAATAGATAAGTAAAAATATTATGTTGTTAGCGCTCATATATGTTAGCCTTTACATTTAGTTCAGTGGAACAGGAAAATAAAAAGGTTATATTAGTAGCGCTCATATATATTAGTCTTTACATTTGACCGAATCCGAAGCGAATCTAGATTTCAGAACTAGAACCGGAATCGGAACCGCCCAGACCAGTTCCGAATACGAATACACATTTTCCGGAACCGGAACCGGTGGAACCAGACCCGTGGCCACCATTAGTTGGAAAGATAACCAGAGGTCAAAAAGTCAGAAGAAGAGGGAATTAAGGTTTGGGGGGTGTCGAAATCTTGAAAGGAGGGGAGAGAGAGGGACGGAGTTGGGGAGTGAATTTCTGCAAAAGAGGATGACATGGCTACAGAAAGTGGGGGAAAATTTTGGGAACGCACAAAATTAATGACCGCAACTACATTATTGTAGTTAGAGGAAGGGGCAAAAACTTCCACGCTCCTGCATTACCCTCAATGCATTTAAAGCACTTATTTTGCACAAACAAAAATACAATCCCAAAGGCATTACTCTAGATTAAGGTAAGCCATTTACCTTGAGTTTTCTTTCAAGAATTTTCCTCCTCTTTGGTTCTTGTTCAACAACCGGTTTCAAATGTAGTATTTGCTAATCTAATGACCATATCAAATTGAATACTAATGAGCATTAAAGACTAATAAGGCTCTTGATTTAAGACTTGTACTTAGAACATGATTTAAGCACTAGGAATGAAAGGAATTACCTTATAACTTCCTGATAAGTCAGGAATTTACCTATTTTTACAAGGTCTTTTGATACCGAATTCTGTGCTATTTACTGCTAAATTCCTGTCTTTCGAGTACTTTCATGTTTCTTGTTGCAATTGTCTTCTTTTATGGTTTTTTGTATGCTTTTTCAGGTTTTTAACACATTCCCATCATTGTTGGAACACATGGAAAACCAAACAAGCTGATTTGAGTCAAAGACAACAACTCACGAATTGAATTCAAGCATGGTCCGGGACTTGATTCTGGAGCTAAGTCCCGGACCACATTGTAACTCAAATCTCGACCGAAAATCAGGCATGGTCCGGGACATGATGCTGGAGGTAAGTCCCGGACCACAATGTCAATCAACTCTCGAAGCAAATTCAGACATGGTCCGGGACCTTATACGTGGCCTAAGTCCCGGACCACACAATGAAAGAAATCTCGAACTGTTTTAACACCATGGTCCGGGACTTTATACAAACCTTAAGTCCCGGACCACACAAGCAGAACAAGTCTCGACCCATTTTAATGCTATGGTCCGGGACTTCATACAAGACTTAAGTCCCGGACCATATGACTAGAATCGGACATCTGTAGCTCGCGAAAGTGAAGAAAAGAGAATTTTATTCTCTTTTGAACTAACCACCGCCCCATGCATTAATCCATCATTTCCAGCATTTCCTCCACAATCGTACTCTCTTCCACTACTTTCCATCCTCTAATCCCACTAAATCCAATTATCTCCCTAAATCCAGCAACAACACCCACGTTAACCACCCACCATTCCACTTCTAAAACTCCAGCATCATCTCCACCACCATGCTGCTGCTATGTACTCAAGCAAATGAGTTCTATAAATAGAACTCAATCCCTCTCATTCAAGACACACAATTCTAGAGAGTAATATACCACAACTCCATCCACCTTCATCTCTCACGTTTCATTCATATCCATCTCATAAAACACCTACATACATCCACACAAAATCTGGAGAACACAAGCTGCTGGAGACTCCACCATTTCCTGGAGAAGGAGTAGAAGAAAACACTGATCACACACCGAGACTCCACTGCAGAGTCTTAAATCAGAGTTTCTTCTTTTCTTCCTCTTTAATGTTGTTCACATATTTCTGCAGTATTTTCATTTCCATGGCTGAGTAGTTTTCATAAATTTTGGTTTGCTATGTAATCCAAACTCAAGGTTCTATTATCTTTGTGATTTACCATTTTAACAGATTAAAGTGTTGTTCCTTATTTATCTTTATAAATCTTGTGATTTGGCCTATTACTTGATTTTATCAGTTTATCTGCTTACAAGTGAGAACTGCGGTAAATAACAGACAACATCAACAACACCAGTTAATTTAGAGACGGTAATTCCTCTAAGATATTAACTGATCATTAAACTGGATTATTCTTAAAGCTGTTAGCAATTAGTAAATTTGTAACGAGAGTTAAAATTTATTAGCTGTTAATTAGATTTCACCGAGCGGGAGACCGAACGTGAAATATTTCTGATCTAGGATTTTAATCTAAATTTTGGTAAACACACTGAGAAAGGAACCGAAGAATTTGGAGGAGTAGTAAACCGGAATTTCCCTTGTTTATTAAACCAAAAATATTATTATTTTGCCCACTATCTTGCATTTGTTACCTTTGCTCTTATTTACATTCTTGCTTCAGTACTTAGTAATTCAACAAACAAAACCCACCTGTTACTTGAGTTATTTTATTAGTTTGTTCTTAAATATTAATCAAACTAAAACGCTGCCTCCCTTGGATTCGATAACCTGGAGGGACACTTCTAGGAAAACTTGCTATAATCGACCAGTATACTTGCCGTTAGGTTTTTACCCAACAAGTTAATGGCGCCGTTGCCGGGGAGGCACAGTTGCTTAGTTTGATTTTTATTTATTAAATTCTGTTTTGCTTCTGTTCTTTTTAGTTTATCCTTGTGTGATTTTATTTTGTTCATTTTGTCAGCTTTGTGCAAATTGTTTCTCATTACCGGTTATGGTAAGATCCGTTTGAAGTTACTGCTGTCAGTTATCTGAATTGTGTTTTATGGTTACAACTCGTTCTGTAGGAGAACCTGAATTCGAAATTGAACCAAAAATAGACAGAGTAGCAAGAAGGATTCGAAGAAGATTAGAGCTGGATCCTTCATTTGAGCAGGAGCTACCTCCAAAAGATTCACCAACAGAAGGAATTGTTGAAGAAGGGATTCTAAACAACCCCCCTGAAACTAATATGGAGAATATCAATCCGGAGAGGCACATGAGGGATTACACCCGCCCAAGCGTTGAGGGGCTTATCTCACCAATAGTAATCCCTGCGTTACCAGCAGGAGAGCATTGGCAGTTCAAAACACACTATGTTACTATGGTGATGAATGCACCTCAGTTCAGCGGAACAATCACCGAAGATCCCAATGTCCATCTCGCCACTTTCCTGAGATTGGTAGGAGCTTGTTCTACATCAGCTTCACAAGAGGTTGCTAGATTGACTCTCTTCCCATTCTCCCTAAGAGAGAGCTGCAGAATGGTTAAACTCGTTGACGCCCAACAGTATCACTACCTGGACGGAGTTAGCAAATGCATTTTTGGCAAAATATTTCCCTCCTTCTCGGATGCTGATTATGAGAGGAGATATTACCAACTTTAAGCAGTTCACTGGTGAGACATTATCTGAGGCTTGGGAGCGTTTCAAAGGGATTGTGCGCAGAGTACCACACCATGGCTTGGGAGAGGAGGTAATTTTACAGTCCTTTTATAAAGATTTAGATCATTCAAGTCGTTTGTTGGTAGACACTTGTGCAGGAGGTAGCCTCATGGAGCTACCAATAGCTAGAATCAAGGAATTATTGGAGACCATTGCCAATGCATCCAATCAGTGGGGAGGTGCGAGAACCGGAGAAGCTGCACCAAAGAAAACTGCTGGAGTCTATGAAGTAAATTCGAATACTTTTCTAGGCTGCCAAGATGGAAGCGATGTCTAAACAATTTGAGAAGATGTGTGCAATGATGAACCCTCAGTCAAGCGCCGCTGTAGTGACCGATTCCTTCCCACAGTGCGAGTATTGTGGTAGAAGTTCCAACATGTGCCAGTGTACGTCTCAGCAAAATGAAGAGGTAAACTATCTGCGGAACAGGCAAGGGAATTTCTACAACAATCAAAACAACCAAGGATATCAGCAGCAGAGGTTCCAGGGAAATAACTACAGTCAGAGGCCTCCACAGCAGAACACTCAGCATTTTTAGGGACCTCATCAAAATCAGCAAATGCAGAACCAGCAGGCACAGAAACAGCCAGCTGATGTGAGTTCAGGTTTGGAAGATATGATGCGAGAGTTTATCCTGTCGACCAATAGGAAACTCGAACAGCAAGAGAGCACCAACCATGAGAACAAGACCTTCATCTTGGAGCAGAGAGCTTTCAACAAACATGTTGAGACTCAAATTGCCCAACTAAGTGAAAAACTTTCTGATAGACCTGCAGGGGCTCTACCTAGCCAGCCAGAGAAGAATCCTCGCGAGTATGCTAAAGCTGTTTTTGTTGTGGAAGAAGATACTCCATTTGTCGCTGCAATTTTACCTGTTCACAAAGAGGTTAAGGACTACAGTAAAGTTTCTGAAAAACCCAAGGAGAAGGAGTCCCCTGAAACTCAACCTTCTTACTCTTCTGTTTCCAATCATAAATTTGAAGAACCCATTCCTTTTCCTGACAGGTTAAAGAAAAGGGACCTTGATGAACAGCTTGGAAAATTTCTTAAAATTTTTAAGAAATTAACTAAAGATATTCCTTTTTCTGATATGCTTAAGTTAATGCCAAATTATGCTACACTGGTGGATGATATCTTGGCTAACAAATGTCCTTTGCAGGAAAAGGAAACAACAAAGAAGGTAACTACTAGAAGTGGTAAAGATAAAGCTACTGAGCCTGAGGTGAGCATAGAGCAACCGGTGCTGGAGAATGAGCGGAATTGTGAAATTACCAAATCTCCTTCACCTACACCACCGTGGTTGAAGTTGCTCCACCAGTTCTATTTCCCAACAGAACCAAGCGTTCCAAGGAGGATAGTGAGTTTGATAAGTTTCTTACTTTACTTCGGCAACTATCTGTTGACATCCCCTTTGTTGATTTAGTTGCGAAGGTGCCTAACTATGCCAAGTATCTAAGGAAGCTTTTATCTAATAAGGCAAAGTTAGTTGAGACAGGAACTATTCAGCTCACAGAGACTTGTTCAGCGATCATACAGAAGCGCTTACCAGAGAAATGTAAAGACCCTGGAAGCTTCACAATTCCATGTAGAATAGGAGACATTGACTTCGACCACTGTCTTGCTGATTTAGGAGCATCGATTAGTCTCATGCCATACACTTTGTTTGAAAAGCTTGGAATTGGAGACTTACAACCTACACGAATGACGCTTCAGCTAGCAGATTGCTCGATGGTTTACCCTTGTGGAATTACAAAGGATGTGATGGTTAAGGTGAAACATCTGTATTTCCCCTGCGACTTTGTCGTACTCGACATGGCTACAGATCCAACGATCCCTATTATCCTTGGAAGACCCTTCCTAGCAACAGCCGACGCTCGAATCGAAGTTGCTCATGGTATGATCACTTTGAATGCAGAAAGTGAGCAGCTACTGTTTTATGCTGGCAGGTCTTCTAAAAATGTTTTGGAAGCTTCTCGGAGTTCATGTCACCAGGTTGCAAAGACACCTAAATCTTCTGGAATTTCTTGAGAGAACAAAAACATGGTCTAGCCAAAGACCGAAAAGACGGGCAGCTCATTGGGAGGCAACCCAATCTCCTTTCTTTTATCTTCTTGTTTTCGTTTTAATTCATGTTTTTACGTGTGCTAATCCCTTTGTTAGCTATTTTTCTTTGGTTGGTTTTTGTTAAAGTGTAGGTTTAATGTGGGAATAAAAATAGAGTATTAAAAGACAATCCTTCAGTGAACTAAACAAAGTGGTCCGGGACATGTTACAGGACTTAAGTCCCGGACCAGAGGAGTAGAGAACTCTCAAACAGAATTCATGGGGTGGTCCGGGACATTCGGCATATCTCAAGTCCCGGACCGGAACTGGTGAGAACTCTCGAACAGAAATCAATACCTGGTCCGTGACCTTTTACATTTCTTAAGCCCCGGACCCAGCACCACAGCGACTCTCGACCTATTTTGATATAGCGGTCCGGGACTTTATACGAATCCTAAGTCCCGGACCAACATTCACTCAGAAAAAATAAATAAATAAAACAGTCAAAGTCCGGGACCTCGTCGTCTATCTCCACTCCTCACTGAAATCCCTAACTCCTAACCTCACCTGCTCTCTCTCTCGCTCTCGACATCGCCGCCTGAAATCCCACAGCCACCCGACTACCACACTACCACCTCTCTCGCTCTTGAGATTCACCGGTCACCACCGCACCACCTCCAACCTCATTCTTCTCCATCCCTCTGTCGCCTCCCACTCTCGCCATCGACGCACCTCCATTCACCAACTCCATCGACCGTCGCCCTCAACCACATTCACCTTCATTCTTCCCCTCTGTTATTCTCACCATTCTCACCATTTATGACCCAGCCCTCCTACATCGCGCAACCACCCACCCTCGCCACTCCCGTCACCTTCTCCAAACCCCCAACACCGCACCAAGCACACCGGCTCCCAACCCACTAACTTACCCTCGCTCCAAAATTCCACCCACCATACACTCGCCCCTGTTCAGTTCGTAGCCCAACCCGAACACACCGCCACCTCAACGCATTTCCCAGTACCCACAATTCCAATGACACCCAAACGAGCCCGACGCAACACCGCAGGCGTATCTTCATCCGCCGCCGCTCCTCCATCACCCGACGGAGCTCCACTTCGGGTCCGGGAGACAGTTGACTCTGACTTCATTAACGAAGCCGCTAGGAACTGGTACCATGCTCGCGAGAGAAAAATCTTAGCCGAAAGGTCTGTCTGCCCAACTCTAATAGCCGAGTTTGATCTGGACTCAATTTTTAGTGCACGTAGATGGTCATGTCTGCTGAATCGAGGTGGGAGATTCTATCCGAGATTGATCAAATTGTTTTATGCTAATGCGTCGGTCAATGATGATGGGGATACTATCAATTCTGTGGTTAAAGGGGTGAATATTTCAGTGACTCCTGCTAGCATTAGACGTTGTTTGGAATTGCCTATCGCTGTTCGGGTTCCCACTGCAGAGAATAGGGCAAATATGCCATTATTGACCAGACAGGCTAAGGAGTACTATATAAATTTGATTGTCAATGACCCCGACTTTCAAAACCGGCAGCGTAGGAATAACTGGGACAAGCAGTTGTCACGGGGGATAAGCTCCCGACCCCTAGAGAGCGTCTGATTTTGGGGGTACTAATGTACAATGTTCGCCCTAGGGAGTGCGCTGATCTAAACATGTATGACTGCTGGCTTATGCGCTACATCCTGGACGATGCCTATGCCGCCACAGGGGTTCTTCCTGGTATGCATCACATCATCTTTAACTCCATGCTCCGGGTAGCTCAGACCGATCACTCCGCCTCTCTCCCATTTCCACACCTCCTCCACTCGTTACTTGCTGCAAAAGGGGTGGATGTATCTGATGAGGAGCCTCAGTATCCTCGGTCTACTCTCGATATGACCATGATGAGATTCTTTCAGTGGGAGAAGATCGACGGGCAGTGGGTGAAGCGCCGACGCGCTGCACGCGCACCTTGAGAGGCTGAGGCTGCTGATGAGGCTGAGGCCGCGGTTGATGAGGCTGAGGCCGCTGCTGATGAGGCTGCTGCTGCTGCTGCTGCTGGTGGTGAGCTCCCAGACTTCCCGATGCCTGCTGGTCCGGCCCTGGGCTATGATGAGTTGCTACATGAGTTTAGAGCCTGGAGGGGGACTGCGACAGCCTACTTTGACGGTTTTACGAGTCGTCTGGATGGGTATGGTGAGCGACTCTCAGCTTTAGAGACCCGTCAGACTGACTATGAGACCAGACGGGATGCTCAGTTTGCTGAGTATGCGGCTCGTTAGGAGACCCGTCAGGCTGAGTACGAGGCTCGTCAGGAGGCCCGATTCCGTGATTATGATGAGCGATTTACACAGTTGGAGTCTTGGCGCATGCCCCGGCGGTAGTACATGAGTTGGTTTATGATCCCTCCTACATCAGTCTACCTATCTTTTATTGCACTTCTGGATTTTCAGCTGACTTTGACATTTGTGATATTTTAATGTCTTTTAGCGTGTTAGGTTGCAACTTTTGGTGACCTTCATTTTCTTTTTGGATTGTTGTTGCTTTGGTACTCCTGCTACTTACACTTCGTGGTTATGTTCACTGCTTTCCTTGCAATATATTGTCTGCTGCTGCTTATTCCCAACAGGATTGCCATCTTTTGTGTGCGATATCGAAAGAATACAAAGGAGACTCTGCCAAAATTTTTTCCAACACTCCTTGCGTCTCCCGTTCCTTTTCATAAGTGTGGGGACATCATCTTCACTCATTTTTTAGGGGAGTTCTATTCTTTCTTTTGCACTATGATCATATTCATGCAGCAATGAGGGCATTGCTATTTTCTAAGTGTGGGGAGGTTAGTAGTATGGGGGGCTGTGCGTTTATTGCTTATTTTCTGTGTTTCCTGAAACTACTAATTCTCTTTTCATTAACCTTTGATGACCCTCCACAAAAAAAAAAATTCAACATACTTGGCTTTCATTTGTGGTCAGATGCATCAGTTGGGAATAACGTACAAGTAGCGAATATACCTGAAATTTAATCTGAAACTTCGGTCGCAAGAACTTTGGTTAGACTGCTTGCATTGTCAGTTTTTGGTTAAAATTTTTCTATTTCCTTCAATAAAAAGGTGAGACCATTTTGTGACTATTTTGTTTGAACTAACTTGGGGCTTTGGGAAAGTTTTGGAATGAATGGAAGGAAAGGACAAAGGCAAGGTACTCCTCTAATCTACTCTGAACCGGAACAGGCCTCTCCCATTCGGTAATTAAACCCATGGAGTGCCTCATCACTCATCTACCTAAGATCATCTAATCTGGGATAGAAGGCCCAACACCGCTACAAGGATGGGGAGAAAAAGTCTGAGGGGATGAAATGAATAATGCTTACTCAGAAAAATTGGAAGGAAAGTTCTTTCATGCTAAATAGTTTATTGCACATTCTTCCTTGATTATGAGTATGTGGCAATGAAAGGTAATGTGGAATATGACATTACTTCTTGCCCCTTGTTGTCCAATGAATTATGGAAAGCAAATGGAAAGTAAAGCCCTGAGTACAGTTTGGATTAAATAGTCATGATGATAGTCTCATGCATTTGACAAACACTCTAGCTTCACTGTTTAAGAAAACTTGCAGTACTAGTCGTTGTCTCTTATGACTGTTTTTCAGCATTTGATTTCCTTGAACATTTCTCCTGACCTGATAATCTCCGCTTTTGAAAATCTGGTACATTTTGCTTGCAGTAATTGCTTGAGGACAAGCAAAGGTTAAGTGTGGGGATGTTGATAAGTCAGGAATTTACCTATTTTTACAAGGTCTTTTGATACCAAATTCTGTGCTATTTACTGCTAAATTCATGTCTTTCGAGTACTTTCATGTTTCTTGTTGCAATTGTCTTCTTTTATGGTTTTTTGTATGCTTTTTCAGGTTTTTAACACATTCCCATCATTGTTGGAACACATGGAAAACCAAACAAGCTGATTTGAGTCAAAGACAACAACTCACAAATTGAATTCAAGCATGGTCCGGGACTTGATTCTGGAGCTAAGTCCCGGACCACATTGTAACTCAAATCTCGACCGAAAATCAGGCATGGTCCGGGACATGATGCTGGAGGTAAGTCCCGGACCACAATGTCAATCAACTCTCGAAGCAAATTCAGACATGGTCCGGGACCTTATACGTGGCCTAAGTCCCGGACCACACAATGAAAGAAATCTCGAACTGTTTTAACACCATGGTCCGGGACTTTATACAAACCTTAAGTCCCGGACCACACAAGCAGAACAAGTCTCGACCCATTTTAATGCTATGGTCCGGGACTTCATACAAGACTTAAGTCCCGGACCATATGACTAGAATCGGACATCTGTAGCTCGCGAAAGTGAAGAAAAGAGAATTTTATTCTCTTTTGAACTAACCACCACCCCATGCATTAATCCATCATTTCCAGCATTTCCTCCACAATCGTACTCTCTTCCACTACTTTCCATCCTCTAATCCCACTAAATCCAATTATCTCCCTAAATCCAGCAACAACACCCACGTTAACCACCCACCATTCCACTTCTAAAACTCCAGCATCATCTCCACCACCATGCTGCTGCTACGTACTCAAGCAAATGAGTTCTATAAATAGAACTCAATCCCTCTCATTCAAGACACACAATTCTAGAGAGTAATATACCACAACTCCATCCACTTCATCTCTCGTTTCATTCATATCCATCTCATAAAACACCTACATACATCCACACAAAATCTGGAGAACACAAGCTGCTGGAGACTCCACCATTTCCTGGAGAAGGAGTAGAAGAAAGCACTGATCACACACCGAGACTCCACTGCAGAGTCTTAAATCAGAGTTTCTTCTTTTCTTCCTCTTTAATGTTGTTCACATATTTCTGCAGTATTTTCATTTCCATGGCTGAGTAGTTTTCATAAATTTCGGTTTGCTATGTAATCCAAACTCAAGGTTCTATTATCTTTGTGATTTACCATTTTAACAGATTAAAGTGTTGTTCCTTATTTATCTTTATAAATCTTATGATTTGGCCAATTACTTGATTTTATCAGTTTATCTGCTTACAAGTGAGAACTACGGTAGATAACAGACAACAGGAACAACACCAGTTAATTTAGGGACGGCAATTCCTCTAAGATATTAACTGATCATTAAACTGGATTATTCTTAAAGCCGTTAGCAATTAGTAAATTTGTAACGAGAGTTAAAATTTATTAGCTGTTAATTAGATTTCACCGAGCGGGAGACCGAACGTGAAATATTTCTGATCTAGGATTTTAATCTGAATTTTGGTAAACACACTGAGAAAGGAACCGAAGAATTTGGAGGAGTAGTAAACCGGAATTTCCCTTGTTTATTAAACCAAAAATATTATTATTTTGCCCACTGTCTTGCATTTGTTACCTTTGCTCTTATTTACATTCTTGCTTCAGTACTTAGTAATTCAACAAACAAAACCCACCTGTTACTTGAGTTATTTTATTAGTTTGTTCTTAAATATTAATCAAACTAAAACGCTGCCTCCCTTGGATTCGATAACCTGGAGGGACACTTCTAGGAAAACTTGCTATAATCGACCGGTATACTTGTTGTTAGGTTTTTACCCAACACTTCCAAATGAGGATTAGGCAATCAAAGATAGATGTTCTCCAACACCTCTTGAAGATGAACAAGGCTAGAACAAGGAGGGAAAATGGAGCTCAAAAATCTGTAGAAATCGGTATGAAAGAAATGGAGGAAAACATGATTTTTCTTGCTCCTTTCTTACCTTAGAACAATGAGGAGTGTTTTGGCTCAACAATGGAGGTTCTTCCTTAAAAAATGAGCTACACCCATGGAATTCGAAATCATCATTTGGAGGTTTTGAATGGTGGAAATTAATCTCCAAGGTGAGGGGAGTATTATGGTGTATTTATTTTTTCAGTTTTGACTTTGTTTAGAGCTTGAAAATGGAAGAAGAGATGGAGCTGTGAGGAGGGCTACAAATTCACCATTGGAAGGGTGCTGGGAGGAAGAAGAGTGCTGGGAGAGAGGCAGCAATCGTAAGGGAATAGAGGAAATGGGAATAAAAGAGAGAGAAAAGGTAAAAAGGTGACTTATGTACTTTATTTGCTTTATTGTTTTACTTTTTTGACTTTTCTAACTTATTTGAGAGGGGGAAAACGTGGGCTACCTCACACAAGGGGGAAAAATCTGATTTTTGATAAAGTAGAGAGGAGGTGGCACATGGTCATTTAGCAGATAACACCCGTAAGTCCCAAACTGTCAGTATTTAGCAGTCCGGGTCCGGTTTTCGGATTTTTCTCGTTTTAGTAATTTTAATGGTCCTAGACCTTGACTAATGTTTAATTATAGTCTTATAATTGACTATAAAAATTTTATTAGTCCATTAAACCCGTTTAAATCACATTTCCCGGGTTTCTCGAAAAACGTGCTTTAAAGCTCGTTTTGTGTTTTAAATTCACTATTTGAATCCGTTTCCTTCGGGAATTTTTCCCACATGTTCTTAGTGACTAAATACGTCCTAGGAATCCATTTAGGACCCTAGCCAAGGTTATATACTTACTATAATTATTTAACACGCGTTTTTGTGTTTTTGTGACTTTTACGCTTTTTCTTTTCCATTTTAGTTTTTATTTCTTCACCAATGATCTTAAGGACTTAAGTAGCCTTAGAATATCATAATTACATAATTAATTAATATATTAAGGTTTGGGGTATTTCAACCTCGAACTTAATTAGGGTGATTAAATTACTCTAATATTATATTTGAGGGCCTATTAGTGTCTAAATAATTTTGGTAAAGAAAATAAATCCAAATGAAAAGAGAAAACGCTTAAAAGCCAAAAACTCAAAAATGAGCGTTATGTGACCATAGGAGGAATACGACCTTGAAAAGGGTCTTAGATGGAATCCTAAGGCTTAGTCAGGCCTAATTAATATACGGGAACGATTCTCGAAGAAAACGGATCCAAATAATGTGTTAAAACGCTAATTAAGCTTTATTGCACGTATTTCGAGAAAACCCAAAAACGTGACTTTGAGTGGTCAAATGGACCCGTAAAATTATGGTTCATCAAATAACTATAAATAAACATTAATGGAAGCTTAAGAACCATTAAAATTAGAGAAATGAGAAAATTCCGGAAACGGGTTCCGGTGAGTGAATAGTGTAAAAACTAGAACTTGTGGGGGTGTTAGTGTAACAAAACCAAAGTAACTCCCCCAATTGTAAATAAAAATCAGAAAGTGTGTGTGTGTGGGTTGTGTGGGATGGATGACTAGTCTCCCCCCTTACTTTACTCATTTTATGCACAAAATACAAAAAGCAAAAGTACTCTCTCTCCTCCCTCACTTCCCTTTTCTTTCTTCTCTTTCCTTCTTCTTTCTCCTCCTTCCCAGCTGGCAGCATGTTCCCTTCCCCCTTGATGACGATTTCAAGCCCCCATCCATGGCTTCCTCATCTTCCACCTCATGCTCTAGCTACATCCATGCTCCAAATGCAAAATAAATCACATATTCTTCTTCCCCTCACCAAGCTCTACATTTCTCTCTTTTCAAAATCCAAAAATGATGAACTTCATCTCCAAGGGTTTAACCCATTTGAAGAGAACTTGGTATCAACTTGAAGCTTGGAGCCTCCCCTTTGGTTTAAGGTAAAAAGTTCCCAAAGAAAAACTCACTTTCTCCTTTCCATGGTGGTGGCCGATTTTCATCCCTTTTAATACCTTGTTTTCCTTCTTGAGTTGAGCATTCATTCAAACCTCCAATGGTGGTTGGAAGCCTTTCCTTCATTGTTGATAAAAAATCCATTTCTAGGGTTCCAAGGTAAATGACCAATCTTAGTGTCTTAAGCATCTTAATTAATGAGTTTAGTGTTTTCACTCAAACTCATTTCCTTTACGTGATGATTGGGCTGGAGCTTGGCAATTACATTGCCCCACTTGACCAAAATGAGAAGAAGATGAGAAGAGAAGAACTAAAAAGGAAATTTGATGAGCTTAAGGTAAGAAATCTACCTTAATGTACATTCTTGTTGTTTATAGAATTTGGGATGGGATAATAAATTGAATGAACCAAAATCTTGCTAGAAATATGTTTGGTTGTGATTAGGAGGAATTTGTGAATTTTGTTTGATCTAAGGCGTTGGAGCCTAGAGAATTGAGATTGTGTTAAATTGTTGATTTATAAGATTTTGATTGAGTTTGTGTGCTGGTAGGACCCTTCATGGGTGTGGCTAGTTTATGATTGAATTAGGTGGATATGGATGAATTTGGATATGTTAGGATTGTAGGCAAACTATGGCAAAATTTGGGTAGAAATTGAATGGTTAAGGCGACTTGATGAATTGAAGGACTTAGGTGTTTATGGGGCTGAGTTGAGTTGATTGATTGGTAAATGGAGAATGGATAGGAGAGAGACTAAAATCTATAGCAAAGATGAGTAAGAGAGTCTTGAAATTCTAGAAAAAGAGTTAGTGTTCATAATCTTGGAAATGGAGGATGGACTTGGGTATAGTTAGTGCATTTGTCTAGGATGAACTGGGAATGGTCAAAATGGGTAAGAACAAGAGGTAAATCACCAAGAGGAAGATAAGAATGCACAAGTGTGCAAAATGTAAAAGTGAGAACGAAAATTTATTGAATTTGGGCAAGAAGTTGTGCAAGGATTAAACCAATAATTTGAAGAGGTTTAAAGCATGTTTTAAGGTGTTTAAATGTGTAGAAAACATGTGAAAAGATTAGGGAATATTAGGAGTGGTTTAGGGCTTGATTTGGGGTTGAAAAATTACATAAGTAGCAGTTTTTAGCAGGGTCCGGGACCTAGGTTAGGAACAAGGTGCCGGACCGCATCCAAAAAAGCCTCGAAAGTTAGGAAATGAGCTGGTCCAGGACTATAGACCCGGACCAGTACCCGGACCACCATGTGTGGAGGGTGATTTTTCGATATGAGGGGGGGTCTATTTGAATATGGTCTGACTCAGAAGCGAAGATCCTAGAAATTACCATTCTGTGGAGGGTGAAAACCTGTTATAATTGGCATACCTCAAATACCTACTAAATCGTCCGTCTTTCCCAGAATGCATAAGGGAGAGTGCAAGTGTGCACTACACTCGCTCTCAATGGGCTCCACATGGACTTATGCCTTAAAGGCTGAAGTTGACTAGAGTCGCCACCTAGTTTGACCTAAGATAATAGGAAGGAAGGGAAGAAGGGTTCTAAGAACCGTTGGTTGACTCTAAATTTGTTGCCTATGGATAGGACTTATCTGATCAAGCTAGAGATTCTATGGTGGGTTCGTACTGGATTACACCCCTTAGAAGTGGCAACGACCATGACTTCGGATTGGTGCCCGAGGAAACCTTGGTCTCCAATTGTCGGGATTACCTTCTTTCAAAACCTTAGTTAAAGAGATTCATTTAAAAGCCAAGGATATGATTAGGACAAGAAGAGGGAAAGAGAGTGGATGAGGTGAGCTTTTCTGCCAAGCTAGCACTAAGATGATGAATTGCTGAATTTGGATGAGTATAGAATGAAGATTTGGGGTCTGATTTGAGAGTTGAAGAAGTCGAGGGTTTGTGGGAGTCAGAGGGGATTTTGAATGTTTGACAGACATGAATATCGCCTTAGAGTTGGGAAAGGGTTTTTTGGATTGGAATGGGGTCACACCCTATGTGGGCTACCTACGTACTCAACTCCCTGTTGAGATCAGAGCTTACGTAGTTCCGGCCTTTAGGATGGTTGAGTTTTGAGGTAATCGAGGGTTGGAAGTGCTTGTTTGAAGGTGAGACAGCTAAGTACAAAGGGTATTTGATTGATGCGGGGTCGCACCCTGTGTGGGATGCCTACGTACTCAACTTCCCGTTGAGATCAGACCTTACGTAGTTCACTGTTTGGATTTTTTGTGATGTTTGAAGTTTTAGAAAGTTTCGGGTTCTAGGGGTTAGTCTGTGGGACACTCGGGTCTATGAGACATTTATGATGCTCATGTAATGGGAGGAATGGGATATCAAGGTCTGTGAGACGCTCGGGTCTATGAGACGTTTGAATCATAAAATGGTGGAGATTGAGATGTTCTAGTCTATGAGGCGCTCGGGCCTATGAGACTTTAGAAGTTTGAGAGAAGATGGAATTTTTAAGAGGATTTGAATTTAATTTGAGTTGGAGTTTGAATGGTGACTTGAGTACATGAGGCAATTAGAAATTTGGAGAGATCCAGGTTTTTATGGTTCGAGGTTTCACAATGGTTGAGGAAAATCATTTTGTTATGAAAGGGCAGATGATCCCAAGAGATCACCCTATGTACCCCCTCGAACGTGACACTTAATTAGTGGTAAGTGTCACGGCTAGAAAGATGGGGCAATGTATTTATGTCGAAAACTAGGATTTAGAAAGAAGCACCATGAATGAGATGCCCTCGGTCAAACCCTAATAGCGTCTCTAACTCCCGGGTTTTAAAAAGTTGAAAACTGAAAACATCGAAATCGTGTGGAAGGGAGTTAAACGATTCTGCCCGGCTGCAACTAGGAAGGCAGCCACATCCCTAGCACCCTGCCTCATAAAAATCTAGGCGGTAATTAGGGGAGGTTTGTCACCCTAACACCCACCTAAAGAAATCCAAACTGCGACAAGGGATGTTACTGCATCAGTGCCCTGCCTCGAATTTATATTTGGAAGAAAGACAAGTGATGTCTAACAAAGGAGAAAATGTTTTTCGAAGTGTTAGACATTTCATGTCTCCCAAAAACTGCTTATTTTTAAGTTTAAAAACTGGGTTGGGAAACTTTTGAAGTTGTTCGGAATTCTCTGTAAAGAAAGACCTATTTTGAGAAATGTTTTAAGAGAAAACTTTTTGTATATGTGAGAAGAACTTTCTGCGTTTTGAGAAGAGTTTTCTGTGATACGAGAAGAGTTTTTCCTTTAAAATTCCAAAAAATAGTTTCTTTGAAATCTAAAAATCTTGATGAAATTTGGATAAAATGATGGTTTGAAATTATTTTTGGAGTTTAAATGGGATTTACAAATTAAGTTTGGATTAGATGAATTGAATGGAATTAGATTGAATTGAATTGGACTGAATTGAAATGAGTTGGGTTTAAATTGGGTTGAATTGAATTCAGGTTGGGTTAGAAAACGGTCGGGTCAAACTTAGACCGAGTCAAAGTCGGATTGGGTCAAAGTTGAGATTGGTCAAAGTTAGACCGGGTGTAACACCCCTACCGCTAATACCGTCATTACCGTACCATACTTACCTCCGCAGCGGATATTACTTACTCAACGGCGGGTGTACAATGCGGTTAGTCACCCACGTGACTAACAAGGCGAGTTACAATACTACATACTATCGGTCTGATGAATATGAACATACCGAGTGCACTACACAATACATTACTTTCCCTTGCATACCAATCCATAATTCGATACAACTCCAATACAATACTCTACTGAGCATACTACAATCCTTACATTACCGATACAGTTTAGACTTCCAAATTCATACTACGTTACAAATACAATTCCCCCTTCTTTTTTTTTCAACTACCCATGCTTATGTAGCAGTCCCCGTCCTACTCTCTCGAACGGTGAACAGCTTCGGTACCTGCACACTAAAAACGGTCCCCCGAGGGGGTCAGCTTACGCTGCATATGAAATCCGCATATACCGCGTGCTAACCGCGGTACGCCGACAACTTTGGGTCGGATATACATGGAGTTCATTTTACATGCATACATACATACTCATACTACGACAATACAATCAAAGATACCTACATAAATATACAAGTTCAATGCTTACTGAGGAAGACAATTCAATAGTCAACCGTTCATATTTGTTATACATTCGTTACTCTTCGCACTGAGTTCGATATTCATTACTCTACTCATACTTACTCCTTACTCTTGCATACTCATCACTCCATGTTCAATGCCTTACTCATACACGATCCTTACTCTGTACTCGTTACTATACTAGTGCATACTCACTACTCAATTCTCTATACTTACTCTTACACACTCAATTCTCGATACTTACTCATACGTACTCAATACTCCGTACTCATTACATACTCATTCTTGCTTCTTACTCAATACTCATTAGTTTACTCATACGTACGCAATACTCAATACTCATTACTTGGCCTCTGGGCGGAGTCATACACAAGACTCGCCACCGGACCAACAATACGAGGGCTATACGCTTAGCTCCTTAAATACTCAATGTCTGTTCTTACTGGACTACTCATATTCCCAACACTCTTCTCTCAGAGCACAATACAATCTCATGGATTAGCCTAGAAGTATCTCTCTTGACAACCTCCACCAGCTTAGGGAATTACTACCGACTAGTATCCTCAGATTTAAGGGTTTCCCCAACATATTGAATACTCTCATGTTTGGGACATACTTACATCAGTCGGGTCCTCTCATAATGGGTCGACTAATTGCTAAGGGGTTCGGAGATCCCTCATCATTCTTTACTACTCTCATGGTTCATGTTTTGCACCAAGATTAGTTCCTCTAATATAGGTTACTTATGTACTTCCACTACCTTTGTTTGTGGATTATTCATTTCGTTTCTCCTACCGTTATCGGAAGGTTATTACTCCCTACACCTCTCACATTCTAGTGAGTTCATTGGTTTACGTTATCGTTTATTGGTTCGTTGGTTTAGTGCGTTGCTACGGTTCCATTAATTCACACATGACTCTCACTACGAGTCATTACACAATAAGACTCATCTATGAGTCGGTCTACGCACTAAGTAAAGCCACACAATCAATCAAGAAGGTTAGCTCAATCAACATACAGCAAGACATATAATGAAAGGCAATAAACCGTTTTCATGCTTTAGTCTTGATTAGCCGGCATACAGCACACAAATCAACGTAACTCGGTTAGCATACGGGGCATGAGGAAATCATACCTTTCACCGGAGTTAGCTTTAACACGTGTTCCCTTGTTCCTTGGTTCACATTTGTTCCACTGATAATGTTTCAACATTATTATTAATACTATACTCTTACGATACACAAATAATTACTACTCTCGTACTTACCCCGTTATCCCGGTGTACTTAATGTTCTTATACTCTCAACTTGCTTGGTTACTTTTACACTTGTTTTCATACTCATATACTTACTTTCGTACCTTTATTATTTCAATTGTAGTGTACTACTACATATATATGCATATATGTGTATAGGCATATATATATATACATATGATTATTGTAATCATATAGTAAAATTTTTTTTTTTTGACTTGACCGGACTTGCGACCGACCTTGCAAGTCCGGTCCATTCCAGTAGCTACCAGTACGGGAAATTTTCTGGCTCGACCGAACTTGCAAGTCCGGTCGCAAGTTCGGTCCATTCCAGTAGCTTGCATTACGGGAATTTTTCTGGCCGACCGAACTTGCAAGTCCGGTCGCAAGTTCGGTCCTTCCAGAAGGTTTATGACGGGAGAATTTTCTGGTCCGACCGAACTTACATGTCCGGTCGCAAGTCCGGTCGATTCCAGAAGGTTTCCCGTCTTTGTAAATCTGGGCTCGACCGAACTTGCAAGTCCGGTCACAAGTCCGGTCCGGCCCAGTACTTCAGTTTTAAAATCTGTTTTCAGTCCTCTCTTTTACCCATTACTTCCCCAATCTTCCTACATGTAATCCCACATGTTTAAACACTATCTAGGCCCTCCAAATTTCCTTAGTTCATCCAACGATTCCTTACTCTTTCTAAATCCACATACACAATTCCTCCTCACTTCCTTTCAATTCTTACAATTGTTTTCTTTACTCTCATGCTACAGATTTTCATTTTACCCTTTACCATTCCATACTCCCTCTACCAATGCTACTCCTAGTATCCCAAATACATTTCCAAGCAAATACAATATCTATACCCAAGTCCAACATTCCTTTACCAATTCTTGCACATTAAATTCTCCTAACTTCTCCAATGTATTCTTATACACTTTGCTACAGATTTTACACTTCTTATTTCTCATACTACAATTACCATTCCAATGGTCATTAAACATCTCTACTATCCCCAATACATACCTTGGTTCTCCCATTCACCAAGTCATTCTTTAATGCACAATTCCTACCAAAATTTTGCCATAGCTCACCTATAATTCTTACTTATCCACACATACCCATCATCACCAAGATCATTCCTATTCTAGCCACACCCATACAAGGGTCCTACCAGCACTCATACTAAGCAATCTTAATACATCATTAATTCCTCAAAACACAATATCAATACACATACACAATTCCTTGGCTCTAAAGCCTACAATCCACATACTTGTTCACAAATACCCAAACTTTCACAATTACGATTCTACTACATTATTTTGGTTTCTTTAAATTGGTTTACCCATTCCCATTATCCTAATGCATTAAAATTTCGCATTAAGGAATAGCTCTTACCTTGAGCTTAAATTTCCTTCATTTCCTTTCCACTTCTTCTCCTTCTCTTTTTCTTGCAAAATCGGCCATGTGGGGGATGGAGTTTCCAAACTCCATCCCAACACCGAAATTACATAAGGAGAATATAATTAGAATTCTAATCCCTTAAAACTTCACTAATTAAATGAAGAGTTTAGATTACCATTAGTTAGGGTTTTTACCTTGGGGCTTTTAAGAGAGGTTTTCAAGCCTTGAATGCAAAGGAGGGTTCCTCCACCATTGGAGAGTTGAACCAAGCTCAAACAAAGAAGAAACAAGCCACTACAAGAAGGGGAAAAATCGGCCACCATAGAGAATGGAGGAAAATGGATTTTTCTTGAAACTTTTTACCTTAGGAGGAAGAGGAGACTCCAAGCTCCACAATGGTGTGCTTTTCTCTTCAAATGGGGAAAACCCATGGAGATGAAGTTGCTCATTTTCGGATTTTGAAAAGATAGAAATGTAGAGGAGGATGAGGGGATTACAAATATGTAATTATTTTTGCATTTGGAGTTCAAATGGAGATGGAGCATGGAGGAGAAGGTGGAGTAGCCATGGAGGTTTCCTTTGGGGCTCCAAAATCGCCCAACCAGAAGAGAGAGAGGGGCAAAATCGATGGGGAAGGAGAAGGGTAGGAGAGAGATGAGGGAAAGGTGAGAATGAGAGGTGAGAGAATGTTAAAGTGGTATGAGCTACTTTTTGCTTTATTACTTTATTGCTTTTTGATTTACTTATTTGTTACTTGTGTGTGTGTGTGAGAGAGAGAGCTGTTTACACCAGCAAAAACCGGCCCCCTCTGTAATACTAGCTGGAGCGTTTTTCGTCTTTTACAGAAAACGCTCGTTATTTTACCCGGTTTTGATACTGTTCACTAACCGGGCCCGTTTTCCGGAATTTTCTCGTTTCTTTATTTTTATTGGTTATTAAGCTTCTATAAATGCTTAATAATTATTATTATTCAATGATTTATAATTTTACGGGTTCGTTTGACCACTTAAAAATCACGTTTTCGGGTTTCCTCGAAAAACGTGCGCTAAAGCTCTTTTAGCGTTTTAATACATTTCTTGGATCCGTTTTCTTCGGGAATCATTCCCGTATACTAATTAGGCATGAATAAGCCTTAGGAATACTTACGATACTATAACCGAGGTCTCGTACCTCTTATGGTTATTTAACGCTCATTTTAGCGTTTTCCGCTTTCTAAGCGTTTTTCTCATTTCTTTTTGGATTTATTTTCTTTACCAAAATTACTTAGGCACTATTAGGCCCTTAAATACTATATTAGAATAATATAATCACCATATTTAAGTTCGGGGTATTTCAATCTACCCCCCTTAAAGAACTTTGCCCTCAAAGTTGGTGAATCTAATATTGTTACTCGTACCAATACGCTATGCTAAGGTTATGACCTCTACATATGACTTGTCAAACTCCAAATGTCTGACATGATGCATACTACGCATCCAAACAGCATGTCACTGCATGCATAGCAATCAAAAATATCCGTTTTACTCCTCTCCAAGGGGGTCCATCCGCAGACAATTAGGTACAATCCTCCCCTAATGGCGAGTGATCCCTTAGGTACCGGTCACGTTTGAACACTTACGCTTTCTGGTTCACGGCCGTCATGACTTGAGCACTTACGCTTTCTGGCTCTACGGTCTTTTGGTTCTGATCAAATTCATTTGCACATATAGAGATCCTCAAGCACTTACTCATACTTACTTACTCATACTTTACTCATACTTACTCATACTTACTCGGGACTACACTGCCCCAGTGCCCTTGGAAAAATACAAAACACACACTGTTACCGTACACCCGGTGTAGTGGTTTCAAACTACTCTACACTTCCACAGACTCAAAACTAGCTTCACCTCTTATGGTTTCGACCGGATACCCGTGCCTAGGCATGGAAGATCCACTAGCGTCCGTGGGAGCGGTTTTAAAACCGATCCTCATTCTCGAGTTTGAAGAAAACGTTGTACCAAATTAGTTTTGGAAATTCATTTTGAAAACTTTGCATACATCTCCCAATTTTGATTTATGATGATTATTCCTATTACTAGTGTTATTATTGTGGCCACTTAAGGGAGCTTCCAGAGTCCTTCAACCCCAATGTGATCAGCATTGGTGTTGAATTATCCTTCCACCCCAATTTGTGTTCGGCTTCCCTTGATCGCTAGCAAATCAAGTTCCACTTCCCACCTCAATACAAACAGACAGGTTGTCAAACATTATTTCGTTTTCTATCTTTTTAATCTTGCTACTCATAATCATACACATACATTTCCCAATTTATATGATTCACTTACTTACTTACTAATCATCTCATCAATTATTACTGCATCCTCTCCAACTACTATACTTAAGAAATTCGTGGGTATAATATCCCATTAATCTGCTATACCAAATTCATACTCATAAAATACATCGGTTTCATGCCGATTTATACTCATTACATACATTGGTTCCATACCGATTTATACTCCTCAAGTCTCCCATACATACTCATTCCTCATACTATTACCAATCGGGGTTCTCATTCCCCTGGAGTTTCACTACTCCTTTTCCTATACTTGCTTCTCAAATTACCACAATTACACGATGAGTGAATACAAATGTTTATGTAACATAAGTATCAGCCATCAAAACGAATTCTCTTGTGCTATGCGCATTGTAGTTTACGCACCTATCACGTAAAACATACATTTCGCAGTTTTCGCTCTACCCCCCTTAAAAGGGATTACGCCCACGTAATCTACCATGTGTCAACATTGAACATTGGTCGAAGGCATTCAGCCGTCATGGAGTGGTTCAGCTTCCATGCGGTCTATTATACAATGTTCCTTGATCAACAGGTCTTAACCGTATTACCGGTTAGTCCCTGCATCAAGAGTTTCCATCGGAGTTATTTAACTCTTGACCGGGTTCGGTTCTAGCCTGAATGGCTTTAAGGCATTAGTGATTAGCCTTTTATTCACTAGGTGTATTTCTCTTAGAAATCTGGGTCCACTAGCTTCTGCTGCGCGACCCTGATAACTTGGGTTATTCGCCCTTCTTGTTATCTTGAACGTGTTACGCATCACCTTTTATCCTTCTTATTGCGGGAATAAGGTTTATTGACCAAGAGTGGTGTTCTCTTACCGTGCTCGAACTCGATGAGTTGTAGATTCATAACCAGCTCTCTGGCAATGTATATACATACTGTTGTGTTTGTAGTGATCATTCACTTGGTTTCTCCGACTTATTGTCGGTTGAGGTTAAGTCACTACTTAGTTGTAGTGCTTCCTCTGTTGTTAGTAGCTTCTGAGCTACACCAGTTTCTCTAGTTAATTACAAGTGTTCTTTACTTGTATGACCTTGCATTTTCCATGCGTCGGTCCTTGTGACTTTCTTAAGTCTCCTTTCGCTTTTATTCCAATGGAATTCACATCTTGTGATTGTTGGTGTGTTTCACACTCTTCGTGCTCTTTGGCCTTAGGCCGCGCGGTTTGTTTCCAAGCTTTTGCTCAACTGGCTTACGCCGTGTTTACTGGTGAAAGGAAGAATTTACCACTACTTACGTTCTCCATATCCTTAGCTATCCCACTAGATCATTGACTACACAAGTGCAATACCAAAACACTCAGTCCTACAGAGTGCAGAGGCGTAAATGCTTGGCAGTAACTCTCTTATGAGATCGCAATAGGAATTATTGTTACTCCTTCAGGTGGTGTTTCATCATTTCGTGCGGACTCCTGGCTTGTTGCCCGGTCTGTCCACTATCTCGAATTAACAATTAGCATTAGTGATTCCTCATATACATTGGTCGCCTGTTGTGCACCATGTTCTTACAGATTCCATAGTATTGGTTTACAAGGCATCCACTATTGCTAGCTTCAGCTCATGCATTTATACAATGGTTTCCCATGTATTTGGCAATACCGAATATGGTATTCCTTTAGTTTTCTGAGCTCCTTGAGCATCATTGGTTTTATAACCGGTTACTCCTTGGTCGTCAACAATTGTTGTTGAAGCTTATTTCACATTGCTTGGCAATAGTTGTATGCTCAAGCTTGGCTACACTAGTAGTTCTGAACGGAGTATATTTCCTGACAGTTACTGGTGGTATCCCCTTCTTGGGATCCATGTGTTCCACTCTTGTGGTCTCACATTATGAGGGGCGTCCTCATTCATCGGTTGTTACTCTCTTTTTTTCGATGTCGTCCTAGACAACCTTCCATATGGTTCACAAAGGTTTTGCAACCGTTGGGTTGTTTGTGGTAATAGTTTCATGGCCTACTAGCCATATTGCCTAGAGCTCTGCTCATCATAGGTTGTTCCAAATTGGTTACTCCTCCGTATACCGTAGAATGGCTTGGAGGTGATACTGGGCTCCATGATAAGATCGTCGCATCACGCTTCCGGTCGTTGGAGACCCTTTTGTACCCTGGTATTGATCGATACCATTTATTGATTTGGGGTATCCCCTGTCGAGTGGGATCCCTTCGGTGTCCTAACCGGATGTTCATTCCACTTGTGGTGTTGTTACCACGACATCTCGTTTGACTGTGTTGACTTGATACCCTTTATGGATTGCTCTTGGGTAGTACTGATTATATGGCAGCATCTGGCTGACATTTATGAGTATGTTCGGTTGATTGTCCTACCTTGCGGTTCTGGATCTGAGTTATCCGTTGAGGGTTGTAACGTCTCCCGTTCTTAGGGTAGACCCTTGGTGTTTTCCCTTATGTTATAACGGATTTGATATTCCTTCCGGCGATGAATGGTATTTCCGGTACCTTGCCACATCACCCTGTGTGTTTGTGGCAGTTGTTCTGGGAATCTCCATCCCGCTCATTGCACACTGATGTGTCAATGTTAGGCATTTGCCTTACAGTGTTTAGACTGGGTATTCCTTCTAGTTATCATGCTTTACTTAGATATATTCGAGACATATCCAATGTCTTATCCCGTTGTTAGTGCTTCGTGCACTTTCAACTCTTAATGGTTCTCCTGAAGTGAGTTTCTGACTCCTTAGCTGTAGCTTATCTGAGTTCCTTTGTTCGGTTGAGGTAACCATGTTCTTTAAAATTTACTTATGGTCCGTAGAACAGAGTTGACTACTTCCCGTGTTTCGTACACTTAACTAACTACATGTTAGGCCCGCAAGCTCCTTCGGAGTGCGGTCGTCCCACATCCCGTATTTGGGTACACTCGTAGTGTTCGTCACACGCCTAGGTGAAGTATTCTATTGCCAACTCCTCTTGTATCATTCTATGATACTCACCGTATTTCCGTTAGTTTGGTTTTAAAAATCCGAGGTTTAAAAGAAGGATTTATGGTTTTGAAAGAAAAATTTGGGTTTTGAAGTAACAGTTCGGTGTGAAAAGAAATTCTTTATGGCGTTGCCATGATTCAGGTCCTGACCAAGTTCAGCTTCTCGCTGACCGGTATACTCTCAATACAATGGTAGGGCCGTTAGGCCTTTACGAGGTTTCATTATTCAAATACTCAAGATTGGTGATCCTATTTTTGCTCCATTAGTCATAGCGGTACTTTAGCAAGTATTTGCGGGTTGTTAAAAGTCTTCCAACCATCCTGTAGTTGCTGCACTTGCCCTAGGCAAGTGCGCGGGTAGGTTGTTTTTTGGTTAATGTATACCGGTGGCGGTATCGTTTCCATCCATGATTGGTGGTTTTATTAGATCTTCCCTCGATCTTTTGATCTTGGTGATCGATCTCTTGAGTCATTTCTCAGAGTACTTGACATGGTCATCGTCCATCCGGGTGCCTCACACCTTCACTGTGGTTAATGAGACTTGACTTATCCTTAGGAACCACGTTGTAGTCCTATGGGTATATGCTTTATGATTACTTCCATTGTCACCTGAACTATGTCGTTCGGTTGTTGCAGCCTCTTGGCGTACAGGTTTGGTGTTAATCCGACCTCGACTAATTCCTTAGTCGGTTTGCATACCGTTGTTGGTATTATCGAACATTACATTCCGTAGACTCCCTTGTCTCGGGCTTTTACTCCATCTTCCTTGCTTCATTGCACGATTGTGCTTCTCTCTTGCTGGCTACACATGGTTCTCGCGACTGCGAAGCATGTCGCCCCATGGTGCCATAAATTCCATTATCCTTGTGGTTAGGATCTTCATTCCTCCGCCATTAAGTGCGGTCCTTGTCATTCAACGGGAACCGCCTTCGGGCCTTCCAGTTCTTGGACTCTACCGTATGGCAGGTTCTTTTCTAATAAGGTTTGTTTTGCACTGCCAGATCGGGTTTTACCCGAGTGTGAGAGGTCTTTCCATCTCTCTGGCGCTCTTGTCCCAACTTACAATGGGGGACGCGGAGGGCGGGTATGGTTACTGTAGGTATCCAGGTCACACTGGAAATTCCTATCTAGCGTCCTCGCACACTAGCACTCAACCCTTAGCCCTAAGTCTCTACTTCCTAACTCGGTATTTACCTAAACTCGGTATTTCATCCATCAGAGCGATACTTCGCTCTGATACCACTTTTTGTAACACCCCTACCGCTAATACCGTCATTACCGTACCATACTTACCTTCGCAGCGGATATTACTTACTCAACGGCGGGTGTACAATGCCGTTAGTCACCCACGTGACTAACAAGGCGAGTTACAATACTACATACTATCGGTCTGATGAATATGAACATACCGAGTGCTCTACACAATACATTACTTTCCCTTGCATACCAATCCATAATTCGATACAACTCCAATACAATACTCTACCGAGCATACTACAATCCTTACATTACCGATACAGTTTAGACTTCCAAATTCATACTACGTTACAAATACAATTCCCTTTTTTTTTCAACTACCCATGCTTATGTAGCAGTCCCCGTCCTACTCTCTCGAACGGTGAACAGCTTCGGTACCTGCACACTAAAAACGGTCCCCCGAGGGGGTCAGCTTACGCTGCATATGAAATCCGCATATACCGCGTGCTAACCGCGGTACGCCGACTACTTTGGGTCGGATATACATGGAGTTCATTTTACATGCATACATACATACTCATACTACACAATACAATCAAAGATACCTACATAAATATACAAGTTCAATGCTTACTGAGGAAGACAATTCAATAGTCAACCGTTCATATTGTTATACATTCGTTACTCTTCGTACTGAGTTCGATATTCGTTACTCTACTCATACTTACTCCTTACTCTTGCATACTCATCACTCCATGTTCAATGCCTTACTCGTACAGATCCTTACTCTGTACTCGTTACTATACTAGTGCATACTCACTACTCAATTCCTATACTTACTCTTACACTCAATTCTCGATACTTACTCATACGTACTCAATACTCGGTACTCATTACATACTCATCTTGCTTCTTACTCGATACTCATTACTTTACTCATACGTACGCAATACTCATACTCATTACTTGGCCTCTGGGCGGAGTCATACACAAGACTCGCCACCGGACCTACAATACGAGGGCTATATGCTTAGCTCCTCAAATACTCAATGTCTGTTCTTACTGGACTACTCATATTCCCAACACTCTTCTCTCAGAGCACAATACAATCTCATGGATTAGCCTAGAAGTATCTCTCTTGATAACCTCCACCAGCTTAGGGAATTACTACCGACTAGTATCCTCAGATTTAAGGGTTTCCCCAACATATCGAATACTCTCATGTTCGGGACATACTTACATCAGTCGGGTCCTCTCATAATGGGTCGACTAATTGCTAAGGGGTTTGGAGATCCCTCATCATTCTTTACTACTCTCATGGTTCATGTTTTGCACCAAGATTAGTTCCTCTAATATAGGTTACTTATGTACTTCCACTACCTTTGTTTGTGGATTATTCATTTCATTTCTCCTACCGTTATCGGAAGGTTATTACTCCCGTACACTCTCTCACATTCTAGTGAGTTCATTGGTTTACGTTATCGTTTATTGGTTCGTTGGTTTAGTGTGTTGCTACGGTTCCATTAATTCACACATGACTCTCACTACGAGTCATTACACAATAAGACTCATCTATGAGTCGGTCTACGCACTAAGTAAAGCCACACAATCAATCAAGAAGGTTAGCTCAATCAACATACAGCAAGACATATAATGAAAGGCAATAAACCGTTTTCATGCTTTAGTCTTGATTAGCCGGCATACAGCACACAAATCAACGTAACTCGGTTAGCATACGGGGCATGAGGAAATCATACCTTTCACCGGAGTTAGCTTTAACACGTGTTCCCTTGTTCCTTGGTTCACACTTGTTCCACTGATAATGTTTCAACATTATTATTAATACTATACTCTTACGATACACAAATAATTACTACTCCCGTACTTACCCCGTTATCCCGGTGTACTTAATGTTCTTATACTCTCAACTTGCTTGGTTACTTTTACACTTGTTTTCATACTCATATACTTACTTTCTTACCTTTATTATTTCAATTGTAGTGTACTACTACATATATATGCATATATATATACATATGATTATTGTAATCATATAGTATAAATATTTTTTTTGACTCGACCGGACTTGCGACCGACCTTGCAAGTCCGGTCCATTCCAGTAGCTACCAGTACGGGAAATTTTCTGGCTCGACCGAACTTGCAAGTCCGGTCGCAAGTTCGGTCCATTCCAGTAGCTTGCATTACGGGAATTTTTCTGGCCGACCGAACTTGCAAGTCCGGTCGCAAGTTCGGTCCATTCCAGAAGGTTTCTGACGGGAGAATTTTCTGGTCCGACCGAACTTGCATGTCCGGTCGCAAGTCCGGTCGATTCCAGAAGGTTTCCCGTCTTTGTAAATCTGGGCTCGACCGAACTTGCAAGTCCGGTCGCAAGTCCGGTCCGGCCCAGTACTTCAGTTTTAAAATCTGTTTTCAGTCCTCTCTTTTACCCATTACTTCCCCAATCTTTATACATGTAATCCCACATGTTTAAACACTATCTAGGCCCTCCAAATTTCCTTAGTTCATCCAACGATTCCTTACTCTTTCTAAATCCACATACACAATTCCTCCTCACTTCCTTTCAATTCTTACAATTGTTTTCTTTACTCTCATGCTACAGATTTTCATTTTACCCTTTACCATTCCATACTCCCTCTACCAATGCTACTCCTAGTATCCCAAATACATTTCCAAGCAAATACAATATCTATACCCAAGTCCAACATTCCTGTACCAATTCTTGCACATTAAATTGTCCTAACTTCTCCAATGTATTCTTATACACTTTGCTACAGATTTTACACTTCTTATTTCTCATACTACAATTACCATTCCAATGGTCATTAAACATCTCTACTATCCCCAATACATACCTTGGTTCTCCCATTCACCAAGTCATTCTTTAATGCACAATTCCTACCCAAATTTTGCCATAGCTCACCTATAATTCTTACTTATCCACATATACCCATCATCACCAAGATCATTCCTATTCTAGCCACACCCATACAAGGGTCCTACCAGCACTCATACTAAGCAATCTTAATACATCATTAATTCCTCAAAACACAATATCAATACACATACACAATTCCCTGGCTCTAAAGCCTACAATCCACATACTTGTTCACAAATACCCAAACTTTCACAATTACGATTCTACTACATTATTTTGGTTTCTTTAAATTGGTTTACCCATTCCCATTATCCTAATGCATTAAAATTTCGCATTAAGGAAGAGCTCTTACCTTGAGCTTAAATTTCCTTCATTTCCTTTCCACTTCTTCTCCTTCTCTTTTTCTTGCAAAATCGGCCATGTGGGGGATGGAGTTTCCAAACTCCATCCCAACACCCAAATTACATAAGGAGAATATAATTAGAATTCTAATCCCTTAAAACTTCACTAGTTAAATGGAGAGTTTAGATTACCATTAGTTAGGGTTTTTACCTTGGGGCTTTTAAGAGAGGTTTTCAAGCCTTGAATGCAAAGGAGGGTTCCTCCACCATTGGAGAGTTGAACCAAGCTCAAACAAAGAAGAAACAAGGCATTACAAGAAGGGGCAAAAATCGGCCACCATAGAGAATGGAGGAAAATGGATTTTTCTTGAAACTTTTTACCTTAGGAGGAAGAGGAGACTCCAAGCTCCACAATGGTGTGCTTTTCTCTTCAAATGGGGAAAACCCATGGAGATGAAGTTGCTCATTTTCGGATTTTGAAAAGATAGAAATGTAGAGGAGGATGAGGGGATTACAAATATGTAATTATTTTTGCATTTGGAGTTCAAATGGAGATGGAGCATGGAGGAGAAGGTGGAGTAGCCATGGAGGTTTCCTTTGGGGCTCCAAAATCACCCAACCAGAAGAGAGAGAGGGGCAAAATCGATGGGGAAGGAGAAGGGTAGGAGAGAGATGAGGGAAAGGTGAGAATGAGAGGTGAGAGAATGTTAAAGTGGTATAAGTTACTTTTTGCTTTATTACTTTATTGCTTTTTGATTTACTTATTTGTTACTTGTGTGTGTGTGTGAGAGAGAGAGAGAGCTGTTTAACCAGTAAAAACCGGCCCCCTCTGTAATACTAGCTGGAGCGTTTTTCGTCTTTTACAGAAAACACTCGTTATTTTACCCGGTTTTGATACTGTTCACTAACCGGGCCCGTTTTCCGGAATTTTCTCGTTTCTTTATTTTTATTGGTTATTAAGCTTCTATAAATGCTTGATAATTATTATTATTCAATGATTTATAATTTTACGGGTTCGTTTGACCACTTAAAAATCACGTTTTCGGGTTTCCTCGAAAAACGTGCGCTAAAGCTCTTTTAGCGTTTTAATACATTTCTTGGATCCGTTTTCTTCGGGAATCATTCCCGTATACTAATTAGGCATGAATAAGCCTTAGGAATACTTACGATACTATAACCGAGGTCTCGTACCTCCTATGGTTATTTAACGCTCATTTTAGCATTTTCCGCTTTCTAAGCGTTTTTCTCATTTCTTTTAGCGTTTTTCTCAGGATGGGTCAAAGTCAGGATGGGTCAATTTCAAAGGTCAAAGTCGGGGGTCAAAGTCAGGGGTCAAAGTTGGAGGTCAAAGTTGGACCGGATTGGACTTTTGGGCCAATTGTGATTTGGGCCTTGGGGTGACTGGGCTATGGGCTGAATTGGGTTTTTGGGCCGATTGGAATTTGGGCCTTGGGGTGATTGGGTTGTGGGCCGAATTAGGCTTTTGGGCCATGGGGTGATTAGGTCGTGGGCCGAATTGGACTTTTGGGCCTTTGGGTGATTGGGTTGTGGGCCAATTGGAATTGAATTTTGGGCCTAATTTGGGCCTTGCTGGTGGATTGGGCCGAGCTTTTTAGATATTGGGTCGATTAGGACCTTATTTAATTTTGGGCCTGATTTAGGCCTTGGGCTTGATTTGGTTTTGGGCCGAATTAGCCTATGGGCCTTATTGACTTGGGCTGATTTGTGAGATATTAACAAGTGAGATGGATCAATTTATTGATTTATTAACTCTTAATTATGGGTGTGTTGAAGGCAAAGGAGAATTCCACCCACATAAAACGAATGAGAGACCCGCTAGGCATGGGGTGGTTTCGCATCCTAAGCCCTCCTAAAATAGCCTTAAGGGCTTGTTTTTTGAAGTTTTTGTTCTTATATACATTTAATGGTAGTTAAGGTATTTTCTGAAGTTAAAGGAGATTATTGTCCCACGAAACGAATGAGAGACCCGTTGGGTGTGGAGCGATAATACATCCAAATTTTTTCTGTCAATGGGAGGGCTCTTGAAGGTAAATAACTAGGGCTTATAGATAGAGGTTAGGAGTAACAAATCAGTTGAAAAGTTGCCAGAAAGACATAGAAGCGAGATAACACATATACAATGGGTCATATACAATGGAGTAGCAATCAGGAGAGCTGAAAATCATAATGGATAATGAACAAAAATGATAGTAACTGCCAAAAGCTTGCTAATTGCAAATTTAAACCTATCGACATATGACAACGGCTGATGAGGCCCAACCTGAAATACTGTTGATGAAACCAAATTGAAATATTAAAACCTTTTCTTTTCTTTTCTGATCACTTTGAAGGCCACTTTTTATTAAACAATCGAGGACACGGACAGATAACAAAACCGGAAAACAAAGAAACAATAAAACTCATGTAAGCTGAGAAGACACTCACGGCACACAAACACAATAGGTATAATCACCAAAGAGTAAACATACACATGGAAAGGGAGAAATTGGGGCATGCTTTCAGAGAGGGCAATAAGCTTATTCAAAGAAGGATGGAATTTCCAAACCCGACAGGGTACCAAACCCAAAAGCCCACCGACATGGTTAACTTGCTAAGTCAAAGGTCAAAGCCGAACAAAGAGAAACTGGCCCAAGCCTCACCAGTTATATACCTCGGTCAACATACAAAGGTAGATCGTCAAAGCAGAATCAAATCTGGAAAACTGCATAATAGATAATGCCGAACTGAAACAAATAATTTCCAAACCAAGCAATAATGCGCAAGGGATGGATAGTTTTCCCAGACAAATGATTTGTAGTTGAGAACAGATGAAACATTAAAATCCTCAATTATAAACCCAAGAGCATCGGTCAAAATCTGGAACTAAAAGAAAAATCCGCAAGCAGATAAATCCCCGAGCCCCCAGGTCGGGTGTAGGCTGTAAAATACCCAAGCGAGCTCAAATTCTAATAATGCAACTCAGCCAAAACATGAAACTAGAGTCAAGGGACAAATCGAATCAGACGCGAACTGGGACGAAACCAGGTAAAATCAAAAGCGCTAAACACAACCAGACTCAAACAGAGTATAACGACCACCTGAGCTTCGCTTTGCATTTGGATAAAACAGTAAGATAGATGAATAGTCAAGTAAACTGAAGTTAGAGATGATTCCCAAATTGTGAAGCCAATACGAAAGACAGTAGTAAAGAACTAATCTTCTGAATCCAGCTATTAACCAACAAATCAAATCGAACTTTCAAATCAATGATTCAACCACATAGACCTCGTCAAACCAGCATAAAAGTATAGTCATAAATAGATTAGCATAATTTCAACCTTTTCCTGAAGAGGAAGAGTCTCTACCGAATGAAGTCAAAATACGGAATGACGACCATGAAGAAATTCTGATACCATCTCGGTGTCAACAAAGTCCAAACCAGAGAAGGGGAACTAGTCTGTGATGGCGTCAAACCCAGGGATGGATTCGTATAAGGATTTTGATCGAAGGATAAGGGCGGTAAATGCATCCCGGGGATGTGACGATGATAGTGGTGATGATGGATGTTGAAAATGACCGAAGGAGGAGATTGTTTGGGATTGTGGTTTTCAATTTTGTGTGTTCAATCGGGGAGAGAAATAATTTCTTCAAAAAAAAACAAAAAATCTAGAAGAAATTGGAGTGGGGTCGAGGGTGGAAGAAGGAAAACGAGAACCTGCTTTTGCTCGCTTATGTCGTCACGTTTTGATTTGGAAGCTGTAGGGGGAAATGAAAGCAGGTGATTTGGCGATGAAAATGGTTGAATGTTCGAGGTAGATGATAATGGTGATGGTTCTACATTCGAAGATCAAGAATAGGAGATTCTGGCCCTGTGAGACTGGAGGATGAATTTTAGAGATGAGAGGATGACTACCGAGGGATTTTGATATCCGAAAGAGGAGAACGAAATTGAAAGTGTCTTTCTCCTTAGGGTATCATCGACTGGGTTTTAGCAGAGAAGAAGATAGAGGTGCTGGGTTTCGAAGAGAATGGAGGCGGGTTCGATGTTCCTTGCCAGTTTTTATTTTTTGAAGAAGATGAATGAATAGAGGCTTAGGAAGAAGGAAGAAGAGAATGTGTCGGCCACAGTCACCACGAAGAGAACGAGGGAGCCCCCTGTCCTAGGGTTTTGGGATCTGTGTGTTTTTATAAAAGAATAGTAGGGTTTTTGGGATAGATGTTGACCAAGGATTATTTTTAGGTTGGATTTGACTTCGGGTCCAAGTTAAGACCACAATTGGGCCAGTTTTTGTATGTCTAAGGCAAAAAAGGGAAAAAAATTAGAGCAATATTGCTCTCACCCAGATTCAAACCTGGGTGTTCTTCCTCCTTCGGGTAAGAAAACCGACTTCACTACTATAGAACTCAATATATACAGAAGGAGACTCGTGATTTAACATGTGGCACACGGTAAAAATAATAAAAGAAACAAAATGCTTTCACTGGGATTTGAACTCAAGACTTACAGCTTCTTTGAGGGATGCACTAACCAGTTGTGTCAATGCGGATTTTAGTATGTAGATGAGAAAAATAATACTTGAGTCCTAATTCAACCGAACGGGCTCTCCCAAAATCCATTTGAAATGGGGATTAATTGGATATGTACTAGTAGCAGCAAATAGAATAGAATAAACAAGTAATAAAAATGAAATGAGGTCAGAGGAAGTTTAATCAAATTAGCAATGAAAGAAAATATACATAAAATGACAAAGATGATCATAAGATAGTAATGATAAAGACAAAGTGAAGCGAGTACTGATAAAGAAAATAAAAGTAAAAAGTATCAATGGGATTAACGGGATGAAATAAACAAGTAATAAAATAACATAGGATAAGAACAATATAAAACACAATAGAAAAATAAATGAGCAAAGGTAAAAGACTAAAATAAAGTAAAAATTGTAAAGTAAAATTTAAATTAATTTTCAAAAAATGGTGTTTTTGTGAAATGTTTTGAAAAATTGATTTAAGAATTTTGTCGTAAAACGATGGTTTCGTTTTGGCACGCGTGTTGATAATTTTTGAAAAAGAAAGGCAACGACCCCTCTTATTTTTGGATCAAGGTTGAAAGCAAGGTTGAAAGCTTGCAGAATTGAATCAAGGTTGACAAGGCGCCAAAAATTCTCACTGCGGTTTATGAAATGCAACTACGATTGCAAAAGGATAGGGGTGCATGACCAGCCTATGACGTGAAGACCGAATGCAAAAATATGCAAAAATTTTGATGAGTGAGGGCTTACGACAAGCCTCGAACACAACAGTTGGATGTGTTAAACAAATTTAGAATGTGAACAATTATTTTGTTTGGTGCATGAGGGCTTATGACGAGCCTCAACTGGACCTCTTGACATCCAGTTCTAGGACTTATGACGAGCCTAGAACGCAAGTGAAATACCGTACTAGTAGCGCTCTAGCTACCTAGTGGGTGTAAGCGAAAATGTGACCGCACTAGTAGCGCAATAACTGCCAAGCAGGTCTAAAACGAAAATTCGACCGCACTAGTAGCGCAATAGCTGCCTAGCGGGTGTAAAACGAAAATGAGACCGCACTTGTAGCGCAATAGCTGTCTAGTGGGTGTAAAACAAAAATGTGACCACAGTCGTAGCGCAATAGCTACCTAACGGGTGTAAAACGAAAATGCGACCGCACTAGTAGCGCAATAGCTGCCTAGCAGGTGTAAAACGAAAATGCGACCGCATTAGTAGCGCAATAGCTGCCTAGCGGGTGTAAAACAAAAACGTGACCACACTAGTAGCGCAATAGCTGCCTAGCGGGTGTAAGACGAAAATGTGACCACACTAGTAGCGCAATAGTTGCCTAACGGGTGTAAATGAAAATGTGATTGCACTAGTAGCGCTATAGCTGCCTAGCGGGTGTAAAACGAAAAAGCGACCGCACTAGTAGCGTAATAGCTTCCTAGCGGGTGTAAAACGAAAAATGACCGCACTAATAGTGCAATAGCTGCCTAGCGGGTGTAAAACAAAAATGCGACCGCACTAGTAACGCAATAGCTGCCTAGTGGGTGTGAAATGAAAAAAGTCTTGTTGAATAATGAAAAGGTTTTGTGAGTAAAGGCCACCTGAGTGGAACGAGGATTAAATTTCAAGCTTCAGTGAAACAAATGATTGAATGACGTGAGTGATTTGTGATATCCTTGAAAGGATTCATATGTACAGACGAGATGAGATGCGAGGTGGTTGACAAATGCTTTAAGTGAACCAAAACTTCTTGTTTGTGGATGTAGACTTTTTTACATGAGATGATGGCTCTAGAGTTGTTTTAAAACTTCAGGATGGCTCTGATATGGCTTCAAGGATCTAAGATGGCTCCAATATGCACTGATGGCTCCGGTGCACACTAATGGCTTTGGTGTGACCAATAGTCTTGGGGTGGTTGGTGGGCTTTGATTTGCTTTGTGATTTTCAAGGTGGCTTGATGGCTCCGACGGTGGGTTTATTGTGGTTTTAATGAGGTTTTGGTGGCTCCGGAAATGGAATGATTATGATTTGTAGTGGGTGAATGGATAAACACCGTTTCATGGGTTTGGGGTAGTTCCCGTCATTGTTCCAGGATTTCCATGGATGGCTCTGGGATGACCTTGTGCTGGTTGAGCATGACGATGCTTTAGTTGGAACCAGGGAAAAAGGGAGGTTTTATCTTTGAGGTGGTCGCACCCTAGACGGACTTCCTATGTACTCAATTCCATATTGAGATCAGACCATACGTAGTTCAATATTTCGTAAGCAAGGGCTTGGTGACGAAATAGCCCCGATATGGATTTAAGGTGGCTCCCGTATTGTTCTAGGTTGGATTTAGGAGAGATGCCAACGAGGCTCGAGTATGACAGTGGATGGCTCCAGAATAGTCTTCATGTGGCTTGAGATGGCTCCAGTTTTTGAGTTCTTTTGACCAAAAGTTACGCTTCAACAACTGCAACTGAAGTCCACCTTCAGCGAGACTAGGAATAGTACTTGCCGGTCGGATGTTGGAGATGATGTGATTACGATGTATGAAGACATTAAATGCTAGATGCGATGCCAAATGCATATGTTGTTTTTTTTGGAGAGAAAGTACGGTCCTATATCTATTACTATGAGGTTTACGAATATAAGACATCTTCAGTTCGATCTTGAGTGATTGTTGAACTAGAATGCGTGAATCACTTTCCTCTCATGGAGGGATGTGGGTCAATCTCTCGTGAGTTTGGTCGTGTGTGCTAATGGTGTGATGTTACTCTCGATGCTCGGAGCTGTATTTTCCTTAGAATTTCTTTTCGAGGTTATGGACTTTTCGTTCCTCACAAATTCCTCTCCTGCAATAGGGTAGGCTGATTATGATTTGGTGGTTTAGTCGAAGAGTCACTCGCACTCTAAAGACCTTGTGAGATTAGGTCACTCTCATTCGCTCATGGTCCCTTTAGTATGACAGGACATGTTGATAACATGTACGAAGTTTATGATTCATGTTTCATATCCGATACTTTCGGTCAACGCTCATCAACTAACGAGTCAAAGGTCTTTTAATGGGTTACAATGGGGCTGAGGGGTATGATGTATGTCACCTGGGACTGGGGGATCAATTTGGAATTTGTGGAGCTTTTGTGCAATAGAGGATATGTTTTGCCTTTGCCATGGGTGGAATGATTAGACTGGTTTTGGTAACCCTTTTATTGATTTCTATGGGTCATCATTGGTCTTTTGGATTTGGTTTTCTCCTTCTTGTTTCTTCTGGCGTACGGTTTGTACTTTCTTCTCATTTTTGTGTTTTGGAATTGCATTTGGCTCATCAACTTTCTCAAGCATTCTTTACTTTGTATTTTGGCTTTCAGCTTTGGAGTTGCATTGACTCATTAATCTTCTCGAACATTTTTGGTGTTCTTTTTTAGTGTTTGGCTTTAGAGTTGCATTGACTCATTGGTTTTTTCAAACCTTTCATTTATTGTTTTTTGTGAAAGATGGTGGGGAGGGGACATGGCTCCGGCTCCTTTGAGATCCTCTATTGCAGTGGTAAGTGTGTATATGTGGGGTGGCATGTTGTGGAGTTTCTTTTTTTTGAAGAAAGAGTTTTTCATGAAAGGCTCAGCGGGGCTCGCTAAGGGATTATGTATCGGGCAGTTAAAGCTTTTTTGGTTTTGTGGAGGTTTTTATCCTAAGTGCCTTGTCATTCTCATTAGTCAATGATTGTTATCTTACAATTCTCGGATCTTTGCATGAAACACAGTTCGTATCCTGTTTATCGATATTGATCTCGCAATGAATTGTGCCTATCCATGTGCTGAAGGAATACACAAGTCACTCATGGTTTTACCTTTATGGACTCACTCTATCTGCCCTCATCGCTCGGTGGATTGTCCAATATCCTCATTCAGAATTCAAGGCAAAATACCGCTCTTCGCACACTACTCACTTGGTCTATGGTGCTGATTTTAATTAGACCCACGTGTTCATCGACGGGTCAAGAGTTTAGTGGTTCACGCACCCTGTTCAATCAATCTTTTAAGATTTTTGCCACAGATGTCGTTTCGATATGAGAGAATGTGAGTGCAGCTATTTACAATGCAATCTATTGTGATAATACGGAATTAATATATATACGATGCATGAAGTGATGCTGATGATGATGAAAATTGCTGAGTTTGAATTTTTTTTTCTTTTGATGCAATGCATGAATGGTAAGATTACACCTAGTCTTACTTGAGTCGGTTTCAGTTGAGGATCCATGAAGTTTATCTCGTCACCAATGGCTCTTTAGCCGGTCAGTTGCTAAGTGGGTCTTGGAAGAAACGTGATCCCACATGTTTTAGTTGTAAATCGGACCCTGACCGATTAAGGAGTGGTAATTTCTATATTTCACCAGGCAACATGATAAAACTGTCTTGTTCTTCCTGTGATTCCTGGAAAGGTTGAATAGAAATAGGGGAGGGATGGGATGCAACCCTTCATACGTATTCATTACAGTTGTAAATAAAAACATGACTCTACTACTTTCTGCCACTATCGCCACGGATTAGCATGTGGCCATGCTTAGCTCGGTGACACCTCAGGAAAGTGAGTCTTTGTGGCCTAGAATAGATGTCTTATCTCTAAAGAAGAGACGTCTCCTCTGTCTATCAGCTCTTGGATTCCGTTTCTCAGTGTTGTGCACTCGTCAGTGGCGTGCCCACGAATCCGATGATAGTCATAATATTCATGTAGATGTGGCCCATGCTTCTTCACCCTCGAACTGGTGTTGTAAGGTACTATATAACCTCCCTCGGTTAAAATTCTCCAAGCTTCACCAAGTGACATTCCTGGACTTGAATTCTGTCTTTGAGAGTCCTCTCCGGGTTGGTGGTATTCTCTTTGCATGATTGTTGGCCTTGGATCTTTGGTTTCAGCATCTTTCAAAGCAGTCACAACCGCCATCAGTCGTCTGAAGTCACATATCCCTAGATATTTCAATTGATGTCGGTACACATCTTTTAACCCGGAAATTACCATTTGCACGTGCTCTTCCTCATTAGGTCGGTTATTCATTTGTCCGGCCTTCACCCTCCATCGCTTTATGAATTCCCTCACAGGTTCGTCAGAACTCTGGTGTGTGATCTCTAAATCTCTTCATGTAATTTCATGATGAAAATTCTCGCCATATTGAGAGAGGAACTCTAAGTACAGGTCTCGGCTTGACTTTCCATTTAGATCCATGCTCATGATCCAGGAGTAAGCGGGTCCTTACAGATAGAATCTAAAGCATGCAGCTTTCAGCTCGTCGGAAAGGCCATGAAGATTCATGAGTTTATCATACTTGTCAACATGATGCCTCGGGTCTCCAATTCCCTCATACTTCTCCATTTCAGGTAAACTCGTGCCTTTTTGCAGACGAGCGTCAGGATATGGGTGAGTTGGCTCCCAACCTACTGACTTAAAATGTTGGGTCAACTCCAGTTCCGTCTTCAGTTCTTGCACCAATTCTTTCATTGGACTCGTTCTGAGATCAAGGTTTTGGATTGGAGTATAAGTACTCTCAGGATGGTTGGTGTCAAGAGATTGAGAGGGCAGGGTTGTTCTTGGGTAAAGATGTTGGCTAGAATTTGACATGTGAGGGTGTGCTTGTTGAGAAAGGATGTGCTCTTGTGTGGGTAAGGAGAGGTTTAAGCCGGAATGCACCATGGGGGGAGATGGGGCTTGGGTCTTCCCCCTATCACAGACCATTTGTGGTTGCTAATTTCCTCTGGTGGCGGTTAGGGTTCTCATAGTTGAACTATACGTAGGTGAAGAAGGCGTTCTTGGTGCTGTTCGAACTTGGACAGAAAGAGCGCGAGGATCCATTGCTTGAAACTCATAGGCATCGTATGCAGAGTGAGTTGGAGTCTCCTTGTAGCTGCTATCTGACACTGCATAGGCCCTAGTTATTCTTCTTTGGGCACCTTCTTCTATCCTCAGGTTTTTCTCCAAGTCATCAGGAAGGTCATGGGTCAATCCTTCATGAACAAATTGCCCTTTGATCGCTTGATCATTTCGGGGTGCTCGCTTCATCTTTTCTGCCGTTGCTTGGAGTAGGCCGGTCTTCTTTCTTTTCAGTTACTGACTTCCACAGACACCTGCGCTCACAAGCAGTAGAATGAAAGAGGAAAGGTAATGTCAGTATGCTTCGTTAAACAAAATTGGTTATGTGATGAGTGTGAATGATTGTTGGTGCAAAAAAATGAATTTTATTTATTTTGAAGAAATGTTGTGAAATGGATGCGAGTGTATGTTAAGTGTCAAATTATCTTATCAAATTTTTTTTAATGGGATGTCTTTGTAGATGCCACATATTTCACCCCATGAAACAAAGTCTTAAGAGTGATAGATAAAACATGAAGGGTTGTCTTGTTTTTTTTTCTTTGAGCAAAACGTGCATTGCACAAGAAACCAAGTTTTTGGAAAAAAACATTTTGAAAACTTGTGTTTTCGTAGTGGTGAATTTTCCCAATATGAACTTTGACGCTCAGTCATTCACAAATAAAATAGGGAGTGGGGAAACCTAAACACATTTGATCTAAATAAATTCAAAGGGAATGTATAAACCTATGCATGTGATCTATTCAGAAATGGACAAGAGAGAAAAGAATCATAGGGGAAAACCTATACATCATCAATTTCTAAAAAGTCATTAAAAGGGGAGTTTTGAGCTAAACTTCTTCG
This sequence comes from Limonium bicolor, assembly GCA_023374045.1. Taxonomy (NCBI): domain Eukaryota; kingdom Viridiplantae; phylum Streptophyta; class Magnoliopsida; order Caryophyllales; family Plumbaginaceae; genus Limonium; species Limonium bicolor. Next base: position 312,008,540 of record CM041778.1, read on the forward strand.
GAACTCTTCTGATCCGTACTCGGGCTACTGACAAACTGTGTAACACCCCTACCGGTAATCACACCATTAACTCCTAACCTGTCTCCATTATCAATACACAAGCAGCAAAATCCAAACTACAACCGGGGGTGATACAATGCCGTTAGTCACCCACGTGACTAACAAGGCCAATTTAAACACAAATACAACAACAAATACAATATCTGTCTGATGGGTCTTATACCGAGTACACTATACAAAAGATACTTCCTTTACTTAATCAATTCTCCAACTAAATACAACTTCAAATCCATTATATACAATACGATCTCAAATCTGTTCTATACCGAGTATCTACAATTCCCAAGTTCATCATTGACCTTTCGGTCTTACAAATCCATATTACAATAAATTCAACTCTAATACGACTACCCATATCAATAATAACACCTTCCTACTCTCGACGGTGACTGACTACAAGCCTTACACAATTCACTACTATCTATATTTCACTCCCAGCTATCCCTGCTTAGTTGTCGGTCTCTTACTGTGATCATGTCCCCTTCGGGTACTTGCACACTAAAAATGTTGCCCCTAGGGGCTTAACTTACGTTGAATATGACTTCCGCATACCCCGCGTACTAGCGAGGGTACGCCGACCAATTGGTCGAGAGCATACGGTTCATTTTATCACAACATCATGCATACAACATACATTATATATATGTATATATATATATATTCACAATCAAGTTCAACATTGAACACAAGCACTAACACGCACATCAAGGGTTAGTTTAATATGTTCTTTAATTAGGCTTGAGGGTTTCTACCCCACCATGCCTTACTCAATTACTCACGTTCTACCCACTCCCTTGGGTACTCTTACTCACAATCCCAACAAGGTCTACAACACCCAACTCAATTCTCAAGTTCTCAAGTTCTCAAGCGTCTCAAGTCACACTCAATTCTCAATACTCACTTACTCAAGGTATATATTAAGTCATTCTCACGACCTCCGGGCAGGGTCATACACAAGACCCACCACCAGGCTCAAATACAAATAGGGCTATACAGTTAGCTCCTCAAATACTCAAATGTCCGGTTCACTACCGGACTACTCAAATTCCCAAAACTCCACTCTCGGAGTCAATTCACAATCTCAAGGATTAGCCTAGGAGTATCTCTCTCGATAGAATCTAATGGCTTAGGGAATTCCTCAATGTCTAGTATTCTAAGATTTAAGATTTCAACCAACTTATTGAATACTCTCATGTTCGGGATATTGCTCATGTTAGTCGGTTCCTCTCATTGGGGTTCGACTATATCTCTAAGGGGTTTGGTGTTCCCTTACCAAGCTTTGCTTTACTCAAGGTTCATATTTCGAACAACTTTCCAATTCTCTAGTTAGAGGTTACTCATATACTTCCACTAAAATTTATCGTGTGTATTAAGTCGTTTCGGTTCTCTAACCGTTATCGGGAGGTTGCTACTCCCCTATGTTTTCTCACGTTCTAGTGTGTTCGTAGGTTTCTGTTCCCGTGTATTGGTTCAATAGTTGTAGTATGTTTCCACCATTTTATTAGTTCGCACTTGACTCCTTCTACGAGTCTCTGCTCACACAAGACTCAACTATGAGTCGCACTACCATACACAATCACAATCAAGAAATCCATTCACAATCCACATTTCATGAATTATACAAACTTCAGTTTAGTCAACAAACCAATCTCAAGCATTACAAAACAAACACAAGAGGGAGCACACAATCCGATTCGTGCATTTATCTTGTTAGGTGATCACACAAACAAACAAGCACACCAATCGGGGTAACCAAGTTAGGATACAGAGCGTGAAGATTTCATACCTTTCACCGGGGTTTAACTTTACCGGGTCGTCTTATGTTCCTTGGTTCACATTTGCTCCACAATTCTTACTCTTGACTCTCTGATGATATTTTAGACATCTCCTTTAATTTAAAACACTACGGTATGTAGATTAGTACTCCCGTAACTAACCCCATTAACCCATTATTCTTTGGTTTGTTTATGTGCTCTTAAACTCACAACTATCTCAACCACTTCTCAAACTTGTCTACACTTCTTAGGACCATTAAAGGTCACCAAACAACTCCTAAACATCACCTAAAACCAATACCATTCACTTCCCCATCATTAGACACCTTTAAAACACATTCTGCTACAATTTTAACATGGTCCGGGTTTGTGTCCAGGTCTACAAACCCGGACCAACCTCTGAAACGCATTTCTGCCTATTTTTCTATGTGTTCCGGGTATGTGTCCGGGTTTGCGAACCCGGACCACCCCCCTGAGATGAGTTTTTGCCCTATTTTTGCTATGGTCCGGGTTTGCGTACCGATTTGCAAACCCGGACCACCTCTGGAACAGTCAAAATTTACAGTTTTCCACCAGTTTTCAACCCCTAATTCACCCCTAATCATTTCCTAACCTTTCCATATATTTCCTACATGTTTAGTCACCTCAAAACATGCTATAAACCTCTTCAAATCATTAATTTAGTCCTTACTCAAATCCTAGCTCAATTTTCACCAATTTACATCTTCCTGTTACAGTTTTTGCACCCTTGTGCATTTTCTAACTTCCTTTAGCTCTTTGCACTTAGTTCTAACTCCATTTGACCATTCCAATCAATTCCTGGACAAATGCATCATCTATACCCAATTCAACTCCCATTTTCCTAAGCTTTGCACCTTAGCTCTTCCCTAGTTTGTCTACATGTCCTTATATGTTATTTGCTACAGATTTTCACCTCCTTCCTTCTAATTCTCCAAATACCATTTCAAGGCTACCATTCAACTCTAAACAACACTACAAGCACTTAGGTTCTCCATTTCACTAAGTCCTCTTAAACTCTTATTTTTCTACACAAATTTTGCCATAACCTCTCCATAAACCTTACATGTCCAAAATCATCCTTCATCACCAAAATCAAATCCTAATCTAGCCACACCCACAAGGGTCCTACCAGCACACATAATTCCTCAAAATTTCATCAAACAACAATACCAACATATATACCCAATCCACTTGGCTCTAAGGCCCCTAGTTTACAATTATGTTCACAAATCCATCAACTTTCAACCAAGCACACTATCACTCATATTTTGGGTTCATTATTACATTTAACTCATCCCAAATTTTAAAACAATCAAACAAGCTTTAAGGTCGGTTTCTTACCTTAATTCACAAGTCTCTCCATTATTCTCTTCTTGCTCCTCCTCATCTCAAATTCGGTCAAGTGGGGATGGAGTTGCCAAACTCCACCCCAACATTCAAGAAAAACAAAAATATACTCAATTAATTATCTAGACCCTTAGGAAATCTTAATTTAATGAAAGGGCTCAAAGCACATAGTTAGGGTTTACCTTTTTGAGCTTTTTAAGAGGGGTTCTCACCCTTGAATCAAGAAGGGAGTTACTCCACCATTGGAGGGTTGAAATGAAGCTCAAAATCAAAAGAAAAACATGGTAAGAGAGAGAGGCAAAATCGGCCATACTTAAGAGATGGAGAAAAGTGAGGTCTTTCATGGAGATTTTTACCTTGTTTGAAAGAGGAGACTCTAAGCTTCATAATGGTGTGCTTTTCTCTTCAAATGGGGAAAACCCATGGAGATATAACTCATCCTTTTAGAATTTTGGATAGAGGGAATGATAGAGTAGGATGAGGGGAGTTCAAATATGTAATTATTTTTGTGATTGGAGCTTGGAGGAAGCTTGGGCAAGGCAAAGGAGTTGAGGTAGCCATGGATGGCACCTGAAATCGCCAGCAAGGGGGAGAGGGAGTTTCAGTCGGCTGGGAAGGAGGAGAAAGAAGAAGGAAAGAAAGAAGAGAGAGAGAGAGAGAGAGAGAGAGAGAGAGAGAGAGAGAGAGAGAGAGAGAGAAGAAAAGAAAATAAGGAGGAGAGAGAGGGTACCTTTTGCTTTTCTACTTTTTCCCTTTCTCTTCTTTTCTTACTAACTTGCTAGTTGTAAGTGAGTGTGTGAGTGGGCTGTTTTACTAATTAAAAACCGGCCCCATATATATGTACAAGCTGGAGCATTTTTCGTCTTTTATAGAAAACGCTCCTTTATTTACCCGGTTTAGCACTATTCACTAACCGGGCCCGTTTTTCGGAATTGTCTCGTTTCCTTAATTTTAATGGTTATTATGCTCCCATTAACGTTTATTTATAGTTATTTGATGAACTATAATTTTTACGGGTTCGTTTGACCACTCAAAGTTACGTTTTTGGGTTTTCTCGAAAAACGTGCGCTAAAGCTTTATTAGCGTTTTTTTAATTCGTTTTATGGATCCGTTTTCTTCGGGAATTGTTCCCATATATTATTTAGGCATTATTAAGCCTTTTAAATTCATTTAATACCCTCTTTAAGGTTGTATTTATCCTAGGGTCACCTAACAAACAATTTAGCATTTTTCACTTTTTAAGCGTTTTCTCTTTTCTTTTGGATTTATTTTCCTTACCAAGATTTATTCGGCACTAATAGGCCCTCAATATCATATTAGAGTAATTTAATCACCCTAATTAAGTCCGGGGTATTTCAATCTACCCCCTTAAAGAACTTTGCCCACAAAGTTAGTGAGTCTAAGATTGTAAGTCACCCATATACTCAATGCTAAGGTTATGCTCTCTCCACAACTGTCAGACTCCAATGACTGACTAGGTACAAACCAAGTATCCACACAACATGTCAAGCATGCATAGCAACCAAAAATATGTTTTTCCCAAATCTCTCAATGGGGGTCCATCCGTAGACAATTAGGCACTAAGTCCTCCCCCAAATCGAGTGACCCCTCAGGTACCGGTCACGTTTGAACACTTACGCTCTCTGGTTGACGGCCATCATGACATTGAGCACTTACTCTTTCTGGCTCTACGATCCTTTGGTTATGATCAAAATTCATTTCCACCTTTAGGGAATCCTCAGGCTCCAAAGTGGGTACTCTTCCCTGACCGGACTACTCATATCCGGTGGCCCTTGGACAAATACAAAACACCCACTTACAAACATCCTACATGTCACTTAGTACCCTTGCTCGTCCGTTGTAGTGGTTTCAAAACTATTCAACACCTCCACCGACTCACAACTAGCTTCACCTCCATGATTCAACCGGATACCCGTGCCTAGCCATGAAAGATCCACTAGCGCCCGTGGTAGTGGTTTCAAAACCAATCCTCATTCTCAATTTTGAAGAAAATCATTTTCCAAAATCATTTTGGAAATTCATTTTGAAAACTTCCATGCAACTCCAAGTTCTAATTTATGTTAGTTTATCCTATTACTAGTGTGATTACTTGTGGCCACTTATACGGAGCTTCAAGAGTCATTCAACCCCAATGTGATCAGCATTGGTGTTGAACTATCAATCCACCCCACTTTGTTGTTCGGTTTCCCTTGATCGCTAGCAAACCAAGTTTCACCTCCCACCTCAATTCACCCAATTAAATAGTCAATCATTATTTTGTTTTCTATCTTCTTAATCTTTCTAGTCATAATCATAGAACCATACATTTACTAATTTCTAAAATTCATTTGTTTACTTACTACTCATCTCATTAGTTATTACTCAATCCTATCTTCAACTATTATACCCAAGAATTTTGAAAGTTAGTTCTCAAATTAGTTCTTCTATCCTCAAATCATTTACAAGTCAAATCAATTCCTATTCTCAAGTGATTCACAAATACAACCAACTCAAATTACCTAGGGGACTCACTTCCCACTAGGTTCAACATTGGTTTCATACCGATTTATACTCCTCAAATCTCCCAATATACTCATCAAACTCCTCAAACATACTCATTTCCCCAAATTATTACCAATCGGGGTTCTCATTCCCCATGGAGTTTCTCTACTCCATTCACCTCAAATCTCTCACAATCAATAATCCTTTCCACTTCAAATCTCACAATCAACCTTAATTACATTATGAATGGCTACTTATGTTTATGTAACGTAAGTACTAATCATCACATCAAATACTTTTGCGATATGCGCATTGTAGTTTACGCCCTATCACGTAAAACATACATTTCACGGTTTTCGCCCTACCCCCCTTAAAAAGGATTACGCCCACGTAATCTACCATGTGTCAACATTGGTCATAGGTCGAAGGTATTCAGCCGTCATGGAGTGGTTCAACTTCCATGCGGTCTATTATACAATATATTCTGGTCAAAGGGTCTTAACCATATTATTGGTTAGTCCCTGCACCAAGAATTCTCATCGGAGTTTATTTAACTCTTAACCGGGTTCGGTTCTAGCCTAAAAGGCTTCAAGGCATTGATAATTATGCACTTATTCACTAGGTGTATTAAACCTTAGAATTTGGGCCCACAAGCTTCTGCTGCACGACCCTGATAACTTAGGGTTTATTTTCCTTTCTCGTTATTCTAAATGTGTTATACATTATCCTTTTATCCCTTCTTATCTTGGGAATAAGGTTTATCAAGCAAGCGTGGTATTCTTTTACCGCACGCGAATTCAATGAGCTTCAGATTCTCTATTCAGCTCTTTAGGAATCTATATACATAATGTTGTATATTTTCTTGGTATTCACAAAGTTTTTGATGAACGTACAGGATCTCTAGAAGCCATGGGACGTAAAGAAGGAAATATGTACAAGAAGTGTCTAAATGCCATAAATTCTGACGACCAAGTTTGTCTATGTGCTCGCTTTCAAGCAGCACCCAAACAGTCCCATCTCAAGGCGGTCAAGCAAATCTTTCGATCCTTAAAAGGAACCAGTCAAATTCATCTATGGTACCTTCGTTCCCCTATATTACTTTATCTAGTTTTAATGCTTCTGACTGGACAGATTCCCTCCATGATCGAAAGAGTGCATCTGGCAATGCACAATTCTTTGGTTTATGCTTAGTCTCTTGGCCCTCTACAAAGCAAAATTTTGCTGAGATCAAATTGGTATTTTCTGTGATAACAATTGCGCATTTAAAATCTCTGGAAACCCAGTCCAACATTCAAGAACCAAACACATTGAAATATGTTTCCATTTCTTGAAGGACTGTGTTGAGAAAAAGCTAATCCAACTTGAATTTGTTCCAATAGAGGATCAGCTGGCAGATATCTTTACCAAGCCTCTTCCTACCACCAGATTCAAGGAACTCCGTTCAGCAATCAGAATGACTCAATCAATGTAAGACGGTAGTCTCTCTCCTCCTTTGGTTGTAAAATTAGTAGGTGCTGTTTGCATAATGTTTGAGTCAATCCGTGTTCTCATATTGATGGACTGTGTCTGTTCTTTGTGTCCCTTTGCGATTTTCTCAAAAAAAAGGGAGAGAGGACAAAGGCAAGGTACTCCGCTAACTTGTTTCTCCTGAACCAAAACGGACCTCGTCCACTCGGTTATTAAGCCTTTAAGGGTGCTTTATCACCTAACTTCCTAAGGATGCGAAACCTGGGAAAGTTGGCCCAAAGCTGTTACATGGGTGGAGAGAAAAGTCTGGGGGATGAAGACAGTCCCTGTGTGCTTAAACTTGTTAAATATCTATGCATTGCAAATATAGAGCTATAAAGTCTTCAAAAGTACAATGCAAGGCAACAGGGATCATTACAAGTTATGAGTATGTGGCAATGAAAGGTATTGTGGAATATGACAATACTTCTTGCCCCTTGTCGTCCATGAGTATGTTTGCGTTATGGATACAGTCTATTTGTTCTTTAATGTACGGATTGACTTAGACTCTGTTGCAAACTTCCCTTACTGATGACAGCAAAAAGGGGGAAGTAGTGAATCCCGTCTCTCTACGAACGGGTCACTCTGGCTATGTTCTGGATTGACTCTATCTCTGTGTGACTAGGTCTTTGGTGAAGTTTGGATATTCTGTTTCGTTTTTACTCTGTTGGTACTAGATCATGTTGGTTGCAGTTTTCTTAACTTAGTCATATATTCCCTTTTTCCAATCTCTCTTAGTAGGTTGTTGTTTGCCAAAATTGTGCTCATCTATTCAGGGGGACTCTAACAAGAGTTACTCAATCCATGCTGTGATTAAGGGGGAACCTGGACAGGGTCGGTTCCCCAAAATTCTTTTTGCTCTTGTCTTATTTTGCAGATTGACTCATTCGGGATTCACAAAAAGAGTTTTGCTATCATCAGCAACAAGGGGGAAACTGTTGGAGTATGAAGGTGTTGCTGAGATAGTCAACCAGATCAAAGGAGTCAATCACACTTCTCAAAACAAGACAGAGTCAGTCAACCTCGAAAGAGCGAGAGAGTCCATCTATGTGATTTCATCAATCAGTTATGAAATTCAAGAAGCAACGTCCACTAAACCATAACAGTCATCAACTATCATCCTTGGCCGAAATTCATGCAAAAAGTGAGCAAAATCCAAAGCCTTGACTTTCTGATAATTCGAGAGAGTCTGTCGGGCAGTTGCTAAAATTAAGGAGCAAGTACATCAACTACATTGACTTAAAACGGTCATCAACGTTCAAACTTGGACCCAAATTCTCTCAACGTGGCACTAATCTGAAGACTTGGCTCCAGCTTCCGAAATTTGGCTCCAACTTCCGAAATTCAAGGAGAGAGTCGTTGGTTCCTGAATGTTCGGAACTGACAGAGTCAGTCTGCTACATCAGACGTGAGAGTCATAACTGAACGTTGCGAAGTCGTCCCATGGATTGGTAATTGTCCAAAAATTATGGGCCAAGGCTTAGCAACATTCACAAAGAAGTTAAGACCGGAATTTAAGCAACTACAAGTATCTACAACATTCAGATGGCAGAAATTTCGGAAGCAGGCTCCCTCAACGGCTCCACTATATAAGAGAGTTGTCATTTCGTTTCTTTTTGCAGCTTTCTAGAGAAAATTATTCACAGCATTTGTTTAGAGAAAGCTTTGCCTATTTTAGAGAGAGAGAGAGAAAAAGAGAAAGAGAAGTACAAGATTGGTTTGTGCATATCGATAGAGTCTTTCTAGGTAGGACCTAGTTTTCACTACACTTATCATTGAGCTGATCAGAGATTGTAATATTTTGAGTGAGTGAAAACCACGAAGTAGATCTCATCTACTGAGTGGGCATTATAAGTTGTTTTGTTTTGACCAGGAAATAAAATAACTTATATTGTGTATCCTGCTTAGTTCGACAGAGTCCCTCTACCTTTCGGGTGTTAATCCATTTAGCTCCACTAAATCTCTCTTACTTTTCTACCTTGAGCAACTGCTTCCGCGCACTTAGTTCGACTAAGTGTTTCTACGTCTCAAGTGTAATTTCGATTGAGTCAAACCATCTCACAGACTCACACCTTGAGTTGGTTTGAGTCAGCCACCCGATCCTACACGTACCGATTTGCAAACCCGGACCACCTCTGGAACTATCAAAATTTACAGTTTTCCACCTGTTTTCAACCCCCTAATTCACCCCTAATCATTTCCTAACCTTTCCACATATATCCTACATGTTTAGTCACCTCAAAACATGCTCTAAACCTCTTCAAATCATTAATTTAATCCTTACTCAAATCCTAGCTCAATTTTCACCAATTTACATCTTCATGTTACAGTTTTTGCACCCTTGTGCATTTTCTAACTTCCCTTAGCTATTTGCACTTAGTTCTGACTCCATTTGACCATTCCAATCAATTCCTAGACAAATGCATCATCTATACCCAAGTTCAACTCCCATTTTCCTAAGCCTTGCACCTTAGCTCTTCCCTAGTTTTTTTACATGTCCTTATATGTTATTTACTACAGATTTTCTCCTCCTTCCTTCTAATTCTCCAAATGCCATTTCAAGGCTACCATTCAACTCTAAACAACACTACAAGCACTTAGGTTCTCCATTTCACTAAGTCCTCTTAAACACTTATTTTTCTACACAAATTTTGCCATAACCTCCCCATAAACCTTACATGTCCAAAATCATCCTTCATCACCAAAATCAAATCCTAATCTAGCCACACCCACAAGGGGTCCTACGAGCACACATAATTCCTCAAAATTTCATCAAACAACAATACCAACATATATACCCAATCCACTTGACCCTAAGGCCCCTAGTTCACAATTATGTTCACAAATCCATCAACTTTCAACCAAGCACACTATCACTCATATTTTGGGTTCATTATTACATTTAACCCATCCCAAATTTTAAAACAATCAAACAATATTTAAGGTAGGTTTCTTACCTTAATTCACAAGTCTCTCCATTATTCTCTTCTTGCTCCTCCTCATCTCAAATTCGGTCAAGTGGGGATGGAGTTGCTAAACTCCATCCCAACATTCAAGAAACACAAAAATATACTCAATTAATTATCTAGACCCTTAGGAAATCTTAATTCAATGAAAGGGCTCAAAGTACATAGTTAGGGTTTACCTTTTTGAGCTTTTTAAGAGGGGTTCTCACCCTTGAATCAAGAAGGGAGTTACTCCACCATTGGAGGGTTGAAATGAAGCTAAAAATCAGGAAGAAAAACAAGGTAAGAGAGAGAGGCAAAATCGGCCATACTTAAGAGATGAAGAAAAGTGAGGTCTTTCATGGAGATTTTTACCTTGTTTGAAAGAGGAGACTCCAAGCTTCATAATGGTGTGCTTTTCTCTTCAAATGGGGAAAACCCATGGAGATGAAACTCATCCTTTTCAAATTTTGAAAAGAGGGAATGATAGAGGAGGATGAGGGGTGTTCAAATATGTAATTATTTTTGTGATTGGAGCTTGGAGGAAGCTTGGGCAAGGCAAAGGAGTTGAGGTAGCCATGGATGGCACCTTGAAATCGCCAGCAAGGGGGAGATGGAGTTTCAGTCGGCTGGGAAGGAGGAGAAAGAAGAAGGAAGGAAAGAGAGAGAGAGAGGAAAATAATGAGGAGAGAGAGGGTACCTTTTGCTTTTCTACTTTTTCCCTTTCTCTTCTTTTCTTACTAACTAGCTAGTTGTAAGTGAGTGTGTGAGTGGGCTGTTTTACTAATTAAAAACCGGCCCCATATATATGTACAAGCTGGAGCGTTTTTCGTCTTTTATAGAAAACGCTCGTTTATTTACCCGGTTAGCACTATTCACTAACTGGGCCCGTTTTCCGAAATTTTCTCGTTTCTTTAATTTTAATGGTTATTATGCTCCCATTAACGTTTATTTATAGTTATTTGATGAACTATAATTTTTACGGGTTCGTTTGACCACTCAAAGTCACGTTTTTAGGTTTTCTCGAAAAACGTGTGCTAAAGCTTTATTAGCGTTTTTTTAATTCGTTTTATGGATCCGTTTTCTTCAGGAATTGTTCCCATATATTATTTAGGCATTATTAAGCCTTTTAAATTCATTTAATACCCTCTTTAAGGTTGTATTTCTCCTAGGGTCACCTAACGCTCAATTTAGCGTTTTTCGCTTTTTAAGCGTTTTCTCTTTTCTTTTGGATTTATTTTCCTTACCAAGATTTTTTAGGCACTAATAGGCCCTCAATATCATATTAGAGTAATTTAATCACCCTAATTAAGTCCGGGGTCTTTCAAACTGCTCACGCTCGGGCTACTGATTGGCTTCTCGCTCATTTTTGGGCTCTTGATTGGCTGCTCGCTCGAGTTCAGGCTGTTGCAGCGAAGCAGTACCATGATTAAACAAAACGGGTTGGTGTTCTTCTGACTTTCAATATCTAGGAATTGAACAGTTATTGTTAGTCTTCATGTCACTTGACTCGGGTTGGTACGGCTCTGATTTTTGGCTCAAACCGCGTTGTTGATCTTCATGCCCTCCTTTTGCTTCGGCGAGGAAAATAAGGTATATTTTTGAGAAAGGAAAGGTGAATTATTGAGCGTAAAATCTTATGTGAAAATCCACCACTTTTGTGAAAACACGAAATGACTAGAACGCTCCACGGTAATGACCGCTGCTCTTGAAGGTGGGTAGAACTTCAAAAATAGCGGGTCACAACATGGGCTAAATCATTTATTTTGGAATACGTTTGTGAAAATCAACTTTGAAAACTGTTTTCGAAAACAATTAAGAAATAATGTTGGTGAAAAATATTGTTTGAAATTCGTTTGTAGAAAGTAGGTTTTTTGAAATCTATTTTTGAAAATTGTTTTAGAAATAACATTGTAAAGATGAAGTGGCAGGTTTAAAACCGCAAATGTTTACGAGTGAAATTTAGGTGAGGTTCTAAATTGAACGAGCTCGTAAGAAAGCTTTACGGGACACATAAAAGAGAATTCCGAACATTTTAAAAACATATTGGTTTGAAAAAGTGGTTTGCACACATGTATAGCATAAAATAAATCGTGGCTATTGTTTGATGTGGAGTTGTAAGTGTTCATGTTGGGATAATCACTTTCCAGGTCGATTATGATTCCGTCTAACCAGGGGAACCGTCGTCCCTTCACTGTCATCTCTCGGGGTTTTCTCTGCTATGCCTCTTGCGAGACACGTTATAAAGAAGGCCCCTCTTCTAGTAAGCAAGTTCTAAAGGTCAGGATACCCGAAATGATAAGGAAACATACGCCACGGTCAGTGATGATCCGACAACACATTCACTTTTTGGGAAACTCGGGGAAGTACTGCATGGGAACGGGTCTCCTATCGTCTACACGATAAGGTGTGTCTAAAGTCCAAATTATTTGCTGACTACGCTATGTCATGTATGGGTATCCGTAAATACGGGATCTGTGAGACGCTCGGGTCTGTGAGACGTTTGAATCGTAAAATGGTGGAGATATTGAGATGTTCAAGTATTTGAAGTGCTCGGGCCTATAAGACTTTAGAAGTTTGAGAGAAGATGGAATTTTTAAGAGTATTTGAGTTTAAGGTGAGTTGGAGTTTGAATGGTGACTTGAGTACATGAGGCAATTGGAATTTTGGAGAGATCCCGGGTTTTTATGGTTCAAGGTTTGACAATGGTTGAGGAAAATCATTTTGTTATGAAAGGGCGGATGATCCCGAGAGATCACCCTATGTACCCCCTCGAACGCGACACTTAATTAATGGTAAGTGTCGAGACTCAAAAGATGGGGCAATGTATTTATGTCGAAAACTAGGATTTAGAAAGAAACACCATGAATGAGATGCTGTAACACCCCTACTAATCCTGCTCCTAAAAACAATATAATCGCAGCGGTAAATAACAGACTATCGTTCTAATGGTGTCACTGTTATCACTCGCCCATACGGGTGATAATGAATTACTTGATAATCAACTCGCGAAACGTATTCCCGCAGTGACCACAAGAGATAGATAGCAGTACTTAAACAATTTAAAGCAAATCCAACATCAACCAATTATTACAGACCGTACTCGTGAGCATCTAACCAAATTACACCTCGGTTACACAACCCGAGTCCAAACCAACAATAGTATCAAACCGTACCAAGTTTAAACCAACTGTAATCTCACAATAGTCACGCCTCGCGTCGGCCCACCAGCTAGTAACCTGCATAAAAATGGTTTGTGGTATGGAATCAACCCCTGCTGAGTATGTCATCACATGCCCCGTCATGCCCCCTCAGACCCCTCAATTATTTGGTCGAGAGCATGAGATTCGTTACATGCAATACCGTTTTAATATTTAAACTGTAAAATAGATAACAGTAATATCCATACAATAACACAACCATCAACACACATAATATACCACAAGTATAACCAATGAACAACAAAGCGAAACAACGAGAATAACAAACAAGTATTAACTCTCGTCCATGGTGTACAAACCAATATTGTTCGCCACTGTACAAGTCTCAACTGTATTAATTGTTCAGTTATACCTAGTGACAATGTCTCGTTAAAAACGACATGTCTCTAATTACCCATAAATTATGGCGGGTCACCCACGGCAGTAGCCACTCCAACGGTAGAGTCTCCGACCAACGAGCCATTCTAGCTCACGGGAAATTTTCTTGATACTTACGGACCCGTACGCGGACATCCTGGTATCATTTTTGTGATCACAGCGTGCACCAAGAGCCACATCCTCTTGGCTTTACTATCATTCCTTTAATTAATTATACCATCGCATCGCATTACCATTTTTTTTCTAACACAGCAGACTAAGGTCATTAGTCCAATCCGGAGTCTGTAAACTCGGGATCCAATGTTAGATACGAGAGTGGCGTTTAAAAAAAAGGCCAATGCTCCGTATAAAAGTCTCGGATAATATGTATATCTTATTATCCTAGTGCTATAATGTTTTTCTGACGATCCTTATATTTCATATAAGATAGCACCATAGCCGCTAGTTCGTTTTATATATATAGGTCCATATATACGAACCGATACTGTTAACTCAACAATAGTAAATAGTAAGCAGCTATAAATATACAATTCATGCATATTAATTAACACATTCAGACAAACAATCTTATCACAGATCACACAAAAGTCTGAACTGAGGAAGCCCTCAGAGACAATCAGAGACACATAACAACATACCGTTCACCCTGATTATATTATGGTGGAGTATGAATCAGCAAGATCCTATGCTCCGTGTGTCGTCTCTAGCAGTCTAAACAATACATAACGCTACTGGTTAGTGTCCCGTATAACAGCATAACTCTACGGTACCCCGTACCGTCACTAATACCTCCCGGTAAACCCCCTGTTATTAACTGTCAACATTTATCGGGTTTTCGGCTTAACTCAAGATTTGGAAAACGTTATATTACATGCGTAGTCTTGTCATGTATATTAACTTACTTAGAGTTGAACTTATTATCGCATGTGACTTAACATACCCTTGTATGTCGCATAGTTTGTTTCTATATTGTATGCATGATTCTTTCTCATGTATTATACATCTCACCTTAGTATTTATTTTTCTAAGGTTTGTTTTGTTTTTTTTTTAAGTTCAATGTGGTATAATTCATATATAAACAATACTTTCAATTATATCAATCCTTATTATCACATGTATACTCTTAACATTAGAATTCCATATCCAATGTTTGTAATTCTTTCTCCCTTTATCTTATATCATTTTAATTATGAAAGTACATGGTTATTAAACCATATTATATTTTTCCCCCCATAACATATATTTATTAATATACATGTATTATGGAACTCTTTGTTATATGGTAAGTCTTAATAATATACATATCCATTCTTTTAATGAATACCTCTTATATTATAAATATTATAACTCTTATAACATTAAAAACCATATTATAAGTTTCATTTAAAAATGTTAATATTTCCAAACAGCACCTATTTTCTTAAATATTTGCAAAATCCACCACACAATTAATATAGTGTTATATTTTAGCTATAAAACATACATTATGACATTTAAGTCATTAAAACAATTATAACCTATAGTTATATTTTGTTATAAATACCACACAGCCCCTTATATTTTAGTCTTTTACTATAAACCACTAAACTTCTATAAATCACAAATCCACCCCAAAATACATTTCATTTTTACACTTATATTAAATACCTTATATTATAATCCTTAAACCTTAATATAATTATAACCTATAGATTTTAAAGGCTATAATTTTTCGAACAGCCCCTAGGACTGTTTTAATTAAATTCCCACCACCAAACTTTGTATATTTACCAAATCTTCCCAATTTATAATACATAGTTTCCCAACAACATTAAAACTATATATTCTACATATATCTTTATAAAATCTTATATATAACTCCAAAAATTACCAAACTTTACCAAAAGGTTATAAACATCATTACTAACCTTATACTTTCTCTAAATCTCGGTTTTACCACATATGTTACCCATTTGTAACAATGTTATAAAATATCATATATTATACTTATATAATTCATATAAACTCCAAATTTAACCAAACCAACTTCTAAAAATTCCCTAATAACCCAAGGTTTGTACTAAACTCCATTTAGTACCCCAAGTTTTCGGAAATCACAATATAGCCCCATCTCTTATAAATCTTTTACAATTTAATACTTATCTTAATATAAGGTAGTATTTTAATTTCTAAAATTCTTCAAACTTGGTCAAAGTCTCCTATATAGTCAACTTTGACCTTTAATACCAAATTGGACCCAAACCTTTCGGTAATTACAAAACTTCACCTATACTTTTCTATTTTTACAATTTTGACACAAAACTTTATAAAATGTTATAATTTTTATTAAATTCATTTAAAAACCCTAAATTCCTCTAAATTAAGCCCACGGCTTAATATTTTGTTAGTAATTACCGTTTGACCCCAACTTAATTATATAAGCATAAATCTAACTAAATAAGCTTATAAACTTAAATTAAAATGGCCTAATGACATGGCCTTATTACAACCTTGAACTTGCAAAATAAATTACACTTTAAATGTCTCAAAATATAGTACATACTCACGGCCTCACTTTGGTTTATTTATTTTTCCACATAATGTCATAATTTGACCATTATGTTAATTAAATCTCTTAAATGACTAGCTTAATTTATCTTAGTCATTTTTTTCCATTTTTAGGTCAATATAACCCATATTTATAACTCCACTCTCGGCAATATTAATATATATGCTTAGAAATTATAAAATCATAAGTTTTAAGGTGTTTATACCTTGATTTCTCCTTGTATGAACTCGGCCACTTGAAGGAAAATTCACCACATTATTTAGACATGTTTAATACACCAAAAAAGATATGGTTATACTCCAAGCTTGAGCTTAACCATTAGGAACAATTAATGTAAGATTTAAGGCAAAAATCACCTTAAAAATGCAAGGGAACTTCAAGAGGAATTCGGCCTGATTTAAACACACCACAAGGTGTTAAATTCATCATATAGACATAAGGAATAGCTAGACAACAACAAGCTGCCTTGGTATTAGGTTTTACCTTGGAAAAATGCCTTAAAGAAGGGTATTTCCCTTGGATCTCGGCCACCCTTGCTCCAAATGGCTAACCAACTGATTGAACATGTAAATATGAAGATTATGAGTGTATAAACTCATAGAAATCAAAGGGAGAAAATCGGATGAAGAGTAGAGAAGCTTAAGGTATGTTTTTACCTTAAAATGCAAATTTGGGAAACCTTGGTCCCTATACTTGCTTCAGCCGAAATTGGTTGGTGTTCTAACCTTAAAACACTGAGAATAAGCCATAGGAAGTGATGAAGAGATGAAGAAAAAGAGCCAAAATAAGCCTTAAAACATTACCTTCGAAGCTTAGGAGTTAGATCTACCTTCCATGCTCAAGAACAAACCTTGAGAGAGCTTGGAGACTGAATGAGCTCGGTTGGAATGGAGCTAGCTCGGCTGGAATGGGGCAAGAAACAAGGAAATAATTGAAATGAGCATTATTGAATGAAAAAGAGACTTTTGATTAGTTTATTGATTTGGAAATGGGCAATGACTCATCCCAGGGATAAGCATGGGCTGGCACCGATTATTGGAGGGGGAAGACAGGCTCACACGGTTTTGGAGGCTGGTGGAACAATAATGGAGCCAATGTGTGTATTGTTTAATCAAAAGGTAAAGTAGTCTCCTTAATTTAAGGGCTTGTGTTGGAGACCTGTCTCTTGTATGTGCAAGTGGCTAATTCAAACCCCTCTTGCTTGTGGCTGCCGATTTCATGTGGTCCAAGGGGTCAACTTTGACCTCTTGACCATTCTTAGTCAATGTTGACTCAAACGGGCCCCACTTTAGGGTTTTATTAATATTTTAATATTAAATTTTTAAAAATTTGTAAACTTCTGGAATTAAATTCCCAATATGATATAATGTGATATAATATCATATTTAAAGGTAATTATAACCTTTAAGCCCATTAAAAACCAATTTAGAAGGCAATTTCACAAAAACGTGCTTTAAGGTGTTTTAGTGCACATTTTGTGTTGCCAGGTGTTTATGGGCTTAGTTTTCTTTGAGAATAGTTTTGTTGTGTTCCTTACTTCATTATAATACTTAGGAATCCATTTTGGATCCTTTTTGAGGTCATACAATCTTTATGGTGTCTTAAAGCACATTTTTGGCTTTACCGATCTTAAGGCATGTTTTGCCTTGTTGAGATCTTTAGATTGTTCCCCAATAATATTTAGATGTTAATTAATCATCTTAGATCATTAATATATCATTTAATTAATTTTTAAAGGTTAGGGGTATTTCAGATGCCCTTGGTCAAACCCTAATAACGTCTCTAACTCCCAGGTTTTAAAACGTTGAAAACCGAAAACATTGTAATCACGTGGAAGGGAGTTAGATGATTCTGAAATCCCTGCTGCAACTAGGAAGGCAGTCACATCCCTAGCACCCCGCCTCGTAAACATCTAGGCTACAATTAAGGGAGGTTTGTCACCCTAACGCCCCGCCTAAAGAAATCCAGACTACGACAAGGGATGTTACTGCCCCAGTGCCCTGCCTCGAATTTTCATTTGGAAGAAAGACAAGTGACGTCTAACAAAGAAGAAAATGTTTTTCCAAGGTGTTAGACATTTCATGTCTCTGAAAAATAGTTTATTTTTAAGTTTGAGAACTGGGTTGGAAAACTTTTGAAGTTGTTTGGAGTTCTCTATAAAGAAACACCGATTTTGAGAAATTTTTTAGGAGAAAACTTTTTGTATATGTGAGAAGAACCTTCTGCATTTTGAGAATAGTTTTCTATGATGTGAGAATAGTTTTCCTTTAAAATTCCATAAAAAGGTTTCTTTGAAATCTAAAAATCTTGATGAAATTTGGATAAAATGATGGTTTAAAATTATTTTTGGATTTTTGGATTTGAATGGGATTTACAAATTAAGTTTGGATTAGATGAATTGAATGGAATTGGATTGAATTGAATTGGACTGAATTGAAATGAATTGAAATGAGTTGGGTTTGAATTGGGTTGAATTGTATTCAGGTTGGGGTTGGAAAACGAGTCAGGCCAAAGTTAGACCGGGTCAAAGTCGAATTGGGTCAAAGTTGAGGTTGGTCAAAGTTGAGATTGATCAAAGTTAGACCAGGTCAAAGTTGGGATGGGTCAAAGTCAAAGTCGGGATGGTTCAAAGTCAGGGTAGGTCAAAGTCAAAGGTCAAAGTCAAAGGTCAAAGTCGGGGGTCAAAGTCAGAGGTCAAATTTGGAGGTCAAAGTTGGACCGGATTGGACTTTTGGGCCTTTTGTGATTTGGGACTTGGGGTGATTAGGCGTGGGCTGAATTGGGTTTTTGGGCCGATTCGAATTTGGGCCTGGGGTGATTGGGATGTGGGCTGAATTAGGCTTTTGGGCCTTGGGGTGATTGGGCCGTGGGCCGAATTGGACTTTTGGGCCTTTAGGTGATTGGGTTGTGGGCCAATTGGAATTGAATTTTGGGCCGAGCCGGTCAATTGGGCCGAGCTTTTCAGATATTGGGTCGATTGGTCTTTGACTTGGGCTGATTTGTGAGATATTAACAAGTGAGATGGATCAATTTATTGATTTATTAACTCTTGATTATGGGTATGTTGAAGGCAAAGGAGGATTCCACCCACATAAAACGAATGAGAGACCCGCTAGGCATGGGGTGGTTTCGTATCCTAAGCCCTCCTAAAATAGCCTTAAGGGCTTGTTTTTTGAAGTTTTTGTTCTTATATACATTTAATGATGGTTAAGGTATTTTCTGATGTTATAGGAGATTATTGCCCACGAAACGAATGAGAGACCCGTTGGGTGTGGAGCGATAATACATCCAAAACTTTTCTATCAATGGGGGGGGGCTCTAGAAGGTAAATAACTAGGGCTTATAGATAGAGGTTAGGAGTAACAAATCAGTTGAAAAGTTGCCAGAAAGACATAGAAGCGAGATAACACGTATACAATGGGGCATATACAATGGAGTAGCAATCGAGAGAGCCGAAAATCATAATGGACAATGAACAAAAATGATAGTAACTGCCAAAAGCTTGCTAACTGTAAATTTAAACCTATCGACATATGACAACGGCTGATGAGGCCCAACCTAAAATACTATTGACGAAACCAAATTGAAATACTAACACCTTTTCTTTTCTTTTCTGATCACTTTGAAGGCCACTTTTTATTAAACAATCGAGGACACGGATAGATAACAAAACCGGAAAACAAAGGAACCATAAAACTCATGTAAACTGAGAAGACACTCACGGCACACAAACACAACAGGTATAATCACCAAAGAGTAAACATACACTTGGAAGGGGAGTAATTGGGCCATGCTTTTAGAGAGGACAATAAGCTTATTCAAAGAAGGATGGAATTTCCAAACCCGAGAGGGTACCAAATGATAAGTGAGAAATACATCTATTTTTAGGGCTATAATTCTTCCCATTTTCATAACAAATCATGTCATATTTCTCCCTTATCATATGTTTTTCTTAGATTTATGTTTTGATATGAACTGATACATTTTATGTTTCAAATGCAGTAAAAAGTCTTGGAATCATATAGTTTATTTCACAAGCTTTCCAACGCAACAAACGGCGAGTGAAACAGAGTTAAAACGAAGAATCTGGACCCTATCGAATTTTGCAAAAGAAATATACACGTCCTTGTTTGCGTCCGGGGAAAAAAGGCAGGACACAAACAAGGACAGAAAACAAACAAGATGAGTCCGTGAACTGTCTGGGTATAAAAGGGCGGACAAGAATAGAGAGGTGTGTGGCTGTCCGTGGAAAAAAGCAAGGACAGGCTTGTGAGACGTCTGGGGAAAAAAGCAAGGACAGGCTTGTGAGACGTCCGGGGAAAAAAGCAAGGACAGGCTTGTGAGACGTCCGGGGAAAAAGCAAGGACAAGAAATAAAGAAAAGGCTTGTGAGACATCCGGGGAAACAAGCAAGGACAAGAGATAAAGAAAAGGCTTGTGAGACGTCCGGGGAAATAAGCAAGGACAAGAGATAAAGAAAAGGCTTGTGAGACGTCCGGCCAAATATCCAAGGACACAAACAAGGACATAGGTTGGACATATTAAACAAGCGCGCGGGCATTTATATTCACAAATGTGTCTGCCCATTTATCCAAGGACACAAACAAGGACGCGCCTAAATGCAACCCCCAGATCCCGAAATTGACACAACTGATTTCTTTCGGCACCGTCTTCCCCATTCTTCATTTGCGGTGCGTACAAACACATCTATCTACCCCATCACCAATATCAGGCGCCGCCACACTCCTTAAATTCCTCATGCGTGCTCCAGCCCTGTCTTCTTCCTCATTCTTTCTTCTATATAAACCCACTGCTTCTTCATGAATAAACAATCAATCCCTTCCTCAAAATCCAACAATCCATCGTTCACAACAGAATCGAACACCACAATACAAACCACACCTACGACCCATTCCATCCTCTTATCCCCCACTTCACCATTTTATTTTTATTCTTCATTCCACCACTCAGCAGAACCAGGATAAAAAGATGAGAAGAAAAGCAGCAGGAGCAGGAGCGAGTCGCAGTCCCGTCTCCTCCAGCAGTCTCCAAAATAATGGCTATTTCTATCTTTATTTTATTTTCATCCTTGTTAATGTCTGAGTAATAAACTTAGCCTTCGGGAAGCGAGCCTATTTTATATTGTAACACCCCTACTACGCACATAACACTAAATGAAATCGTAGCGGAAATAAATAACTAAACAGTAACTAACGCTTCGGTGCTACAACGCCGTCAACCACCCACGCGGTTGACACGGCAGAATAAATACTAGTGTACCGGTCTGATGATCAGACTCCCGAGCATAAAACTAAACCATAAATACATCATATACAATACCGAGTATTACATACATCCTTCACTGTTAAACATCACTGTAAACTGTCACAACCAAATATATATATCACGCCACGGGAGCACAGGCGCATCCCGGGCCAACATCCAAAAGTACTCAAAAGTAAACCACATCCTAGGATCTAGAGCCACTCCGCTTCTTCGATCCTCATCCTGCAGTATAAGAAATATGGATCCCCCGAGGGGGTCAGCAACCCTTGGCTGGTATGGTTAACGCGCAGCCCATCGGCTACCGGGATACGCGCAACTAATTGTCATGATAACATGGCATTCATTTATATACACGACATAACATAACATGTGGCATAGCATCAATAGTGCACAGCACAACATCACATACACAGTGGATTTTCGTTCCACGATAACAAACCACAAGGGTCAAATAACACAAGAGCCTAGAGAATGATTCACCCTCATGTTAAGCTCGTTAAACACACTTATTACCGTTCTGTTAGTCGAACGAGTAACTTACGTCACAGATGGTTCGGATTTAGTGACCCGAACACACCACAAAAACACATGTTCCCACTAAACCGATCATAAGTCAGAATAGGTAAGCTTTGGAGGAAGCTAGCGGGAGATCGAACGCCAAATTAAGGAGAACAATCTTAACAACATAAGAGTCGAATCTGATTCAGATATCTACTCTTAACTTACATGCATGACCGGACAACCGGATTCCTCACTTCCCAGTTAACACTTGTTAGAAGTTCATGGTGGAACTTAACAACCAGTACGCAATAGGTGGTAAGTCATGTTAGACACACACAAGGGAAATGAGTCACTTCATAACATCACAATAATATGAACAACTGTAAACTCATTACATGTTAGATCTTATAACGTCATAAACACACAGAAAAACATACAACACACAAGCCGGTGTAAACCGGTAGACAACAGACTGCAAGAAAACCATACCTTGGTCCTTGCCTTGATTTGTTTCCACCGTAGGTCACTCCTATACATGATTCAAGAATGTCGGTTAATTAACTTACTTAACCTCCAAATTTACTAAGTGTTTAACATGATTATTTGACATGTTTAAATGTCTAACTTACCCTAGGTTACCTTCATTATACACCCTAGGGTTAACTTCATAAGTCACATTCTTTTCTGTTTTTTTTTAAGTTTTGGTATGTCTGACCCACCGTCCGACCCACAACTGGGTCGGACCCTTCCAGTGGTTTTCGGGTCTGAAGAACCTTACCTTGTCCGACCCATGTCCGACCCAACCTTCTGGGTCGGACCATTCCAGAGACATGTCCGACCCACGTCCGACTAACTCGACTGGGTCGGACCATTACAGAGAATTTCATCGACCTCAGAACATGCATGTCCGACCCATGTCCGACCCACCCTTCTGGGTCGGACCATTACAGAACATTTTACCGCCTTACAAACATGCCCGTCCGACCCACGTCCGACTCACTCGACTGGGTCGGACCATTCCAGATCATTTTCCCTCCTTTGAAATATGACCGTCCGACCCATGTCCGACCCACCCTTCTGGGTCGGACCATTCCAGAACAATTTCCTGACGTCTAACAGAGGCTGTCCGACCCAAACTTGGGTCGGACCCCCGGGTCGGACGTCCTCTAAACTTACCCAAACTTTGTCAAATCTTCACCAAACTTCTCCTAAAGCCTCTTAATGCCTCCTAACAACATTTGGTACCCTTTTATCCACATACAACATCCATGAAACTCATTTTCTAATTCCTTAAGCCTTTACTTATTTCCTTGTAAAATTCCTTAACACTTACAACATTTTATACTAGGTTTCTAAATGGTGTTTCTCACCTATGATAACTACTATCCCAAGATGCTTTCTCCTCATCTTAACATCATCTCTTAAGCATTATTTCTCACAACTAACTCCTTATGTCATTCTTGAAGTTCTTTTCCAAGTTTACACTTTCTCCTTATTTACCAAAGTTTGCCTAAGTCTTTACCTAAGTCCAAAATGACTTTGGTACATACTAAAACCTCAAGCTCATGCCTAAGTCCTTCTCACATCTTAAATCACCTTAATGCATGTTTCTTTCACAAGGAAAACACTTAACCATTCTAAACACTTCTTAACTTTTCAAACTCATCCTAAACTCCTAGAACCTCACATTTGTTACCTAAATTTCGACATAGGTTCTCCTAGAACATTACTAAACCAAAACATATTGTTTTCACCAACAAACAACCAAGAACACTAAAAATCCATCAAGCACTTTCTTATACACAAACTTCACTCATATAGCACCACATCACAATATAGTGCATAATTTAGATTGCATGGCACTTAGGCCCTTAAATGACATGGCTCTTAGGCCCTTAAGATGCATAAATCATAAACACTGAATTTCCACAATATATTTGCCTTTGACCTGCAAATACACTCAACAACACATATGCCTTTTACTAAGCTCTTGAGGACACTTTACTAAGTCATTCACCATTTGCTCTTTAGGTAGTTTTAACAAGCATTATAAGCTCATTTCTCCTAAGGCATTAAAACAACATTAGGTTAGTAGATTTACCTCTTTTCCAAACAACTTCTTTCTTGTTTCCTTTAAAAACCGGTAAGGTACTTGATTCTTTGTCAAGTTCTAAACAATATACAAACATTATAATGAGTATTCAAGCTATAAGCTTCATCTCATTGTAAACCCTAATTTTACATTGTTTCAAAAACATTAATGTAGTTGTTTTACCTTGATCTTTGAAGAGAGTTTGAATATCTAACAAGAGAGGACTCCACCTAGTCCATGAAGAGTTGGAATGAAGCTAGAACAAAGTCACACAAAGAGCTCCTTCAATAGGTATTTTCGGTCACCACAAAAACATGAAGGAAATGAAGTTTTTATTTGAGATTCCTTACCTAGAAGCAAAGGAGAGTAATAATATGTAAAAATACAAGCTCAAGCTCCTTCAATGGTGGAACTCCATGGCACCGAAATGGTGGTCTTGGAATTTTAAGAAGATAGAAATGAAGAGCTTGATGAGAGGAAGAGATTGGTGTTTGTTTTTGATTTGGACAAGTGAGCTAGATTTTACAAGAGATCAAAGATGGAGATGGTGGTGTGTACTATTGCAAACCGTGAGAGAATGAAGAAGAGAGGTTGAAGAAGGTGTTTGGAACCGTGGGAAATGAAGGAAAGAAATGAGAGAATGAGATAGAATTTGCTTTTGAAGATATTTATACTTTATAAAGTAAAAAGGTACTTAAGTAGTTTCTTTATTTTCTTAACAAGCTAACAAGGGTGGTGTGTCACCAACCTTAAAAACCGGCCCCCAATAGTAGTGTGAGGGTATTATAGTCTTTATTTGTCAATTTAATTACTTATACAACATATGTTACAAAATAGCTTATAAAAATCACTATTCATGAAAACAAGGCACATAGAAGTGAAATTTTTGATTTCCCATTGATATAGACATCCAAATGTGATATTATATAGTACACATATATATTTAAGAGTAATGATGGACATCTAGCCACCCAAAACTCATTTACAAGACAATTTTTCAAAAATGTGCTTTAAGACTCCTTAAAGCACATTTTGTGTTTAAACTTGTTTTCAAGCTTGGTTTTCTTTGGTAATTGGTTTAATATGTTCATTAGCATATAATTAAGATCTTGGTAAGTTCATTAGGTCTTAACCAAGCTTACCCCAAGCTTAGAGCACATTTTGGCCTTTATTGACCTTAAAGCACATCTTGTGTTTTCTTTTGTTTAAATTTGTTTACTAATGTTTCTAAGACTCTTTTTAGTCTTAATATACCATATTTAAGTGTTTAAACAATATATTAAGGTTTGGGGTATTTCAATCTACCCCCCTTAAAAGAACTTTGCCCTCAAAGTTCATACTTTCACATATCCTAAATATTAGAACACGGGAATACTTATAAACAATACTTCCATACATCATTAACAACACACTTACATAACATTGGACACAAGGTCCATACAACATAACATAGACGATGTATTCAAATACACGTCGTACACACATAACCGAAACGGCTCTACCCCCCTTAAAAAGGGGTACGCCCCGTACCCTATACACATAAGCACTAAGAAGTAAACAATGACGGGTACTTTGCCTTCATCTTATCTTCCAGCTCCCAAGTGGCCTCCTCAACGTCCTGGTTAGACCAAAGAACTTTCACCAGTCTCACAGACTTATGGCGAGTGTCTCGAGTCTTAGTATCCAGAATCCGTACCGGAGTCTCCACTGATCGCATGGTCGGCTCTAAGGTTAGCCTTTCAGGCTGAAGCACATGAGACGGATGAGACATATCTTCTTCAACTGGGACACATGAAATACATCATGTACCTTGCCCAGCTCGGCGGGTAGATCTAGTCTATAGGCTACCGAGCCGATCCGCTCCGTCACAACATAAGGCCCCACATATTTTGGGCTCAACTTGCCCTTCTGGCCAAAACGAAATACTCCTTTCATGGGGGATACTCTCAAAAATACCTGATCGCCCACGGCGAATTCCAGGTCACGTCTGTGCACATCTGCGTACGACTTCTGTCTATCCTGAGCTGCCTTCATGTTAGCCCGGATCTGGCGAACTTCTGCCTGAACTTGTTCAAGATACTCTGGTCCTATAATGACCGTCTCACTCGACTCATCCCAGCATAATGGCGTGCGGCATGGTCTACCGTACAAGGCCTGGAAGAGAGAGACATCTTGATCGAAGCATGGTAACTGTTGTTGTAACTAAACTCGATCAGATGTAACTTATCAATCCAGCTGGTCTGAAAGTCAAGTGCACAAGCACGTAGCATATCCTCAAGTGTCTGAATGGTGCGCTCACTCTGACCATCGGTCTGTGGGTGAAACGCTGTACTTAATTTCAGTTCAGTACCCAATGCCTCTCGTGTAGACTTCCAATATCTGGATAAGAATCTGGTATCTCTGTCAGATACAACCATTTTCGGTACACCATGATGTCTTACAATTTCTTTATCAAAGAGTTCTGCCAATCTTGCCACTTTCCAGGTGTCCTTCATCGGAATGAATCGGGCCACCTTGGTCAGAGGTCAAACTGACAACCCAAATATATTCAGACCCCCCTTGTAGGCGGAAGCCCTACTACAAAGTCCATGGAGATATCATGGAACTTCCACTCAGGCACTGGCATTGGTTGTACCATACCACCAGGCCGTCGGTGCTCAAACTTGACCTTCTGGCAAGTGAGACACCTCAACACATAATCACTTACATCTTTTTTTCATTCCAGTCCACCAAAAATACCTTTTCATACTCTTATACATCTTTGAAGCTCCGGGGTGAATCGAAGTAGTAGAACAATGGGATTCACTCAATATGTGCTCCTTCAACTCAGCGCTACTCCTAGGTAACACAATCGGCCATTCAGCCTAATCAGGTCATCATCGTGGAGTCTGAAGTCGTACTTCTGACCCTCGAATGTGCCATCAATAAGCTTCTGCCGGATCTCCAGCATAACTGATCCGTCATCTGAGCACTCCGCACCTCTTCAACCAAGCCAGTATGAGAGACTAGCGAATGGAGAGAGTGTGCTCGGCGACTCAATGCGTCAGCTACCACATTTGCCTTACCCTCTTTATATTGCAGATTAATATCGTAGTCATTCAGAAATTCAACCCACCTTCTTTGCCTCATGTTCAGCTCCTTCTGAGTGAACAAGTACTTTAAGCTTTTGTGGTCAGAAAAGATTGTCACACTTACCCCATACAAATAATGTCGCCATCTCTTCAATGCGAAGACAATGGCACCCAATTCTAAGTCGTGGGTAGGGTAGTTCTCCTCATGCTTCTTCAGCTGTCGGGAGGCGTATGCTACGACCTTCCCGTGTTGCATCAATACACAACCCATACCTCTACCTGATGCGTCGCAGTAGACCTCAAAACCGTCAGAACCGTCTGGTATAGTCAGGACTGGTGCAGATGTCAGAGCATCCTTGAGACTCGTGAAAGAACTCTGACAGTCGACTGTCCACTCGAATGGTGCATCCTTCTTCATTAAGGAAGTCATCGGCTTCGAGACACTAGAGAAGTCTTTCACAAACCTCCTATAATAACCTGCCAGACCGAGGAAGCTCCTGATATCAGTGACTGTCTTCGGCCTAGGCCAGGTGCGCACAGCATCAATCTTTGCCGGATCAACAGCGATCCCGGCCTCAGAAATCACATGTCCAAGAAAGGATACTTGGTTCAACCAGAATTCACATTTCGAAAACTTTGCATACAACTGATTCCTCCTCAATGTTTGTAACACATTTCTCAGGTGGCTTTCATGCTCACCTTTTGATTTTGAATACACAAGAATATCATCGATGAAGACTACCACAGACTTGTCCAACTGATCTTGGAACAAGCGGTTCATAAAGTCCATGAACTTAGCTGGTGCATTTGATAAGCCAAACGGCATAACTGTGAACTCATAATGCCCATACCTAGTTCTGAATCATGTCTTTTCGATGTCACTATCACGGATGGCAATCTGATGGTATCCGGAACGTAGGTCTATCTTGGAGAATACTGATGCTCCCCTCGGCTGATCAAATAGATCGTCGATGCGTGGTAAAGGGTAACAGTTCTTCACCGTAACAGCATTCAGCTCCCGATAATCATACACAGGCGGAGGCTACCGTCCTTCTTCTTCACGAAGAGGACCGGCGCTCCCCATGGTGAAACACTAGGGGGATAAAGCCCTTGTCAGTAGGTCTCTCAGCTGCTCCTTGAGCTCTGTCATCTCTGCTGGAGCCATACGATAAGGTGCTTTCGCAATGGGTCCAGTGCCCGGAACTAAGTCAATCTCAAACTCAACCTCTCGTGCTGGCGGCATGCCCGGCAGTTCCTTAGGAAATACATCAGGAAACTCCGACACTACCGGCACATCAGAACTAAACTCTGGGTCTCTCTATGTCCTGGACATAGCAGAGGTAACATCACTCCCTCGTCGTAACTCACGATACATGGCCATGGCGGTGATGATCTGTGTCGAAGGCTCCCTGGGCCTCTGGCGGTATGATATGGTATCCCCAGATGGACTCCGAAGAAGCAGTCGATGCTCAGCACATAGGATTACCCTTGTACCGCTCCAACCAGTTCATCCCGACAATCACATCAAATCCAAGTCCGTCGAACTCTATCAAGTCGATCGGAAACTCTTCACCTTGATTCTTACACAACAACATCTCGGTGGTAGCGGGTACACCTGATCCGCTCTTTCGATGGGAGAGTGACCAAGAAGTCTGGCATCTCATCACCATCTAACCCCAGCCTCTTCACAAAAGATAGCGAAATAAATGTGTGTGAGGCTCCAGAGTCGAACAAGATCGATGCATCCACGCCATTCACTGGAAAGGTACCGGTGAGGATTGTGCCGCTTTTGCCGGCTTCTGCCTCATTGCAAACACTCAGTGTACACCTCCCGTTCGGAGTGCACATCCTAATTCATTGGCAAACTAATAAGTACTGGGTAACAACACGGTTGATATACTTCAATAACTCCACTTTATTCATTAACACCTTCTCTTTACAACATTGTTGGTTTACATGGTTGATATAACTTAACACATACATAACTCCCTTAACATTTACTGGCTTAACACTTTACACAATTATACAAGGCTTTAAAATTGTCTGAAGGTCAAATTCAAACGTCCAGGTTTCATGTGTGTGGCATTGATCACTGCCGACGATGCGGTATTCAGTTTGATCTTCCTGATGCCATGGTATAGCATCCTTGACTGCCCACCCATGACTAACACATCTCCTGACTTTAGTATTAACTTCCTTGCGAGATCAGCACGCTTCTGCTCGCCATACACAAACACTGCGGTATCACCAATGGACCAAGACACCACGGGTACTCCCCTACTTAGAGACTCGGGTGACTCGTCCTTATCTTGGTGTAAACCTAATCGTCCACCTTTCTGGTAGAAGTTCACAATACACAAATCTGTTCTCACATCTGGAATTGAATCCGTTTCAACTTGTTGAGCAATTCCCACGGCGTGATTAACGACCGCACGGAACTCCTCAGGTACACTTGGTACTGTTGCTCCATCTTCAGCTCGCACTTCTTGATATGACTTGGTGTAAGGGTTCCAGTCCTTACC
Source organism: Limonium bicolor (assembly GCA_023374045.1). Taxonomy (NCBI): domain Eukaryota; kingdom Viridiplantae; phylum Streptophyta; class Magnoliopsida; order Caryophyllales; family Plumbaginaceae; genus Limonium; species Limonium bicolor. The sequence continues at coordinate 312,038,314 of CM041778.1, forward strand.
CATGCACATCATCTTCAATTGCATTTTTGATCTGTTCGGGTATTCGGGTGTGTAGAAACCTCCAGGTTTAGCTCCAAGCTCGTCGCATCGTCTAATGACATGAATTTGTGCTTCCGGTGTCAGGTATCCATTTAAGAGTATCATACCTGGCTGGATAACCTGACATTGCTCCATTGGAAAGTCGGTGATGTTGATGGTGGTTTCTTCAGGATTTGGTGTGGGTGGGATTGGATAACATATATTGAAGGTTCCTTTAAGTTTAGAATTATCTAATTAGGTGTCTTTCACACTATACTTTAACTCCTTACTCACATGATAATACACTTGGACTCACTAATACACACAAGCATGAAATGCGGTATGCAATCACTTATTACATTCAATAGTTTAGGCGGTACCTGGTCTAGAAGAGGGCCCTGGCGCCTCTGACCGGTCCACCACATTCAGGGCGGCCTTGCTAGGTCCCAACCCCTTCCCCTTCTGGGAATCAGTATGCCTCTGATCTGTGGGTGGCTGGTTAGCCGTCTTCGGGCCATCAATAGCTGCTGGCCTTACCCTTCCACTGCCCCTTGGCTTGTTGACTCTGCTGTTGGGGTTCCGGTAACACTCATGGTCACGGTGACCCCACTTCTCGCAGTAACGACACTGCAACCTCATTTCCCTTGCAGTCCTTGCCGGGGTGGTCTCCATTGCACCACTTACAGTAATAGTGGCGCTCCGGTCCAGAGCCCGTGCTAGCTGCTACACAATACACCATCAATACTTGTCTCACAACTTATCAACATACACTTCAACTTTCACACAAGATTATAATTACCCTTGGGTGGGTAAGAGCGTAGGGGTTTCGCCGCATAAGCAATGTGAGCTTCAGTGGCTCCTCAGTGTGGTGGTTTGGGCTTGGCCCTTGTCACCTGGTGCTGACTCTTCTGGGGCTGGGGATAAGGTTTCTTCTTCTTCTTTCTCCCCCGTACCCCTGCGGACTTGGCCCTCGCTCGTGGCCTTGGCTTTGTGCGCATATCCTCGTCCTCAGACGGACGGTGATCTCCACCTTAGCAGCGGCATGATAGCACTGAATTTAGGATGGTCAGTCATGCCCCGCAATACATACTCACAAACTCACATTAATACTCACTTGTAGATACACATATTCACATCACTCTTTATTTAGATTACCTGCAAGGTAGTATACTCAGCTGGCCCCATCCATAGCGAAGACGCGTGGCTGAGACCGTTGTAAACGGTTCCACACCCGGTTCGAGTATCCAGGTCCGTAACAGGTGGACAAGGCCGGTGAATGCAGTGAATAACTCATCAACCGACACCTTGTCCCCCTGCTCAGACTATCCAGCGCCAGGCGCTTGGCCTCTTGAACATGCACAGGGTAGTATTTGGCTCGCAGTAGAGCCGTGTACTCCCTCCATCCAAACTGAGGATCCGCCATCCGGTCCTCTCTCACAAGCTTCCACCAGTTCTGTGCCGAACCCTTCAGGTAGTAAGCAGCAAGACGGACCTTAGCCTCTGCAGGTACCGCCAAGGTCTCGTAGGCGGTCTCCAACTCGGAGATGTACGCCTCCAGCTTACGTGGGTCGTCTCCCCATGAAATGAAGGGGTCTCAAGTCTGCCAATGCCTTGACCCAGTTGGTCTCTCGTGGCGGTGGCGGTGGTGGTTGAACTCCGGGCATTTGCCCCTGCTGTATCGCAGCTACAAGCTGGGGTACCATCTGGGCTACAGCGGCTGCTACAGCCTCAGCCATAACCTGAGCCGTAGTGTTCTCGCCCTGGTCACCCGTATCACTAGTACCACTTCCGCGGCCTCTACCTCGCGGTCTACCTGCCATCTGTATTCACATGAATATTCATTAGCAATATCCTTGCACACTTATCGGTCCAACGGTTGTAACGCTTCCCGACAATAAGGTATCTCCCACTTAGTTAGTGGTTAACCTTTCCATAATGTTCACTGAAGTAACTGTAGTTAGGTTTCCTAACTCGGTATATCCCTAAGCTCGGTATTCTAGTCATCAGAGCGATACTTCGCTCTGATACCACTTTTTGTAACACCCCTACTACGCACATAACACTAAATGAAATCGCAGCGGAAATAAATAACTAAACAGTAACTAACGCTTCGGTGCTACAACGCCGTCAACCACCCACGTGGTTGACAAGGCAGAATAAATACAAGTGTACCGGTCTGATGATCAGACTCCCGAGCATAAAACTAAACCATAAATACATCATATACAATACCGAGTATTACATACATCCTTCACTGTTAAACATCACTGTTAACTGTCACAACCAAATATATATCACGCCACGGGAGCACAGGCGCATCCCGGGCCAACATCCAAAAGTACTCAAAAGTAAACCACATCCTAGGATCTAGAGCCACTCCGCTTCTTCGATCCTCATCCTGCAGTATAAGAAATATGGATCCCCCGAGGGGGTCAGCAACCCTTGGCTGGTATGGTTAACGCGCAGCCCATCGGCTACCGGGATACGCGCAACTAATTGTCATGATAACATGGCATTCATTTATATACACATAACATAACATGTGGCATAGCATCAATAGTGCACAGCACAACATCACATACATAGTGGATCTTCTTTCCACGATAACAAACCACAAGGGTCAAATAACACAAGAGCCTAGAGAATGATTCACCCTCATGTTAAGCTCGTTAACACACTCATTACCGTTCTGTTAGTCGAACGAGTAACTTAAGTCACAGATGGTTCGGATTTAGTGACCCGAACACACCACACAAACACATGTTCCCACTAAACCGATCATAAGTCAGAATAGGTAAGCTTTGGAGGAAGCTAGCGGGAGATCGAACGCCAAATTAAGGAGAACAATCTTAACAACATAAGAGTCGAATCTGATTCAGATATCTACTCTTAACTTACATGCATGACCGGACAACCGGATTCCTCACTTCCCAGTTAACACTTGTTAGAAGTTCATGGTGGAACTTAACAACCACACAATAAGTGGTAAGTCATGTTAGACACACACAAGGGAAATGAGTCACATCATAACATCACAATAATATGAACAACTGTAAACTCATTACATGTTTAGATCTTATAACGTCATAAACACACAGAAAAACATACAACACACAAGCCGGTGTAAACCGGTAGACAACAGACTGCAAGAAAACCATACCTTGGTCCTTGCCTTGATTTGTTTCCACCGTAGGTCACTCCTATACATGATTCAAGAATGTCGGTTAATTAACTTACTTAACCTCCAAATTTACTAAGTGTTTAACATGATTATTTGACATGTTTAAATGTCTAACTTACCCTAGGTTACCTTCATTATACACCCTAGGGTTAACTACATAAGTCACATTCTTTTCTGTTTTTTTTTAAGTTTTGGTATGTCCGACCCACCGTCCGACCCACAACTGGGTCGGACCCTTCCAGTGGTTTTCGGGTCTGAAGAACCTTACCTTGTCCGACCCATGTCCGACCCAACCTTCTGGGTCGGACCATTCCAGAGACATGTCCGACCCCGTCCGACTCACTCGACTGGGTCGGACCATTACAGAGAATTTCATCGACCTCAGAACATGCATGTCCGACCCATGTCCGACCCACCCTTCTGGGTCGGACCATTACAGAACATTTTACCGCCTTACAAACATGCCCGTCCGACCCACGTCCGACTCACTCGACTGGGTCGGACCATTCCAGAACATTTTCCCTCCTTTGAAATATGACCGTCCGACCCATGTCCGACCCACCCTTCTGGGTCGGACCATTCCAGAACAATTTCCTGACGTCTAACAGAGGCTGTCCGACCCAAACTTGGGTCGGACCCCTGGGTCGGACGTCCTCTAAACTTACCCAAACTTTGTCAAATCTTCACCAAACTTCTCCTAAAGCCTCTTAATGCTTCCTAACAACATTTGGTACCCTTTATCCACATACAACATCCATGAAACTCATTTTCTAATTCCTTAAGCCTTTACTTATTTCCTTGTAAAATTCCTTAACACTTAAACATTTTATACTAGGTTTCTAAATGGTGTTTCTCACCTATGATAACTACTATCCCAAATGCTTTCTCCTCATCTTAACATCATCTCTTAAGCATTATTTCTCAAACTAACTCCTTATGTCATTCTTGAATTCTTTTCCAAGTTTACACTTTCTCCTTATTTACCAAAGTTTGCCTAAGTCTTTACCTAAGTCCAAAATGACTTTGGTACATACTAAAACCTCAAGCTCATGCCTAAGTCCTTCTCACATCTTAAATCACCTTAATGCATGTTTCTTTCACAAGGAAAACACTTAACCATTCTAAACACTCTTAACTTTCAAACTCATTTTAAACCTAGAACTTCACATTTGTTACCTAAATTTCGACATAGGTTCTCCTAGAACATTACTAAACCAAAACATATTGTTTTCACCAACAAACAACCAAGAACACTAAAAATCCATCAAGCACTTTCTTATACACAAACTCACTCAATAGCACACATCACAATATAGTGCATAATTTAGTTGCATGGCACTTAGGCCCTTAAATGACATGGCTCTTAGGCCCTTAAGATGCATAAATCATAAACACTGAATTTCCACAATATATTTGCCTTTGACCTGCAAATACACTCAACAACACATATGCCTTTTACTAAGCTCTTGAGACACTTTACTAAGTCATTCACCATTTGCTCTTTAGGTAGTTTTAACAAGCATTATAAGCTCATTTCTCCTAAGGCATTAAACAACATTAGGTTAGTAGATTTACCTCTTTTCCAAACAACTTCTTTCTTGTTTCCTTTAAAAACCGGTAAGGTACTTGATTCTTTGTCAAGTTCTAAACAATATACAAACATTATAATGAGTATTCAAGCTATAAGCTTCATCTCATTGTAAACCCTAATTTTACATTGTTTCAAAAACATTAATGTAGTTGTTTTACCTTGATCTTTGAAGAGAGTTTGAATATCTAACAAGAGAGGACTCCACCTAGTCCATGAAGAGTTGGAATGAAGCTAGAACAAAGTCACACAAAGAGCTCCTTCAATAGGTATTTTCGGTCACCACAAAAACATGAAGGAAATGAAGTTTTTATTTGAGATTCCTTACCTAGAAGCAAAGGAGAGTAAAATATGTAAAAATACAAGCTCAAGCTCCTTCAATGGTGGAACTCCATGGCACCGAAATGGTGGTCTTGGAATTTTAAGAAGATAGAAATGAAGAGCTTGATGAGAGGAAGAGATTGGTGGTGTTTGTTTTTGATTTGGACAAGTGAGCTAGATTCTACAAGAGATCAAGATGGAGATGGTGGTGTGTACTATTGCAAACCGTGAGAGAATAGAGAGAAGAAGAGAGGTTGAAGAAGGTGTTTGGAACCGTGGGAAATGAAGGAAAGAAATGAGAGAATGAGATAGAATTTGCTTTTGAAGATATTTATACTTTATAAAGTAAAAAGGTACTTAAGTAGTTTCTTTTTTCTTAACAAGCTAACAAGGGTGGTGTGTCACCAACCTTAAAAACCGGCCCCCAATAGTAGTGTGAGGGTATTATAGTCTTTATTTGTCAATTTAATTACTTATACAACATATGTTACAAAATAGCTTATAAAAATCACTATTCATGAAAACAAGGCACATAGAAGTGAAATTTTTGATTTCCCATTGATATAGACATCCAAATGTGATATTATATAGTACACATATATATTAAGAGTAATGATGGACATCTAGCCACCAAAACTCATTTACAAGACAATTTTTCAAAAATGTGCTTTAAGACTCCTTAAAGCACATTTTATGTTTAAACTTGTTTTCAAGCTTGGTTTTCTTTGGTAATTGGTTTAATATGTTCATTAGCATATAATTAAGATCTTGGTAAGTTCATTAGGTCTTAACCAAGCTTACCCCAAGCTTAGAGCACATTTTGGCCTTTATTGACCTTAAAGCACATCTTGTGTTTTCTTTTGTTTAAATTTGTTTACTAATGTTTCTAAGACTCTTTTTAGTCTTAATATACCATATTTAAGTGTTTAAACAATATATTAAGGTTTGGGGTATTTCATATATAATTGTGTTATGTAAACTTTCCACTATAATTTATATATGCAATATTTTGATTCTTGTCCTTAATGCGCTTTAATCTTCTTGTACAATTATTAAAGTGATATTTGTAGTCTCTTGTTGAAATGCGGTGCTAAGATAAGGTTCTAGACAAAGGAAGTCAAAACGGGTTAATGACTAGAAGCGTGTCTCGCCTATAGGTTAATCTGTCTCCAATAGGAATTGGTAATAAAGCGATTAATTTATAATGACTTGGGCAGGATTGCGGCTTGTTGTTTAAATTAGTCAGGGTTAATTGTACAAGGACCGGTCAATGAACTAATTAAGATTCTTGAGTTTATTGCTAGAGTGGGAAAGTTTATATTGACATAATTGAATAAAATAGGTGAGCAGAATAACCCCGGATGCCTCTTTAAAAACAAAAGATTTTCAATTTCTATTTGTATTTTGTTTTGATTAGTTGTTTTTATTATTGTCTTATGAGCTAGCTTTTAATCATACTCTTTCAAAAATGATAAAATCTGTTTACTAGAAATCTCAGTCAATTTACTACACTATCAGTTATCCACAGCGAGGTCCCCAAGAGTATGACAACCCACAAATCCACTATTCCGCAAAATGATAGGTACACTGCCTAAGTTGTAGAAGTAGTCACATATTTCTCCAACAAGTTTTTGGCGCCGTTGCCGGGATCTCCGGCGCGGTTAATTGATGGTTTTTAATTTTATTGAGATTTCTGTTTAGTTTTTTATTTATTTCTGTTTTATTTTATTTCCGCTTCATTTAATTTTACTTACTTTATATTTTAGCTATTTTCTTTTATCTCTTTTTTGTTTCGTATTAGTTTTTCTATTTAGTTAATTTTTGCTTTTGTGTTTATTTTCTATTTTTAGTTCTATTCTACTTGGTATTTTTATTTTTGTTTTTGTTTTTGTAAGATAGTTACTGATTATGGAGAGCGGCTACGATGAGGTGAGAAGATTGTTGATCAATTTGGAATGGACACACATGCAAGAAGAGATATCCTCATATCAAAGGATGGTCAAGGATTATCAACCACCTCAACAATCAAATCGAGAGTTTTATTGGTGGGAAGTCGACCAGGCTAATACACAGTACAAAGAAGTTCAGTTAGGATATGACTACTTCAATCAGAATGAACAGCAATCTACACAAGGGCCAGACGAATTTCTCTCGAGTCAAACCAAGCCGCTAGAAGAGATTCCAGTGGTGACTCCAAGGAGCGAAGATCGATTCGAGCCAGATATTATTGAGGATACAAGTTCTGATGGGGAGATAAAGAAACTTATCAGGACATTTTTCTCCGACGCCGAGTTGGAGCAAATGTCTGAGAGTTACAATTCTCCTCCATCTCCATCCCCAGCACAAGATGAGCAATTAAAATTTGAAGATATTTGTCTGAGCCAGTCCGCGAGCTAGAGGATGATTATCCTATTGAGCCTCACCAACCGGAAGAGGATATCTACATCCTCGAATCTGAGGAAGGAACACCGGTACCACCAGTCTCTCATCAACTCTCACTTTGCCTCCATAAGCCTCAACAACAAGAGGAGGATGTTTGCATCCTCCAATTTGAGGAAGAAAAGCCAATCACACCTGGTCTCCTATTAGAACTACGATGTCGGCAGTACCTTCTCAAACACCAGGTTTTGTGGAGTATTCATTTTCCTATTTTATTTGCCGAGGTGACGTTTTGTTTTGATCCAGGTGGTTTGTTTCTAATTACTGCTAACTTCGCATTCCTGTCAAAGCTGTTGTCTACTTTTATTTTTGATCCAGGATAACGAAGCGGGAGTCTAGCCAAAGACTGTAAATACGGGCAGCTTACTGGGAGGCAACCCAGTGCTTAAATTTTATTATCCTACTATTTTTGTTTTATGTTTTGTCTTCCATATTATTCCTATATATGCTTTTATAAAAAAAACAAAGAAAAGAGGATGTGCTATCAAATGAAGAGGGGAGCATATGATTTTATAATATTATATTTTAATGATGTTTGTGCTTTAATGCAACGCTTTTCAGCGTTTGTTTTTGGGTAGTTGTGAGTGTGTGCAGGTAAAATTCTTATCATGGTATTTGACGATCTACAAGGCTGGACACTTTCTTGAATTCAAGTGTGAGGAACGCTACTAGCCCCATTGTTCGAACCTAAGTGTGAGGAAGGGAACCTTCCTCAATCTACGATATCAGGGGAGTTTCAGTTTCTTTATTTTGTTTGTGTTCAGTCTATCACGCTTAATGCTTATTTTTATATCAGTCCATGATTGTCCTGAATGAAATTCTTCATGAGTCTGGCATATTTTGAAAGGTCTTTTCTTGATTTTATTTTTGAACAATGAGGACATTGCTCCTCTTAAGTGTGAGGAAGTGGGGACCTTTCCCTGAAAATATGCCAGTTACACTTAATGCCACACTTGTTTTATTTGTCTTCTTGCATTGAGAGAATCACTTCTCTGAGTGCTTATAAATATTGAATTCTTGGGTAAAAATTTCTGCATAAATTTTGAAGTTGAGCAGGGTGACCACCTCAAGAATCTTTCTGCTTTAGGTTGTTTGTATATTTAGTTTTATTCAAATGAATATGCTTTCACTAAAATTTGATGGATTAAGTTGATTGTGGAAACTGAATTAGTATCTTAGGATTTTGGAAATGATGTGAAAAGTTTGGAATGAAAGGATAAGGCAAGGTAATCCGCTGATCAAAAATTTTCCTAACAAAAGCAGGCCTCGTCTATCCAGTTTTTAAGTCCTAGGGGTGCCTTAACACCTATCTACCTAAGGTCTCGGGATCTGGGATAGTTGGCCCAACACCGTTACAAGGATAGAGAGAAAAGTCTGGGTTATGGAATAACTCCACAAATTCGTAATTACTCGTTTGTTTTGTATATATCTCTTGAAGAAGAATGTTTTTGCATACGAAAAAAATGCAGCAGTTTGAATTTTTGTTTTTGATCATGACTACTTGGTGTTGAAAGGTATCGCGGAATAAGGCATTACTTCACACCCCTTGTCATCCAAAGGTCAGAAGAAAGAAATGGTGGAAGATCCCAAGTTAATCTATATTCAGATTTTGTATTCTAACATCTCCATGCTTTTAAAAATCATTCTCTTTCCCTAATTGCGAAAACCTACAACCAAGAGCAGAACTATTCTTTTGATTGTCACTCTGCTTACTTCCTATTTTGCATCTGTTTGATCCCGAGGTTCGATACTACGGCCTTAGAGATAGATTTATTCTTTATTTGCTTGAGAACAACCAAAAGCTAAGTGTGAGAAAGTTTGATAAGTGAGAAAATCATCTATTTTTAGGGCTATAATTCTTCCTATTTTCATAACAACTCATGTCGTATTTCACCCTTATCATATGTTTTTCTTAGATTTATGTTTTGATATGAACTGATACATTTTATGTGTCAAATGTAGTAAAAAGTCTTGGAATCACATAGTTTATTTTACAAGCTTTCCAACTCAACAAACGGCGAGTGAAATGGAGTTAAAACGAAGAATCTGGACCCTATCGAATTTTACAAAACAAATATACACATCCTTGTTTGCGTTCGGGGAAAAAAGGCAGGACACAAACAAGGAAAGAAAACAAACAAGATGAGTCCGTGGCCTGTCCGGGTATAAAAGGGCGGACAAGAATAGAGAGGTGTGTGGCTGTCCGTGGAAAAAAGCAAGGACAGGCTTGTGAGACGTCCGGTGAAAAAAGCAAGGACAGGCTTGTGAGATGTCCGGGAAAAAAGCAAGGACAGGCTTGTGAGACGTCCGGGGAAATAAGCAAGGACAAGAGATAAAGAAAAGGCTTGTGAGACGTCCGGCCAAATATCCAAGGACACAAACAAGGAAATAGGCTGGACATATTAAACAAGCGTGTGGGCATTTATATTCACAAATGTGTCCACCCATTTATCCAAGGACACAACCAAGGACACAAACAAGGACGCGTCTAAATGCAACCCCCAGATCCAGAAATTGACACGACTGATTTCTTTCGGCACCGTCTTCCCCATTCTTCATTTGCGGCGCCTACAAACACATCTATCTACCCCATCAGCAATATCAGGCGCCGCCGCACTCCTTAAATTCCTCACACGTGCTCCAGCCCTGTCTTCTTCCTCCTTCTTTCTTCTATATAAACCCACTGCTTCTTCATCAATAAACAATCAATCCCTTCCTCAAAATCCAATAATCCATCATTCACAACAGAATCGAACACCACAATACAAACCACACCTACAACCCATTCCATCCTCTTATCCCCCACTTCTCCATTTTAATTTTATTCTTCATTCCACCACTCAGCAGAACCAGGATAAAAAAGAAGAGAAGAAAAGCAGCTGGAGCAGGAGCGAGTCGCAGTCCCGTCTCCTCCAGTAGTCTCCAAAATAATGCCTATTTCTATCTTTATTTTATTTTCATCCTTGTTAATGTCTGAGTAATAAACTTAGCCTCCGGGAAGCGAGCCTATTTTATATAATTGTGTTATGTAAACTTTCCACTATAATTTATCTATGCAATATTTTGATTTTTGTCCTTAATGCGCTTTAATCTTCTTGTACAATTATTAAAGTGATATTTGTAGTCTCTTGTTGAAATGCGGTGCTAAGATAAGGTTCTAGACAAAGGAAGTCAAAACGGGTTAACGACTAGAAGCGTGTCTCGCCTATAGGTTAATCTGTCTCCAATAGGAATTCGTAATAAAGCGATTAATTTATAATGACTTGGGCAGGATTGCGGCTTGTTGTTTAAATTAATCAGGGTTAATTGTACAAGGACCGGTCAATGAACTAATTAAGATTCCTGAGTTTATTGCTAGAGTGGGAAAGTTTATATTGACATAATTGAATAAAATAGGTGAGCAGAATAACCCAGGATGCTTCTTTAAAAACAAAAGATTTACAATTTCTATTTGTATTTTGTTTTGATTAGTAGTTTTTATTATTGTCTTATGAGTTAGCTTTTAATCATACTCTTTCAAAAATGATAAAATCTGTTTACTAGAAATCTGAGTCAATTTACTACAATATCAGTTATCCACAGCGAGGTCCCCAAGAGTACGACAACCCACAAATCCACTATTCCGCAAAACGATAGGTACACTGCCTAAGTTGTAGAAGTAGTCACATATTTCTCCAACACCAAACCCAAAAGCCCACTGACATGGTTAACTTTCAAAGTCAAAGGTCAAAGCCGAACAAAGAGAAACTGGCCCAAGCCTCACCAGTTATATACCTCGGTCAACATACACAGGTAGATGGTCAAAGCAGAATCAAATCTGGCAAACTGCATAATAGATAATGTCAAACATAAACAAATAATTTCCAAACCAAGCAATAATGCGCAAGGGATGTGATAGTTGTCCCAGACAAATGATTTGTAGTTGGGAACAGATGAAACATTAAAATCCTCAATTATAAACCCAAGAGCATCGGTCAAAATCTGGAACTAAAGAAAAATCCGCAAGCAGATAAATCCTCGAGCCCCCAGGTCAGGTGTAGGCTGTAAAATACCCAAGCGAGCTCACATTCCAATATTGCAACTCAGCCAAAACACGAAACCAGAGTCAAGGGACAAATCGAATCAGACGCGAGCTGGGACGATACCAGGTGAAATCAAAAGCGTCAAACACAACCATACTCAAACAGAGTATAGCGACCACCTGAGCTTCGCTTTCATTTGGATAAAACAGTATGACAGATGAATATTCAAGTAAACTGAAGTTAGAGATGATTCCCAAATCGTGAAGCCAATACAAAAGACAGTAGTAATGAACTAATCTTCCGAATCCAGCTATTAACCAACAAATCAAATCGAACTTTTGTATCAATGATTCAACCACATAGACCTCATCATGTAAAAGTATAGTCATAAATAGATTAGCATAATTTCAACCTTTTCCAGAAGAGGAAGAGTCTCTACCAAACAGAGTCAAAATACGGAATGGCGACCATGAAGAAATTCTGATGCCATCTCGGTGTCAACGAAGTCCAATCCAGAGAAGGAGAACAGGTTTATGATGGAGTCAAACCCAGGGATGGATTCGTATAAGGGTTTTGATCGAAGGACAAGGGCGGTAAACGCATCCCGAGGATGTTGAAAATGACCGAAGGAGGTGAAATACCCCAAACCTATATGTGGTGTAAAATAAGATATAATAAGGCTAATTTATGCCTTAGAAATATTAGGAAACAATTTAAACCAAAGAAAACACAAGGAAACATCATAAGAGCAATTTAGGCAAAAACGTGCTCTAAGCTTGGAGTAACTTTGGGTAACACCCAAATATAATTATTAGACCTTATTAAAATTCTAATGGACATTTTAAATCAATTACCAAAGAAAACCAAACTCAAAAACAAGTTAAAACACAAATTGTGCTTTAAGGACTCTTAAAGCACATTTTTGGAAAATTATCTTAGAAAGGGGTTTTGAGTGGCTAAATGCCCATGATTACACCTTAATCAACTTGTGTACTACTTATTATCACATTAGGAAGCCTAAATCAATGGGAAACCAAAAATTTCACAAATATGTGCACTAATTATGAATAGTAACCAAATAGTGCCCAATTTAAGCCTAAGTCAACTTAGCTTAATTAAATGGTCAACAAAGCCATAAAATATCCTAGGTACTAAAGGGGGGCCAGTCTTTAAGTGTGAGTCATCACACTTGTTAGTTTATTAAAAGAGGGAGGAAGGCTTAAGTTAAGAACTATTTACTTTATATAAGTAAATATCTTGTAAAGTGTACTCTTGATAAGTGTCCAAATGAGCATGTTTTATGGGTGTATTTCATATATTATATTAGCACTTTTATTGCTCATTTCTCCACTTTGGTTATTTCCTCTAGTTTATGTTTTATTGGTTATCTCACAAATTTGTTGGTTAAACATGAGGAAAACCAAGCTAGGAGCAAAGTAGACGAAGAGACGAACGCGTGGGCGCAAACGGATCTTAAATCAGAGCTGAAACGAATATTTTAGAAGCGAACCAATTTTCGTCTGAACCACACTGGTCCGGACAGTGGTTCGGACGCTTTGAAAAGATGTCCGTGTCACGTCCGTACAAATTTGGCCGGACAAAATAAACCGTCCGAACCACACTGGTCCGGACAGTGGTTCGGACGCGGCAAATTTGAAGATCCGTCCGTGGAAATAAGGCAGGACAGAGGGTGGACAAGGCATAGTATGTCCGTGGAAAAAGGAGCGGACAAGGGTCAACACGTCCGGGGAAATATGGCCGGACAGAGGGCGGACAAGGGATAAGCTGTCCGCGGATATAAGACCGGACAGAATAGAGAGGCTTGTGAGACGTCCGTGTAAAAATGACCGGACAAGAGATAGAGACGTCCGCCCAAATATCCAAGGACACGAACAAGCACGCGTCTAAATGCAACCCAGATCCAGACCAGATCCAGAAATTAACGCGATAGAATTCTTTCGGCGCTGTCTACCCAGTTGTCTTCTTCATTTGCGGCGCCTGCAAACACATCCATCTACCCATCAGCAATATCAGGCGCCGCCCCACTGCACTCCTTAAATTCCTCACGCGTTGTCTCACCCCTGTCTTCTTCTTCTTCTTCCTTTCTTCTATAAAACCCACGCTCCTTCTGCTCAAATAAATGATCCCTTCCATAATCCATCGCTCACAACAGAATCGAAACACACCTACGACCCATTCCATCCTCTTATCCCCCACTTCTCCATTTTATTTTCATTCTTCATTCCACCACTCACCAGAACCAGGATTAAAAGAAGAGAAGAAAAGCAGCTGGAGCAGGAGCGAATCGCAGTCCCGTTTCCTCCGGTAGTCTCCAAAATAATGGCTATTTCTATCTTCATATTATTTTCATCCTTGTTAATGTCTGAGTAATAAGTTTAGCTTCCCGGGTTTGGAAGCGAGCCTATTTTATATAATTGTGTTATGTAAGCTTTCCACTATAATTTATCTAAGCAGTATTTTGATTCTTGTCCTTAATGCGCTTTAATCTTCTTGTACAATTATTAAAGTGATATTTGTAGTCTCTTGTTAAAATGCGATGTTGAGACAAGATTCTAGACATAGGAAGTCAAAACGGGTTAATGACTAGAAGCGTAACTCGGCTATAGGTTAATCTGTCTCCAATAGGAATTGTTAATAATGCGATTGGCTGAATTGACTTGGGCATGCTTTACAGCTTGTTATTTCTGCTAGTTAGGGTTTGTTGTACAAGAACCGGTCAATGAACTATTAAGATTCCTGAGTTTATTACTAAAGTGGGAAAGTTTATATTGATATAATTGAATGAAATAGGTGAGCAGAACAACCCAGGATGCTTCTTTAAAAACAAAAAGATTTACAATTTCTATTTCTTTTTTGTTTTGATTAATTGTTTTTATTATTGTCTTATGAGTTAGCTTTTAATCATACTCTTTCAAAAATGATAAAACCTGTTTACTAGAAGTCTCAGTCAATTTACTACACTATCAGTTATCCACAGCGAGGTCCCCAAGAGTACGACAACCCACAAATCCACTATTCCGCAAAACGATAGGTACACTGCCTAAGTTGTAGAAGTAGTCACATATTTCTCCAACAACTCTCTCACCTCATTCTCTTCATTCCTCTCATTCCCACCGTCTTCTTCCTCCATCCTCCCTTCTCCAACCGGTTTTGCTAAAGCACACCATACTTCTTGATCTTCATTTGCTTGTAGCTTCTAGCTCCATGCTCCAAATTTAATTCCAAGACTACCTTTCTTCTAGTTGGAGCAAGCTCTACAATTCTATCTTTTCAAATCTTCAAGAACTCCATTTCAGTGCCATGAAGAATCTCCATTGAAGGAGGAAAAATCAGTTTGAAGAGCCCTTTTGCTTCTCCATTCACTTAAGGTAAGAAAAGTGGAAGAAAAATCATCTTTCCTCCCATTTTTCTTAATGTCCAAAAATTACCTCTCATGGAGCCTTGTTTTTATGCCTTGAACTAGCTTGTTTTTAATCTCTAAGGACTATTGGAGGTCCTCTTTGATTCATTGCCCAAGTCTATCTTGAGACTTCACAGGTAATCATCCATTTTAATACCTTAAGGCACTCTTTTTAACCTAGGAATGATTCCTTAAGTTTTGGTGGATTCCTTAGTACTCATTAGAGTCATTGTATGTTGGTTAGAACATTGGCAATGGAATTTAAGTTGGTGGACGAAAATCAAACAAGGAAATCCAAGGAGAAAAGTGTGAGAAAGCTTGGAAAAACATGGTAAATGTCTTACCTTAAGGTGTTTATTGTTCTAAGGGGTGGGATTTAGATAGTTGATAAGTATAGCTAGAGTTTACATTAAGTAAGGGCTATAAAACCTAGGAGAAAGAACATGATTATATTTGAGAACTTGTGACTAAGGATCAAATGAGAAATGAGGTAGTTAAACAATCTTAAGGTGAATTACAACAACATTTATATTGCTATGGGAGCATTGTTGTGTGTATTTGAAGGTCAAAGGCTATTATATGTGGAAAATTCATTGGTTAAGTTTTATGTCATTTAACGGCCTAAGAGCCAAGTCATTTAAGGGCCTAAGTGCCAGGCAATTTAAGTTTATGCACTATATTATGATGCAGTGTAGTTTGGGTGAAGTTTGTGTGTAAAGATTGTGTATTAAGGATTTGAGTGTTCTTGGTTGTTTAAGGATGAAAAACTAAATTTTTGGGTGTGGTAAAATACTAGAGAAGCCATGTTAAAATTTGGTTGTGAAACTTGGTGTTTAAGGTGTTCTAAACAGATTTTAGGACTAAGGATGTACTAGCAAATATTAAGGGTTGTTTTGGTGAAAATTGATAACTAAGGTGTTCTTGAGTATTAAGATGGCCTAGGAATGTGTAGGAGGGACTAGGGGTTGCAATGGTGAATTTAAGACACCAAAACCATGATAAGTGTAACACCCCTACTAATCCGGCTCCTATTTATAATATAAACGTTGTGCTTAGTAAATAAATCGCAGCGGTAAATAACTGACTGTCGCTCTAATGGTGTCACTGTTATCACTCGCCCATACGGGTGATAACGAGTTACATGATAATCAACATATTAAATGTATTCCCACAGTGACCACAAGAGATAGATAGTAGTGCTTAAACAGTCTAAAACGTAAACAACAACAACCGTCTTATACAAACCGTACACGTGAGCGTCTAACCAAACATACACCTCGGTTTACAAAACCCGAGTCCAAAACAACTATAGTCTCAATTCGTACGAAGTCTAACCAAAAGTAAACACAACTGTTGCGCCCCGCGTCGACCATCCAGCTAGTCTCCTGAAATAGAAATGGTTTTTGGTATGGAATCAGCCCCTGCTGAGTATGTTATCACATGCCCCGTCATGCCTCCTCAAACCCCTTAATTAATTTGTCGAGAGCATGAGATTCGTTACATGCAATACCGTTTTAATATTTAAACTGTAAAACATTTAACAGTAATATCCATACAATAACACAACCATTAACACACGTAATATAAACCACACAGTATAACCAATGAACAACAAGGCGAAACAACGAGAATAATAGCCAAGTATCAACCCCCGTCCTTGGTATAAAAACCAATATTGTTCGCCAATGTACAAGTCTCAACTGTAATAAATGTTCGGTTATACCTAGTGACAACGTCTTGTTAAAAATGACGTGCCTCTAAATTACCCATATACTATGGCGGGTCACCCACGGTAGTAGCCACTTCAGCGGTAGAGTCTCCGACCAACGAGCCATCCTAGCTCACGGGAAATTTTCTTGATACTTGCGGACCCGTACGCCGACATCCTGGTATCGTTTTTGTGATCACAGCGCACACCAAGAGCCACATCCTTTTGGCTTTGTTATGTTAACTAATTATACCATCGCATCGCATTACAAAATTTTCTAACACAGCAGACTAAGGTCGTTAGTCCAATCCGGAGTTTGTAAACTCGGGATATAGTGTTAGATACGAGAGCGGCGTTAGAAAGGCCAATGCTCCGTATTAAAGTCTCGTATAATATGTATATCTTATTATCCTAGTGCTACATCGTTTTTCTGACGATCCTTATATTACATATAAGATAGCACCATAGCCGTTAGTTCGTTTTATATATATAAGTCCATATATACGAACCAATACTGTTAACGTAACAGCAGTAATTAATAAGCAGCTAAAAATATACAGTTCATGCATATATATTCACACAATCAGACAAACAATCTTATCACAGATTACACAGAAGTCTGAACTGAGGAAACTCTCAGAGACAATCAGAGACACGTAACAACACACCGTTCACCCTGAATGTATAACCGTGGAGTATGAATCAGCTAGATCCAATGCTCCCCGTGTCCTCTCTAACAGTCTAATAATACATAACGCTACTGATTAGAATCCCGTATAATAACATAACTCTACGGTACCCCGTACCGTCACTAATACCTCCCAGTTAATCCCCCGTCATTAACTGTCAACGTTTGTCGGGTTTTCGGCTTAACTCAGGATTTGGAAAAACGTTATAGTACATGCGTAGTCTCGTCTTGTATATTAATATACTTAATGTTGAACTTTGTCATCGCATGTAACTTAATATACCCTTGTATATCATATAGTTTATTTCTATATTGCATGTATAATTCTTTATATATATACATTTCACCTTAGTATTTATTTTCCTAAGGTTTGTTTTTCCAAGTTTAATGTAGTATAATTCATATGTAAAAATACTTTGAATTATATAAATCCTTATTATTCCATGTATACTCCTAACATTAGAATTTCCATATCTAATGTTTGTAATTCTTTTCCCTTTATCTTATATCACTTTAATTATGATAATACATGGTTATTAAACCATATTATATTTTTCCACTCCATAACATATTTTTATTTATATACATGTATTATGGAGCTATTTATTATATGGTAAGTCTTATAATATATTCATTCCCTTTTAAATGAATATTCCTTATACTATAAATGTTATAACTCTTATAACATTAAAACCATATTATAAATTCTTATTCAAAAATACTCATTATTACCGAACAGTACTTATGTTCTTTAATATTTACAAAATCACCACATTAATTAATTATATAATGTTACATTATAGTTATATAACATATCTTATGATATTTAAATCATTAAAACCTCTATAACCTATAGTTATAAAATGTTACAAAATACCAAACAATCCATATGATTGTCGGTTTTTCATTAATTCCACCTAAGTTTCAAAAATAATAATCACACCCATATTATTTCTTTGTTACATATAAATATACCTTATATTATAGCCTTTAAACCTTAATTAATTATAACCTATGGTTACAATTTCTTAAAAACCGAACAGACCCCATGGTCTATTCTAATTTAATTCCACCACTTAACTTTCTATATTCACCAAATCTCCCCAAATTATAATATATAGTTTTCTAATGTCATTAAAACTATATATTATACATATATCTTTATAAAACCTTACATATAACTCCAAAAATTACCAAACTATACCAAAAGGTTATA
Organism: Limonium bicolor; assembly: GCA_023374045.1. Taxonomy (NCBI): domain Eukaryota; kingdom Viridiplantae; phylum Streptophyta; class Magnoliopsida; order Caryophyllales; family Plumbaginaceae; genus Limonium; species Limonium bicolor. Next base: position 312,056,916 of record CM041778.1, read on the forward strand.
AACATCATCCCTAACCTTATACTTTCTATAATTCTTGGTTTTTACCCATATGTTACCCATTTGTAACATGTCATGAATACATATATTATTTATAATTCATAAACTCTAAATTTAACCAAATAAACTTCTAAAAATTCCTAATAACCTAAGGTCTGTACTAAACTCCACTTAGTACCCCAAAGTTTCGGAAATAACAATATCACCCCATCCCTTATAAATCTTTTACAATTTAATAACTATCTTATTATAAGGTAGTATTTTAACTTCGAAAATTCTCCAAACTTGGTCAAAGTCTCCTATATAGTCAACTTTGACTTCTAATGCCCAATTGGAACCAAACTTTTGGTAATTACCAATTACACCCTATAGTTTTCTATTTTTACAATTGACCCAAAACTTTATAAAATGTTATAATTTTTATTAAATTCATTTAAAAACCCTAAATTCCTATAAATTAAGCCCACGGCTTTATAATTTACTAGTAATTACCGTTTGACCCCAAACCTAATTATATAAGCATAAATTACATTAAATAAGCTTTAAACTTAAATTAAAATGGCCTAATGACATGGCCTTATTACAACCTTGAACTTGCAAAATAAATTACACATTAAATGTCTCAAAAATACTTTAAATACATGGCCTCACCACCAATTTTTCCATATTTACCAATTTTCCACATAATGTCTTAATTTGACCATTATGTTAATTAAATCATTTAAATGACTAGCTTATATCAACTAAGTCATTTCTGGTCACACCTAGGTGTAAATTAACCAGTCCACTCTCGAAAATATATATACCATAAGCTTTAAACCATATAATATATAGTTAAGAGTGTTATACCTTGATTTATAAGCTTTTTAAGGTTTGTATGGTCACGCCTGCTTGGGATCTAGGTTTAGACAGATTCTAATTGATTTCTAACAGTAATAACAAGATATATTTAGGTTCCAAAAACAGAACCAACTACAAGAGTATTTTTAAGCCATGAAAAACTAGATTTCTCACCTTAAAAATGACTTTAAGCAACCTATACCTCCATGTACTGCCACAGATGTTTGGAGGTGGGTTTATACACCTCTTGACATGAATTAAACAGAGAGTAAAGGTTATGGCTCAGCTTAGAACCGAAATTAACCAAAAGAGTCATTAAAGGTCTTAAAACAAGGATTTTTACCTTAAGATTTGAAGTTGTTACCAAGTGTTCCACAGCCCTATTTTCCAGAGGAATGAAGGGTGTCAATCCCTTAATAAAATCATGCCAAAGGGGCAGAACAAATCACTTGTACAGAAGCTAGAACACTTACTCTTTAAACCCCCTTTTTAAGGTGTTTTTGGGTGGTTTGGGCCAACTTCGAGTGGATGAAGGTGCACCAACGGTTCTAGCATGTAAATATGAAGATTATAGAAGTTTTAGATGGTAGGAATTCGTTGGAACAACAATAGAGAAGAAGGTAGGTGGTTAGAGCACATTTTTACCTTAAGGAATGACTTTGCTTTGTTTTCTTCTCCAACCTTGGTTCCAGTTGAATTTAACCCTTCTTTGCAACTTAGATCCAGCCTAGATACGTGGGTGGAAGTAAATAAATCTTAGACCATTGGATAGCTAGTCAAAAGAGGAAGAGAATGAACTATCACATGAATTATGAGCTTACCTTAAGCCTTAGGAATGGAAGTCTTTCCACGCTTGTTCTTGGCTGTTTAGCATACTAGAGAGGATTTGGAGCTTCAAAATCGGCAGCCAAGGAAGAATGAGGAGGAAAGAGAAGAAAGTGACTTTTAAGGCATTATTGGTAAGATTTGTGTTTATTTAGTGTTTGTTGACTTAAGCCACCTAAAGACTTCTTGGTCAATTTTTTGAAAGTTGACAGCCACTTGCATGGGCATTGTGGCCTCCATTGTACCAAGGGGCAAAATGGTCTCTTTTGTTTCATTTTTAATGTTATGACTTATAACTTGTGCATTTGGACTTATATCATGTGTTAGTTTGTTACCAACATGTTTTATTCATTGTTAAGTGTATAAAAACATTTTCTTAAGGAATTGGTATACTTTACTATTCATCAAACTAGTAAAAATGTATACTTTGATTCACCTTTGATATTGATGTTCTTTTTGCACATCTTGTGTATCTTGGACTTGTTTAATGTGTTAACATGTATAACACGTGTTACTTAGTGTCCAAAGGTGTATACACTTGTGTTACAAGTGATATTTTACTCACAAGTCATTATGACTTCTTAAGGTATATTTTCCTTAAGTGTTTATGTTCTTTGTTCATGAAGATGTGTATATCATGATAAATCAATTGTAGATTGATTTTCCTCCTTTACCAGGCTCCACTTATGTCCATGTGTTTATATAAGGTTTAGTAACCTTCATGGAGTACATATTTATTTATATAAGTGTGCTTAGGAGTTTTCATGATTAATGGTTCATTAAGGCTTACTAGCCTTCTTAACTCATTAATTGTCTTTTAATTTATTTTATGAACCTTAGGGGTATTTCAATCTACCCCCCTTAAAAAGGCTTCGTCCCGAAGTCCTTATTCAAATTCAGTTCTCCTAAGGAATCAAGTTCCACTAGGTAATCATAAATGGTCCATCGCTAGGGAGTGAATCCCACTAGGTTCAAACCTAGTCTATATGTATCATAATTGATACAGCACATATCAAATAGCCAAAACTCATGGCATAAACTCATTCATATTATAGCACTAAACAAGGTGCACATTCAAACCATCAACAAAAGTACTCAGCGGTACTATATATATATACTCAAACAGGTGCACTAAGGCACATACATAAGATGTATCAAACATACAATCATCCAAACAAACATGTATGACGCAGCATACCACCAAAACACACCACCAAAAACAAGACCTAATGCATAACATATGCGCAAGCCAAGTGGCGTCTACCCCCCTTAAAAAGGGTTTGACCACGAACCCGTATAAGTATCACAGCCACTACTCGAAGAGTGCTGGATACTTCGCTCTCATGGAGTCCTCTAACTCCCATGTAGCCTCCTCCACCTCATGGTTCGACCAGAGAACCTTGACCATGCTAACGGTCTTGTTCCTAGTCTGCCTCGTCTTCGTATCGAGAATGCGGAGTGGTACTTCCTCATATCGTAGAGCGGGGTCCAACTCTAAAGTCTCTGGCTGTAAAACGTGCGATGGATGGGGCACATACCTCTTCAACTGTGAAACGTGAAAGACGTCGTGCACCCTCCCGAGCTCTGCTGGTAAATCCAGTCTGTAGGCTAACGGGCCCACTCGCTCCCTAATAGCATAAGGTCCAACATACTTCGGGCTCAACTTGCCCTTCTGCCCAAACCGAAAGATCCCCTTCATGGGTGACACTCTGAGGAATACCATGTCATCGGTAGTGAACTCAATGTCCCTCCTCCTGGTGTCTGCATATGATTTCTGCCGGTCCAGCTGCCCTCATGTTCCTACGGATCTGTAGGACATCTTCCTTGATCTGCTCTAGGTACTCTGGTCCTAGAAGCGTAGTCTCGCTGGCCTCATCCCAGCATAAAGGAGTCATACACGGTCTACCGTAAAGTGCCTGGAACGGTGGCATCTGTATCGAGGAGTGGTAGCTGTTGTTGTAGGCGAACTCTATCAGATGTAGACGCTCTAACCAGCTCCCCTGAAAATCCAAGGCACATGCTCTCAGCATGTCCTCCTGTGTTTGTATGGTCCTCTCACTCTGACCGTCGGTCTGTGGATGGAATGCCGTACTAAGCTTCAACTTCGTACCCAAGGCTTCCTGAACCTGACCCCAGAATCTGGACAAAAATCGAGGGTCCCTATCAGACACAATGGTCTTTGGCACACCATGGTGCCGGATCACCTCCTTCTGGAACAAGTCCGCTAACTTCGGGACCTTCCAGGTATCCTTCATAGCAACAAACTTCGCCACCTTCGTCAGACGGTCCACAATGACCCAAATCGTGTTCAGTCCTCCCTTTCGGTGGGAGACCGACAACGAAATCCATTGAGATGTCCTCGAACTTCCAGCAAGGAATAGGCATAGACTGCACTAAACCGCCGGGTCTCCTATGCTCAAACTTAACCTTCTGACAGGTCAAGCATCTAGCCACGTAGTCAGCTACATCCTTCTTCATCCCGCTCCACCAGAAATGGACCTTCAAGTCCTTGTACATCTTCGAAGAACCGGGGTGGACGGATAAGGACGAGCAATGAGCCTCCTGGAGTATCTTCTCCTTCAAGTCAGGAGAAGACTCTGGAATACATAACCGGCCATTCAGTCGAATCATGCCATCATCACACAGTTCGAAGTCATACTTCTGACTCTCAAAACAACCCTCTGACATCTTCTGCCTGATACTCTGCATATACTGATCACTCTCCTGTGCAGCTCGTATCTCATCAATCAGACTGCTGCTCGCTAAAAGTGTAAACAATGAATGAGCTCTGGCTTAGGGCGTCGGCTACAACATTCGCCTTGCCCTCCTTGTACCTCAGGTCTATGTCGTAGTCCTTCAAGAACTCAACCCATCTTCTCTGTCGCATGTTCAACTCCTTCTGAGTGAAGAGATGCTGTAAACTCTTGTGATCAGAGTAGATGTGACTGTCACACCGTATAGATAATGTCGCCAGATCTTCAAAGCGAAGACTACTGCGCCTAACTCAAGGTCGTGTGTGGGGTAATTCACCTCGTGCTTCTTCAGCTGTCGGGATGCGTAGGCAACTACCTTCCCGTGCTGCATAAGCACACAGCCTAGACCGGTTCCAGAGGCATCACAATATACCTCGAACCCATCGGTGCCCCCAGGGATAGTGAGAACGCGCCGATGTCAGGAGATCCTTCAGCGTCTGAAAGGACTGCTCGCACTCGGCAGACCATAAGAACTGGGACTCCTTCTTCATGAGATTCGTCATCGGTTTGGCCACCTTGGAGAAGTCCTTCACGAACCTTCGATAATAACCGGCCAAACCCAGAAAGCTGCGGACGTCTGTAACCGTCTTCGGCCTCGGCCAACTCTTCACTGCCTCAATCTTAGCAGGGTCTACAGATATCCCGCTCGCTGATATAATGTGTCCAAGGAATGACACGCTGTCCAACCAGAACTCACACTTCGAGAGCTTGGCATACAGCTGGTTCTCTCTCATGATACTCAAAACCTGCCTCAAATGTAACTCATGCTCCTCCTCGGTCTTTGAATAGATCAGGATATCGTCGATGAAGACCACAACTGAACTATCAAGCTGCTCTCTGAAGAGACGGTTCATCAAATCCATGAAAATGGCTGGCGTATTCGATAATCCGAATGGCATAACGGTGAACTCGTAGTGTCCATACCGTGTCCTGAAAGTTGTTTTCTCCACATCACCCTCTGCAATCCTAATCTGATGGTAGCCAGATCTGAGATCTATCTTCGAGAACACCTGGCCCTCTCAGCTGGTCAAATAAGTCATCTATCCATGGCAACGGGTACTTGTTCTTGACCGTGACCGCATTAAGCTCGCGGTAGTCGATGCAGAGTCGCATACTGCCGTCCTTCTTTTTGACGAACAGTACTGGAGCACCCCAAGGAGAAACACTAGGTCGAATGAATCCCTTGTTGAGGAGGTCCTCCAGCTGTAGCTTCAGCTCCCTCATCTCAGCCGGCGCCATACGGTAGGGCGCCTTAGCAATAGGGCCCGTACCTGGCAACAAGTCGACGGCGAACTCAACCTCGCGCACAGGCGGCATGCCTGGCAGCTCATCAGGAAACAAGTCGGGGAAATCTACCACGACTGGAATGTCTGAGTCCATCACGTCGCTCTGTCTCGTGTCCTGTACATAACAGAGGAAGGCTTGTCGGCCCTTCCTAACGTCCTTCATCAGGGACAGTGCTGACACGATCTTGACAGTCGGCTCTCTCCTCACACTGCGGTATGACACTGTCTTGCCGCTCGGCCCCTTCAGCAGTAGTCGATGCTCTGCACAATGAAGGCGGCCCCTATGCTTCTGCAGCCAATCCATGCCCACTATAACGTCGAAGCCCAAGTTCTTGAACTCGATCAGATCGATGGGGAAGGTCTCAGTCATGATGCTGATCTCTATCCCCGTGTACTGTCTGGTGCAACCTACTTTCTCCTTCGAAGGAAGGGTGACTGAAAAGTCAAAAGCTGTTCGGGGGCAGCCCCCAGCTTCTTAGCAAATGCCGAGGAAATAAAAGAATGCGAAGCCCCTGAGTCGAACAATACGGAAGCACTAACACCATCAACAGGAAAGGTACCTGAGATCACCTCTCGTATTAGCATCGAGTCCCAATAAATCACTAATTTACTGTCGGTTGTAATTGTCATACCTGTGATGACATTACCGGACTCCTTGGCTTGCGCCATATCTAGGATGCATATGGTACCCTCCTTTCCATTTCCGTGGCCTGAAGTTATGAATTAACGGTATCAACAAACTGAACACATATACTTGAAGGTACAAAACTCTCATTTCATTTATCCACTGTATTATACAAGATTACACACTTAGCTACTACTATTACATCAGTACTGTCTGAAAGTTAAATTTAAACGGCCAGGTCGGATGTGGGTCTCATTCACTAGAGCTGGTGGGGCGGTATTGAGCTTAATGCTCTTAATTCCATGATATACAAGCCTCGACTCTCCACCAAATACCAACACATCCCCAGACTTGAGGATGATCTTGCTTGCTAGATCCATCCTCTTCTGGTCTCCATAGATGAACTCAGCATCATCGCCGATGGAGAATGACACAACCGGTATTCCTCTGGTGATGGACTCAGTCGTCTCATCACGGTCCTGGTGCATCCCAAGCTTTCCTCCCGTCGTAGTAGTTGATGATGCAACGTCAGGTGTCATGTCGGGTAATGGATAAGTCTCACAGTCTTGAGCAATATCCATTGTGTTTCTCACCAAGGTTAGGAAACTCTCAGGTATCCTAGGTATTGATACGCCATCTACCATCCTCACCTCTCGATAAACCCTAGCTTGCGGATCCCAATCTCTCTCTAAGCACATCATGTGCAATTTCATCTTAGAACCACTACTAAATACAGGGGTATAAAATCCTCCCATGCCCTTACCCAAAGCTCTACACTCATTCACTATGGCGATTTGCTCATCTAGGGTTAGGAACTCTCTGAGAAGTATCATGCCCGGTCTGACCACATGACACAACTCGCCAGGGTACTCCCGTCTTTCTTCCACGGGTCTAGGTGATCTCTGTCTTGTAAGTGTGGGATAGCAGATATCGAAGTCTCCTAAGAGATAAAGGTTTCCTAGGTAAGTCGTTTATCTAAAGCGGTAATTAAAACACATTCATGCTAAGGTAAAGCGTTTAACACTTAGTCATGCTCTCATACAATGGTTAAGGTTTCAAATGCTAACCTTCACCGCGCTGGGTACTAGTACCAGCGCCCGAAGCTCCCGCTGCATTCAGCACACGGTTGCCCGGCGGGTTCCTCTGGTTCTGCTTGCTGTTGCCCCCCCTGGGCTTGGGGCGCCGGCCCCCTCTGGCCACCTCGAGCTCCACCTCCTCCAGTAGGTGCGCTCTGAGTCCCCTTCGACGGGCGGTACGCTCGGCTCTCCGGATTCGCGAAGCACTCGAACGACCTATGGCCTTTCTTCCCACAGTGGTGGCAGTCCACCGCTTGCCCGTGCAATCAACACCCGGGTGGTCTTTACCACAACGCTTGCAGTGAAAGTGACGCTGGGGTGCAGAACCTATTATCATACAACAATCTGATTAATACAAGGACGGTAATGGACAGTGTAATACACAACTCATTCACAAGGTTAGATCGCCTACCCTTAGGGGGTGCAGATCTGAGAGGCTGGACATCATAGGTAGGCCCGGTCAGCATCGGAACCTTCTCCTTGCCCTTCTGGCTGGCCTGCTCCTTCTTCTTCTCCCTCTAGGAGAACTTTTTCTTCCTGTGATCGTCAAAGTGTTAGGAATAGCAGGTATAAAAGCAGGCAGCAAGTAAGTAATTTAAATGGATTAAATAACTTAAAAGCGGTTCTTACTTCCCGCCCTTGCTGCCTCCGCCTCCAGCCACAACCTCAGCTTCCTTCTCGAGGGCCTTACGCTTCTGCCCCTGGCTGTCTTCCCGGCTGTTCACCAACAGCTCAGTCCGAGAAGCGGCATCATAGCACTCCTACAATGCATCAATGAGTTCCCCGAAACTTGTAATAAATCAAACTGAGTTACAAGGTATAATCTGTCAACTAATTTACCTGGACCGTAGGGTATAAAGCAGCACCCATGGCGGCCTTGATAGCATATCGTAGTCCGCCTCTGAACTTCTCCACCTTCACGGTGTCAGAATAACAACTCCCGGGACAAAGTCCAACAGCCCGATGAATGAGGAGTAGTACTGATCCACTGTCAGACTACCCTGCCTCAGAGCCTCGAACTCTTCCCTCTTCCTCTGCTTCAAGTGAGCAGGATAGTACTTTTCCCTCAGCAACTCCACAAAACCCGTCAAACCGAAACCCTCTATAGCAGTGTAGTGTGCCTTCACGGACCTCCACCAGGTGCTGGCGGCGTCCCTCAGATGGAAGGCTGCTATACCGACCCGGTGCTCAGCAGGCACATGAATGGCGTCAAAGGCCTTCTCGTGCTCGATAATATATCTCTCCAAGACGGTGGGGTCAGCTACACTGTCGTAAGTAGGTACTCGCGTGTCGGCGCGCTTTTAGCCAGTTTGGCTCTCTCGGTGCGGGTACGGGTGGGACTATGGGTGGCCTCCGATCTGGATGCCTCCCATCTGGGCTAGCTGAGCAAAGACGGCAGCTACCGTCTCAGCAACGCCCATGGCATGGGTCTCAGGAGGACCTCCTCCAGACCCGCCGCCTCTACCTCCGCCTCTGCCTGACGAACGTCTTCCAGCAGACATCTGAAGAATTCAGAATCAAGGTCAACACTCGGTATAAATACCGTACTTTTCTCAACCATAAGTTCACATAGCCCTGAAAGGCGTAAAACATTGTCCCCGACAATCTCCTAACTCAACTTGTTCAACTTCCTCATTGGTACTCGTATATGAATAACCTAAGCTCACGGTACTTAGACTACTATCTCTTGTAATCAGAGCGGTACTCCGCTCTGATACCACTTTTGTAACACCCCTACTAATCCGGCTCCTAATTATAATATAAACGTCGTACTTAGTAAATAAATCAGCGGTAAATAACAGACTGTCGTTCTAATGGTGTCACTGTTATCACTCGCCCATACGGGTGATAACGAGTTACATGATAATCAACATACGAAACGTATTCCCGCAGTGACCACAAGAGATAGATAGTAGTGCTTAAACAATCTAAAACATAAACAACAACCGTCTTAAACAAACCCGTACACGTGAGCGTCTAACCAAACATACACCTCGGTTTACAAACCCGAGTCCAAAACAGTAGTCTCAATACCAAGTCTAACCAAAAGTAACACAACTGTCGCGCCCCGCGTCGACCCTCCAGCTAGTCTCCTGAAATAAAATGGTTTGTGGTATGGAATCAGCCCCTGCTGAGTATGTTATCACATGCCCCGTCATGCCTCCTCAAACCCCTCAATTAATTGGTCGAGAGCATGAGATTCGTTACATGCAATACCGTTTTAATATTTAAACTGTAAAACATTTAACAGTAATATCCATACAATACACAACCATCAACACACTAATAAACCACACAGTATAACCAATGAACAACAAGGCGAAACAACGAGAATAATAAACAAGTATCCCCCTCCTTGGTATAAAAACCAATATTGTTCGCCAATGTACAAGTCTCAACTGTAATAATGTTCGTTATACCTAGTGACAACGTCTCGTTAAAACGACGTGCCTCTAAATTACCCATATACTATGGCGGGTCACCCACGGCAGTAGCCACTCCAGCGGTAGAGTCTCCGACCAACGAGCCATCCTAGCTCACGGGAAATTTTCTTGATACTTGCGGACCCGTACGCGGACATCCTGGTATCGTTTTTGTGATCACAGCGCGCACCAAGAGCCACATCCTCTTGGCTTTGTTATGTTAATTAATTATACCATCGCATCGCATTACCAATTTTCTAACACAGCAGACTAAGGTCGTTAGTCCAATCCGGAGTCTTAAACTCGGGATCCAGTGTTAGATACGAGAGCGGCGTTAGAAAGGCCAATGCTCCGTATTAAAGTCTCGGATAATATGTATATCTTATTATCCTAGTGCTACAACTTGTTTTTCTGACGATCCTTATATTACATATAAGATAGCACCATAGCCGCTAGTTCGTTTTATATATATATAGGTCCATATATACGAACCAATACTGTTAACGCAACAACAGTAATAATAAGCAGCTAAAAATTACAGTTCATGCATATTTATTCACACAATCAGACAAACAATCTTATCACAGATTACACAGAAGTCTGAACTGAGGAAGCCCTCAGAGACAATCAGAGACACGTAACAACATACCGTTCACCCTGAATGTATAACCGTGGAGTATGAATCAGCTAGATCCGATGCTCCCCGTGTCGTCTCTAACAGTCTAATAATACATAACGCTACTGATTAGAATCCCGTATAACAACATAACTCTACGGTACCCCGTACCGTCACTAATACCTCCCGGTTAATCCCCCGTTATTAACTGTCAACGTTTGTCGGGTTTTCGGCTTAACTCGGATTGGAAAAACGTTATATTACATGCGTAGTCTCGTCTCGTATATTAATATACTTAATGTTGAACTTGTTATCGCATGTAATTAATATACCCTTGTATATTATATAGTTTGTTTCTATATTGCATGTATAATTCTTTCATATATTATACATTTCACCTTAGTATTTATTTTCCTAAGGTTTGTTTTTCCAAGTTTAATGTAGTATAATTCATATGTAAAAATACTTTGAATTATATAAATCCTTATTAAACCATATTATATTTTTCCACTCCATAACATATATTTATTTACATACATGTATTATGGAGCTATTTATTATATGGTAAGTCTTATAATATATTCATTCCCTTTTAAATGAATATTCCTTATACTATAAATGTTATAACTCTTATAACATTAAAACCATATTATAAATTCTTATTAAAAAATACTCATTATTACCGAACAGTACTTATGTTCTTTAATATTTATAAAATCACCACATTAATTATATAATGTTACATTATAGTTATATAACATATCTATGATATTTAAATCATTAAACCTTTATAACCTATAGTTATAAAATGTTACAAAATACCAAACAATCCATATGGTTGTCGGTTTTTAATTAATTCCACCTAAGTTTCAGAAATACATAATCACCCCCAATTATTATTTCTTTGTTACACTTAATAATTATACCTTATATTAGCCTTTAAACCTTATATAATTATAACCTACGGTTACAATTTCTTAAAATAACCAAACAGACCCCATGGTCTATTCTAATTTAATTTCCACCACTTAACTTTCTATATTCACCAACTCTCCCAAAATTATAATACATAGTTTTCTAATGTCATTAAAACTATATATTATACATATATCTTTATAAAACCTTACATATAACTCCAAAAATTACCAAACTATACCAAAAGGTTATAAATATCATCCCTAACCTTATACTTTATATAATTCTCAGTTTTTACCCATATGTACCCATTTGTAACAATGTCATGAAATATCATATATTATACTTATATAATTCATATAAACTCCAAATTTAACCAAAAAAACTTCTAAAAATTCCTAATAACCTAAGGTCTGTACTAAACTCCACTTAATACCCCAAAGTTTCGGAAATAACAATACCACCCCATCTCTTATAAATCTTTTACAATTTAATAACTATCTTATTATAAGGTAGTATTTTAACTTCTTAAATTCTCTAAACTTGGTCAAAGTCTCCTATAGTCAACTTTGACTTCTAATGCCCAATTGGAACCAAACTTTTGGTAATTACCAATTATACCCAATAGTTTTCTATTTTTCCAATTTTGACCCAAAACTTTATAAAATGTTATAATTTTTATTAAATTCATTTAAAAATCCTAAATTCCTCTAAATTAAGCCCACGGCTTTATAATTTACTAGTAATTACCGTTTGAACCCAAACCTAATTATATAAGCATAAATTAAATTAAATAAGCTTTAACTTAAATTAAAAAAATGGCCTAATGACATGGCCTTATTACAACCTTGAACTTGCAAAATAAATTACACTTTAAATGTCAAAAAAATACTTTAAATACACGGCCTCACCACCAATTTTTCCATATTTACCAATTTTCCACATAATGTCATAATTTGACCATTATGTTAATTAAATCATTTAAATTACTAGCTTATATCAACTAAGTCATTTCTGGTCCACTTAGGTGTAAATTAAACCAGTCCACTCTCGAAATATATATACCATAAGATTTAAAGCATATAATATATAGTTAAGAGTGTTTATACTGTAACACCCCATCCAACAACAAACACTAACAACATTCTGCAGCGGAAACCCAACTCATCACATTACTTATTCCAATGTGTTTACACGCCGTTAACCACCTACGTGGCTAACAAGGCTAACAAGTACATTTGTATCGGTCTGATGGACTAGATTCCCGACAACTACACATTTACAATACACTCCTCTTCATCTCAACATTTATTAATACATACACTCCCACTGTACCGAGTATTTACAAACTGCTGCCGATAACAATTTCGGTCTTACTCACACAACCTACTGTATACACTAAAAAGTTTACCCATGTACAACGACTACCCGTCCTACTCTCGAGCGGCTTCCAGCACTTCTGTACCTAAATAAAAAAGAGAAGAGAAAGGGGTGCCCAGGGGCTCGCACCTTTGGCTGTATGGTATCCCGCAGCCCGCATGCTACAGGCCACGCACGACTAATTGTGTCTTAGCATGCAGTTGATTATATTTAAATCATGCACACTAAACCCTAAACATACCACACATAATAAATAATTCGCCTCAATGGGCTCAACCTATAACCAAAACATCCACCCTTAACCAACCATCCAATAATCCTTAAACCCTAGAGTGGCTCTCCTCTAACGTAGCTACTTCCTTAACGACGGCATGTACCCATTTACGGGTTATCTCAATGCCTCTTGTCGCAAACTGGGATTCATTCCATGATCCACATTCCATATCCTACAACATAACTCATCCTACACATAGCAAAACATAGCAAACCCTTCTTGTCTCGGCGGTCACATGACCACATTGCATTCATTTAAAACATCCAATATATATATAAGCCAAAGCATAGCAAGGTATTTTGCATATCACAACAACACACACATCACCTCGAGAACGATTCACATTAAGATCCTTCCACCATAGTAGTCCATCCATGAGCATAGAGATTGTTGCCAACTCATACCAAGCTCGTTAATTACCTCATCACCATCCTGTTATTTGAATGGTTGACTTAAACCAAGGTGTGTCGGATATAGTGATCCCAAGCACACCAAACAACACAGTATGCCCCTATGGCCCGACGTGAGTCAGTAAACTAGCTTTGGATAAGCTAAGGAAGGTTGAAACCAAATTGGAATACCACCTAAACATACACCAAGGGAGCCGAACTGGACATGATAAACCCCCACCATCACACGCGTGGCCGGAAACAATCCGGACTCCTCACCCCCATTAGCCCATAGACTCTTATAAATTAGTAGTTAGAGATCCATTACGGAGCCTACCACAACCACACACCATACGGTATCATAACCGAGTTAAGCACACAAGGGAGGAGAGAGTCATACATTCACGTACAAACATTACGCACAAACATCACATAACCAACTCATGCATAGCCGTGGTTAGAACGTTCCTTAAGTCGGAAACGTTATTACCGGATACCGCTCTCTTACGTATACCTAATAGTGGTTAACTAGCCCTTCAAGCGCATTAGAGGTTACCGGTATCGGCACGTAAACATACAATAGCAATAACGACTGTAAACTCGTTTCATGATTTATACATAACGTGGCAAACATACAGAAAAAACACATTGGCATACAAGCCGGTGTAATCCGTTAGGACACAGGTTGCAAGAAAACCATACCTGTCACCGGAGTCCACTTATCCTGTCCATATATGTTCCTCGAGCAAATTCTCGAACAACTGTTAACATGACATGTCCTTTATTAACATTGGGGTAGCATGTTTGTTTTTAAAGTCTAATGCTAAACTTTCCCGTTAACTTGGTTAAATAACTTTACATTTTAACACGTTTTACCCTCACATTTAAATACAACTTTCACCCACCTAATTGCCATTTAAACTCACCTAACAACACCTCAACATCCTTATAGCATCATTACCTACCAACCCGCATCATCTCATATCTTCATAACCTTAAACATGTTTTTGGTCCGACCGACCACCGACCGACCCACAACTGGGTCGGTCCATTACAGACCCCCTTTTACTTCCTTACAAACATGACCGTCCGACCCACGTCCGACCCACCATTCTGGGTCGGTCCATGTGCGAACATTTTCCCTCCTTGTAACTTGACCGACCGACCCATGTCCGACCCAACCTTCTGGGTCGGTCCATTACCGAACATATTCTTAACATTTTACAGAGGCTCGACCGACCCACAAACTGGGTCGGCCCCTGGGTCGGTCGCCTCCTAAACTTACCCAAGCTTTGTCAAATCTTCACCAAACTTCTCCTAAGGCCTCTTAATGTGTTCTAACATCATTTGGCACTTCAAACACACCCTTAAGATATTCTTAAACACTCACAAAACTATTTTTCCTAATACTTACAATGCTTTCTCCTTATGATTTCTAGGTGGCATTCACCTATAATGACCCAATACCAAGGTGTTTCCTCTACACCTTAACATCATCTCTCAACTTCTTTTCTTACTAACTAAATCTCCTTTTCACATCATACCTAAAATCACTTGCTCCTTGAACACCAACCTTACCTAAACCTTAAACAACTTCTCCAAGACTTTAATACATTCACAAAACACCCATTGAATTCCTAGAACTTCCAAGGCAACACCTAAATCCTTGCATCACTCTAAATCCTTAATACATGTTTTCTTCTCAAGTAAACATTCATTCACCTAACCCTTCCTAGTTCACCAAAACTCACTTACAACACTTAGAACTTCTTACACATTTCCCAAATTTGGCCATAGCTTCTCTAGTATATACCCCACATCCAAACACTTAGGTTTTCACCTTAATTCATCCAAGAACACCTAAAATCCATCAAACACATTTTATACACAAACTTCACACATTAAGCACTACACAAATAGTGCATAACTTAAATTGCTTGGCACTTAGGCCCTTAAATGCATGGCTCTTAGGCCCTTAAATTGCATAAACCTTAAACACTGAATTTCCCACATAACAATGCCTTTGACCTGCAAATACACCCAACAATACATATCCTTTAATAAACTCCTTGAGAGCATTTTACTAGCTCATTTACCCTTTGCTCTTTAGGTAGTTTTAACAAGCATCATAAGCTTATTTCTCCTAAGGCATTAAACCACATTGAGATAGCTTGTTTACCTCTTTTCCTCACAAATTTCCTTCTTGTTTCCTTACAAAACCGGTAGGCATTTCCTTCCTTGTCAACAACTAAACAATATACCAAGATTGTAATGAGTATATAAGCATTATGCCTCATCTCCTTGTAAACCCTAGTTACATATATTATCTTAAGGTATTAACATGATTGTTTTACCTTGGAATGGAAGAGAGCTTGAATATATATCAAGAGAGGACTCCTCCTAGTCCATGAAAGCTTGGAATGAAGCTAGCACAAGGCAATATAATGACTCCATTAAGAGTGATTTTCGGACATGACAAAACATGAAGGAAATGTCATTTTCTTTGAGTTTCCTTACCTTGAAGCAAAGGAGAACAAGAATATGTGAAAAGGTGAGCTCTAGCTCCTCCCATGGTTTCCTCTTGGCACCGAAATGGAGCTCTTGGGATTTGAAAGGATAGAATTGAAGAGCTTGATGAGAGGAAGAGAATGGTGGTGTTTGTTTTTGATTTGGTTAGTGAGCTAGGTTTTACAAGTGGTCAAAGATGGAAAACAATGGTGATGTTGGTGTTGCTGTAGCAGCTCGTAAAAGAGAGCAAGAAGGGAGGTTGGAGGCGTGTGAAGTGAAGGAGGAAAGGAGAAATGAAGATAGAACTTGCTTTAGCAAGATATTTGTATTAAAAGGAACTTTCTCCTTTTACCTTCCTACCCTTCCTTTCCTATTTGATTTCTACATGTTGGTGACTCATCTTGATAAAAACCGGCCCCCATATACTACCTAGGGGATTTTAGACTTTATTAGTCAATTGTCTCACTTATAACATTATATGTTACAAACTAGTTATAAAAATCACTATTCACCAATAACAAGGCACATAGAAGTGAAATTTTTGATTTCCCACTAATAGGCCACCCAAATGTGATACTATATAGTAACATGTTAATTAAAGAGTAATGATGGACATTTAGCCATTCAAAACTCATTTACAAGACAATTTTCAAAAACGTGCTTTAAGACTTCTTAAAGCACATTTTGTGTTTTACTTGTTTTCAAGCTTGGTTTCTTTGGTAATTGATTTAATATGTTCATTAACATATTATATGGCATAGGTATGACCATTAGGCCTTATACACATTTATCCCAAGCTTAGAGCACATTTTTGCTCTTATTGACCTTAAGGTATTTATTTGTGTTTGTTTGGTTTCGTTGTCTACCAAAGTTTCCTAAGGACTTATTTAGCCTTTAAATCACAATTGAACATTATCAAGTCTTGGTAGGCTTTTGAGTCCTAACCAAGTTCACTCATGGCTTAGAGCATGTTTTTGCTCATACCGTGTCTTAGTGTTTTATTGTGTTTACCATGGTTTAAATGATTCATTTATGTTTCTAAGGCACTTTTTGGCCTCTACATACCATAGCTTAACATTTACATAACATACCAAGGTTTGGGGTATTTCAATTACCCCCCTTAAAAGAACTTCGTCCTCGAAGTTCACATTTCCTCGCATCATTAGATTAAAATACGGGAACTACCTATAGCCATAAAACTTCCATTACCAACCACCCTTTACATCCAACCTCGGACTTAATGGTCCGGGCAACATATCCACATCATTGGACACATAGGCCCCATAACATAACAGTCTCTAGACACATAGGTCTATGTAACACCAACATTTAGACTCATAGGCCTTGATAGTATACACTTTAGGAAATCCAAGTCAAAACAACATTCATTACACATACCACACAACATGTCGGAGCATGTATAGCAATCAAAAATATTGATATACACTATGATCCCGCAGAACCCGGTCGCGATGGACGCCTTCGGTCCCCGTGCCTTTGGAAAATTAAAACAATCACTTAAATTTAAAATTCCTTGTGAGGTTAAGTATAAGAAGATCTTTTATTCAAAATATTAATCGATTGTTGAAAATACCAATTGAAAATCCTTTTGAAAACACCACAAACTCCAAGTCCGATTTATGCTCCTTGTATTTTTCTTAACATGGTTGTTTGTGACCACTTACAGGGAGCTTCAAGAGTCATCCAACCCTGATGTGATCAGCATCAGTGTGAACTATCTTTCCACCCCAATTTGTGTTCGGCTTCCCTTGATCCCATGGTAATCAAGTTTTCACCTCCCACCTCATTTTCAACCAACAACTAATTCAAGCATGTACCATTTTCCATTTGAATCCTTCTAGTCATAATCATGACATCTCCAAGGGATAGAACTCCGTCTATCAATCATCACCCAAATCCAACTTAATTCAAGTTACCTAGAAAATTTAATTCTCACTAGGTTCTATGTCGGTCTCATAACCCTTCATAAATCACAACACTGTATATATATACATATTTTTTATCAAAATACAATACATGGTTTATATTTATGCACCATCGGGGTTTTAGATTCCGGGAGTTCTTTACTCCCTTCCACTGTACTCTCACACACCACTGTTAACAAAATTCACACACTTCCCACAATGGTATTCGCATCTTTTGTGCGTAATTACCACAATTTAACCACAAATAAATGCGTATGTTTATATAACACACGCGCCAACCATCATAACAATCATTTTGTGCTATGCACACCAAGTTCGCGTACACTTGTACGGTAAAACACACTAAGTGGTTTTGCGCGACCCCCCTTAAAAGGGATTACGCCCACGTAATCAATCACTGAGCTTTAGTTTAAAATGTTCTGCCGTCGTGAAGTGTTTCAACTTCCCGCGGTCTATTACACAATGGATTCTGATTAGAGGATCTTAACCATATTGGCAGTTTAGTCCCTAACCAAGAATTCGCATTGGAGTTGTAACTCATAACCGGTTTCGGTCTGGCCTGTGAGGCTTTTAGGTATTGAAACTAGTCATTTATTCATATTCACCATATGTATCCGATACCTAACGCATGGGCTCACTGGCCTCTGTTGCGCAACCTGATAATTATAGAGCTGGTTTGCCCCATTCGTTACGTTAATGTGTTGTACATCTCCATGTATTGCCCTTATCTTGGGAACAATGGGTTCTCTACCGACGCATGGTATCTCTTATCCTGAGCGAATTCGGTGAGTTTCACAATTTTCCATCCATTTCTCCAGTAGGTTACAGCGTAAACTACTAGGTAATTCACAATGATTGACTTGCTTCTACCGACGTACTGTCGGTTGAGGTTGAGCAGAACTACCTCCTGTGTAGTGCTCTCTCAGCTATTACAATATTTGGGGTATATCCATACGATATTTGGCAGTTAGTGCTACTGTAGTCACTTACTGTTAATCATGTCTCCATGTTTGGTTTTATACAAGTACTCTTTTATTGGTGCGGCCTTGCATTTCCTATGCAACCGCCATTATAACATTATTCTTCCACCATCAACATGTTTCCAATTCCTAGCTATCCCACTCGATCATTACTGCGCAAGTGCAATACCAAAACACTCAGTCATACAGAGTGCAGAGGCGTAAACCCTTGACAGCAACTCTCTATGCGATTGCGATAGGAATTTTCACTGAAATCCTTATCATTTAACACTTGCCCCGGCTCACTGCTCGGTTCATTTGCTATCGCTTAATGTTGTACCTCCACTGAGTTTAACTCATAAACTCTGCTACTCACCATTTTTATCATCTAACCATCCTCATACAACGGTCGCCTATTGCGCACCGTGTCCTTACTCATTGATATAACATCAACTTATACTGCATCCGCTATTATATTATTCTGCTATCACGCTAGGTTTATCTGGCCACTTATTTGGCTGACTTTTTTTGAATATATTACTATCTTCTTGAGCGTTGCTCGTACACATTTAGCTTCACACCTATGGTGATGCTATCAACTTATCACACTTCCTGCGTACACAACTGATACGAGCATTCCTTCGTGTTATTTTATTTAAATCCCTGGGGTAATAACAACGTAGTCCATCCTCCACATATCTCTTGAACTTGATCCACATAACTACCGCCTCTGCGGTCTCACAATATCGAGAGGTATCCCCACTCTTAATGCAGTGGTTCGCTTACCACTCTATTCACTTATACCACATAAACTTCTACCATCATCGAATCTATATGACATATCTTGTCTATGGCTTATAAGCCTTATTTGCCTTGAGCTGGGCTCATTGTAGGCTGTCCACACATGTACTCCTCTGTATCCTATTACATGTTTAGATGGTTGTAGTGGGCTCCATGACAAGGTCGTTGTATTCCGTTTCCTTTCATGGGATGTCCCTTAGGTTTGTCAGTCCGTCTCCTGAACAACTTATGCTAAACTGGGTGTTAATTTCAAACCCTTGTGTTTCCGTCATGTATTTCGTTCAACAATTGTTGATGGCACACCCTTCGAGGATTTCTCCTGGGTGCGTTACGTTATGCCTTACATTTGTTTCACACCTTTTGATACATTCTGTTATTATCTTCTTCTTAAAGATCAACATTTCCAGATAGTGCAGATACTCGTTCTGGGATCTTCATCCCGTGCATTGCATTATTAATGCGTCCACATTAGGCATCTGCTTGCCATGTACAGGCTGGGTCACCATTCCAGCTAACATGTTTATCCCTAAGGATCCTTAAGACATATGTGATGTCTTTACTTAATCGTTTGTGCACTTCGCACTTCTTAACTCCCAATCATTCCCCTGAAAGGAATTCACTAATCCCTTAAATCTCGTTCACTTAATGAGTTCTTTGACTTCAAGCATTCCTTGTATTTTCTAGCTTCTGTTGATTTATACTGCTGACCGTAGACAGAGTCGACTACTTCCCGTGTTTCGGACTCTACTGGTATACATATATGGGTATCATACTGATACATTACTACTTACCCAACTAACCTATAAGTAGGTCTGTCAGGCCCACATGCTCCTATCGGAGTGCGGTCGTCCCACAACACAGTTGGTACACTTGTAGTGTCCGCCACACGCCTAGGTGAAGTATTCTGTCGTCAACTCCCTTATATTGTCCTGTGACAATATTCATTCTTACTTCCCGAACTTAATCGAGGGAAGGTTTATCCACTGTTGCATCCTTGTCAGTTGCTCTTGGTTTCACTGGTTTGGTTTAAAGAAGGTTGGAAAGAAGTGTTGGTTTGAAAGAAAATCTGGTTTGAAAAGAAAAGGGTTTTGTAAAGATTAGGTTTGAAAGAAAAATTTCCATGGTTTCACAACATCTTCTTACCTTAGCCAAGTCTAGCTTCTTGCTGACTGGTGTACTTCCAATTACAGAGGTTAGGCTAACAGGCCCTTCCACTGTTATGACGATCACATTTAACTCCATGGTACTTTTCCAAGTACCTGTAGTGGTTATGAACTTCCCGAACAGCCTGTTATAGCAGCACTTGCTATGGCAGTGCGCCATGCTAACTGGCTATCGGTTTGACACATACCGGTTGTGGTATTGTTTTGAACATACTGTCATCAGTGGCCTTATTGGCCTCATTGATCTTACTACCTTGATAAATACTCCTCTAGGTGACTTCACTGTTCCACGTAATATTCATTAACTAGGGTGTTTCCCATTCTGGGAGACCCCTTTGTCTTAGTATTATACTCACCTTGTAGCCCGTTCCACGATTTGGGCACTACCTTGTAGTTTTCCCTTGTCGGTTGGTTATACGTTGGTGCATATTTATCAACTGTGGTCCGTAGACACTCGTCTCGGGTTTCTTTAATCCACTTTTGCCTGTTGCACGGTTGGTGCGCTGCAAGCTGGTCATCCTCGACTGCTCGGCATGTCGACCCAGGTTGCTGGAAATTCTACTCCTCTATACACGAATTCTTCATTCTTCACTATTAAATGGTTAACATTGTTTAGATGGAGACCGTCTCCGGGATCCCAGTTTTCGGGATCAACCGGTGACAGGTTCTCCGTACCCTAAAGGTATTTAATAACAGCCAGATCGGGTATTCCCGAGTAAGAGTGGACTTCCATCTCTCTGGCGTTGTTTCCCAAGTTATATACCAGGGATTGTGGAGGGTGGGATGGATTGTAGGTTTCCAGTAGTCACTGGTAGTTCCTAACTAGCGTATCTCTCACGCTATCACTCAACCCTTAACCCAAAGTACTTAAATCCTAACTCGGTATTTCCTAAGCTCGGTAATTCAGTCATCAGAGCGATACTTCGCTCTGATACCATTTTTGTAACACCCCATCCAACAACAAACACATAACAACATTCTGCAGCGGAAACCCAAACTCATCACATTACTTATTCCAATGGTGTTACAACGCCGTTAACCACCTACGTGGCTAACAAGGCTAACATATGTACATTTGTATCGGTCTGATGGACTAGATTCCCGAGCAACTACACATTTACAATACACAATCCATCTTCAACATTTATTATATACATACACTCCCCTGTACCGAGTATTTACAAACTGCTGCCGATAACAATTTCGGTCTTACTACACCTACTGATACATACACTAAAAAGTTTACCCATGTACAACGACTACCCGTCCTACTCTCGAGCGGCTTCCAGCACTTCTGTACCTGAAATAGGAAAGAGAAGAGAAAGGGGTGGCCCCAAGGGGCTCAGCACCTTTGCTGGTATGGTAATCCCGCAGCCCGCATGCTACCAGGCCACGCACGACTAATTGTCGTCTTAGCATGCAGTTGATTATATTAAATCATGCACACTAACCATAAACATACCACACATAATAATAATTCGCCTCAATGGGCTCAACCTATAACCAAAAACATCCACACTTAACCAACCATCCAATAATTCCTTAAACCCTAGAGTGGCTCCCTCTAAACGGAGCTACTTCCTTAACGAACGGCATGTACCCATTAATCGGGTTATCCTCAAATGCCTCTTGTCACAAACTGGGATTCATTCCATGATCCCCACATTCCATATCCTACAACATAAACTCATCCTACACATAGCAAAACATAGCAACCCTTTTTGTCTCGGCGGTCACATGACCACATTGCATTCATTTAAAACATCCAATATATATAAAGCCAAAGCATAGCAAGGTATTTGCATATCACAACAACAACACACATCACTCGAGAACGATTCACATTAAGATCCTTCCACCATAGTTAGTCCATCCATGAGCATAGAGATTGTTGCCAACTCATACCAAGCTCGTTAATTACCTCATCACCATCTATTTGAATGGTTGACTTAAACCCAAGGTGTGTCGGATATAGTGATCCCAAGCACACCAAACAACACAGTATGCCCCTATGGCCCGACGTGAGTCAGTAAACTAGCTTTGGATAAGCTAAGGGAAGGTTGAAACCAAATTGGAATACCACCTAAACATACACCAAGGGAGCCGAATGGACATGATAACGACCCCCACCATCACACGCGTGGCCGGAAACAATCCGGACTCCTCACCCCCCATTAGCCCATAGACTCTT
Source organism: Limonium bicolor (assembly GCA_023374045.1). NCBI lineage: Eukaryota > Viridiplantae > Streptophyta > Magnoliopsida > Caryophyllales > Plumbaginaceae > Limonium > Limonium bicolor. Next base: position 312,079,883 of record CM041778.1, read on the forward strand.
ATAAATTAGTAGTTAGAGATCCATTACGGAGCCTACCACAACCACACACCATACGGTATCATAACCGAGTTAAGCACACAAGGGAGGAGAGAGTCATACATTCTCGTACAAACATCACGCACAAACATCACATAACCAACTCATGCATAGCCGTGGTTAGAACGTTCCTTAAGTCGGAAACGTTTATTACCGGATACCGCTCTCTTACGTTTACCTAATAGTGGTTAACTAGCCCTTCAAGCGCATTAGAGGTTACCGGTATCGGCACGTAAACATACAATAGCAATAACGACTGTAAACTCGTTTCATGATTTATATCATAACGTGGCAAACATACAGAAAAACACATTGGCATACAAGCCGGTGTAATCCGTTAGGACACAGGTTGCAAGAAACCATACCTGTCACCGGAGTCCACTTATCCTGTCCATATATGTTCCTCGAGCAAATTCTCGAACAACTGTTAACATGACATGTCCTTTTATTAACATTGGGGTAGCATGTTTGTTTTAAAGTCTAATGCTATAACTTTCCCCGTTAACTTGGTTAAATAACTTTACATTTAACACGTTTTACCCTCACATTTAAATACAACTTTCACCCACCTAATTGCCATTTAAAACTCACCTAACACACCTCAACATCCTTATAGCATCATTACCTACCAACCCGCATCATCTCATATCATTTCATAACCTTAAACCATGTTTTGGTCCGACCGACCCACCGACCGACCCACAACTGGGTCGGTCCATTACAGACCCCCTTTTACTTCCTTACAAACATGACCGTCCGACCCACGTCCGACCCACCATTCTGGGTCGGTCCATGTGCGAACATTTTCCCTCCTTTGTAACTTGACCGACCGACCCATGTCCGACCCAACCTCTGGGTCGGTCCATTACCGAACATATTCTTAACATTTTACAGAGGCTCGACCGACCCACAAACTGGGTCGGCCCCTGGGTCGGTCGCCTCCTAAAACTTACCCAAGCTTTGTCAAATCTTCACCAAACTTCTCCTAAGGCCTCTTAATGGTTCTAACATCATTTGGCACTTCAAAACACCCTTAAGATATTCTTAAACACTCACAAAACTTTTTCCTAATACTTACAATGCTTTCTCCTTATGATTTCTAGGTGGCATTCACCTATAATGACCACAATACCAAGGTGTTTCTCTACACCTTAACATCATCTCTCAACTTCTTTCTTACTAACTAAATCTCCTTTTTCACATCATACCTAAACATCACTTGCTCCTTGAACCCACCTTACCTAAACCTTAAACAACTTCTCCAAGACTTTAATACATTCACAAAACACCCATTGAATTCCTAGAACTTCCAAGGCAACACCTAAATCCTTGCATCACTCTAAATCTCCTTAATACATGTTTTCTTCTCAAGTAAACATTCATTCACCTTTAACCCTTCCTAGTTCACCAAAACTCACTTACAACACTTAGAACTTCTACACATTTCCCAAATTTGGCCATAGCTTCTCTAGTATATACCCACATCCAAAACTTAGGTTTTCACCTTAATTCATCCAAGAACACCTAAAATCCATCAAACACATTTTATACACAAACTTCACACATTAAGCACTACATCACAATATAGTGCATAACTTAAATGCTTGGCACTTAGGCCCTTAAATGCATGGCTCTTAGGCCCTTAAATTGCATAAACCTTAAACACTGAATTTCCCACATAACAATGCCTTTGACCTGCAAATACACCCAACAATACATATTCCTTTAATAAACTCCTTGAGAGCATTTTACTAGCTCATTTACCCTTTGCTCTTTAGGTAGTTTTAACAAGCATCATAAGCTTATTTCTCCTAAGGCATTAAACCACATTGAGATAGCTTGTTTACCTCTTTTCCTCACAAATTTCCTTCTTGTTTCCTTACAAAACCGGTAGGCATTCCTTCCTTGTCACAACTAAACAATATACCAAGATTGTAATGAGTATATAAGCATTATGCCTCATCTCATTGTAAACCCTAGTTACATATATTATCTTAAGGTATTAACATGATTGTTTTACCTTGGAATGGAAAGAGAGCTTGAATATATATCAAGAGAGGACTCCTCCTAGTCCATGAAAGCTTGGAATGAAGCTAGAACAAGGCAATATAATGACTCCATTAAGAGTGATTTTCGGACATGACAAAACATGAAGGAAATGTCATTTTTCTTTGAGTTTCCTTACCTTGAAGCAAAGGAGAACAAGAATATGTGAAAAGGTGAGCTCTAGCTCCTCCCATGGTGTTTCCTCTTGGCACCGAAATGGAGCTCTTGGGATTTTGAAAGGATAGAATTGAAGAGCTTGATGAGAGGAAGAGAATGGTGGTGTTTGTTTTTGATTTGGTTAAGTGAGCTAGGTTTTACAAGTGGTCAAAGATGGAAAACAATGGTGATGTTGGTGTTGCTGTAGCAGCTCGTAAAAGAGAGCAAGAAGGGAGGTTGGAGGCGTGTGAAGTGAAGGAGGAAAGGAGAAATGAAGATAGAACTTGCTTTAGCAAGATATTTGTATTAAAAGGTAACTTTCTCCTTTTACCTTCCTACCCTTCCTTTCCTTATTTGATTTCTACATGTTGGTGACTCATCTTGATAAAAACCGGCCCCCATATACTACCTAGGGGTATTTTAGACTTTATTAGTCAATTGTCTCACTTATAACATTATATGTTACAAACTAGTTATAAAAATCACTATTCACCAATAACAAGGCACATAGAAGTGAAATTTTTGATTTCCCACTAATATGGCCACCCAAATGTGATACTATATAGTACACATGTTAATTAAAGAGTAATGATGGACATTTAGCCATTCAAAACTCATTTACAAGACAATTTTTCAAAAACGTGCTTTAAGACTTCTTAAAGCACATTTTGTGTTTTAACTTGTTTTCAAGCTTGGTTTTCTTTGGTAATTGATTTAATATGTTCATTAACATATAAATATGGCATAGGTATGACCATTAGGCCTTATACACATTTATCCCAAGCTTAGAGCACATTTTTGCTCTTATTGACCTTAAGGTATTTATTTGTGTTTTGTTTGGTTTCGTTGTCTACCAAAGTTTCCTAAGGACTTATTTAGCCTTATAAAATCACAATTGAACATTATCAAGTCTTGGTAGGCTTTTGAGTCCTAACCAAGTTCACTCATAGCTTAGAGCATGTTTTTGCTCATACCGTGTCTTAGTGTTTTATTGTGTTTACCATGGTTTAAATGATTCATTTATGTTTCTAAGGCACTTTTTGGCCTTTACATACCATAGCCTAACATTTACATAACATACCAAGGTTTGGGGTATTTCATATACCTTGATTTATAAGCTTTTTAAGGCTTGTATGGTCATGCCTGCTTGGGATCTTGGTTTAGACAGCTTCTAATTGATTTCTAACAGTAAGAACAAGATATAGTTAGGTTCCAAAAACAGAACCAACTATAAGAGTAGTTTTAAACCATGAAAAACTAGATTTCTCACCTTAAAAATGACTTTAAGCAACCTATACCTCCATGTACTGCCACGGATGTTTGGAGGTGGGGTATACACCTCTTGACATGAATTAAACAGAGAGTAAAGGTTATGGCTCAGCTTAGAACCGAAATTAACCAAAAGAGTCATTAAAGGTCTTAAAACATACTCCCTCCGTCCCAGGTTGACCGTCCTATTTACTATTTGAACATGTCGTTTGACTTCAATTTTTAACATATAAGATAAATTAATTTTAAAAATTTAAGTTTTGCATATGATTCCTTACATGATAAACTATATAATACAAAATTTAGTTTTATAAAATTATTTTATCTTATATGTTTAATATTGAGGTGGAAAAACGTGCCAAAAAGCAAACAGGACACTTATGACGGGACGGAGGTAGTAGATTTTTACCTTAAGATTTGAAGCTGTTCCCAAGTGTTCCACAGCCCTATTTTACAGAGGAATGAACGGTGTCAATCCTTTAATAAAAGCATGCCAAAGGGGCGGAACAACTCACTTGTACAGAAGCTAGAACACTTACTCTTTAAACCCCCCTTTTTAAGGTGTTTTTGGGTGGTTTGGGCCAACTTCGAGTGGATTAAGGTGCACCAACGGTTCTAGCATGTAAATATGAAGATTATAGAAGTTTTAGATGGTAGGAATTCATTGGAACAACAATAGATAAGAAGGTAGGTGCTTAGAGCACATTTTTACCTTAAGGAATGACTTTGCTTTGTTTTCTTCTCCAACCTTGGTTCCACTCGAATTTAACCCTTCTTTGCAACTTAGATCCAGCCTAGATACGTGGGTGGAAGTAAATAAATCTTAGACCATTGGATAGCTAGTGAAAAGAGGGAGAGAATGAACTATCACATGAATTAAGAGCTTACCTTAAGCCTTAGGAATGGAATTCTTTCCAGCTTGTTCTTGGCTGTTTAGTAGCAGACTTAGAGAGGATTTGGAGCTTTCAAAATCGGCATCCAAGGAAGAATGAGGAGGAAAGAGAAGAAAGATGACTTTTAAGGCATTATTGGTAAGATTTGTGTTTATTTTAGTGTTTGTTGACTTAAGCCACCTAAATAAGACTTCTTGGTTCAATTTTTTGAAAGTTGACAGCCACTTGCATGGGCATTGTCGGCCTCCATTGTACCAAGGGGCAAAATGGTCTCTTTTGTTTCATTTTTAATGTTATGACTTATAACTTGTACATTTGGACTTATATCATGTGTTAGTTTGTTACCAACATGTTTTATTCATCCTTAAGTGTATAAAAATGTTTTCTTAAGGAATTGGTATACTTTACTATTCATCAAACTAGTAAAAAATTGATGTTCTTTTTGCACATCTTGTGTATCTTGGACTTGTTTAATGTGTTAACATGTATAACACGTGTTACTTAGTGTCCAGAGGTGTATACACTTGTGTTACAAGTGATATTAACACAAGTGATATTTTACTCACAAGTCATTATGACTTCTTAAGGTATATTTTCCTTAAGTGTTTGTGTTCTTTGTTCATGAAGATGTGTATATCATGATAAATCAATTGTAGATTGATTTTCCTCCTTTACCAGGCTCCACTTATGTCCATGTGTTTATATAAGGTTTAGTAACCTTCATGGAATACATATTTATTTATATAAGTGTGCTTAGGAGTTTTCATGATTAATGGTTCATTAAGGCTTACTAGCCTTCTTAACTCATTAATTGTCTTTTAATTTATTTTATGAACCTTAGGGGTATTTCAATAAGAGAAGTTAGGAAACTTATCCAAAGTTTGAACGAAAAATAAGGTATGTTGTCTTGTGAAGGTGTAAGTATGAATTATAGTATAAAACCTTTTGTAGCTTGAGTAAGATAGTGGAAGACGACTAATGAAGGTTTTGGAGTGGTCAAAATGATTGAGAAGAAACATTTCGGGTTAGTTGAGGCTCTAGGAAAAATTTACATGTTGTGAGTGTAAACAAATAAGTGATAAGTGTTAGAAACTTGGTAAGGATTTGAGTAAATGATAAAGGAATTTAGAGATGAGTTGATCAACGAGTTAGGAGGATTTAAGGTGCTAAAATGGTGTAGGAACATGTTGGAATACATGGGGAAAGATTGGAAGAAGATTGGACTAAAGAACAAGTGTGGAAAGATGTTCAAAACTGTAAAATTTAACAGTTTAATGTGTGGTTCGGGACTTAGTCCTTGGATAAAGTCTCGGACCAGCACTAAAAATAGGCCGAGAATTCACCCCAGAACTGATCCGGGACCTAGGGTACGTACAAAGTCCCGGACCATAGCTAAAAACAGGCCGAGAGTAATAAAAAATAGTGGTCCGGGACCTTAGATATGGACCAAGTTCCGGACCAGGACAAAATGTGAAGGAAATGATGTTTTAAGTGGGGAAATGATGGGGATGATTGGTGATGTTGTTATAAGATGGTTAATACATGATTGGTGACATTTTATGGTCATTAGGTAGGTGAATAAGTATAAGATATAATGAGAAAGGATTCACTTAAGTGTTTAAGTTTAGAATTACAAGGGTTTAGTGGTTATTAGATGGGGAACATTAGTGACTAAGTAAGTTAAGTGAGTTGGGTTGAGTTAAGTTAATTAACAACCAAAATTGGATGAATGTTTAGGAATTGAGAGTTCGGACTCAGAAGAGGAATTAAACAACCGAACGACTAAAGGTGTACGGTATGGTTTTCTTGGAGCCTGCTTGCTAACGAGTTGTCCCTATGAAATACCCCAAACCTTTATATGTTGTTTAAATACTAAAATATGGTATAATAAGGCTAAAAAGTGCCTTAGAAACATTAGTGAACAATTTAAACCATAGAAAACACTATAAAATACCATAAAGGTAATTAGAGCAAAAATGTGCTCTAAGCTTGGGATAACCTTGGTTTAGACTCTAAGAGCCCACCAAGACCTTATTTAAATGTTAATGAACATGTTAAATCAATTACCAAAGAAAACCAAGCTTGAAAACAAGTTAAAACATAAAATGTGCTTTAAGGAGTCTTAAAGCACATTTTTGAAAAATTGTCTTGTAAATGGGTTTTGAATGGCTAAATGTCCATCATTACTCTTTAACCAACATTTTTACTACTTAGTATCACATTAGGATGTCTAAATCAATGGGAAATCAAAATTTTCACAATTATGTGCCTTGGTCAGTGAATAGTAACCAAATAGTGCTAGTTTAAGACATTAGTCAATGTAAGTCAACTAAATGGTCAACAAAGACCATAAAACACCCCATTTGACTAAGGGGGCCAGTTTTCAAGGGTGACTCACCACACTAAGTTAACTAAATAATGAAGAAAGCAAAAAGTACGTAAAAACACTATTCACCTTTTCACTAAATATCTTTCAAACTTACCTCGTTCTTCATTCTCTTCTTCCTTTCTCATTTCCCACCGTCTTCATCCTCTCCTCCCTTTATCATTCACGGTTTTGCTACAGCGCACACACTACCTCCATCTTTGATTGTCCATATCTCCTAGCTCCATGCTCCAAAATTAATTTCAAGACCACCATTCTCTTAGTTTAGTCATGCTCTACAATCTTGTCTTTTCAAATCTCCAAAACCTTCATTTCGGTGCAAAGAGGAATCACCATGGAAGGAGCTTGAACTCATCTTTTTACATCTCATTGTTCTCCTTTGCTTCAAGGTAAGGAAACTCAAAGAAAAACTTTATTTCCTCTTGTTTTCATATGTGACCGAAAATCACCTCTTCATGGTGTTTTCTTTTGATCATTATTAGCTTAATTCCAATCTTCAAAGGGCTTGGTGGCGTCCTCTCTTGCTACTTAATCCAATTCCCATTCAATTTTAAGGTAAAACATTCATTTTTGTGTTTTAAGAAATTATGTAACCTAAGGTGTATTAATGAGTATAAGCTTGAAGCTTAATGCTCATTGTCTTTACTTGTGTATGGATAGAAGGTTGACAAGTAATCGAGTTCCTTGCTAATCTTCCATCCAAGGAAATAAGAAAGAAGTTGGAAGGAAAAGAGGTAAACAAACTAACCTAATGTGCTTTAGGAAAATTGAACTTTAAATACTTATTAAACTACCTAAGGAGCCAATGGCAAATGAGCTAGAAAACTATCCTTAAAGAGGCTATTAAAGGCATATGAAATGATGTGTGTAATTGCAGGTCAACGGCAAATATAATGTGGGAAATTCAGTGTTTATGGTTTATGCAATTTAAGGGCCTAAGAGCCATGCAATTTAAGGGCCTAAGTGCCAAGCAATTTAAATTATGCACTATATTGTGATGTAGTGTAGTTTAAGACTTAGATGTGTGTAAAGAACATTTTTATGTGAATAAATGTTCTTGAGTGTTTAAAGGTGAAAACCTTGTGTTTTGGGTGTAAGGAAATACTAACAAGCTATGTCAAAATTTGAGTAGAAAGTAAGAAGTTTAGGTTTTTAAATGATGTTTAGTGACCTAGGTTGTACTAGGAATTGTAAAGGTTTAAGCTTGTGAAAGGAAGGGAATTGAGGTGTTCTAGGTGTTAAAATGCATGGGCATTGTCTTGAGGAATCAAGTGTTCATTAGGTGATGATGATACATCAAAGTCATGGTGGAAAGTCGTTAAGACTAGAGATAATTGTTGAACAAGAAAAGAATTGTGTTTGTGAGAGTATAAGTGTGTATTGGAGGAAAAATAGAAAGAGCTTGTGTAATAGAGGTTTCTGAGTAAGAATAATGCTTAAGGAGAGGTAGTGTAAATAAGGTAACATTTGGGTTAGTTGGTGTTGTAGGCATAAAACTACCACTTAGAAAACTTAAGGAAAAATATCACAAGTGTTGGTGAATTTTGTAAGCAATTGAGTGATGGAATTAGACAAGCAATTATAAGAGGTTTGAGGTGCCAAATTTGTGTTAAAACATGCTAGGATTTATGTAGAAACATTGAGAGAAGGTTAGGTTTGGATTGGAGGTGGAAAAACACAATGTTCTGGAGTGGTCCGGGTTTGCAAATCGGTACCTAAACCCGGACTACCCCAAAAACATACCCATGGATTCAATTTTGTATGTGGTCCGGGTTTGTATCTCGGTACACAAACCCGGACCAGGTGAAAATGTAGGCAGGGAGTTAAGCGATGAGTTGGTCCGGGTTTGTAAACTCGGACACAAACCCGGACCACCCTAAAAATGTTCCAGAAAGTGTTTTAAGCATTTCCAAGGTGGGGATTTGAATGTTAATGATAATATATGATTGTTAGGACATGTTTGGTGACTTTTAATGACCATTAGGATGGTGAATAAGTGTGGGTTAAGCAAGAAAGAATATAATAAAATTATGTGAAGTAATTAACTAACTAGAAGTCAAGTACAGTAATTAACCGACATTACTAAATGTGTATAGGAGTTGCCTACAGTGGAAACCAATCGAAGCAGGGACCAAGGTATGGTTTTCTTGCAGTCTGTTGCCTACCGGTTTACACCAGCTTGTGTGTTGTTTGTTTTTCTATGTGTTTATGACCTTGTAAGACTTAAGTCATGAAATGAGTTTACAGTTCTTAATATTATTGTGTTGGTAAGTTATGTTTCATCTCCCATGTGTGTGTCTAACTAGACCTAAACACTTGCTTGTGAATTAACTTATTAAGTTTCAATAATGGGACTTCTAACAAGTACTAACGGGGGGAGTGAGGAGTCCAGTTGTTCCGGCCACGCGTATGAGTATGGGAGTCAATGTCATAACCGGTTCAATTCTCTCTATATGTTATGGTTGCTTTCCTTTTTGGTTTTCAACCTCCCTTTAGCCTATACAAGGCTATTTTAACTGATCCTGCGGGCCTCAGGGCATACTATGTTCGTGTGCTTGGATTACTATATGCGAGAACCTATGGGTTAAGTTAACCGTTCATCAAACGACGGTAACGAGTTATGTAACGAGCATAGCATGAGTTTGGCAGCAATCTCTAGGCTCTCCGGGCGAACTGACTATGTTTTGGTTTGGTTCCAAAGAGAACCGCACTTGTTATGTTATGTGTTAAAGATGAGTTGAAATTCTCGTTGCTATGTTACGTTATTTGTATGTTAATAATCAATGCCATGTTATCATGACAATTGGTTGCGTGTATCCTGGTAGTCGATGGGATGCACGTTAGCCATACCAGCCATGAGTTGCTGAGCCCCTTTGGGGCACCATATTGTTTTTCCTATGTTGCAGGATGAGGATCAAAGAGGCGGAGTGGCTCTAGATTCTAGGTTTTATGAATTACTTTTGATGGTTTTGGATGTTCGGACCCGGGATGCGCCTGTGCTCCCGTAGTGGTATATTTTGGTTCCATTGTTATTACAGTGACGGTATATTGGCAGTTTACAGTGATGGGATGTAATTAAACACTCGGTATTGTTGATTATGTATTTATGATTATTAGTTCTATGCTCGGGAGTCTGATCATTAGACCGGTACAATTTGTATGTATTCTGCCTTGTTAGTGATAAGTGTCCAAATGAGCATGTTTTATAGGTGTATTTCATATATTATATTAGCACTTTTCTTGCTCATTTCTCCACTTTGGTTAGTTTTCCTCTAGTTTATGTTTTATTGATTATCTCACAAATTTATTGGTTAAACATGAGGAAAACCAAGCTAGGAGCAAAGTACACGAAGAGACGAACGCGTAGGCGAAAACGGGGATCAAATCGGAGCTCAAACGAAGATTTTAGAGGCAAAACAATTTTCGTCCGAACCACCGTCCGGACGTACTGGTTCGGACACGCGCTCCGCGCAGCGTCGATATGTCCGAACCAGCTGGTCCGGACACTACTATTTTGACAGCAAGAAAGGAGCCGTGTGAAGAGATAAAATCCTTATCTCTTCACACGCAAATACCACCGCCTTACCACCCCATTTACCCTATATTTCTCTATAAATACACCTCCAAACCTCCATTAAATCATATCTCATTCCACCCCAAACTTATACCATTTTTCCTCCATAAAAATACCATAAAACTCTCCAAAAATCACATCTCATCCACATATTATCCACATAAATTCCATACAACACCTCATTCCATAAAAACATTCCATTTCCATACCGTTGTTCTGTCCAACCTCTGCCCAAATATTAGCAATCAAGATAGTGGAGCTGAATTAATTATCTTTCCCAGATGATTTCTTTTACTTCTTATTCTGTCTTTTTAATGACGTTGGGCTAAGAGGATTTTATAGGGCGAAGGTTAATTTATAGTCTGTTTAATTATGTAATCTATATTTCTACCGGTTAAGATAAATACAGTTTGTTACGATTAAAGTTTATCTCTCACCTTTTTAATAAATTTCATCGTTTTATTAAAGATCTCTACTAAATCTGTTTTAATCTGATCGGTGACAAACAGATAGGTTAATTAAGCCGTAAATCTGGAGGAAACTTGTTTTCATCGGATAAGTTAGTACTCAGATGCATAAATTATTTCTCATATCTAAACCGTCCGTTTACACGTATTTTGCTTGAGTTTTCATCGGACCTTGCATTTTCAGGTAAACGAGTTCTTATGAGTTTTCATCGGACCTTAAGAAAATAAGAGGAATTTTGCCAAACAATTATAATTAAACCAGAAGAGATAGCATAATTAATCAGATTATATAAACCTGAACCCGGAGTCCCGTTTAATTTATCTTCAACTTAGTTAATCTTATCTGTTATTTTATTTTACAAAAACAAGTCAATTAATCCCCCTCTTGTGACAAAGCTTAGGTACTTAATAATTCACCTTAGTCCCACGGTTCGATATCCGGTCGCTTACACTTTACTATACTACTACGACCGGGATTTGTTTACAGCCCGACTATTATTTTGAGTTATAATTAAATGACAGAAATTTTAAGTTAGTAGTTAGTATACTGGAAATTTGAAGGACAATGGAAATTAAATGACTGAGAAATAAATGACAATAAATAAAAAGTTAGTAATTAGATGTCAGAAGTTAGATGTCCGTAGTCAGATGTCCAAAGTCAGGTGTCCAATTAATAGTAACAGATTATTATAATATAACAGGTGAATTATCCGGGGCTTAGGGACTAGAATAAATCAAGTCCCCGGCAACGGCGCCATTTTGCAGACTATATAATGTGAGTGGTTGGAACTGGTGTAATTAAAACAAAAGGAAAGAAATTAAAACTCAAAATAATAGTCGGGCTGCAAACAAATCCCGGTCGTAGTAGTATAGTAAAGTGTAAGCGACCGGATATCGAACCGTGGGACTAAGGTGAATTATTAAGTACCTAAGCTTTGTCACAAGAGGGGGATTAATTGACTTGTTTTTGTAAAATAAAATAACAGATAAGATTAACTGAGTTGAAGATAAATTAAACGGGACTCCGGGTTCAGGTTTATATAATCTGATTAATTATGCTATCTCTACCGGTTTAATTATAATTGTTTGGCAAAATTCCTCTTATTTTCTTAAGGTCCGATGAAAACTCATAAGAACTCGTTTACCTGAAAATGCAAGGTCCGATGAAAACTCAAGCAAAATACGTGTAAACGGACGGTTTAGATATGAGAAATAATTTATGCATCTGAGTACTAACTTATCCGATGAAAACAAGTTTCCTCCAGATTTACGGCTTAATTAACCTATCTGTTTGTCACCGATCAGATTAAAACAGATTTAGTAGAGCTCTTTAATAAATCGATGAAATTTATTAAAAAGGTGAGAGATAAACTTTAATCGTAACAAACTGTATTTATCTTAACCGGTAGAAATATAGATTACATAATTAAACAGACTATAAATTAACCTTCGCCCGGAGTAAATCCTCTTAGCCCAACGTCATTAAAAAGACAGAATAAGAAGTAAAAGAAATCATCTGGGAAAGATAATTAATTCAGCTCCACTATCTTGATTGCTAATATTTGGGCAGAGGTTGGATAGAACAACGGTATGGAAATGGAATGTTTTTATGGAATGAGGTGTTGTATGGAATTTATGTGGATAATATGTGGATGAGATGTATGATTTTTGGAGAGTTTTATGGTATTTTTATGGAGGAAAATGGTATAAGTTTGGGGTGGAATGAGATATTTTAATGGAGGTTTGTGTATTTTAGAGAAATATAGGGTAAATGGGGTGGTAAGGCGGTGGTATTTGCGTGTGAAGAGATAAGGATTTTATCTCTTCACATGGCTCCTTTCTTGCTGTCAAAATAGCAGTGTCCGGACCATGGTCCGGACCAGCTGGTTCGGACATGTCGACGCTGCGCGGAGCGCGCGTCCGAACCAGTACGTCCAGACGGTGGTTCAGACAAAAATTGTTTTGCCTCTAAAATCTTCGTTTGAGCTCCGATTTGATCCCCGTTTTCACCTACGCGTTCGTCTCTTCGTCTACTTTGATCCTAGCTTGGTTTTCCTCATGTTTAACCAATAAATTTGTGAGATAATCAATAAAACATAAACTAGAGGAAAACTAACCAAAGTGGAGAAATGAGCAAGAAAAGTGCTAATATAATATATGAAATACACCTATAAAACATGCTCATTTGGACATTTATCACATTCCAACCACTCACATTATATAGTCTGTAAAATGGCGCCGTTGCCGGGGACTTGATTTATTCTAGTCCCTAAGCCCCGGATAATTCACCTGTTATATTATAATAATCTGTTACTATTAATTGGACACCTGACTTTGGACATCTGACTACGGACATCTAACTTCTGACATCTAATTACTAACTTTTTATTTATTGTCATTTATTTCTCAGTCATTTAATTTCCATTGTCCTTCAAATTTCCAGTATACTAACTACTAACTCAAAATTTCTGTCATTTAATTTTCTGTCATTTTAAATTCCATTGTCTCTAACTACTAACATTAAAATTTCTGTCCTTTAAATTTCTGTCATTTAAATTTTCTGTCTCTAACTACTAACTTAAAATTTCTGTCAACTAATTCCTAACATTTTTATTTATTTTAACACATCACGAGTTTCTTTTTTTTTGTTTTGAATGGTGAATGCCTTTTACCAGGTTACATAGCCTCCCGGAAAATATTAATAATCACACGGTTGGTTACATCCCAGAGATCGAGAGAACCTTTCTGCGCACCCTAAGGCAGAGACGAACTCAACAACACATTACCGCCACAGTGATAGAATCTAAACCGGAATCTGACATGGCATCTACACCAGCGACAGTTCGAAATATTAACAGGCCGTCTAATCTAGGACAACAGCCTGCTATCATCCTTCCTCACCTTACCCCATCCGAATACGATGAGTGGCAGAAGCTGAAGCCATATCATCAAATCTGATGTGTAAAGGAGTTGGGCATGTTTGATGGTTCCAGTCCAGACGAAGCCCTGTTACATGTTACTAAGTTCTTGCAGCATGCCAACAGTCTTACTGCGACCGACGCAGTACTCCAGTACACAAAACTGTCATTATTCCCTCACAGCCTGACGGGAAGTGCGAGCAAGTGGTATCATAGCCTGACACCAAGTACCATTGGTACTTGGGATGACATGGCCACCAAATTCTACGGCAAATTCCTGCCCCCGAGCCGAACGTTGGAGATGATTGCTAAACTATAATTTCAAGCAACCTGGGTCGGAGAATATTTGTGAAACTTGGGACCGTTTCAAAGGACTACTACTTACTTGTCCTCACCATGGTCTGACGAAAGAACAAGTATCACAATTGTTCTACAAAGGCTTGATCAGTCCATGCAGAACAATGGTATTATCCTCCTTAGGGGCCGATATTCTGAAAAAGCCAGGAGCACAATTTCTGAATAGCATGGAGTCTCTCTGTGAAGAAATCAGAGACTGGGCCTCCGGTGGATCAAGGAGCGGCACTCCAGGTTTATACCATGTTGGGGAAAGTGATAACAAGTTTGACCTGTTGATGAAAAGCCATGAGCAACTCATGGAGAGCAATGCTCAGCAGGCAACAAAAGTAAGTACTCTGCAGAAAGTGGTTGAGCAGATGGCTATGAATTCCTACCCCCAGCAAGCTAAGTCGATGATTTCCCGATCATCTACAATCCCTCCAGGCTATGCACCTTTGTCCCAATCATCTCCTACTAATTCTTGTACGCAATGTGGTGGGCCTCATGACTACGAACAATGCCCCCAACTACAAGAATTAAAAGCAGCAGAGGAGGCAAACTATCTCACCAACAATTCAGGGTACAGACAACCTTGGCACGTAACATGCAATCCAACCTTCGCTACTCAACACCGACAATATCCAAAACCCACATACACTACAACCATCTCAAAATTACAGACCTCAGTCCAATTTCCAAGGAGGCCAAAGGCAATATCAACAACAGCCTTATGGCAATGAAGCTTCTTCGAGTCGACCAACTCAATCCTTCGAATCCTGAGTCCGAAATGTCTCAAATGCAAGAGATGTTTAAAGCAATGATGGGTAAGTCCCGAGACACGCAAGAGGAGGTCGCAGCCCTGCGCAAAGACCAAAAAGCCTTGCAATCTCAGATTCAACAGTTACTAACCCAACAAAGACCACCTGGTCATTTTCCTTCAGACTAATCCCAATCCAAAAGAGCAAGCAAACTCAATCCTTATAGACGATGGCACATTCCAATCAACAAAACTTGAGTGCAGTCTCCTTAAGGAGTGGAAGGGAACTTGCACCAGAAAAGGAAAAGAAAAGAAAATCATGAAGAGGCCTACAAAAATGATGAAGAAACAACCAATCCAGCCTCACCTCCCTTAAAAATCCAAGTTCCTATTCCTGCTACTCCATCTCCATCAAATAACCATCGACATTCCGTCTTCATCTCCTAAAAACAATGAACTCCCATTTCCCAACAGAATGAAAAAGAAACACCTAGATGAGCAGTTTTCCAAATTCTTGAGCATTTTCAAGAAACTGACTCTCGACATACCTCTAATCGATGCTTTGCAAGAGATGCCTAACTACGCAAAATTTCTCAAGGATCTTAACAAAGAAAAAGAAGAAACCGGGAAAAGAAACAGTACACCTCACGGAGGAATGCTCTGCTGCTCTTCTTCGAGCACTCCTCCCAAACAAACAGACGGGAAATCCCGTAATCCCGTGTTTTATAGGTGGAGTGGACTGTGGAAGCGGTTTATGCGACCTGGGAGCCAGTATTAATATCATGCCCTACGCCACCTTCTTGAAAGTAAAGGAGGAGAAATGCAAGGTTCCTTTCAAACTCCAACTAGCTGACAGATCAGAGATCAAGCCCATGGGAATAGTCCGAGATCTGGTAGTTGGAGTGTCTCGCTTTATCTTTCCAGCTGACTTCGTCATTCTAGAAATGGACGACGATGTTGAGGTCCCCCTGATTCTAGGTCGCCATTTCTAAGTACTGCCAAAGAATTGATGTCCACGATGGGAAGATCACTTTGAGATATGAGGATGAAACGATCGAATTCGCATGCAGAAAATGATGAAGAAAAACTCTAACTTTTCCTCATGCTAAGACAGTGGGATTAACAGATGATGAGGAGGAGGAAGGTGATTCTTCTACAGATGAGGACATGTATTCATTGTCTTCCGTCCTGAAGGCTGAAACTGAACCGCTAGAGCAAGTATTAGTTACTTCTCTAAAAGAAAAGGTGGAGGATCCGGAAGTTAACGCCATGCTGGCGTACGTAGAAAAAGGAAAGCAGGTTATCAAGCCTACCGGCCACCAATCGAAGACTTGACAGAAAACCTCAAAAATCAATTCCATCAATAGAACAGCCACCAGAGCTCGAGTTTAAGGAGCTGCCTTCTAAACTCAAGTATGCCTTCTTAGCTGAAAATGACCATTTGCCTATATTAGTTCCTCTTCTCTGAATTCCGGGGAGGAAACAAGGCACTCGAGGTATGAAGAAACACCGACAGCGATCGGGTGGACTAGCGATATAAAAGGAATTGACCCCTCCTATTGCACGCACCACATCTATATGGAGGAAAACTACAAGTCTATCAGGCAACCCCAACGTCGGCTAAACCCTAACCTAAAGGAGGTAGTTAAAAAGGAGGTTCTGAAACTCCTAGACGCAAACATCATTTATCCTATCTCTGACAGTCCATGGGTTAGTCCTGTTCAAGTTGTCCCGAAGAAGGGGGGCATCGAGGCTGTTGTAAATGATAAGGGAGAGCTATCCCTCAAAGAAAAATTACTGGATGGCGCATGTGTATCGACTACAGGCGCTTAAACTTGGCGACCAGGAAAGATCACTTCCCTCTCCCCTTCATCGATCAGATGTTAGAGAGACTAGCAGGGCAAGAGTACTACTGCTTTTTAGATGGGTTCTCAGGGTACTTCCAAATACCAATCGCACCAGAGGACCAGGACAAGACCACTTTCACTTGTCCATACGGCACCTTTGCGTACAGACGAATGCCCTTCGGACTATGCAATGCCCCTGCTACCTTCCAGCGATGCATGCAAGCTATATTCGCTGATTTCATCGAACAGAGCATAGAGGTATTCATGGATGACTTCTCTGTCTATGGCTCTAGTTTTGATAAATGCTTGGACAACTTGATTTGATCCTAGGACGGTGTGAGGATACAAATCTCGTTTTAAACTGGGAAAAATGTCACTTTATGGTCAAGGACGGGATTGTCCTTGGACATAAGATATCGGCTGAAGGAATAGAGGTGGATAAGGCCAAGGTGGAAGTTATAGAGAAATTACCAGCACCAACTTCTGTTAAAGACATTCGAGCATTTCTCGGGCATGCAGGATTCTATCGGCGGTTTATACAAGACTTCTCAAAAATCACTAAACCGTTGACCGACCTGCTACAGAAAGATGCCCCGTTTCATTTTGATGATAAGTGTTCAGCTGCTTTCAAAACCATAACACAAAAACTGGCATCTGCACCTGTTGTCATATCACCCGACTGGTCTCTCCCGTTTGAGATCATGTGTGATGCAAGTGACTATGCAGTGGGCGCAGCTCTATGCCAGAAAAAAGAGAAGATTCTAAGAGTGATTGCTTATGCCAGCAGAACACTAAACGATGCCCAGAAGAACTATACTACCACCGAAAAAGAGCTTCTGGCTATAGTGTTCTCCCTTGACAAGTTCAGGTCATACTTATGGGGAAGCAAAGTCATAGTACACACAGACCATTCTGCTCTCAAATACCTATTTGCAAAACAGAAGCCAAGCCTCGCTTGTTGCGCTGGATTCTTCTACTAGCAAGAGTTTGACATCGAAGTCAAAGACAAGAGCGGAAAATTAAATGTCGTCGCTGACCATCTCTCCCGGTTGGTAACTCCTACAGATAGTGTGCCTATTAACGAATTCTTCCCCGATGAGACTGTCTTTTCAATCACCAAGGTAAAGAGCCATGGTATGCGGACCTGGCCAATTATCTAGTCTCTGGAACAATACCATATGATCTATCTTACTCCCAGAAGAAGAAATTTCTTTCTGATTCAAAGCATTATTTCTGGGAAGATCCATATTTGTTCCGAGTCTGTGCAGATGGGTTGATTCGCCGGTGTCTCCCTGAAGATGAGATTCACAGCGTCATACATTTTTTCACTCACGGGAAGCCGGAGGTCACCATGGACCCACAAGGACCGCTGCTAAGATCCTGGCCTCAGGATTTTATTGGCCAACTCTTCACAAGGATGTTTACCAATTCTGCGCCCAATGTGATAATTGTCAGAGAATGGGTAACACATCTAGGAGACATGAAATGCCACAACAGGGAATACTAGAAGTGGAACTCTTCGATTGTTGGGGCATTGATTTTATGGGACCGTTCCCTTCCTCACAAGGCCATCAAATATTTTAGTGGCAGTGGATTACGTGTCAAAATGGGTAGAAGCCATACCCTGTCATCATGCTGATTCAAAGACCGTAACCAGATTCCTTAAGAAGCACATCTTTACCCGTTTTGGCGTGCCAAGAATTATTATCAGTGACGGAGGATCCCACTTCTGCAACCGTTCATTTGAAGCGCTTATGGGTAAATACGGGGTACGTCACAAGGTAGCTCTACCTATCACCCCCAGACAAACGGCCAAGCAGAAGTTTCAACCGTGAGTTAAAATGGATTCTCCAGAAAACGGTTAACTCATCACGAAAGGATTGGGCATTGAAGTTAGATGATGCGCTTTGGGCTTACCGCACCGCATTCAAGACTCCCATCGGGATGTCTCCTTTTAAGCTTGTCTATGGGAAATCATGCCACCTACCTGTAGAGCTGGAACATAAGGCATATTGGGCGATCAAGGCCTTGAACTTTGACCTGACTACTGCGGGGAGAAAAGGAGATTCCAACTCTCTGAGTTAGAAGAGCTGAGAGATCAGGCTTACCAAAATGCTACGATTTATAAGGAGCGCACCAAGAAGTTCCATGACAGGATGATCCTGAAGAGGGACTTCGAAGTTGGTGATTTGGTTCTCTTATATAACTCAAGATTAAGGCTCTTCCCTGGGAAGCTCAAATCTCATTGGGCTGGTCCTTTCCAGATTGTTAGTGTGACCCCGTACGGTGCCTTTGAACTCCAAAACAAACAGGGCGAAACTTTCAAAGTCAATGGGGCACGTCTTAAAAGGTATAATTCTCCTTCTGATATTTCAACTGACTTATTTACAATTTATCTTGTCCAGGAACAGCATGACACATTTACACCAAATGTCGAAACCGGAACTATCAAAGACGACATCTCTCCCGAAGAAAGTTCACATGCATAATTACGAACAGGCGTCTAGCTAGAGACGTTAAACCCGGGCAGCTTGGTGGGAGGCAACCCACTATCTATCTATTGTCTTTCCTTTAATTTAATGTTGTTTTCTTTTTGTATATATTTCACTTTTATTTGTTATAATAAAATGCAGGTTTTACTTGAGTACTTCTGGCTGTGTAGAATATTCTTTACAGGTACATTTCATGACATTCCACAGCTGCACTCAAGTGTGGGGGAGCTCTACACACTCTACGAAATTTGGGGAGTACACTCTTTCCTTTTTGCTGTGCCCTACTAATTTAATTCCATCTACACAATGAGGGCATTGCTTCAGCTTAAGTGTGGGGGAGAGCCCTTTTCGGGGCATTTTTGTGCTTAAAATGTTTAAATCTCTCTGCTTGTCTTGCATGTGTTCAAAAATTAAAATTATGGACCCTGCTAATATAGGTTGTTCTCTTTATGAATAAATAATATTATGAATTGTGGGATAAATGGTACAAATTTAAAAATTTTCATTTGATCACTTTTGAGGAGCATTTTTATGCGGTGTGACCAAATAATCTGCAAATGGTTGGATTTTTATTGCTCAGGGGTTCTTTCTGTCTTCTCTCTTAGGGATTGCTAAGGGGTGCTTCTCTGTAAAAAATATACAAAATAAAGAAGGGACTTGCGAGACACCATTGGAACCAACAAGAGAGTTGAGTGTTCTTAAAAACAAAGGCGTGATGCTACATTTTATCTTCTCATCCTTTGCAAAAGTGAAACAAATGCATAATCTATTTTTCCTTTTGTTTTCTCCTCAATGCCCATTCTTGAGAGAAGTTGGCCATGGTAAAAGTTCTCAGAGTCACCTAAACAAAGAAGCATTGAAGTACCTTGGATCATACCCCGAAACTCTATTTTATTTTTACCCTGAGCACACCTATGCCACCAGCAGTTGATTTTTCACACTCCTCAAAAAGTTTAAAGATCGTGAATTGTTACCTCTTTATCCTACCCTTCATAATAATATTTGTTAGTATTGAGCATTCCCTACTTACTTGGGTACATGGTTTTGCTTGAGGACAAGCAAAAAGATAAGTGTGGGGGTGTGATAAGTGTCCAAATGAGCATGTTTTATAGGTGTATTTCATATATTATATTAGCACTTTTCTTGCTCATTTCTCCACTTTGGTTAGTTTTCCTCTAGTTTATGTTTTATTGATTATCTCACAAATTTATTGGTTAAACATGAGGAAAACCAAGCTAGGAGCAAAGTACACGAAGAGACGAACGCGTAGGCGAAAACGGGGATCAAATCGGAGCTCAAAAGATTTTAGAGGCAAAACAATTTTCGTCCGAACCACCGTCCGGACGTACTGGTTCGGACGCGCGCTCCGCGCAGCGTCGACATGTCCGAACCAGCTGGTCCGGACCATGGTCCGGACACTGCTATTTTGACAGCAAGAAAGGAGCCGTGTGAAGAGATAAAATCCTTATCTCTTCACACGCAAATACCACCGCCACCTTACCCCCATTTACCCTATATTTCTCTATAAATACACCTCCAAACCTCCATTAAATCATATCTCATTCCACCCCAAACTTATGCCATTTTCCTTCCATAAAAATACCATAAAACTCTCCAAAATCATACATCTCATCCACATATTATCCACATAAATTCCATACAACCTCATTCCATAAAAACATTCCATTTCCATACCGTTGTTCTGTCCAACCTCTGCCCAAATATTAGCAGTCAAGATAGTGGAGCTGAATTAATTATCTTTCCTAGATGATTTCTTTACTTCTTATTCTGTCTTTTTAATGACGTTGGGCTAAGAGGATTTACTCCGGGCGAAGGTTAGTTTATAGTCTGTTTAATTATGTAATCTATATTTCTACCGGTTAAGATAAATACAGTTTGTTACGATTAAAGTTTATCTCTCACCTTTTAATAAATTTCATCGATTTATTAAAGAGCTCTACTAAATCTGTTTTAATCTGATCGGTGACAAACAGATAGGTTAATTAAGCCGTAAATCTGGAGGAAACTTGTTTTCATCGGATAAGTTAGTACTCAGATGCATAAATTATTTCTCATATCTAAACCGTCCGTTTACACGTATTTTGCTTGAGTTTTTCATCGGACCTTGCATTTTCAGGTAAACGAGTTCTTATGAGTTTTCATCGGACCTTAAGAAAAAGAGGAATTTTGCCAACAATTATAATTAAACCGGTAGAGATAGCATAATTAATCAGATTATATAAACCTGAACCCGGAGTCCCGTTTAATTTTTTTCAAATCAGTTAATCTTATCTGTTATTTTATTTACAAAAACAAGTCATTAATCCCCCTCTTGTGACAAAGCTTAGGTACTTAATAATTCACCTTAGTCCCACGGTTCGATATCCGGTCCTCGCTTACACTTTACTATACTACTACGACCGGGTTTGTTTGCAGCCCGACTATTATTTTGAGTTTTAATTTCTTTCCTTTTATTTTAATTACACCAGTTCCAACCACTCACATTATATAGTCTGCAGTTAGCCACGTGGGTGGCTAACGGCGTGTAGCACCAACCCGTTTAGCTATTGTTCTAGTTGTTTATTTCTGCTACGATTTTGGTTAATTGTTAAGTGCGTAGTAGGGGTGTTTCAAAAAGTGGTATCAGAGCGACTTTGCTCTGATGACTAGAATACCGAGCTTAGGAATATACCGAGTTAGGAAATCTAGCAATAGTTACTAAAGTGAGCAGTTATGGACAGGTTAACCACTAACTAAGTGTGGAAATACCTTATTGTTGGGAAGATGTTACAACCGTTGGACCAATAAGTTTGAAAGCATGATGCTAATGAATGTTCGTGTGAATTTAGATGTCAGGTAGACCACGTGGTAGAGGCCGCGGGTGCGGCATTGGTGATACCGGGAACCAGGGAGAGAATACTACGACACAAGTCATGGCCGACGCTGTAGCGGCCGCCGTAGCCCAGATGGTCCCGCAGTTAGTAGCTGCGATGCAGCAGGGGCAACAGCCCGAAGTTCAGCCCCCACCGCCACTGCCATGAGAGACCAACAGGGTCAAGGCGTTGGCAGACCTAAGACCACTGTCGTTTAGTTGGGAGACCGACCCTCGTAAGCTGGAGGCGTACATCTCCGAGTTAGAGACCGCCTACGAGACCTTGAATGTGCCTGCTGAAGTCAAGGTCCGTCTTGCCGCTTACTACTTGAAGGGTTCGGCATAGAGTTGGTGGAAGCTGGTACGGGAGGGCAGAGTTGCTGATCCTACCTTTCAGTGGAGGGAGTACACGGCTCTGCTGCGAGCCAAGTACTACCCGATACTTGTGCAAGAGGCGAAGCGCCTTGAGCTGGACAGCCTGAGGCAGGGGAATAAGATGTCGGTAGACGAGTACTACACCACCTTCATCGGCCTTATCCACCTGCTACCAGATCTAGGTTACTCAGACCAGATACTGGTAAACCGTTTCTACAACGGACTCAGCTACCACCTACGCTACGGAATGGGGCCAACTGGATATACTACCTTGCAGGTAATGGAACAACAGTGTGATGTGAATCAGTATGTATAATGTGTGAATGTGACTATGAGTTTGATTTGCGGGACATAACTAACACCCTAAATATAGGAGTGCTATCATGCTGCTGCAATAGTAGAGATCACCGTTCGTCTGAGGGACGATGAGAATGCGCATAAGCGCAAGGCTTCGAGCGAGGCTCAGGTCACCCAAGGGTACGGGGGAGGAAAGAAGAAGAAACCTTATCCCCGGTCCCAGAAGGGCCAACAACAGGGTGGCAAAGGCCAAGCCCAGACCACCACTGCTGAGAAGCCACTGCAGCTCACATATGCATATGCGGCAAAGCCCCTACGCTCTCACCCGCCTAAGGGTAACTATCGAATTTGAATACCAGGTTTAAATGTGTGTTGATGTGTTATGAAGTGTGTACTGATAGTGTAATATTGTAGCAGCTAGCACGGGCTCTGGACCGG
Organism: Limonium bicolor; assembly: GCA_023374045.1. NCBI lineage: Eukaryota > Viridiplantae > Streptophyta > Magnoliopsida > Caryophyllales > Plumbaginaceae > Limonium > Limonium bicolor. The sequence goes on from CM041778.1 coordinate 312,103,042, forward strand.
AGCGCCACTATTACTGTAAGTGGTGCAACGAAGACCACCCCTGCAAGGACTGCATGGGAAATGATGTGCAGTGTCGTTACTGCCAGAAGATGGGGCACCGCGACTACGAGTGCTACCAAAACCCCAATGGCAGGAACTACAGGCCTAAGGGGCAATGGAAGGGTAAGGCCACCGCGACCACCAAAGGCTCGAAAGCGACTAACCAGCAGTCCTCTGATAAGGGGAACATGAACTCCCAGAAGGGGAAGGGGTTGGGATCCGGCAAGGCCACCCTGAATGTGGTAGACCGGTCTGAGGTTGTAGGACCCTCTACTAGACCAGGTACTACCTTAACCGCTGAGTGAAATAATTGACTGCTTACCGCATTTCATGCATGAGTGTTAGCAAGTCTAAATGAACAACCATATGAGTGAAAAGTTAAAGTATAATGTATAAATTACCTAAGTTAGATAATTCTAAACCTTAAGAACCTTCAATATTTGCTATCCAATCCCACCCACACCAAACCCTGAAGAGACCACCATTAGCATCACCGACTTCCCGATGGAGTAATGTCAGGTCATCCAGCCAGGTATGATATTATTAAATGGATACCTGACACCCGAAGCACAAATCCACATCATCCGACGATGCGACAAACTGGGAGCAACACCTGGAGGTTTCTACACACCTAAATACCCGAATAGATCGAAGATGAAGTTGAAGATGATGTGCATGGGTAAGGACTGGAATCCTTACTCCAAGACATATCAAGATGTGTGAGCTGAAGACGGAGCAATTGTACCAAAAATACTTGAGGAGTTCCTTGTTGTCGTTAACCACGCCGTGGGAATTGCTCAGCAAGTTGAATCGGATTCAATTCCTAGTGTTAAAGTAGATTTGTGTATTGTGAACTTCTACCAGAAAGGTGGACGGCTAGGTCTACACCAAGATAAGGACGAAACACCAGAGTCTCTAAGTAAGGGAGTACCCGTGGTGTCTTGGTCCATTGGTGATACCGCAGTATTTGTATATGGCGAGTAGAAGCGTGCTGATCTCACAAAGAAGTTGGTGTTGAAGTTATGAGATGTGTTAATCAGGGGTGGGCAGTCAATGATGTTATATCACGATATCAAGAAGATCGAACTGAATACCGCACCTTCGACAGTAATTAATGCCACACACATGAAGCCAGGACGTTTAAATTTGACATCTTGGCAGTTTTAAGCCTTGTGTAACCATGTAATGGATGAAGCCAGTTGTATGTTAAGGATGTTATGTATATGTTAGTTATGTTGACAGTGTGAACCGACCTATGGTGTAAAGAGTATGTTATGAATAAAGAGACGTTGTTTTGGAGTATATCAACCGTGTTGTTACTGTGTACTTACGAGTTTGTGAACTGAATTAGGATGTGCACTCAGGAAGGGAGGTATACTGGGAGTGTGTAATGAGGCTGAAGCCGGCAAGAGCGGCACCATCCTCACCGGTACCTTTCCAGTCAATGGCGTGGACGCATCAATCTTGTTTGACTCTGGAGCCTTACATACATTTGTTTCGCTTTCATTTGCGAAGAGGCTGGGGTTAGACGGTGAAGAGATGCCTGACTTCCTAGTCACTCTCCCGTCAAGAGAACGGATCAAGTGTACCCGCTATCACCGAGGTGCTATTGTACGAATCAGAGATGAAGAGTTTCCGATCGACATGATAGAGTTCGATGAACTTGGGTTTGATGTTATTGTGTGGATGAACTGGTTGGAGCGGCACAAGGGTCAAATCCTATGTACCGAGCATCGACTGCTTCTTCGGAGTCCGACAGGGGTTACCATTTCATACCGCCAGAGGCCCAGGGAGCCTTCGACTCAGATTATCTCCGCTATGTGTATGTACCGGGAGTTACGAAAGGGGAGTGATGTATACCTCTGCTATGTCCAGGACATAGATAGAGATCCAGAGTTTAGCCCAGATGTGCCGGTAGTGTCAGAGTTTCCTGATGTTTTTCCTAAGGAACTGTCGGGCATGCCGCCAGCACGGGAAGTTGAGTTTGAGATTGAATTGGTGCCGGGAACCGGACCAATAGCGAAGGTGCCCTACCGTATGTGTGAGCCTCGATTTTAAACCCTATCCTATGTTGAATAAAGTTGATTGGGATCTAGTCGGGTTTTAGGTCCACTTATAACCTAAGATTAATAACTATGTCATATAACAAAAATTATTAAAACCTAAGCTAGCTCACTGGAACCTATTATGAGTCGCCACCTAATTTTAACCTAGATCAAATTAGGAAAGGAGAGTTCGGGTTCGGGGGCTTGATATTCGACTTAATTGGGTTCAAATTACTTTCATTACCCTCAGAGTCGTTTTTCCTCTACTTAGTTTATTTACGGCTTATTACGAGTCGTTTTAACCTAAGTGCGCAAGCTTCTGTTTTTTTATGTTTTTTAGCGTTTTTTGACAGAAAATTAAAGTGAAATTGAAAGCTACCTAAACTAGGGTTTCGGAGGCAGAATTAGGTCAAATTTTGCTTACGTCCGTAGCCACGGACCAAGAGTCCGAGACCACGGACCCCAGTTAACCTAAATATGCAGAAAAGTCGAAATTGAAGGAAAACAAAAATTTGCAAAGTCCGGGGCCACGGACAGGCTGTCCGTGGGCCCGGACATCGTTAGAAAAACCTAAGTTTTGAATTTTTAAAATCCCGCCGCCGTCCGTGGGTGTCCGTGGTCTCGGACAACGCGTCCGAGGTCCCGGACCATAGGTCCGAGGTCACGGACCACCCACGGACAGGGGTTTTCAGAAGGTTCCCGAGGGTGTTTTGAGCTCAAATTTTATGGGTGTGTAGCCTGAAAGATTTACAAGTCGTTAGTGATTGAAGGTTTTCAATTTGAACTCGAATTAAGCACGAAACTTTGTAAACAAGTTATTGGACAGAAGCTTAAACAAACGTCAATACAGAAGCGTAAACAGGTTGGTTTGAACCCAAACTTTGACAGAGAGTTAACAAGGTCGTGGGGAATCAGAAAAGTGGGATTGTAACCTGTTTTACCTTCGAATTCAAGATGATTCTTCACGTTGGGATTCTTCGGAGGCTCCGATGATGCCGGTTCCGGATTGAATTCGACCCGGGCTTCTGGTTGTTGATTGTTGATGATGTTCTTCACGTTTTGGAGGTGGTTTGGTTGATGTTTGATGATTGTTGATGTGTTAGGAGTTGAAAAGTGTGTTTAGGTGGTGATTTCGAGAGATTTTTGATGTGATTTTGGTGCTTGGATGTGTAAAAACGTGAGGAGAATGAGACGGCTAGGTTTTCTGGTTGCTTAGGGTTCTTGAGGTTCTTCTTTGATCATGGGATAAGGTTCCTTATATAGACCTCTTTAAAGATAGAAAAATCCGGTAAAAACCGAGATTTACCGACGTTTTAGCTCAAGGGCTTCCAAAAGGAATTTGATTATGAAATTTCACACATGGGTAAAGGATGATATTTCTGATTTTTCTAAAGTGGAATCGAATTTTTTGGATATTGGAATATTTTTAAATTCAATTTCTCGTCAGATTCAATCAGAAATTGCTAGAAAATTATTGGAAATTCGAAAAATCAAAATTCCAACGCCATTATGCTTAAAATGTCATCCTCTATCTTGGGTAAAAATTTCAAAGCATTTTGAATTGATTTGACCCTTATTTGGAGGAGAGAGAAAGCCTGTAGGGGGCTTAGGAGCCTTGAAAAATTACGAAAATGGCCCTGGAGATGACTAAGCTGTCCCTAGCACTCTGAAATGTGCCGATCGATCTGGGAACCCTCACTACTAGCCTATTAGAAGAGACTCACCTCCGGGGGGTTGAAATTTTGGGTATAACAGATTGCCCCCCGTCAACTAGACTTTGTAATGGAAATGAAAAGGCTAGTTGATGCTTGAGTGATACCCCAAAATTTTGGATCTTAAAAGACCCCTCGTGCAATTGAAAACCAACAAGTTGTGTCGAGCTGTTCTAAGGCGCTGACTACCTATGAGTAAAGTGGAAGGATGTCGAGCGATTCTAAAGCGTCGGCCACCTAAAGGTAAAAAATGAAATAATGTCAGACTATTCTAAGGCGCCGACTACCTATAACGAATGAGATGATGTCAAGCTATTCTAAGGCGTTGACCACCTATAACGAATGAGATGATGTCAAGCTATTCTAAGGCGTTGACTACCTAAAATGAAATGAAGTATGCCGAACATTCTAAGGGGTCGGGAACCTGTAATGCAAATGTAGATGTCATGCAGAAAAAAGATGATTGATGATGATATGCTAACGATGCTGATGATGATGTTGATGCTGATGATGCTCGGATGCTTCTGGGGACCGAAACCCGTTCCAATGCTCCTGGTTGGTATACTATGGGGACTTATTGCCTCTGCCCACCAACTGGGGTGCTGGGATAACTTCTAGATTACCAAGGGGACTTATTGCCACTGCCCACTAGTTGCTTCTCCCAAGAAGTTGACATAAAGATGGGGACTTATTGCCTCTGCCCCGCCAACTTAGATCACGCTCTATCTCGCACTGAAGATGATACTAGGTCTCGTACTGGTCTCGCACTGGATGATGATGCTCGGTCTCGCACTGATGAAACTGATGGGTCTCGCACTGATAAAGATGATGGGTCTCGCACTGATGAAGATGCATGGTCTCGCACTGAAGAAAATGATGGGCCTCGCACTGATGAAGATGGTGTCTCGCACTGAAGAAAATGATGGGCCTCGCACTGATGAAGATGGTGGTCTCGCACTGAAGAAAATGATGGGCCTCGCACTGATGAAGATGGTGGTCTCGCACTGAAGAAAATGATGGGCCTCGCACTGATGAAGATGGTGGTCTCGCACTGAAGTCTCGTACTGAATGGATGAAGGAAAAGCTGGCTCTCACACTGATTCTAGGTCTCGTACTGAATGAAGATGCTAGGTCTCGTACTGAAAGAGGAATCTGCAGGGCCTTGCGCCGATTTTAGGTCTCGAACTAAAAATGAGTTAGGAAGATAATGGTCTCGTGCAAATGATGAAAACTGATTATTGGAGTGCCAAACATGGCAATGATGATAAGATGTATGCAATCAAAATACATGAAAGATACTCGTTCAAAACAGGAAACTGTTGGAAAAGGTGGCAATGTTGAGGTGTTGTGCAAAAGTTGTAAAATGCAACTAAAGTGTTTGTTGGAAGCTAGCCCAAAACAAGGAACTATTGAAAAATGTGCTAAACATGGCAATGCTTAAGAAAAACTCTGCTGAAAAAGGAAAGTGAAATAATCATTTCCTGACTAAAAATTTCAAATCTGCAATTTGTTTCTTAGAAAATGAACATGCCGTTGGTGGAAGTGTGTGGTGTTTGTTGTGGTGCTTGTGATAGACCTGGGACTGCGTTGTGATTTTGGATGGTGGTCAGGGTTATGACGGGTTTGATGTTTTTGTGGAGGTAAGGCTAATGACGGGCTTGAGAGTGTGTGTGTGGTGGTAGGGGCTTATGTGTGCCTGTGTAGTGGAGGTGTGGAGGTAAGGGCTTATGCCTGTGTGTGGGATGGTGGTGCTCAAGCTTTAGGTTTCAATTGGTGTTGTCATGGCAATTGTTGGAACCAACAATTGCCCCCAGTATTTTTCCTTAGGACAATCTGAGCTAGAGTTCATGGCAATTGATCGGAACGATCAATTGCCCCCAGTATTTTCTTTGATTAAACATGCGAACAAGTCTCACCCTCACAGGGTCGAGGTTTATGCTTTGATGTGGTGCTCCCTAACCTACACTCGATGTGGTCGGTGTTTGCACTCATTTCTCGCTCATGGTCATAACTTCTAAACCATTGAATTCGATATTTGATGGATTTACGCATTTGATCTGTTACTTTCACGTGATTGGACACACAACTATCAAGTCGGAAGTCTTTAAAGCTTATAACGTGGCCATAGGGTGTGATGAAAGACGACGGGATCATGGAGGGATATTTGAGGTATGTGGAGCTAAAATGGGTGACCAAAGCTGCAACTTGCGTCCTCTCTCAGATTCATCTTCCTTGTCTTGAAGTCGTCTAACTGCTTCATGTTGACGTTGTTTTTGAGCTTCTGGACCTGGACTTTTGGAGTTGTCCTTTACACCATTTCTCTTTTTTTGTCATTTGGACTTCTTCGAGGCACTTCGGGTTCGCCTTTTTGTTTTATCCTTTCTTGACTTTGCCTTTGGGGTTCTTGTGTTTCCCGGTTTTGGGCTTCGAGAGCTGTTTTGACGTGAGCTCTTTTGATCCTGTGTCACTTTGGGACCATTTACGGATCACTTCGTCATGCTGATAGCGGCATTGCTTCTTCGGACTGATGATAATGTTATCCGAGAGTCGGGCTCCTTGCTTCCTTTGGTCACCGGGTCGGACATTCATCATTGGCTGGGTTATTTTGTGGGGCTCATAATATTGAAAAGGGATATACAAAAGGCTCAACGGGGGTGCCTAGGGTTTAATGTCAGGGTTTACAAGCTTTTGGCTATGTGGTGCTGTACCTAGGTGCTTCGTCATTCCTGATAGTTGTATATCCGTTCTTTGTTACTTTTCACAGGTCTAAGCGTAAATTTACAAATTATCTCCTTCGGTCGGAGTTATACCGTTTGCCTCACCTTTGAATGTGGACTCACCGGAGTCGTGTAAAAATGACACGCTCGTTCACTCATGGTTTTTCCACTCAAGACACTCTCGTGAATTTCACTCAGAGACTAGTTCGCACGCGTAAACGAAAGATTAAAGATGACGATCCTGAACTCAGATTGCCCCCAGTATTGACCTGGGGTTTATGACAACACTTAAACAGATGTGGATTTTGGAATGCTTTGTGGGTTGTTTGGATATTATAGGGTGAGTTGTGGTGTTTGGTTAGGCATGTTCAAATTTTTAGAAACAAGAGACAAGCCGTTCCATTGCATAGTCAGAAAATGATTGCTTCGCGATCCTTTTCCTTAAAAAACTATTTTGTTTTCCTTCTTTTTTCGATGAATGAAAAATGGTTAGTACAGGAGTTGTGAAAATGGAACTATGATTTTATTTATGAATCATGAAAGAAACGTAAAGATTACAATCAGAGGTGACTGAAAACTAACTAATAAGCTACTAGGAAAATTTGAAGATGCAAGAAAACGATCTGCACACTTAGAAAAATTGGACTCCTTGCTCGAGGAGGTCTTGAATCTTGTGCTTCAATGCTCGGCAATTGTCAGCAGAATGGCCAGGCAACTGATGGTAGTGGCAGAATTGATTAAGATGCCTCCCCAAATGAGTGGTTCCTGGCCGAGGGGCCAGGGGCTGTAGCAGGTTTCTCTTCTGAAGCTCTTCAAACGCCTGACTTGGTGCTCGGCCAATGTTGGTGAATTCCCTTTGCGATGAGTCTCGGCGTGGTAAGGGTATTGTCCTAAGGTTTTGATGCGGAGATCTAGGTCGTTGAACCATATTCACTTCTGGGAAACTGCTTTGAGCGCAAGCTACTGTCTGAAGATAAGCCTTTTCTGGTCCTGGCTTAGATAATTTGGAGCCACTGCCGGAGTTTCTTGAGCACTCGAGCTCCAAACCTTCCTTATGAATCCTTTCCTCTAGAATACCGACTTGTCCCATCAACATGTCCAAACTCGGAAAGTACATAAATTTTAGCTCATGGTTGTGTTGTTTTCGCATGTTCTCAATTATCATGCGGATTTGCTCCTGCTCGTCCATTCTGGTAGGCATGGCTGCAGCCTTTCTCCTCCAACGCTTGATGAAGTCAGACATGGACTCACCGTCTTTCTGTCGAGTTCCTGCCAGATCGATTCTGGTGACCTCGAGGTTCTTAGCATACTCGAAATGATTTAGGAAAGCCTCGCAAACCTCCTCGTAGGTTTTGGTATTCATCTTCTGAGTGAGATACCAACGCTGAGGAGTCTCGTCTAGATAGCGTGCGAAAACTTTGGCTTTTTGCATATCGTTGAGCCCCAAGATGGACATTTCTCGGTCGAACATAGCCAAGTGAATCTGTGGATCCGAGGAACCCTTGTACAAAGCGAGTGCAGGCAGCTTCAGCTTTAGGGGAAGAGCAACTTCGGGATACGACGCCGTGGAGAAATAATCGAAGCCAGCTGGTTTGTTGGTTTTCTCTATGCGCTCAATCCTTTTCAAAACCCTTTTGACCTCTGCAGCTAGCTGGTTGTCAGGAACATCCTTCCCCATACGTGTTTGAGGATCTTGGGCCCTAACAGAGTCAATCTCGATGTAATTACGATTAAGATTTTCATCCACAAGCTTTTCCAGAGTGTGCTGGTTTGTCTCCTGGAGATTAGCCTTACTCCTCAGTTCCTCGACAATGGACTCCAAGACCTTGTACCCTTGCAGCACAGCGGCCAACTGGGCCTCGGTGTTGATCGGGTTTCCTCCTTCTGCCATATCTGGATTCGGGCTTGCCTGTTTCCAAGAAGTCCATTATTAGCTAACAAGAGGAAGTGGGTTGAAAGACACTAAGGTGATAATGACACTTCACAAGGTAGATCGAAACAGGCTTAGGCTGAAAGCAAGTGGGCCAAGATACCCAGGAAATGAGGTGCTTGGGCTGAAGTATCTCTCAGGCTATGAACTGGAATTTGGACTGAAATGTAAACAGATGGCTTTGATTGGGCCTGAGAGGTGACACCTAGATCTAGGGTTTGGGGCTAGGGCCCGGATAAGAAGTCTACCTAGTCTAGAATGAGCCCTTGGGCCGGAATGTGTTTGGGCCTGGAGTAAAGCACATGGGCTGGAATGGTCCCTAAATCACAAATGGGCCCAACTTTCTTTGGGCCAGAGAAGATGGTTGCTAAGCAGAAAAAGATTTTGCTTTCGGGACTTGTGAGTTATTTCGAGTTCAGATGGATTTCCTTTTTATGGGCCTAGAACTAATTGGATAATTCAAAATGGGCCAGAAGAGAAATCACCTAAGTCTAAGCTTTTGGGCCGAAGCCCGAACGACTCACATGTTAAACCAAACAGGGCCTCTGGGCCGCAAACAAATAGCTGCCAATTCGTTTTGGGCTAGGTTGATGTAGGAGAAGTTCCTATCAATCTCTAGGCTGGGTAGTGGGCCGATCATACAAGCAAACAAGGCCCACACAAATTCAACATGTCCTCACTAGACGTTTAAGTCAAACCGGGTATGGATCGATCCGGAGAGGTGCTTGGGGCGCGGGCCCAGGTCACCACAAAGGAATAGGGCTTGTACGCTATTCTCTTTGGGCTTCCCCACTCTTTTCACATCACCTGAAGGTGTGCGTCTACGGTCGGGTCTTTGACTGACCAAACAAAGGGCTAGGTAAGGGCACTGCCAGGAAGACGCTTGGGGCTAAAGCCCAGGTATTAAGGGGGTGTGGTTAGACGACACCCTCCTCTTTTCCCCCGCTTATTCACATCACCTAAAAGGTGTGAGTCCCTGACAGGGGACCCTCAAATGGGTCCCGGGGTGAAATTGGTTTGTGTGGACCCTCGCTCTCATATGATGCCAAGGTGCAGAAAATTAAAGTGCGCACGAAGGTAAACAAACAGAGTAATAAAGCCATAAATAAACATTTTCGAGTTAAGCCCTCTTTCTTAAAATTAAACAAGTTAAAATTAAGAAGTTTGTCCCCAGCAGAGTCGCCAGTCTGTGAGCCTCGATTTTAAACCCTATCCTATGTGGATTAAGTTGATTGGGATCTAGTCGGGTTTTAGGTCCACTTATAACCTAAGATTAATAACTATGTCATATAACAAAATTATTAAAACCTAAGCTAGCTCACTGGAACCTATTATGAGTCGCCACCTAATTTTAACCTAGATCAAATTAGGAAAGGAGAGTTCGGGTTCGGGGGCTTGATATTCGACTTAATTGGGTTCAATTACTTTCATTACCCTCAAGAGTCGTTTTTCCTACTTAGTTTATTTACGGCTTATTACGAGTCGTTTTAACCTAAGTGCGCAAGCTTCTGTTTTTTTTGTTTTTAGCGTTTTTTGACAGAAAATTAAAGTGAAATTGAAAGCTACCTAAACTAGGGTTTCGGAGGCAGAATTAGGTCAAATTTTGCTTACGTCCGTAGCCACGGACCAAGAGTCCGAGACCACGGACCCCAGTTAACCTAAATATGCAGAAAAGTCGAAATTGAAGGAAAACAAAAATTTGCAAAGTCCGGGGCCACGGACAGGCTGTCCGTGGGCCCGGACATCGTTAGAAAAACCTAAGTTTTGAATTTTTAAAATCCCGCCGCCGTCCGTGGGTGTCCGTGGTCTCGGACAACGCGTCCGAGGTCCCGGACCATAGGTCCGAGGTCACGGACCACCCACGGACAGGGGTTTTCAGAAGGTTCCCGAGGGTGTTTTGAGCTCAAATTTTATGGGTGTGTAGCCTGAAAGATTTACAAGTCGTTAGTGATTGAAGGTTTTCAATTTGAACTCGAATTAAGCACGAAACTTTGTAAACAAGTTATTGGACAGAAGCTTAAACAAACGTCAATACAGAAGCGTAAACAGGTTGGTTTGAACCCAAACTTTGACAGAGAGTTAACAAGGTCGTGGGGAATCAGAAAAGTGGGATTGTAACCTGTTTTACCTTCGAATTCAAGATGATTCTTCACGTTGGGATTCTTCGGAGGCTCCGATGATGCCGGTTCCGGATTGAATTCGACCCGGGCTTCTGGTTGTTGATTGTTGATGATGTTCTTCACGTTTTGGAGGTGGTTTGGTTGATGTTTGATGATTGTTGATGTGTTAGGAGTTGAAAAGTGTGTTTAGGTGGTGATTTCGAGAGATTTTTGATGTGATTTTGGTGCTTGGATGTGTAAAAACGTGAGGAGAATGAGACGGCTAGGTTTTCTGGTTGCTTAGGGTTCTTGAGGTTCTTCTTTGATCATGGGATAAGGTTCCTTATATAGACCTCTTTAAAGATAGAAAAATCCGGTAAAAACCGAGATTTACCGACGTTTTAGCTCAAGGGCTTCCAAAAGGAATTTGATTATGAAATTTCACACATGGGTAAAGGATGATATTTCTGATTTTTCTAAAGTGGAATCGAATTTTTTGGATATTGGAATATTTTTAAATTCAATTTCTCGTCAGATTCAATCAGAAATTGCTAGAAAATTATTGGAAATTCGAAAAATCAAAATTCCAACGCCATTATGCTTAAAATGTCATCCTCTATCTTGGGTAAAAATTTCAAAGCATTTTGAATTGATTTGACCCTTTTTTGGAGGAGAGAGAAAGCCTGTAGGGGGCTTAGGAGCCTTGAAAAATTACGAAAATGGCCCTGGAGATGACTAAGCTGTCCCTAGCACTCTGAAATGTGCCGATCGATCTGGGAACCCTCACTACTAGCCTATTAGAAGAGACTCACCTCCGGGGGGTTGAAATTTTGGGTATAACAGTATGGCTCCAGCTGAAATGACAGAGCTCAAGGAGCATCTGAGAGACCTACTCGACAAGGGATTTATTCGCCTGAGCGTTTCACCATGGGGAGCACCAGTCCTCTTTGTGAAGAAGAAGGACGGTAGTCTCCGCCTATGCATCGACTACAGAGAGCTGAATGCAGTTACGTGAAGAACCGTTATCCTTTACCCCCGTATTGACGATTTATTTGACCAGTTTGAAAGGAGCAGATTCTTCAAGATTGACTTACGATCCGGTTACCATCAGATTGCTATTCGAGAGGGTGACATTGAGAAGACCGTATTCCGAACCAGATACAGTCACTATGAATTCACGGTCATGCCGTTTGGGTTATCCAATGCACCATCCAAGTTCATGGATTTAATGAACCGCTTGTTCCGGATCAGTTGGACAGTCAGTAGTAGTCTTCATCGACGATATCCTAGTGTATTCGAAATTGAAAGGTGAGCATGAAGCCACCTGAGAAGTGTGTTGCAGACATTGTAGACAGAATCTTGTATGCCAATTCTCTAAGTGTGAATTCTGGTTGAACCAAGTTTCTTCTTTCCTTGGTCATGTTATTTCCAAGGCTGGGATCGCCGTTGATCCGACCAAGATAGATGTAGTGCACACCTGGCCTAGGCCGAAGACAGTTACCGACATCCGTAGCTTCCTCGGTTTGGCAGGATATTACAGGAGATTTGTGAAGGACTTCTCCAGTGTCCTCGAAGCAGATGACTTCCTTGATGAAAAGGATGCACCATTCGAGTGGAAAGTCGACTGTGAGAGTTCTTTCCAGAGTCTCAGGATTCTCTGACATGTGCACCAGTCCTGACTATACCAGACGTACAGATGGTTTTGAGGTCTACTGCGACGCATCCGGAAGAGGTATGGGTTGTGTTTGAATGCAATATGGCAAGGTCGTAGCATAGCCGTCCCGACGCTGAAGAAGCATGAGATAACTACCCTACCCATGACTTAGAATTGGGTGCCATTGTCTTCGCACTGAAGATTGGTGACATCATTTGTATGGGTAAAGTGGACAATTTATTCTGACCACAAGATTTTGAGTACTTGTTCACTCAGGAAGGATTAACATGAGACAAAGAAGGTGGTCGAGTTTTCTAAACGATTACGACATCAACCTGCAATCTAAAGAGGGTAAGGCAAATGTGGTAGCTGACGCACTGAGTCACCGAGCACACTATCTCCATTCGCTATTCTCTCATTCTAGGGTCAGAAGTATGATTTCCGACTCCACGATGATGACCTGATTAGGCTGAATGGTCGACTGTGTATTCCGAGGAGTAGCGCTGAGCTGAAAGAGCGCATACTGAGTGAATCCCACTGTTCTACGACTTCGATTCACCCTGGAGCTTCAAAAATGTATAAGGACATGAAACGTTATTTTTGGTGGACTGTATGAAAAAGGATGTGAATGATTATGTTGTAAGGTGTCTCACTTGTCAGAAAGTCAAGTTTGAGCACCGACGGCCTGGTGTATGGTACAAGCCATGCCAGTGCCTGAGTGAAAGTTTTATGATATCTCCATGGACTTTGTAGTAGGGCTTTTCCGCCTAAAGGGGAGGTCTGAATATGATTGGGGTCGTTGTTGACCGACTGGCCAAGGTGGCCCATTCATACCGATGAAGGACCACCTGGAAAGTGGCAGGCTAGCAGAGCTCTTTGACCGAAGATAGTACGGCACCAAGGGGTACTGAAGACTATCGTGTCTGATAGGGATACGAGATTCCTCTCGAGGTACTGGAGAACTACACGGGAAGCGCTTGGTACCGAGCTGAAGCTAAGTACATGTGTCCACCCATAGACAGATGGTCAGAGTGAGCGCACCATCCAGACACTTGAGATAATGTTACGTGCATGTGCACTCGACTTTCAGACCAGCTGGATTGATAAGTTACATCTGATTGAGTTTAGCTACAACAATAGTTACCATGCTTCGATCAAGATGTCTCCCTTCCAGGCTTTGTACGGTAGACCATGCCGCACGCCATTATGCTGGGATAAGTTGAGTGAGACGGTCATTATAGGACCAGAGTACCCGGAACAAGTACAAGCAGAAGTACGTCAAATCCGAGCTAACATGAAGGCAGCTCTGGATAGGCAGAAATCATACGCTGATGTGCGCAGACGTGACCTGGAGTTCGCCGTGGGCGATCAGGTATTTCTTAGAGTATCCCCTATGAAGGGAGTGTTTCCTTTTGGCCAGAAAGGCAAGTTGAGCCCGAAATATGTGGGGCCTTATGTTGTGACGGAGCGGATAGGCCCGGTAGCTTACAGGCTAGATTTTCCTGTTGAGCTGGGCAAGGTATATGATGTATTTCATGTGTCCCAGTTGAAGAAATATATGTCTCATCCGTCTCATGTACTTCAGCCCGAAAGGCTAACGTTAGAGCCTACCATGCGATCAGTGGAGACTCCCGTACGTATTCTGGACACTAAGACTCGAGACACTCGCCATAAGTCTGTGAAACTGGTGAAGGTCCTCTGGTCTAACCAGACGTTGAGGAGGCCACTTGGGAGCTGGAAGATAAGATGAAGGTGAAGTACCCATCGTTGTTTACTTCTTAGTATTTGTATGTATAGGGTACGGGGTGTACCCCTTTTAAGGGGGGTAGAGCCGTTTTGTTTCGGTTGTGTATGTACGACACGTGTTGTAGTACATTGCCTATGTTGTTGTATTATAGACCTTAGTGTCTAAGTGGTGTTTTGTTACCGGGACGTTGAGCTCGATGTTACATAAAGAATGGTTGTATGAAGGTGTTGTTTTAATAAGTAATCCTTGTGTTCTAAGAGTAAAAATGCGTAGTGTGAACTTTGGGGACAAAGTTCTTTTAAGGGGGTAGATTGAAATACCCCAAACCTTTATATGTTGTTTAAATACTAAAATATGGTATAATAAGGCTAAAAAGTGCCTTAGAAACATTAGTGAACAATTTAAACCATAGAAAACACTATAAAATACCATAAAGGCAATTAGAGAAAAAATGTGCTCTAAGCTTGGGATAACCTTGGTTTAGACTCTAAGAGCCTACCAAGACCTTATTTACATGTTAATGAAAATGTTAAATCAATTACCAAAGAAAACCAAGCTTGAAAACAAGTTAAAACATAAAATGTGCATTAAGGAGTCTTAAAGCACATTTTTGAAAAATTGTCTTGTAAATGGGTTTTGAATGGCTATATGTCCATCATTACTCTTTAATTAACATGTGTACTACTTAGTATCACATTAGGAGGTCTAAATCAATGGGAAATCAAAAATTTCACAATTATGTGTCTTGGTTAGTGAATAGTAACCAAATAGTGCTAGCTTAAGACATTAGTCAATGTAAGTCAACTAAATGGTCAACAAAGACCATAAAACACCCGATTTGACTAAGGGGGCCGGTTTTCAAGGGTGACTCACCACACTTAGTTAACTAAATAATAAAGAAAGCAAAAAGTAAGTAAAAACACTATTCACCTTTTCACTTAAATATCTTTCAAACTTACCTCTCTCTTCATTCTCTTCTTCCTTTCTCATTTCCCACCGTCTTCATCCTCTCCTCCCTTTCTCATTCACGGTTTTGCTACAGCACAAACACTACCTCCATCTTTGATTGTCCATATCTCCTAGCTCCATGCTCCAAAATTAATTCCAAGACCACCATTCTCTTAGTTTAGTCAAGCTCTACAATCTTGTCTTTTCAAATCTCCAAAACCTTCATTTCGGTGCCAAGAGGAATCACCATGGAAGGAGCTTGAACTCATCTTTTTACATCTCATTGTTCTCCTTTGCTTCAAGGTAAGGAAACTCAAAGAAAAACTTCATTTCCTCTTGTTTTCATATGTGACCGAAAATCACCTCTTCATGGTGTTTTCTTTTGATCATTCTTAGCTTCATTCCAATCTTCAAAGGGCTTGGTGGAGTCCTCTCTTGCTACTTAATCCAATTCCCATTCAATTCTAAGGTAAAACATTCATTTTTGTGTTTTAAGAAATTATGTAACCTAAGGTGTATTAATGAGTATAAGCTTGAAGCTTAATGCTCATTGTCTTTACTTGTGTATGGATAGAAGGTTGACAAGTAATCGAGTTCCTTGCTAATCTTCCATCCAAGGAAACAAGAAAGAAGTTGGAAAGAAAAGAGGTAAACAAACTAACCTAAAGTGCTTTAGGAAAATTGAACTTTAAATACTTATTAAACTACCTAAGGAGCCAATGGAAAATGAGCTAGAAAATTATCCTCAAAGAGGCTATTAAAGGCATATGAAATGATGTGTGTAATTGCAGGTCAAAGACAAATATAATGTGGGAAATTCAGTGTTTATGGTTTATGCAATTTAAGGGCCTAAGAGCCATGCAATTTAAGGGCCTAAGTGCCAAGCAATTTAAATTATGCACTATATTGTGATGTGTAGTTTAAGGCTTAGATGTGTGTAAAGAACATTTTTATGTGAATAAATGTTCTTGAGTGTTTAAAGGTGAAAAACCTTGTGTTTTGGGTGTAAGGAAATACTAACAAGCTATGTCAAATTTGAGTAGAAAGTAAGAAGTTTAGGTGTTTAAATGATGTTTAGTGACCTAGGTTGTACTAGGAATTGTAAAGGTTTAAGTTTGTGAAAGGAAGGGAATTGAGGTGTTCTAGGTGTTAAAATGCATGGGCATTGTCTTGAGGAATCTAGTGTTCATTAGGTGATGATGATACATCAAAGTCATGGTGGAAAGTAGTTAAGACTAGAGAAAATTGTTGAACAAGAAAAGAATTGTGTTTGTGAGAGTATAAGTGTGTATTGGAGGAAAAATAGAAAGAGCTTGTGTAATAGAGGTTTCTGAGTAAGAATAATGCTTAAGGAGAGGTAGTATAAATAAGGTAACATTTTGGTTAGTTGGTGTTGTAGGCATAAAACTACCACTTAGAAAACTTAAGGAAAAATATCACAAGTGTTGGTGAATTTTGTAAGGAATTGAGTGATGGATTTAGACAAGAAATTATAAGAGGTTTGAGGTGCCAAATTAGTGTTAAAACATGCTAGGATTTATGTAGAAACATTGGGAGAAGGTTAGGTTTGGATTGGAGGTTGAAAAGTGGCTGAAAAACAATGTTCTCGAGTGGTCCGGGTTTGCAAATCGGTACCTAAACCCGGACCACCCCAAAAACATACCCGTGGATTCAATTCTGTATGTGGTCCGGGTTTGTATCTCGGTACACAAACCCGGACCAGGTGAAAATGTAGGCAGGGAGTTAAGGGATGAGTTGGTCCGGGTTTGTAAACTCGGACACAAACCCGGACCACCCTAAAAATGTTCCAGAAAGTGTTTTTAAGCATTTCCAAGGTGGGGATTTGAATGTTAATGATAATATATGATTGTTAGGACATGTTTGGTGACTTTTAATGACCATTAGTGTAACACCCCATCCCTAAATACAATTATCGTCGCCCTAAGTCCATCTCGTACATTAGCAACACAGCAGAAAAGTTCTACTAAATTGGTGTTACCGCCGTTAGTCACCCATGTGACTTACTAGGCCTATTCTCTTAACAAGTCACGGTCTGACTAACCGGATAATTACTCGAGCATCTAAAACATTACAATTCATAAACCACAACTTTTACCGAGTATCTCATATCCTAATACATCATACTAACGTCTCATCAATATACTAAACGAGTGTACATGCACAACTCGTGTAACAAATGTAAAAGCAACCCGAAGTACTCTACCCGCTCCCACTCTCAGGTTGAGTCCTCGTCTGGCACCTACCTGCAAAGTTTAAATCACAGGCCCCAAGGGGCTCAGCACATGGCTGGTACAGAAAACGTGCAGCCCACAAGCTAGCAGGGTTACACACAACTACTTTGCCGTAAACATGCAATTGTTTATTCATACAAATAATAATAAGAAGTACGATAACAAACAACACATTTATGTGAATCATTCACAACTCAAATAAATCAAACGTCGTAATGGACGCCCATTAATGAGTAAGTTAGATCCCTAACTCCTGAGGCCTGAGAATTGTTTAGTTCTCGTGTTTGACCATACCTTATAAGTGTCAACCGTTCTCTTAATAGAACTGGTTGTTCTCTAACTGAATTGTTTATTTTGTCGGGTCAAGGTAACCCTAGCCAATGAGTTATTAGCTCCATTGGTTTAATAAACATTAATTCTTAAGTTATGAGGGGTGTAGGCTTGACCCTCCTGCGCCTCCTGAATTTGCCTCCCTCCTCGAACTGTTCACTCGAGCTGGTCAGGTCAGTTTGTCGACCCTAGGCGGAAGACAGATCTGATACAGATGTCGACCTCTTAACCTGAACATGCATGACCGGAGTCAGTCCCAGATTCCTCTTCTCCCAAGTTCCAGTTAGCTGAAGTCTCATTGACAATTTGTTAGTTAAACCTCTCTCGGTATTAACCAACTAATAACAGGGAGTATTTATAACCTTATACAATTGTTATTAAACATAGTTAATGAACAAGCTCTGAATCAAATCGTGTTAGTGTACAATGTACGCACAATAACAATACCATAAATCGGTTTTATGCTTAATCCTGTTTGGTCGTATCACAATAACACATAGCACACAAACCGAGGTAGACCTCGTTAGCAAACAAGCTACAAGAATCCCATACCGTACACCAGAGATTGGCTAGCTCTTACTCCCACGTTCGCCTAATCCGTCGAACGCCTCTAACTATCTAAATTTGTAATCCGAACTAGTATTAGTATCCTGTGTCTTAGAACTAGTTTGGTTCTCCTTTCAACTTAAACCTCTTCCTAGGTTAACCCGGGTATAATAGTATACCGTTAAACGGGTTCGTTCATTTAGGAGCATTTTCAAGCTCAACTCTAATTCATTAACATACTAACGTCGTTAGCAGTTATTTAGTTGCACAGTTAGCAACTTTAGACTTATACGGACCTTGTATTAGGTTTTAGTATTTTTCACTATTCATCCATATTTCACTATTCATTTATACGGTCTCGTATTCCACTATTTATTTATACGGCCTTGTATTTTACTATTCACCGTATACGTATTTTACTATTCGTGTATACGTCTCGTATTTGACTATTCATATATACGTAGTTACTATTTATGTATACGTATTTCCTATTCATTATACGTATTTACTATTCATGTATATGTATTTACTATTCATGTATACGTATTTACTATTCATGTATACGTATTTACTATTCATGTATACGTATACTATTCACATATACGAGTACTATTCATGTACACTAAAATTTTTCGTATACGTCCGTATGATACGAAGTATCATACGTATTTATTTCTTTTTCCAATATAACTTGTACTTTTAATAAAAATACTCTAAGTATTGATTTCTCCTATACTTATTAAATTACGGGTATACCCCTCGTATACCTTAAGTTATATACGGGTCTCGTTTAACCCTGTCTTAACTCTGTTTCTTTTACAACTTGTTTCTAAATTCTTTATTTAATTTCCTTAACCTTCTAAACACATAAAATGTGTTATTTACATTCCCTTCCCATAGTTTTCCTTTAATTTCTATTTTACTCATAATAAGTTCTAAACTTGTTATTTATATTTCAAATTTCTTCCAAAGTCTTACTTAATTAATTTCTTTATACTTTTGGTCAATTACCAAAATATACCCAAGTTTGACCAGTCTTTTATGGTCAAACCCCCTAACTTTCCATAATTTACAAAATTACCCCTAAAGTTAATTTAACTTAACTTTTTATTCCTTTATCCTTTTAATATCTAATCTTTGCTACCAATTTTATTCTAGCTCCTCTAAACATTTTATAAACTGTCATTGACCAAGTTTGACCACATTTGACCACGTTTGACCATGTTTGACCAGGGAAATTACCATTTTACCCTTGTGGTCTTTTCTTTTATCCTAACTCAGTTATGAACCAATTTAACTCCAACTAATTTCTAATTTCGTAATTAATTTTCCTACAGATTTTTTAACATCAAATCATTTTAAACATCTCTAAACCACCAGATTTAATTATCTAATGTTATAGTATATATATACCATCTTTTATTAACCTTAAATATACCAAAAACCTTATAAATTCCTTATAACACTTATAAACTCTTTATAAATTGTAAACTTAATTCTACAATTATTTTCTCATCATCTAAACTCTCAAAAATTCCATATTGACCTCATATATTTTCGGTAATCACCATTAGGTACTAAAACTTCATAAATTTTACATATTACTCTTAATTATACTAATTCCTTTAATTTAACTAAGTTAGATATTTTTTCTAACTCAATTAATACCCTTAATTTTCGTCCACCATATAAATTATAGTATATGAATTTTTCTTGTATATTATGATAGCTCATATTAAAGCTTATATCTTAAGGAGTATAAATCTTTTCTTAGATTTAATAAACATTAACTTTTAATAAGCTAAAAACTGAATATTAATCACCAAAATTTCGGCAATAAATAATAAGATGAAAAATATGTTAGATCATATATAGATCAACAATTAGAACCTTGAAATAGGTAGTTGTAGGATTTACCTTGTATATTAACCATTAGCTTAATATTTATGCTTGATTTCCTTAGAAATTTTGACAGCAATTTGCTAGAGAAATTGGCTCCAAAATTATACAACAAGATGAAGAATAAGATGGGTTAGTATCCCATGCCAATCGGCTGTAACAAAAACCAAAGAACAAGAAGTTTTCAAGAAGGCAATGTTTTACCTCGAGAATCAAAGGCACTTCTTCGTGGTTTTTCCTGAGAATCTGGGGGCTCATGAGCTATGGTTATAAAGCTATTGAAAAGAGGATTCCAACGAGCTATCAAGTTTGTTATTTGGAGTTAGGACGAGAAAGTTATGATTTCTACAAGGAAAGTTGTTCTTTAAGGCTCAAAACTAAGAACATTGAGTTTTTTTTGTGTTATTTCTTCAAAGAGAGGATGAGCTACGAATTTGGGAGCTCTCATATGACAGGTAAGTGTCTGATTAATGATTCACTCAGGGGACAAGATGATTTGGCAATTAAAGAAAGTCTTGGTGGTTGTAATAGTAAAAAGTAAGCAAAATTGAATTTTAACACCTTTAATGACTCATCATGAAGTAGGCAGCCTTAGTCACGATTTTGTCTGATTATTTTTTGTTTCTTACTTATATTTATGTAATATTATATGCCTTAAACTCGTTCATAAGGACTTATACCATGTGTTAGGTATGTTACATAGCCAAAAATGCCTTAAAACACCATTTTATGTGCTTTCGGGTTCACATTGATTATGTAATTTGTTTTGGCTAGTTTAAATGTGTCCTTAATATATTTACAACCTTTAGAAACTTTTTTCATGAAATAGCATGTTGCTCATTCCAATTTAAACCAAGTCGTTTAGTGGTTTCTCCTTGACTTTCGTTAGTTTAGTACATGTTTTTGTGTGGACTTGTATACTTGTTTTATGTGTATACGCAATCGTTCATATGACCATTTTATTGTTGTTCCCTTGTTCCTTATGGGTATTTAGGCTCATTAGCCTTTTAGTTCCATGTATACATGCTTAAAGTACATTTTTCCTTAAAGCACATTTTTGTGCTGTAAGGTGCGTTTTCGGTTTAAACGCTAATTCCGCTTAATGCGTATTACTAATCTTAGAGGCATTTCACATTTGAAATCTCTTGGGAACTTATTGGTAGTTCCCTAATTTATTTGTGCTTTTTAAAACACTTTTTTCACTAATTGTTCTTAAAGCATGTTTTGGTGTAAATTGTTGTTAAACACTTCTTCTAATGTTTCTAAGGCACGTTCTAGCCTTAGTATATCCTAATTAGATAGTTCATTAATATATTAAGGTTTGGGGTATTTCAATTAGGATGGTGAATAAGTGTGGGTTAAGCGAGAAAGAATATAATAAAATTATGTGAAGTAATTAACTAACTAGAAGTCAAGTGCGGTAATTAACCGACATTACTAAATGTGTATAGGAGTTGCCTACGGTGGAAACCAATCGAAGCAGGGACCAAGGTATGGTTTTCTTGCAGTCCGTTGCCTACCGGTTTACACGAGCTTGTGTGTTGTTTATTTTTCTATGTGTTTATGACCTTGTAAGACTTAAGTCATGAAATGAGTTTACAGTTCTTAATATTATTGTGTTGGTAAGTTATGTTTCATCTCCCTTGTGTGTGTCTAACTAGACCTAAACACTTGCTTATGAATTAACTTATTAAGTTTCAATAATGGGACTTCTAACAAGTACTAACGGGGGGAGTGAGGAGTCCGGTCGTTCCGGCCACGCGTGTGAGTATGGGAGTCGATGTCATAACCTGTTCGATTCTCTCTGTATGTTATGGTTGTTTTCATTTTTGTTTTCCAACCTCCCTTTAGCTTATCCAAGGCTATTTTACTGACTCGTGTCGGGCCTCAGGGGTATACTATGTTCGGTGTGCTTGGATTACTATATTCGACGCACCTATGGGTTAAGTTAACCGTTCATCTAACAGGACGGTAACGAGTTATGTAACGAGCTTAGCATGAGTTTGGCAGCAATCTCTAGGCTCTCCGGGCGAACTGACTATGTTTTGGTTCGGTTCCAAAGAGAACCGCACTTGTTATGTTATGTGTTAAAGTTGAGTTGAAATTCTTGTTACTATGTTACGTTATTTGTATGTTAATTATCAATGCCATGTTATCATGACAATTGGTTGCGTGTATCCCAGTAGTCGATGGGATGCACGTTAGCCATACCAGCCATGAGTTGCTGAGCCCCTTTGGGGCACCATATTGTTTTTCCTATGTTGCAGGATGAGGATCGAAGAGGCGGAGTGGCTCTAGATTCTAGGTTTTATGAATTACTTTTGATGGTTTTGGATGTTCGGACCCGGGATGCGCCTGTGCTCCCGTGGTGGTATATTTTGGTTCCGTTGTTATTACAGTGACGGTATATTGGCAGTTTACAGTGATGGGATGTAATTAAACACTAGGTATTGTTGATTATGTATTTATGGTTATTAGTTCTATGCTCAGGAGTCTGATCATCAGACCGGTACAATTTGTATGTATTCTGCCTTGTTAGCCACGTGGGTGGCTAACGGCGTGTAGCATCAACCCGTTTAGTTATTGTTCTAGTTGTTTATTTCTGCTGCGATTTTGGTTAATTGTTAAGTGCGTAGTAGGGGTGTTACACCCTCGGCTTGTGTGCTGTCTATTTATCTGCTTGACTAAAACAAGATAAAGCATGCAATCGGACTATTTATCTTCTTGTGTGTTTACATTGTACTAACACACTTGACCTTGAGATTAGTTACTCACAATACTTAGTAGCATTGAATGAGATAAGAGGTTCACTCCCAAATTTGTTGGTTGGTTAATACCCGAGAAAGGTTTAACTAACACTTCTTCTTTAAGACTTTCTTTAACTAGAACTTGGGGGAGTGAGGAATCCAGGACTGACTCCGGTCATGCATATTAAGGAAAGGGGGTTGGTATCTGAATCAGGTCCGACATCCGCTTGAGGACTTGTCTTCGGACTTGTAGCCTAGAGTCAAAAGTCGACTCAGCCACCTTGGGCTACAGTTCAAGGTGGGAGGCAGATTAAGATGGTGCGGTGGGATCACCTAAATCCCAAGTTTGAGATAAGTTGTTTATTCAACCAATGGAGTTAATAGCTCATTGGATAGGGTTACTTTTGATCCGACAAAAATAAACATTGAGATAAGATACAACCATTTCTAACTAAAGAACGGTTTGTATAATAAGATTGATATAAAGATTAAGATTGAGGTAAGATAAGAATGGACTGAGATTGAGAGATATTATAACTTGAGGAGTTTCAATGATAAACTCACTTAATAAGGGAACACTTTTAAGTCGTTCATTGTGTGTGAACTATGTTTGCTCATATGTGGCTTGTTGTTTATTTCACTTCTATTTATTTTGTGTATCTAATTAACTTCATGCTATCGACAATTAGTCGTCGTAGCCCCGTTAGCTTGGAGGCTATAAGAGAATTGTACCAGCAAAGGTACTGACCCCCTCGGGGGCGATTGTTTACATTTTGCAGGTAAGCGTCCAATGAAGACTCATCTTGAGAGTAGGGGTAGTTAGACTTAGGACGGGTTTAATTTTGAGAACGGGATGCGCATGTGCAACCATCTGTTAATATTAAAACTTGTGGAGAATATGTTGGCGCTTGAGATACTTGTAAACTCTGTTGGTGTATATTTTGGATTATCGGTTGTAAATATTTAAGTTCGGTATGTTCTGTTAATTCTGACCGTGGCAAGATCCTAGTGTTGGTTAAATTCCGCTGTGACGTTTGTTCATGTTTAATTAAGATGCGACAACCACAATTGGATTAAGATGGGGTATTACAAAAAGTGGTACCAGAGCGTAGTTACGCTCTGAATAAGGAAATACCGAACATGAATAACCACCGAGTTAGGATATGAGTTAAGGTATAAGTTATGGGATAAGGGTCTGAGAAGTTATAGTGAGTAGAGTCAGATGACCACTATTAAGTATGGATCGTCTTTACCGTCTACGGACGTTATAAATTTGTGAACCGAAAACGTTGTGAATACAAGCCTAATGTGCGTTCTAATTGTTCAGATGGCAGGACGTCCACGAGGAGGCCGAGGCCGTGGCCGAGGTGACGAGGCTACTGAGATACCGGGTGGGTAGACGATCGCAGAGATCGTGGTTGCCGCCTTAGGGCATATGGGATACAGGCAGGTGCACAGCCACCACCGCCACAACCCCAGGAACCAAACTGGGTGAAGAGTCTTGCTGACCTTCGACCCATATCTTTTAAGGGGGAGACTGATCCCGCTAGGCTCGAGGCATACATCTCCGAGATGGAGAATGCATTCGAGACCCTTGATGTACCTGCTGGAGACAAGGTTCGTTTGGCCGCGTTTTACCTGAAGGGGGCGGCAGGCGATTGGTGGAAGCTTGTGAGGGCCGAGCATGTGGCCAATCCAGAGTTCGGCTGGGAACGGTACATAGCTCTACTGTGAGCCAAATACTATCCCGCCCATGTCCAGACGAAGAAGAGCTTGCAATTAGATGCGCTGAAGCAGATAAACAAGATGACGGTGGACGAGTAATACTCGGAGTTCACCGCCTTGCTACGTCTTCTGCCGAGACTAGGGTATTAGGACCAGATTCTGGTGGACCGCTTCTATGGGGGGCTGAGCCATTGACTCCGCTATGGCATGGGTCCGACGAGCTATACTACCTTGCAGGTAATGAGAAAGGTTGAGATACTTATAAGTGCTTAAGACTTTAGACCATGAGAATGAGAGAAACTAATACCTTGAAAGCAGGAGTGCTATCATGCCGCTGCAAAGGTTGAGATTACCTTCCAGCTAAGGGACGAGGACAATGCTACCAAGAGGAAGACGGCTGGTAAGAGTGCTGAGAACCAAGGGCAAGGCGGGTACAAGAAGAAAAAGTACCAGCCTCAGTCCCAGAAGAGTAAGAAGGGAAAAGTGGAGACTGAGAAGGCTGTTGAAGAGCCACATAAGTTGACGTATGCAATTGCTGCTAAGCCCCTGCGCTCGAAAGCGCCAAAGGGTAAGGAGATACACTTTAATGTGAATACAATCATTTAGTAACTGTTGAGATACAATTAATGATACTGAGAATGATCAGGTTCTGAGTCTGGGAAGGGAGCCGGTGGTGGTTACCAGCGATGCTATATCTGCCAATGGTGCCACAAGGACCACCCCAGACTTGACTGCAAGGGCAACAAAGTTGAGTGCAACTTCTGTGGGGTTCTTGGACACCGAGCTTACAAATGTTTCTGAAACCCCGAGAGTAGAGCCTTTAGGCCCGAGATGAAGGGCAAGGGCAAGACCGATCAGAGTGCTAGATCTGACGGTCAGAGGGCGACACAGCCTGCAGCCAACAAGAACCCCCGGGTAGTCCAGAAGTCGGGACCCACACTCCATATGGTGGACTGGGAAGATGAGGCTGAACCCTCATCGAGGCCAGGTACCGCTATAAACCATTAAGTAATAAAATTGCTTGTTTACCGCATTTCATGCATGCTTTGGTGAATGATTAAGTTAGATGAGATTAAGACATGATTAGAACTTAAGTAAGATATAACCTATTACCACCTTAGAAAACTTCAACATTTGCTACCCCATACCTTCAACACTTAACCTGGAAGTAACCGACATCGAAACCCGAGAGATCACGCGAGACCAATGTCAGGTTATCCGCTCAGGTATGATTTTATTAAGGGGATACCTGATACCTGACACCCTGAAATACCCCAAACTTAAATATAGTGATTAAGATAATTCCAATCCGTATTCAAGAGCCTCATAATGCTAGAGTAATATTGAAATACCCCAAACTTATTAAATATGGATTAAATATTTAATCACATTAATTAAGGCCTAAACATGCCTTAAAAGTCAACTGAGATCAACAGCGGTCAACACAAAACAAGATGTTGCACCCTTTGACTGTTAAGGGTAAATAAATACCCAAATGAACTTCTTAGGACCTAAAATTTTGTCCTAAGTATATTAACATAATATTAAACATATTATAACCGTTGGACAACACTCCAACACAAAGAAAAAGCATTTACATGCTTCAAGGTCAAAAAGGGCAAAAAGGTGCTCTAGGAAAACCTTAAAAATCAAATGACCTCTAAATGATATAAAATTGAATACCATGATCAAGTATCATGTAAGGAATACAACAAAACCGTTGTCAAAGGAAACAGAGCTCAGAAACACCTGGCGACACAAAATGTGCACTAAAACTCCTTAAAGCACGTTTTTGTGTAATCGCCTTTTAAATTGGTTTTAAATGGGCTAAAAGGTTATAATTACCTTTAAATATAATAAAATATCATATTATATGATATTAGGAATTTAATTCCAGAAATTTACGAATTTTTACAAATTTAATATTAAATATTAAAATAATAATAAACCCTAATGTGGGGCCCGTTTGGGTCAACATTGACTAAGTTGGTCAATGTTGACCATTGACCACGAAATGGACTACATAAAATCAGATAATTAAGTCTCTTAACAGACCAAGAGACAAGAGACATGTGACAATTAAATATATGCCCTTACTTTTGCATAAAATAACAAAAAAAGACAAACTTTACCTTATAAAACAAAAAAAGTGGGCTCCACTTACCTTACCCATGTGAGCCAGCTGAATTGGAGCCTCCACTTGCTCCTCTTCCTCCTTGCATTTCGGTGCTCCAAGCTGGTACAAGACAAGAGATGAGTCACACATTCATTAAATGAATTAAAGTAACATATTTACTCCATTTTCAATCAAAATTTGAATCAATCAAGCCCTACATCTCTCAATCAAGGACGGCTGCCCCCTCTTGCTTTCTCCACTGATTGAACCTTCAATCATCCAACCCCAATCAGACTTGATGAGTCATCAATTCACTAAAGTCACAAAATATTCAAAAAAATGACTTTAAGGTAATATTAGGTCATCCTCCTTCATTTCTCCTCTTCAGCCAGGTTGCTCTGTCCTTGAGCTCCCTTTGGCTCCTCTCCACCGTAGGTAAGAGTTCCAAGCACCATTGATGAGGTTTCAAGCTCTAGGTAAGCTCTTAAGGCATAAAAATGCCCATTTTCTTCATCTTTCCTTCCTTTTTCGATTGATCTACACTCCAACCTTTTCTATACATCTATGTAGAGTCATTTTGAGGTTAGAGGAAGTGTTGGTTTCGTACATAACCAGATCTAAGGAAGAAAGTTCAAGTCTTGACCATTTAAGGTAAAAATGTGCTTTAAGCTCATAACTTTTGATTCCCTTCAAGTTCGGCTGTGAAACTTTGTTCCTAGCCTTATTTTCTTCTCCTTTACATGTTCAATAAGTTGGTTAGCCATTTCGAGCAAGGGTGGCCGATATCCAAAGGAAATACCCTCTTTTAAGGCATTTTTTCCAAGGTAAAACCTAATAACAAGGTAGCTTGTTGTGATCTAGATATTTCCTATGTCAATATGGTATATCTAACACCTTGTGGTGTGTTTGATTCAGGCCGAAACTATCTTGAACTCTCCTTGCATTTTTAAGGTGATTTTTGCCTTAAATCTTACATTAAATTACTTCTTATGGTTAGATCTTTCTTGGAGACTAACTAGGCCTTGTTTGCTGTTTGAAAACATGCAAGAGAAGCTTTGGAAATTTTATCTAAGGCTGGCCAAATTCAAACAAGGAATTATTCAAGCTAAATCAAGGTATAAATCACTAAAACATTAACTTTGCTAAGTTAAAATGTTCTAAGCTAATTCTATATTATTGCCGTGAGAGAACATGGTAATAAGGTCATTTTTGACCTTAAAATGTTTAAAGAAATGGCTTAGTAAATTTATCTAAGTGATTAAGTAACATAAATGTCAATTTAAGACATTATGTGGAAGTTTGGTAATTAAATGGAAAGTGTGTGGTGAGGCCGAGAATTATATGTTTTTTGGGACATTTATGTGTAATTTATTTTGCAAGACAATGTTTGTAATAAGGCCATGTATTTTAGGCCATTTTATTTATGCATTTACAAGCTTTTAAGTAAGTTTAAGTGGTGAAAGATAATTACCGAAAAGAATGAGGGGTTATGGTGTAATTAAATTAAATTTGGGGGCTTTAGAATAATAAGGCCGAAAATTAGAGTTAAAAAAAAGAGTTAAAATAAAGCTTATAAGGTTTTATAAAGTTTTGGGGTTAAATGGTGAATTTTAGAAAGTTTGGGTACTAAACCGTAATTATAAGGAATTGGTGGTCAAGGAAATATTAAGGTGGTCAACCGTGACCATATGCTAGGTTTTGACCAAATTAGATAAGTTAGATAACTTATTTAAGGTTGTATAATAAGATAAGAATCTTATGGTAATATTTTTATAACATATGTGGTGAATATGTTATTACCGAAAACTAAGGGTGTAAAATGGTATTTTAAACACCCATGGGCTATTAGGAATTTTTAGGAATTTATTTGGTGGATTTTGGAATTAAAATGAACTATATATGTATAATATATAGTTATTATGTCATTATGACACTTTGGAGAAAAATAGATGGTGGAATGGTAAATACCAAAAGTATATGGGTTAATAAGGATATTTATAACCCTTTGGTGGAAATTGGTGATTTTTAGAATTATTAAGAGAATTTATTAAGATATGTGTATGAAATATGGTTTTAATGATATGGAAGAACTATATGTTATAAATAGGGCCAAATGGCAATTATAGAATAGCACAAGGGCTGTTCGGAATTTACAAAAAAATAACCATAGGTTATACTCTTTTATAAGTTAGAAATGTTATATTAAATGGTATATAACATGGTAAAAAGAAAGGGGTGATTTTGTAAATAAAGGAAACTATGGTTTATGGAAAAGAATAAGATTTTCTTATGGTGCCTAAGAGGCAATAATAAATAGTTTTATATAAGACTAAGGTTATAAGTTAAAGGGAATAAAAATATCACATAGTATGGTATTAGTATATGGTATAACATTACATAATGTTATGTGGTCAAAACGGAATTTAAATTAAGTTAAGGGCTATACTGAGTTAATAAGAGTTGAGAGATGAATTTTAGACTAAGGTCTATAATGTTATAAATGTTATGACAATGATATGGTTTAGATGGAATTAATATAAGGAAGGGTACTCACATAAAATAATGTGACAAACTATAAATAAATGAGATTTATAAACTAAGGTGTTTATGGAATAAACCTTAGGAGTTGTAATTATACAACATAAGATGTTACATGATATTAGGATAATAATCTTAATATAAGTTGTATAATATAATACAACTAATGGGAATAATCGTCCAATAAAAGATGATAAAATGTAACATAAAATACAAGAGTTTATGAAACTCATGGGAATTACCTACGTGGTAAATATATACATACACAAGGATAATGTATATAAGGTGGATATGTCTTTTGGTTGGAAACCATATGATTTAATGGTGGTGATTATTTAAAAAAAATGTATATAGTCATGAACTATAAGTTATGAGTTTTGGATACAATACAAAAAATAATAATATACTACAATCATGCATGAATACATGCAACTATAGGTTACGTACCTAAACTAGATGTGGATAAGATTAAAAGAAATATAAGGAATTAAACTTAACAGTTGAAATAGTTTTGACGTACGCGTTTTAAGTAACAAAACCGACTGTTTTAGAGAAACCCGTAACGAACAACTGTAGAAAACAGGGGTGAACTGTCGGGGTTACTTATTATTCGGAGATACCGGATGTAGTTAGTCATGGAGACTGACTTATAGTTTATTACCGTTTAGATTGTACCTCTGACAAGACGCTCGACGAGCTAGCGGACTACACGGAGCATAGGATCTTGCTGATTCATACTCCACCGTAATACAATCAGGGTGAACGATATGTAAAGGGGTTTGACCCGAGTTGTCCTAAGGTTGCTCCTTGGGCTCGGATTTGGTTGATATAACTTGTATGTTGTTGTGTGATCTGTGATAAGATTGTTTGTCTGAATGTGATAATTAATATGCATGAACTGTATATTTATTGCTGCTTATCATTTACTGTTGTTGAGTTAACGTATTGGTTCGTATATATGAACCTATATATATAAAACGAACTAGCGGCTATGGTGCTATCTTATATGAAATATAAGGAACGTAAGTAAAACGTTGTAGCACTATGATAATAACATATACATATTATCTGAGACTTTTATACGGAGCATTGGCCTTTCTATACGCCGCTCTTGTATCTAACACTGGATCCCGAGTTTACAGACTCCGGATTGGACTAATGACCTTAGTCTGCTGTGTTAGAAAATTTGGTAATGCGATGCGATGGTATAATTAATTAATTATGGAATGGAAGTAAAGCCAAGAGATGTGGCTCTTGGTGCGCGCTGTGATCACAAAAACGATACCAGGATGTCCGCGTACGGGTCCGCAAGTATCAAGAAAATTTCCCGTGAGCTAGAATGGCTCGTTGGTCGGAGACTCTACCGTTGGAGTGGCTACTGCCGTGGGTGACCCGCCATAATATATGGGTAACTAGAGACATGTCGTTTTAACGAGACATTGTCACTAGGTATAACTGAATAACTAAAACAATTGAGACTTACACAGTGGCGAACAATACCATGGACGAGACTAAATACTTGTTTATTATTCTCGTTGTTTCGCTTTGTTGTTCATTGGTTATACTAGTGGTTATTTTATTGTGTGTTGATGGTTGGATGGAGCCTACAAGGCCAAGGTAAATTAAATATGAACACTGTACGCTACGACGAATGTACATTGTACATTATATTGTTATTGTTCGATACGTTCGATATATAGTTGGGGATTGTGTTATTAAATGATTGTGGATTGGATGGATGGTTGAATATCTATGAATATTTGGATGGATGAATATGTATATTATACATGTTTATTTCAGTATTGTTATAACTGTAAAATGGTAAAGCATGAAACCGACCTAATAATAAGATGGTTAAAATGACAAGTGACCATTAGGGTCCAGGCCCGGCATACTCAGCGTCTATCGCTGATACTACACCATTTCAGGTTGTTGATCATTGTCGGAGCTGAAGAGCAGGAACAGGGTTATTGGAGATGTTGTATAGTAATGAAGATGGTGTATGGTCTTATGGTAAGGTTATGTATTTTTCAGGATTGGGTAGACGCTCACTGGTCGAAGTTTATGGATTATGGATTTAGTATGATGTATAGGAATTTCTCGTTATCACTGCGGTTAGCAGTTTACTTGTATTGGAAGTTGGATGTAGTTTGGCTGCGTTGCTCGCATGGGCGAGTAACGGCCGGTGACACCCGAGTGAGTTTTGTAATTGTTATTTATTTTTCCGCTACGAGACGTTTTATTTATTGCTACGTGAGAGATTATATCGTGATTATTGAGAGGGGTGTTACAAAAGTGGTATCAGAGCGGAGTACCGCTCTAATGACGAGAAAGTAGGTTAAGACAGTGAGCTTAGGACTTGGGAAATATTGGGAAACGTTTGGGAAGTACAAGACGATTCGTCTTAAGAGATATTGTGTCTAGAAACGCAAATTGCGTTACAGGTTAGCCTTTAAGGCAACTTAATATCTACTGGTTGTGTACGGTAATTTACCGAGTATTTATGTGACATACTGTACTACAGATGTCTGGTGGAACTAGAGGGCGTGGTACTGGAAGAGGTGGAGGCGGTGACCCCGGCATTACAGGAGTTGCTGAGACGGTTGCAGCCGTTCTCGCACAGCTGGGTACTAAGATAGGAGGAGCACCAGCCCACCCGCCACAGCCCAGGGAAACGAACTGCCCGAAGTCAGTTGGCGAGACCCGACCACCTACATATTCCGGGGAAACAGACCCCGTAGCTTTGGAGCGTTACAATGTTAAACATGAGAAGGCCTACGAAGCTTTACAAGTACCTGACGACAAGAAGGTCGCCACTGCTGCTTTCCATCTGAAGGATGCAGCCAGCACTTGGTGGAGGTTGGTCAAGGACCATCACCTGGCTACGCCCGACTTTTCGTGGGCTGCCTTTGTCGAGTTGCTGAAAGGGAATACTACCCAGCACATCTCGAACAGAAGAAGCGCCTGGGGTCCGAGACACTGACCCAAGGAGGTCTAACCGTGGACGAGTATTACGCTCGATTCATTGGTCAGCTGGACTTCATTCCCGGTGTGGATTACTCAGAGACCGTGACGGTCGAGAAGTTCCGGGGAGGACTATTATTTCGCATTCAGATAGCGATGGGTGCTACCCTCTACACTACCATCCAGGTGCTAACATGAAAGCCATAAAATTCTTTACTTACTACATTACCAATTAACTTTGTGAGAACTTACCAAGGAGATTCCAAGAGTGTTATGAGGCTGCCTCGAGGACGGAGCTAATGCTCCAGACTCGGGAAGAGACTCACGAGGCCAAGAAAAGGAAGAACCCTGAGGGAGAGTCTGAGGGTGGAGGAGCATCTCAAGAAGAAGGCCAGAAAAAGGGAAAGTAAGGACTTATCTCACTCTAATTGTTTACCAACTAAATATCTTATAAATACTGACCCGCAACATTTAAACATGAAGTTTTTCCAAAAGAAAGGGCAACAGGTCACAAGGGAAAGAAAGGGAAAGAGCCTGTCCTTCAGTTGACCGGCCCAGCTATTGATGCTAAGCCTCTGAGATCTACACCTCCTAAGGGTGAGAACACCTACCTCTTAAATTCAAATATAATTTAACCTCTATATCAACAGATTTTACTTAAACTTAAATACTACTATCAGGCACCGACAGCCCCAGCGCCACTTTTACTGTAAGCATTGTGGGAAGGACCATCCTGGGGTCGACTGCGAAGGCCGCAAGGTCGAGTGTCAGTGCTGCCACAGGAGGGCCATAGGGAATTTGAATGTTGGATGAACCCAGAGAGCCGTAATTACAGGCCACCAAAGAATACTCAGAAGACCTCAGCTGGAGGATCTGGAGTACCACGAGGCGGTCAGAATGGCCAGACATCTACTGATGCTGGAGCCTATAGAGGCAAGGGAGTAGATAGGGCATGAGTACCCTAACTCCATGAGACCGCTGGTGGAAGACTTTGTTTACTTACTTTGTTATGTACTTACCTTGGATGTTAAACAGACTTATGTTATTAGTATATGGGAGTGTGTCGGGGACCACTCGCCATTTGTGTTTGACTTTTGAGATTATGTGTACTCAGTACCAGTAAACTTTAAACCTTGACGGAAAATATATATATGAACAGGATGTTAATGCTTACATTATCATGTAGCAATACTCAAATGACGAAGAGTCAATAAGACCGGGAATTACTGAACCAGAATTTCCACCTGCATGGCGCACTTGCTATTGCAAGCGCTATGACAATAAACTACTGAAATTTCCATCTGCCTTGCGCACTTGCTACAGCAAGTGCAGCGACAGCAACAGTAACAGCTACTGCAAATGCAACTACAACAACTACTACTCTTTTAACCTTTTATAAAAAAAATGTTTTTCAAACTTTTTCATACAAACCTTGAGATTAGAAACTTATGCAACTATGGAAGGACCGTTAGTCCAACCACTGCAACTGGGGAAACTATACAGCCACTATGACTGTAAACCACACCAGTTTAAATTGTTGGGAATTTTCAGACAGGGCTTATAGCCAAATACCAACAGTGTATACCGGCATTTAATGCTAATCACTACCAGTGATAAATGTTTAGTCCTCATGGACAAGCATACCCTTTGTAGATGCACCACCGTCAGTAAGGATGGTTGGGAAGTAAAGAGCCAAGTTGCTCAAGCTGTTATGCAATCTGCAATACATCCAATTACATGGATGAGGGGACGAATATGAACTACGGATGAGATATAATGAAAAAAAAAAGAAGAAAATGTGTTGTACTCAATGAGATCAAAAAAAAAGGAGAAACAAGTTTGCTAATATAGCACTTATTACAGGATAACTGATAACATGAACTATTACACAAAAAAAAACAAGCAAAAAGAAGAAAAAAAAAAAGAAGAAGAAGAAGAAGAAAAAAAGGGATATCCATCAAAGGGAGATTGACAAAAGAATACTTCACAACAACCGTGTGACGGACATTACCAGTTTACTAAACGAGACATGGGACGACCGCACTCCGTTAGGAGCATGTGGGCCTGACAGACTTATTTATGAGTTAGTCGGGTAAGTAGTAATGTATCAGTACGGTACCCCATGCAAGTAGACAAGTAGTGTTAGGAACGAGAAGTAGTCAACTCCATTCTACGGACAGTAAGACATACCTCGAAGATGGACGAGAAGAGCCGCAGTTAAACCAACAGGCTAGAAAAAAACAAAACCTTCAACAGAGAACAGTAGACAGTATACAGTGAAGACAGGAACGTTCAAGGACAGGAACCAAAAAAAAAAGCAAGGAAAACCCATTATGGACGAAAATATGTAGAATCCTCATAAGGATCGAGTAAACTCTTGCAATCCAGAGGAAACCTACCAGATGATATGGACATAAACGCGTGATTACGCAAGGAGAAAAGATAAAGCTATATGATAGCAGATACCTTAAGCAAGGAACAGTGGATTTGGAATGTACCACTCACAGGATAATTCGCACATCTTTCTGTTTGCCTCATTGGATATTAGCTGTTGAGCGTTTACGCCTCTGCACTCTGTATGACTGAGTGTTTTGGTATTGCACTCGTGCAGTTATTAATCTAATGGGAATGCAGAAAGATAAAGTGGATATCAACAAGAGTGTGTGTAAAAAAAACTACAACAGTGTGTTACTCTGGAACAAACCTACCAGGAGACATGGATGACAAACATCATCTTTGTGGACATATAGGCTGGTACGTCTAGTATTACAAAGACAAGTGCAAAGTGCACTAAGTACTAACAGTAGCCAATGTCATATTACATCTCAAACTGAATGTCAGTGAGAGAAGACACACGCATATATGCTAGTGATCCAAACCAGTGGATTCACAGCAATAAAAAAAAGAGGCAAATTGAGCCTTTGTTCATGGGTCTACACCTCATACGGAGCGAGTGGGCCCATAAGAATGAACTTGGGAGAGAGCACAAAAGATCAGTGCCTCACCTTTTATATATTGTGGAGCCCTGAGGGGCTAGAGTCATACCCGTCTCTCTGATATGAGGATAATCCACGAGTTGGTGAACTCTTTGAGAGCCAAGTATCCAGCGCTCCTTGTTGAGCGGCAGTTGTATACTTGTGGGGTACGGGGGCGTAACCCTTTTAAGGGGGGTAGAGCCTCTTGGCTGTGCACATGTGTGCACTAAATTTTGTTTGATTAGTATGCATTGCATACAAAAATTGGTGGTGTGGGGGCATACGAGGTTTGTTTGGTTAGTATGTGAATTATTTAGTATGCATGGCATACAGTGAATTGGTTTTGTTGGTTATGGTTGGTACGCGGGGCGTGCGTTGTTTGGTTTGTTGTGTGTGATGTACTTGAATGTATGTATCTTATGAGATACTTGTTTGAATGATTGTATGTACACCATGTGTGTAGTACTTTCTTATGCTATTTGTGATATGTATTCATATTGCTTTATAGAATGATTACATATGGTATCGCCTAGATACGAAATGAATCATTAGATATGGAATGTGGAACAATGGAATGTTATGGACACCTCAGAAGGTTGTCAGGACTTGTAGAACTGATAGGAAATGATGGTGCTGATGGATCACCTATATCCATATATGATTGAACTAACGCCACGACGTGATGGCTATGTGCTGTATAAGCGCAATACGATGTATGTAAATGATATATCACATAGATATACATTATGGGAATAATGGGTAGTTATACATTTATATATACTTACCTATTTGATTAAGAGACTTCGGGACGAAGTCTTTTTAAGGGGGTAGATTGAAATACCCCAAACTTATTAAATATGGATTAAATATTTAATCACATTAATTAAGGCCTAAACATGCCTTAAAAGTCAACTGAGATCAACAGCGGTCAACACAAAACAAGATGTTGCACCCTTTGACTGTTAAGGGTAAATAAATACCCAAATGAACTTCTTAGGACCTAAAAATTTGTCCTAAGTATATTAACATAATATTAAACATATTATAACCGTTGGACAACACTCCAACACAAAGAAAAAGCATTTACATGCTTCAAGGTCAAAAAGGGCAAAAAGGTGCTCTAGGAAAACCTTAAAAATCAAATGACCTCTAAATGATATAAAATTGAATACCATGATCAAGTATCATGTAAGGAACACAAAAAAACCGTTGTCAAAGGAAACAGAGCCAGAAACACCTGCGACACAAAATGTGCACTAAAACTCCTTAAAGCACGTTTTTGTGTAATCGCCTTTTAAATTGGTTTTAAATGGGCTAAAAGGTTATAATTACCTTTAAATATAATAAAATATCATATTATATGATATTAGGAATTTAATTCCAGAAATTTACGAATTTTTACAAATTTAATATTAAAATATTAATAAAACCCTAATGTGGGGCCCGTTTGGGTCAACATTGACTAAGTTGGTCAATGTTGACCATTGACCACGAAATGGACTACATAAAATCAGATAATTAAGTCTCTTAACAGACCAAGAGACAAGAGACATGTGACAATTAAATATATGCCCTTACTTTTGCATAAAATAACAAAAAAGACAAACTTTACCTTATAAAACAAAAAAAGTGGGCTCCACTTACCTTACCCATGTGAGCCAGCCGAATTGGAGCCTCCACTTGCTCCTCTTCCTCCTTGCATTTCGGTGCTCCAAGCTGGTACAAGACAAGAGATGAGTCACACATTCATTAAATGAATTAAAGTAACATTTACTCCATTTTCAATCAAAATTTGAATCAATCACCCTACCTCTCAATCAAGGACGGCTGCCCCTCTTGCTTTCTCCACTGATTGAACCTCAATTCCAACCCCAATCAGACTTGATGAGTCATCAATTCACTAAAGTCACAAAAATGCAAAAATGCTTTAAGGTAATATTAGGTCATTCCTTCATTTCTCTCTTCAGCCGAGGTTGCTCTGTCCTTGAGCTCCCTTTGGCTCCTCTCCACCGTAGGTAAGAGTTCCAAGCACCATTGATGAGGTTTCAAGCTCTAGGTAAGCTCTTAAGGCATAAAAATGCCCATTTTCTTCATCTTTCCTTCCTTTTTCGATTGATCTACACTCCAACCTTTTCTATACATCTATGTAGAGTGATTTGGAGGTTAGAGGAAGTGTTGGTTTCGTACATAACCAGATCTAAGGAGGAAAGTTCAAGTCTTGACCATTTAAGGTAAAAATGTGCTTTAAGCTCATAACTTTTGATTCCCTTCAAGTTCGGCTGTGAAACTTTGGTCATAGCCTCATTTCTTCTCCTTTTCATGTGGAATCTGTTGGTTAGCCATTTGGAGCAAAGGTGGCCGAGATCCAAAGGAAATACCCTCTTTTAAGGCATTTTTCCAAGGTAAAACCTAATAACAAGGTAGTTGTTGAGATCTAGCTATTTCCTATGTCAATATGGTGATCTAACACCTTGTGGTGTGTTTGATTCAGGCCGAAACCATCTTGAACTCTCCTTGCATTTTTAAGGTGATTTTTGCCTTAAATCTTACATTAAATTACTTCTTATGGTTAGATCTTTCTTGGTGTAACACCCCAACCGTTAATCTCGTCGTTACCTCTAAAACAGTCACTAATTACTCTTACTCACGCAGCGGAACTCTAATTACAACGAGGGGTGAAACAACGCCGTTAGCCACCCATGTGGCTAACCAGGCCATTCTTACATACCGTAACGGTCTGATGAACTGGAACAACCGAGTACTACTTACAAATACAATATTCAATTCATTTCTTTACTATACCGAGTCTACAATACACGGATGTCGATAACATATTCGGACTTACACCTCATTCAAATGCATAAGTAATTATAATCTAACTACCCATGCCTCAAGCAGTCCCCGTCCTACTCTCTCGAACGGTGGTCAGCTTCAAGTACCTGCACACTAAAAACGTTCCCCCTAGGGGGTCAGCTTTCGCTGCGCATGAAATTCGCATATACCGCGTGCTAACCGCGGTACGCCGACTACTTTGGGTCGGATATACATGGAGTTCATTTTAATCAAACAATGCATCATGGCAATACAATATATATGTATATCACACAAGGAATCTACATCCAATCACGGAACACGATTCCTAACTAACATAATAATGTTGTTAGTGGTAACTGGTTACTCTTAGGCATTGAGGGTTATTCCTCACTATGCCTTGTTCACTTATTCAATACCTCACCCTCTCTCTCGGGTTACTCATTCTTATACTTACCCGTTCTCTCGGGTTACTCATTCGCATACACACCCATTCTCTTGGGCTACTCATTCTTACACTTACCCGTTCTCTCGGGTTACTCATACATATACTCACCCCTTTCTCTCGGGTTATTTATACTCGTTATCTCACCCGCACTCTCGGGTCATTCATACTCAAGCTCTTGTAGATTCTCGAGACACTACAGGTCTCCTACGTCACGCTTGTTACTCTTATACATACTTAAGCCAAACTCATGGCTCTCTAGCATAGTCTTACTTCCCCGGTTTCGACCCTACTCTGGGTCTAGCATGGTGGGAAGGTTCAACTAGCTCACGGAACTCTCTCTTAGTTCCTATCTCTTTTACTTAGGTCCGACTGCTCTCGGACTACTCTCGTTCCCATACACTCCTCTCTCGGAGTTATAATAATATCATGTATATTAGTCTAGAAGCATCATTCTCGATGTTTCTAATGACTTAGGGAACATTACTCAAGTTTGGTTATCTTAGGTTTTAAGAGTTACCTTTACAATACATATACTCATACTTTCGGTTATATTCTTATACCGGGTAAAATCCTCAGATAAGAGGTCGACCGTATCTCAAGGGCGTCACATAGTCCCTTAGGTCTCTTTTACCTTTCTTATATGTTTACATCATTGGATTAACTTCAATCCTCTCGATGGAGGTCATTTATCTCTCCACTCATATTTATTTCGTGGATTGTTTCAATAAGGTTCTCTAACCGTTATCGGGTATATACTCAACCCGTACATCTCCTCTCATTTTAGGGAGTTCATATGTTTGTGTTATCGTTATACTTTATTCGATAGCTTGTGTGTGTTTGCATATTTTCGTTATCATACGCATCGTTCCGTTCTACGGATCTCTAGCCGAACGTTACTCACTATGAGTCGGTCTTTACACTATGTTAGACCACACCGGCATACAAGTATGTTAGTTCATTCAACATACAACAAGACATTCATAATCAAACAAGGGATTATTTTCATGCTTTAGTCTTGATTAAGCCGGCACACAAACACACAAATCAGAGTAACTCGGTTAGCATACGGGGCATGAGAAAATCATACCTTTCACCGGGGTTTTCACTTTTACCGTGTCATCTCACCGTCCTCGGGTCACGCACGACTCTCTGATAATGTTTCAAACATTATTATTAATACTAAGCT
The DNA here is from genome assembly GCA_023374045.1 of Limonium bicolor. Taxonomy (NCBI): domain Eukaryota; kingdom Viridiplantae; phylum Streptophyta; class Magnoliopsida; order Caryophyllales; family Plumbaginaceae; genus Limonium; species Limonium bicolor. The sequence goes on from CM041778.1 coordinate 312,142,470, forward strand.
TATACGGAACATAATTAAATGTTACTCCCGTAGTTACCCCGTTATCCCGTTATCTTGGTTTCACTTTATTAATTTGAGTTCTCACTTCTCAATCACTTCTAACACTTTCTTACACTTCCTAGGGCCTTTACATGCCACCAAACAAGGCCTTAACATCTTATAGCATCATTAACATCCAAACCCCCATCATCTACAACCTTTAAAACCTCACGGCATGATTCTGGGGGTGGTCCGGGACTTGGTCCCCACCCTAAGTCCCGGACCATTACAAGGCATAACTCTCGGGCATTATTTCACTTTGGTCCGGGACTTCATTCAGGAGCTAAGTCCCGGACCATAAGGCGGGAAAAATCTCGGTTTAAAAATGGTATGTGGTCCGGGACTTGGGCATGGGACTAGGACCCGGACCAACATAGCAGGGAATTCTCGGATTGAAAAGTGCACATGGTCCGGGACTTGGTCATGGGGTTAAGACCCGGACCAAACAAACAAACAACTCTCGGGGGGTAATTCCAGGGGTGGTCCGGGACTTTGTCCATGGACTAGGTCCCGGACCCTGCTACAGATTTTACCAATTTGACAGTTTCTTAATCTGTTACAGGTTATCTCTTAACCCTTTGATTCACCCATCTTCACCAACTAAAATCCACATCTTTTAGCATCTAATTACCCACCTAAACCTCCTTAACCAACCACCAAGTACACTCATCAATTCTAATTATTTTCACCCAAAATTCACTTACACTTTCATAACTTGTTTTCCTTGTTTTCTAACACTCTTGTAACAGATTTTGGTGTTGCTTCCCACCATTCCATACTTCATTCATTAATGCCATTACCAGCACCTAATTGACATTATCCTCACTGCCAACACACTCTTCTTCTTGGTTTGGTTTTCAAACCATTAGCCACTCATTTAACACCTCTTGAACACCTAGTTTCATCCTTATAACAAAACACTCAAACTTATCCATTCCTAGGAAATTTTGACAGCACCTACTTGCTTTCCTTAGCATTTTCACCACACTAAAACAGCTCACAACACTCTTCTTCATTCCTGTTTAATGAAACAAAACAACTACAATACTCCAAACTTCCCTCTTGTTTACACATGTACACTAGTTTAGTTTCTAGGTTTATTCGCACACATAAACCTCATTTAAACATTCTCTTTCAACTCAATATTGTAGTATCACTACTACTCAAGCTCAAGGTTATTTATACAGCCCCAACATAAGTTTCCCCAAGGCAAATAAAACTATCACAAGGTAAGCTTTTTACCTTGTTCATTTCGGTTTTCACCCTTCTTCTTCTTCTTTATCTTGTTCTCTCTTTCTCTTCTTGTTTTCCACACCACACAAGGCTATTGATTACCAACTACAACCACCGCCCATCACACACATTCAACAATCAATTTGTTTTTCCTCCACAAAACCATATATATATTTTAAGAGCTAGTTTTCAAAGTTTAATCTAGATTTTACCTTAGAGAACCCAAATGGTTGGCTTGGCAATCAATTGGAGAAGTTTCCAACACCCCACAACAACAAGGTGGTTCGGCTGAAACGGTAAGAAATTTTTAACGTGGGGAAAAAATTCTCCAAACTTGCAAAACTAGCTTGAAATGGTCTAAACTCTTACATATTATTACCTTAGAGCATCAAGGTGGTGAAGGAGAGTCAAAATCATCTCCTTAAGCTCCAAAAGACAAAACACCCATGGAAGTGAAGGTGGAGGAATCAAGACTTTGAGGGGTGGAAAACGTAGCCCTCGCCGATACGAATCTAACGGTATAATTTTTGTGTGATTTGGTGGAGAAATGAACAAGATAGAGGTGAGGCAAGGTGAGGGATGTGTGCTGTTCTGAATCGCGTGGAAGAAGAAGGAGTTTACAGAGTTGGGCAAAGCAATACGTGAAATGAGGAAGAAGGTGAGAAGGTGAGCTCTTTTTTTACTTTTTACTTTATACTATTCACTTTACTTATTTATTTATTTGTCTTGTTTTTACTTAATAGCTAGCAAGCTATTAATGGGTGTACACTTATTAATTAAAACCGGCCCACATTAATTAATAGCCCGGGTCGTTTTTCGTCTTTTCGAATTAAACGCGTTTCGTCTCCCGGTTTCGTCACTATTCACTTACCGGGTCCGTTTTCCGGAATTTCCTCGTTTAAGTAATTTTAATGGTTATTAAGCTTCCATTAATACTTAATAATAGTTATTTAATCAACTATAATTTTTTACGGGTCCGTTTGACCACTTAAAGTCACGCTTTCGGGTTTTCTCGAAAAACGTGCTTTTATGCTTAATTAGCGTTTTAATCCATTATTTGGATCCGTTTTCTTCGGGAATCATTCCCGTATACTAATTAGGCCTAACTAAGCCTTAGGAATCCATCTCGGACCCCTTACGAGATCTTATATCTCTTATTTAAATTTAATACGCATTTTAGCGTTTTTCGCTTTTCGAGCGTTTTCTCTTTTCTTTTGGTTTTATTCTTTTTACCAATACTCTTTAGGCACCATTAGGCCCTTAATAATTTTATTAGAGTAATTTAATCACCATTTTTAGATCCGGGGTATTAAAATCTACCCCCCTTAGGAACTTTGTCCTCAAAGTTGGTGAATCTAGATGGTTACTCTCATGGCGTACTATGCCAAGGTTATAATACATGTATAACCTTACTGACTCCACAAGTCAGTCTCATTTTATACTACACATACCACACACATATCACAGCATGTATAGCAATCAAAAATACTTTTTGTTCTCTCTCCATGGAATCGGTCCGAAGACAAGAAGGCACTACAGTCCTCGAATCCATGTTGAGTGATATACTACTGATCCCTCAGGTACCGGTCACGTTGAACACTTACTCTTTCTGGTTCACGGCCGTTTCATGACAAATGGGCACTTACTCTCTCTGGCCCACGGTCCCTTCGGTTCTGATCAAAACATTACACATATATATATCCTCAGGCACTCTGGTTGACTCACTCAACACAGGAACATCTCAGGGTATTCTCCCCGTCCCGCTGCCTTTGGAAAAATCACCCACTGTCACCGCCCCAACCGGTCACTTAGGACCGCCGCACGTACGGTGAAATGGTTTCAACACTAATACACGCCCACCGTTCTACCGGTCATCAAGACTTAAGGCCACAGCCATCGGCGGGTGATAGCGGTTTCAAAACCAGTTTTCATTTCCATCTCATACTTGAAGAAAATTCTTTTTCAAAATCTGTTTGAAAATTCTTTTTAAAACATCACACAACTCCAAATCCGGTTTATGGTAGTTGTATCTTTTCCTTAGCGTGATTAATTGTGACCACTTATAGGGAGCTTCAAGAATCATCCAACCCTGATGTGATCAGCATCAGTGTTGAACTATCTTTCCACCCCAATTTGTGTTCGGTTTCCCTTGATCGCTAGCAGATCAAGTTCCACCTCCCACGTCAATTTCACACAATCAGATAGTCAAACATTTACGTTTTCTATCTTTTCTCTTTCTAGTCATATTCATAAAACAATCTGTTTCAATTTATCTTTATCATGGAACTTAAGTCATCCATTATTCCCCATTTAACTTGCCTAGGCATTCCATACTTATGGCCTCATTAGTCAAATTATTACTCAATTTTAAAACATACAACATACAACCCAAGGGATGGAACTCACTCCATCAATCATCCTTAAATCAAATCCCGTGGGAAACTCACTTCCCACTAGGTTACACATCGGTTTCATACCGATTTTTACTCATTATAACTCATGTCTAATCTCACTAGACATATACTATAGGGATTCTCATTCCCCAGGAGTTTCTCTACTCCTCTTTTCATATTTATTACATACACATTACTCGCATCTCTCATGCATAATACTCATACTTACACGATGAATGGATAGACATGTTTATGTAACATGAGTTCCAATCATCAAAATAATTTCTTTTGTGCTATGCACATGGTAGTTTACGCATCTATACGTAAAACATACTCTAAGCGGTTTCTCGCCCTACCCCCCTTAAAAGGGGTTACGCCCGCGTAACCAACCATATGTTATCACTGAACATTGGTTCACTAATTCGAGTAACATGAAGTGTTTAACTCTAATGCGGTTAATTAACTCATAACCGGGTTTGGTTTTAGCCTCTATGGCTTCAAGGCGTTTATGATATACCAATTACTCACATTGTATTAATCTGTCCCTTTTTACCTTGGGAACAAAGGTTTCTCAATGGTCGCTTGGTATCTCTTACCGTATGCGAATTCGACGAGTTATAGATTTTCTCTCCAGCTCTCTGGAATCTTAACACTGTATACCTTTGTGATTATTCACATATTTTTCCCGACTTATTGTCGGTTGAGGTCAAGCTACTACTTAGCATGTAGTGCTTCCTCGTTTTATAGTGGCTCATGGATTATGTTTGTTTCTTGGTTGTGTAACAGAGTTCTTCATTCATACTACTCTGCATTTTTCCACATATCGATCCTGGGCCCTGTGGGTTACTGCCCACATTCTTTGTGCATCTTAGCCAATGGCCGCACGGTTATCTTTCTAAATTCTCACTCAACAGGCTTGTTGACATTTCTCAATTCCTGGCTCTCCCACTCGATCATCACCGCACAAGTGCAATACCAAAACACTCAGTCATACAGAGTGCAGAAGCGTAAACCCTTGACAGTAAATCTCTCATGGGATAGGAATGATTATGTCACATTACCACATTTTCTCATCAACTTCATATCATGAACTGGCTATACTCTTACAATGGTTGCTTGCTGCGTACCATGTTCTTACTCATTTCCATGGCATCCGCTACTACTTTAGCTTCTGCCCAGGTGTTCTCGCCATTTACACTATGGCTTGCCATTCACTTGGCTCAACAAAATACGTTATTCTTTACATTTCTTTGCGCACTTGCGCGCTGCTTACTCTGCAGTTCATACTGTACACATACAGTGTTCTCTACTCATCCGATTATTCTATCGGTATCTTTCTACTGCTGTCAAGCCTTCCTCTTACACTCTACTATAGCTCATATACCCCTTGGCAATATACCCATGCTCAAGTTTCACTACACCGCTCTAGCGGTTTCACATTATACATTTAGGTGGTATCCTTTCTCTAGAGGATTCACGCAACTACCACTACAATAACAAGTGGTAACCCACTCTATGATAGTGGTTCATTACCCACTGTTCCTTTTTATGCCTTTATGCTTAGGTTTGCAATGTTTGAAACTACAAATTGTAGTTAGTTTACCGGCTTGCAAGCCACCTTGCCTCGAGCCATGCTCTGTGCAGCTGTTTATACAAGTTTCTACTTCTCCGTATACCATTAAATGGTTTGGAGGTATTACCGGGTTTCCGATAAGGTTGTCTCAACACTCTTCCATACATGGAAGGCCCTTTAAGTAACTTGATAGTTGTTTATGCCCTCTGGCAATCTAGGGTATCCCGTGTTACGAGGGATCCCTTCGGGTTCTACCCGAATGTTTACTTAAACACTTATGTTCTCAACACGATGTTTCGTGCAACTACTGTTGATTCCAGCACCCTTCTCGGATTGCTCCTGGGTGTTACTGAGTAATGCCATTACATCTGGCTTGTACTTATGGCTATGTTCGGTTGCGACTTCGCCTTACGGCGCTATGTCCTTGACTATCCCGTTTAGGGTTGTAATGTCTCCCATTATTGGGTAGATCCTTGGTACTTCTAATACCTACTAGGTCTGGTCACTATTCTCTTCAGTGAGGTATAAGGTGGGAATTCTATCCCATTCATCAAATATTAATATATTCATTTTAGGCATTCGCCGTAGTATTACACTGGTATTCACCCAGTTATTAGGTATTTCCTGGGACATATCCAATGTCTGTGTTTAATACTCTGTGCCTCTCGCGTTTATTAACGCTATGTTCTTAGATCCATCATCTTACTGGATTCTTGACTCCCTTAACTTGGTAAGCTTCCTTATGTTCTTCGATTATTCGAGATGTCCAACTGTCTTTGTTTGAATTGGCTTCTTCCGTCCGTAGTATGGAGTGGGCTACTTCCCGTGTACCGTACTCTACTTGTATACATACATGGAGTATCTTGTTGATACGTTACCACTTACCCAACTAACTCATAATTGGTCTGTCAGGCCCGCAAGCTCCTTCGGAGTGCGGTCGTTCCATGTCTCATTTGTGTACACTTGTAGTGTCGGTCACGCCTAAGTGAAGTATTCTGTTGCCAACTCCTTTTGTATCGCCTATGATAATTTTACCATGGCTCTCTGGTTTGGTTTCGAAATTTGGGGGTTTTTGAAAAATTTGCGTTTTTAAAGAAAAATTTGAGTTTGAAAACAAGGTTTTCATGGCATTTCAATGCCGGTTGTTTCTTACCAGGTCTAGCTTCTCGCTGACTGGTATGCTCTTCAATACAGTGGTCAGGCCGGTAGGCCTTCCCTAAGGTTTCGTTTCACCATTCTTAAGGTTTGAGTTGCTATATTGGCTTCGTTCGCCATCTTGGTACTTTGCTAGTACTTGTCACTTATAAAGTTCCTTTTAAACAGTCCCATTATTACTGCACTTGCCGTAGCAAGTGCACGGTACAGGCGGTTTTTAGGTTAACTCATACCGGTCACGGTATTGTTCACATTGTATCTGGTGGCCTTGTCGGCTCTTTCTTGGTCCTTTAGTTGGATAACTACTCCTTAGAGCTGCTTCTCACTCATCTTGACATGACTGTCATTCATTTAGGTACTTCTCCACTCTCAGAGTTCCTTAATTACTCAGCACTTTGTTCTACCTCGTTGCTTGTTCCCACGTCTTTACTGTGGTTACTGAGGTTAAAGTCATTTAGGCACTACTTCTGTAGTCCTATTCGGGTATATCCCATAGTTATGCTCGTAGCTGTTTAAGCTATATCAGTTAAGTATTGCAACCTCTTGGGTGTGGCAGGGCGGGTGTATCTATTCTTGACTAGATTCTTAGTTGGTTAGTGTACCGATGGAGGTATTACTTAGCTATGGCGGTCCGTAGACAAGTGTCCCGGGTGTTGTTACTTTTCACGAATCCGCCTCGTTGCACTGTTGGTGCTTTTACTCCTGCTGCTGCTCGGCCAGCTAGGTTCTCGCGACTGCTAAGCATGTCGCCCCAAGCTGCCACAGATTCCGGTCTCCCTGAATTAGGATGTCTTGAACTCCCGCCATTAAGCGCGGTTATTGCCGTTCCAGCGGCATCCGTCTCCGGGGTTTCCGGTTCTCGGGATCCACCGCATGACAGATTCTGGTTCATATTGATATATTAATTTAAGTAACTGCCAGGTCGGGTTTCCCGTCTCTCTGGCGTTCTTTCCCGAGCTTTTAATGCGGGGGTCGTGGAGGGCGGGTCTGGTATTGTAGGTATCCAGATCATACTGGAAGTTCCTAACTAGCGCATCTCTCACGCTACCACTCAACCATAGCCCTAGTCTCCTTCCTAACTCGGTATTTCCTAAGCTCGGTATTTCCAGTCATCAGAGCGATACTTCGCTCTGATACCATTTTTGTAACACCCCAACCGTTAATCTCGTCGTTACCTCTAAAACAGTCACTAATTACTCCTACTCACGCAGCGGAACTCTAATTACAACGAGGGGTGAAACAACGCCGTTAGCCACCCATGTGGCTAACCAGGCCATTCTTACATACCGTAACGGTCTGATGAACTGGAACAACCGAGTACTACTTACAAATACAATATTCAATTCATTTCTTTACTATACCGAGTCTACAATACACGGATGCCGATAACATATTCGGACTTACACCTCATTCAAATGCATAAGTAATTATAATCTAACTACCCATGCCTCAAGCAGTCCCCGTCCTACTCTCTCGAACGGTGGTCAGCTTCAAGTACCTGCACACTAAAAACGTTCCCCCTAGGGGGTCAGCTTTCGCTGCGCATGAAATTCGCATATACCGCGTGCTAACCGCGGTACGCCGACTACTTTGGGTCGGATATACATGGAGTTCATTTTAATCAAACAACATGCATCATGGCAATACAATATATATGTATATCACACAAGGAATCTACATCCAATCACGGAACACGATTCCTAACTAACATAATAATGTTGTTAGTGGTAACTGGTTACTCTTAGGCATTGAGGGTTATTCCTCACTATGCCTTGTTCACTTATTCAATACCTCACCCTCTCTCGGGTTACTCATTCTTATACTTACCCGATCTCTCGGGTTACTCATTCGCATACACACCCATTCTCTTGGGCTACTCATTCTTACACTTACCCGTTCTCTCGGGTTACTCATACAAATACTCACCCCTTTCTCTCGGGTTATTTATACTCGTTATCTCACCCGCACTCTCGGGTCATTCATACTCAAGCTCTTGTAGATTCTCGAGACACTACAGGTCTCCTACGTCACGCTTGTTACTCTTATACATACTTAAGCCAAACTCATGGCTCTCTAGCATAGTCTTACTTCCCCGGTTTCGACCCTACTCTGGGTCTAGCATGGTGGGAAGGTTCAACTAGCTCACGGAACTCTCTCTTAGTTCCTATCTCTTTTACTTAGGTCCGACTGCTCTCGGACTACTCTCGTTCCCATACACTCCTCTCTCGGAGTTATAATATCATGTATATAGTCTAGAAGCATCATTCTCGATGTTTCTAATGACTTAGGGAACATTACTCAAGTTGGTTATCTTAGGTTTTAAGAGTTACCTTTACAATACATATACTCATACTTTCGGTTATATTCTTATACCGGGTAAAATCCTCAGATAAGAGGTCGACCGTATCTCAAGGGCGTCACATAGTCCCTTAGGTCTCTTTTACCTTTCTATATGTTTACATCATTGGATTAACTTCAATCCTCTCGATGGAGGTCATTTATCTCTCCACTCATATTTATTTCGTGGATTGTTTCAATAAGGTTCTCTAACCGTTATCGGGTATATACTCAACCCGTACATCTCCTCGCATTTTAGGGAGTTCATATGTTTGTGTTATCGTTATACTTTATTCGATAGCTTGTGTGTGTTTGCATATTTACGTTATCATACGCATCGTTCCGTTCTACGGATCTCTAGCCGAACGTTACTCACTATGAGTCGGTCTTTACACTATGTTAGACCACACCGGCATACAAGTATGTTAGTTCATTCAACATACATCAAGACATTCATAATCAAACAAGGGATTATTTTCATGCTTTAGTCTTGATTAAGCCGGCACACAAACACACAAATCAGAGTAACTCGGTTAGCATACGGGGCATGAGAAAATCATACCTTTCACCGGGGTTTTCACTTTTACCGTGTCATCTCACCGTCCTCGGGTCACGCACGACTCTCTGATAATGTTTCAAACATTATTATTAATACTAAGCTTATACGGAACATAATTAAATGTTACTCCCGTAGTTACCCCGTTATCCCGTTATCTCGGTTTCACTTTTATTAATTTGAGTTCTCACTTCTCAATCACTTCTAACACTTTCTTACACTTCCTAGGGCCTTTACATGCCACCAAACAAGGCCTTAACATCTTATAGCATCATTAACATTCAAACCCCCATCATCTACAACCTTTAAAACACTCACGGCATGATTCTGGGGGTGGTCCGGGACTTGGTCCCCACCCTAAGTCCCGGACCATTGCAAGGCATAACTCTCGGGCATTATTTCACTTTGGTCCGGGACTTCATTCAGGAGCTAAGTCCCGGACCATAAGGCAGGAAAAATCTCGGTTTAAAAATGGTATGTGGTCCGGGACTTGGGCATGGGACTAGGACCCGGACCAACATAGCAGGGAATTCTCGGATTGAAAAGTGCACATGGTCCGGGACTTGGTCATGGGGTTAAGACCCGGACCAAACAAACAAACAACTCTCGGGGGGGTAATTCCAGGGGTGGTCGGGACTTTGTCCATGGACTAGGTCCCGGACCCTGCTACAGATTTTACCAATTTGACAGTTTCTTAATCTGTTACAGGTTATCTCTTAACCCTTTGATTCACCCATCTTCACCAACTAAAATCCACATCTTTTAGCATCTAATTACCCACCTAAACCTCCTTAACCAACCACCAAGTACACTCATCAATTCTAATTATTTTCACCCAAATTCACTTACACTTTCATAACTTGTTTTCCTTGTTTTCTAACACTCTTGTAACAGATTTTGGTGTTGCTTCCCACCATTCCATACTTCATTCATTAATGCCATTACCAGCACCTAATTGACATTATCCTCACTGCCAACACACTCTTCTTCTTGGTTTGGTTTTCAAACCATTAGCCACTCATTTAACACCTCTTGAACACCTAGTTTCATCCTTATAACAAAACACTCAAACTTATCCATTCCTAGGAAATTTTGACAGCACCTACTTGCTTTCCTTAGCATTTTCACCACACTAAAACAGCTCACAACACTCTTCTTCATTCCTGTTTAATGAAACAAAACAACTACAATACTCCAAACTTCCCTCTGTTTACACATGTACACTAGTTTAGTTTCTAGGTTTATTCGCACACATAAACCTCATTTAAACATTCTCTTCAACTCAATATTGTAGTATCACTACTACTCAAGCTCAAGGTTATTTATACAGCCCCAACATAAGTTTCCCAAGGCAAATAAACTATCACAAGGTAAGCTTTTTACCTTGTTCATTTCGGTTTTCACCCTTCTTCTTCTTCTTTATCTTGTTCTCTCTTTCTCTTCTTGTTTTCCACACCACACAAGGCTATTGATTCCAACTACAACCACACCGCCCATCACACACATTCAACAATCAATTTGTTTTTCCTCCACAAAACCATATATATATTTTAAGAGCTAGTTTTCAAAGTTTAATCTAGATTTTACCTTAGAGAACCCAAATGGTTGGCTTGGCAATCAATTGGAGAAGTTTCCAACACCACCACACACAACAAGGTGGTTCGGCTGAAACGGTAAGAAATTTTTAACGTGGGGAAAAAATTCTCCAAACTTGCAAAACTAGCTTGAAATGGTCTAAACTCTTACATATTATTACTTAGAGCATCAAGGTGGTGAAGGAGAGTCAAAATCATCTCCTTAAGCTCCAAAAGACAAAACACCCATGGAAGTGAAGGTGGAGGAATCAAGACTTTGAGGGGTGGAAAAACGTAGCCCTCGCCGATACGAATCTAATGGTATAATTTTTGTGTGATTTGGTGGAGAAATGAACAAGATAGAGGTGAGGCAAGGTGAGGGATGTGTGCTGTTCTGAATCGCGTGGAAGAAGAAGGAGTTTACAGAGTTGGGCAAAGCAATACGTGAAATGAGGAAGAAGGTGAGAAGGTGAGCTCTTTTATTTTACTTTTACTTTATACTATTCACTTTACTTATTATTTATTTGTCTTGTTTTTACTTAATAGCTAGCAAGCTATTAATGGGTGTACACTTATTAATTAAAACCGGCCCACATTAATTAATAGCCGGGTCGTTTTTCGTCTTTTCGAATTAAACGCGTTTCGTCTCCCGGTTTCGTCACTATTCACTTACCGGGTCCGTTTTCCGGAATTTCCTCGTTTAAGTAATTTTAATGGTTATTAAGCTTCCATTAATACTTAATAATAGTTATTTAATCAACTATAATTTTTTACGGGTCCGTTTGACCACTTAAAGTCACGCTTTCGGGTTTTCTCGAAAAACGTGCTTTTATGCTTAATTAGCGTTTTAATCCATTATTTGGATCCGTTTTCTTCGGGAATCATTCCCGTATACTAATTAGGCCTAACTAAGCCTTAGGAATCCATCTCGGACCCCTTACGAGATCTTATATCTCTTATTTAAATTTAATACGCATTTTAGCGTTTTTCGCTTTTCGAGCGTTTTCTCTTTTCTTTTGGTTTTATTCTTTTTACCAATACTCTTTAGGCACCATTAGGCCCTTAATAATTTTATTAGAGTAATTTAATCACCATTTTTAGATCCGGGGTATTAAACTTGGAGACTAACTAGGCCTTGTTTGCTGTTTGAAAACATGCAAGAGAAGCTTTGGAAATTTTATCTAAGGCTGGCCGAATTCAAACAAGGAATTATTCAAGCTAAATCAAGGTATAAATCACTTAAACATTAACTTTGCTAAGTTAAAATGTTCTAAGCTAATTCTATATTAATTGCCGTGAGAGAACATGGTAATAAGATCATTTTTGACCTTAAAATGTTTAAAGAAATGGCTTAGTAAATTTATCTAAGTGATTAAGTAACATAAATGTTAAATTTAAGACATTATGTGGAAGTTTGGTAATTAAATGGAAAGTGTGTGGTGAGGCCGAGAATTATATGTATTTTTGGGACATTTTGTGTAATTTATTTTGCAAACAATGTTTGTAATAAGGCCGTGTATTTTAGGCCATTTTATTTATGCATTTACAAGCTTTTAAGTAAGTTTAAGTGGTGAAAGATAATTACCGAAAAGAATGAGGGGTTATGGTGTAATTAGATTAAATTTGGGGGCTTTAGAATAATAAGGCCGAAAATTAGAGTTAAAAAAAAAGAGTTAAAATAAAGCTTATAAGGTTTTATAAAGTTTTGGGGTTAAATGGTGAATTTTAGAAAGTTTGGGTACTAAACCGTAATTATAAGGAATTGGTGGTCAAGGAAATATTAAGGTGGTCAACCGTGACCATATGCTAGGTTTTGACCAAATTAGATAAGTTAGATAACTTATTTAAGGTTGTATAATAAGTAAGAATCTTATGGTAATATTTTTATAACATATGTGGTGAATATGTTATTACCGAAAACTAAGGGTGTAAAATGGTATTTTAAACACCCATGGGCTATTAGGAATTTTAGGAATTTATTTGGTGGATTTTGGAATTAAAATGAACTATATATGTATAATATATAGTTATTATGTCATTATGACACTTTGGAGAAAAATAGATGGTGGAATGGTAAATACCAAAAGTATATGGGTTAATAAGGATATTTATAACCCTTTGGTGGAAATTGGTGATTTTTAGAATTTTAAGAGAATTTATTAAGATATGTGTATGAAATATGGTTTTAATGATATGGAAGAACTATATGTTATAAATAGGGCCAAATGGCAATTATAGAATAGCACAAGGGCTGTTCGGAATTTACAAAAAAATAACCATAGGTTATACTCTTTTATAAGTTAGAAATGTTATATTAAATGGTATATATAACATGGTAAAAAGAAAGGGTGATTTTGTAAATAAAGGAAACTATGGTTTATGGAAAAGAATAAGATTTTCTTATGGTGCCTAAGAGGCAATAATAAATAGTTTTATATAAAGACTATAGGTTATAAGTTAAAGGGAATAAAAATATCACATAGTATGGTATTAGTATATGGTATAACATTACATAATGTTATGTGGTCAAAACGGAATTTAAATTAAGTTAAGGGCTATACTGAGTTAATAAGAGTTGAGAGATGAATTTTAGAATAAGGTCTATAATGTTATAAATGTTATGACAATGATATGGTTTAGATGGAATTAATATAAGGAAGGGTACTCACATAAAATAATGTGACAAACTATAAATAAATGAGATTTATAAACTAAGGTGTTTATGGAATAAACCTTAGGAGTTGTAATTATACAACATAAGATGTTACATGATATTAGGATAATAATCTTAATATAAGTTGTATAATATAATACAACTAATGGGAATAATCGTCCAATAAAATGATAAATGTAACATAAAATACAAGAGTTTATGAAACTCATGGGAATTACCTACGTGGTAAATATATACATACACAAGGATAATGTATATAAGGTGGATATGTCTTTTGGTTGGAAACCATATGATTTAATGGTGGTGATTATTTAAAAAAATGTATATAGTCATGAACTATAAGTTATGAGTTTTGGATACAATACAAAAATAATAATATACTACAATCATGCATGAATACATGCAACTATAGGTTACGTACCTAAACTAGATGTGGATAAGATTAAAAGAAATATAAGGAATTAAACTTAACAGTTGAAATAGTTTTGACGTACGTGTTTTAAGTAACAAAACCGACTGTTTTAGAGAAACCCGTAATGAACAACTGTAGAAAACAGGGGTGAACTGTCGGGGTTACTTATTATTCGGAGATACCGGATGTAGTTAGTCATGGAGACTGACTTATAGTTTATTACCGTTTAGATTGTACCTCTGACAAGACGCTCGACGAGCTAGCGGACTACACGGAGCGTAGGATCTTGCTGATTCATACTCCACCGTAATACAATCAGGGTGAACGGTATGTAAAGGGGTTTGACCCGAGTTGTCCTAAGGTTGCTCCTTGGGCTCGGATTTGGTTGATATAACTTGTATGTTGTTGTGTGATCTGTGATAAGATTGTTTGTCTGAATGTGATAATTAATATGCATGAACTGTATATTTATAGCTGCTTATCATTTACTGTTGTTGAGTTAACAGTATTGGTTCGTATATATGAACCTATATATATAAAACGAACTAGCGACTATGGTGCTATCTTATGTGAAATATAAGGAACGTAAGTAAAACGTTGTAGCACTATGATAATAACATATACATATTATCTAAGACTTTTATACGGAGCATTGGCCTTTCTATACGCCGCTCTTGTATCTAACATTGGATCCCGAGTTTACAGACTCCGGATTGGACTAATGACCTTAGTCTGCTGTGTTAGAAAATTTGGTAATGCGATGCGATGGTATAATTAATTAATTAATGGAATGGAAGTAAAGCCAAGAGGATGTGGCTCTTGGTGCGCGCTGTGATCACAAAACGATACCAGGATGTCCGCGTACGGGTCCGCAAGTATCAAGAAAATTTCCCGTGAGCTAGAATGGCTCGTTGGTCGGAGACTCTACCGTTGGAGTGGCTACTGCCGTGGGTGACCCGCCATAATATATGGGTAACTAGAGACATGTCGTTTTAACGAGACATTGTCACTAGGTATAACTGAACAACTAAAACAATTGAGACTTATACAGTGGCGAACAATACCATGGACGAGACTAAATACTTGTTTATTATTCTCGTTGTTTCGCTTTGTTGTTCATTGGTTATACTAGTGGTTATTTTATTGTGTGCTGATGGTTGGATGGAGCCTACAAGGCCAAGGTAAATTAAATATGAACATTGTACGCTACGGCGAATGTACATTGTACATTATATTGTTATTGTTCGATACGTTCGATATATAGTTGGGGATTATGTTATTAAATGATTGTGGATTGGATGGATGGTTGAATATCTATGAATATTTGGATGGATGAATATGTATATTATACATGTTTATTTCAGTATTGTTTTAACTGTAAAATGGTAAAGCATGAAACCGACCTAATAATAAGATGGTTAAAATGACAAGTGACCATTAGGGTCCAGGCTCGGCATACTCAGCGTCTATCGCTGATACTACACCATTTCACGTTGTTGATCATTGTCGGAGCTGAAGAGCAGGAACAGGGTTATTGGAGATGTTGTATAGTAATGAAGATGGTGTATGGTCTTATGGTAAGGTTATGTATTTTTCAGGATTGGGTAGACGCTCACTGGTCGAAGTTTATGGATTATGGATTTAGTATGATGTATAGGAATTTCTCGTTATCACTGCGGTTAGCAGTTTACTTGTATTGGAAGTTGGATGTAGTTTGGCTGTGCTCGCTCGAGAGGGCGAGTAACGGCCGGTGACACCCGAGTGAGTTTTGTAATTGTTATTTATTTTTCCGCTGCGAGACGTTTTATTTATTGCTATGTGAGAGATTATATCGTGATTATTGAGAGGGGTGTTACAAATATTGGTAAGGAAAAATAAATCCTAAAGAAATAAATAAACGCTTAAAAAGCGGAAAACGCTAAATAAGCGTTAAATTACCATGGGAGGTATAAGACCTCGGTTAGCGTAGTATATGGATTCTAAAGGTTTAATAAGACCTAAATAATATATGGGAACGATTCCCGAAGAAAACGGATCCAAGAAATGTATTAAAACGCTAAAAGAGCTTTAGCGCACGTCTTTCGAGGAAACCCGAAAACGTGACTTTAAGTGGTCAAACAGACCCGTAAAAATTATGAATCATTAAATAATAATTATTAAGCATGTATGAGGGCTTAATAGCCAATAAAATAATTAGGCGAGAGAATTCCGGAAAACGGGTTCCGGTTAGTAGAAACTGTAACAACCGGGAAGTAGTGGGGTGACATTGTAATAAAAGAAAACTTGTGTGTCCACTTTGCAAATAAAAGTCAAAAATCTGTAGAGAAGGGAGTGTGTGACCGATGGACTCCTCACCCCCACTCTCTTTATTTATTCCTTTATTGTTCCTAATACACGAGAGGACAAAAGAAATAAGTAAAAAGCAAAATAAAAACTCTCTCTCCTATCCCCACTCCTCTCTCTCACGATTTCTCTCACCTCTCTATTCTCTCTTCTTCCTCCTTGGGCGATGGCAATGGAGAAATGAAGCCCCCACAAAACTCTCCACTTCTCTCCTCTCTTTGAGTACCCAAACCTTCTCCAAATCCAATAAAAATTACACCATTGTAATCCCCTCGCCAAGGAGAACATTTTCATCCTTTCAAAAACCCAAAAACTTCATTTTCGTTTTTATGGGTATTCTCCATTTGAAGCTTGAGTACCACCATTAGAAGCACCTTCACCTCCTTGTCATTTTGAGCCGATTTTGGCTACTCATTTGGGCTAGGAATCTTGTTCATTTGCTAGACAAGGACTCCACACATTGGTTGGAAGGTAATACTCTCTTTCTAAACCCTAAAACATCTAAATTCTAGGGTTAGTTTAAGTTAAGGTGCTGAACTAGTATGGGTATGTATGGCTTGCTGTAGCATTGCCATTCTTGAACAAAAACCGAGAACAAGGGAAGAAGGAAAGAGGAAAAGAAGAGAAGGAAAGGAAAGAAGGAAAAAAAAAAACTAGCAAGTCAAGGTAATGCTCTTACCTTGGGTTAGTTTGTGTATTTCATTGTAACAGATTTTAAGTATCTAACAATGAGGAATATATGTAGTATGAGTAGTAGTAATGTAGTAATGTATTGGAGAAGATAATGTAACAGTTTTTGAAGTTTTAAATGATGTTTAAAACTTGGGACAACATGGGGTATTGAATGTGTAAGTGTGCAGGAATTTTGTTGTTGTTGTAGTAGTGATAATATGTGAGTATAGTGTATTGTGTAAACAGGTTGTGAGAAGTGTGAAGTTTGAGTATTTAAGAGCAAGTGTGTGGATTGTAGGCCTTAGAGCCAAATAATAGGACATGAGTATTGTACTATGGATTGAGGAAATATTGGTGTATTGGGATTTTGTATGTGTGCTGGTAGAACCCTTGTATGGGTATGGCTAGAATAGGCATGAATTTGGTGAGAAGGTGTATGTGTGGTTAAGTAAGAATAGAAGCTGAGCTATGGCAAAATTTTGGTAGGAATATGTACAATTATGGATGACTTGGTGAATGGGAGAACCAAGGGTGTATGGAAGTTAGTGGAGATATTTAGTAACTGTGGATTGGTACTTGTAGTATGAGGATGTGAAAGTGTAAAATCTGTAGCAAGAAGTAGTATGATGCATTGGAGGAACTAGGCGAAACTAGGTGTGCTTGGAGAGCCTAAAGTGTGAAGCAAACCACTTTGTAACAAATTTTGAAAGGAGCTAGATAATGGGAAGGATTGAGTGGAAGGTAATGTAATGAGGATATTAGTAGTGGTATTGGTAGTAAGAGTATTGAATGTAGAAGTTTGATTGAAAATCTGTAGCATAAGAAGGAAAACAAAAATCTGTAGCATAAGTAGAATGAAAACTGATGCAAGCGTTGGGAAGAAGTGATGAAGGATTGTGTAAGTTGAGTAGAAATTGAGTAGTAGGTTTGGAAGATGAATTAAGGTGATTTAGAGCATCTAAATGAGTGGTAAACATGTAGGAAACATGTGGAAATGAGTAGGAAAATATTGGGTGTGAATTGAGTAGAGTTTGGGATTCAAAATAAGTAATTAAAATGGGTACTGGGCTGGACCGACCCTAGGACCGATCCTAGCAGGGTCGGTCGACCCGAAAACCTACAATCTCGGAAGTTTCTGCATCCGACCGACCCAGGGGACCGACCCTGCCTGGGTCGGTCGAGTAGAAACTTGTAGTCGGAAATGCGTCTGCATCCGACCGACCCAGGGGACCGACCCTGCCTGGGTCGGTCTAGTGGAAATTTATAGTAGGATTTTTCTGTAACCGACCGACCCAATGGACCAACCCTGGCTGGGTCGGCCGGACTGGAATTTTCAGTAATCGAAGTCTCTGCAGCCGACCGACCCATGGGTCCGACCCAGGGTGGGTCGGTCGTGTCAAACAAAAAAAAGAAAAAAAAATGTTTTTATTATATGATTATATAATATGTATATATATATATATATATATATATATATATATATATATATATGCCTATACACATATAAGCATATGTATGTAGCAACACACCATTAATGAAGTAGTAAGTAAGGTAAGAAAGTAAGTAAATGAGTAAGGAAGCAAGTCTAAGAAGTAGTAAAGAAAAAGAATGGTTTTATAATCAAGTAAGAAAGTAATGAAGTAGTAAGTAAGTAAATTTAAAAGTATCAATGAAGGAGTATGTTAGATCAATAATAGGTCATTGATCATACTACTTCATGTATGTATAGGGATCAAATAGTTGATCCTCGAAGGAACCCGGTAGTACGTATACGACGGTGAACGGTATGATTTCTTCATGCTCTGTATCCTAACCTGGTTACCCCGATTTGTGTGCTTATGTGATCACCAATAAGATAAATGCACGAATCGGATTTATATTGCACCTAACTGTGTCTGAACTATTTGTTCTTGTTGTATCTTCTTGAACAATTAGTTTGTATAATTCATGAAATGAATGAATGGAATTAAGAAGTATGTGTAAGTATTGTGTACTTGAGTATTGTATGTATGTATGGAAATGAAGTATTGACTTCTACTAATTCCTAACATTCTAACTCCTAACTTGGGTAATGAGTAAATGGAATGAGTAGAAGTCCGATAGTTTCGGCCACGCGTGAGGATAACGAAACACAAGAGGTTGGATCCGAATCCTGGCTGTAATCTTTTCCATGGACCAATTCCCTTGAATGGGTAGCATCCTGGATTAGTGGGCCACCCTAAAGCCCGGTGGTGGTGGATGTAGTAATCCCTGCCCGGAGGTCATACCGACTTAACTGGAAGTAAAGTATGTAAGAAGTAAGTATTGTATGTGTATTGGTCTTGACTATTGTAAGTCATCGACCGGAAGTAAAAGAGCACCGAACACCCGATAAACCCGGGTGTGTAATGAAACTAACTGGACCTTGTATGTATTGGAGAATTGTATCTCAGTATTGCGTATTGGATATGTAATGGGTATGTATTGTGTATGTGTATTCTGGAAGATGGTAAGTAAGCATTGGTTGACTTGTATTGTCTTCCAAGCATGTATTGTACTGTGCGTATGTATGTATACCTTGTGTAGTATTGTAGTATCGTGAATGAAAGCATGTATGTATGTATGTATGAATGTATGTATTGCAAATGAATTGCATGTATTCGACCAAATGGTCGGCGTACCCTCGCTAGTACGCGGGGTATGCGGTTATCATATTCAGCGTAAGCTGACCCCCTCGGGGGAACATTTTTAGTGTGCAGGTACCCGGAGCGAATACGGTCAAGGTAAGAGACCGGCGACGCGCCTTGTAATTAGAAGTATCTAGTTTGTGAGGAATGGGCAGCAGATTGACTCCTAGTGAGTGTGTATGAATTTGGGAGAAGTACTGTACTGATTTTGGAACCTAGTAAACTCGGTATGCGTAGTGTATTATCTTGTACGGAATTGTGGAGTATTGTATTGAATAGAGTAATGTATCGAATGGAGTATTGTAGTATCCAGTATGTAATGAGAGTATGTATTGTATTAAGTGGTACTCGGATATTCCGGTCCATCAGACCGATGCTGTATGTAGCAGTAGTAGCCTTGTTAGTCACGTGGGTGACTAACGGCATTGTATCACCCGATGTATGTAAGTATGTATCCGCTGCGTGACTCGGGAAGCATGAGGAGATTGGATGGTAATGATTGAATTAATAGTAGGGGTGTTACAAAAAGTGGTATCAGAGCGAAGTATCGCTCTGATGACTGGAAATACCGAGTTTAGGAATACCGAGTTAGGAATTAGAAGCTTAGGGCTGTGGGCTGAGTGTTAGCATTAGAGATATGCTAGTTAGGAACCACCGGTGAGTACCGGATACCTACGATACCAGTCCCGCCCACCGCAAACCCCATTGAATAACTTGGGAAAGGACGCCAGAGAGAAGGGAAGTCCTCTCATACTCGGGGAAACCCGATCTGGCAGTTGTGAAGCAATCACACAGTAAACAAGACCCGACATATGATAGAATCCAAGAAATGGATGTTCCGGAGATGGGTCCCGGATGAACAACAATACCCGCACTCAATAGCGGTTGAATGAGCACTACAACCGTAAGGAGGCTGCGACTTACAACAGCATGGGGTGACGTGCTTAGCAGTCACGAGACCTAGCTAGTCAACCAGCAGCAGGAAAGAAGCACTAACTGTGCAACGAAATGGAAAAAGGAGTAATAACGGAACCTGAGACATAAGTCTACGGGATGATAGTACTTGAATAATACCACCAACGGTATGCTAACTGACTAAGGACATAGTCGGAAACGATTAACTCCAACTGCAACGCCAAAAGGGTTGCAATACCTGGCCAATATAGCTCAGGCAACTACAAGAACAACCATGAGATGTAGTCCGATAGGACTACAAGAGTAGTGCCTAAACAAGCTAAGGCTCAATAACCACAATAAATGTGTGGGAACGGGCAACGAGGAATAGCACTAAACCAAATTAAAGGGAATCTCCAGGGATTGGAGAAATACCCGGATCTACGACAGCCATGCCCAGATCACTGTGAAGCCACCCAAAGGATTGAGTACCCCGATCATAAATTAATAAGATCAAGGGAAGAGTCAATAAGACTATCAAATACAAGCGGAAACCACACCAAGATTGGTATAGGATTATCCGAAGACCACCAGTACCACGCACTTGCCACGGCAAGTGCAGTAAGGACAGATATACGTAAAGGAACTCTAACACACCACAGGTACATAGTAATGTATCGTGGCTGCAAGGAAGCAATTACGGGATCACAAATCCTGACACTGAAGGAATAGAACCTTGGAAAGGCCTAACGGCCCAACCACTGTATTTAGAACACACCAGTCTGCGAGAAACTAGACTTGGTCAAGACCTCAACATGGCTATGCCATGAGGAACATCTTTCAACACCGAACCGTTGTTTTCAAACCAAGTTTTCTTTCAAAACCACAAACCTTCTTTTAAAACCTTGGATTTTAGAACCAAATCAACAGAATTATGGTGAGTATCATGGAATGATACAAGAGGAGTTGACAATAGATACTTCACTAGGCGTGTGACGAACACTACGAGTGTACCCAATTACGGGATGTGGGACAACTGCACTCCGAAGGAGCTTGCGGGCCTGAATATAGTTGGGTAAGTGGTAACGTATCAACATGGTACCCCACGTATGTATACATGTAGTGTATGAAACACGGGAAGTAGTCGACTCCGTTCTACGGACCATCAGTAAGTTCAAACCAGAACAACTGGACACCTCAGGCAATTAAGCATAAAGGAACTCAGAGAATCCATCTGAAGATAAGGAGTAAGAACTAGGAAGTGTAGAGAGCACAGACTAGTCGGTATGGACAATGGATATGTCTCAAAGACATCAAGAAAATATATGACAGCTGGGAAGTAGACCCAGCCTAACACAGTAAGGCCACTGCCTAAACATGAGCACTATAATGCTTTACAAATGAGATAGAACTCCCAAGAGCAATCACGATATTACCATGAAGTAAAATCCATCATTGAAGGGGATATTAAACCTAGTCTCAAGCGCGTTATAAATCAAAAAGGAATAGCTTAACACAACACCATAAGACGGTATATAGGACAACACATGTCATAAACATCAGCCGGATGTAACGGAATAACTAACAACACCCAGGAGCAATCCTCGAAGGGTGTCTGGAATGACAACAGTCGAATGAAGTGTCATGATAAGAGCACGACAACCAGAACGAACACTCGGTTAAGACACCGAAAGGACTCACTTAATAGGAACTACCCTAGTCTACAAAAGGCACTGATCAGCACCAGATTGCCTAAGAGTCTCCTATGAACGGAAGCGTGATACCACAACTTGCCATGGAGCCAGTAATACCTCCAACCTAGGGGGTATACAAGGAGTCGAAATATGTATAAGCAGCTTGCAAAGAGCATAGCTTGCAGCAATAAGGCTTACAAGCCATCAATCAACTATGTTAGGTAAACCTTAGCGGTTGCATAACTCACACCTTTTGATAATAAGACTTGCAAGAGATATTGTCTCATATGACAAGAAATCAACAACGGGACCATCAATTCAAACCCAACATCCTGAGTGGCTTTGGAGTAATGGTCAACTCAGTGTCACTGTCACTAAAGCATCAGTCTAGTATACAGTTGACAAGCCTTTAATTACCTTCATGCCTCCCATAGCAATGGTAGCACAGAGGCACAAGAATGGTGATAACGCCAACAATGTCCTAGTCCACGCCTGGACACTACGAGAAACTTGAGGAAAGATACCTCTCATTAACAGAAAACCACCCATGCGGTGATGATGTGAACCCTTAGAAAGAGGCTTCCGTCTACCATAACAACAAAACTTGTGCATATAGATATTGCCAAGAGACAACGAATAAGGAAATGAGATTTCCAAACCACTACGCCTACGAGGGGCTGTGGACTGTAGAAGCACATCGTTTAAGAGCCTCAAAGCTCGAAGGAGTAAGTATACTCCTTAGGCACCCAATCATGTGGTGAACCATAGTATAAATACTTACATGATAAACCTTGTCATGAGACCTATGAGTGGAAACACACCACTCAACGAGAACTTCCACCTACCAGTGATAGAATACTCTTTAATTAGAGAACGGGACCAGAAAACCCTTGAAGCTTTGGGGATGTCCCGGTAATGTACATGCAAAAGTAAAACCGCATAGCTAGAGCCTATTATCAATGCTCAGCACTAAGGAGACAGTAATTGTCAAAACAATCAATGAGTGTGCATATTGCACACCATGAATGACCGGCGCTCAAGAGAACTTGTAACCCGATAAACCACTTCATCTTTGGTCAACCAAGTTATTTGGTAAACTATATCATGAATGAGGAAGTAATGTGAGGTAAGCTAACCTACACATGAAACCTAAATTGAAATAAAACATCCCCACAATGGGAAGATAATAGTATTGCGGTATACTACGACAACCGTCATACATATGACTAGGAACCTCCTAGTGTTTGTACACCATAAGGAAATGGTGCCAACGATAATGGCAAGGAGTAAAGGTAAGCTACCACAGTAACGGAGACCGTAAAAACGATGTTGTATAGTGAGTAAGAATACGGTGCGCAACAAGCGACCGGAATGAGGAAGTAGTTGGACAATGACACGAAGTATAAGTATGAGATGACAAGCAGAAATATTCATCCCTATCACATAAGTGATTTACTGCCAAGCGTTTACGCCTCTGCACTCTGTATGACTGAGTGTTTTGGTATTGCACTCGCGCAGTAATGATCTAATGCGATAGCTAGGAATATGGGAAATGTAAACCGTAGTAAACCCTTCTTTCACCAACAACATGGCATAAGCCAGTCAAGCAAGCTTAGCAACAAACCGTGCGGCCTAAGGCCAAAGAAGCACGAAGAGTGTAAGCACACTAACAATCACAAGATGTGAATTCCATTGGAATAAAAGGTGAAAGAAGACTGAAGAAGGTCACTTGGACCGACGCATTGAGAATGCAAGGTCATACAAGCAAAGAACACTTGTACTGAACCAGAAGAACTGGTATTATTCTGAAGCTAGTAACAACAGAGGAAGCACTGCAACTAGGTAGTGACTTAACCTCGCCCGACAACAAGTCGGAGGAACTTAGGGAATAATCGTGGGAGTACGAATAGTACGTGTAATAGATTACCAGAGAGCTGGTTAAAATCTAAAACTCATTGAGTTCAAACAACGGTAAAAGAATACCACACTGTTAGTAAACCTTATTTCCATAATAGAGGGATAAAAAGGTGATGTATAGCACATTAAGGATAACATGAAGGGTGAGTAACCCAAGTTATCAGGGTCGCGCAGCAGAAGCTAGTGGGCCCTAGCTAGGAAATGTAATACACCTAGTAAGTATGAAAGAATGGCTATTAATGCCTTGAAGCCTAATAGGCTAGAACTGAATTAATTATGAGTTAAATAAACTCATATAGGAATCCTCGGTGCAAAGACTAAACCATTGGTATGGTTAAGACCCTTTGACCAGAGCATATTGTATAGTATATCGTAGTGAAGCTAAACGCTTCAGATTGCCCAAATCGAGTAAACCAATGTTTAATAGTAACATATGGTAGATTACGTGGGCGTAATCCCTTTTAAGGGGGGTAGAGCGAAACCGCTTAATGTAAGTTTCATGAACAAAACACAGAAACTATAATGTGCATAGCACAAATGAGAATCGAATTGATGATTGGTACTTATGTTAAATAAACATACGTATTCATTCATATTGTAACTGTGGTAATCGGGCACAAGAGATGCGAATACCATAGGATGAATATACCCATCTTGTAACCCCAGTGTAAAAATATTAGTAAAGAGGAGTATAGTAACTCTTGGGGAAACGATAATCCCTGTAGGTGCGCCTATCTGAAGTTAGACATGGCATTACGATGCTTGAGTCGGTAAAAACCGATGTATAACCTAGAGGAAATTGAGTTCCCTAGGTGATTGTCTTGAGACAATTGAGAATGAGTAGTGGACGGAGCTCCACAAGTATTGTATTCTTAAAGAAGTAGTACGGATCGTCTACGAGTAGTAGAGGAATGTAGCCCACAAGTGGTGTATTCGTAAGTATGTTATTGGAAGTAAATTAAGGACAGCTGAATTTCATAAGTATTGTATTCCCTAGTCAGAATAGTAGAGAAGATTGATGAAATGAGCATTTAGGCATCGAATTCCGAGGAAAGTATTTGGGAAGTAGATTGAGAATGGCTGATGGACTGAATTCCATCCTTTGGAGTTGTATGAAATTGTAATTACGACTAGGAAGAGTAAAAAGGTAGAAAATGAAAATGATTGAATTATCTGTTGTTTGAAACGGATGTGGGAAGTCGAACTTGATCCTGATCAGATCAAGGGAAGCCGAACACAAATTGGGGTGGAAAGATAGTTCAACACTGATGCTGATCACATCAGGGTCGAATGATTCTTGAAGCTCCCCTCAAGTGGTCACAAGAATCACGCATAGGGTAGAAGCAATAAATACAAACTGGAATTTGGAGTTGTATGCTTTGGAAAATTTCTAAGTAGTAGTTGCGAAAGAATTTTTCTTAGCCTGAAGATGAAGGATTTGCAAGAAGCGTATGCCTGAGAAGGTAGTAGAGTATCGTATTGTATTATTCCAAGGGCAGCGGGACATAGAAGAGTCCTGTGTCTAGATGACCTGAGTGCCTGCGGGATTGTAACGTGTATTGCATTGCTTTGGGGATAGCTTTGCACTGTATGTATGTATGAACCTTGTAATGTGGAACCAGATGGTTGGATGTAATGCGGATTGGAGTAATTATTGTACGTTGGTAAGGCATGGAAAGTAGGAATCTTGAGTAATGGATTGAGGAGTTGTAAGGAGGAAGAATGTACGACGTCTGGCATAGACAAGTATGAATGAGCAAGCATTGTAACCCTATAACCTTGAGCAACTTTGAGGACAAAGTTCTTAAGGGGGGTAGATTGAAATACCCCAAACTTAAATATAGTGATTAAGATAATTCCAATCCGTATTCAAGAGCCTCATAATGCTAGAGTAATATTGGTAAGGAAAAATAAATCCTAAAGAAATAAATAAACGCTTAAAAAGCGGAAAACGCTAAATAAGCGTTAAATAACCATGGGAGGTATGAGACCTCGGTTAGCGTATTATATGGATTCTAAAGGTTTAATAAGACCTAAATAATATATGGGAACGATTCCCGAAGAAAACGGATCCAAGAAATGTATTAAAACGCTAAAAGAGCTTTAGCGCACGTCTTTCGAGGAAACCCGAAAACGTGACTTTAAGTGGTCAAACAGACCCGTAAAAATTATGAATCATTAAATAATAATTATTAAGCATGTATGAGGGCTTAATAGCCAATAAAATAATTAGGCGAGAGAATTCCGGAAAACGGGTTCCGGTTAGTAGAAACTGTAACAACCGGGAAGTAGTGGGGTGACATTGTAATAAAAGAAAACTTGTGTGTCCACTTTGCAAATAAAAGTCAAAAATCTGTAGAGAAGGGAGTGTGTGACCGATGGACTCCTCACCCCCACTCTCTTTATTTATTCCTTTATTGTTCCTAGTACACTAGAGGACAAAAGAAATAAGTAAAAAGCAAAATAAAAACTCTCTCTCCTATCCCCACTCCTCTCTCTCACGATTTCTCTCACCTCTCTATTCTCTCTATTCTCTCTTCATCCTCCTTAGGCAATGGCAATGGAGAAATGAAGCCCCCACAAAACTCTCCACTTCTCTCCTCTCTTTGAGTACCCAAACCTTCTCCAAATCCAATAAAAATTACACCATTGTAATCCCCTTGCCAAGGAGAACATTTTCATCCTTTCAAAAACCCAAAAACTCCATTTTCGTTTTTATGGGTATTCTCCATTTGAAGCTTGAGCACCACCATTAGAAGCACCTTCACCTCCTTGTCATTTTGAGCCGATTTTGGCTACTCATTTGGGCTAGGAATCTTGTTCATTTGCTAGACAAGGACTCCACACATTGGTTGGAAGGTAATACTCTCTTTCTAAACCCTAAAACATCTAAATTCTAGGGTTAGTTTAAGTTAAGGTGCTAAACTAGTATGGGTATGTATGGCTTGCTGTAGCATTGCCGTTCTTGAACAAAAATCGAGAACAAGGGAAGAAGGAAAGAGGAAAAGAAGAGAAGGAAAGGAAAGAAGGAAAAAAAAAACTAGCAAGTCAAGGTAATGCTCTTACCTTGGGTTAGTTTGTGTATTTCATTGTAACAGATTTTAAGTATCTAACAATGAGGAATGTATGTAGTATGAGTAGTAGTAATGTAGTAATGTATTGGAGAAGATAATGTAACAGTTTTTGAAGTTTTAAATGATGTTTAAAACTTGGGACAACATGGGGTATTGAATGTGTAAGTGTGCAGGAATTTTGTTGTTGTTGTAGTAGTGATAATATGTGAGTATAGTGTATTGTGTAAACAGGTTGTGAGAAGTGTGAAGTTTGAGTATTTAAGAGCAAGTGTGTGGATTGTAGGCCTTAGAGCCAAATAATTGGACATGAGTATTGTACTATGGATTGAGGAAATATTGGTGTATTGGGATTTTGTATGTGTGCTGGTAGAACCCTTGTATGGGTATGGCTAGAATAGGCATGAATTTGGTGAGAAGGTGTATGTGTGGTTAAGTAAGAAAAGTAGCTGAGCTATGGCAAAATTTTGGTAGGAATATGTACAATTATGGATGACTTGGTGAATGGGAGAACCAAGGGTGTATGGAAGTTAGTGGAGATATTTAGTAACTGTGGATTGGTACTTGTAGTATGAGGATGTGAAAGTGTAAAATCTGTAGCAAGAAGTAGTATGATGCATTGGAGGAACTAGGAGAAACTAGGTGTTCTTGGAGAGCCTAAAGTGTGAAGCAAACCCCTTTGTAACAGATTTTGAAAGGAGCTAGATAATGGGAAGGATTGAGTGGAAGGTAATGTAATAAGGATATTAGTAGTGGTATTGGTAGTAAGAGTATTGAATATAGAAGTTTGATTGAAAATCTGTAGCATAAGAAGGAAAACAAAAATCTGTAGCATAAGTAGAATGAAAACTGATGCAAGCGTTGGGAAAAAGTGATGAAGGATTGTGTAAGTTGAGTAGAAATTGAGTAGTAGGTTTGGAAGATGAATTAAGGTGATTTAGAGCATCTAAATGAGTGGTAAACATGTAGGAAACATGTGGAAATGAGTAGGAAAAGATTGGGTGTGAATTGAGTAGAGTTTGGGATTCAAAATAAGTAATTAAAATGGATACTGGGCTGGACCGACCCTAGGACCGATCCTAGCAGGGTCGGTCGACCCGAAAACCTGCAATCTCGGAAGTTTCTGCATCCGACCAACCCAGGGGACCGACCCTGCCTGGGTCGGTCGAGTAGAAACTTGTAGTCGGAAATGCGTCTGCATCCGACCGACCCTGCCTGGGTCGGTCTAGTGGAAATTTATAGTAGGATTTTTTCTGTAACCGACCGACCCAATGGACCGACCCTGGCTGGGTCGGCCGGACTGGAATTTTCAGTAATCGAAGTCTCTACAGCCGACCGACCCATGGGTCCGACCCAGGGTGGGTCGGTCGTGTCAAACAAAAAAAAAGAAAAAAAAATGTTTTATATTATAGTAATCATGTATATATAGTATATATATATATATAGCCTATACACATATAAGCATATGTATGTAGCAACACACCATTAATGAAGTAGTAATGGTAAGAAAGTAAGTAAATGAGTAAGGAAGCAAGTCTAAGAGTAGTAAAGAAAAGAATGGTTTTATAATCAAGTAAGAAAGTAATGAAGTAGTAAGTAAATATTAAAAGTATCAATGAAGGAGTAAGTTAGATCAATAATAGGTCATTGATCATACTACTTCATGTATGTATAGGGATCAAATAGTTGATCCTCGAAGGAACCCGGTAGTACGTATACGACGGTGAACGGTATGATTTCTTCATGCTCGTATCCTAACCTGGTTACCCCGATTTGTGGCTTATGTGATCACCAATAAGATAAATGCACGAATCGGATTTATATTGCACTAACTGGTCTGAAACTATTTGTTCTTGTTGTATCTTCTTGAACAATTAGTTTGTATAATTCATGAAATGAATGAATGGAATTGAGAAGTATGTGTAAGTATTGTGTACTTGAGTATTGTATGTATGTATGGAAATGAAGTATTGACTTCTACTAATTCCTAACATTCTAACTCCTAACTTGGGTAATGAGTAAATGGAATGAGTAGAAGTCCGATATAGTTTCGGCCACGCGTGAGGATAAGGAAACACAAGAGGTTGGATCCGAATCCTGGCTGTAATCTTTTCCATGGACCAATTCCCTTGAATGGGTAGCATCCTGGATTAGTGGGCCACCCTAAAGCCCGGTGGTGGGATGTAGTAATCCCTGCCCGGAGGTCATACCGACTTAACTGGAAGTAAAGTATGTAAGAAGTAAGTATTGTATGTGTATTGGTCTTGACTATTGTAAGTCATCGACCGGAAGTAAAAGAGCATCGAACACCCGATAAACCCGGGTGTGTAATGAAGCTAACTGGACCTTGTATGTATTGGAGAATTGTATCTCCGTATTGCGTATTGGATATGTAATGGGTATGTATTGTGTATGTGTATTCTGGAAGATGGTAAGTAAGCATTGGTTGACTTGTATTGTCTTCCAAGCATGTATTGTATTGTGCGTATGTATGTATACCTGGTGTAGTGTTGTAGTATCGTGAATGCAAGCATGTATGTATGTATGTATGAATGTATGTATTGCAAATGAATTGCATGTATTCGACCAAATGGTCGGTGTACCCTCGCTAGTACGCGGGGTATGCGGTTATCATATTCAGCGTAAGCTGACCCCCTCGGGGGAACATTTTTAGTGTGCAGGTACCCGGAGCGAATACGGTCAAGGTAAGAGACCGGCGACGCGCCTTGTAATTAGAAGTATCTAGTTTGTGAGGAATGGGCAGCAGATTGACTCCTAGTGAGTGTGTATGAATTTGGGAGAAGTATTGTACTGATTTTGGAACCTAGTAAACTCGGTATGCGTAGTGTATTATCTTGTACGGAATTGTGGAGTATTGTATTGAATGGAGTAATGTATCGAATGGAGTATTGTAGTATCCAGTATGTAATGAGAGTTTGTATTGTATTAAGTGGTACTCGGATATTCCGGTCCATCAGACCGATGCTGTATGTAGCAGTAGTAGCCTTGTTAGTCACGTGGGTGACTAACGGCATTGTATCACCCGATGTATGTAAGTATGTATCCGCTGCGTGACTCGGGAAGCACAAGGAGATTGGACGGTAATGATTGAATTAATAGTAGGGGTGTTACACACCCGAAGCACAAATAGCCATCATCAGGAGATGTAGTTAGTTAGGAGTGGGACCGGGAGGTTTCTATACACCGGAGTACCCAGGAGAAGCAAGGATGAAACTAAGGATGATGAGCTTAGGCAAGGATTGGAACCCGTATGCCAAGATGTACCAAACCACGAGAGCACAAGATGAAGTCTCACCACTGGGAATATCCGAAGAGTTCCATCCGGTTATTACACAAGCCATGGAGATCACACGCAACTGGAGGCTGACCTAATCCCAGGCATACAAGCAGATCTATGCATCGTTAATTTCTACGAGAAGGACGGGCGACTAAGATTACATTAGGATAAGGATGAGACAGCGGAGTCTCTCGAAATGGGGATACCCATAGTGTCTTGGTCCATTGGAGATGACGTTGAATTCCTATACGGTGAGTAGAAGCTTGCGAATTGTGCTGAGAAGTTACTACTTAAGTCAGGAGATGTATTAATTATGGGTGGAGAGTCAAGGATGTTGTACCATGGGATTAAGAAAATTAAGCTAAACACAGCACCGTCAGCAGTGATCAATGCGACGCACATGAGACCAGGATGGTTAAACCTAACCTTTAGACAATATTAGACGTGTAATGCTTTAAGTATAATGTAAGAAAGGAAGTGTAAGAAAGGAGCACATGATGTTAAAAGGATGGTTATCAATAAAATAACAGTATTGTTCATATTAATTGCTACGACTCTTGTTATACCATCATTACTCATGAAAGCTTGTGAAATACTATTAGGTTATGGACTCGGTACGGAAGGTGCACTAAGCATCCTTACAGAGGCACAGGTCGACACAAGCGGTACTATCCTCACCGGCACTCTTCCGATCAATGGTGTTGAGGCATCAGTTCCCTTCGACTCAGGGGCCTCGCATACCTTTATCTTGGCATCATTTGCGAGGAGGTTGGGGCTAGATGCTGATGAGGTACCCAACTTCACGGTTACCGTCCCGTCTAAGGAGAAGGTTCGTTGCACTCGCTACTACCGAGGAGCCACCATCAGAATTAAGGGGGAAGACTTTCCAGTCACATTTGTTGAGTTCAGAGATTTGGGAGTTGATGTTATCTTCGGGATGAACTAGGTGGAGCGGCACAAGGGTCGTATCCTCTGCGCCGAGCATCAACTGCTACTCAGGAGTACGTTTGGGGTAACAATATCATACCGCCAAAGGCCCATAGAGCCTTCGACCAAGATCATCTCCGCCATGGCAATGTATAAGGAATTGAGGAGGAAGGAGGAAGTATATCTCTGCTATGTCCAGGACATAGAGAGGGACCCCGAGTTCGACCCCGACTTACCGGTAGTGTCGGAGTTCCCCGATCTCTTTTCCACGGGAACTGCCCGGCATGCCACCCACTTGGGAGGTAGAGTTCACCATTGAGCTGCTACCAGGGACCGGACCGATAGCCAAGGCACCTTACTGCATGGCTCTGGCAGAAATGAATGAGTTGAAAGACTTGTTAGATAAGGGGTTCATACGACCCAATATTTCACCATGGGGAGTGCCAGTTCTCTTCGTGAAGAAGAAGGATGGCAGTCTCAGCCTCTGCATCGACTACAGAGAGTTGAATGCAGTGACTGTGAAGAATAAGTACCCACTACCTCGCATTGATGATTTGTTCGATCAGTTGAAGGAGGCATCTGTGTTTTCCAAGATTGATCTCAGATTGGGGTATCATTAGATAGCCATTAAGGAGGGAGATATTGAGAAGACGGCATTGCAGACACAATATGGCCACTACGAATTCACAGTGATGCCGTTCGGTTTGTCGAACGCACCGGCAAAGTTTATGGATCTGATGAACCGCTTGTTCAGGGAGCAGCTAGACAAGTCGGTCGTGGTATTCATCGATGACATACTGATATATTCAAAGTCAAGAGCTGAGCATAAGAAACATTTGAGGAGGGTATTAGAGACACTGAGGGAGAACCAGCTTTATGCTAAGTTCTCCAAGTGTGAGTTTTGGCTTGACCAGGTCTCTTTCCTAGGTCATGTCATCTCAGATGCTGGGATCTATGTAGATCCAGCAAAGATAGATGCCATACGCACCTGGCTAAGACCGAAGACAGTTACCGACATTCGGAGCTTTCTCGGTTTGGTAGGGTACTATCGGAGGTTTGTTAAGGACTTCAGCAAGGTCACAAAGCTGATGACCAGTCTGATGAAGAAATATGCACCTTTGAATGGACGGATGATTGTGAGAGTTCATTCCAAAGCTTGAAGGACTCACTGACCACCGCACCGGTTCTGACCATTCCAGATGGTACGGAGGGCTTTGAGGTTTATTGTGATGCATCCGGTAGAGGGTTGGATTGCGTACTCATGCAGCACGGCAAAGTGGTCGCTT
The DNA here is from genome assembly GCA_023374045.1 of Limonium bicolor. NCBI lineage: Eukaryota > Viridiplantae > Streptophyta > Magnoliopsida > Caryophyllales > Plumbaginaceae > Limonium > Limonium bicolor. Next base: position 312,175,184 of record CM041778.1, read on the forward strand.
ATGCCTCATGCTAGCTGAAGAAACATGAGGAGAACTACCCCACTCACGACTTAGAGTTGGGAGCTGTAGTTTTCACCTTGAAGATATGGCGCCACTACTTGTATGGGGTTAGTGTGATGATCTACACCGATCATAAGATCTTGAAATACATATTCACTCAGAAGGAGTTGAATCTTCGACAGAGAAGATGGTTAGAATTTATGAAGGACTATGATACTGACCTCCAGTACAAAGAAGGGAAGGCCAATGTTGTAGTTGATGCCTTGAGCCGTCGAGCACACTCACTCCATTAGCTACTTGCTTCCTCGAGCTTGGTTGATGAGGTGCGAGAGGCTCTGAGGGCCGATGAGTATATGAGGGAAGTCAGACAGAAGCTGACAGAGGGTACCTTTGAGATTCAGAAATGCGACTTCAGACTTCATGATGATGATCTGATTAGACTTAAGGGCTGGTTTTGCATTCCGCGCAGCAGCATAGATCTGAAGGACCGCATATTGAGGGAATCACATTGTTCTTCAGTTTTCATCCATCCGGGAGCCTCTAAGATGTATAAAGAGATTAAGAGATACTTCTGGTGGTTGGGGATGAAGGCAGATGTTACCGAGTTCATTTTGAGGTGTCTCACATGCCATAAGGTGAAATTCGAGCACCGACGACCGGGCGGAATGGTACAATCGATGCTAGTTCCAGAGTGGAAGTTTCATGACATCTCCATGGACTTCATGGTTGGACTCCCACCTACCAGGGGAGGTCTGAACATGATATGGGTAGTAGTGGATCACCTTACCAAGGTAGCTTGATTCATACCGATGAAGGACACTTGGAAGGTAGCTAAGCTAGCTGAGTTATTTGATAAGGAGATCATGAGACACCACGGGGTACCAAAGACCATAGTGCCTGGTAGAGATACCAGATTCCTTTCGAGGTACTGGAGAGCTACACGAGAAGCGTTGGGTACAGAATTGAAGTTGAGTACCGCATTCCATCCTCAGACAGATGGTCAAACTGAGTGTACGATTCAGACACTCGAGGACATGTTGAGAGCATGTGCCTTAGACTTCCAAGGCAGTTGGATTGACAAGTTGCATCTGATCGAGTTCTCTTACAACAATAGCTATCATGCTTCAATCAAGATGCCGCCTTTCCAAGCGTTGTACGGTAGACCATGTCGTACACCGCTCTGCTGGGATGAGTCGAGTGAGACGGTCATTATAGGACCAGAATACTTAGAGCAAATTGTAACACCCCATATGAGTAACTGTCCAACAACCTAGCTCTCAAACCATTCAGGCTTGAAAACTAGCCACTTTAGGCCCTCAATCCTCACTTGGGCTTAAAAGTGGAAGGCCTTGTTGTTGTATTCTACCCATATGTATCCTTATAAACTACTCATATCATAACTCATATCCCGATGTGGGATGGGGGTATTACATACTCCCCCACTCAAAGAAAGTGACGTCCTCGTCGCAAGTCTAACGGAGGTCCATGGGACATGGATGTTAGGCTTGCGACGAGGACGTCACGTTCTTTGAGTGGGGGAGTATATAATACCCCCATCCTACAACGGGATATGAGTAGTAATGTGAATGGTTTATAAGGATACATATGAGTTGACTACAGTAACAAGGCCTTCCACTTTAAGCCCAAGTGAGGATTAAGGGCCTAAAGTGGCTAGTTTTCAAGCCTGAATGGTTTGAGAGCTAGGTTGTTGGATAGTTACCCATATGGGGTGTTACACAAGTTCAGGCAGAAGTTCAGCAAATCAGAGAGAATATGAAAACTGCTCAAGATAGGCAGAATTCGTATGCTGATGTTCGACGACGAGACCTGGAGTTCGCAGTGAGCGGCCGGGTATTTCTGCGAGTTTCCCTAATGAAGGGTGTGTTCAGGTTTGGACAAAAGGGTAAACTGAGCCCGAAATTTGTGGGTCCTTATGAGATTACGGAGTGGGTGGGCCCAGTTGCTTACAGGTTGAACTTACTTGCTGAGTTGGGTAATGACTTAAAAGATACCTTTGAGTAATTGATTGAGAATTTGATTGAGATTTGAGAATTTGAGTTTGAGTATTGTAGAACTTGATTGAGGTTGAGAGTAAGAGAATTTGAGTAAGAGTAACCCAAGAGAGTGGGTAAGATTGAGGAATTGAGTAAGGCATAGTGAGGTAGAAACCCTCAAGGCCAAAGATTAAGTAATACTAGCTAACAAACTTATTGTGTTAGTGTGATTGTATTCCTTGCTTGAATGTTAAGTACTTGTGCTAGTGTACATATATAACGTATAGCTGCCTTGCATGTTGATTGAATTAAAAATGAATCGAATGTTCTCGACCAAATAGTCGGTGTACCCCCGTTAGCACACGGGGTATGCAAATTTCATATGCAGTAATTTGCTGAGCCCCTAGGGGCATCGTTTTTATTTTTCAGGTACATTGGAGATGTTTACCGTCCGAGTGTAAGACGGGGTTGCTATATAAGAATGGGTAGTTGGTTTAGGAATGTTGCATTTATTTGTAATACTGAATTGTGAGTCCGAGTTGTTATCGGCAGACCTGAAAATTGTAGATACTTGGTATTGAACGGAATTGAGGTTGTATTTGAATAAGATGGAATTGAAGTTTGTATTTGGTTTGAGATTTGATTAAGGTATGAAATGTATCGTTTGCATAGAGTACTCGGTATAATAATCCATCAGACCAATATTGTCTTTGAATGGTTGTATTGCATTTGGATTGGTCTTGTTAGTCACATGGGTGACTAACGGCATTATATCACCCCCAGTGGTATTGGAATTCTGCTGCTTGAGTATTGATAATTGAGACAGATTAGGGGATGATGACTGGATTACCGGTAGGGGTGTTACATATTTTGCTATGAAGAATCCCGCTTCCATTGATGGTAATTTAGGGCTTAATTCCCGTCTATTTCTGTGGTTGATTTTGATGTTTCTATATCCGCATATGTACTTAATCTTTGAATGAGTTGTGAATTGTTCCGGATTTGGGAATGTGTTTTGCATTATTTAAAGTCTGAATGATGTGTTTCGATCAGGTATTTGACGGTTAGACTTTATGTACCTTGCAATGGAGTTTTAGAGCTTTAACTTTTGTCTGACTTCGCTTCTGAATTTTGGGATTTTTTTGCCATGTCCGAACATGCGTCTGAACTTACAAGTTCGGACGGCATGTATGGACGCCTCTGATTTTGCAGTTTTCAGACATGTCCGAACTTCCGTCCGAACATGTAAGTTCGGACCGGGTGGAGGACGGTCTGGCATATAAGTCTCGAGCAGTGTCCGAACTTATATGTCCGGACACAAGTTCGGACATCACCACGTATCTGACTCTCGTATATTGTCCGAACTTTGATGTCCGGACACATGTCCGGACAGCTTGAGTTTTGAGTCTTGACTTGGGTCCGAACATTGATGTTCGGACACATGTTGGGACATCTGGCTATCTTCACTTCTGAGTCTCGACTTGAAATACCCCATAAATTAATCTAAATTAATTTAGGGGATTTATTTTATTAAACCCTAAATAATACTATTAAACATATTATTATATGGTAATTTAATAATAATATTTATAAGTCAATAAATCTTGGAAAAATTTCAAGACACTCCAATTATATTATAAAGATTTTAAAAATATTTGGAGCATTGATTTGAATCATAAAATTCAATATAAAATCATAGAAACCTTAAAGCTTCTCAAACCTTGCTAGGGTTGACTTTTTGAGAATGGTCAAACCAGCCCATGAAACCTATATCAATAAAAAGATTATGGAAAATCAAGGAGATTGATAATAAGAACGTTAAAAATGGATCATCCTAGCTCAAGATATGATCTAGGGAAGTTTAGAGCCAAAATTTTGAAGCTTGTTGACGTGGCTAGGGTTTTCTAACTCAGCCGCTGCCTCGGGAGTCTCGCCCAAGCCAGTTTCCCACAAAAAACGGCTAGTATTCTCAACAACTATCAGATTTGTGTCCATCTTTAGACAACCGTAACTTTTGTTCTGTTCATCCAATTGCCGTCAAACCTTCACTATTATCTTCTCCTTTTAACCTATTTTTAACTATCTATCCAGCTAAACCTAATTTTCCTCACACAAAAAGTTATGTCATCTCAAAGTTTCCTCCTCAGCCTAATGAACCCATAAATCTAGATTGTCAGGTAAAAAGTCTGAATTTTGCTCTAGCTATAACTCTCTCGTTCTTGAGCCAAATTAGTTTTTCCATAGCTCATTTTAAAGATCTTTGATTCCTCTTCAACATCTCTTTAGACATCAAAGGATGATTCTCGGTCATATGGAAGATCAAAGCGTCTAAAGTCCCCAACTTTATCTAGCAGTGTTCTTGCCCAGAATTTTTCCTGAAACAAAATGGTAAACTCAGATCTTTTGAGATCTATAACTTTATCCCTAGTTCATTGTTTTTAATTGTTCTTCCACTCATGTTTAGAGTTACATACCTAGTTTAAATTGTGGTAGGTTTTGTGGATCGAATCCCTCTCAGTTGTCACGAGTTGATCCGTGAAGTGGCCTACTTGGTCTGCACATAAAATATCAAATCTTTCCATAAAAACTCAAGGTATAGACTCAAATCTTTCGACTCAAATTCCTCTGTGTGTATTACCAATTATATTAATACCTTCCTATCATCTTATAGGGCTACATGTCCTCTATTGATTAAGCCCATAACCATAGCATAACTTAATCTATATTGTGTTTTATAGATCCCCAAAGTTCAACCCTCGTTCACTCATTAAGTCGAAAGTTTCCAGAAAAACGAATCGCGATTCCTTGCCGGCGCATTTCCGGTATGTTTCCGATCTGATTCCACCGGTAATGTCACTCATTTTTGCATTGCCGAATATACCCAACTATCAATTTGACCAATAACGCACTATATTGAGAGAATTTGCCGAATTCGATTCAAAACCGTATGAACCCTAACTCTATTCGAACCGAAAATCGTTTTTCCCGCACATTGTAACACCCTTCACAATAAACTCGTAATAATCACTCACGTAGCAGAATTAAAGATGCCTTACAGCGGGAGTTCAAATACTAATAATCCTCAATCAGGTGTCACATGCCATTACTCGCCCATGCGAGTAATGTAGCAGAAATGAAATATAATAAACAACGACAATAAATAACCGCAGTGACGAACCAGATATTTACTATATCATCCTAAATACAACTCAATAACTATGACAAGTGAGCATTTATAGTATTCCCAAAGTTATCACATACTAACATGAATTAATTCTAGAAGCGTAATAAATAAAGGTTGAGGTCATCTACCCACTATCCCGCACTCCGGCGCCAATCATCATTCACCTGAAAAATAAAATATCGGTGCCCATGGAGGGCTCAGCACTAGGCCGGGTATGTTAACTATGTTGTCCTAGACCCTTTAGGTCACTTAGGTCAATTAGCCGTCTGAACATGAGGTTGATTACACACTGTACCCGTTTACGGGTATAATAGAACCGTAAATAAATGGAAGGAAAATAGTTAAACACAACCAAGGCAGTCCCTACATTCATATACAACACAATACATGCATAATCACAACAAATGAAATAAAGCGTTAGAGTACGTTGTCCTATAGCAAACGATCTGATTCTCAGTATATACCATCGATCTCTCGGGTTCTCATCATTATGTAACCCTTATTGCGTGTTGGGTGTCAAGTTAGGTGTAACACCCCTACCGCTAATACCGTCATTACCGTCCAATCTCCTTATACAATACAGATCCACGCAGCGGATACTTACATACTCAACGGTGGGTGATACACTGCCGTTAGTCACCCACGTGACCAACAAAGCTACTACTACATACAGCATCGGTCTGATGGACCGGAATATCCGAGTACTACACAAATACAATACATACTCTCATTACTTGCTGAGTACTACAATACTCCATTCGATACAATACTCCATCCAATACAATACTCCATAATTCAATACAAGATAATACACTACACATACCGAGTTTACTAAGTTCCCAATACAAACACGATGCTTCTTCCAAGTTCATACATGCTCTTTAAAGCCTAACCACTACCCATTTCTCACAACTACATACTTGCATCTTACGTAATAGTGTACCCCTTGGTACACTTCTACATTCCAGGCTACAAGTCTTATACCATTTACTACAATCTACATTTCCTTCCTAGTAAACTAGGCACGTCCACCGGTCTCTTCTGTGACCAGGTCTGCTTCGGGTACCTGCACACTAAAATGTTCCCCCGAGGGGGTCAGCTTTCGCTGAATATGATAACCGCATACCCCGCGTACTAGCGAGGGTACGCCGACCATTTGGTCGAATACATGCATTTCATTTTGCAATACATACATGCGTTCACACTTACATACATACATACTTACATAGATACATACATACATACATACATCCATACTTTCATTCACGATACTACAATACTACACAAGGTATACATACATACGTACGGTACAATACATGCTTGGAAGACAATACAAGTCAACCAATACTTACTTACCATCTTTCAGAATACACATGCACAATACATACTCATTACATACCCGATACGCAATACGGAGATACACTTCTCCAATTCACACAGAAGGTTGTTAGCTTCTTTACACACCCGGGTTAGTCGGGTGTTCAATACTCTTTTACTTCCGGTCAATGACTTACAATAGTCAAGACCAATACACATACAATACTTACTCCTTACATACTTTACTTCCAGTTAAGTCGGTATGACCTCCGGGCAGGGATTACTACATCCCACCACCGGGCTTTAGGGTGGCCCACTAATCCAGGATGCTACCCATACAAAGGGAATTGGTCCAAGGAGAAGATTATAGCCAGGATTCGGTTCCAACCTCTTGTGGTTCCTTATCCTCACGCGTGGCCGAAACTATATCGGACTTCTACTCATTCCATTACTCATTACTCATGTCAGGAGTTAGATTGTTAGGAATTAGTAGAAGTCAGTACTTCATTTCCATACATACATACAATACACAAGTACACAATACTTACACATACTTCTCATTTCCATTCATTCATTTCATGAATTATACAAACTAATTGTTCAAGAAGATACAACAAGAACAAAATAGTTCAAACACAGTTAAGTGCAATATAAGTCCGATTCGTGCATTTATCTTATTGGTGATCACATAAGCACACAAATCGGGGTAACCAGGTTAGGATACAGAGCATGAAGAAATCATACCGTTCACCGTCGTATTCGTACTACCGGTTCCTTTGGAGCTCAACTATTTGATTCCTATACATACATGAAGTTGTATGATCAATGGTCTATTATTGATCCAACTTATTCCTTCATTAATACTCCTAATATATACCTACTACTCCTTTACATTCATACTTGATTATTATACCCGTTCTTTTCTCATTACCTCTTATTCTTGTTTCCTTACCTTTACTATTTCATTTATAATTTACTACCACATAATATGCATATAGGTATATAGGCATATATATGTATATACATATACATATGATTGCTATAATCATATGATAAAAATACTCTTTTTTTTTCAGGACCGGACTTGCGACCGACCTTGCAAGTCCGGTCCATTCCAGTACCTCTGATTTCCGAAATTCTTCTGGCCGACCGGACTTGCAAGTCCGGTCGCAAGTCCGGTCCATTCCAGAAGGTTTCGTCGGGGAATTTTTCTGGTCCGACCGGACTTGCAAGTCCGGTCGCAAGTCCGGTCGATTCCAGTAGCTTTCTGACGGGAAATTTTTCTGCCCGACCGGACTTGCAAGTCCGGTCGCAAGTCCGGTCAGCCCCAGTACTTCAGTTTAAAATCTGTTTTCAATTGCATTCTTTACCCATTGCTCCCCCAATCTTTACCAATACTTCCCCACATGATTTAGCACTAGTTTAGTACTCTACATCACCTTAGTTCATCCCCCAAACTTACTACTCAATCCTTACACAAGTTATACAAATTTCCAACATCTCATCTCAACACTTACATTGTTTTTCTTCACACTAATGCTACAGATTTTGGTTTCTTCATCATGCTACAGATTTTCATCTCAGCTCTTGCATTCCAATACTCCTTCAACTAATGCTACTCTTAGCATCTTAAATACATGAACTCATAACCTAGTTCCATCCCCTTACCATACTCCTTTCCAAATCTGTTACAAGCTAATATACACTCCTTTTAAACTCTCCAAATACTTCTTCTTCTTAAACAACTTAAGTCCTCAAATTCCTAGATGAATTTTGACATAGTCTCCCCTATATTTCTAACATTCACCACACATTACTCCAGCTCACATCTCCATTCTCACAACCTGTTCATACAGCACATTATACTCACAATCCACACTACTACAACAACATAATTTTCCTGCACATACATTCAATACCCAATGTTTTCCCAAGTTTTAAGCATCATTTAAGACTTCAAAAACTGTTACATCCTTTCTCCAATACACTACTACATTACTACTACTCATTACTCAAATACATTACTCATTTTACTTACTCAAAACTGTTACAATGCAATACACAACTAACCCAAGGTAAGAGCATTACCTTGACTTGTTAGTTTTTCTTCCTTCACTTTCCTTCTCTTCTTTTCTTCTCCTTTGTTCTCGGTCCCAACAGGGTTCCCACACACAAAGTGCTACAGCACATAACACATACACAATACCACTTAGCATTCATTTTATACTAACCCTAGAGTTTAATGTTTTAGGGTTTAGGAAAGAGTGTTACCTTCCAATGGATGAATGGAGTTCTTGAATAGCAAAAGAACAATATTCCTAGCCCACAAGAGTAGCCAAATCGGCTGAAGCAACAAAGGGCCAAGAGTTCAAAAACATGGAAATTCTTAAAATGCTAATGAGAGCTAGAAACAATGGATTTTCGAACTTCTTTTTACCTCAAGATGATAAGGAGGTGAAGGTGCTTCTAATGGTGGCTTCAAATCTCCAAATGGTGAATACCCACCAAAATGAAAGTTGAGCTTTTGGGTTTTTGAAAGGATGAAAACGTTCTCCTTTGCAAGGGGGTTGCAATGGTATAATTTTTGTTGGATTTGGAGAAGGTTTGAGCACTCAAAGAGAGGAGAGAAGTGAAGAGTTTTGTGGGGGCTTCATTCTTCCATGGCTGTCGCAGGAGAAGGAAGGAAATAGAGAAAAGAGAGAATAGAGAAGGAGGGCTACGTGAGTGAAGAGGAAAAAGTGAGGAGAGAGACTTTTATTTGCTCTTTTACTTATTTCTTTGTCCTTTAGCTAATAAGAGAGAAATAAAGAGAGGGGGAAGGCTTAATAAATCGGCCCACACACACCCATCTACAGATTTTCAACTTTTATTTGCAAAAGTGGACACACTAAGTTTCTTTATTTGCATTCTCACCCCACAACTTACCGGTTGTTACAGTTTTTACTAACCGGTACCCATTTTCCGGAATTTTCTCCTTAATTAATTTTATTGGTTCTAAAGCTCCACTAATATTTATTAGTGACTATTTAGTTGACCAAAATTGTTACGAGTCTATTTGACCCGCTTAAAGTCACGTTTTCCCGGTTTCCTCGAAAAACGCGCTTTAAGGTTCGTTTATGCTTTTAACCCATTTTAAAGGTCCGTTTTCTTCGGGATTTGTTCCCTCGTATTTATTTAAGTGTAATTAAGCCTTTTAAAAATATAATCAGCCTAATTAATCACTGTTTTTAATTACGGGGTATTTCAATCTACCCCCCTTAAGAAACTTTGTCCTCAAAGTTGCTCAAGGTTACGGTTTATCATTTCTACTCACTTGGCAAGTCGATTGCCACAATACATACTACTACTACTACCATACAAGGTGTTCACAATTCTTACACTACCAGCATATACAATTCAGATACCATACATCATACTCAGTTCAAATACCATACACAATACACAATCCATTGTCACTCGTGTTGTATACCGTACAACACCAATGCATTACTCATTACGCACATACCATACACATACCATACTCATTACTACTAGCACTACTTTGTGCCAATCAAAGTACAATTACAATTCATACATACTACGCAATGCTAACCCGAAGCAATGCAGTACACATTACAATCCCGCAGGCACTCAGGTCATCTAGACACAGGACTCTTCTCTGTCCCGCTGCCCTTGGAATAATACAATACGATACTCTACTACCTTCTCAGGCATACGCTTCTAGCAAATCCTTCATCTTCAGGCTACGAAAAATTCTTTCGCAACTACTACTTAGAAATTTCCCAAGCATACAACTCCAAATTCCAGTTTGTATTTATTGCTTCTACCCTATGCGTGATTCTTGTGACCACTTGAGGGGAGCTTCAAGAATCGTTCGACCCTGATGTGATCAGCACCAGTGTTGAACTATCTTTCCACCCCATTTTGTGTTCGGCTTCCCTTGATCTGATCAGGATCAAGTTCGACTTCCCACATCCGTTTCAAACAACAGATAATTCAATCATTTTCATTTCTACCTTTTTACTCTTCCTAGTCATAATTACAATTTCACACAACTCCAAAGGATGGAATTCAGTCCATCAATCATTCTCAATCTATTTCCCAAATACTTTCCTCAGAATTCGATGCCTAAATGCTCATTTCATCAATCTTCTCTACTTTCTTCCATTACCCTCTATTATCTCTACTATTCTGACTAGGGAATACATTACTTATGAAATTCCGCTGTCCTCAATTTACTTCCAATAACATACTTACGAATACACCACTCGTGGTTTACATTCCTCTACTACTCATAGTTAATCCGTACTACTTCTTTAAGAATACAATACTTGTGGAGCTCCGTCCACTACTCATTCTCAATTGTCTCAAGACACTCACCTAGGGAACTCGATTTCCTCTAGGTTATACATCGGTTTTATACCGACTCAAGCATCGTAATGCCATGTCTAACTTCAGATAGGCACACACTATAGGGATTATCGTTTCCCCAAGAGTTAGTATACTCCACTTTATTAATACTTTTACACTGGGGTTGCTAGATGGTTATATTCATCCAATGGTATTCGCATCTCTTGTGCCTAATTACCACAATTACAATATGAATGAATACTTATGTTTATCAGACATAAGTACTAATCATCAACTCGATTCTCATTTGTGCTATGCACATTATAGTTTCTGTGTTTTATTCATGAAACTTACATTAAGCGGTTTTCGCTCTACCCCCCTTAAAAGGGATTACGCCCACGTAATCTACCATATGTTACCATTAGACATTGGTTTACTCGATTGGGGCAATCTGAAGCGTTTAGCTTCACAACAATACACTATACAATATGCTCTGGTCAAAGGGTCTTAACCATACCAATGGTTTAGTCTTTGCACCGAGGATTCCTATATGAGTTTATTTAACTTATAATTAATTCAGTTCTAGCCTATTAGGCTTCAAGGCATTAATAGCCATTCTTTCATACTTACTAGGTGTATTACATTTCCTAACTAGGGCCCACTAGCTTCTGCTGTGCGACCCCGATAACTTGGGTCACTCACCCTTCATGTTATCCTTAATGTGTTATACATCACCTTTTTATCCCTCTATTGTGGAGATAAGGTTTACTAACAGTTTGGTATTCTTTTACCGCTGTTTGAACTCAATGAGTTTTAGATTGTAACCAGCTCTCTAGTAATCTATTATACATATTATTCGTGCCTCCATGATCATTCATTAAGTTCCTCCGACTTGTTGTCGGGTGAGGTTAAGTCACTACTTAGTCGCAGTGCTTCCTCTGTTGTCACTAGCTTCTGAATAATACCAGTTCTTCTGGTTCAGTACAAGTGTTTGTTGCTTGTATGACCTTGCATTCTCAATGCGTCGGTCCAAGTGACTTTCTTCAGTCTTCTTTCACCTTTTATTCCCATGGAATTCACATCTTGTGATTGTTGGTGTGCTTACACTCTTCGTGCTTCTTTGGCCTTAGGCCGCACGGTTTGTTGCTAAGCTTGCTTGACTGGCTAATGCCATGTTGTTGGTGAAAGAAGGGTTTACTACGGTTTACATTTCCCATATTCCTAGCTATCGCATTAGATCATTGCTGCGCGAGTGCAATACCAAAACACTCAGTCATACAGAGTGCAGAGGCGTAAACGCTTGACAGTAAGTCACTTATGTTGTTATAACCCGCATAATTCATACCTTAGGTTATATCAGTTGCAATGTTTTTCTGAGTTGGATTATTGATTTCTTTGCTGTCAGTTGGGACTCCGGTGGTATTCTTTTAAGTGCCAAGGGCGAGGAGGTCATTACCCCTGCTATTTAAGGTAATCAGATTATTTGATAATAAGTAAAGGAATTACTTATTTATTTTCCTTCTTAATCACTTCTAATTCCCGATCGATTCATTCACGTCAGTTCGGTCGTGAGGAGCGCCTCTCATCGTGGTTTGAACGACAGTTTTCTCTGCTCTCTCTCTCTCTCTCTCTCAATTTCTCACTTTGCTGAAACGGTGAATGTTCTGCTGCAATCAGATTGGAGATCTTCGCTGCTGTGTGTTCCGCCTTCGTTACTCAGGTTTGGATTCTCTGATTGTGTCGGTCGGTGTTGCGTTCTTCCCTCTTCTGTTTCCTGATTTTTGAAACTTCGAATTGCTGAATTCAGAGACAACGGGGTTGCTGTCGATCTGTGGTTTGCACGGGCTGTGAGCTGTTGCGAATTGTTGGATTCTCTGCACATTGGGTTCAGGTTCGGTTGCAGGTTAAGGGTTGTGTTGTCTCGGTTTGTCTCTTCCGTTTTTCTGATTTTGGATTATCATTTATGGGAATTCAGTGGCTGTTCGGTTCGGCCTGGTTGAGGAATTGTTCGTTGCTGTTGTTGCTGCGTTCTGTGGATTTTCTGCACTCTGAACTGAGGTAGGTGGTTACTCGATTCAGTTTGGAAGTTCAGCCATGGGGATTGCAACGGTTCTGTTCGTGTGTGATTTCTGTTTGTGATGTCTGTTTGGTTGCGTTTTAGAATGGCTAAACCCCCATGGTTTCCTGTTTTAATGTCTGATTTGGTGTGTGTGCTTAATTGGCATTTTGAGGCATTGAATTGTGTTGTTTTTCTGCTCTGTTCGTCTTCTGGAAACTGCATTTTTCGCACTGTCCGAACTTCCGTCCGAGCTTTGAAGTTCGGACAGTGCGTTTCTGCCTTTCTGATTTGCGAGTTCGGGGTATGTCCGAACATCTGTCCGAACTTGGATGTTCGGACACACCCTCAGGTTTTCCCTCTGGTTTAAGTTCGACCTGTGTCCGAACTTCGACGTCCGGACACAAGGTCGGACCTTCCGCGTATTTTTCCCGTAAAACCTGTCCGAACATCCGTCCGACTTGGATGTTCGGACATGCTGAACTCCTCTATCTGATTTCAACTCGACTTGTGTCCGAACATTGATGTCCGGACACAAGTTCGGACATTTGGCTTTCTCTGGTTTCTGAGTCTCGACTTGTGTCCGAACTTCGATGTCCGGACACAAGTTCGGACACCCCTCTGTTTTCAGCATAACTTCTTCGTTTGAACTCCGATTTGAGTGCCGTCTGCGGCATTGGTTTCCTTATGATCTGTGCTACTGATTTATGAGTTTTGGCATATTTAAATGCAACTTTGCTTCTGTTTAAGCAACCTTTCTGTTTTGGGACATTGCACTTTGTTTCTGAGCCGTGAATGGTGGGTCGAGCTATTCCGTGGTATACCATGTAGACGTCGTTCTGAGTGTGGGTCATTCCCTTTCTGTTCTGTGGGTTGACGAACCTTTGGCTCTTTCGAGTCATTTCTGCGTTGCCGAGAGACCTGGTATGGTCTATGGGTCTTCGACCCTTCTGAGTGTGTGCATTGTGTTTTGTCCCTTTCTGTTTAAGTGCTCGACTGTTTCTGAAATGGGAACCCCTTGTGTCCCACTCTGCTTCTGTTTCTGAAAGCTTCGGACTATTTGAGAATTGTGCATAAGATGTTTATCTTCTCTTCTTCTGATTTCAATTGTTTTGAGCGACCTTGCGATGACGGTCGCTGCTTACTGGGCATAGTTGTGTGCTCATTCCCCTACTTCTAACATTTTGCAGATTGATCAGCGAGGATCATCTAAGTTCTGGAGCTATAGTAATTAGCTTTTATGTTCTTTCAGTTTGATACTCTGAGATGTTGTAGCCTTCGGGTCTTATGCTTTTGACTTTGGTTTCTGACTCGGTTCTGACCGGTTTTTTGTATTGGGATTTGGTATAGTTCCGCTGTATTTGAATACATTGGTTTACAATGTTTACGTAAACTTCGTTTTGGGCCTTTATTGCGTTTGAGTGTTTTAGAGCCTTGCGTTATTAGGTAGTAATACGCGGCGTGTAGCACCCTTAACTCTTAGGCCGGTTTTAGGGGTGTTACATTTAGTGGTATCAGAGCCAGGTTTGGCTTTCTTTGGTGTCTGTGGGCGTGTTTGCTTGTGTGAGAGTCAGTTGTGACAGTGGTTGACTGTATGAGTTAGTTCTGACAAGTTTTGGATTTGTATATCTCAGAATGGCTCCTCGTAGGACACCAGTGACCCCTCAGGGAGATGCTGCGGATGTAGTGCAGCAGTTTGTGACGCAGTTGATGCAGACGATGGCTGCAGCTGCTGGGGGAGCTGGTGGAGGAGCTGGTGGTGCTGGCCCAGCAGGAGCGAATGCCGTGGGAGGCCGAGTCCGAGCTCTCCAGGAGTTCATGAAGCTTAAGCCTCCATCCTTTGATGGCTGTGGTGACCCTCAGGAGGCGAGCCACTGGATTACAGAGGTCGAGGACCTGCTGAGAGTGATGGGGTCGGAGGATGACCAGAAGGTGGACTTCGCTACGTTCCTCTTTAAGGGGGAGGCGAAGGAGTGGTGGCGCATGGTGATGGGTAGGCATCCCCAGCCTTGGACCTGGGATCAGTTCTGCTTGGAGTTCAACAAGCAGTTCTATCCGGATGTGTACAAAGACCAGAAGATCAATGAGTATAACCGGCTGCGCCAGGGGAGAGATATGTCTGTAGAGGAGTACGTGAGGAAGTTTGTGACGCTGTCGAAGTATGCTCCAGAGCCGGATGAGCACAGGAAGGCTCGTAAGTTCGAGAGCGGATTGAGGCCAGACATCAGGTCGGCGGTGACACCTCTTCGTCACCGGACCTTCAGAGATGTGGCGGATGTCGCCTTGCTGGTAGAGGCTGACATCAAGGGCAGACAGGCGGGCAGAGACCATAAGGGTAAGAGGCGTGCTGAGAGCCTCAGAAGAAGGAGGCTGCTCCTCCTCAGAAGAAGCAGACCTATGGAGATCGCCGGGGAGCTTCTTCATCTTCGTCAGCTGGGACGAAGTGTGGGTCTTGTGGTCGCTCCCATCCTGGTAGGGAGTGCTACAAGAAGACCGGTGCCTGCTTTAAGTGCGGGTCGATGGAGCACCGGATTGCTCAGTGTCCTCAGGCGTCCAGTAGAGGCTCAGGGGATAGAGGTACCGGCTCAGATTCAGGGGCGAGGTCCGATCAGAAGAAGCCTCAGACTCAGGCCCGGGTTTATGCTATGGCTGGAGAGCGTGATCGAGCTGGTGATCGCGTCGTCTCAGGTATTCTCCAGATCCATTCTCGAGATGTGTTTTGTCTGTTTGATTCTGGAGCTACGCATTCCTTTGTCTGCTATGATTTGTTGGATGATCTTGGACTGACTGCTGTGCCTAGTGAGATAGACTTGTGTGTGAGTAGTCCATTAGGTGGGGTTGCCCCTTGTGTGCTGGATTCTGTGTGTAAGGCTTGTCCCATAGTAGTTAGGGACAAGACTTTCTTTGCTGACCTCATCCCGATGCGGATGACCTGTTTTGATGTGATTCTGGGCATGGATTGGCTAGCAGAGCACCATGCCCATATAGATTGTGCAGCGAGGAGAGTAGTATTTGATCTGCCAGGCGGGTCTCGTTTTGCTTTCTCGGGGAATGCAGTTCCATGTGCGCCGGTGATTGTGTCAGCGATGCAGGCAGCCAGTTTCTTGAGGAAGGGCTGCCAGGGCTTCTTATGTTATCTGCCAGAGGTGCGTGAGGGATCTAGCTTGGAGAGCATCCCGATTGTCAGGGAGTTTCCTGAGGTCTTCCAGGACGACGTGCCCGGACTTCCACCAGTGCGAGAGGTGGAGTTCACCATCGATTTAGCGCCAGAGACTCAGCCCATCTCTAGGGCCCCTTACCGTATGAGTCCGGCGGAGTTGAAGGAGCTAAAGGTCCAGCTTCAGGAGCTGTTGGATAAGGGCTTCATACGCCCTAGTGTTTCGCCTTGGGGAGCGCCAGTGCTGTTTGTGAAGAAGAAGGATGGGACCTTCCGTTTGTGCATCGATTACAGAGAGTTGAACAAGGTGACCATCAAGAATCGCTATCCCCTTCCGCGCATCGACGATTTGTTTGACCAGTTGGCGGGTGCCACAGTGTTCTCGAAGATTGATCTTCGTTCAGGCTACCATCAGTTGAGGATTAAGGCCGAGGATGTGCCTAAGTCCGCTTTTAGGACTCGTTATGGTCATTACGAGTTCCTAGTCATGCCGTTTGGTTTGACTAATGCTCCGTCAGTATTCATGGATATGATGAACCGGGTTTTAAACCCTATCTGGATCAGTTCGTAGTGGTCTTCATAGATGATATCTTGGTGTACTCCAGGAGTGCAGAGGAGCATGAGGAGCATCTGAGGATTGTTTTGCAGACGCTGAAGGATCGTGAGCTGTATGCTAAGTTGAAGAAGTGTGACTTCTGGCTTGATCGCGTCGTATTCTTGGGACATGTGGTCTCGAAGGACGGTATCTCAGTAGATCCTGAGAAGGTTAGAGCTGTGATGGAGTGGGCGAGGCCCACGAATGTTGCTGAGATTCGCAGTTTCCTTGGGTTAGCTGGGTACTACAGGAAGTTTGTAGAGGGTTTTTCTAAGATTGTATCCCCGCTGACCCGTCTGTTGAGGAAGGAGATCAAGTATGAGTGGAGCGAGGCTTGCGAGCAGAGTTTCCAGGAGATTAAGAAGAGACTGACGACGGCACCGATTCTGACTTTGCCTTCTGGGACGAGGGGTTCGAGGTCTTCTGTGATGCGTCCCATAAGGGACTGGGATGTGTTTTGATGCAGCAGGGTAAGGTAGTGGCTTATGGCTCCCGACAGCTTAAGCCCTATGAGAAGAACTACCCTACCCACGATCTGGAGCTGGCAGCTGTGGTGTTCGCGCTGAAGATTTGGAGACATTATTTATATGGAGCGTCGTGTAAGGTTTACACTGACCACAAGAGCCTCAAGTATTTGTTCACTCAGAAGGAGCTGAACTTGAGACAGAGGAGGTGGTTGGAGCTACTTCATGACTATTTAGAGATCCTCTACCACCCGGGTAGAGCGAATGTTGTTGCGGATGCCTTGAGCCGGAGAGGTGCTTCGGGCGTAGCTTGTGCCTTGTCAGGAGTTCAGAGGTCCGCCTTAGAGCTTCAGCGTATGGGAGTTTGGGTAGTCAGACCAGCCAGTGCCAGTGTGATAGCAGCGCTTCAGGTGCAGTCTTCGTTGGTCGACAGGATTCGGGTTGGTCAGGAGTCAGACTCAGCCTTGTGTCGGATTAGAGAGGGGCTGTCTTCAGAGCAGAGTTCAGATTTCAGTGTCTCCAGCGATGGTTGTCTGCGTTTCAGAGACCGTGTATGTGTGCCAGACGATGCAGTGCTGCGCAGAGAGATCCTTCAGGAGGCCCATGGAGCGCCTTATTCAGTTCACCCAGGAGGGGTGAAGATGTATCGAGACCTCAGAGAGTCATTCTGGTGGTCTGGGATGAAGCGTGATATCTCAGAGTTTGTCTCGAAGTGCCAGACCTGTCAGCAGATTAAGGCTGAGCACCAGAGGCCAGCGGGTTTGCTTCAGCCCCTTCCCATTCCTGAGTGGAAGTGGGAGAGTGTGGGGATGGATTTCGTCATGGGTTTGCCCAGGACTCCTTCGGGTTGTGATGCTGTTTGGGTGATAGTTGATCGTCTGACGAAGTCTGCTCATTTTCTGCCGGTGAAGAAGACCTTCAGTCTGGAGCGCCTAGCTCGTTTATATCTGGATGAGATAGTGAGGCTTCACGGTGTGCCTACTACTATTGTGTCTGATCGTGACCCTCGTTTTGTTTCGAGATTTTGGCGCAGTTTGCATAAGGCCTTGGGTACGAATTTAGCGTTCAGTTCAGCTTACCATCCTCAGTCGGATGGCCAGAGAGAGGACTAATCAGGTTTTGGAGGACATGCTTCGTGCATGTGTCCTGGACTTTGGGGTAGCTGGGAGCAGCATGTGACTCTGATTGAGTTCGCCTACAACAACAGCTTTCAGGCGAGCATTGGTATGGCTCCGTTTGAAGCGTTGTACGGTAGGAGGTGCAGGTCACCCATCTGTTGGGATGACCTGAAGGAGAGGGTCTTAGTTGGACCCGAGCTGGCAGGGAGCAGTAGAGAAGATCAGGACGATTCGGGAGCGTTTGCTTGTTGCTCAGAGCAGACAGAAGTGCTATGCAGATCAGAGGCGCAGGCCGCTTGAGTTCGATGTTGGTGATCATGTCTATCTGCGAGTGTCGCCGGTCAGAGGCGTGGTTCGGTTTGGGAAGCGTGGAAAGCTTAGCCCAAGGTTCGTTGGACCGTTTGAGATTCTGGAGAGGATTGGCCCTGTGGCTTACCGTTTGGCTTGCCACCTGCTTTGTCTGCTGTCCACGGAGTTTTCCATGTGTCCATGTTGAGGAAGTATCTGCATGATCCGTCTCACGTGATCGACTACAGCCAGCTTCAGCTGAGAGAGGATTGCAGCTTCGAGGCGGTGCCTACTCGTATTCTAGCCAGGGACGTCCGTCAGCTTCGTAGCAAGACCCTACCTATGGTGAAGGTCCAGTGGTCAGATCAGTTAGAGAGTGAAGCTACGTGGGAGCTCGAAGATGAGCTGCGTGCCAAGTTTCCCTCTCTGTTCGAGCAGTAAGGTGAGTTAATCTCGAGGACGAGATTCTTTTAAGGGGGAGGTGATGTTATAACCCGCATAATTCATACCTTAGGTTATATCAGTTGCAATTTTTCTGAGTTGGATTATTGATTTCTTTGCTGTCAGTTGGGACTCCGGTGGTATTCTTTTAATTGCCAAGGGCGAGGAGGTCATTACCCCTGCTATTTAAGGTAATCAGATTATTTGATAATAAGTAAAGGAATTACTTATTTATTTTCCTTCTTAATCACTTCTAATTCCCGATCAATTCATTCACGTCAGTTCGGTCGTGAGGAGCGCCTCTCATCGTGGTTTGAACGACAGTTTTCTCTGCCCTCTCTCTCTCTCTCAATTTCTCACTTTGCTGAAACGGTGAATGTTCTGCTGCAATCAGATTGGAGATCTTCGCTGCTGTGTGTTCCGCCTTCGTTACTCAGGTTTGGATTCTCTGATTGTGTCGGTCGGTGTTGCGTTCTTCCCTCTTCTGTTTCCTGATTTTTGAAACTTCGAATTGCTGAATTCAGAGACAACGGGGTTGCTGTCGATCTGTGGTTTGCACGGGCTGTGAGCTGTTGCGAATTGTTGGATTCTCTGCACATTGGGTTCAGGTTCGTGTTGCAGATTAAGGGTTGTGTTGTCTCGGTTTGTCTCTTCCGTTTTTCTGATTTTGGATTATCATTTATGGGAATTCAGTGGCTGTTCGGTTCGGCCTGGTTGAGGAATTGTTCGTTGCTGTTGTTGCTGCGTTCTGTGGATTTTCTGCACTCTGAACTGAGGTAGGTGGTTACTCGATTCAGTTTGGAAGTTCAGCCATGGGGATTGCAATGGTTCTGTTCGTGTGTGATTTCTGTTTGTGATGTCTGTTTGGTTGCGTTTTAGAATGGCTAAACCCCCATGGTTTCCTGTTTTAATGTCTGATTTGGTGTGTGTGCTTAATTGGCATTTTGAGGCATTGATTTGTGTTGTTTTCTGCTCTGTTCGTCTTCTGGAAACTGCATTTTTCGCACTGTCCGAACTTCCGTCCGAGCTTTGAAGTTCGGACAGTGCGTTTCTGCCTTTCTGATTTGCGAGTTCGGGGTATGTCCGAACATCTGTCCGAACTGGATGTTCGGACACACCCTCAGGTTTTCCCTCTGGTTTAAGTTCGACCTGTGTCCGAACTTCGACGTCCGGACACAAGGTCGGACCTTCCGCGTGTTTTCCCGTAAAACCTGTCCGAACATCCGTCCGAACTTGGATGTTCGGACATGCTGAACTCCTCTATCTGATTTCAACTCGACTTGTGTCCGAACATTGATGTCCGGACACAAGTTCGGACATTTGGCTTTCTCTGGTTTCTGAGTCTCGACTTGTGTCCGAACTTCGATGTCCGGACACAAGTTCGGACACCCCTCTGTTTTCAATAACTTCTTCGTTTGAACTCCGATTTGAGTGCCGTCTGCGGCATTGGTTTCCTTATGATCTGTGCTACTGATTTATGAGTGTTTTGGCATATTTAAATGCAACTTTGCTTCTGTTTAAGCAACCTTTCTGTTTTGGGACATTGCACTTTGTTTCTGAGCCGTGAATGGCTGGGTCGAGCTATTCCGTGGTATACCATGTAGACGTCGTTCTGAGTGTGGGTCATTCCCTTTCTGTTCTGTGGGGTTGACGAACCCTTTGGCTCTTTCGAGTCATTTCTGCGTTGCCGAGAGACCTGGTATGGTCTATGGGTCTTCGACCCTTCTGAGTGTGTGCATTGTGTTTTGTCCCCTTTCTGTTTAAGTGCTCTGACTGTTTCTGAAATGGGAACCCCTTGTGTTCCACTCTGCTTCTGTTTCTGAAAGCTTCGGACTATTTGAGAATTGTGCATAAGATGTTTATCTTCTCTTCTTCTGATTTCAATTGTTTTGAGCGACCTTGCTGATGACGGTCGCTGCTTACTGGGCATAGTTGTGTGCTCATTCCCCTACTTCTAACATTTTGCAGATTGATCAGCGAGGATCATCCTAAGTTCTGGAGCTATAGTAATTAGCTTTTATGTTCTTTCAGTTTGATACTCTGAGATGTTGTAGCCTTCGGGCCTTATGCTTTTGACTTTTGTTTCTGACTCGGTTTTGTATTTGGGATTTGGTATTAGTTCCGCTGTATTTGAATACATTGGTTTACAATGTTTACGTAAACTTCGTTTTGGGCCTTTATTGCGTTTGAGTGTTTTAGAGCCTTGCGTTATTAGGTAGTAATACGCGGCGTGTAGCACCCTTAACTCTTAGGCCGGTTTTAGGGGTGTTACATATGTGATAGGGATGAATATTTCTGCTTGTCATCTCATACTTATACTTCGTGTCATTGTCCAACTACTTCCTCATTCCGGTCGCTTGTTGCGCACCGTATTCTTACTCACTATACAACATCGTTTTTACGGTCTCCGTTACTGTGGTAGCTTACCTTTACTCCTTGCCATTATCGTTGGCACCATTTCCTTATGGTGTACAAACACTAGGATGTTCCTAGTCATATGTATGACGGTTGTCGTAGTATACCGCAATACTATTATCTTCCCATTGTGGGGATGTTTTATTTCAATTTAGATTTCATGTGTAGGTTAGCTTACCTCACATTACTTCCTCATTCATGATATAGTTTGTCGAATATCTTAGTTGACCAAGGATGAAGTGGTTTATCATGTTGCCAGCTCTCTTGAGCGTTGGTCATTCATGGTGTGTAGTGTGCACACCCATTGATTGTTTTCGACAATTACTGTCTCCATAGTGTTGAGCATTGGTTACGGACTCTAGCGGTGCGGTTTTACTTGTATGTACATCACCGGAACATCCCAAGAAACTTCGAGGGTTTTCTGGTCCCGTTCTCCAATTGGAGGGTATTCTATCACTAGTAGGTGAAAGTTCCCGTTGAGGGGTGTGTTTCCACTCATAGGTCTCATGATAAGGTTTACCATGTAAGTATTTATACCATGGTTCACCACATGATTGGGTGCATAAGGAGTATACTTACTCCTTTGAGTTTCGATTCTCTAAAGGGATGTGCTTCTACAGTTCACAGCCTCTCGTAGGCGTAGTGGTTTGGAAATCTCATTTCCTTATTCGTTGTCTCTTGGCAATATTTATGCACAAGTTTTGTTGTTATAGTGTGTGGAAGCCTTTCCTAAGGGTTCACATCTTCACCGCATTGGTGGTCTTTGGTTAACGAGGGATACCTTTCCTCGAGTTTCTCATAGTGTCCATGTGTGGACTAGAGCAAGGTTGGCACTAATACGATTCCTATGCCTCTGTGCTTACAGAAGGCATGACGGGTAGTTAAGAGCTCGTCAATCGTATACTAGACTGATGTTCTAGCGACAGTGACACCGAGTTGACCATTACTCCAAGCCACTCAGGATGTTGGGTTGGAACTGGTGGTCCAGTTGTTGATTTCTTGTCGTATGAGACAATATCTCTTGCAAGTCTTGTTATCAAATGGTGTGGGTTACGTAACCGTTAAGGTTTACATAATATAGTTTGTTGATGGCTTTTAAGCCGTATTACTGCGAGCTATGCTCTTGCAAGCTGCTTATATACATTTCGACTCCTAGTATACCCCATAGGTTGGAGGTATTACTGGGCTCCATGGCAAGTCGTGGCATCACGCTTCCGTTCATAGGAGACTCTTAGGCAATCTAATGCTGATCAGTGTCTTTTGTAGTCTAGGGTATTTCCTGTTAAGTGAAATCCCTTCGGTGTCTTCACTGAGTGTTCGTTCTAGCTTTTGTGCTTTCATCATGTTGTTGTTGTTCGACTGTTGCAACTCAGACACCCTTCAAGGATTGCTCTTGGGTGTTGTTAGGTTATGCTGTTACATCCGGCTAACGTTTATGATACGTTATCACTATACCACCTTGTGATATTATATTTAGGCTATTCCCTCTGGGTTATAACGTCTCCCGTCGTTGGGTAGACCGTCTATACTTGCTCCTAGTGCTTGAGACTAGGTTTAAATGTCCTCTTTGATGATGGATTATATTTGTGGTAGTCCTGTAATTGCTCTTGGGAACTCTGTCCCGTTGTTGAGCATTCTGGTGTCCACATTAGGCGATTGCCTTACTGTGTTTAGGCTGGGTATACTTTCCAGCTGCCATGTAGTTGTTTGAAGTCCTTGAGACATATCCAATGTCTATACTTACCAGTTTATGCCCCTTTGCACTTCCTAATCCTCATTCCTTATCTTCAGATGGATTCTCTGAGTTCCTTTATACTTTTTTCTTAGTTGAGTTCCTTCTCCTGGATCGTCTGGGGTGTCCAGTTGTTCTGGTTTGAATTTACTCATGGTCCGTAGAACGGAGTTGACTACTTCCCGTGTGTCATACACTACATGTATACATACGTGGGGTACCATATTGATACGTTACCACTTACCCAACTACAAGTCAGGCCCGCAAGCTCCTTCGGAGTGCGGTTGTCCCACATCCCGTAATGGGTACACTCGTGGTGTTGTCACACGCCTAGATGAAGTATTCTATTGTCAACTCCTCTTGTATTATTCTATGATACTCACCGTAACTTGTTGGTTTTGTTTAAAAATCCAAGGTTTAAAAGAAAGGTTGTGGTTTTTGAAAGAAATCTTGGTTTTGAAAAATAACAGTTCGGTGTTTAAACAAAGTTCTTCATGGCATAGCCATGCTCTGGGGTTTTGACCAAGTCTAGCTTCTTGCTGACTGGTATGTTCTTTGTGCAATGGTCAAGCCGTCAGGCCTTTCCGGGGTTCCATTCTTCCAGTTTTTAGGATGTGTGATCCTTTAGCTATTCTGTTACGGCCACAGTTCCTTACTATGTACTTGTGGTGTATTAGTGTTCCTTCACATATCCGTGTTGTTACTGCACTTGCCGTGGCAAGTGCGTGGTACTGGTGGTTTTTTGAGTAATCCTATACCGATCACGGTATGGTTTCCACTCGTATTTGATAGTCTCGTTGACTCTTCCCTTGATCTTATTGATCTATAGTTGGTGTACTCGATCCTTTAGGTAGCTTCTTGGTGGTCTAGACATGGCTGTCGTAGATCCGGGTACTTCTCCAATCCTTGGAGATTCCCATTTGATTTGGTTTAGCGTTATTCCTTGTTGCTCATTTATTGTGGTTATTGAGCCTTAGCTTGTTTAGGCACTACTCTTGTAGTCCTATCGGATTATATCCCGTGGATGCTCTTGTAGCTGTGTAAGCTATGTCGGCCAGGTATTGTAACCTTTTGGCGTTGTGGTTTTTGGAGTTAACCGTTCCTGACTATGTCCTTAGTCAGCTAGTACACCGTTGTTGATGTTACTTTACTATTACTGCCCCGTAGACTTGCGTCTCGGGTTTTGTTACTGCTCCTTTTTCCGCTCTGTTGCACGCTTAGTGCTTCTTTTCTAGTTGCTGGTTGATTAGCCAGGTTTCGCGACTGCTAAGCACGTCGCCCCATGTTGTTGTAAGTTGCAGCCTCCTTACGGTTGGAGTGCTCATACCACCGCTATTGAGTGCGGGTATTGTTGTTCAACCAGGAATCATCTCCGGGACTTCCAATTCTTGGAATCCACTATATGTCGGGTTCTTTCCTCTTATAGGAATATTTCACTACTGCCAGATCAGGTTTTCCCGAATATGAGAGGACTTTCCTCCTCTCTGGCGTTCTTTTCCAAGTTATACAATGGGGAATGCGGCGGGCGGGACTAGTATTGTAGGTATCCGGTGCACTCCGGTGATTCCTAACTAGCGTATCTCTAACGCTATCACTCAGCCCTTAGCCCTAAGCTTCCAAATCCTAACTCGGTATTTCCTAAGCTCGGTATTTCCAGTCATCAGAGCGACACTTCGCTCTGATACCACTTTTTGTAACACCCCTACCGCTAATACCGTCATTACCGTCCAATCTCCTTATACAATACAGATCCACGCAGCAGATACTTACATACTCAACGGTGGGTGATACACTGCCGTTAGTCACCCACGTGACCAACAAAGCTACTACTACATACAGCATCGGTCTGATGGACCGGAATATCCGAGTACTACACAAATACAATACATACTCTCATTACTTGCTGAGTACTACAATACTCCATTCGATACAATACTCCATCCAATACAATACTCCATAATTCAATACAAGATAATACACTACACATACCGAGTTTACTAAGTTCCCAATACAAACACGATGCTTCTTCCAAGTTCATACATGCTCTTTAAAGCCTAACCACTACCCATTTCTCACAACTACATACTTGCATCTTACGTAATAGTGTACCCCTTGGTACACTTCTACATTCCAGGCTACAAGTCTTATACCATTTACTACAATCTACATTTCCTTCCTAGTAAACTAGGCACGTCCACCGGTCTCTTCTGTGACCAGGTCTGCTTCGGGTACCTGCACACTAAAAATGTTCCCCCGAGGGGGTCAGCTTTCGCTGAATATGATAACCGCATACCCCGCGTACTAGCGAGGGTACGCCGACCATTTGGTCGAATACATGCATTTCATTTTGCAATACATACATGCGTTCACACTTACATACATACATACTTACATAGATACATACATACATACATGCATCCATACTTTCATTCACGATACTACAATACTACACAAGGTATACATACATACGTACAGTACAATACATGCTTGGAAGACAATACAAGTCAACCAATACTTACTTACCATCTTTCAGAATACACATGCACAATACATACTCATTACATACCCGATACGCAATACGGAGATACACTTCTCCAATTCACACAGAAGGTTGTTAGCTTCTTTACACACCCGGGTTAGTCGGGTGTTCAATACTCTTTTACTTCCGGTCAATGACTTACAATAGTCAAGACCAATACACATACAATACTTACTCCTTACATACTTTACTTCCAGTTAAGTCGGTATGACCTCCGGGCAGGGATTACTACATCCCACCACCGGGCTTTAGGGTGGCCCACTAATCCAGGATGCTACCCATACAAAGGGAATTGGTCCAAGGAGAAGATTATAGCCAGGATTCGGTTCCAACCTCTTGTGGTTCCTTATCCTCACGCGTGGCCGAAACTATATCGGACTTCTACTCATTCCATTACTCATTACTCATGTCAGGAGTTAGATTGTTAGGAATTAGTAGAAGTCAGTACTTCATTTCCATACATACATACAATACACAAGTACACAATACTTACACATACTTCTCATTTCCATTCATTCATTTCATGAATTATACAAACTAATTGTTCAAGAAGATACAACAAGAACAAAATAGTTCAAACACAGTTAAGTGCAATATAAGTCCGATTCGTGCATTTATCTTATTGGTGATCACATAAGCACACAAATCGGGGTAACCAGGTTAGGATACAGAGCATGAAGAAATCATACCGTTCACCGTCGTATTCGTACTACCGGTTCCTTTGGAGCTCAACTATTTGATTCCTATACATACATGAAGTTGTATGATCAATGGTCTATTATTGATCCAACTTATTCCTTCATTAATACTCCTAATATATACCTACTACTCCTTTACATTCATACTTGATTATTATACCCGTTCTTTTCTCATTACCTCTTATTCTTGTTTCCTTACCTTTACTATTTCATTTATAATTTACTACCACATATATATGCATATAGGTATATAGGCATATATATGTATATATACATATACATATGATTGCTATAATCATATGATAAAAATACTCTTTTTTTTTTCAGGACCGGACTTGCGACCGACCTTGCAAGTCCGGTCCATTCCAGTACCTCTGATTTCCGAAATTCTTCTGGCCGACCGGACTTGCAAGTCCGGTCGCAAGTCCGGTCCATTCCAGAAGGTTTCGTCGGGGAATTTTTCTGGTCCGACCGGACTTGCAAGTCCGGTCGATTCCAGTAGCTTTCTGACGGGAAATTTTTCTGCCCGACCGGACTTGCAAGTCCGGTCGCAAGTCCGGTCGGCCCCAGTACTTCAGTTTAAAATCTGTTTTCAATTGCATTCTTTACCCATTGCTCCCCCAATCTTTACCAATACTTCCCCACATGATTTAGCACTAGTTTAGTACTCTACATCACCTTAGTTCATCCCCCAAACTTACTACTCAATCCTTACACAAGTTATACAAATTTCCAACATCATCTCAACACTTACATTGTTTTTCTTCACACTAATGCTACAGATTTTGGTTTCTTCATCATGCTACAGATTTTCATCTCAGCTCTTGCATTCCAATACTCCTTCAACTAATGCTACTCTTAGCATCTTAAATACATGAACTCATAACCTAGTTCCATCCCCTTACCATACTCCTTTCCAAATCTGTTACAAGCTAATATACACTCCTTTTAAACTCTCCAAATACTTCTTCTTCTTAAACAACTTAAGTCCTCAAATTCCTAGATGAATTTTGACATAGTCTCCCCTATATTTCTAACATTCACCACACATTACTCCAGCTCACATCTCCATTCTCACAACCTGTTCATACAGCACATTATACTCACAATCCACACTACTACAACAACATAATTTTCCTGCACACATACCCATTCAATACCCAATGTTTTCCCAAGTTTTAAGCATCATTTAAGACTTCAAAAACTGTTACATCCTTTCTCCAATACACTACTACATTACTACTACTCATTACTCAAATACATTACTCATTTTACTTACTCAAACTGTTACAATGCAATACACAACTAACCCAAGGTAAGAGCATTACCTTGACTTGTTAGTTTTTCTTCCTTCACTTTCCTTCTCTTCTTTTCTTCTCCTTTGTTCTCGGTCCCAACAGGGTTCCCACACACAAAGTGCTACAGCACATAACACATACACAATACCACTTAGCATTCATTTTATACTAACCCTAGAGTTTAATGTTTTAGGGTTTAGGAAAGAGTGTTACCTTCCAATGGATGAATGGAGTTCTTGAATAGCAAAAGAACAATATTCCTAGCCCACAAGAGTAGCCAAATCGGCTGAAGCAACAAAGGGCCAAGAGTTCAAAAACATGGAAATTCTTAAAATGCTAATGAAGCTAGAAACAATGGATTTTCGAACTTCTTTTTACCTCAAGATGATAAGGAGGTGAAGGTGCTTCTAATGGTGGCTTCAAATCTCCAAATGGTGAATACCCACCAAAATGAAAGTTGAGCTTTTGGGTTTTTGAAAGGATGAAAACGTTCTCCTTTGCAAGGGGTTTGCAATGGTATAATTTTTTTGGATTTGGAGAAGGTTTGAGCACTCAAAGAGAGGAGAGAAGTGAAGAGTTTTGTGGGGGCTTCATTCTTCCATGGCTGTCGCAGGAGAAGGAAGGAAATAGAGAAAGAGAGAATAGAGAAGGAGGGCTACGTGAGTGAAGAGGAAAAGTGAGGAGAGAGACTTTTATTTGCTCTTTTACTTATTTCTTTGTCCTTTAGCTAATAAGAGAGAAATAAAGAGAGGGGGAAGGCTTAATAAATCGGCCCACACACACCCATCTACAGATTTTCAACTTTTATTTGCAAAAGTGGACACACTAAGTTTCTTTATTTGCATTCTCACCCCACAACTTACCGCTTGTTACAGTTTTTACTAACCGGTACCCATTTTCCGGAATTTTCTCCTTAATTAATTTTATTGGTTCTAAAGCTCCACTAATATTTATTAGTGACTATTTAGTTGACCAAAATTGTTACGAGTCTATTTGACCCGCTTAAAGTCACGTTTTCCCGGTTTCCTCGAAAAACGCGCTTTAAGGTTCGTTTATGCTTTTAACCCATTTTAAAGGTCCGTTTTCTTCGGGATTTGTTCCCTCGTATTTATTTAAGTGTAATTAAGCCTTTTAAAAATATAATCAGCCTAATTAATCACTGTTTTTAATTACGGGGTATTTCATTAGGACAACTCGTAAATTTTATTCATTAATGGATAGTCCTCCTGGTGGCACCAATGGTAGTGCATTTCGGCCAAAGATATAAGATCTCAGGGCTTCCTCTTTTCCTAAAAGGCATCATTTAGTTTGTGGCAAGAAGCCTGGTACCAACGGCGGTACATTCCAGCCAACGATCTATGTAGGCTCGTGTAGACTTAATAGAGTGGGAACCCCGAACCAGGAAGAACACTCAGTGATCACTATGCACAACCTGCTGGAACGAATGCAGACCAGGATTTAACTAGACACGTTTATTATTAGATCATGGAGTACTAATTCATTATACGACTGCCCTAAGGGTCTTATGCATAGCTAGAAATAACCTATGTTGTATTTACGTTTGAGGTCCATGTTCTAGAGACTGACATAGTCGTGTCTTGTACCTAAGTATTTTACTTAGGTTACTGTGTATATAATTATAATACTATGTGTATTATTTAAGTAACGACAACTTCATCATATTGATCGTATATGTATGTTTATATAAGCTGATCTATAGTCGACATAATATTAGTCCGGAAGGATGTTCGCATACAATAATAATGATGCGATATAAATGGTCAAGTATACATTTCAACCCACACATACGTGCATATAAGCATATGTAAAATTCTTAAACACACAATAACATTCACTTGACAATCAAGGAATTAATCCACACACATCATGCATTTGATGCATATCACTCTTGTCATATACACAAGCAATACCCGAACCCGAGGTTTCCCTCAGGGGTTCAGACCACACAATGAACATACCGTACACTGATGAATAACGCTAGCGTGACGAACGCACGCCTATCCTCTACATTCTCGGAGCTCGAATCTCGCAACCCAATCTACTGAGATATGTAATTACTATTAGTATCCATGTTTCGGATTTACCTAACTAGTCACAGTTATTCTTTACGCGTAACTCGTAACTAACCCCTTAATTTGTTTACTTCGGGTTTTCGTGAGTCTTCAGGATTTATATTTCCGTCGTACGGTTTAACTTACGATTATGTATTATTCAATACTATATTTTATTCACTACGTGGAAGTTGGATTCCTTGTTATTATGTTGTCCAACACGGTCATTCATTCTCGTATAATTATGTATACTTACGTCTACGTGTATGTATTAATGCTCACAAGTTTATATATATATGTACATCTATATTTTAGGTATATATGTATATAGATTTGTTCGTACGTATATGTAATACTCGTGGTCGTATTGTTATGCGTTACATGATGGTAATTACTTAACGATCAACGTTGTTTACCTAAATTCGATTCTAGTACGCTTATGCGTGTACCTACGCGTAACACTTATACATATCCGTATTTGCGTTCATTATAGTTCGAGTCACATTATACTATACGCCCTTGGTTATATTTCCACCTCACATGTATTACCTACCATGTATATGTACATATACATGTATATTTATATTTACAACATCACATATTATTTCCCCTCCCATATTAAAATTCAATATCATGTGAATTGTATAGTTGTTCATACTAATTTATTTCATTATTCCTTGTAGCATGTATATTGTTCATTCGTGTTGTTTATTCATATGTTTCTTATAGAAACTTTATTTCAAGATTATACATTATACGTTTATACATCATCATGCCTCTTTTAATATAAGGTTATAATATACTTTCTATAATTCTCAACCTAGACTTATCATCTTATGTAATTATATACAAGGCATGTTTATAACATGTTAATCCCATAATGATAAAATTTCTCATACTTTTATAAAATGTCACATTGTAGCAAGTTAACTTTGTATTATAATCTGTCCACTGATTCCCAAACTGCCCATTATATTTTCGGTAATGAAATTCTTTCCCCTCTACTTTTAGTTAAGTACAATACCAACCCAAGTACTATATGGGTTACATTTCTATCTTTATTTACTTATAATCTAAGGTTTTCAACATTGTAATATACATATATATATATATATATATATACTAAATCCCGAACAACAATCCAATTTGTCAAGATTTTTATACTTCTTCCCATAACTTCTTCTTTATTACATAGTACCCTCTTTATTTTTATAAACTTGCAATTTAATACCAAAACATTATATTATACATATTAATTATTTAAATTGAAATTCTAATCCAAAATTTTCCCTAAATTTCGTACAGCCCCAATAGTATAATTAATCCTCAAATCATCACCAACTTTTCGGTAATTACACTCTAGCCCTCAAAGTTTTTATAAATATTATACTTTGATACTTAACTACATATTATAACCCTTAATTAATTAACTTACTAAAATTAGCCCAAATTTATACAAATTACAAACAGTTTCCTAGTGGTCAGATTTATTCCATCTAGGCCATAGAATTTTCAGAAATCATGAAACACCCATATAGCTTTATAAGTTTCATGTTTAATTCAATACTTCATTAAACTGGGTTGCTATTCGCAGTAAAAAATTACTAATCACCGCAGTACAAAATTTTTTAAAATCATATTAACGTTGTAAACATGTAGTGACATCATGTCATAAATTTTGTTTTTCTAAAAATGATATTTGAAAGTAATTTAACCCAAGAAGTTTGTAGTTGATTAGTAGCAATTTTTGCTAGTTATTTTTTTGTTGTAATCAATACTGGAATCCTTTTTTTCAAAAAAAAAAGTGTTGGTGTTGTTATTTATGTGTTTACACTATTAATATGATTTAAAATTGATTTGTACTGCGAATAGCACAAACTTTACTATTTGCAGTACAATTTTTTTTTTACCAAACTTAGTTGAATAAGTTGGAATGTTAATGGGAGACACTTTTTTCTTCAGTTCTTGTGACATAAACATTACGTTTGTTCCGCTTGGTAGATGTTAGATAGTTATTCACTTTTTCAATTCTGTGATTCATTGGGTTTGAATTCTAGGACTTTTGTTAGGAATTTCTACATTTTGATATATTTCAGTTCTCGTGACATAAACATTAAGTTTGTTCCGCTTGGTAGATGTTAGATAGTTATCCACTTTCAATTCTGTGATTCATAGGGTTTGAATTCTAGGACTTTTGTTAGGAATTTCTACATTTTGATATATTTCAGTTCTGGTGACATAAACATTAGGTTTGTTCCGCTTAGTAGATGTTAGATAGTTATCCACTTTCAATTCTGTGATTCATAGGGTTTGAATTCTAGGACTTTTGTTAGGAATTTCTACATTTTGATATATTTCAGTTCTCATGACATAAACATTAGGTTTGATCCGCTTAGTAGATGTTAGATAGTTATTCACTTTCAATTATGTGATTCATTGGGTTTGAATTCTAGGACTTTTGTTAGGAATTTCTACATTTTGATATATTTCAGTTCTAGTGACATAAACATTAGGTTTGTTCCACTTGGTAGATGTTAGATAGTTATTCACTTTCAATTCTATGATTCATAGGGTTTGAATTCTATAACTTTTGTTAGGAATTTCTACATTTTGATATATTTCAGTTCTTGTGACATAAACATTAGGTTTGTTCCACTTGGTAGATGTTAGATAGTTATTCACTTTCAATTCTGTGATTCATAGGGTTTGAATTCTAGGACTTTTATTAGGAACTTCTAAATTTTGATATATTTCAGTTCTCGTGACATAAACATTAGGTTTGTTCCCCTTGGTAGATGTTAGATAGTTATTCACTTTCAATTCTGTGATTCATAGGGTTTGAATTCTAGGACTTTTGTTAGGAATTTCTACATTTTGATATATTTCAGTTCTCGTGACATAAACATTAGGTTTGTTCCGCTTAGTAGATGTTAGATAGTTATTCACTTTCAATTTTGTGATTCATAGGGTTTAAAATAGATACTAAGAAAGAAAAAATGTATGTTTTTCGTTTATATACCCGATGCTGGTGAATAGTGATGATCTAGGGAATCTTCAAGTTGATTCAATATCTGTTGGTGATCCATCTAGCACTTCTGGTGTTCAAGGCAGTTTACTTGGAATTGTGGAGGGTAATAGCTTGATGCAGGTGGTTGAGTCTTATGAGCTACTAGCAGTCCCTGTCCATTGAAGAAACTTCTTCCCATTAAGTTAGTCTACCATTTGTAATAGATCTTAACCGTCTCTCCTTCCACTACTTTAATACCGTATTACTTAATTAAGAGGAATACTGAGAATAAGTACTTACATTTGTGTTGTCTATTGAAGAAAGTGGTGAAGATCCATTGAAAAAATTTGCAAGAGTTCCTCTTGAATTTTCCCTAACTCATCCTTGAGGAGTTCTAGTGTTCGATGTTTCTATATCTACAATGCATAGCCAAAAAGAAACTAGGTGCAAAATTGATTCCAAAGAATTCATAAAAGGTCATAGTTAGATACCCAAAAGGGGACTCATAAATGAGTCCATAGCGTAATAGTCACAAAGGTTCTAAAAAAATAGTTGGGCAAAATAGAAAGAACTACAATGCGAAAGTAAATAAAATTCTAGGAAAATTTTGGCATAGTCTCCCTTATTTTTCTTCTCTCTCGCGAT
This sequence comes from Limonium bicolor, assembly GCA_023374045.1. Classification (NCBI taxonomy): domain Eukaryota; kingdom Viridiplantae; phylum Streptophyta; class Magnoliopsida; order Caryophyllales; family Plumbaginaceae; genus Limonium; species Limonium bicolor. Next base: position 312,208,554 of record CM041778.1, read on the forward strand.
TCTAAGAACCTCCACAAAATCAACCAGAAGGTCATCAATAAGATCACCAGCAATTTCAGCAATAATTTCACCATCATCAAGTCCACTAGAAAATAACTACATCCATACTGTATCTTAAAACAACAAAAACATAAAACCCTAAACTATGGTGCGCCATACTGGTGATAGTACGAAACCCATATCGATAAGGTATTGAAGACCTCATCTATCCCCTGTTCAATTTGCCTCTGTTCCTCGTCCGGCATCTCCTCACAGTAGTAACGCTAGTCCCAGCTACGATTCCCAGGAAAGTAAGGCCTACCAACCTTAGTTGCCTCACTCATGAGCTGTAACATAATATTATAAAGTTAGCCTAGCATTCATAAAATGCTATAATCAACTGAAATTATACAAAGGAAGACATCAACTTACTAAGGCGGGATCCGGCCGATGAAAGAAGGTGTTTTCGTACATGTCAGGATTCATGATCTTCGGATGGGTGTGTTTGACGTACCAATCCAAATAATCTCTGTCACATGCATGCAGGGCCGCCCGTGTCTTAGTGAACCCCGACACAGGACCACACTCACGTGTGGTGTCCTATACACTATACATGGGGGAGGTACACACATCTATAGGGGGTTCCCTTTCTCCCTCTTTTTTGGATCTAATGTTCGGTCTAATAGAGGGAGGTGGGATACACTGAACGTACCCGAATTGGTGAAGACGACGCTCCGGTATATATGGCTCATTCACGGTCATGTACTACCAGGAACCCCTGTACCAAGAGCGACCCTTGTTCTCATTCACCTTCTCACGACCATAGGGCAACCAACCAATCTACATTGGATCACAGGGAAACATAAGCATCCATAATAAACAATAATGTAAATAATACAAATTGAAATTGTTGTACCACTTACATTTCTTGCTGTTAGAGCATCTAGATGCTTGCGGTAGTTCTCCAGTGAATCTTTATTTTTCATCTGGGAGGTGGACCTGACCCATCTCATAGCCCACGGTCTATCATCCCTATCATGCCCGTCAGCACTAACTACTGGTCTAAGAGTGATGAAACACGCATATATCCACCACTACATAAATTTAAAAAAGAAATTATGCCAACTATTAATGTGAATTCATGAAAATTTATTACACATTGTTGTACATTAAAACACTTACCTCGAGAAGGGTCAAAGAGACAGCAATGCTATTACAGTCAGCATGAGATGCTATCCCCAGCTGGCGATACAACCACACAAGAGTACCTGCTCCCCATGCGTACCTCTTTAGCTTTGTATGTGTACCCATGGGAGTGACTAACCAGAACGGTATAGGACTTATGCGTGAATGCCCCTTGTTAGCAAAGATGGTAGTAGCGAGAGCATAGTAGAGCCAACCGTACGCCTGCTTCATAGGTACCCTCAGGCCGGTCGAACACCATTCTATAAGTGGACATGTCTGAATAGCACCCGTATGCCACATGATTTCCGTCATCTGGTCAACGCCGTCCGGAAAATCTAACAACGTAGCCATCGTCTCCTCAAGCTCACTGTTTGACGGATTCCCCACAGCTAGATGACCAACGATTGGGATCCTCAGTATCTGCCACACATCATGAAGTGTGATCGTCATCTCTTCAAAAGGCATGTGGAAATTGGTTTCCGGCTGCCACCTCTCCACAAAGGCCGAGATCAATGACGTGTTGTTGAAACCCCATGTGACATCTAGCAGATGATCCAACACTGAGTGCTTAATCATATTCCTTGCCCTTTTGCAAGCAACCCCGCTAAATGGCCAGTTTGTGATTATAGGGTTTCGGGGTTTAAATCTCAAAACATCCCGGTCCTAGACAATTACCACAAATTTTACACACGCATGAAGAAATAATTAATTCTACTTGCCAAATTGAAAGATAAGATAGTACATACCTTAGTCATTGACCAAAATTCAATGGTGGCATGCCCCCCGAAGCTGGTGATGACACTAGTCAGTAGTGGACCACCAGGTACTAGCACTTCATTAAGCCTTTAGAAAGCGGGAATAATGGGCTCCATAGCGAGAGCAGCTTCCTCATCAGCCGCGATCTCATGATCAGGGTCGTCCTCATCTATGCCCTCATCCTTAGATGTCTTCTCAGTCTCCACCTCATCTATGTCCATGTCAACGGGTGCTGCAACATCCGGAGGGGTCCGGGGGTCATAATAACTGCACCCAGCAGAAGTCTGTGCCTTCGCATGCTCCACACGGTGGTCATGATAGTTACCACCAGCAGAAGTCTATGCCTCCACATGCCCCACGTGGTGGCTACTCTGACTCTCTATATTGTAGTTGGAGCTACGGAGCTCGGCCAAATCAGTAGATGACCAACCATCTGCAAAGGATGAAGCTTCAGGCATCTTTCTCCTAAGTATGTATGCGATTGGGTCAGAATCGTGGAATGACTGGGTAAAGGATGGATCCATGATGGGCTGCTGCTGTGGATGATATGATGAGTGATGAGGCGGTTCAGCATGATCCTGCTGTGGCTGGAAAGACGAGTGCCGTGGAGGATCAACTCCGGCACCGCGCTCATGACGGAACAAAGCAGTCATTGGCTGCTCCACATTTCTGTCCTTTTTTTTTGTAGTCGTTCACCAGAGCATTCTTTAACCTATCCATCACTACACAAGTAAGTAATAATAAATCAACAAAACAATCATAATCAACAAGTTAACCAACCAAGTGATGAATTGACGCCCAAAAACTGATCAGAACGCACACTTACATGAGCAATAGAAAACCAAACGACGGTTAATTTGTCTTAGGTAATTGTCTTACACTTAATCCAATAGATAACATAACATTATCTCTAAGAAAACACAAAAAACAGACCATAAAACCTCACACAAATCAGCCACAACAACGAACAAAGAATAATTTTATGTATTTACATCCTTATGTACACCTTTACACATCTTAGTTTGTCTTGGTTTTTTCAACCCTAGTTCCCTCTTTCGTAACCAAACTAATCTTATATTTTTATTCTAAATACAGTCTAGTCCCACAATTTAAATTCCTTCATGTGTTATAATCTTTTTCACCCAAGGTTTGCTTAATTTATCATATTAGCCTATAAGTTCTCTTAGGTAATTGTCTTACACTTAAACTTCCTAACTACTTTCAATCACTGAGATATTTTTCGAGTCCTAATCTCCCCCAAGATGATTTAATTACCTAATTGATCCTAATTTCAGCCTATTACAGATCTTATACCCCTAAATTTTCCCTGAAATTACAATCCCTAACCTCAAAACTTTCAACTCAATCATTGTAATCCTTAACTCTTATCTAACTTAGCCAAAAATATAAATATAACATAATACATTTTAGGTCCATATATCTCTAAATTAACGAAGACTTTTGGACCTTTACCAACCATACCCAAACTAGAAAATTACCTTTTTGCCACTTGTTTTACTACACTTGTTCTTAGTCACTTAAACTTTCATTTTAAATGACCCCAAAACTTGTAAACATAAGTTTATAAGTATATTTAGGTCATATGATCATTTATACACAAGTACACCCTAGTTCCCTCTTTTACTCTTTAACCCCAAAATTTCACAAACTTGTCATTTTAGACTTAAATCTTATTGTTAACTACTCAAACTTATAATATAAGTTCCGTAAACAAAATATATCTTTATAACCATTTTTATGATACAGAAAACCATTCGGCCCTATACATAACTAACCCTTTAGCTTTTAAAACATTGCAGTTTGAGCCCCTTTTTTACTATCCTTTTGTACCAATAAGCCTTAACTCATTCTAATGCTTTTAACTTTGTTTCCTAAACACATTATAAAGTTAAATATAGTAAATAAAACAGTAGGGATTCGGCCTTAATTGTTACAAACCAAAACACCATTAAATGACATCAAACACTAACTTAAGGAGTTCACCTCCAAATGCCCAAAAGTTATTTTTCAAAGGGCTTGTTAGCTTGAAGTTTTCCTTGCCGTTCGGCCCTATTTACCATAGGGGTTTCATTTAATTTGAAATACAAATTTGAAGCTTAACCAACTCTTTAATTTCAAGGTTTAGTTTAGAGTTTTTACCTTTACAAAGATGGACTAATCCACACTTGTTTCCCTTGTTTTTCTTGACGATTTCAAGGGGTTCCCAAGCTCCAATTTCCTGCCAAAATATAAGAAAAAAGAAAGTTCAAAAAAGAGAACTATAACTTAGTAAAATGACTAGGTCATTTATGATTTTTATAATTATTCTATATAATTGTAACTCTTGACTTTATAATTGTCATTCTCTTATTTAATATTTTAGTTGTTTTATTAGCACTTATTAAATTTAATATTTCATTATTTATAATTATTTTAATAAATATAAAAAAGATTTATTGTAAAAAAATAGCTCTCACCCCAACAGATGGGGCGAGTTTGGACAACTAGTGTTCGCCGCCACGGTTAGTCGTCTCCGGTCGTGTCTTCATCAGAGGCGAGTTGGGCGAAGTCACCTTTTCAGCCAAGGCGAGCAGCATCAACTCGCCTTTGTCGGCGCGGTGAGCCAGAGCAGCTCATGTCATCAGAGGAGGCGAGCTGGGCGAGTTCGCCTTTGTCGGCGCGGTGAGCCAGCACAGGTCGTGTCAACAGAGGAGGCGAACTGGGCGAGTTCGCCTTTGTCGGCGAGGTGAGCCAGCACAGGTCGTGTCTTCATCAGAGGCGAGCAAGCCTCTAGCGTGTCCAAGGAGGAGCGACTCCATTATTGGAGTTTCAAGCTTTTTTCTAGATTTTTTTATAGATCTAGGCTAATTTAATGCGTGTTTCTAAATTCTAACAACATATTTGAAATCAGCACATCAAGATCTATAACTTGCAAAAAAAATTGAAAAACTCACCGGAAATTTTTTCCGGTGGTGGCTCCGGTGATCAGGAAGAGAGGATTCCGGCGAGGTAATTTGGAGGAGAGATGGTGCGTGCGTGAGAAATGAAGAAACCGGACACGCCCCGTTTATATATAACGTGCGTGTTTTGGAGCGTTTTTTCAAAAAATGCTCGTTTTGACTCATTTTCAACATATTAACGTCGTTTCGTACTAAAAACAGTAAAACATCAATAACTTAGCATAAAATCACAATTATAACATCCAAACGCAATAAAAACAGGTTTAACGGCTTACAACAACAAGAGCGTTTTTTACCCAAAATTGGCATTATCAACTACGTTTTCAGTGCGACGTTTCTGAAACTGTAACAATGTTTGTAATTTAATCAAACGTAACGTAAAACGTCATTTACCAATGTCAAGTCCCAGTTATAACGTTTGAACGCAATAAAAACGGCTTTAACGTCTTCTAATACAACGAGAGCGTTTTTTACAGTTCACGGTGACGAAATGATTTTTTCACAAAACAATTACGACACGATGTCACTACATGTTTACAACATTAATATGATTTAAAAAAAATTTGTACTGCAGAGATTAGTAATTTTGTACTGCGAATAGCAACACCCAACCAACTATTGCTTTCAATAAATTCAAAAGTAATTAATTAAAATAGGTGAGGTTAGTCAAAATTAGTATAATTACAGTTCGGTTTAATATGTTCAAAGTTAGTCAAAACCGATCGAAATTAGTCGATACCGGTCCAATTAAGTTTAGTGTGGTTTAAATCGAGTCAAAATCAATAAAATTAGGTCAAAACTAATTCAAAATTATCAAAACCGATCAAATTTAGGTCAAACCGGTTCAAACCGGTCAAAACTAGTCAAAATCGATCAAAAAACCGGTTCAACACGCATCAGACCCGACCCACCAAAGCCTACGTCAACGCTCACCATCTACACCCGGCATCGACTCCCGCCCTTCTTGCTCTCTGTCTCTACTCGTCAGGCTGGCGCCCGCTCTACTATATGATCGTTGACGCCCGTTTTCCATGGGGTACCGCTTTCTTATTTTGTTTTATTATGAGTCTAAACCTACTTAAAAACTGTAAAACAAGGTAAGAAAAAATACATGGAAAAGTAAATGTAAGCTGTATTTACTTGAACTCTGTCTCCCGTACCTGCTTGCGCTTCAGATTCTGGAGAGAAGTAAGAGGATTACTTCTAGAGAGATAAAGTATCTTGAGAATTTGAAATGAGATGGAGAGATAGAGTAGGTGTAGGTATATTTATAGAATTTTTTAAAAATAAGGGCACATTTGATATTACATAAATGTACCTTTGTTTTTAGGGGAAATTCACAATATGCCATGATTTGAGTTTGTAATTCACGATATACCCCTTTTTGGAAAGTTGTCCCTAAAATGTCATGATTTGAGTTATTCACACAATGCCACTGTTCGACAACGGACATTAATTTCTCCGTTAACCTTCTCTGGACAATGACCAAAATATCCCTGATGAAAAGCTTATTTTATTTTAATTTTATTTTGTTTAATTGTGCTGGTTCGATTGTGCAACGATTTTTTTTCTTTATGAAAATGGTTTAAAAGTATACAAATACCCTTGTTTGATTTGATAGTTTACGATAGCCACTATTTAAGTCTAGTAGTTTACAATATGCCACTATTTGAGTTTTTATGTTCACAAAATGCCCTGTTTTTTTTTGTAACGGCTAGTTTGAGTCCAATAAATCTTTTTTTGCCTTTATATAGACCTTCTTATCATGTAAACAGAGCACAAACACCATACCAAAGCATGACCATGTTTACAACTACAATCAATGAAATGTTTAAAATAATTCATTGCAAATGTGGAGCCCGATCAAACCTTACCCTCTCCTGCAAAGAAACTTCGGTAGGAAGGGCGTACTACAACTGTTGGACATGTGATTTCTTCAAGGGTGGGCACCGGTGATGCAAGATCGATACTCTCCTCATTTTAGGGTCAGGCAAGCTGGCTACATCAAATCATACTCAACTATGATAGCCTCTACCTCTACTACTACATTTGCTCGTTCTAAAGCACCACATCAAGAGAGCATGGTAGCTGATGCGTATCTTATCAATAACATTAGGGAGGAAATAATGAAGGAACTTAAATAAGAGATGAGACAAAGCTTGAAGAAGATGTTTCTTTGGGGTCACTAGTACAAAAATCGCCTATTTCAGCGCCCCTATTTCGGCGGTTGTAGAGACAACCGCCGAAATAGGGCTCCGAGATTTCTAAAAGACACCAATTTCAGCGATTCCTAGCTAGAAACAGCCGAAATAGGTGTTTTAATTCAGACAATAGAAATCTTGGAGCCTCCCTGGATTTATTTTCTAAAATTTTTGAAATGCCGCTTAAATTTCAGTCTATTTCATTGCATATTTCCTCACCGACCTCATCTCTTCATCCTTTCTTCTATCTCACTACTGTAATTTTGCATCCCTAACTGGCAAACATGGTCTGCGTCTCTCTTCGTCACTTTCTCTCACGACAATTTCACAACGCAAACCAGTGGCTCTCTCTTCATCCCCTTCTCTCATGGTAAATTCACAATCCTAACTGGCGAACAAACATGCTCTGCACCTCTACTCATCCTCTTATCTCACGATAATTTTGTAGGCGAACATACATGCACTGCGCCTGTGTTCATTATCTTCTCTCACGGTAGTTTTGCAACCCTAACTGATGAACATATACAGAGGCTGAAGCAGCTCATTGCGAACTGGTAATATACTCAAACTTATCTTATTCACTCTGGCGAACAAGTCTGCACCTCTTCAATCTCTTCACTTACGGTAATATACTCGAACTTATCTTATTCTCTCTAGCAAACCGGTAATATACTTGAACTTATCTTATTCTCGGGTCTACGCCTTAGTGTTGAAAATCACTGGAACTGCATACATCTCTGCGCCTCTATTCATTTTTGTGTCTGCGCGACTATGTGCCGAAAATCACTGGAACTGTTGCCGAGAGGTTGAAGACGTCGAATTTTTTTAACAACTGCCGAAATAGGTGTATTTTTTTGTTCTAACACGGGCCTATCTTGACGGGTTTTAGCTAACAACCGCCGAGATAGGTCACACGCCTATTGTGGCGGCACCTGTTTTGGCGGTTGAACAACCGCCGAAATAGGCATGTTTTGTACTAGTGGGTGTAGTTAGATCTACAACTATAATATGTATCTGTAAAATATGAAGGACTTTCACATATATTAATGCTAAAAAAACACGTGATTGTAGCTGTTAACACTTCTGTTTTTGCATTCTTTTCACATCTAAGCGCTAGACATCAAAAAAGTGGTAATTACAAAAAAAAACTATCACATCTATCCAGAAAAAACAAGACATTTTGTGAACATAAAAACTTAAACAATGGCATATTGTAAACTACCAAACTTAAATAGTGATCAAGAGTATTTTGTGTACTTTTAAAAATTTTCAAAAAAATAACCATTGTACAGTCGAACCAGCGCAATTAAGCAATTTATTTTTAGAAAATCAAACTTTCTGTCAGGGCATTTTGGTCATTGTCCAGAGATGGTTAACGGTGAAATTAACGCTTGTTACCGAACAATCACATTTTGTGAATTTAAAACTCAAATCATGGCAGTTTATGGAAAACTTTCCAAAAAGGATATATTATGAATTATAAACTCAAGTCGTGGTATATTGTGAATTTTTCCCTTGTTTTTATAAAGATTATATTACAAAATTCTTTTAAAAAATCGACTGCATGGGAATTCAGTAGATGTATTGAACTTAGAGTTGATCAAACGGTGGGCGGGCAGGGTTCGGGTAGGGCCAACATTAAATTTAGGCCCGAACGGGCCTATATATTTGTCCAAGCCCGGTTTTAATTTTTTCGGGTCGGGCCGGGCTAGGCCCGAATTTATTTTAATCATTGTCATTGCCCGACCCGCTTGGCCCGGTTTGATAATTTTTTTAATAATATTATTAATTTTTTTGAAAAAATATTTAGATTATGTATAATATTAATATATTAATTATAATATGTATATATGTTGTATGTAATATTAATAGATATTATATATAATTTAAATAAATAAGAAAAGGTATTATATAAAGTTAAATTAAATATATACTCCCTTTTGTTATCAATATTTGATTTTCTAGTTTTAGACACAAGAACTAAAAATGAAAAAGTTAGACTATTTTGCCTTTAATTTTTGCATTGGGAAATGAAATAATTTGAAAAGTAGAGTTGTGAAATAAAAGATGAGGGATAGAATTGAAAAGTAGATGACAAAAAAGACTAGAATGTGTTATATTTTGAAAATGGTGGAAGGACAAAAAAAAATCATATATTGAGAATAAGAGAGAGTATAATATTATATTTATAAAACTATATATGATAATAAACCGGATCAGATCGGACTTAGTTACGGGTCTAAAATTTTATCGAAACCTGACCCAATTTTTCATTTGGACCTGATTTATTATCCAAACCCATCCAAATTTTTTATAAATGAGCTTTATTTTTGGGCGGAGGATTGGACAGCCGGACCGGATCAATGTTAATCAGCTTGATTAAACTCAAGAACACGAGAGATCCTTTCCTTACTTTTTAGCGGCATATTCGGTATGACTCCTTTTCTTGTCAATAAAAACCCATTAAGCGGTTTGGTTCCTTTTTAAATCACATGTATTCGGTGTAGTTGTATCATCCGTTTAGTTTAGTTTAGTTAAGCCTTGCAGAGTTGAAGAGGTCTAGGGAGAGAGCGGGAACTCTTTGTGATACCGTGCGCTCGCTGTCGAAGGTTCTGAAAAATGGCGACCGAGAAAGCGGATAAGGGAGACACCAACATGGAGACTGGAGAAGACGTCATCTCCATAGAACTCCCCGCACCCCAGGGCTGGTCGAAGAAGGTTCACTTCCCAAAAAAAATTTCCCCATCTGCGTATCTTCTATCTCCTTTTTAACTGCGCGCTACTCTGTGATTCTCTGGCTCGAAGATTTTTCCTGTCCCGTGTAATTTTTTTTAGAAATTCTGAAATTTTATGGTGCTCTGATCTGCTGCTGCCAGTCACATGAATGCTTCGTACCCGTAGTAGTAAAATTGTCGTGATGTCGATGCTACTCGCCTCTTGGTACCTAGGGTTTGTTCGTGGTATATGCCAACTTAAAATTCTTTTAGGTTCTGGTTCGTAACTGTTTTGGTAGTTCCTTGCTTTTACTTTAGTGTCGTATTCATTCAGTTTTGTGCAATCTGCTCCCGCTCATCGTGTGATTTGGACGGTCACCGGTGCTCTGCGCAACTTGTGTGTGGGATTTGTTCCCCTTTATTTACGTTTCTTTTTATTCCGTGTTCTGTTAACTAGTTATCATGAACTGATGAATTCTTTGAGAAATTAGTGTGATTTGTGAAGAAATCAGCCTCTCAATTTTGCAGGTTCGGTACTTGTTTGAAAGTAATTTTATCGGCTGTGGTAGTGAGCGACCATATCCGCATGTTTCTATTCGATCATTTGGTAACTGCGAGCTGCTTTTAATTAGACACATGTATTTGCGTGACCGTGGTGCCAAGTGGTTCTCTCCAGTTTTCCCTACGAATAACCGGGTTTTTTGTAAAGCATAAAGGGTCCTAATTTTCGGTTGTATTCGCATGCACCAAATTTTATTTTGGGCATTTTAGATGTCTAACCTCTTATTTTTTGGTACTAGATAGTATCCGCGGCCTGCCGTACAAATATCTCCTGCCTGTTATATCGTGTAACATCATGGGCTGTGGTACAGCCGTCTGTTTCTGTAGATGAAACCTGTGATTTTGTGGCAAATTGTGAACAAGGAACATGATTCTTTCCTTTCACTGTACTGCTTTCTCGTGTTGTGGTTGACCATAATCCAGATTCAAATTCAATTCTTATAATTAATCAATCTCCCCAGTATCGGTCAAGCTGTCTTATTTTTAACTCAGTTTCTAAATTTTTATCGTCATGCTACCGATTACTTGTACTCTTACCTCCCTTCAAGTTGTTGGAGCTATTTGGTTTGGAGACTGCTCTGATGTTCCGTCGGTCTGTTTTAATGGGGGTTAAATGTGTGTGAACTCAGTTCCTGAACTTCACAATGTTGTCATGTCTCATGACTAATGTTTGATCTTTTCGTACTCATCATAGGAGAGGCATATCAATTTAACCCAAATTTTCACACTCATGGTGGTAATTTCGAATTGGTTAAAAGCTCCTGTTAATTTTTGGCCCTTCTTTGAAAGAATTGTTATTATGAAGTTGCAATGTGTTCTTACTCTTGGAAGATGTCTGGCTGAAGGTGGATGGATGTTGAGTTTTTTTTTTCCTTCCAACTATATCTGTTGCCACTGACCTATTTTATTTTTTAGGACAAGCAATAGATCATAATTTGAAGTTTGTGCCACTGAATTTGAAGCATGTGATTATGCACCTGACCTTGCTACATTTAAAACGTCTTTATTCCTGCTTGGATGAATTAGCAAGTAAATTGTATATCCTGAGCCTTGAGAGGTTGTGGCTGTAATCTGGTTTTGATTAAGATTCTTGAATCTAAATGTCAGTCTATTTGAGCGTGAAGCATATGTGCATATGTGTCGCTCATAATATTTGTTTCTATGCTTACCAGCAGATATGCATGTAGAAGACACCACAATAACCTGTCTGTTTATTTTGTTGTAATGCTCTCATCCTGATATGCTATTTTTCTTAAATACGCCCAGTATTTTCCCAAGACAAAGGGTACTCCTAGGAAGAACGAGATAATTTTCATTTCACCAACTGGTGAGGAGATAAAAAATAAGAGACAGCTCAGCCAGTATCTGAAATCCCATCCTGAAGGACCTAATTCTTCCGAATTTGATTGGAGCACAGGTAAGCTAGTTAATCACAACAAAGTTGGCGATGAGAAAGCTTCTGTGTGTCACTATTTTTTTTCTATTCTTGAATCTGAATGTTTGTATTAATGCACTCTTGCTGGGATAATAATAGGTGATGCTCCACGCCGCTCTTCTAGATTAAGCACCAAGACAAAGGCTGTGGATTCTTCTCCAAGTGGGTCATCATCTCAAAAGAGACGAAAGAAATCAATCTCAGAGAAGCTTCCCAAAGAAGAGACTGAGACTGATACTGATGGAGAAGAAAAACCTGCTCAAGAACCTGCTCAAAAACCTGCTCAAAAAGATGATGAACAAGCAGCTCCAGTTACTGAATGAAGAAAAAGTCAAAGATGACATGGAGGTTGATACTAAAGGTGGTGAAGATAAGAGTAAAGGAGAAGAGGGCTTCAAAGGAGCTCAGGAAGCCCCTACCCATGCTCTAGAAGAGCATGGTACTGGAGCTGAGGATAAGGCCAAAGAAGACATGGAGGTTGAAACCAAAGATACAGAAGATAAGGGTAAAGTAGATGACGGAATTGATAACACCAAAGAGGGAGCTCAGGATACCTCTGTCAAAGCTCTAGAAGTGCATGGTGCTGGAGCTGAGGATAAGGCCAAAGAAGAGATGGAGGTTGAAACCAAAGATGGAGAAGATGAGATCAAGGGAGGAGAGGGAATTGATAAAATCAAAGAGGGAGCTCAGGAAGCTTCTGCCAAGCAGCTGGAGGAGCACGGTGATGCTCAGGAGAAGGCCAAAGAAGACATGGAGGTTGAAACCAAAGATGGAGAAGATAAGATTGAGGGAGGAGAGGATATTGATAAAACCAAAGAGGGAGCTCAGGAAACATCTGCCAAGGAGCTGAAGGTGCATGGTGATGGCAAGGAGGAGAAGGACAGAGAAGATATAATGGAGGTTGAAAACAAAGACGGAGAAGAGGGAATTGATAACACCATAGAAGAAGCTTGGGAACCACCTACAAAGGAGCCAGAAGTGTACGTGGATACTGAGGATCTAGGAGTGCATGTGGATGCCGAGGAGCTAGGAGTGCATGTGGATGCCAAGGAGCTAAAAGTGCATGGTGATACTCATGAGGAGCACGGTGTTGCTGATGATGAGAAGGTCATAAAAGACAAGGAACTCAAAACGAAAGAAGAAGACAAAAGCAAAGGAAAAGAGGGAGTTGATAATGTTAAAGAGGGAGCTTGGGAAACATCTACCAAGGGACCAGAAGAGCATGGTGATGCAGCGAAGGTTCTGAAGCAAGAGGTTGCAGAGGAGAACAAGGTGATAGAAGATCAGGGGAAATCACATGAGAATGTGGTCGAGAGTGAGAATCTACCAAAGGAGAAGGCAGAAAATAAAGGTAAGGTAGAGGAGAAACAAATCGATCCGCCAGTTCTAGAAGAAGGACCGGAGACTAACAACATTGATGCTCTTCTTGGGGACAAGAAGGAAGAACTTCATGACGGTTCTGTTGCCCAGGCTGACAAAACTGCTGAACAAAAGAATTCAGATAGAAACGGAGCGGTACAGGTGGAGAATTGGGAGCTGACACTGATCAGTCGAAGGACAATGAAGAAACGACTGCTAAGAGCACTGGGAATTCTTCTACCACTCATGAAGCACCACCACCAGAACCTAATGCGCCTCCAATCAGCTGCTGAATAATGTCGAGCTCACTTCGTAGGCCTTAGCTTTTTATTGAATGTGTATTTTCTGTATTTTGTGGCCATCAGTCAGCTTAGTTGGTGTTTATTTTTAGAAATTTCCTCGCGGTAAATTATGTATGTTGTAGAATCGAGACACTAGAATTTGCTTTAGGAGGTTTATACTAGTGAATCCTGCTATTGTGGAATTTGATCTCTTTTGAACGCTCTATCAGGTGTCTGTGTCTCAGTTCAGATAGACAGTATTGTAATCTAGCTAGTGATTGTCAGTCGCAGGTACTCTTTTGTATGAAACGTTTGGAATTATGATGGTATGTCTCATGTTAACCCCTTATGCCTGCCTTCTGTTGTATGAAACGTTTGAAATTATGATGGGATGTCTCATGTTACCCCTTGTGCCTTTCTTTTAGTAAGAACTAGAGTTAGGTCTTACCTAACTACTAGCATTAAAGCTTCAGCAACTAGGTGAGCAAAACTAGAAAGAGAATTCTAACATTATTAGTGGCATCAGTATTGTTCGAACATATATATATATACACTAAAGAGGACAAGTTTAGGAAAGCAGAAGCAGATAGGGAGGCAAACTAATAATATACATTCACCAGTGGCTGTTAGACTTCTCTCTTCAAAGTATTAGAGCTTTTCTCAACTATCAGCCAGGATGATGCTCCAAATCCAATCTTGAACCTGAAGTTGAAACAAGTAAGCAAGTTTTTGTTCTCATCTTCAATCCTCATTCTAAGCGTGTAAGAACCCTGCTTGACCAAACGATTAGCTTACTAAACCCTTCATCAAGCTATTCAGAGGATATACAAGTCCAAGGAATCAGATCCACTAGCACAATCAACAGTGGTATAATGTTAATAAACAATCATATCTTACAGGTGGAGTAAACCCTGGCAAAGTCTTAGTGTGAGAGAGTACAAAATCGCCAGATACCATGGGGCAGGTAGACTCTTCACACAAATCATGAGTCTCGGTGTGAACATGAATTCCCAAGTAAGAGACATCTATCACCACTTTGCCCCCAGCAAGGGTTTGACCTGGTGGTGGATGAATTGTAAGCAGTCCAGTGAAATGGTTCTTGAAATACAATCAGAAAATACAAAAACCTTTCCATGCCTATTTGTTGGTAATTGATAGAAATCTTCATGTCAAATTCGAGCATTTCAATAAAAACCCTCACATGACCATTCATAAACTTCAACCGTGATCACAGGCAGACAGCCATGCTTTCGATGGATATGTACCTTATATCTATCTCGCATAAGTTTCAATTAGATAATCTTTCTCATCTCCTAGCCTCTTCTTCAGTTTATGCGCTTGTAAGTTGTAACTAAAGTCAATCCTTCAAGCAACACTTAGGACATTGATTTCGGCCTTGGAAAACGTACTTTTTACTTACCAGTGGAAGCTGAGATGTTGAAAGTGGCTGGTTTACCAGTAGCCACAGGATCAGGAGATATTTCAACTTTTTTAACCTTAACGGAATAATCATTCTCTTTCTTATCTGCATAACAAACAGAACAGAACTCCACCTCAACCACCACAAATTACGAGTTAAAAAATTCAACAACTAGGCGCAAGACACTGAAACTTCCGAAAGATATGATGATACTGAAATCAATTTTAGATTCTTGCCAAACACTTGTGCTTGAGTGATATACAGGAACTAAATATTTGGGCTCAAAACCTACAATTTTAGGTTCTTATTTTCTAATTAACTGCGGTATACATGCGACATAAGAAGGCGGAATGTTAGAGAGAGACGGTGGTAAGAGAATTAGAAACTCCTCCTCACCGCAGTACTCGACGGATTTGGCTTGAACTGAAGCGAGAGCGAGACAAATGGCCCAGACAAAGAAGGCTAGGAGTTTGATACGGCACAGATGATGAAGTTTCTCCATTAATTCAGTTCGAATATCTAACCCAGTATGCGGCAATACTGCAACCTGGAGGCTTAAGCTCTCCAAAGTTGAACTGGCGGATCAGGGTGCGTGTTGGGGAGTTTAATCTCTCTTCGAAAAGAAAGGGTAAACAAAATTCTGGCTTTGGTTTGTCGTATTGGCAAAGAATTGGTTGGGCGTATAGATATCAGCACAGCAAGTAGACCAAGCTAAGTAGCCGCTGATTGATAAATGTAACAGTATTGTGAAAATATCTCCTCTGTCATTCATTTACTGTATACGAGAGTATATATACTAGTACAGCATGTATAATATGGACTGGACCGTGGCCTCATAATCGGCCCAATATATTAGAAGTAGCCCACTATCTAATATGCCTCCGTGAGACCAAACTACTTCATGGGAAGTTTGGCTCGTAAGTTGTGAAAGTGAGAAGTAGAACTGGGTTTAGTCAAAATGTCCGCGATTTGGTCGTGAGTTGCAAGGTGAGAAATTTCTAGAGCTCCGTTTTGTATCTTTTCCCGAACGAAAAAATAGTCCAAAGACATATGCTTGATGCGGCTGTGAATCGAGGGGTTAGAGGCGAGAAATGTCGCGCCTAGGTTATCACAATAGAGATGGGTAGGGCGGTTGAGAGAAATCCCCAATTCTGAGAGAAGAATCTAGATCCGAGTGGCTTCCGCGGTGACATTTGCAGCAGATTTGTATTCTGCCTCCGTTGATGAACGTGCCACCATCTTTTGTTTGCGGCTGCACCACGAGACCAAGTGCTGGCCAAAGAAGATAAGAAAGGCGGCAGTGGAACGGCGGTCCAACGGTGAGCCTCCCCAGTCCGCATCAGAAAAAGCGTGCAAGGAACCCAGAGGTGATTTAGGGCATCCACAATGGTTTTAAGTTTCTTAACACATTCCTAGGTGTCATGTCATCTAAAAATTATATTTTATTACTTAAGAAACTCTATTCACTACAATAACAAAGTTTCTTAATCTTCTCTCTCTTAATGAACAACCAATAAACTATCACTATTTAGTTGTGAGATAAAATATGGAAGAGAGAGATACACATAGGTGGGTCTAATGTGTCATAAAAAGTGAGGTTCTTATTTAAGAACCTTGGAGAGAGAAAATGGGTGGAATCCACACCATTGTAGAACATTTCACATATGTAACCGTGTCAAGAACCCCTATTGTGGATGCCCTTAGGGAAGAAAAGCCCCAGTCTTTGAGTTCCCACAAGGTACCTTAATATTCTCTTGACTGCACACCAATGCACTTGTTTCGGATTATGCATGTATTGACATATCCTGTTAACTGCAAATGATAAATCGGGGCGGGTTAGGGCTAGGTATTGCAGACTACCCACAATACTGCGATAGTAAGTGGGATTTTCATAGTTTGGGGAATCGAGTGTCAAGATCTGTGGTAGGTGACAGAGGGGTAGGACAGGGTTTGGCACTTAGCATGTCAACTTTAGCAAGAAGGTCATGAATGTATTTCTGTTGGGATAGTAGCAAACCGTCAGGTGTGCGAGTCACAGAAGCACCTAGGAAATAGTTGAGCTCCCCAGTAGCAGAAACAGGAAAATAGGAGGAAAGGTGGTGGTTAAAAGCATCAATGAGTGATTGAGAGGAGGCAGTGAACAGAATGTCGTCCACATAGATTAGGACATACATGACATCTTTTCCATTTTTGTAAACAAAAAGTGAGGAATCAGACAGAGTAGATGTGAACCCAATTTGTAGGAGATAAGAACTCAGTTTAGAAAACCAAGCTCTGGGAGATTGTTTCAGGCCATATAATGATTTTTTTAGTAGGCAAACATGATTAGGATACCGAGAATCAACAAACCCTTGAGGTTGTTTAATGTAAACCTTGTCATCGAGTTCCCCATGTAAAAAAGCATTCTGGATATCTGCCTGGTATAGAGGCCATTGGAGAGAGACAGCAATAGAGAGAACAATGCAAATAGTGGAAGTTTTGACTACAGGGCTATAGGTCTCAGTGTATTCATGGCCATAGGATTGGTTAAAACCTTGAGCCACTAACCTGGCCTTCCTCCTCTGTATAGAACCATTGGAGTTCCTTTTGGTCTTTAGGATCCATTTAGTCCCTAGCACATTCATGGATGAATGATGAGGAACCAATTCCCATGTGCCAGTTTGAATCAGAGCATTGTACTCCTTCTGAATTGCATCCTTCCATTCAGTATATTGTTGTGCTTGCTTGAATGTGGGCTCTTCAGGAATATCACTTGACTGATTCACCATGCTATGAAGTTTAGGCCAGATAATAGTGCCATCAGTGTAGGTTTTGGGCTGTAAGGTATTTGTTTTTTATCTGGTAACCATCTGGTGTGTGCTTTGAGGTGGTGGGCAGGGTGGGGAGGGGTTGGGTTGTGAAGAAGGAGAGGAATTGTTTTCAGTAGAGGATAAGGTAGGATCAGGTGTGTTTGTATTGGGAGAGTGGGAGAGTTAGAGGGATGAGTAGAAGTAATAGTGATCTGAGTGGGAAGATCAGTGGAAGGGAGGGGATCTGATAGATTTTTATGTGGAGATGAGGGAGTGTGTGAGAGATAAAGGAGAAGGGAAAAGAAATTTCATTAAAGATCACATCATTAGATATAAGAGTTCGTTGAGAGGTGGGATCATAACATATATAACTAGTGTGATCAAAGGAGTATCCCAGAAAAATAAATTCTCTGGAACGGTAAGAAAGTTTATGAGAGTTTCTTGGTCAGAGATTAGGCCAGTAACAGGAGCCAAAAACTTTCAGTTTGTTGTAGTCTAGGGCTGAGTGAAACAGTAGCTGAAATGGAGACTGATCATGTAGAGCCTTGGAGGGGGTCCTGTTGATTAAATAGGTTACAGTCTTGACGGCATAGGACTGTAGATACAAGGGTAGAGAATCATGAGCTAAAAGGCACAAAGCCTTATCCAAAATTAGTCTATGCCTGCACTCAACCATACCATTCTGAGGATGAGAGTAAGCACAAGTGAACCTCTGGTGAATCCCTTTTTGGCTGAGAAAATGCCTGAGAGCAATAAATTCTCCCCCATTATCTGTTTGCACAGATTTAATTGCGGCGGAAAACTGATTTTCAACTAGTGCAACAAACTTAGGAAATAGCATAGACACATCATACTTTTGAACAAGAGGGAAACACCACATAAAACATGTAGCATCATCCACAATTAGCAAATAGTAGCAAAAACCATCAACGGATCTCTGATGTGCTGGTCCCCACAAATCCATATAAAGCAATTAAAAAGGGATTAAAGCTCTAGCGGAAGTGCTAGGATGAGGGAGAGCATGGTTTTTTCCCTTTACAACAGGATTCACAAAATTTTAGACCAGAAGAACTAGTAATTGGTAAATGAAACTTATTAATAGTAAATCTAGTCTGAGAGGATGAGGGATGGCCCAATCTTGAATGCCAAACATCAACTGAGGTTCGAATTCCTGTATGAACTGTGGTATGATTAGCTTGAATATGTGAAGGAAAAGTGTAGAGACCATCTTTAACTGAGCCTCGCAGGAGTGTCATCCCAGTTGAGCGATCCTTCACAAAGAAATAATCAGGTAGGAACTCAATAGACACATTATATATTATCAGTGGTGAATCGTCGAACTGAAATGAGATTATTCACCAGATCAGGAGCTCGATAGATATTAGACAACATATAGGAACCAGAGGGGGTATGTAAAGTGCCTGAACCATGATGAGTTATAGATAAGGAATTACCATCCCTAAGGCTGATTGTCCCAGTCCCTGAATACTCATTAGCCCCCAAGTTCATCCGCTGAAAATCATTAGTGAAGTGATGAGTTGCCCCAGAATCTGCTATCCAACTACCCTGACTTGAGGTAGACTGACCAGAAGCAATGTTTGCTTGAAAGGATTTAGGAGGAGGTTGTTGATAGGACTGGTTAAATCTGTGATAGCACTGATGGGCAGTATGACCATGTTTGTCACAAATTTGACACTGTGGTCTTGTGTCAATATGACCAGCAAAGGTAGTTGGAACATTTGTATCGGTGGTAGTGGTAGATCTGTTGGAATGGGAGTACCCCCGCCCTCTAGATTTATTATTGTTGGGTTTGTTGCGGTCATTGATGAATTTTTGAGGAGCTTTGTCATTTTTATAGGTGTTGTTAAGGGAAACTGGGGAATTCAGTTGTGTATGTTGATTTGTGATCCTTGCCTTATGGCTTAAGAGATGACCTTATATTTGGTGAGGAGTAAGAGTATTGGTTTGGGGCATGAGGTAAGTGACAATTGAGTCATAATCGGAGGGTAAACCTTTAGCAGAAAGGTCTTAAAATCTCGATATGAGAGCACATCACCTGCTATGGCAAGGGAGAAACCAAAACTTGTGCCCGATTAAAGTAATCAGTTATAGTTTATGTTCCCTTTTCTTAATACTAGCCAGTTGCCAATAGAATTGTCCAATATTTTTAGTAGATTGAGCAGCAAATATATCACTAAGCGTAGTCCATATACTAGCTGATGATTGACATCTAGATGTGTGAGGAATAAGAGATTCACTAATAGAAGAGAGGATCACACTCATGACAAGCTGATCTTGTATTTTCCATTTTACGTATTCCTCATTTGATTTCCGATTTGCTTCAGCGGGAGGGCAAGGGAGACTACCATCAACATATTTATAAAGACCAGTACCTCGCAGAAAAGTCTGGAGAAGATTTTGCCATGTTGGGAAGTTGTCGGAGCGGAGCTTAATTAGATGTGAAGCCGCCCGCCAGTATAATAAGATGGAGATGGATGTGTAACAACTACTGATGCGGTGGTTGGGAAGTTTGTCGGAGCGGAGCTTAATTAGATGTGAAGCCGCCGCCAGTATAGAATAAGATGGAGAGGAGGTGGTAACAACACTGATGCGGTGTTTGGAGCAGAAGAATCCCAGATCCAGGATCAGACGGCGTGACTTCGCCGGATGTCATCATGGGAATGGTGGTTACCACCTATTTGACTCGTGAGACCATGATAAATCTAATGTATTGTGAAATAACTCCTCTGTCATTCATTTACTGTATACAGAGTATATATACTAGTACAACATGTATAATATGACTGGACCGTGGCCTCATAATCGGCCTAATATATTACAGTAGCCCTCTATCTAATACTGATTGTGTCGGTTGATTTGAAGGATATGACCAATATAACAAAATTTTAAATATTTATTGAGTAAATTATTGCAACCCTTAGGTTTTGGATAATATGGTAACCATCTTGTGTTTATCATAATTATTAGTAACTACCTTTAGGTTACAGTATCTCTACTACGAGCCCCCAACTAATCAATAACCCCTTGATGACCTGCCAGCTTATTCACTAAATAATGTCATACTGGATAAAGAACACTGCTTAATCAGCATCATCTAAGTCTCTCCCATCACACAACTATTTTCCTAAAAACATCAACCCTAACCCATGAAAGGTCTATGCATTATTAGGAGGTTGTTTATCTGCACCACATCGCTTAAGGATGAATTTGTTATTGGTTATAGACCATTCCTGGGTTAAGGTTGATGTTTTTATAAAATTCGGTGGGATGAGAGAGACTTAGATGATATTGATTAAGTAGTGTTTTTGTTCAGTCTGACATCATTTAGTAAATAAGTTGACAAGTTAGCAAGGGGTTAATAATTTATTAACGAAGTTATAGTTCGGAGGCTCATAATCAGAGATACCGTAATCTTAGGTGGTTATCAATAATTATAATAAACACAATGTGGTTAATGATACCTCGAGGAGGTTTCTAGTAATTTACTCATATTTATATTTTATAAAAAATAAAACAAATCTAAAATGTGAATCTTATATCATTATCTGCATATTTTAGAAGTTTTTAAGTTTTTTAAACAACATCAACCTTTTCATTAGCTATTACAAAAACTTCTTATAAAATCATATAAGCTTCCAAAATATTCATCCGTTCTGCTCCTTTGCAAGTTAACCGATATATGTGCACTAACATTATTCTTCCTAGGTACAAATTACTACTAAAATTCTTCAAAACCAGATGAAAGCCGTAGAACATCATTTAAAATACACCAAATATAATATATGTATATAGCTATTTAAATTAGTGTGTAAGTGTCATACCTTCAACGTATGGATCACTACTAATTTAGCTTATGTTATGTACATTCATTCACTTTTGATGGACAGTACATTTGCCATTCCAATAGATGCAACTACGAGAAGGAAAATTACTAACTATAACCTAATACTAATGAACTCAATTATAATATGGCATTTCAAAATATTACAACAGTTAAATGATGTTTTTCAAGCATTGTGATTTGTAAACTTCCACTCTCCATGAATATCAACATGAAAGACATGTAAATAACTAATGCAAGTATGATCATATTAGTACATATTCAGGTTATTCAGTAGTATATTTTTAAGAGTGAGAGTACATTGGTCATTCAGTTTCAAAAACTACTTTCAGTCAGTGACTAATGTATTCTTGTTCACTGAGAAATATACTCTTGTTAAATTAAAACGTCTTATGATAAAATGAATGTATTATGCATGAATGAGAAGATGTACTCCTATGAATGTAAAACTGTACTCTTGTTATCAATGTACAATGCTCTCATACAATTGTATTGTGTTGAACATATAAATGTACTCTTTGTGAACGAAAAATGTAAAGTGTAACACCCCCTCTCGATAAACACGTAATAATCCCTCACGTAGCAATAAATAAAACGTCTTACAGTGGAAGAATAAATAACAACATTAATACCCACTCGGGGTCACCTGCCATTACTCCGCCCATGCGAGTAACGAAGCAAACTAAATCCAACAACCAACTACTAAACCGCTGTGACAACGAGATAAAATCCTATACATATCATACTAAGTCCACACCCATAACTGTCGACAATGAGCGTCTACCCAATCCCGAATATATACAACGTACCGTCATACATCCACCGTCTAACATTGTTATAACAAATAAATCCATGTGCGGTAACTAAAGTAATCCCTACCCTACCCGGTTCCCGCACTTCGGCTTCAACGACGATCAGCAACCTGACAATGCCATAAAGGCTCAGCGATAAACGCTGAGTATGCCGGGCCTGGACCCTAATGGTCACTTGTCATTTTTAACCATCTTGATATTAGATTGGTTTCATGCTTTACCATTTTACAGATATAATTAATACTGTAACAAACATGCATAAATACATAACCATCCATCCAATCCAAACATTCATTACATTTTACAAACAACAGTTGTATAAACGAACATATCGAACTACAATACTGTGTATAATCGCCGTAGCGAATGTTTTTCCTTAATTAATTTAATTTGGCCTTCAAGGCCCCATCCATCCAAACCATGTTTGTTTATTTATTTACCAGATAGGCGTCATGTTGGGACAATCAGAATAACCTTACCAATGGACAGTAGTCCTCCCGTACACACATAGGTGCTCATGTTGCCAGAGGTCCGGAGGCCCCTAGACGTTCACTTTGCCTCGTAAGGCGTCCATATAAAGGCCGTAGCCGTGTACCAACAGCAGGTACCATCTGACCCACGATCCAATTAGGGCTTGTTGGGAAATTTCTAGAGCGGAACCCGATCGGGTACCCCTCAGTGATCACAAATGTGCAACCAGGTAGTTCGTAAACTACCGGGATTCCTCCCCTCATCTCATACCATTTCTCTCATAGGATTAAGATAAACTCTTAGTTATATGGAGAATACATTTTATTATTTAGCTGCCCAATGGGTCTCACGCATACCTAGAAGTAATCTAGGTTATATTCATGTTCGAGATCCATGCTCTAGTGACCGACAATGTCGTGTCTCGTACCTAAGTGTTTTACTTAGGTTACCATATACTTAATATTAATACTAAGGGTATTATATTAAGTAACCGTCATGTCATCACATTAAACACATATGTATGTTTATACAAGTCGATCTATAGTCGACGTAGTGTTAGTCCCGTAGGACGCTCGTGCATAATAATTAATGCAGTAACACACATAATCACATATACGTATCCACACACATAACACACAAGTTATATATCAACCAAATCCGAGCCCGAGGAATTCCTCAGGACAACCCGGATCAAACCCCTTTACATACCGTACACCTTATACCAAGGATGCGCAATGTAGACCCCTAAGCTTCTCGAGCGCGCACGTCTGATAGGTGATCTAAACATACGAAGAACGCTAAGTGTCAATCCACATGACAAAATGATTCGGTATTTCCGAATAACGTCAGTAACCCGGTATTACATCCCCGGATTTCAACTGTTATTAGTTAAGGTATCGTTATCCTTAAAAACTCCTTACTCGTAGTATGTATAAATATTCGGTTAAACAAAGACGTCGGTTTTTTTTATACGAACGTCGTCGTTAACGTTTTCAAACGTATGAATTATATTTTCCAACCCATAGTATTTTATAAGCGTTACGCTTAATACAAATTCGTTCGTTCTCGTATATTTAATTCAACTATTACATCGCATGCATAGGTACGTATTATAACCTATAGTTGCATGCATGGTTATATTTTATAATCTATGGTTGCATGCATTCCATGCAATGTTACTTTATATTGTATAATAGATTATTATTCTTTGTTATACCTTATGTTGTACAACTTCTCATTTATGTAACAAGTTGTATTCATTTAAAACCTTATGACTTTATAGTATATATTTATACTAATAAGTCAACATTCATTATTTATTATTATATGGTTTGTAAAAACCATAATATATATGCATGTTATTTGCGCCGGTATATATATGTATATATATATACATTGATTTCTTAATGAAATATGAAACTTTATATTATGTACATATTATTTCCCATCCAAGGTTTATTTAACCCATCCAAAATCATATATTAACCATAGTATTTTATGTCATTGTATACTACAGTTCATATCCTTAATTTTGATATATATGCGCTAGCATGCTAGCTTTAATAAACTATACTTTTGACCACATAATATTATTTAGTGTTACTCTTATATCATGATACCATATAGTATGATGTTTTATATGTCATTAACCTTATAACATATAGTTTTAATAACTATTTTCATTACCGAAAATAGCATATATATTAAACACGCTTAATCTCTTTATTCTTATAATTTTCATTATTACAATATACCCACATAACTTATACCATGTTATAAATACCTTATTTTATAACATCAAACTTTGTAATATGACATAACCTATAGTTTTTGTAATATTTCTCCTTAATTGCCGAAAAGGCATGTATTTTATATTTCATTTCCTTTCAAACCCCACACTTTCTAATTATTACAATTTCACCACATATTTTATAACATACCATATTCATCATATATTATAACATTTAAATCATATAATATGTTTATATATGGTCTTAAAATTTCTGAATCCAAACAGCCCCTTAGGTTATGTTTTTTTTTTTTTTAACCTTTAACTTTCATATTTATACTTTTACCACAAATCTCATAATATTTATACATAACATATGTCATATCATCCAAACCTTATAACATATAGTTTTTATATGTTATTTTCTCCATTTGAAATACCCCTAAATTAATTTAAATTAATTTAGGGGATTTCTTTTATTAAAAATAAATTATTATATGTAATTATGAATATTAATTATTATATGGAATTGTGAAATTTATTTAGGGGTTTTCTCCTATTAACCCTAATTATTATACATTATTATATAGGATTATGAATTTAATAATAAGATTTATAAGTCAATAAATCTTGGGAAAATTATTAAAAACACACCAATATATTAAAAGATTTTAGGAAGTGTTGGAACATTGTTTTGAAATATGAAAGTCATATAAAATTCTAGAAACCTTAAAGCTTATTAAGCCTTACTAGGGTTGACTTTTTGAGAATGGTCAAACCAGGCCATGAAACCTATACCAAAAAATAGGTTATGAAAAACCATGAAGATCGATAAAAAGAACGTCAAAAACGGATCATCCTAGCCAAAGTTATGCTAGTTTTGAAGTTTAGAGCCAAAATTTCATAAAGTGCCACGTGTCAGCCTCTCGTGCGTCCCAACACTTAGCTGATTTTTACCTCCTGGTTTTTCTCCAGCAAACAACCGATCTTGACCTAACTTGTGACGGCTATATCTTCTTCATCTTTCAATATTTTTCAAAGCCGTCTTCTTTATTCTCTTCTCCTTTGAATCATCTTTACAACCGTAACTCATACAAACCCTAAATCCTTCTACAACAACGGGAAAATCGTTCTCAAGTTGGCACCTTTCACAGTCGTAACCCAGATTTCCAATTTCCTTCGAATTCAGGTAAATTCGTCTAGCCATAAATCCTTCGTTTCTCAACCAAATTTTGATTTCTTTAGCTCGTTGTGTAGATCTCTAATCCGTCTACAATTTTTATGTTTGTGCCCAAGCCTGATTCATAACCGTTTGGAAGTTATAGTCGCTCAAAGTTCCTGATTTTCCAGCACATAAAATCATAGAGAAACGACAGGTAAACTCGTAACTTTCGGGTCAATTTTCTTTCTGTATGATGCGAGTTAGGATTAGCTCTAGTTATCAATGTGTAGAGCTAAGTTTCAGCTTTCCATTGAGCCAATTAACAAAGCCTAACTCGATCTGTGCAATAACTTATAGATCCTCGAAGTTTGCTTCACGAACTGGTCGGAAGTTCGAGTTTTTCCAGAAAAACGATTTCGAATCGCTTCGATTCGGGCAATTCCGGTGAGTTTCCGATCAATTGCTCCGATAATGTTGTTGGTAGTGTTGTTTTCGACCTAACCCGTGTTTTAATTGAATCGATTACGTACTATATTAGGGAATTTGTCGGATTCGTGTGCGAATCGAACTCAGAAACTAGTTTAAACCCTAACGTTCGAATTGAATACGAAACTGGGTGAACTCTGCATTAAAATTGGGGAAATTAGCATCATTGGAACCGAAATTGTATTACGAATCCATAGAAACAAGAATCACGTGATTTCGTTCTGTAGATTGTGAGGAATCGTCGATTTAGTACTCGACTTGGTTGAACTCGGCGCTGAAGAACTCGGAGAATTAGGGGGCCGTCCGATCGTAGTTATAAGATCTGGACGGCCGAGATTAAAACGTTCCAGAATTTTAGTTTATAAGGGTTTTAATAATTCCAGTAAATAGTCTTAACTTGTTGGGTTAATTTAAATATCTTCCCGAATGTATTTTGACTTGAAATTTTAACCATAGATTCCTTATTTTATGTAGTTTATTTTGATGTAAATTATTAAGGTTTTGGAGTTTTTAAACATAAGTTATGATTTTTACAAGTTACGGGTTTTCTGGAATTATTTGGCTAAATTAAAAAGATATTTTTATGAAATAAAAATTTTATAATATGTCTAAAATGTCATAGTTACTGTATATTGAATTTGGGAATTTTTGGGCAATGGTAAAGGGTTTTAAAAATTGTGTTTAGGAGTTTTTCATAAGAATAACCTATAATATAAAGTTTTTAATGTAATCAAAAATAGAGTAAGGTTTGTTAATTAACTTTTAAGCTGGGGAAAATAAAGGGAACTAAATTAACATTATATAACAGTAGGTTAAAATGTTTTTGTATTAGCTTCTAAGAGAAATGAAATTATTTACATATATGTATATTTACTTACTTAAGTAGGAACTTATATAAATTAAGGAATTTAATTATCCTACATTTTATTTACGATATTATATGGGGATTAATATTTTAAATAAACTAAGGAACAAATAATATAGATATTATTTATACACATTTAAAAAAAAACATTAAGAAGTAATTTAAAGAAAATCAGGGAACTAATTAAAGTACCACTCATAATAACTAAACTTTATAAGAGCTAGAACCTTAAGATATGGTAAAAGAAATACTTTATGAAATATACTTAGAATACAGTTTAAGGTGGTATTAATAAGATAGTTTAAATATGGTGAATTACATGGGAAAATGTCTTGGTAATTTCTAATACGGGTATACTTATATCTATTAAATAATCAAGGAAACACATCATGTTATAACTTTAAGTCAGTTGTGTTAAGCCTATAAGTTATTGAACATTAATAAATACAATAAAATTTCCTAAAAATGCTATGGATAAATTTTAATACATAAGATATATATATATATACTATATAAATATACTTTACATAAATACATTAACATGGTTGAGGGAAATAATAATCCTTGTGACAGTTATAATAAGTAGGTTATATATATATTAAACCTTAGGTTTTAGTCAGTGAGTGATTAAATAATCACTATTAATTTAAGAGTTATTACACAACATAACTTAACCCTGTCTTGGGCTAACCTACTAAGCCCAAGTCTATGAACTCCAAAAGCCCACTTTAACAATCCAAAGAGAGTTTGGGCCACTCTCAGGAATAAATCCTAAATTATTCCAAACTAAACGAGATGGGCCTAACAACGGATTTAGTTAACAAGTCAAGCCCAAACCTTTGTAAAAGAATAATGGTAAACTTAGAACTATTAATCAGTAAGTGAAGAAGGTTGTTAAGTTTGTAAGTCTCTTAACTAATCGACGTTTGGAACACATTAATTATAGGTTACTGTTGGGAATCACTTTTACGAGTTAATTATTTGCTTCACGTACCAGGTACGATTTCTCGTACTCCGATATTTTTGATGATTGACTTGTGGAATGTTTTGGAAACGCTAACCGACTTTAAGAGGAATTTCAAAAAAGAAATGGTTGTGTGACTAACTCAGCTTGTGTGACTAACTGAGCCTTGGCATGAAATTTACATGGGTACTGGTTCTTTCTATTTGGTGTCCCGTTAGACATTGACTGCTTAGGGTTTACGCTTCTGCACTCTGTAGGACTGAGTGTTTCTTTGGTATTGTCGGGGTGTTGGTGATCTAGCGGGATTTTTGGAAAAGGTCAATCTTGGAAATCTTTCTTTCGACGTGCGCGCGTCTTTAATGGTAACAGCAGGGGGCTGTATATCCTCGCCCATAGGGCATTGATATTTGACAGCAGGGGGCTGTATATCCCTCGTCCACTAGGACATTGAAATTATGACAGCAGGGGCTGTATATCCCTCGTCCATATGGACATTGATATTGGCGGTGGGGGCCATCTCTCCCAGTTAAACTATTCCACTCTTGAGTTCTTGATTCCTGGATCTATTTCATCATTCCCAGTCCTTTGTGACTATCTGAGTCTTTCTACTCCTAACGGGAATTGGGTTTAACTAAGGAAATGGATGTTCACTAACACATGATGTGATTTTGTTCCACTAACTTTATTTTCAGTTATTAAACTTTATTCTTATTTAGTATCTTGATTTGGTGATTGTGAAATGCTCTATTCTCTGAATGTTTTAGTGTCGTTCTCCAGTTATTATTTATTTAAGAATTGTATTTTAAGTTGTTTTTGGAGGATCGTACCAGTTCCAATCCAGGGAACTGACCCGCCCTTTTCGGGGTGGGCTGCTTGGTTTTATCTTGCAGGTACGTGTTATCTTACAGGTGGCCACGAAGAGAAAGAGTGATTGGGATGGGATTAGGCTTGGAGAGTTTTTATGTTTTATTACTTCTTATTTTTGTTAAGTTTTCTCGTGGTTCAGGCCGTGACTTTTGTAATCTTTAAGTTGTGTTTTGGTGAGGTTTGGTACCGGGTGTTTGGAACCCGATGATCTGTGCGCCTTTAGTATTTTATTTCCGCTATAAATATGTTAAATAGGGGCGTTACAGAAATTGGTATCAGAGCGTAGTTACGCTCTGAACCCGAGAAAACAAGCCGAGTGAAATACTTAGATCATAGGTGCACTTACTTATACGGGGAAGGTAGAATTGGGAAGTGAGAACTCCAGAAAGGCGCGTGACCCTACCCCATACTTATTACTTATGTTTTACTTCATGTACATACGAACCGTCCTTAGGACGTTATAAATGTTAATACATAGATAGCTAGACTTTACGATACGCCCTCTGAGTAACAACAACCGTGTTACCAGCTAGATGTCTCGAAGAGGAGGAAGAGGAGGAGCTGGTCCCTCTGGAGGCTTTGGACCAGACGCTGTCACCCCGGAGGTTATAGCACAGATCGTGACAGCTGCATTGGCCCAGCAGCAGGCTCAGATTCCACAGCACCACCACCACCACCACCGAATGGTCCCCGGGAGTTCAACTGGCTGAAGGCGGTTAACGACCTTCGTCCTCCCATCTATGAAGGCCAGCCAGAACCGAGGACGTTGGAGAAGTATATAGACGAGATGCAGAAGGCCTTCACCTCTCTACATGTTCCAGTGAACCGTCAGGTGGACATAGCGGCCTACTTTCTTCAGGGACCCGCGCACCGATGGTGGCAGACCGCTAGAGCCGAGCTGACGGCCCAGGCGAACTTCGACTTCCAGGCATTTCTGGTGGCCCTGAGAGCTAAATTCTATCCATCCTATCTACAGAAGAGGATGAGGAGCGAGTTCGAGCAGTTGAAGCAGGGAGTCTTTCTGTTGCTGAGTACCACAACAAGTTTGTGGAACTACTTGCTGTGATTGGAGAGGGAGCTTACGCTCCCAGATATCTGGTGGACAAATTCCATACCGGCCTAAACTTCAAGATCATGACTATGATCGGGTCCACTAGAGGGATGACCCTACAGGTATGGAATGTGATTTAAAAATTTCTGGTACACAAAGGTTTCTCCACTAACATATATTGTCACCACAGGAGTTAGCGGAGGATGCGAATGACTGTGAGACGACCATTGCCTACCAGGACTCTGTGCTAGGCAAGAGGAAGGGGAATGGAGAAAGAGGAAATGGAGGAAACTTTTCCAGAACTACGAGAGGAAGGGAAAGTTTTACAAGGGGAGGGATGAGAAGGCTATGGTCCCCTCCTATACTAATGCTGAGCCACTCCGCTCTCAGCCATTTCAGGGTGAGATAAATTAAAAACCCTAAAGTGATTACATCTTGTTATCAATTACTAACCGTGAGACTGAAACAGGGAACCAACTTGCGAGGAAAGTTCTTCTGCAAATGGTGCAAGAAGGACCACCCGGGCAAAGATTGTAAGGGCAACCTGGTGGAATGCCACCACTGCGGCAGGAAGGGGCACAGATCATTCGAATGCCACAAGAACCCGGATTCTTGGAACTACAAACCCATCACCGGGACCACTGCTAGAGCCCCAGTTGCTACTACTGGAGGAGGTCGAGGTAGCACAGGAGGTGCTGGACCATCTACCGGTCGCCCTGCCCAGAGTCATCCACAGAGGCCGGGACAGAACATACTCCCCAGAGGCCGGGCAAGGCACCGATCCTCAACCTGGTAGACCGTGTCGAGGCAGCCAGTGATGACCCGAGCCCACTGGTGAGGACTATTTCCCTCACGAAGAGGCTTAGACTTTTACTTCTTTACATTTCATTGGCTAGTTTTCCTTTTGTTGTCAATGTAAAAAGGGATGTGAACTATAACCCTTCATTTGTTTTGACGACCTTTCAATTCCATTTGTGAACCATGACTTATTTATTTAATGACAATTGTTCCTCAGCTTTCGATATTTGCTTTCCTATTTTGCCCTATACCACACCCAATATCCCTTTTGAAGCCAAACCACACCCACCAGAGAAGTGTGAGGTCTTGAGACCCGGGATGATCTTACTACGAGAGTACCTGACCCGGCAGTCCAGTATGCATTGATCCTCAAGATCAGGGAGTTAGGTGTGAAGGAAGGAAATTTTTACACCCCTACCTTCAAGAACGGTTCAACCATGAAGTGAAGATCATGTGCCTAGGCAAGAAGTGGAACCACACCACCAAAAGCTATGAAGAGGTGGAGGTGCCACCAATCCCGGAGGAGTTGCAGACCATCATTGGAGCTGCAGTTAAGATCGCACAAGAATTGGAGGATGAGCCCGTCCCAGACCTAACCTCAGACGTCTGCATCATCAATTTTATGGGAAAGAAGGTAAGCTAGGGTTGCATCAAGATAAGGATGAATCCCTAGAATCCATCACCAAAGGAGTTCCAGTGGTTTCCATATCACTTGGAGACGACGCGGAGTTCCTATTTGGTGACCAGAAGAGGATGGACCTCGCTACCAAGATCATCCTGAAGTCAGGTGATGTACTGATCTTTGGAGGGGCAGCTAGACTCATCTACCATGGAGTGAAGAGAATCAAACCCAACACAGCCCCCACATCCGTTATTAACCAGACTCACCTGAAACCTGGCAGATTGAACCTGACCTTTAGACAGATCTAGCTATGTATTTTACAATTCAGCATTGTAATCATTAAACTATCAAGCTTGCAATAAGAATGGAAATACTAAGAATTCATTTCTTCATGTAGGCGCTGGAAATTTTGAGATCAAGCTGAATGTGTTGAACCAGGCTCAAGCAAAGAGCAATGGAATGGTCATCACAGGTATAACGTTAACCCTGAGTAATTACCTTGGAACGTTACCAAAAAACCTATTCTACAATTTCAGGAACGTTCCTAGTTAATGGAGTGGAGGCCACCGTCTTGTTTGATTCTGGTGCCTCCCACTCCTTCATATCACAAGCGTTCATGATAAGATCGATGCTTCGACGAGGATATCCACGACTGCTCAGTCTTGCTGCCATCCAAAGAACGGATCAAGTGTAGTAAGCAGTGCAAGAATTTGAGCATACACATCAAGGGAGCGGACTTCCTTCTGGATGCCATAGTCTTCCCTGGCATGGGATTTGACATTATTGTGGGCATGGACACGCTACAGCGGTACAGAGGTAGACTACACTGCGCAGAGCATCGTCTCCCTTGAAGTCAGCCACAGGGATCACAGTATCATACCGAATGCAGCCTAAGCAGCCGACTGTGAAGGTTGTATCGGCTCTATCCCTGATGAAGGAGGTATCCAAGGGCGCGACTGCTTACTACTGTTATGCCCAGGATCTGAGGACGGATCCGAAGTTCCAGAGCAATGTTCCCATTGTGTCGGAGTACCCCGACGTTTTTCCAGAGGAGCTACCTGGACTACCACCGCTGAGAGAGGTCGAATTCAATATTGACCTCATACCTGGTACGGGACCGATTGCTAAGGCTCCCTACCGGATGGGCCCTGCTGAGATGGTCGAGTTAAAGAAGCAGTTGCAGGAGCTACTGGATAAGGGTTTCATTAGACCCAGTGTCTCACCTTGGGGCGCTCCTGTGCTGTTTGTCAAGAAGAAGGACGGGAGCATGAGACTCTGCATTGACTATAGAGAGTTGAACAATGTCACGATCAAGAACAAGTACCCACTGCCCAGGACTTGTTCGACCAGCTGGGGAGCCAAGGTGTTCTCCAAGATCGACCTGCGTTCCGGATATCATCAGATAGCTGTAGCTGAGCCAGACATAGAAAAGACAGCCTTCCGGACCAGATACGGCCACTATGAGTTCACAGTAATGCCGTTTGGACTGACAATGCACCGGCGAGATTTATGGACTTGATGCAGAGAGTCTTCCAAGCACAGTTGGATAAGTCGGTGGTCGTATTCATAGACGACATTCTGGTCTTCTCCAAGAGCAAAGAAGAACATGAGCGGCATTTGAGGACAGTTTTGGAGACTCTGAGGGAGAAGCAGTTGTACGCCAAGTTCAGCAAGTGTGAATTTTGGCTGGACAAGGTGTCATTCCTTGGACACGTGATCTCGGCTGAGGGAGTTTCTGTAGACCCAGCTAAGATCGAGGCAGTGAAGAGCTGGCATAGGCCTCGTACTGTGACGGAGATACGGAGTTTCCTTGGGTTGGCTGGCTACTACAGACGTTTTGTGAAGGATTTCTCCAGGCTAGCCAAGCCCTTGACTTCACTGATGAAGAAGGATAGCCCGTTCGTATGGACAGAGGCTTGTGAGGTCTCCTTTCAGGCGCTGAAGGATGCCCTGACTACGCTCCAGTGTTGACAATTCCCGAGGGGAATGAGGGGTACGAAGTATATTGTGATGCTTCAGGCAGAGGGATTGGTGGAGTACTAATGCAGCATGGCCGAGTGGTAGCTTATGCTTCTAGACAGCTGAAGAAGCACGAAGAAAACTACCCCACTCACGACCTTGAGCTCCTCGCCATAGTCTTCGCCTTGAAGATCTGGCGGCATTACTTGTATGGAGCCACAGTCCGGATTATGACAGACCATAAGAGTCTGAAGTACATCTGGACCCAGAAGGAGCTCAATTTGAGACAGCGACGATGGGTTGAGCTACTGGCTGATTATGACATCACCTCCAGTACACAGAAGGGAAAGGAAATGTCGTGGCAGATGCTCTGAGCAGAAGAGCTTATTCACTCCTCGCCCTGATAGAGACGACCACGATAGCTGAGGAGGTGTATGCAGCCCAGGACAGTGACGTTTATCTACAGGGCATCAGACAGAAGTTAGCAGACGGGTTGACTGACGGTTTGAAGTACGACTATGAGCTGGACAGCGAGGGACACCTTCGAGTCAGAGGCAGACTCTGCGTTCCTCAGGATGCGACAGAGCTTCAGACCAGGATTCTTTCAGAGGCTCATTCCTCGACATTATCAGTACACCCTGGAGCCACCAAGATGTACAAGGACTTGAAGCAATTATTCTGGTGGAGCGGGATGAAGAGGGATGTAGCTGATTTTGTCTCTCGATGCCTCACTTGTCAGAAAGTGAAGTTTGAGCATCGTCGACCAGGCGGCCAGATTCAGTCACTTCCGGTACCGTGCTGGAAGTTTGACGACATCAGCATGGATTTTGTGGTCGGTCTCCCTCCAGCTAGAGGTGGACTGAACGCCATTTGGGTTATAGTCGATAGGTTGACCAAGACAGCTAGGTTCATACCTATCAAGGACACCTGGAAGGTGCCCAAACTGGCTGAGGTGTTTACCACGGAGCATATCCGGTACCATGGGGTACCGAAGACGATCGTCTCTGATCGTGACACTCGTTTCCTCAGTCGGTATTGGCGTCAGGTACAGGAGGCATTTGGGACTCAGCTACGACTCAGCACAGCTTTTCACCCGCAGACTGATGGGCAGACTGAGAGGACTATTCAGACATTGGAGGATATGTTGCGAGCAGTCGCTCTGGATTATCAGGGGAGTTGGGTAGAGCGTCTACACCTGGTAGAGTTCTCCTATAATAACTCTTACCACGCGTCTATCGGCATGGCACCATTCCAGGCCCTATATGGCAGGCCGTGCCGGACTCCCTTATCATGGAGTGACCCTGCTGAGGCGGTCTTGATTGGGCCTGAGTATATTCAGACACTGCAGGATGACGTTAGGGTTATTCAGCAGCACATGAGGGCAGCGCAGTCCAGACAGAAGTCTTATGGGGATCAGCGTACCAGAGAGCTCGAGTTTCAGTTGGGAGACATGGTCTTCTTACGAGTTCCCCGATGAGAGGGATATTCAGATTTGGGATGAAGGGGAAGCTGAGCCCTAAGTATGTTGGCCCGTACAGGATTACGGAGCGAGTGGGCCCAGTTGCTTACAGACTCGAGCTACCAGCTGAGTTGGGGAAGGTACACGATGTGTTTCACGTATCACAGCTGAAGAAGTATATGCCTGACCCTTCTCACGTACTGCAGCCAGAGAGGTTAGAGATCGAGCCTACACTGAGGTATGAGGAGACTCCTATACAGATCTTGGACACGAAGGTCCGAGAAACGAGGGGCAGATCAGTTAAGTTGGTGAAGGTTCTTTGGGAACATCATGGGGTCGAGGAAGCTACTTGGGAGACCGAGGACTCCATGAGAGTTAAGTACCCACATCTGTTTGCATGATACTATGCTATCTTGAGAGGATTCATGTTAGTGGCGGTACGAGGGCGTACCTTAGCTTTTTAAGGGGGATATGCTGGCATACTCCTCCTTGTATTATCGGATTATGCCTGATTATTATGTGTTAGTATGTGTATGTATGTATGAGTGAGTTGTAGGTGTACGTAGTATAGTTTACGTTGTGCACAGTACTTTGTCACGTTTGTGTTGTGTTTTGTTTCAGTTTATACTTTGATTCACGTTGTTATGGTTTTGGTACTTTGATTTCGGTACCTTTGAGTGGAATGTGGAAATGGAGATAAAGGATTGGAATGGTATGGAATATCATTGAAGTTATTATTGTCTCAGCACACCCGAAGCGGTGTGAGTGCCTATTAGTTGATTGTTAAACTTCGAGGCGAAGTTTCTTTTAAGGGGGATATGCTGAAATACCCCTAAATTAATTTAAATTAATTTAGGGGATTTCTTTTATTAAAAATTAAATTATATATGTAATTATGAATATTAAATATTATATGGAATTGTGAAATTTATTTAGGGGTTTTCTCCTATTTAACCCTAATTATTATACATTATTATATAGGATTATGAATTTAATAATAAGATTTATAAGTCAATAAATCTTGGGAACAAATTATTAAACACACCAAATATATTATAAAGATTTTAGGAAGTGTTGGAACATTGTTTTGAAATATGAAAGTCAATATAAAATTCTAGAAAACCTTAAAGCTTATTAAGCCTTACTAGGGTTGACTTTTTGAGAATGGTCAAACCAGGCCATGAAACCTATACCAAAAAATAGGTTATGAAAAACCATGAAGATCGATAAAAGAACGTCAAAAACGGATCATCCTAGCCAAAGTTATGCTAGTTTGAAGTTTAGAGCCAAAATTTCATAAAGTGCCACGTGTCAGCCTCTCGTGCGTCCCAACACTTAGCTGATTTTTACCTCCTGGTTTTCTCCAGCAAACAACCGATCTTGACCTAACTTGTGACGGCTATATCTTCTTCATCTTTCAATATTTTTCAAAGCCGTCTTCTTTATTCTCTTCTCTTTGAATCATCTTACAACTGTAACTCATACAAACCTAAATCCTTCTACAACAACGGGAAAATAGTTTCAAGTTGGCACCTTTCACAGTCGTAACCCAGATTTCCAATTTCCTTCGAATTCAGGTAAATTCGTCTAGCCATAAATCCTTCGTTTCTCAACCAAATTTTGATTTCTTTAGCTCGTTGTGTAGATCTCTAATCCGTCTACAATTTTATGTTTGTGCCCAAGCCTGATTCATAACCGTTTGGAAGTTATAGTCGCTCAAAGTTCCTGATTTCCAGCACATAAAATCATAGAGAAACGACAGGTAAACTCGTAACTTTCGGGTCAATTTTCTTTCTGTATGATGCGAGTTAGGATTAGCTCTAGTTATCAATGTGTAGAGCTAAGTTTCAGCTTTCCATTGAGCCAATTAACAAAGCCTAACTCGATCTGTGCAATAACTTATAGATCCTCGAAGTTTGCTTCACGAACTGGTCGGAAGTTCGAGTTTTTCCAGAAAAACGATTTCGAATCGCTTCGATTCGGGCAATTCCGGTGAGTTTCCGATCAATTGCTCCGATAATGTTGTTGGTAGTGTTGTTTTCGACCTAACCCGTGTTTTAATTGAATCGATTACGTACTATATTAAGGGAATTTGTCGGATTCGTGTGCGAATCGAACTCAGAAACTAGTTTTAAACCCTAACGTTCGAATTGAATACGAAACTGGGTGAACTCTGCATTAAATTGGGGAAATTAGCATCATTGGAACCGAAATTGTATTACGAATCCATAGAAACAAGAATCACGTGATTTCGTTCTGTAGATTGTGAGGAATCGTCGATTTAGTACTCGACTTGGTTGAACTCGGCGCTGAAGAACTCGGAGAATTAGGGCCGTCCGATCGTAGTTATAAGATCTGGACGGCCGAGATTAAAACGTTCCAGAATTTTAGTTTATAAGGGTTTTAATAATTCCAGTAAATAGTCTTAACTTGTTGGGTTAATTTAAATATCTTCTCGAATGTATTTTGACTTGAAATTTTAACCATAGATTCCTTATTTTATGTAGTTTATTTTGATGTAAATTATTAAGGTTTTGGAGTTTTTAAACATAAGTTATGATTTTTACAAGTTACGGGTTTTCTGGAATTATTTGGCTAAATTAAAAAGATATTTTTATGAAATAAAAATTTATAATATGTCTAAAATGTCATAGTTACTGTATATTGAATTTGGGAATTTTTGGGCAATGGTAAAGGGTTTTAAAAATTGTGTTTAGGAGTTTTTCATAAGAATAACCTATAATATAAAGTTTTTAATGTAATCAAAAATTAGAGTAAGGTTTGTTAATTAACTTTTAAGCTGGGGAAAATAAAGGGAACTAAATTAACATTATATAACAGTAGGTTAAAAATGTTTTGTATTAGCTTCTAAGAGAAATGAAATTATTTACATATATGTATATTTACTTACTTAAGTAGGAACTTATATAAATTAAGGAATTTAATTATCCTACATTTTATTTACGATATTATATGGGGATTAATATTTTAAATAAACTAAGGAACAAATATATATAGATATTATTTATACACATTTAAAAAAAAACATAAGAAGTAATTTAAAGAAATCAGGGAACTAATTAAAGTACCACTCATAATAACTAAACTTTATAAGAGCTAGAACCTTAAGATATGGTAAAAGAAATACTTTATGAAATATACTTAGAATACAGTTTAAGGTGGTATTAATAAGATAGTTTAAATATGGTGAATTACATGGGGAAAATGTCTTGGTAATTTCTAATACGGGTATACTTATATCTATTAAATAATCAAGGAAACACATCATGTTATAAACTTTAAGTCAGTTTGTTAAGCCTATAAGTTATTGAACATTAATAAATACAATAAAATTTCCTAAAAATGCTATGGATAAATTTTAATACATAAAGATATATATATATATATATATATATATATATATATATATAATAAATATACATTTACATAAATACATTAACATGGTTGAGGGAAATAATAATCCTTGTGACAGTTATAATAAGTAGGTTATATATATATATAAACCATAGGTTTTAGTCAGTGAGTGATTAAATAATCACTATTAATTTAAGAGTTATTACACAACATAACTTAACCCTGTCTTGGGCTAACCTACTAAGCCCAAGTCTATGAACTCCAAAAGCCCACTTTAACAATCCAAAGAGAGTTTGGGCCACTCTCAGGAATAAATCCTAAATTATTCCAAACTAAACGAGATGGGCCTAACAACGGATTAGTTAACAAGTCAAGCCCAAACCTTTGTAAAAGAATAATGGTAAACTTAGAACTATTAATCAGTAAGTGAAGAAGGTTTTAAGTTTGTAAGTCTCTTAACTAATCGACGTTTGGAACGCATTAATTATAGGTTACTGTTGGGGAATCACTTTTACGAGTTAATTATTGTGCTTCACGTACCAGGTACGATTTCTCGTACTCCGATATTTTTGATGATTGACTTGTGGAATGTTTTGGAAAACGCTAACCGACTTTAAGAGGAATTTCAAAAAAAGAAATGGTTGTGTGACTAACTCAGCTTGTGTGACTAACTGAGCCTTGGCATGAAATTTACATGGGTACTGGTTCTTTCTATTTGGTGTCCCGTTAGACATTGACTGCTTAGGGTTTACGCTTCTGCACTCTGTAGGACTGAGTGTTTTGGTATTGCTCTGGGTAGTTGGTGA
Organism: Limonium bicolor; assembly: GCA_023374045.1. Taxonomy (NCBI): domain Eukaryota; kingdom Viridiplantae; phylum Streptophyta; class Magnoliopsida; order Caryophyllales; family Plumbaginaceae; genus Limonium; species Limonium bicolor. The sequence continues at coordinate 312,247,482 of CM041778.1, forward strand.
TCTAGCGGGATTTTTGAAAAGGTCAATCTTGGAAATCTTTCTTCGACGTGCGCGCGTCTTTAATGGTAACAGCAGGGGGCTGATCCCTCGCCCATAGGGGCATTGATATTTGACAGCAGGGGGCTGTATATCCCTCGTCCACTAGGACATTGAAATTATGACAGCAGGGGGCTGTATATCCCTCGTCCATATGGACATTGATATTGGCGGTGGGGGCCATCTCTCCCAGTTAAACTATTCCACTCTTGAGTTCTTGATTCTGGATCTATTTCATCATTCCCAGTCCTTTGTGACTATCTGAGTCTTTCTACTCCTAACGGGAATTGGGTTTAACTAAGGAAATGGATGTTCACTAACACATGATGTGATTTTGTTCCACTAACTTTATTTTTCAGTTATTAAACTTTATTCTTATTTTAGTATCTTGATTTGGTGATTGTGAAATGCTCTATTTTCTCTGAATGTTTTTAGTGTCGTTCTCCAGTTATTATTTATTTAAGAATTGTATTTTTAAGTTGTTTTTGGAGGATCGTACCAGTTCCATTCCAGGGAACTGACCCGCCCTTTCCGGGGTGGGCTGCTTGGTTTTATCTTGCAGGTACGTGTTATCTTACAGGTGGCCACGAAGAGAAAGAGTGATTGGGATGGGATTAGGCTTGGAGAGTTTTTATGTTTTATTACTTCTTATTTTTGTTAAGTTTTCTCGTGTTCAGGCCGTGACTTTTGTAATCTTTAAGTTGTGTTTTGGGTGAGGTTTGGTACCGGGTGTTTGGAACCCGATGATCTGTGCGCCTTTAGTATTTTATTTCCGCTATAAATATGTTAAATAGGGGCGTTACACCATTATTACCGAACAAACCAAGGTCTGTTTGGCTTATCTTTTTCCAGCAACATTATTTTCCTTATTTACACAATAACCACATATATTATCCTAAGTTACACATATAGGTTATATTATATAGTTTAATATTTATCATTGATATAACCTATAGTTTTTTGTTACTAATTTCAAACAGCCCCCATGCTGCTTCTAAATTCCTTTTCCGCCCACAATTCTTTCCCTTATTTACATTTTGACCCCATCTTATATAATATACTTCTATATGTAACATAACCATATATTATACACTTTATTATTATAATCATTTATATAACTCCAAAAATTCCCAAATTTTATACTTAGGATATAAATCACTATATTAACCAATCTATGCCCCATCTTTTTGGTAATTGCATTTTGTACCCCAAAATTTTCATAAATTCAGCATTTCACCTTTAATGTTACTATAAGTTCATAAATTAATTATTTATGACATTAAATTTGGTCAAACCTCGAAGTATGGTCTATATTGACCTATTGACTTTCAGCTTGACCAGAAGTTTGTATAATTACAGTTTGACCCCTATCATTTTCATAAATTACATTTTTGTCCCAAAACTTAATTAAATTTTAAAAAATTCATAAAATAAGGTTTTAATGCTTAGTTTTCGGTTATTATTTATAGTTAGCCCCTAAAATTATTTAATTACAGAAAAAACCCCTAAATAATTCTGTAATGTTATTTACTATATTAAATTCATTTAAAACTTAATAAACATAAATTAAATGGCCTAAAAATACATGGCCTTATTACAATAATTTGCATAGAATAAAATTACACATAAATGTCACAAATAGCATTATAATGCCATGGCTTTCATTACCCATGCCCTCATATTTTTATAAATTATGTTTTTAGCCCATATTTAATTTCCTTGACCTTATAGGTCACTAATATACCAAACTAACCAACCAAAAATGTTATTAAATATTTTAATACATAATTAAGTTATATAATGCCCATAAATCCCACGGCTAGTATATACATGTAATAAAATTTCATAAAAACCATATTATAGCATATGGTAAGTATTTCTCACCTAGCTTTTGATTTCCAAAGCTACCAAGCACTCCAAACAGCCTTTATCACTCACGGCCTGATTTTTATACAAGGTTTAATTAGCTTTTTGTAGCACAAATCCCTTAGCTTAGTATATACACATCATTTGGAGCAAAATACTCAGTTTGGTATATTTATTTTTGGGTCTGTTTCTCATACGGTTGTGCATGGAGTTTCCATGGATTTTTCTAGCAACATTTCATGCAAGAATAAGAGCATAGGTTAGCCATATGAAAGAAGGTTATTATAGGTTGTTTTAAGCTAGGAAAAAGCATGGTTTTTACCTTGCTTTGAAGATGGTTCCAAGGGCTACTTACGCCTGGTTTTTGTGAGCAAAAACAAATGTTAAAACTGCTGCTTATACCAACTTATATTACCTGTAGAACAAGGGTGTAAATGGGGGAAAAACCTTACTGAAACATGGTACAACAAGGTGGTTTTGTTTGGCTCTTGTTGCTACATAAATCTGGGTATTTCTCCTCTGATTTTTGCATGAAGAAAGTAAAGATGAGTTGGGGAAAAACTAGTAGAAAAAACGGTAACATAGTAGGAAGAATGGACTTGTTTCTAGCATGGTTTTACCTTGAGAAGTAACCTAGGTATGCTCCCCTTTCTTCTTCTGTTTTCAGCCGTAAATCTTCTTCACTTCACCCACCAACTTAGCTTTTGTAACACCCCATCCAACAACAACACATTTAATAACAATCTGCAGCGAAAAATATACTTCATCACATTACTTAACTCGTTGGTGTTACACGCCGTTAACCACCCACGTGGCTAACAAGGCTATTACATATACACTGTACCGGTCTGATGGACTAGATTCCCGAGCGACTACACATTACTGTCCCTTTCCATTAACAACAGAAACAACATACACCTTTCAACTGTACCGAGTATTCACAAACACAATGCCGATAACAATTTCGGTCTTACTACACCTACTGTACATTTATAACTAAATGATTACCCACGTACAAACGACTACCCCGTCCTACTCTCGAACGGCTTCCAGCTCCTTGTACCTGAAATTGGAAAAGAAGAGAAAGGGTGGCCCCCCAGGGGCTCAGCACCTTTGCTGGTATGGTAATCCCGCAGCCCGCATGCTTCCGGGCCACGCACAACTAATTGTCGTCTTAGCATGCGATTGATTATATTTGAATCATGCATGTAAACTATAAACACACAACACATAACATTCCACCTCAATGGGCTCAACAAACAGACAACACATCCTTACTTGATAAGTCACTCATTGTGTTCATTACCCCTAGAGTGTTTCTCCTTCAATGGAGCTATTTCCTTAATAGACGACACTCACCCATTAATCGGGTTATCCTTAACCGCCTCTTATCACAAACTGGGATTCATATCCATGATCCACATACTCCACATTTTACAACATATAACATACACTACATAACAACACTTTTCACGTTTCAACGTGCACATAACAACATCGCAATGGGAATTGCATTACAACAACAACACATAACATAACGGGAACGGTTCTCTTAGGAACCGACCCAAACATTGTTAATTCACTGGTGAGCCTAGAGAATGATGTCACCCTCATGATAAACTCGTTATACAACACTCATTACCGTCCTAATAGTCGGACGAGTAACTTAAGTTAAGATGGTTCGGGTTTTGTGACCCGAACACACCACACAAACACATGTTCCCCCTAAACCGATCATAAGTCAGTATAGCTAAGCTTTGGAGTAAGCTAATGGGAGATCATAACCCGTGAGGGTAACAACCATAACAGAGAGGAGGGTAAGGCTAAAAAGGATACCCACTCCCAAACAACGCGCGACCGGCCTAACCGGATTCCTCACCCCTGTTAGTACATACTTACTTTTAGATATTAGTTAGAACCCCAATATGGAGTCTATCACACCCACACATCATACAGTATTACAACTAGGTTACACATACGAGGGAGGTCCCTACATACACACACAAATATCACACAATTAACACACGCATAGCCGTGGTTAGAATGTCCCATGGTTCGGGTCGTTTAATCCGAATACCGAACTCTCATGTGCTCCTAGACTCAGTTAGCTAGGTTTAACACTTCCGAGGTTAAATGGTATTAGAGTTGAACACGCCACATAAATGAATTACTGTAAACTCATTACATGTTTTATCTTACAACGTGGCAAACATACAGAAAAACACATTGGCATACAAGCCGGTGTAATCCGGTAGGACACAGGTTGCAAGAAAACCATACCTGTCACCGGAAGTCCACTCTATCATGTCCACTTATGTTCCTCGAACAATTCTCGAACAACTGGTAACATTACATGTACTTTTATTAACACTGGGGTAACATGATTGTTTAAAGTCTAATGCTCATAACTTATCCCCATTAACTTAGTTAAATAACTTCACACTTAACTTGTTTTACTTTTACATTTTAGTACAACTTTTCCCCACTAAATTGTCATTATAAACTCACTAGGGTTTACTACTTAAACCACACTTAGTTTGTTTTTTTTACATGTTTTGGGCCGTCCGACCCACCGTCCGACCCACCGTCCGACCCACAAACTGGGTCGGACCGTTCCAGAAACTTTTCCCGTCTTTCAAATCCACCCATCCGACCCATGTCCGACCCAAGACCTCTGGGTCGGACCATTCCAGAAACATCAACGGGTGAGTTAACAAGGGTTGTCCGACCCACCCTGGGTCGGACCACTGGGTCGGACAACATCAGAACTTGTCCAAAACTTTTCAAACTTTCTCCAAACTTCTCCTCAAGCCTCCTAATGTGTTCTAACATCATTTGGCACATTTAACCCTTCATACAACAACCATAAAACTCATTTTATAACTCGATAAACACTTACAATGTTTCTTACCAAAATTCCTAACACTTATAATGTTTTCTCCTTAGTTTCTCCAAGTGGTGTTTCATACCTGTGATAACCACTATGCCAAGAATGTTTCCTCACCATCATACACATCCTCTCTCAAACATCCTTCTTACTAACTAAATCTCCTAGACAACGCTTTCTTCTTCCTAGTAAACATTTATTCATTCATAACACTTCCTAGTTCACTAAAACTCATTTAAGCACTTAAAACTTCTTATACATACCCAAATTTTGCCATGGGTTCTCCTAGCCACATTGTCATACCAAAGCACATAGCTTTCACCATTAGACATTCAAGAACACCTAAAATCCATCAAGAGTATTCTCACACACACACACTTAGGTTTTCACCCTTTCACAACAAAAACACTTATCACTTAATACACATTCCTTACACAAACACAAACATATTGTTTTTCCTTCATTAACCATCCAAGACACTCATCTTCACAAAGAATGTTCTTTACACACATCTAAATCCTTAAACTACACTACATCACAATATAGTGGCATAAACTTAAATTGCTTGACACTTAGGTCCTTAAATAACATGGCTCTTAGGCCCTTAAATTGCATAAACCTTAAACACTGAATTTCCACATAAATAATGCCTTTGACCTGTAATTACATACAACAACACATATGCCCTTTAATAGTTTTCCTTGAGAACACCATACTAAGTCATTCACCATTTGCTCTTTAGGTAGTTTTAACAAGCATCATAAGCTCATTTCTCCTAAGCATTAAACCACATTGAGATAAATATTTACCTCTTTTCCACTCAAACTTCTTTCTTGTTTCCTTATAAACCGGTAAAGGGCATTTCTTCCTTGTCAACTACTAAACAATATACCAACATTGAAATGAGTATATAAGCTTTATGCTTCATCTCATTGTAAACCCTAGTTACACATATTGTTTTAACACATTAAGGTAATTGTTTTACCTTAGAATTGGAAAAGAGCTTGAACAAGTATCAAGAGAGGACTCCTTCTAGCCCTTGGAAGATTCAAATGAAGCTAAAACAAGCAAGGTGAAAACACCATTGTGAGGTGAATTTTCGGTCAACATGAAAACATGGAGGAAACATGGATTTTCTTTGAGTTTCCTTACCTTGAAGCAAAGGAGAGCAAGAATATGTGAAAGGTGAGCTCAAGCTCCTTCAATGGTGAATCTTCATGGCATCAAAATTGAGTTCTTGAAGATTTGAAAAGATAGAAGTGTAGAGCTTGGTCTAACTACTAAGACAAATAGGTCTTAGAATTTGATTGGAGCATGGAGTTGGATTTGGTAAAGAAATGAAGATGGAGAAGAGATGGAGCTGTAGCAAATTGTAAATGGAGGAAAGGAGAAGATGAAGAAACCGTGTGAAATGAAAGAAAGAAGAAGATGAGAAGGTAAGTTTGCTTTTGGAGATATTTATGTTATAAAGCAAAATAGTACTTTACTTTAAGCTTTACTTTACTTATTTGATATGTTAACAAGAGTGGTGAGTCACCACACTTAAAAACCGGCCCCCCTTTTAGTTAGAAGGGTATAATAGTCTTTGTTGACCATTTTAATTACTTATAACAATATATGTTACAACCTAGCTTATAAAAATCACTATTCACAAAACAAGGCACATAGAAGTGAAATTTTGATTTCCCATTGATATAGACTTCCAAATGTGATACTATATATACACATGTTAATTAAAGAGTAATGATGGGCATTTAGCCATTCAAAACTCATTTACAAGACAATTTTTCAAAAACGTGCTTTAAGACTCCTTAAAGCACTTTTTGTGTTTTAACTGTTTTCAAGCTGTTTTTCTTTAGTAATTGATTTAATATGTTCATTAACATATTTATAAGGTATGGTATGACCATTAGGTCTTTTACAAATTTATCCCAAGCTTAGAGCACATCTTGCTCTTATTGACTTTAAGGTATTTATTTATGTTTTGTTTGGTTCCAATGTCTACCAAGGTTTCCTAAGGACTTAATTAGCCCTATTAAATCATAATTGAATATTATTAAGTCTTGGTAGGCTCTTTGGGTCCTAACCAAGTTCACTCATAGCTTAGAGCATGTTTTTGCTCAAACTGTATCTTAGCGTTTTATTGCATTTACTATGGTTTAAATTGTTCACTGATGTTTCTAAGCACTTTTTAGCCTTTATATAACATAGTTTGATATTTAAACCACATATCAAGGTTTGGGGTATTCAATCTACCCCCTTAAAAGAACTTCGTCCTCGAAGTTTACACTTCCCTCACATCTTGGATTAGAATACGGGGATTACTTATAGAGATAAAACTTCCATAACCAAATACACTTTACATCACAACCTCGGACTTAATGGTCCGGGCAACACATTCACATCCATACATAACATAACATATTCACATGATAACCTCGGGCTCAATGGTCCGGGTATCTTAACAACACTTGCACGTACATAACAACCCTTAGACTCTCTGGTCTTGGGTAACATAACAATATTTAGACACATAGGTCTTGATAACATAACAGCCTTTAGACACATAGGTCTATGTAACACAACACATATAGACTCATAGGTCTTGATAAACATTTCTTTTGGAACTCAAGGTCAAAATATATTTATCACACCTACCACCCAACATGTCATAACATGTATAACAATCAAAATATCTTTTATATACACTGTGATCCCGCAGAACCCGGTCGTGATGGACACCTTCTGGTCCCCGTTCTTTGGGAGATCAAAGCATTCACTTAATTTTTAACATATGTACTTCTCAAGTCGCCGGTCCGAGGACAAAGGCTCATACGTCCTCAGCTCGTGAGCAAGTACTACAAAAATATTCTTTACTAGGTTAAGTATAAGAGAATCCTTTATTCAAAATATTAATCGATTGTTTTGAAAACACCAATTGAAAATCCTTTTGAAAACACACACAACTCCAAGTCCAACTTATGCTCTTTGCTTCTTCTCTTAGTGTGGTTTTTGTGACCACTTATAGGGAGCTTCAAAATCATCCAACTCTGATGTGATCAGCATCAGTGTTGAACTATCCTTCCACCCCAATTTGTGTTCGGCTTCCCTTGATCGCATGCAAATCAAGTTCCACCTCCCACTTCATTTTCAAGCATCAAATAATCACTCATTTCCAATTTTCTATCTTTTTAATCATTCTAATCATGATCATAACATCTCCAAGGGATAGAACTTCGTCTATCAGTTATTTCCATTCACTTTAATGTTGTTACCTAGGGAATCTTATTCTCACTAGGTTCTATGTCGGTTTCATACCCTTTCATGAATCACTATATTGTATATATACACATATATTTTATCAAAATAACAACACACAGTTTCACATTTATACGCTGTCGGGTTTTGTTCCCCCGAGAGTTTCTCTACTCCCCACACTTGTACTATCACACACAACTGTTAATAAATCAACACACTTATCACAATGGTATTCGCATCTTCTGTGCGCAGTTACCACGATTAAACCATGAATGAATGCGTATGTTTACGTAACACACACACCAATCATCAAAACAAATTTTTGTGCTATGCACAACATAAGTCACGTACACTTGTACGGTAATACACACTAAGTGGTTTTGCGCTCTACCCCCCCCTTAAAAGGGATTACGCCCACGTAATCAATCACTGAATCATTGATTTAAAACGTTCTGCAGTCGTGAAGTACTTTAACTTCCACGCGTCTATCATACAATGCATTCTGATTAGAGGATCTTAACCATATTAGCGGTTTAGTTCCTAAACCAAGAATTCTCATTGGAGTTCGTTTAACTCATAATCGTTTCGGTTCTGGCCTGTGAGGCTTCTAGGCATTAATAATTAGCCATTCACTCATGTTCACCATGCACATTCAACACTTGAATTACTGGTTCACTAGTGTCTGCTGTGAAACTCTAATAACTGTAGGCTCAGTTTGCCCCGCTCGTTATTGGTACTGTATTGTTCATCCCCAATTATCACCTTTATCTTGGTAACAATGGTTTCTCAACCGACGCGTGGTATCTCTTACCGTTAGCGAATTCGGTGAGTTATAAACTTTCTATCCACTTCCATAACAACTTACTGTGCATACAGCTATGTATTCACAATGATTGACTTGTTTCCTTCCGACTTACTGTCGGTTGAGATTGAGCTACTACCTAGTATGTAGTGCTCTCTCAGCTATTTACAACATTTGTGGTATATTCCATACCGCTATTTGGCAGTTAGTGCTACTGTAGTCCTTACTGTTAATCATGCCTCCACATTTGTTTCACAATTAACATGTTTCCAATTCTTAGCTATCCCACTCGTTCATTACTGCACAAGTGCAATACCAAAACACTCAGTCATACAGAGTGTAGAGGCGTAAACTCTTGACAGTAAATCCCTTATGTGATTCGCCATGGAATTCACACTGAGTTTCCTTATCACATAGTACCGACCATTGGCTTATTGCCCAGTCTGTGTATCATCACTTGCTTGCATGTCCATTGAGTTTAACCCATAACTGGTCTTATCCGCCACAACACTTATACAACGGTCGCTTACTGCGCACCGTGCTTGTTGTATAACACTAACTTACATCGTATTTACTGTCACATTAACTTCCACGCATATACTTATATCATTCGTATTATGGTTCATCACTCATTTGGATGACTACTGAATGCTCCTTGAGCGTCGATCATTCGAGTCACAAGCCGACATTATTCAGCTCGGTGTTTCACTTATACACACGTACTACTAAGCTAACTGCTCTCTTTCAATAATAACGTTGTCCATCCTTAAGATATTTCTTGAATTTGATTTACATAACTACCGCTCCTGCGGTCTCACAACATCGAGAGGTATCCCCACTCTTAATGCAGTGGTTCGTTTACCACTCTATTCACTTATATTATTACATACACTTTTTGAATTACTCGAATTTACATAACATTGTTTTGCTTGTGGCTCTACAAGTCTTATTGCCTTGAGCTGCGCTCATTGTAGGCTGTCCACATACATGTACTTCTTTGTTCAACATTACCTAGTTTGGATATCATATTGAGCTCCATGACAAGGTCGTTGTGTTCCGTTTCCTTTCATGGGATGCCCCTCAGGTTTGTCAGTCCGTCTCCTGACAACTTATGTCTAAACTGGGTGTTAGTTTCAACCCTCGTGTTTCTGTCAGGTCATTTCCTGCATCAACTGTTGATGCGAACACTCTTCAAGGATTGCTCCTGGGTGTTGCTAAGTTATGTTTTACATCTGGTGCACACTTATTGGTACATTCAGTTAGCCACGCCGTTTGCGTTCTTAACTGGCTTATTATCTTCTTCCGTGAAGATCAACATTTCCTGGTAGTGTAGGTACTCATTCTGGGAGTTTCATCCCGTTCATTGCACATTAATGTGTCCACATTAGGCATCTGCCTTGCCATGCATAGGCTGGGTCTCCGTTCCAGCTATCATGTTTATCCTGAGGATCCTTAAGACATATACGATGTCTTTACATTACAGTTAGTGCACTTCGCACCTCCTGACTCTTAAAAATTTCCTTGAAAGGAATTCACTAATTCCTTTAGTCTTGTTAACTTAACTGAGTTCCTTTACTTCAACCATTCATTGTAATCTTTAGCTCTTGTTTGACTTATACTGCTGACCGTAATACGGAGTCGACTACTTCCCGTGTTTCGGACTCTACTCGTATACATATGTGGGGTATCATACTGATACATTGCTACTTACCCCACTAACCCATAAATAGGTTTGTCAGGCCCACAAGCTCCTCACGGAGTGTGGTCGTCCCACATTACAGTTGGTACACTCGTAGTGTCCGTCACACGCCTAGGTGAAGTATTCTGTTGTCAACTCTCTTGTTTATTTTCTTGACAATATACATTTTGTGCTTCCCGAACTTAATCAAGGGAAAGTCTATCCACTGTTGTATTACCATGAACTCAATCCATTCCCTCGGGTTGTTACCCTTGGGTTTACCGGTTTCCTTTCCGGTTATTCAAAGTAAACTGGGTATAACTTACCTACCGTGTGGCACTGAGGCCGGTGTAGGTCCTTTGGTTTGGTTTTAAAAGAAGGTAGAAAGTGAGTATGGGTTGGGTTTGAAAAAATTTGTTTTGAAAAAGAGTTTGAAACAAATCCGATTTGAAAGAAAAATCCCTATGGTATTACAATGCCTTCTTGCCTTATCCAAGTCTAGCTTCTTGCTGACTGGTTTATTCCACATACATTGGTTAGGCTGTTAAAGCCCTTCCACGGTTATGATGATCTCCTTTAACTTCATGTTAAAAATTCCCCGAACAGTCCTGTTATAGCAGCACTTGCCATGGCAAGTGCGCCATGCTAACTGGCTATCGGTTCAACACATACCGGTTGTGGTATTGTTTTAACCCGCACTGTCATCAGTGGCCTTGTTGGCCCTCACTTGATCTTACTGTCTTGACAATTAACCCTCTGCGCGACTTCTCACTGTATTCACATGATAATCATTAACTAGGGTGTTTCCCATTCTTGGAGTCCCTTTTCTTAGCATTGCTTCCTCTGCGTAGCCCGTTCCACGCATTTGTCGAGGTTACTGAGACTTGTCTCTTGTTTCGGCTGGTATACCGTTGGTGTGTCATTTAACAACCGTGGTCCCGTAGACTCTCGTCCCGGGTTCCACTACTTCACTTCTTTCCTGATGCACGATTGGTGCGTTGCAAGCTGGTTGTTCTCGACTGCTCGGCATGTCGACCCAGTTTGCCGGAAATTCTATTCTCTTATACACAAAATTCTTCATTCTTCGCTATTAAATGCGGTTACCATCATTCAGATGGAGACCGTCTCCGGGATTCCCAGTTTTCGGGATCTACCGTATGACAGGTCTCTCCGTACCTTTAGAGGTACTTAATAACAGCCAGATCGGGTATTCCCGAGTAAGAGAGGACTTCCATCTCTCTGGCGTTGTTGCCCAAGTTATAAAACAGGGATGTGGAGGGTGGGATGGATATTGTAGGTTTCCAGTACACACTGGAATACCTAACTAGCGTATCTCTCACGCTATCACTCAACCCTTACCCAAAGTACTAAAATCCTAACTCGGTACTTCCTAAGCTCGGTAATTCAGTCATCAGAGCGATACTTAGCTCTGATACCACTTTTTGTAACACCCCATCCAACAACAACACATTTTAATAACAATCTGCAGCGGAAAATATACTTCATCACATTACTTAACTCGTTGGTGTTACACGCCGTTAACCACCCACGTGGCTAACAAGGCTATACATATACACTGTACCGGTCTGATGGACTAGATTCCCGAGCGACTACACATTACTGTCCCTTTCCATTACAACAGAAACAACATACACCTTTCAAACTGTACCGAGTATTCACAAACAAATGCCGATAACAATTTCGGTCTTACTACACCTACTGTACATTTATAACTTAAATGATTACCCACGTACAAACGACTACCCCGTCCTACTCTCGAACGGCTTCCAGCTCCTTGTACCTGAAATTAGAAAAAAAGAAAGGGTGGCCCCCCAGGGGCTCAACACCTTTGCTGGTATGGTAATCCCGCAGCCCGCATGCTTCCGGGCCACGCACAACTAATTGTCGTCTAGCATGCGATTGATTATATTTGAATCATGCATGTAAACTATAAACACACAACACATAACATTCCACCTCAATGGGCTCAACAAACAGACAACACACATCCTTACTTGATAAGTCACTCATTGTGTTCATTACCCCTAGAGTGTTTCTTCTCCTTCAATGGAGCTATTTCCTTAATAGACGACACTCACCCATTAATCGGGTTATCCTTAACCGCCTCTTATCACAAACTGGGATTCATATCCATGATCCACATACTCCACATTTTACAACATATAACATACACTACATAACAACACTTTTCACGTTTCAACGTGCACATAACAACATCGCAATGGGAATTGCATTACAACAACAACACATAACATAACGGGAACGGTTCTCTTAGGAACCGACCCAAAACATTGTTAATTCACTGGTGAGCCTAGAGAATGATGTCACCCTCATGATAAACTCGTTATACAACACTCATTACCGTCCTAATAGTCGGACGAGTAACTTAAGTTAAGATGGTTCGGGTTTTGTGACCCGAACACACCACACAAACACATGTTCCCCCTAAACTGATCATAAGTCAGTATAGCTAAGCTTTGAGTAAGCTAATGGGAGATCATAACCCGTGAGGGTAACAACCATAACAGAGAGGAGGGTAAGGCTAAAAAGGATACCCACTCCCAAACAACGCGCGACCGCCTAACCGGATTCCTCACCCCTGTTAGTACATACTTACTTTTAGATATTAGTTAGAACCCCAATATGGAGTCTATCACACCCACACATCATACAGTATTACAACTAGGTTACACATACGAGGGAGGTCCCTACATACACACACAAATATCACACAATTAACACAACGCATAGCCGTGGTTAGAATGTCCCATGGTTCGGGTCGTTTAATCCGAATACCGAACTCTCATGTGCTCCTAGACTCAGTTAGCTAAGGTTTAACACTTCCGAGGTTAAATGGTATTAGAGTTTGAACACGCCACATAAATGAATTACTGTAAACTCATTACATGTTTTATCTTACAACGTGGCAAACATACAGAAAAACACATTGGCATACAAGCCGGTGTAATCCGGTAGGACACAGGTTGCAAGAAAACCATACCTGTCACCGGAAGTCCACTCTATCATGTCCACTTATGTTCCTCGAACAATTCTCGAACAACTGGTAACATTACATGTACTTTTATTAACACTGGGGTAACATGATTGTTTAAAGTCTAATGCTCATAACTTATCCCCATTAACTTAGTTAAATAACTTCACACTTTAACTTGTTTTACTTTTACATTTTACTACAACTTTTCCCCCACTAAATTGTCATTATAACTCACTAGGTTTTACTACTTAAACCACACTTAGTTTGTTTTTTTTTTACATGTTTTGGGCCGTCCGACCCACCGTTTGACCCACAAACTGGGTCGGACCGTTCCAGAAACTTTTCCCGTCTTTCAAATCCACCCATCCGACCCATGTCCGACCCAAGACCTCTGGGTCGGACCATTCCAGAAACATCAACGGGTGAGTTAACAAGGGTTGTCCGACCCACCCTGGGTCGGACCACTGGGTCGGACAACATCAGAACTTGTCCAAAACTTTTCAAACTTTCTCCAAACTTCTCCTCAAGCCTCCTAATGTGTTCTAACATCATTTGGCACTTTAACCCTTCATACAACACCATAAAACTCATTTTATAACTCCATAAACACTTATAATGTTTTCTTACCAAAATTCCTAACACTTATAATGTTTTTTCTCCTTAGTTTCTCCAAGTGGTGTTTCATACCTATGATAACCACTATGCCAAGAATGTTTCCTCACCATCATAACATCATCATCCTCCCAAACATCCTTTCTTACTAACTAAATCTCCTTAATACATGCTTTCTTCCCTAGTAAAACATTTATTCATTTATAACACTTCCTAGTTCACTAAAACTCATTTAAGCACTTAAAACTTCTTATACATTACCCAAATTTTGCCATGGGTTCTCCTAGCACATTGTCATACCAAAGCACATAGCTTTCACACATTAGACATTCAAGAACACCTAAAATCCATCAAGAGTATTCTCACACACAACACTTAGGTTTTCACCCTTTCACAACCAAAAACACTTAATCACTTAATACACATTCCTTACACACAAACATATTGTTTTTCCTTCATTAACCATCCAAGACACTCATCTTCACAAAGAATGTTCTTTACACACATCTAAATCCTTAAACTACACTACATCACAATATAGTGCATAAACTTAAATTGCTTGACACTTAGGTCCTTAAATAACATGGCTCTTAGGCCCTTAAATTGCATAACCTTAAACACTGAATTTCCACATAATAATGACTTTGACCTGCAATCACATACAACAACACATATGCCCTTTAATAGTTTCCTTGAGAACACCTTACTAAGTCATTCACCATTTGCTCTTTAGGTAGTTTTAACAAGCATCATAAGCTCATTTCTCCTAAGGCATTAAACCACATTGAGATAGCATATTTACCTCTTTTCCACTCAAACTTCTTTCTTGTTTCCTTATAAACCGTAAGGCATTTCTTTCCTTGTCAACTACAAACAATATACCAACATTGAAATGAGTATATAAGCTTTATGCTTCATCTCATTGTAAACCCTAGTTACACATATTGTTTTAACACATTAAGGTAATTGTTTTACCTTGGAATTGGAAAAGAGCTTGAACAAGTATCAAGAGAGGACTCCTCCTAGCCCTTGGAAGATTCAAATGAAGCTAAAACAAGCAAGGTGAAAACACCACTGTGAGGTGAATTTTCGGTTAACATGAAAACATGGAGGAAACATGGATTTTCTTTGAGTTTCCTTACCTTGAAGCAAAGGAGAGCAAGAATATGTGGAAAGGTGAGCTCAAGCTCCTTCAATGGTGAATCTTCATGGCATCAAAATTGAGTTCTTGAAGATTTGAAAAGATAGAAGTGTAGAGCTTGGTCTAACTAAGACAAATATGGTCTTAGAATTTGATTTGGAGCATGGAGTTGGATTTGGTAAAGAAATGAAGATGGAGAAGAGATGGAGCTGTACAAATCGTAAATGGAGGAAAGGAGAAGATGAAGAAACCGTGTGAAATGAAAGAAAAGAAGAGAATGAGAAGGTAAGTTTGCTTTTGGAGATATTTATGTTATAAAGCAAAATAGTACTTTACTTTAAGCTTTACTTTACTTATTTGATATGTTAACAAGAGTGGTGAGTCACCACACTTAAAAACCGGCCCCCCTTTTAGTTAGAAGGGTATAATAGTCTTTGTTGACCAATTTAATTACTTATAACAATATATGTTACAACCTAGCTTATAAAAATCACTATTCACAAAACAAGGCACATAGAAGTGAAAATTTTGATTTCCCATTGATATAGACTTCCAAATGTGATACTATATAGTACACATGTTAATTAAAGAGTAATGATGGGCATTTAGCCATTCAAAACTCATTTACAAGACAATTTTTCAAAAAACGTGCTTTAAGACTCCTTAAAGCACTTTTTGTGTTTTAACTTGTTTTCAAGCTTGGTTTTCTTTAGTAATTGATTTAATATGTTCATTAACATATTTATAAGGTATGGGTATGACCATTAGGTCTTTTACAAATTTATCCCAAGCTTAGAGCACATCTTGCTCTTATTGACTTTAAGGTATTTATTTATGTTTTGTTTGGTTCCAATGTCTACCAAGGTTTCCTAAGGACTTAATTAGCCCTATTAAATCATAATTGAATATTATTAAGTCTTGGTAGGCTCTTTGGGTCCTAACCAAGTTCACTCATAGCTTAGAGCATGTTTTGCTCAAACTGTATCTTAGCGTTTTATTTTATTTGCATTTACTATGGTTTAAATTGTTCACTGATGTTTCTAAGGCACTTTTTAGCCTTTATATAACATAGTTTGATATTTAAACCACATATCAAGGTTTGGGGTATTTCAGCTTTGTTTGCTGATACAAATGGAGATGGGTGAGCTCCTTGAAGAGAGGAAGAAGAGAGGAGAAATGGATATTTTTAAGCTATAAACACTTACCTACAGCAAGAGATAGCAGCCATGGAAATGGGGTGATGTCTCTCGGTTATGGAGCAACAAGGAAAGGCTGGGAGACTTACGTTTGAAGAAGAAGAAAAGTAATGAAATGAAAGAGAGGAAAACCGGTTATAATAGGTAGTGAAAGGCTTTAGTTGGTCAACACATGTGATGACACTTGGTTAGATATTTTGGAGGGTTTCAATCGGTGGAAGAAAGCCCCATGTGCTGGCGGAAGTAGATAAGCATGGATGGAAGAGATAGCTTAGTTAATATTATAAAAAAGTACTTATATTACTTTAATAAAGTTAGATTGGTGACTCATCGTTAATTGTATTTGGGGATGGTAACATGCTGGGTTATAAGCCTTAAATTGGCGGAAATGATATCCAAGGTCAAGGGGTACATATTGACCATAGACATGATTAAGAGATTAAATGTTATTTTTGCACTATTTGTTACTATTCACAAACCAATGCACATATTTTTGATTTTTTTGAAACTTAGAATTAGGCATTTTAATGTGGTACATTATGTCACATTAGTATATTTAAGGGTATTCAAGACCCTAAAATCAAATAAAACTCATTTGGAGACAATCTCACAATAATGTGCTTTAAGAAAGCTTAGTGCACATTTTGTGTTCTAGTGAGTTCCTGAGCTTGGTTTCCCTTGGAAATGGTTTTAATGTGTTCATTATGAGTTATAAGGCTCCGGTCAAAATTTCAAGTCAAACGGAGTTTGTTTGGGCATATAACCACCCTAAAAGGTCAAAGGGTGCAATTCTTGCTTACTTCTGTTAAACATTGTGTGTTTAATTTATTTTTAAGGCATGTTTAGGCCTTAATTTAATTGATTAGATGTTTAATCAATGTTTTATTAGTTAGGGATATTTCATAAAGTGCTGCAATTTTTTTAATAGGTGAGACAATTATGAAAAAACCCTATAAACAAGCAACTTCACTACACATGGATGTGGCTAACTAGGCTGTTTTGAATCTGTCTTGCCTACATATATTGCTTATATCCACGTACCAAACACATATTTTTTTCATAAAAAATATAGGTTTATAAGCATATAGTACATTTGGAATCAAGATGTACAATTAGTTTTACCTCAATATACATTATTACTGAAATACAAATATGTGGTACTAAATACTAGAAAAATGTATTATTTCAAAGGAAAAATGTACAATAGATGTGTTACCTACTTCCACATGAAACAATATTTATATTTTGAACATATATTTACGAGAAATAGCTATTTAATTTTTGTTCTTTATTAAATATTATATAACTATCACTTAACCTACTTGTCAGCAACCACATTATCATGTAGCCACTTAAAATTTCTAATGGTAAGAACACTCTATCTAATTTACATACATAATCACACATGGCTGCAAAAAAAAAACCACATTATCATGTAGCCTGATAAGTGCAGAATTTATCTATGTTTTTATGCTTAATGTGATTAATATTATTGGTTTATATGATAAATTCCTTACTTATACGCTTATTATGTTAAATGTTTAGATTTCCTCACATGTGGTTTATACTAAAACAGGTTAAAACACTGAAGAAATGTCTAGAAACATATGTCGAATGCTTCACGATCAAACTGGGACGAAACAAAAATAAAAACAGACATCCTACTTAATTACAGCATGGTTTGTGCACGTCAATGACCGGATGACTTGGGCCGTTGCATGGGTTTGGAGTTTTCATTTGCTGCATATACGTTTTCATACCGTACAAGTTTTTGCTTGAGGACAAACAAAAGCTAAGTGTGGGGTATTGATAAGTGCAGAATTTATCTATGTTTCTATGCCTTATGTGATCAAAACCTCAATATTATTGTTATTTTTATATAATTTATAAGTTATTAGGGTACGGATTAAACTAGAAACATCCTCCTTTGGTCGATAACCTAGGGAATAAAACTTGCTACGACAGACCAGTACACTTGCTGCAATACGTTTTCACCCGTACAAGTTTTGGCGCCGTTGCCGGGGAGGCACGGTTATTTAGTTTAGTCTTTATTCTATTTTCTTTATTTATTTTGTTTTGTTTAGTTTCTTTTTGTTTATTTTGTTTTGTTTAATTATTTTTAATCTAGTTTGGTTCGTATTTTTCCTTTTATTTTGTTTTGTTTTGTTTGTTTGTTAATTATTTTTTAGTTTAGTTTTATTTTCTATTAGTTTGTTATTTGTTTTTTAATTAGTTGATATTTAATTTTGTTCGTTTGATTGATTTTTTATATAGTTGTTTGTTTTTAGGATTAGTATTTGTTTAGGCTTACATAGTTTATTATTATTTTTTTATGAGATTAAACTTTGTTAGATTAGTTTAATTTTCTGTTTAGTTTAGTTTAGTTTTTTTTATTATTTGTTTTCATTCTCTTTATTTTTTGTTTATTTTTGTTTTGTTTTTATTTCTTTGATTTTGATTTATAGGAATTTGTTTAGTTCAATTTATTTACCTTTTCGTTCATTGTTGTTTTATTTATTTTATTGTTATGTACATATTTTTATTTTTATTTTTATTTTTTTCTTTATGTATATAATTCATTTTTCTTTTTATTTCGAGGTGGTACTTTGATTGATGGCTGGATACTACAATCCGCCAGGAGGTGGCCTGGATATTACAACCAATGGGTTGTATGGGAAAGGTAAACCCCATCCAAAGCCTATCGTGGTTATCGCAAACTGAACACTTAATCGAATACGTCGCAGCGGAAAAAATTAGCACCTGGACCTTGCCACGGTCTGATCGTTAGAATATACCGGCTTAACGTTTACAATACTTATCCAAAATACTTATCCAACTCAAAACATCAACATTCACAATACCACAACCAACCGAGGACTACAGTATCTTAACATAATCTCAAACTTACATCAGTTTAATATAAACAGTCGGGTGCACAGGCGCAACCCGAACCAAAATAAACATCCCACCCTAAGTCTAACCGCTCCTACTCTCGTAGTGCGTCCTCATGGGTCTCTTACCTGCAAGTGTAAAAATAGCCCCCGAGGGGGTCAGCACGAATGCTGGTACACCCTCTCATGGCCCCCAAGCTAACGGGGCTACTACGACGACTAATTGTCGATAGCATGAAAATTGATTACATACACAAACATAATATGAAGTGCAATAACAATAACCACAGATGAACATATATAGTTCACAAACAATGAACGACTCAAGCGTTCCCTTATCAAGTGGTTAATAACCCCCTCCTTAGTCCTCATTTCCATAATCTCAGTTCCTTACCTTACCTTAATCTTAATCTCAATCTTAATCTTAATCTCAGTATAACAAACCTTTCCTGGAAGGGATTGGTTGTAGCTTAATTCGAACCTGGGATTTAGGTGATCCCACTGCACCATCTTAATGCCCCTACTCTGGACGAGAGTCCAGCGCAGCTGAGCCGGCAACCGGCCCTAGGCTACAAGTCCGAAGACAAGTCCTTAAGCGGAGGGCGGATCTGATTCAGATACCGTCCCCCTTTTTCCTTAGCATGCATGACCGGAGATCGGTCCCGGGTTTCCTCACTCAAGTCCAGTTAGTAGACATCTTAAACACCATGTGCTAGCTAAGCCTTAACGGGCATTAACCAACAACCATCAAACTTAACTCTTTCTTAACTCAGTAAGTACTAAACTTGGTTAGTAACAATCTCAAGTCTCGTGGGTTAGTGTAAAGCTAACACAAACACAACGAGAATAAATATAATCCGGTTGCATGCTTTATCTTGTTTTAGTCATAGCAATTAAACAGATAGCACACAAGCCGAGGGACACCTCGTTAGCAAGCAGGTCACAAGAAGGATTGTACCGTCACAGCTCGATCGTTGTTTGATTAATCTTCTTCGGGGTCCCAATTACAAACCTAAAAATTCATTCATTTTTAGGTCATTAGTTATTTGCACCTTACTTAACTCACTTAGTCCCTAGGGATTTCCATTCAATAACCTCTCAAGCATCTTTCACTATCTAAAACTCTTTTATGCATTTACTTAATGTTCCTTCACAACTTAAACTTCCATCCATCAACACATTGTTTCACTCCTAGTTGTTTATCAACACTTGTCTAAGTCCTAAATACTCAAATACATTCTCTTGATTCCTGTAACACCCCTACAACGCTCCTATCATCTACCGAAGTCGCAGCGGAAAAACCAACCAAATAATAACTATCGCTTGGGTGTTATAACGCCGTTAACCACCCACGTGGTTAACTAGGCAGAATAAATACAAGTGTATCGGTCTGATGATCAGACTCCCGAGCACAGTAACTAACCTCCATATATAAACATAACTAACCATACCGAGTATTTAATTTACAATACATCTCCAAACCATAATCATCTCACACTGATAACAATGGTATCAAAATGTAACACCTCGGGAGCACAGGCGCATCCCGGGCTCAACAACCTACTATCCAAAAGTATATCAACAACCTAGGACCTAGAGCCACTCTGCCTCTTCGATCCTCATCCTGCAATAAAAATATGGGGCCCCCGAGGGGTCAGCACCTTTGCTGGTATGGCTAACGCGAGCCCATCGACTAACGGGATACGCGCAACCAATTGTCATAATAAACATGGCATTCATTTTAGAACAACCAACATATATATACACATATACCATAGCATAGCAAGGGAAATAGCATAGCATCACAACATCAATACATAACACCATAAACTTGGTCCTCACAAGGGACCTTCCACCATAGTTAGTATACATACCATGAGAGCCTAGGGGTTTTTACCAACTCCATGTTAAGCTCGTTACCATCCTCGTTACCGTCCGGTTATATAGAACGGTAACTTATACCAAAGGTGTGTCGGATATAGTAATCCCGAGCACTCCGAAATAACATACGTATGCCCCTATGGCCCGACGTGAGTCAGTAACTAGCTTTGGATAAGCTAAGGAAGGTAGAAACCAAATTGGAATACCACCTATACATACACCAAGAGAGTCGAACCGGATATGATATCGACCCCCATCCATCACACGCGTGGCCGGAACAACCGGACTCCTCACTCCCCCGGTTAGCACTGTTAATGAACACACAACATTTGTTAAGTCACATACAAGCAACATTTAGGTCTTGTTAGACACACCAAGGGAAAGGAGTCATAATACCACAACACCATAATATATAACAACTGTAAAACTCTTTTCATGCCTTAATCTTATAAGGTCGTAAACACCCAGAAAACAAATAACACCCAAGCCGGTGTAAACCGTTAGGCAACAGACTGCAAGAAAACCATACCTTGGTCCTTGCCTTGTTTCGTTCCCACCTTGAGAGAATCCTATACACATTAGTAATGTCGGTTAATTAATTATTTAACTTCACACTTACTAAGTATTCAACATGATTGTATGACATGTTTTCATGTCTACCTCACCCTAGGTACCTTCATTATACACCCTAGGGTTAACTACATAAGTTACATCTTTTCTGTTTTTTTTTTATTTTTTTATTTTTTTTTTACAAGTTTTTAGGTCCGACCGACTTGCCGACCGGACTTGTCCATGTCCGGTCGATCCAGAGAGTTCCCCTCGTAACTTCTCCCCGTCGGAGAATTCAGTCCGGACCCATGTTGTCGAGTCTCGGTCCCGACACGGTTCGTACTCCGAGTTGGACTCAATCCGGTCCTATGTGCGTTCCACGTTCAACGAAAATTTATAATCGGTTGTAAGTTGGTAAATCCGGTCCGTTCCAGAGAGTTTATTCCCAAATTTAGTCCGACCGGACTTGTCCATGTCCGGTAATGCCCGGTCCATTCCAGAAGCTACTAATTCGCAGGGTAAAAAGGGTCCGACCGAGCTTTAAGTCCGGTCGCAAGTCCGGTCGGCCCCAGATCTATGTTTCCTTTTTACATCCAACTCCAAAACACCCCCATATAACCTAGTACTCCCTACCTCATTTGGGCACTTTAAACACAACTTAAGACACCCTTAAACACTACTAAAACTCATTTCTAATTCTTAAGCCTTCACATATTCCTTCACAAAATTCCTAACACTTACAACATTTTCTTCTAGTTTTCTAAGTGGTGTTTCATACCTATGATAACTATTATCCCAAAATGCTTTCTCCTTAACTTAACATCATCTCCCAAGCATCATCTCTCACAACTAATTCCTTATCTCCTTCTTGAAACTCTTTTCCTAGTGTACACTTCTCCTTATTTTACCCAAGTTTGCCTAGGTATTTACCTAAGTCCTAAAGTGACTTTGGTACCTACTAAATCTCAAGATCATGCCTAAGTCCTTATTACATTCTAGAGTACTTCCTAGTTCATCAAAATTCTTTTAAACCATCATGAACTCCTTATTCATTTCCTACATTTTCTAACTCACCAATCCTCATGTAAACACTTAAAACTTCTTGTTTCTTACCTAAATTTTGACATGGGTTCCCTTAGAACATTACTAAGCCTAAACACTTTACCTTCTCCTTTAAACACACAAGAACATCTAAAATCACAAGAACACTCTCATACACAATTTCACCAAATTTACACCACATTACAATATAGTGCACATTTAAATTGCATGGCACTTAGGCCCTAAAATGCATGGCTCTTAGGCCCTTAAAGTGCTTAAATCATAAACACTGAATTTCCACAATATATATGCCTTTAACCTGCAAATACACTCAACACACATATGCCCTTTACTAGTCTCTTGAGAACACTTTACTAAGTCATTCACCATTTGCTCTTAGGTAGTTTAATAAGCATTTATAAGCTCATTTCTCCTAAGGCTTTAAACAACATTTAAGTTAGTAGATTACCTCTTTTTCCCAAAACACTTCCTTCTTGATTCCTCACAAAACCGTATGGTATTTGGTTCCTTGTCAAGTTCTAGACAATATACAAACACCATAATGAGTATTCAAGCTTTGAGCTTCATCTCATTGTAAACCCTAATTTGACATTGTTTCAAAACATTAATGTAGTGGTTTTACCTTGATCTTTGAAGGGAGTTTGAATATATAACAAGAGAGACTCCACCTAGTCCATGAAGAGTTGAAATGAAGCTAGAACAAAGACACACAATGAGCTATATCAATGTGTATTTTCGGACATGACAAAAACATGGAGGAAACATGATTTTGTTTGAGATTCCTTACCTAGAAGCAAAGGAGATCAACAATATGTCAAAATACAAGCTCAAGCTCCTTCAATGGTGGAACACCTTGGCACCGAAATGGAGCTCTTGGAGTTTTAAGAAGATAAGAATGAAGAGCTTGATGAGAGGAAGAGATTGGTGGTCTTTGTTTTTGATTTGGACTAGTGAGCTAGGTTTAGCAAGTGGTCAAAGTTGGAACTTCCATGGTGGTAGTAGTATTCGAGAGAGAACAAGGAAGAAGGAAGAAGAAGGGTGGGAAACCGTGTGAGTGAAGGAAAGAAATGAGAGAATGAAGATAGGAATTACTTTTAGAAGATATTTATGTTTAAAGTAAAAAGTAGTTTTACTTAGTTTGCTTTAATTACTTATTACCTTAACTAGAGAGTGGTGAGTCACCACACTTATAAAAACCGGGCCCCCTTATTAATATGAGGGTAATATAGTCTTCTTTTGTCAATTTAATCACTTATACCACATATGTTACAAAATAGCTTGTAAAAAATCACTATTCACCTATACAAGGCACTTAGAAGTGAAATTTTTGATTTCCCATTAATATAGCCACCCAAATGTGATACTATATAGTACACATATATATTTAAGAGTAATGATGGACATTTAGCCACTCAAAACTCATTTACAAGACAATTTTTCAAAAATGTGCTTTAAGACTTCTTAAAGCACATTTTGTGTTTTAACTTGTTTCAAGCTTGGTTTTCTTTGGTAATTGGTTATTTAATATGTTCATTAGTATATAAATGAGGTCTTGGTAAGCTCATTAGGTCTTACTCAAGTTTATCCCAAGCTTAGAGCACATTTTGGCTCTTATTGACTTTAAAGCATATTTGTGTTTCCTTTTGTTTAAATTTGTTTACCAAGGTTTCTAAGACTCTTTTTAGTCTTAATAAATCATGTTTTAATGTTTAACCAACATACCAAGGTTTGGGGTATTTCAATCTACCCCCCTTAAAAGAACTTTGTCCCCAAAGTTCATACTTCCCACATATCTTACTATTAGAACACGGGGAACATTTATAAAACAATACTTCCAACCATCATTACCAACCTTACCATCATTCTTACACCACAACGGACTCAAGGTCCAATCCACACAATACCACAACGGACTCGAGGTCCAAACCATATAATACCATTCAGACACAAGGTCTGTAACAATCATAGACAATGTATACATATACATGTCGTACACAACCATAACCGAAACGGCTCTACCCCCCTTAAAAGGGGTACGCCCCGTACCCTATACATATAAACACTAAGAAGCAAACAATGACGGGTGCTTCGCCTTCATCTTTCTTCCAGCTCCCAAGTGGCCTCCTCAACGTCCTGGTTAGACCAGAGGACCTTCACCAGTCTCACGGACTTATGGCGAGTGTCTCGAGTCTTAGTATCCAGAATCCGTACCGGAGTCTCCACTGATCGCATGGTCGGCTCTAAGGTTAGCCTTTCCGCTGAAGCACATGAGACGGATGAGACATATATTTCTTCAGCTGGGACACATGAAATACATCATGTACCTTGCCCAGCTCGGCAGGTAGATCAAGTCTATAAGCTACCGGGCCGATCCGCTCCGTCACCACATAAGGACCTACATATTTTGGGCTCAACTGCCCTTCTGACCAAAACGAAATACTCCCTTCATGGGGGATACTCTCAAAAATACCTGATCGCCCACGGCGAACTCCAGGTCACGTCGGCGCACATCTGCGTACGACTTCTGCTATCCTGAGCTGCTTTCATATTAGCCCTGATCTGGCGAACTTCTGCCTGAACTTGCTCAAGATACTCTGGTCCTATAATGACCGTCTCACTCGATTCATCCCAGCATAATGGCGTGCGGCATGGTCTACCGTATAATGCCTGGAAGGGAGACATCTTGATCGATGCATGATAACTGTTGTTGTAGCTAAACTCGATCAGATGTAACTTATCAATCCAGCTGGTCTGAAAGTCAAGTGCACATGCACGTAGCATATCCTCAAGTGTCTGTATAGTGCGCTCACTCTGACCATCGGTCTGTGGGTGAAATGCCGTGCTCAATTTCAGTTCAGTACCAAGTGCTTCTCGTGTAGACTTCCAATATCTGGATAAGAATCTGGTATCTCTGTCAGATACTATCGTCTTTGGTACACCATGATGTCTAACAATCTCTTTATCGAATAATCTGCCAATTTTGCCACTTTCCAGGTGTCCTTCATCGGAATGAATCGAGACACCTTGGTCAGTCGGTCAACTACCACCCAAATCATATTCAGACCTCCCCTTGTAGGCGGAAGCCCTACCACGAAGTCCATAGATATGTCATGGAACTTCCACTCCGGCACTGGCATTGGCTGCACCATACCACCAGGCCGTCGGGCTCAAACTTGACCTTCTGACAAGTGAGAACCTTAACACATAGTCATTTACATCCTTTTTCATTCCAGCCCACCAGAAGTATCTTTTCATACCTTTGTACATCTTTGAAGCTCCGGGGTGAATCGAAGTAGTAGAACAATGGGATTCACTCAGTATGCGCTCCTTCAGCTCAGCGCTACTCCTCGGTATACACAACCGGCCATTGAGCCTAATCAGGTCATCATCGTGGAGTCTGAAGTCATACTTCTGACCCTCGAATGTGCCATCAATAAGCTTCTGTCTAATTTCCACCATATACTGATCCGTCATCTGAGCACTCCGCACCTCTTCAACCAAGCCAGTATGAGAGACTAGCGAATGGAGAGAGTGTGCTCGGCGACTCAATGCGTCAGCTACCACATTGGCCTTACCTCCTTATACTGTAAATCGATATCATAATCATTCAAGAATTCAACCCACCTTCTCTGCCTCATGTTCAACTCTTTCTGAGTGAACAAGTATTTCAAGCTCTTGTGGTCAGAATAAATCGTCACACTTACCCCATACAAGTGATGTCGCCATATCTTCAGTGCGAAGACAATGGCCCCCAACTCTAAGTCGTGGGTAGGGTAGTTCTCCTCGTGCTTCTTCAGCTGTCGGGAGGCGTAAGCCACGACCTTCCCGTGTTGCATCAATACACAACCCATACCCCTGCCTGATGATGCGTCGCAATAGACCTCAAAAACCATCTGAACCGTCTGGTAGTGTCAGAACCGGTGCAGATGTCAGAGCATCCTTGAGACTCGTGAAAGCTCTCTCGCAATCGACTGTCCACTCGAATGGTGCATCCTTTTTCATCAAGGAAGTCATCGGCTTCGAGACGCTGGAGAAGTCCTTCACGAATCTCCTATAGTAACCTGCCAGACCGAGGAAGCTCCTGATGTCGGTAAATGTCTTCGGCCTAGGCCAGGTGCGCACTGCATCTATCTTCGCCGGATCAACAGCGATCCCGGGCCTCAGAAATTACATGTCCAAGGAATGATACTTGGTTCAACCAAAATTCACACTTAGAAAATTTAGCATACAGCTGATTCTTTCTCAACGTTTGTAATACATCTCTCAGGTGGCTTTCATGCTCACCTCTCGATTTCGAATACACAAGTATGTCATCGATGAAGACTACCACTGATTTGTCCAACTGATCTTGGAACAAACGGTTCATTAAGTCCATGAACTTTGCTGGTGCATTTGATAAGCCAAACGGCATAACGGTGAACTCATAGTGCCCATACCTAGTTCTGAAAGCTGTCTTTTCGATATCACTGTCACGGATGGCAATCTGGTGATATCCGGAACGTAGGTCTATCTTGGAGAATACTGATGCTCCCCTAAGCTGATCAAATAGATCATCGATGCGTGGTAAGGGGTAACGGTTCTTCACCGTAACAGCATTCAGCTCCCGATAATCAATACATAGGCGGAGGCTACCGTCCTTCTTCTTCACGAAGAGGACCGGCGCTCCCCATGGTGACACACTAGGGCGGATAAAGCCCTTGTCGAGTAGGTCTCTCAGCTGCTCCTTGAGCTCTGTCATCTTTGCTGGAGCCATACATACGTAAGGCGCTTTCGCAATGGGTCCGGTGCCCGGAACTAGATCAATCTCAAACTCAACCTCTCGTGCTGGCGGCATGCCCGGCAGTTCCTTAGGAAATACATCAGGAAACTCCGACACTACCGGCACATCTGGGCTAAACTCAGGGTCTCTCTCTATGTCCTGGACATAGCAGAGGTATACATCATTTCCCCGTCGCAACTCACGATACATGGCCATGGCGGTGATGATCTGTGTCGAAGGCTCCCTGGGCCTCTGGCGGTAAGATATAGTAACCCCAGATGGACTCCTAAGAAGCAGTCGATGCTCGGCACATAGGATCTACCCTTGTACCGCTCCAACCAGTTCATCCCGACAATCACATCAAAACCCAGTCCGTCGAACTCTATCAAGTCGATCGGAAACTCTCATCCATGATTCGAACAGTAGCATCTCGGTAGTAGCGGGTACATCTGATCTGCTCTTTCGACGGGAGAGTGACCACGAAGTCTGGCATCTCTTCACCGTCTAACCCCAGCCTCTTCGCAAATGATAGCGAAATGAATGTGTGTGAGGCTCCAGAGTAAACAAGATCGATGCATCCACGCCATTCACGGGAAAGGTACGGTGAGGATTGTGCCGCTCTTGCCGGCTTCTGCCTTATTGCAGACACTCAGTATACCTCCCGTCCGAGTGCACAGCCTAATTCATTGGCAAACTAATAAGTATTGGGTAACAATACGTTGATACACTCCAAAACAACATTCCTTTATTCATTAACACAGTCTTTACACCATAAATTGGTTACATTGTAGACATTGCTAGATATAGCTCCTTTGTCAACCACTGGCTAATACATTACATGATTACACAAGGCTCAAAACTGCCTGAAAGTCAAATTTAAACGTCCAGGTTTCATGTGTGTGGCATTGATCACTGCCGACGGTGCGGTATTCAGTTTGATCTTTCTGATGCCATGGTACAGCATCCTTGATTGCCCACCCATGATTAATACATCCCCCGATTTCAGCAGTAGCTTCTTTGCGAGATCAGCACGCTTCTGCTCGCCATATACAAAGACTGCGGTATCACCAATGGACCAAGACACCACGGGTACTCCCTTACTTAGAGACTCGGGTGACTCGTCCTTGTCTTGGTGCATACCTAACCGTCCACCTTTCTGGTAGAAGTTTACAATGCATAAATCTGCTTTTACACTTGGAATGGAATCCGCTTCAACTTGTTGAGCAATTCCCACGGCGTGGTTGAAATACCCCAAACCTGGTATGTTGTGTAAACGTTTAACTATGGTATTTAAAGGCTAAAAAGTGCCTCAGGAACATGAATGAACCATTTAAACCATAGTAAAGTGCAATAAAGCACTAAGACAGTTTGAGCAAAAACATGCTCTAAGGTTGGAGTGAACTTGGTTAGGACCCAAAGAGCCTACCAAGACTTGATAATGTTTAATTATGACTTTATAAGGCTAATTAAGTCCTTAGGAAACTTTGGTAGACAATGAAACCAAACAAAACACAAATAAATACCTTAAGGTCAATAAGAGCAAAAATGTGCTCTGAGCTTGGGATAAATGTGTATAAGACCTAATGGTCATACCTATGCCTCATTAATATGTAATGAACATATTAAATCAATTACCAAAGAAAACCAAGCTTGAAAACAAGTTTAAACACAAAATGTGCTTTAAGAAGTCTTAAAGCACGTTTTTGAAAAATTGTCTTGTAAATGAGTTGTGAATGGCTAAATGTCCATCATTACTCTTTAATTAACATGTGTACTATATAGTATCACATTGGGTGGCCATATTAGTGGAAATCAAAAATTTCACTTCTATGTGCCTTGTTCTTGGTGAATAGTGATTCTTATAACTAGTTTGTAACATATAATGTTATAAGTGATTAAGTTGGTCAACAAAGACCAAAACACCCTTTTTACTATTTGGGGCCGGTTTTCCTTAGTGACTCACCACACCTACACAAATAAATGAGTTAACTAAATGATAAAGCAAGAGTTACTTTTCACTTTAGTACAAATATCTTCTAAAAGCAAAAGCAAACCTCATTCTCTCATTTGCCTTCTCATTTCACACGATCCCATTCTCCTTCTCCCTCTCTTCTTCTTGTTCTCTCTCGGTGATACACCAACACACCATGGAAGTCCATCTTGGACCACTTGTAAAATCTTGCTCACTTAACCAAATCAAAAACAAACACCACATTCTCTTAGTTAAGCCAAGCTCTACACTTCTACCTTTTCAAATCTTCAGAGAGCTCAATTTGGTGCCATGGAGAATCACCATTAATGGAGCTTGAGCTCACCTTTTCACATATTCTTGTTCTCCTTTGCTTCAAGGTAAGGAAACTCAAAGAAAAATGACATTTCCTTCATGTTTTGTCATAACCGATGATGCACCTTGTAATGGTGTCTTCTCTTGTCTTTTCTAGCTTCATTTGAATCTTCCAAGGGTAGGAGGAGTCCTCTCTTGATATATATCAAGCTCTCTTCTCATTCCAAGGTAAAACAATCATGTTAATACCTTAAGATAATATATGTAACTAGGGTTTACAATGAGATAAAGCTTAAAGCTTATATACTCATTTTAATGTTGGCATATTGTTTAGTTGTTGGCAAGGAACCAAATGCCCTACCGGTTCTACAAGGAAACAAGAAAGAAATTTGTGAGGAAAAGAGGGGTAAACAACCTATCTTGATGTGGTTTAATGCCTTAGGAGGAATAAACTTATAATGCTTGTTAAAATACCTAAGGAGCCAATGGTGAATGAGCTAGTAAAATGCTCTCAAGGGTTTATTAAGGGCATATGAATTGTTGGGTGTATTTGCAGGTCAAAGGCATTATTATGTGGGAAATTCAGTGTTTAAGGCTTATGCAATTTAAGGGCCTAAGAGCCATGCTATTTAAGGGCCTAAGTGCCAAGCAATTTAAGTTATGCACTATATTGTGATGTAGTGCTTTATGTGTGAAGTTTGTGTATAAAATGTGTTTGATGGATTTTAGGTGTTCTTGAATGAATTAAGGTAAAAACCTAAGTGTTTGGATGTGGGTATATACTAGAGAAGAGCTATGGCCAAATTGGGAAATGTGTAGAAGTTGTTAAGGTTAGGTAATGTTGATGTTCAAGGAACAAGTGATGTTTTAGGTATGATGTAAAAAGGAGATTTAGTTAGTAAGAAAATGATGCTTAAGAGATGATTGTTAAGATGAGGAGAAAGTGTTTTGGGATAGTAGTTATGATAGGTGAAATGCCACCTGGAAATTATAAGGAGGAAAACATTGTAAGTGTTAGGAACTTGTGGGAGATATAAGTAAAGGTTTAAGGAATTAGGAAACATAGTTTGTGTGAGTGCTTAAGAATATCTTGAGGGTGCCGTTTGAAGTGCCAAATGATGTTAGAACACATTAAGAGGTCTTAGGAGAAGTTGGTGAAGATTTGACAAAGTTTGGGTAAAATTAGGAGGCGACGACCCGGGCCGACCCAGTTTGTGGGTCGTTCGAGCCTCTGTAAGAATGTTAGGGAAGTGTTCGGTAATGGACCGACCAGAAGGTTGGGTCGGACATGGGTCGGTCTCGGTCAAGTTTCAAAGGAGGGAAAAGAATTTCGCACTGGACCGACCCAGAATGGTGGGTCGGACGTGGGTCGGACGGGCATGATTAATAAGGAAGTAAAAGGGGTCTGTAATGGACCGACCCAGAAGTGGGTCGGTCGGTGGGTCGGTCGGACCAAAAACATGGTTTTAAGGTTATGAAATGATATGAGATGATGGGGATTGGTAGGTAATGATGTTATAGGATGTTAAGGACATGTTAGGTGATTTTAATGACAATAAAGTGGGCTAAAGGTTGTAATAAGATGCGAGAGTAAAACGTGTTAAAAATGTAAGTTATTTAACCAAGTAAACGGGGAAAGTCATAAGCATTAGACTTTAAAACAAACATGTTACCCCAATGTTAATAAAGAACATGTGATGTCAACAGTTTCGAGAATGCTCGAGGAACATAAGGGACGTGGTAAAGTGGACTCCGGTGACAGGTATGGTTTTCTTGCAACCTGTGTCCTAACGGATTACACCGGCTTGTATGCCAATATGTTTTCTTGAGTTTTTGCCACCTTGTAAGATTAAATCATGTATGAGTTATA
Source organism: Limonium bicolor (assembly GCA_023374045.1). NCBI lineage: Eukaryota > Viridiplantae > Streptophyta > Magnoliopsida > Caryophyllales > Plumbaginaceae > Limonium > Limonium bicolor. Next base: position 312,279,270 of record CM041778.1, read on the forward strand.
GTAATCATTTATGTGGCGAATTTGGTATCCGATGCCGTTTAACCCCAAATATGTGTTAAACCTTAGCTAACTAAAACTAGGACCACATGAGTGATCGGTATTCGGAGTTTTGACGGCCCAAACCTTGGGAACGTGCTAACCACGGCTAGTGTGAGTTAGTCGGTTGTTGTTGTTGTATGCAAGTGTGTGAACCTCCCTTGTGTGCTTAACTCGGTCCATGATACCGTATGGTTGTGGATGTGGTAGGCTCCATAAAGGATCTCTAACCACTTAATTTGATGTATGTATACTAATGGGGGGGGTGAGGAGTCCGGTCTGTTCCGGCCACGCGTGTGAGGATGGGGTTCGTGCCATTATAGGTTCGACCCTCTGTGTATGTTGAGGTTGTCTTCCCATTGGGTTTCCAACTTTCCCCTTTAGCTTAACCAAAGCTATATTACTGACTCACGTCGGGCCACGGGGGCATACTAATGGTTATGTTATTATGTGTGCTTGGGATTACTATATCCGACACACCTTGGGTATAAGTTAACCGTTCTATATAACCGGACGGTAACGAGGATGGTAACGAGCTTAACATGGGATTGGTAAAAATCCCTAGGCTCACATGGTTATACTAACTATGGTGGAAGGTTCCTTGTGAGAACCGATGTATATGGTGTTATGTAATGTTATGGTGCTATGCAAATTCCCTTGCTATTCTTTGGTATAAATATATTATATTGGATGTTTTAAATGAATGCAATGTGGTCATGTGTACATGGAAGCAAGAAAGGTTTGCTATGTTTTGTTATGTGAGAAAAGAGTTAGATGTATGATATGGAATGTGTGGATCATGGAAATGAATCCCAGTTGTGACAAGAGGCGTTTAAGGATAGCCCGATTGATGGGTACACGTCGTTCGTTAAGGAAGTAGCTCCGTTTAGAGAGAGCCACTCTAGGGTTTAAGGAATCATTGGATGGTTGGTTAAGTGTGGATGTTCTGGTTATAGGTTGAGCCCATTGAGGCGAAATGCTATGTGTTGTATGTTTATGTTTTGTATGCATGATTTAAATATAATCAACTGCATGCTAAGACACCAATTAGTCGTGCGTGGCCCGGTAGCATGCGGGCGGCGGGATCCATACCAGCAAAGGTGCTGAGCCCCTTGGGGCCACCCCTTTCTCTTCTTTTTCCTATTTCAGGTACAGAAGTGCTGGAAGCCGTTCGAGAGTAGGACGGGTAGTCGTTGTACATGGGTAAACTTTTAAGTGTATGTATACAGTAGGTGTAGTAAGACCGAAATTGTATCGGCAGCAGTTTGTAAATACTCGGTACAGTGGGAATGTATGTATATAATAAATGTTGAATTGGAATGAGGAATGTATTGGGTAGTCGCTCGGGAATCTAGTCCATCAGACCGATATAATTGTGTATGTATTGTATTAGCCTTGTTAGCCATGTGGGTGGTTAACGCGTGTAACACCATTGGAATAAGTAATGTGATGAGTTGAATTTCCGCTGCAGTTTGTTGTTATGTGGTTTTTGTTGGATGGGGTGTTACAAAAAGTGGTATCAGAGCGAAGTATCGCTCTGATGAATGAATTACCGAGCTTAGGAAGTACCGAGTTAGGATTTAAGTACTTTGGGTTAAGGGTTGAGTGATAGCGTGAGAGATACGCTAGTAGAAGAACTACCAGTGAATACTGGAAACCTACTATATCCATCCCACCCTCCACAAACCCTGTTTTATAACTTGGGAAAGAACGCCAGAGAGATGGAAGTCCACTCTCATACTCGGGAATACCCGATCTGGCTGTTATTAAATACCTTTAGGTACGAAGAACCTGTCATACGGTTGATCCCGAAGCTGGAATCCCGGAGACGGTCTCCATCTGAACAATGTTAACCGCATTTCATAACAAATGAAAAGGATTTTGTGTATAGAGGAATAGAATTTCCAGCAACCTGGGTCGACATGCCGAGCAGTCGAGGATGACCAGCTTGCAACGCACCAACCGTGCAACAGGCAAGAAGTGGATTAAAGAAACCCGAGACGAGTGTCTACGGAACCACAGTTGATAATGAACACCAACGGTGTACCAACCGTCAGGGAACTACAACGTAGTGCCCAAATACGTGGAACGGACTACAAAGTGAATACAATACTATGAGAACGGGGTCTCCCAGAAAGGGAAACACCCTAGCTACTGATTATCATGTGAAAACAGTGAGAGTTGCCTAGAGAAGTTATTATCAAGGCAGTAACATCAGTGAGGGCCAACAAGGCCGCTGATGACAATATGTGTCAAAACAATACCACAACCGGTATGTGTCAAACCGGTAGCCAGTTAGCATGGCGCACTGCCATAGCAAGTGCTGCTATAACAGGGCTGTTCGGGAAATTCATAACCACTACAGGTACTTGGAAAAGTATCATGGAGTTAAATGTGATCGTCATAACAGTGGAAGGGCCTGTTAGCCTAACCTCTGTAATTGGGAGTACACCAGTCAGCAAGAAGCTAGACTTAGTTAAGGTAAGAAGATGTTGTGAAACCATGGAAATTTTTCTTTCAAACCTAATCTTCACAACCCTTTTCTTTTCAAACCAGATTTTCTTCAAACCAACACTTCTTTCCAACCTTCTTTAAACCAAACCAGTGAAACCAAGAGCAATTGACAAGGATACAACATGGATAAACTTTCCTCGATTAATTCGGGAAGCAGGGAATGAATATTGTCACGGGACAATATAAGGGAGTTGACAACAGAATACTTCACCTAGGCGTGGGACGGACACTACAAGTGTACCAACTGTGTTGTGGGACGACCGCACTCCGATAGGAGCATGTGGACCTGACAGACCTACTTATAGGTTAGTTGGGTAAGTAGTAATGTATCAGTATGATACTACCCATATATGTACTCCAGTAGAGTCCGAAGCACGGGAAGTAGTCGACTCCGTCTACGGTCAGCAGTATAAATCAACAGGATACAAGGAATGCTTGAAGTAAAGGAACTCAGTTAAGTTAACGAGGCTAAAGGATTAGTGAATTCCTTTCAAGAAATGTTTTAAGAGTCAGGAAGTGCAAACTGCACTGACTGTTATATAAAGACAGCTTATGTGACTTAAGGATCCCCAGGGATAAACATGATAGCTGAAAAGCAGGGCAAGGCAGATGCCTAATGTGGACACATTAATGTGCAATGAACGGGATGAAACTCCCAGAATCAGTACCTACACTATCTGGAAATGTTGATCTTTACAGAAGAAGATAATAACAGAATGTACCAAAAAGTGTGAAACTATGTAAGGCATAACGTAACGACACCCAGGAGAAATCCTCGAAGGTGTGCGCATCAACAATTGTTGAACGAAATACATGACAGAAACACAAGGGTTGAAATTAACACCCATTAGACATAAGTGGTCAGGAGACGGACTGACAAACCTAAGGGGCATCCCATGAAAGGAAACGGAATACAACGACCTTGTCATGGAGCCACTACACCATCTAAACATGTAATAGGATACAGAGGAGTACATGTTGTGGACAGCCTACAATGAGCCAGCTCAAGGCAAATAAGGCTTATAAGCCATAAACGAGATATCGATTGAAGGTAGAACTTTATGTGGTATAAGCGAATAGAGTGGTAGCGAACCACTGCATTAGAGAATACCTCTCGATATTGTGAGACCGCAGGAGCGGTAGTAATGTGAATCAAGTTCAAGAGATATGTGGAGGATGGACCACGTTGTTATTACCCCAGGGTGATTTGAATAAAATAACACGAAAGGAAGTACTCGTACCTGTTGTGTACACAGGAAGAGTAATAAGTTTGATAGCAACCACCGTAGGTGTGTGAAGCTAAATGTGTAGCGAAGAACGCTCAAGGAAAAAAATAGTGGTATATTCAAAAAAAAATTCAGCCAAATAAGTGGCCAGATAAACCTAGCTTAATAGCAGAAGCTAATATGATAGCGGATACAGTATAAGTTGATGCTATATAATGAGTAAGGATACGGTGCGCAATAACGACCGTTGTGTGAGTATTGTTAAATGATAAAATGGGAGTGAGCAGAGTCATAAGTTAACCCCAGTGGGGGTACAACAGTAAGTGATAGCAAACGAACCGAGCAGTAAGCCGGTGACAAGTATCATGTGGTGAAAATTTCGGGAAAACACAGTGTAAATTCCTATCGCAATCGCATGAGAGATTTACTGTCAAGAGTTTACGCCTCTGCACTCTGTATGACTGAGTGTTTTGGGTATTGCTCTTGCGCAGTAATGATCAAGTGAGATAGCTAGGAATCAGAAGCATGGTAATTGTGGAGGAATAATATTATAATGGCCGATGCATAGGTAATGCAAGGCCGCAGGAACGAAACAGTACTTCTATAAAACCAAATGTGGAGACATGATTAAGTAAGTGACTACAGTAGCACTAAATACCAAAGGTCGGTATGAGATATACCCCAGGTGGGGGAAATAACTGAGAGAGCACTACACACTAGGTAGCTTAATCTCAACCGACAGTAAGTCGGTAGAAGCAAGTCAATCATTGCGAATTACATAGTAGTTTATGCTGTAAGCTACTGGAGAAATGGATGGAAAATTGTGAACCCACCGAATTCGCTCAGGGTAAGAGATACCGTGCGTCGGTTGAGAAACCATTGTCCCAAGATAAGGGTAATACATTGGAGATGTGCAATACATTACAGTAACGAATGGGGCAAACCAGCTCTATAATTATCAGGGTTTGCGCAACAGAGGCCAGTAAGCCCATGCGTCAGGTACCGGATATATATTGTGAATATGAATGGATGGCTAGTTATCAATGTCTAAAAGCCTCACAGGCCAGGACCGAAACCGGTTATGAGTTACAACTCCAATGCGAATTCTCGGTTTAGGGACTAAACCGCTAATAAGGTTAAGATCCTCTAATCAGAATCCATTGTGTAATAGACCGCGTGGAAGTTAAAACACTTCACGACGGCAGAACGTTTTAAGCTAATGCTCAGTGATGATTACGTGGGCGTAATCCCTTTTTAGGGGGGTAGAGCGCAAAACCACTTAGTGTGTTTTTACCGTACAAGTGTACGCGAACTAGGTGTGCATAGCACAAATAATTGTTATGATGGTTGGCGCGTGTGTTATATAACATACGCATTTAGTTGTGGTTAAATTGTGGTAATTGCGCACAGAAGATGCGAATACCATTGTGGGAAGTGTGTTAGTACAAGTGGAAGGGAGTAAAGAAACTCCCGGGAACTAAAACCCCGACGGTGCATAAGTACAAACCATGTATTGTATTTTGATAAAAAATATATGTATATATATACAATGTTGTGATTTATGAGGGTAAAGACCGACATAGAACCTAGTAAGAATTAAATTTCCTAGGTAACTTGAATTAAGCTGGATTTGGATGATGATTGATAGACGGAGTTCTGTCCCTTGGAGATGTCATGATTATGACTAGAAGGATTCAAAGATAGAAAATGGAATATGTTTGGATTAATTGTTGGTTGAAAATGAAGTGGGAGGTGAAACTTGATTATCATGAGATCAAGGGAAGCCGAACACAAATTGGAGTGGAAAGATAGTTCAACACTGGTGCTGATCACATCAGGGTTGGATGATCCTTGAAGCTCCCTATAAGTAATTACAAATGACCATGTTAAGAAAGATACAAAGAGCATAAATTGGACTTGGAGTTGTGTGGTGTTTTCAAAAGGATTTTCAATTGGTGTTTTCAAACAATCGATTAATATTTTGAATAAAAGATCTTCTCATACTTAACCTCGTAAAGAATATTTTTGTAGTACTTGCTCACGAGCTGAGGACGTATGAGCCTTTGTCTTCGGACCGGTGACATGAGAAGTACATGTTAAAAATTAAGTGAATGTTTTGATCTCCCAAAGGAACGGGGACCAGAAAGTGTCCATCGCGACCGGGTTCTGCGGGATCACAATGTATATGTACTCAAAGTGGGATTCGAACCCATGGAGAGATGGAAAAGGTATTTCTGTTTGATATACATGCTATGACATGTTGTTTGGTATGGGTGATAAGGGTTATTTGACTTTGATCTCCTAAAGTGTGTGCTATCAAGACCTATGAGTCTAAATGTGTTGTGCTATCAAGACCTATGAGTCTAAACATGGTTATGTCACCCAGACCTAAGAGTCTGAGGGATATTGTATGGGTGCAAGTGTGATGAGGTACCCGGACCATTGAGTCCGAGGTTACCATGTGAATATGATATTTTATGTATAAGGTGGATATGTTGCCTGGACCATTAAGTCCGAGGTTGGATGTGAAAGATGGTTGGTAATGGAAGTTTTGTGGCTATAAGTAATTCCCGTATTCTAGTCAAATGATGCAGGGAAAGGTGAACTTCGAGGACGAAGTTCTTTTAAGGGGGGTAGATTGAAATACCCCAAACCTTGGTATGTTGTGTAAACGTTTAACTATGGTATTTAAAGGCTAAAAAGTGCCTCAGGAACATGAATGAACCATTTAAACCATAGTAAAGTGCAATAAAGCACTAAGACACAGTTTGAGCAAAAACATGCTCTAAGGTTGGAGTGAACTTGGTTAGGACCCAAAGAGCCTACCAAGACTTGATAATGTTTAATTATGACTTTATAAGGCTAATTAAGTCCTTAGGAAACTTTGGTAGACAATGAAACCAAACAAAACACAATAAATACCTTAAGGTCAATAAGAGCAAAAATGTGCTCTGAGCTTGGGATAAATGTGTATAAGACCTAATGGTCATACCTATGCCTCATTAATATGTTAATGAACATATTAAATCAATTACCAAAGAAAACCAAGCTTGAAAACAAGTTAAAACACAAAATGTGCTTTAAGAAGTCTTAAAGCACGTTTTTGAAAAATTGTCTTGTAAATGAGTTGTGAATGGCTAAATGTCCATCATTACTCTTTAATTAACATGTGTACTATATAGTATCACATTTGGGTGGCCATATTAGTGGGAAATCAAAAATTTCACTTCTATGTGCCTTGTTCTTGGTGAATAGTGATTCTTATAACTAGTTTGTAACATATAATGTTATAAGTGATTAAGTTGGTCAACAAAGACCAAAACACCCTTTTTACTATTTGGGGCCGGTTTTTCTTAGTGACTCACCACACCTACACAAATAAATGAGTTAACTAAATGATAAAGCAAGAGTTACTTTTCACTTTAGTACAATATTTCTAAAAAAACAAAAGCAAACCTCATTCTCTCATTTGCCTTCTCATTTCACACGATCCCATTCTCCTTCTCCTCTCTTCTTCTTGTTCTCTCTCGGTGATACACCAACACCACCACCATGGAAGTCCATCTTGGACCACTTGTAAAATCTTGCTCACTTAACCAAATCAAAAACAAACACCACCATTCTCTTAGTTAAGCCAAGCTCTACACTTCTACTACTTTTCAAATCTTCAAGAGCTCAATTTTGGTGCCATGGAGAATCACCATTAATGGAGCTTGAGCTCACCTTTTCACATATTCTTGTTCTCCTTTGCTTCAAGGTAAGGAAACTCAAAGAAAAATGACATTTCCTTCATGTTTTGTCATAACCGATGATGCACCTTGTAATGGTGTCTTCTCTTGTCTTGTCTAGCTTCATTTGAATCTTCCAAGGGCTAGGAGGAGTCCTCTCTTGATATATATTCAAGCTCTCTTCTCATTCCAAGGTAAAACAATCATGTTAATACCTTAAGATAATATATGTAACTAGGGTTTACAATGAGATAAAGCTTAAAGCTTATATACTCATTTTAATGTTGGCATATTGTTTAGTTGTTGGCAAGGAACCAAATGCCCTACCGGTTCTACAAGGAAACAAGAAAGAAATTTGTGAGGAAAAGAGGTAAACAACCTATCTTGATGTGGTTTAATGCCTTAGGAGGAATAAACTTATAATGCTTGTTAAAATACCTAAGGAGCCAATGGTGAATGAGCTAGTAAAATGCTCTCAAGGGTTTATTAAGGGCATATGAATTGTTGGGTGTATTTGCAGGTCAAAGGCATTATTATGTGGGAAATTCAGTGTTTAAGGCTTATGCAATTTAAGGGCCTAAGAGCCATGCTATTTAAGGGCCTAAGTGCCAAGCAATTTAAGTTATGCACTATATTGTGATGTAGTGCTTTATGTGTGAAGTTTGTGTATAAAATGTGTTTGATGGATTTTAGGTGTCTTGAATGAATTAAGGTAAAACCTAAGTGTTTGGATGTGGGTATATACTAGAGAAGCTATGGCCAAATTTGGGAAATGTGTAAGAAGTGTTTAAGGTTTAGGTAATGTTGATGTTCAAGGAACAAGTGATGTTTAGGTATGATGTAAAAAGGAGATTTAGTTAGTAAGAAAATGATGCTTAAGAGATGATGTTAAGATGAGGAGAAAGTGTTTTGGGATAGTAGTTGATAGGTGAAATGCCACCTGGAAATTATAAGGAGAAAACATTGTAAGTGTTAGGAACTTTGTGGAGATATAAGTAAAGGTTTAAGGAATTAGGAAACATAGTTTTGTGAGTGCTTAAGAATATCTTGAGGGTGCGTTTGAAGTGCCAAATGATGTTAGAAACATTAAGAGGTCTTAGGAGAAGTTTGGTGAAGATTTGACAAAGTTTGGGTAAATTTAGGAGGCGACCGACCCAGGGGCCGACCCAGTTTGTGGGTCGGTCGAGCCTCTGTAAAATGTTAGGGAAGTGTTCGGTAATGGACCGACCCAGAAGGTTGGGTCGGACATGGGTCGGTCGGTCAAGTTTCAAAGGAGGGAAAATGTTCGCACATGGACCGACCCAGAATGGTGGGTCGGACGTGGGTCGGACGGGCATGATTATAAGGAAGTAAAAGGGGTCTGTAATGGACCGACCCAGAAGTGGGTCGGTCGGTGGGTCGGTCGGACCAAAAACATGGTTTAAGGTTATGAAATGATATGAGATGATGGGGATTGGTAGGTAATGATGTTATAAGGATGTTAAGGACATGTTAGGTGAGTTTTAATGACAATAAAGTGGGCTAAAGGTTGTATTAAGATGCGAGAGTAAAACGTGTTAAAAATGTAAAGTTATTTAACCAAGTAAACGGGAAGTCATAAGCATTAGACTTTAAAACAAACATGTTACCCCAATGTTAATAAAAGAACATGTGATGTCAACAGTTGTTCGAGAATTGCTCGAGGAACATAAGTGGACGTGGTAAAGTGGACTCCGGTGACAGGTATGGTTTTCTTGCAACCTGTGTCCTAACGGATTACACCGGCTTGTATGCCAATATGTTTTCTTGAGTGTTTGCCACCTTGTAAGATTAAATCATGTAATGAGTTTATAGTAATTCATTTATGTGGCGAATTTGGTATCCGATGCCGTTTAACCCCAAATATGTGTTAAACCTTAGCTAACTAAAACTAGGAACACATGAGTGATCGGTATTCGGAGTTGACGGCCCAACCTTGGGAACGTGCTAACCACGGCTATGTGTGAGTTAGTCGGATATTGTTGTTGTATGCAAGTGTGTGAACCTCCCTTGTGTGCTTAACTCGGTCATGATACCGTATGGTTGTGGATGTGGTAGGCTCCATAAAGGATCTCTAACCACTTAATATTTGATGTATGTATACTAATGGGGGGGGTGAGGAGTCCGGTCTGTTCCGGCCACGCGTGTGAGGATGGGGGTTCGTGCCATTATAGGTTCGACCCTCTGTGTATGTTGAGGTTGTCTTCCCATTGGGTTTCCAACTTTCCCCTTTAGCTTAACCAAAGCTATATTACTGACTCACGTCGGGCCACGGGGCATACTAATGGTTATGTTATTATGGTGTGCTTGGGATTACTATATCCGACACACCTTGGGTATAAGTTAACCGTTCTATATAACCGGACGGTAACGAGGATGGTAACGAGCTTAACATGGGATTGGTAAAAATCCCTAGGCTCACATGGTATACTACTATGGTGGAAGGTTCCTTGTGAGAACCGATGTATATGGTGTTATGTAATGTTATGGTGCTATGCAAATTCCCTTGCTATGCTTTGGTATAAATATATTATATTGGATGTTTTAAATGAATGCAATGTGGTCATGTGTACATGGAAGCAAGAAAGGTTTGCTATGTTTTGTTATGTGAGAAAAGAGTTATGATGTATGATATGGAATGTGTGGATCATGGAAATGAATCCCAGTTGTGACAAGAGGCGTTTAAGGATAGCCCGATTGATGGGTACACGTCGTTCGTTAAGGAAGTAGCTCCGTTTAGAGGAGAGCCACTCTAGGGTTTAAGGAATCATTGGATGGTTGGTTAAGTGGGATGTTATGGTTATAGGTTGAGCCCATTGAGGCGAAATGCTATGTGTTGTAGTATGTTTATGGTTTGTATGCATGATTTAAATATAATCAACTGCATGCTAAGACGACAATTAGTCGTGCGTGGCCCGGTAGCATGCGGGCTGCGGGATTACCATACCAGCAAAGGTGCTGAGCCCCTTGGGGCCACCCCTTTCTCTTCTTTTCCTATTTCAGGTACAGAAGTGCTGGAAGCCGTTCGAGAGTAGGACGGGTAGTCGTTGTACATGGGTAAACTTTTAAGTGTATGTATACAGTAGGTGTAGTAAGACCGAAATTGTATCGGCAGCAGTTTGTAAATACTCGTACAGTGGAATGTATGTATATAATAAATGTTGAATTGGAATGAGGAATGTATTGGGTAGTCGCTCGGGAATCTAGTCCATCAGACCGATATAATTTGTATGTATTGTATTAGCCTTGTTAGCCATGTGGGTGGTTAACGGCGTGTAACACCATTGGAATAAGTAATGTGATGAGTTGAATTTCCGCTGCAGTTTGTTGTTATGTGGTTGTTTGTTGGATGGGGTGTTACAGTGGTTTAACGACCGCATGGAACTCCTCTGGTATACTTGATACTGTTGCTCCATCTTCAGCTCGAACTTCTTGATATGACTTGGTGTAAGGGTTCCAGTCCTTACCCATGCACATCATCTTCAATTGCATCCTTGCTCCGTTCGGGTATTCGGGTGTGTAAACCCTCCTGGTTTTGCTCCAATTTCGTCGCATCGTCTGATGATGTGGATTTGTGCTTCCGGTGTCAGGTATCCATTTAAGTATCATACCTGGCTGGATAACCTGACATTGCTCCAATGGAAAGTCGGTGATGTTGATGATGGCGGTTTCTTCAGGGTTTGGTGCGGGTGGGATTGGATAGCAGATATTGAAGGTTCCTAAGTTTCAAATTGCCTAATTTAGGTGTTTTCCACATTATGTTTCTAACTCTTTACTTATATGTTTATACTCTTAGACTTGCTAACACTCATGCATGAATGCGGTAAAGCAATCACTTTTTCATTTATCAGTTTCGGCTACCTGGTCTCGAAGTGATCCTGGTGCCTCAGACCGGTCCACCACATTCAGGGTGCCTTGCCGACCCGTATCCTTCCCCTTCTGGGATTCAGTTACTTCTTGTCAGAAGTCTGCTGAGTATCGCCTTCGGGCCTTCATTGGTCGTGGTAGTGTTTACCCTTCACTGCCCCTTTGGCTTATAGTTTTCCTGCCATTGGGATTCGTCCAACACTCAAACTCACGGTGCCCCATCTTCTGGCAGTGGCGGCACCTCACATCATTCCCCTTGCAGTCTTTGCCGGGGTGGTCTCCATGCACCACTTACAGTAAAAGTGGCGCTCCGGTCCAGAACCCGCGCTAGCTGCTATAACAACACACAATCAATACTCACTTCCCACCTCACCAACATACACCTCAACTAGATACACATGGTTAGGTAATTACCCTTAGGCGGGTAGGAGCGTAGAGGCTTCGCCGCATACGCGTAACGTGAGCTTAGTGGCTCATCAGCTGTGGTCTGGGCTTGGCCCTTGTCAACCCCCTGGTACGTCTACTGCCCCCTCTGGGGCTGAGGGTAGGGTTTCTTTTCTCTTCTTTCCTCCCCCATACCCTTGCTGATTCTGGCCCTCGTTGGTGGCCTTGCGCTTGTGCGCATTTTCCTCGTCCCTCAGACGGACGGTAATTTCAACCTTGCAGCGGCATGATAGCACTCCTGTATTTTAGAATGTCCGTCACGCCCCGCAAAAACCTTACAAACTCACATTAACATTCACTCACGGTATAAATGATTCACAACAAGGACTCCTAATTACCTGCAAGGTGGTATACTCAGCTGGCCCCATCCCATAGCGGAGACGGTGGCTCAGTCCATTGTAGAACCGGTTTCACCACACCCGGTTCGAATACCCAAGGTCTGTACAGGTGGATAAGGCCGGTGAATGCGTGTAGTAGTCATCAACCGACATCTTACCCCCTGCTTCAGACTATCCAACTCGAGGCGCTTGGCCTCCTGCACGTGCACCGGGTATACTTGGCTCGCAGCAGAGCCGTGTACTCCTTCCATCCAAACTCAGGATCAGTCATCCTGTCCTCCCTCACCAGTTTCCACCAACTCTGTGCCGACCCCTTCAAGTAGTAGGCGGCAAGTCGGACCTTAGCCTCAGCAGGTACGGCCAAAGTCTCGTAGGCGGTCTCCAACTCGGAGATGTACGCCTCTAGCTTACGGGGATCGGTCTCCCCATGAAATGATGGCGGCCTCAGATCAGCCAACGCCTTGACCCAGTTGGTCTCTCTCGGCGGTGGTGGTGGTGGCTGAACTCCGGCTGATGCCCCTGCTGCACCGCAGCTACAATCTGGGGGACCATCTGGCTACGGGCGGCTGCAACTGCCTCAGCCATAGTCTTGTGCCGTAGGGTTCTCGCCCTGGTCACCCATATCTCCAGTACCGCTTTCCACGTCCCCTCGACCTCGCGGTCTACCTGACATCTGAATTCATATGAATATTCATTAGCAACATGCTTGCACACTTATCGGTCCAAACGGTTGTTACGTCTCCCGATTATAAGGTATTTCCACACTTGGTTAGTGGTTAACCTATCCATAACTGCTCACTCCATAAGTATAGTTAGGTTTCCTAACTCGTATATTCCTAAGCTCGGTATTCTAGTCAGCAGAGCGATACTTCGCTCTGATAACACTTTTTTGTAACACCCCTACAACGCTCCTATCATCTACCGAAGTCGCAGCGGAAATAACAACCAAATAATAACTATCGCTTTTGGTGTTACAACGCCGTTAACCACCCACGTGGTTAACTAGGCAGAATAAATACAAGTGTATCGGTCTGATGATCAGACTCCCGAGCACAGTAACTAACCTCCATATATAAACATAACTACCATACCGAGTATTTAATTTACAATACATCTCCAAACCATAATCATCTCACACTGTATAACAATGGTATCAAAATGTAACACCTCGGGAGCACAGGCGCATCCCGGGCTCAACAACCTACTTATCCAAAAAGTATATCAACAACCTAGGACCTAGAGCCACTCTGCCTCTTCGATCCTCATCCTGCAATAAAATATGGGGCCCCGAGGGGTCAGCACCTTTGCTGGTATGGCTAACGCGCGCCCATCGACTAACGGGATACGCGCAACCAATTGTCATAAAAACATGGCATTCATTTTAGAACAACCAACATATATATACACATATACCATAGCATAGCAAGGGAAATAGCATAGCATCACAACATCAATACATAACACCATAAACTTGGTCCTCACAAGGGACCTTCCACCATAGTTAGTATACCATGAGAGCCTAGGGGTTTTTACCAACTCCATGTTAAGCTCGTTACCATCCTCGTTACCGTCCGGTTATATAGAACGGTAACTTATACCAAAGGTGTGTCGGATATAGTAATCCCGAGCACTCCGAATAACATACGTATGCCCCTATGGCCCGACGTGAGTCAGTAACTAGCTTTGGATAAGCTAAGGAAGGTAGAAACCAAATTGGAATACCACCTATACATACACCAAGAGAGTCGAACCGGATATGATATCGACCCCCATCCATCACACCGTGGCCGGAACAACCGGACTCCTCACTCCCCCGGTTAGCACTTGTTAATGAACACACAACATTTGTTAAGTCACATACAAGCAACATTTAGGTCTTGTTAGACACACCAAGGGAAAGGAGTCATAACCACAACACCAAATAATACAACTGTAAACTCTTTTCATGCCTTAATCTTATAAGGTCGTAAACACCCAGAAAACAAATAACACCCAAGCCGGTGTAAACCGTTAGGCAACAGACTGCAAGAAAACCATACCTTGGTCCTTGCCTTGTTTCGTTCCCACCTTGAGAGAATCCTATACACATTAGTAATGTCGGTTAATTAATTATTTAACTTCACACTTACTAAGTATTCAACATGATTGTATGACATGTTTTCATGTCTACCTCACCCTAGGTTACCTTCATTATACACCCTAGGGTTAACTACATAGTTACATTCTTTTCTTTTTTTTTTTATTTTTTTTATTTTTTTTTTACAATTTAGGTCCGACCGACTTGCCGACCGGACTTGTCCATGTCCGGTCGATTCGAGAGTTTTCTCCCCTTCGGAATTCAGCCCGACCGGACTTGTCAAGTCCGGTCCCATGTCCGGTCGATTCCAGTAACTCAATCCGTACAAAATTTTCTACTCCGCACCGGACTTGTAAGTCCGGTCCTATGTCCGGTCCGTTCCAGAGAGTTTATTCCCTTTGTAAATTTAGTCCGACCGGACTTGTCCATGTCCGGTCCCTATGCCCGTCCATTCCAGAAGCTAATTCTCGCAGGGTAAACAGGTCCCGACCGAGCTTGCAAGTCCGGTCGCAAGTCCGGTCGGCCCCAGATCTATGTTTTCCTTTTTACATCCAACTCCACTCCAAACTTCACCCCATATAACCTAGTACTCCCTAACCTCATTTGGGCACTTTAAACACACTTAAGACACCCTTAAACACTACTAAAACTCATTTTCTAATTCCTTAAGCCTTCACATATTCCTTCACAAAATTCCTAACACTTACAACATTTTTCTTCTAGTTTTCTCAAGTGTGTTTCATACCTATGATAACTATTATCCCAAAATGCTTTCTCCGTAACTTAACATCATCTCCCAAGCATCATCTCTCACAACTAATTCCTTATCTCCTTCTTGAAACTCTTTTCCTAGTGTACACTTCTCCTTATTTTACCCAAGTTTGCCTAGTATTTACCTAAGTCCTAAAGTGACTTTGGTACCTACTAAATCTCAAGATCATGCCTAAGTCCTTATTACATTCTAGAGTACTTCCTAGTTCATCAAAATTCCTTTAAACCATCATGAACTCCTTATTCATTTCCTACATTTTCTAACTCACCAATCCTCATGTAAACACTTAAAACTTCTTGTTTCTTACCTAAATTTTGACATGGGTTCCCTTAGAACATTACTAAGCCTAAACACTTTACCTTCTCCTTTAAACACACAAGAACATCTAAAATCACCAAGAACACTCTCATCACAATTTCACCAAATTTACACCACATTACAATATAGTGCACAATTTAAATTGCATGGCACTTAGGCCCTAAAATGCATGGCTCTTAGGCCCCTTAAAGTGCTTAAATCATAAACACTGAATTTCCACAATATATATGCCTTTAACCTGCAAATACACTCAACACACATATCCCTTTACTAGTCTCTTGAGAACACTTTACTAAGTCATTCACCATTTGCTCTTTAGGTAGTTTTAATAAGCATTTATAAGCTCATTTCTCCTAAGGCTTTAAACAACATTTAAGTAGTAGATTTACCTCTTTTTCCCAAAACACTTCCTTCTTGATTCCTCACAAAACCGTATGGTATTTTGGTTCCTTGTCAAGTTCTAGACAATATACAAACACCATAATGAGTATTCAAGCTTTGAGCTTCATCTCATTGTAAACCCTAATTTGACATTGTTTCAAAAACATTAATGTAGTGGTTTTACCTTGATCTTTGAAGGGAGTTGAATATATAACAAGAGAGGACTCCACCTAGTCCATGAAGAGTTGAAATGAAGCTAGAACAAAGACACACAATGAGCTATATCAATGTGTATTTTCGGACATGACAAAAACATGGAGGAAACATGATTTTTGTTTGAGATTCCTTACCTAGAAGCAAAGGAGATCAACAATATGTCAAAATACAAGCTCCTCAAGCTCCTTCAATGGTGGAACACCTTGGGCACCGAAATGGAGCTCTTGGGAGTTTTTAAGAAGATAAGAATGAAGAGTGATGAGGGATAGAAGAAGATTGTGGTCTTTGTTTTTGATTTGGACTAGTGAGCTAGGTTTAGCACGTGGTCAAAGTTGGAACTTCCATGGTGTGGTAGTAGTATTACCGAGAGAGAACAAGGAAGAAGGAAGAAGAAGGGTGGGAAAAACGTGTGAGTGAAGGAAAGAAATGAGAGAATGAGATAGGAATTACTTTTAGAAGATATTTATGTTATAAAGTAAAAAGTAGTTTTACTTAGTTGCTTTAATTACTTATTACCTTAACTAGAGAGTGGTGAGTCACCCACACTTATAAAAAACGGCCCCCTTATTAATATGAGGGTAATAAGTCTTCTTTTGTCAATTTAATCACTTATACCACATATGTTACAAAATAGCTTGTAAAAATCACTATTCACCTATACAAGGCACTTAGAAGTGAAATTTTTGATTTCCCATTAATATAGCCACCCAAATGTGATACTATTAGTACACATATATATATTTAAGAGTAATGATGGACATTTAGCCACTCAAAACTCATTTACAAGACAATTTTTCCAAAAATGTGCTTTAAGACTTCTTAAAGCACATTTTTGTGTTTAACTTGTTTTCAAGCTTGGTTTTCTTTGGTAATTGGTTTAATATGTTCATTAGTATATAAATGAGGTCTGGTAAGCTCATTAGGTCTTACTCAAGTTATCCCAAGTTAGAGCACATTTGGCTCTTATTGACTTTAAAGCATTATTTGTGTTTCCTTTTGTTTAAATTTGTTTACAAGGTTCTAAGACTCTTTTTAGTCTTAATAAATCATGTTTTAATGTTTTAACCAACATACCAAGGTTGGGGGTATTTCAATTCCTAAATCCTCCATGGTGATACCATAAATCATTAAACACCTTAACTTCACCCTTTCTCATCAAGACAACCTATAGAACATCCTAGTACTTCCTTAGTCATGAAATTCCCTTAGAATATCTTAAACACTTAAGTTCTCCTTTAAATTTTGCCATGGGTTCTCTAGTATATAGTACATCCTAACACATGGTTTTTCTCCATCAAACAACCAACATCACCCAAATTCTCACCACAACACCTTAACACCCAATTTACACCAAAACCACACCACATCATCATATAGTGCTTAAACTTAAAATGCTTGGCACTTAGGCCCTTAAATGACAATAATCTTAACCACTGAATTTCCACATATATATGCCTTCAACCTGCGAATACACTCAACAAGGCTCCCATTGAAATAAAATGCTTCTTGTACTTAACCTTGATATTCTTAAACTATCTCTTTTTTCATTTGCTCCTTAGTCAAAAGTTACAAGTATAGTGATTGTTTCTTCTAGGTTTTATAACACCTTCCCAATATAAATCTACACTAAACTCATCATATACCTAAATCCCATTCCCTTAAACAACAAAACACCTTAAGGTAAGTAATTTACCTTGTTCTTTTACAAGCTTAAAAGCTTTCTTCCTTAGGTTTTTCTTTGTTCAATCTCGGTCACCAATGTGTATCTCCTTGCCAATGTTCTAACCAATATCCAATGACTCCAATGAGTACTAGATACACATTAACCCTAAGGAACAAACCCTAGGTTTAAAAATATGCTTTAAGGTATTAATGTGATTGTTTTACCTTGGTTTCTCAAGACAAACTTGGATAGAAGCAAGAAGAAGGACCTCCTCTCTTCTTTGAAGAGTAGAAACAAGCTAGAACAAGGCATAAACATGGAGTTCCATGAGTATATATTTTCGGACATGTGAAGAAAATGGTGGAAACCTAGATTTTCTTACACTTTCTTTACCTTAAGAGAATGAAGATGCCAATGGAGTCTCCAAACTTGAATTTCCTCCTCTAATGGTGGTTTGACTTGGCACCAAAATGAAGCTCTTGAAGTTTTGAAAAGATAGGAAGAAGGAGCTTGAGCTAACTAAGAAGAATATGTATTTGTTTTGGATTTGGAGCTAAAATGAGCAAGATGTGACCAAGAAGGATGGAGCTTCATGGAGGTTGAGCTTACGTGAATGGAGAAGGGAGAGAGCAGCTCAAACCGTGGAAAACAAAGGAGAATGAGAAGTGAGGAGAGAGAACTAATAAAGTGTGATATTTATGTAAAAGGTGAATAGTGATTTTTGTTTATACTATCATTTGCTTTTATTTACTTAATGACTCATGAAGGTGGTGACTCACCTCCTAAGAAACCACCCCCCTTTTAGTAATGAGGGTATTAAGTCTTTGTTGACCAAATGTCTCACTTATATAGACTTATGTTATAAACTAGCTTAATTAATTCACTATTCACCAAAACAAGGCACATTGTTGTGAAATTTTTGATTTCCCATTGATATAGACTTCCAAATGTGATACTATATAGTACACATGTTAATTAAAGAGTAATGATGGACATTTAGCCATTCAAAACTCATTTACAACAATTTTTCAAAAACGTGCTTTAAGACTCCTTAAAGCACATTTTGTGTTTTAACTTGTTTTCAAGCTTGGTTTCTTTGGTAATTGATTTGAAATGACCATTAGATATTACTAAGGTCTTAGAACAATATTTGGGTACTCTCCCAAGTCTCTCCAAGCTTAGAGCACGTTTTTGTTAAAACTGCTCTTTTGGTGTTTCCTTATATTTTCTTTGATTAGAAATGTTTCTTAATGTTTCTAAGGCATTATTTAGCCTCCTTAAATCTTAGTTTATCATTTAAACACCATATCTAAGTTTGGGGTATTTCAATCTACCCCCCTTAAAAGAACTTTGTCCTCAAATTTCACACATGTGCTTAACCATTCACGGTACACATTCTCTTAATCTTAATACCACATCTTATATTCACATTCATACATCTCAAGACTCAAAGGTCAATCTCAAATATAATACATAAGTATCATACATAACTCAAACTTACACCGAAGTGTAGCAACTTACACAAATTCACATCTTAACCAACCAAACAAACGCAAACATGATCGTTTCCTAACTCAAAGCGAGGCTCTACCCCCCTTAAAAAGGGGTACGTCCGTACCCTATACAGACGATCTAGTCAGTAAATAAAGAAGGGTACTTCACCCTCATCTTATCCTCTAATTCCCACGTGGCCTCTTCGACATCCTGGTTAGACCAGAGAACCTTCACAAGTCGCACTGACTTGTGGCGAGTGTCCCTAGTCTTGCTGTCCAAGATTCTCTGAGGAGTCTCCACGGATCTCATATTTGGTTCTAAAGTCAATCTCTCAGGTTCCAACACATGGGAGGGGTGGTGCATGTATTTCTTAGTCTGTGAAACATGAAAAACATCATGCACTTTACCCAGCTCAGCAGGTAAATTCAACCTGTAAGCAACCGGGCCCACCCGCTCCGTAATCTCATAAGGACCAACAAATTTCGGGCTTAATTTGCCCTTCTGCCCAAACCTGAATACACCCTTCATCGGTGAAACTCGCAGAAATACCTGGTCGCCCACTGCGAACTCCAGGTCCCGTCGTCGAACATCAGCATACGACTTCTGCCTATCTTGAGCAGCTTTCATGTTCTCCCTGATTTGCTGAACTTCAGCCTTAACTTGTTCTAAGTACTCTGGTCCTATAATGACCGTCTCACTCGACTCATCCCAGCAGAGCGGTGTACGACATGGTCTACCGTACAACGCTTGAAAAGGTGCCATCTTGATCGAAGCGTGATAGCTGTTTTGTATGAAAACTCGATCAGATGCAATCTGTCAATCCAACTGCCCTGGAAGTCTAAGGCACATGCTCTCAGCATGTCCTCGAGTGTCTGAATAGTACGCTCAGTCTGACCATCTGTCTGAGGATGGAACGCGGTACTCAGCTTGAGTTCTGTACCCAACTCTTCTCTGGTAGCTCTCCAGTACCTCGAAAGGAATCTGGTATCTTTATCTGACACTATGGTCTTTGGTATGCCGTGTGTGTCTCATGATTTCTTTCTCAAATAACTCAGCTAATTTGGTCACCTTCCAAGTATCCTTCATCGGTATGAATCGGGCTACTTTGGTAAGGCGATCCACCACCACCCATATCATGTTGAGACCTCCCCTAGCAGGTGGAAGCCCAACTACGAAGTCCATGGAGATATCATGGAACTTCCACTCCGGAACTGGCATCGACTGTACCATTCCGCCCGGTCGTCGGTGCTCGAATTTCACCTTCTGGCATGTGAGACACCTCAAGACGAACTCGGTAACATCTGTCTTCATCCCCGACCACCAGAAGTATCTCTTCATGTCTTTATACATTTTAGAGGCTCCCGGATGGATGGAAACTGAAGAACAGTGTGATTCTCTAAGTATACGGTCTTTCAGATCCGTGTTGCCTCGTGGTATGCATAATCGGCCCTTAAGTCTGATCAGATCATCATCATGAAGTCTGAAGTCGTATTTCTGACTCTCAAAGGTACCATCTGTCAGCTTCTGTCTGACTTCTCTCATATACTCATCTGTCCTCTGAGCCTCTCGCACCTCATCAACCAAGCTGGAGAAAGAAACTAGCGAATGGAGTGAGTGTGCTCGACGGCTCAGGGCATCTGCTACAACATTGGCCTTCCCTCTTTGTACTGGAGGTCAATGTCATAGTCTTTCAGAAACTCTAACCATCTCCTCTGTCGAAGATTTAACTCCTTCTGAGTGAATATGTATTTCAAACTCTGTGATCGGTGTAGATCGTGACACTAACCCCATATAAGTAGCGGCGCCATATCTTCAAAGCGGAGACTACAATCCCAGCTCTAAATCATGTGTGGGGTAGTTCTCCTCATGTTTCTTCAACTGGCGTGAGGCATATGCCACCACCTTGCCATGTTGCATGAGCACGCAACCCAGCCCTCTGCCGGATGCATCACAATAAACCTCAAAGCCCTCTGTACCGTCTGGAATGGTCAGTACCGGTGCAGTGGTCAGTGAGTCTTTCAAGCGCTGAAATGATCTCTCACAGTCAACTGTCCACAGAAATGGTGCGTCTTTCTTCATCAGACTGGTCATCGGCTTCGCGACCTTGCTGAAATCTCTAACAAACCTCCTGTAGTAACCTGCCAGACCGAGAAAGCTCCGGATATCGGTAACAGTCTTCGGCCTTGGCCAGGGACGTACGACATCAATCTTTGCTGGATCCACTGCGATCCCAGCATCTGAGATGACATGACCTAGGAAAGAGACCTGGTCAAGCCAAAACTCACACTTGGAGAACTTAGCATATAGCTGGTTCTCCCTCAATATTTCCAATACCTTCTCAGATGTTCCTCATGTTCAGCTTTAGACTTTGAATATATCAGAATGTCATCAATAAAAACCACCACCGACTTGTCCAGCTGCTCCCGGAACAAGCGGTTCATCAGATCCATAAATTTCGCCAGTGCGTTCGACAAACCGAACGGCATCACTGTAAACTCATAGTGGCCGTATCGTGTCCGGAATGCCGTCTTCTCAATGTCTCCCTCCTTAATGGCTATCTGATGATACCCCGATCTGAGATCAATCTTGGAAAAACACAGATGCTCCCTTCAACTGATCGAACAGATCGTCAATGCGGGGTAGTAGGTATTTATTCTTCGCTGTCACTGCATTCAGCTCTCTGTAGTCGATGCAGAGGCGGAGACTACCATCCTTCTTCTTCACGAAGAGGACTGGCGCTCCCCATGGTGACACACTTGGTCTAATGAATCCCTTATCCAACAAATCTTTCAATTGTTCTTTTAACTCAGTCATTTCTGCCGGAGCCATACGGTATGGTGCTTTGGCTATCGGTCCGGTACCAGGTAGCAGCTCAATGGTGAACTCTACCTCCCGAGTGGGTGGCATGCCGGCAGTTCCCGTGGAAATAAGTCGGGGAACTCCGACACTACCGGTAAGTCGGGGTCGAACTCAGGATCTCTCTCTATGTCCTGTACATAGCAGAGGTATACTTCTTCCTTTCTCCTTAATTCTCTATGCATTGCCATGGCGGTGATGATCTTAGTCGAAGGCTCTCTGGGCCTCTGGCGGTATGATATTTTACCCCAGACGGACTCCTGAGCAGCAATCTATGCTCGGCGCAGTGGATACGTCCCTTGTGCCGCTCCAACCAGTTCATCCCGAAGATAACATCAAATCCTAGCTTACTGAACTCAATGAAACTGACTGGGAAGTCTTCCCCCTTAATTCTGATGGTGGCTCCTCGGTAGTAACGAGTGCAACGAACCTTCTCCTTAGACGGGAGCGTAACCGTGAAGTCGGGTAGCTCATCAGCGTCTAGCCCCAACCTGCTCGCAAATGATGCAGAGACAAAGGTATGCGAGGCCCCTGAGTCGAAGAGAACTGATGCCTCAATCCCATTGATCGGAAAGGTGCCGGTGAGGATAGTACCGCTGGCGTCGGCCTGTGCCTCTGTAAGTATGCTTAGTGCACCTTCCGTACCGAGTCCATAACCTAATTGTGTTCACAAGCTCCATGAGTATTGATGGTATAACAAGAGTCGTAACCAATTTATATGAACAACACTGTTATTTTATTCATGACCATCCTGTTTACAACATGTGCTTCAATCTTACATCTCATTTCTCATCTCATTCTAACATTACATGGCTAATATTGTCTAAAGGTTAGGTTTAATCTTCCTGGTCTCATATGGGTCGCATTGACTACTGCTGATGGTGTTGTATTCAGCTTGATCCTCTTAATCCCATGGTATAACATCCTTGATTCTCCTCCCAAAATTAATACATCACCTGACTTAAGTATTATCTTATCTGCACGGTCCGCACGCTTCTGCTCGCCGTATAAAAATTCCGCATCATCTCCAATGGACCAAGACACTACGGGTATCCCTCTTTCGAGAGACTCCGTTGTCTCGTCCTTATCCTGGTGTAGTCCCAGTTTCCCGTCCTTCTCGTAGAAGTTTACAATGCAAATGTCTGCTTGGATGTCTGGAATCGGTTCAGCCTCCATCTGCTGAGCGATTTCCATGACTTGTGTAATAACTGGATGGAACTCTTCGGGTTCCCGGTGGTGAGACTCCATCTTGCTCCCTCATGGTTTGGTAACATTCTTGGCATACGGATTCCAATCCTTGCCCAAGCTCATCATCTTTAATTTCATCCTTGCTCCCCCTGGGTACCCGGTGTGTAAAAACCTCCCGGTCCCATTCCTAGTTGATTGCATCTCTGATGATGGCTATTTGTTTCGGGTGTCAGGTATCCCTTAATAAAAAAATCATACCTGGGCGGATAACCTGACATTGTTCGGTTGGAAGTGTATGGTTTCGAGTGTCGGTGTGCCCGGGCTAGATGTAGATGGTATAGGGTAGCAGATGTTGAATCTTCCTAAAGTGGTAGTAGGTTATACCTTACTTAAGTTCTAATCTCATCTTATTCTTACTTAACTCATTTATTCACCAAACATGCATGATAATGCGGTAAGCAGGTTTAGTTTTATTACTAAAGGTATAGTGGTACCTGGCCTCGATGAGGGCTCAGGCTCATCGTCCCGGTCCACCATGTGTAAAGTGGGCCCCGTCTTCTGGGTCACCCGTGGGTTCTTGTCCGCCGGCTGCTGCACCTTCCTCTGACCGTCAGATCCAGCTCCCTGATGATCGGTCTGCCCTTGCCCCTGGTATCGGGCCTATAGGCTCTGCTAGCAGGATTCCGGTAACACTCGTATGCTCGATGCCCGTAGACTCCACAGAAGTTGCACTCCACCTTATTCCCCTTACAGTCGAGTCCGGGGTTGCCTTGTGACACCATCTACAGATGAAGCGTCGCTGGTAGCCACCACCGGCTCCCCTCTCAGTCTCAGATCCTGTGATTCACAATGTCAATTCTCATATCCCAAACAGTTACTAATTTATTTCTTAACTCATTTTATTAGTTTCCTTAACCTTTGGCGCCTTTAGAGTGCAGGGTTTTGTAGCTTCAATAGCATATGTCAACTCCAATGGCTCTTCCGAAGCCTTCTCCTTATCCTCCTTCCCCTTTGGGTTCTGATTTTCTGGGCCTGAGGCTGGTACTTTTGTTTCTTGTACCCTCCTTGCCCTGACTTTCTGAGCTTTACCAGCACTCTTCCTCTTAGCATTCTCCTCGTCCCTCAGCTAGACGGTAATCTCAACCTTAGCAGCGGCATGATAGCACTCCTGCTTTTCCATGGTATTATTCATACTTATTTCTCATAATCTAAATCTTATTCATCACTTACTCAAATCTCAATCGTTCTTATTACCTGCAAGGTAGTGTAACTCGTCGGCCCCATGCCGTAGCGGAGAGTCGATGGTAAGCCCGCCATAGAAGCGGTCCACCAAGATCTGGTCAGAATATCCAAGACCTGGCAGGCAGAAGACGGAGCAAGGCAGTGAACTCTGAGTAATACTCGTCCACTGTCATCTTGTCCGACTGCTTAAGCGCATCCAACTGTAGGCGCTCTTCGTCTGGACATGGGCGGGGGGGTAGTACTTTGCTCGTAGCAAGGCGGTGTGTACTGCTCCCAGCCGAACTCTGGATTGGCAACATGCTCGGCCCTCACCAGCTTCCACCAATCGCCTGCCGCCCCCTTCAGATAGAAAGCAGCTAAGCGCACCTTGATCCCAGCAGGGACATCAAGGTCTCGAAGGCGGTCTCCAGCTCGGAGATGTACGCCTCAAGCTTGGCGGGATCGGTCTCCCCCTTAAAATGCGCGGGTCGAAGATCTCTAGACTCTTCACCCAGTTTGGTTCCCTAGGCTGTTGGCGGTGGAGGTGGTGCACCCACACCAGGCTGATAGCCCATATGCCCTAAAGCGGCAGCTACGATCTCTGCGATCGTCTGCCCTCCAGGTATCCCTGAAGTATCCTCACCCCGGCCGCGGACCTCGGCCTCCCCTAGGACGTCCTGCCATCTGAACAAGCATAACTCACATTAGTTGTTCACCACTATTTCGGTTAGCGAATTATAACGTCCGTAGACGATAAAGACGATCCACACTTATTAGTGGTCATCTGACTCTACTCACTCTAACTCTCACACCCTTAACCCAACACTTATTCCTTAACTTATATCCTAACTCGGTGGTTACTCATGTCCGGTATTTCTTGACTTGATCAGAGCGTAACTACGCTCTGATACCACTTTTTGTAACACCCCATCCAAAGCCTATCGTGGTTATCGCAAACTGAACACTTAATCGAATACGTCGCAGCGGAAAATAAATTAGCACCTGGACCTTGCCACGGTCTGATCGTTAGAATATACCGGCTTAACGTTTACAATACTTATCCAAAATACTTATACAACTCAAAACATCAACATTCACAATACCACAACCAACCGAGTACTAGTATCTTAAACATAATCTCAAACTTACATCAGTTTAATATAAACAGTCGGGTGCACAGGCGCAACCCGAACCCAAAATAAACATCCCACCCTAAGTCTAACCGCTCCTACTCTCGTAGTGCGTCCTCATGGGTCTCTTACCTGCAAGTGTAAAAATAGCCCCCGAGGGGGTCAGCACGAATGCTGGTACACCCTCTCATGGCCCCCAAGCTAACGGGGCTACGACGACTAATTGTCGATAGCATGGAAATTGATTACATACACAAACATAATATGAAGTGCAATAACAATAACCACAGATGAACATATATAGTTCACAAACAATGAACGACTCAAGCGTTCCCTTATCAAGTGGGTAATAACCCCCTCCTTAGTCCTCATTTCCTTAATCTCAGTTCCTTACCTTACCTTAATCTTAATCTCAATCTAACCTTAATCTCAGTATACAAACCTTTCCTGGAAGGGATTGGTTGTAGCTTAATTCGAACCTGGGATTTAGGTGATCCCACTGCACCATCTTAATGCCACCTACTCTGGACGGGAGTCCAGCGCAGCTGAGCCGGCAACCGGCCCTAGGCTACAAGTCCGAAGACAAGTCCTTAAGCGGAGGGCGGATCTGATTCAGATACCGTCCCCCTTTTTCCTTAGCATGCATGACCGGAGATCGGTCCCGGGTTTCCTCACTCAAGTTCCAGTTAGTAGACATCTTAAACACCATGTGCTAGCTAAGCCTTAACGGGCATTAACCAACAACCATCAAACTTAACTCTTTCTTAACTCAGTAAGTACTAAACTTGGTTAGTAACAATCTCAAGTCTCGTGGGTTAGTGTAAAGCTACACAAAACAACGAGAATAAATATAATCCGGTTGCATGCTTTATCTTGTTTTAGTCATAGCAATTAAAACAGATAGCACACAAGCCGAGGGACACCTCGTTAGCAAGCAGGTCACAAGAAGGATTGTACCGTTCACCGTCGATCGTTGTTTGATTAATCTTCTTCGGGGGTCCCAATTCACAAACCTAAAACATTCATTCATTTTAGGTCATTAGTTATTTGCACCTTACTTAACTCACTTAGTCCCTAGGGATTTCCATTCAATAACCTCTCAAGCATCTTTCACTATCTAAAACTCTTTTATGCATTTACTTAATGTTCCTTCACAACTTAAACTTCCATCCATCAACACATTGTTTCACTCCTAGTTGTTTATCAACACTTGTCTAAGTCCTAAATACTCAAATACATTCTCTTGATTCCTAAATCCTCCATGGTGATACCTAAATCATTAGAACACCTTTAACTTCACCCTTTCTCATCAAGACAACCTATAGAACATCCTAGTACTCCTTAGTCATGAAATTCCCTTAGAATATCTTAAACACTTAAGTTCTCCTTTAAATTTTGCCATGGGTTCTCTAGTATATAGTACATCCTAACACATGGTTTTTCTCCATCAAACAATCAACATCACCCAAATTCTCACCACAACACCTTAACACCCAATTTACACCAAAAACCACACCACATCATCATATAGTGCTTAAACTTAAAATGCTTGGCACTTAGGCCCTTAAATGACAATAATCTTAACCACTGAATTTCCACAATATATGCCTTCAACCTGCGAATACACTCAACAAGGCTCCCATTGAAATAAAATGCTTCTTGTACTTAACCTTGATATTCTTAAACTATCTCTTTTTCTCATTTGCTCTTTAGTCAAAAGTTTACAAGTATAGTGATTGTTTCTTCTAGGTTTTTTTATAACACCTTCCCAATATAAACTCTACACTAAACTCATCATATACCTAAATCCCATTCCCTTAAACAACAAAACACCTTAAGGTAAGTAATTTACCTTGTTCTTTTACAAGCTTAAAAGCTTTCTTCCTTAGGTTTTTCTTTGTTCAATCTCGGTCACCAATGTGTATCTCCTTGCCAATGTTCTAACCAACATCCAATGACTCCAATGAGTACTAGATAACACATTAACCCTAAGGAACAAACCCTAGGTTAAAAATATGCTTTAAGGTATTAATGTGATTGTTTACCTTGGTTTCTCAAGACAAACTTGGATATGAAGCAGAAGGACCTCCTCTCTTCTTTGAAGAGTAGAAACAAGCTAGAACAAGGCATAAACATGGAGTTCCATGAGTATATATTTTCGGACATGTGAAGAAAATGGTGGATAAACTAATTTTCTTACACTTTCTTTACCTTAAGAGAATGGAGATGCCAATGGAGTCTCCAAACTTGAATTTCCTCCTCTAATGGTGGTTTGACTTGGCACCAAAATGAAGCTCTTGAAGTTTTGAAAAGATAGGAAGAAGGAGCTTGAGCTAACTAAGAAGAATATGTATTTTGTTTTGGATTTGGAGCTAAAATGAGCAAGATGTGACCAAGGAAGGATGGAGCTTTCATGGAGGTTGAGTTCTACGTGAATGGAGAAGGGGAGAGAGCAGCTCAAACCGTGGGGAAAACAAAGGAGAATGAAGAAGTGAGGAGAGAGAAACTAATAAAGTGTGATATTTATGTAAAAGGTGAATAGTGATTTTACTTTATAACTCTCATTTGCTTTCTTATTTACTTAATGACTCATGAAGGTGGTGACTTACCTCCCTTACCTCTAAGAAACCGGCCCCTTTTAGTAATGAGGGTACTTACGTCTTTGTTGACCAAATGTCTCACTTATATAGACTTATGTTATAAACTAGCTTAATAATTCACTATTCACCAAAACAAGGCACATTGTTGTGAAATTTTTGATTCCCATTGATATAGACTTCCAAATGTGATACTATATAGTAACACATGTTAATTAAAGAGTAATGATGGACATTTAGCCATTCAAAACTCATTTACAAGACAATTTTTCAAAAACGTGCTTTAAGACTCCGTAAAGCACATTTGTGTTTTAACTTGTTTTCAAGCTGGTTTTCTTTGGTAATGATTTGAAATGACCATTAGAATATTTACTAAGGTCTTAGACAATATTTGGGTACTCTCCCAAGTCTCTCCAAGCTTAGAGCACGTTTTTGTTAAAACTGCTTTTGGTGTTTCCTTATTTTCTTTGATTAGAAATGTTTCTTAATGTTTCTAAGGCATTATTTAGACTCCTTAAATCTTAGTTTATCATTTAAACACCCTATCTAAGTTTGGGGTATTTCAAAGGTGTGGAGGAGACCACGAGCATGCTTATTGTCCAGTGTTTCTTCTAGTTTAGAGGATGCTCTAAGAAGTTTTATATGTCTAGCCCTCCTGAAGCACGACCGTCTCCGAACACTATTATCCTGCACAAAGTTACAACCAGTGGGTTATCTGCCAGACATGTGGAGGGGATCATGAGAGTTCACAATGTCAAAGTAATCTATCTAGCTTGGTAGCTGCTCTTGCATATTTTAAAAAAAAACATGGCGAATCAAACCCCGGTTGGCATGAGTCCTTCAGGATGGATATAAAGGAGATACGGGAAAGTAATGCAAGAATTTAGCCCATCTAGATGAAATATCACAAAAGCTTGGATGTGAACGGTTCCTGAGATCGAACAACCTACTGTAGTAGCTGAGTGGAGTGATACGCAGCTTGATCATTCGATCCCTGAAGTTACAGACACACCTGAGGTGGAGATCATGGAGAGACCAGAGAGCTAGAGATTGAGCAATGTGTGAATCTATAGAGTTAGAGGAAAATATAATTCATGAAGCTATCCAGTCTATTCCTTCTCCACCCGTACATGAGCCTAAGAGTCTCCAGTTGACTTTCTTCCTGCACCTGCTGATGAGCCATCAAAAGCAGAGTTATCTCATTGACTCAAGGAGCCCTTAACTCTGTTGAAGTTGATCTTCCTATTGGTTCTTCCTTTGATCTTCCACCGGATGACAAGGATGTTTACATCCTTGAATTTGAGAAGGAAGATCAGCCAAAGTGTGATCTCTACATGAAGGATCACCCACCACAACATAACCACCTGACGCATGATTTGTGGAGTTTGCACTTTCATATTTGGAGTGTTGAGGTTTTATTTCCATTTGATCGAGGACTTTTATGAAGATATATGATGCCCGGCCCGCCACCCTTTGGCACCGACATCGACATTCATATTCGATCCTGGATGACCTCAAGGGTAGTCTAGCCAAAGACGTTAAAAGAAGGGCAGCTAGCTGGGAGGCAACCAGCATTATATTTTTATTTGTTAGTTTTTAATTTTGGTTTTAATCTCTTTTTGTAGTTATTTCCCTGGTTTTGTTGTTTACTAACTCTTACCTCTGTTTGTAGTTTTGGTTGCTTTTAGTGTTTCTTTCAGATGAATCTTCATGATGATACTGCAACCAGGCTGCAACACTTGAGCTTTGCTCAAGTGTGGGTGGGGTCGTTCTACTATGTAACAACAACAAAATACAGGGGAGTCCTAGTTTTAGTTTTTGTTTCTTTTAATTTTAGTTTATGGTTAATGATGCTCTGCTGTGTTTCCTTTGGACATAGCGTTTTTCTATGTGCTCAAAGTTTTCACTCCTGCCTTGTCACACAATGAGGACATGTTTAATTTAAGTGTGGGGGGTAGGGAGTGACCTTCAGTTATCACTTCAGACCACTAGTTTGTTTTGGCTTCAGGTGATGAATAATGTGCTTCTCTTTATCATAATGTTGAATTTCGGGTGAAAATATCTGTGGAAGTTTGAAATTGAGCCTGATGACAACCTTAAAAATTTCTGCTTAAAAGTTGTCTTTCCGAGTGTTTTCTTAAATTGATTCTATTTTCACTAAAATTTGATTGATTGGCTGATGTGGAGACTAAATGCATTTAGCTTTGATCTTGTGAATGATATGAATGTTTGGAATGAAAAGATAAGGCAAGGTACTCCTCTGATAAAAAATTTCCTAAACCGAATCAGGCCTCTTTTATCTGGTTATTAAGTTCTCGGGGTGCTTTATCACCTATCTACCTATGGTTTTGTGATCTGGGATAGTTGGCCTAAAGCCGTTACATGGATAAAGAGAAAAGTCTGGGTGAAGGAACAACTATGCAATTAATTAAATAAATTGTTTGTTTTTATTTCTTGACGAAGAAAAGTTTTGCATACGAAATATTTACTTGCAGTTTTTATTTTAGTTCTTGATCATGAGTGTGTGGCGTTGAAAGGTATTACGGAATATGGCATTACTTCACACCCCTTGTCATCCAAAGGGTAATGGAATGAAATTGGTGGAAGGTCCTGAGCTAATCTGTGTTTCAGTTTCTACAATTCATTTTATTCATGCTTTTATTAAAATTATTCTTTATTCACTATTTGCGAAAACTGATAGCTTAGAGCAGATTGATTTTTCTGATTGTCATTTTACTTGTTTTCCTCTACTTATGTTCGATCCAGGGTTTGTGTTTCGGTATGGAGCAGTTATATTCTTATTTGCTTGAGGACAAGCAAAAGCTAAGTGTGGGGGTACTTGATAAGTGCGGAATCTATCTATGTTTCTATGCTTAATGTGATTAATATTTTATTGGTTTATATGATAAATTCCTTACTTATATGCTTAATTAAGTTAAATGTTTAGATTATTCCTCACATGTGGTTTTATACTAAAACAGGTTAAAAACACTGAAGAAATGTCTAGAAACATATGTCGAATGCTTCACGATCAAACTGGGACGAAACAAAAATAAAAACAGACATCCTGCTTAATTTACAGCATGGTTTGTGCACGTCAATGACCGGATGACTTGGGCCGTTGCTGGGTTTGAAGTTTTCATTTGCTACATATACGTTTCATACCATACAAGTTTTGCTTGAGAACAAGCAAAAGCTAAGTGTGGGGTATTTGATAAGTGCAGAATTTATCTATGTTTCTATGCTTAATGTGATCAAACCCCCAATTATTATTGTCATTTTTATATAATTATAAGTTAGATAGGGTAGAGATTAAACTAGACACAACCTCCTTGGTTCGATAACCTAGGGAATACTACCTAGGAAAACTTGCTACGACAGACCAGTACACTTGCTGCAATACGTTTTCACCAATACATAGCCACTCAAAAATTTCTAATGGTAAGAACACTCTATATAATTTACATACATAATTAGGCATGTCTATCCAAAAACACTTTTTGTTTGTTGCAATTACATAGGGTTGTTGTTAGTAATTTACGTTTGAAATTGTTCGAAACTCAAAATATGCATTTCATTTTTTATGAGTGGATAAATACTAATGCAATATTATAGTTTTCACATCTGAACTCATAAAGTTGTAGACAACCTTTCTTAGAGCGATCATACAGTTTCGGTGATCGGTGTTGATGTGAACCCAATATAGAAGACGTTTCCCAGCTATAGTTTGAGCTCAAGATCTAGTTCTGATGTGGCAATCGGCACGAGGGTCCACATCGGTGACATTGAGCTCGTGGTTGTACTCTGGAGTGTAAAAATCCATCTTGAGTTAATGGGGAGGCATACAGATGAAATACCCCGTAATTAAAAATAGTGATTAATTAGGCTAATAAATAATTTAGAAGCTTAATTAAGTATAAATAATCATGAGGGAACAAATCCCGAGGAAAACGGATCCTTAAAATGGATTAAAACCACTAACGAACCTTAAAGCGCGTTTTCGAGGTAACCGGGAAAACGTGTCCTTAAGCGGGTCAAATAGACTCGTAACAATTTTGGTCAACTAAATAATCATAATAAATATTAGTGAAGCCTTAGAACCAATAAAAATCAAGAAAACGAGAAATTAGTAAAAAACTGTCAAAAACAGGAAGTTGTGGGGTAGAAGTATAAATAACTCAAACTAGTGTGTCCAATATTGCAAATAAAAAGTGTAAAACCATAAGGGCTGGTGTGGTCCGATTTTATCCCCCTCACACACCCACCCTCTCAATTCTCTCTATGTACAAAAGACAAAAGTAATAAAAACTACCCACTCTCACATACTCTCTCTCCTACCCCTATTCTCTCTCTCTCTCACGTGAACACCCGCACCCTCACTCTCTCTTTTCTTCCTTTCTTCCTCCATGCAACATCCATGGTGAATTAGGCAAAACACACAAAACCCTCTTCTCTCCTCTGTAACCCCCTTAATCTCTTCCAAAAATTATAAAAAGTATACCATTGGAATCCTCTCATCAAGAGCTACATTCCTACCTTTTCAAAAATCGAAAACAACAACTTTCATCTCCATGGGTATGGAGCATTTGGAGCTTCAAGACCACCATTAGAAGGCCCTCCTTCTCCTTGTTCTTTTAAGGTAAAAATATTCCTAAAAACTCCATCTTTTTCTAGCCTCAGGGGCAAAATGAAAATGAAAACTAAAACCCTTGTTGCTCCTTGTATCCTAGCCGATTGGCATCTTGGTGGAGTTGGAAACTTTGTTCTTGAGCCACCCAAGCTTCAACACCCTTGCAAGGTAATGAGACTCTAAACCCTAGAATATACATTAAGAGCTTAAATAAGAATTAGTGTTGGTTTTAGTATTGAAGCATGTATATAAATGGTTGTAGTGTTAGAGGAATAGAGATTACAAACGGTAGAGAGAGAAGGAAGAAGAAGAAGAGCAAGAAGAAGAAGAAAACAAGGTAATTAAGCTCACCCATGTGTAGTCTTGTATTTGTATGTGTAACAGATTTTTAGAAGTAAAAATATGCATTGTAAAAATGGTAATGTATGGTAGTGTAATGTGTAGGAGAATATAAGTATTTTGAACCCTTAAAAGACATTTTAAAACTTGTAAAAACAGATTGGGAATGAGAAGTAGTGTGCAGGAATTTCTAATGTTGTTAGAGTGGTATTTGTGTATGAGAGATTGAGCATATTTGTATTGGCTTTAAACAGGTGGAATAGATCATTTACATGAGTGAAACAATGTGGTGAGAATGAATAAGATTTCAGGGGAGGTTATGTCAAAATTTATGTAGGATTAGAACACTTAGTGAATTAAAAACTAGGTGGAAGAACATGTTTGTAACAGATTTTGATTGAGGAAGATAGAGGGTAAGTTGAGAGAGATAGTTAATGTAGTTATAATGTATTAGAGGTGCTAGAAATGCCAATAGAAGAGGGAGATGTAGAAGAGGAGTGTAAGTGTTAAAATCTGTAGCATAATGCAACTAGAGAAGAAACTAGGTGAGTGTGTGAAAAGAAACTTGGAAAATTATGTGAGTGAATTGTATAGAATGTGTAAAGAGTTAAGGAGTGAACTAGGGTGTATTAAGAGGTTAATTAGTGTTAAAACATGTGGGATTAAGTGTAGGAACAATGGGGAAGTAATGGGAAAAGAGAGGACTGAAAACAGAATAAAAATGCAAATACTGGGTCGGACTGAACTTGCGACCGGACTTGCAAGTTCGGTCGAGCCCAGATTTACAAAGACGGGAAAGCTTCTGGAATCGACCGGACTTGCGACCGGACTTGCAAGTTCAGGATCGGAAAAATTTCCCCGTCTGTAACCTACTGGAATCGACCGGACTTGCGACCGGACTTGCAAGTTCGGTCGAGCCAGAAAAATTCACCGATGAAACCTTCTGGAATGGACCGAACTTGCGACCGGACATGCAAGTTCGGTCGGCCGGAAAAAATTCCCGTAATGCCAGCTACTGGAATGGACCGAACTTGCGACCGGACTTGCAAGTTCGGTCGGGCCAGGAAAATTCGGTAATGTGAGCTACTGGAATGGACCGGACTTGCAAGGTCGGTCGCAAGTCCGGTCCAGTCAAAAAAAAATTAAATTAAATAATAATTATATATATATATATATATATATATATATATGTATACCCACATATATATGTATATAATATGTACATGTATGTAAGCATGCAATATTAAGTAAGAAATAAAACTTAAGGTAATGAAAAATAAGTAAGTAATGTGTAAGTGTAAGAGGTATAAGGACATAGTAAGTATGAGTTAAATTAATGATAGTTAGATTAATCATTCAATTGTATGTATATAATAGGACTTGAATTGTGACACCGAAGGACGTTTGGAATCACGTACACGGTGAACGGTATGGATTCCTCATGCCCCGTATGCTATCTTGGTTACTCTGATTTAGTGTTGTGTGCTAATTGATCACCAAATAAGATAAATACACGAATCGGAGTTAATATGCATACTTGTGAATATGTAGTGTTGTATGTGTGAATATTTCTTGAATCTTAGTGTTATAATTCATGAAATGTATGGATGATAATGAATGTGTGTATGTATGATGTACTGCACCGTGACCGTTTATTATTGTGTTTAGGCTTCTAACTTTTTCCTAACAAGCTAACCATTCTAACTTAAATTGGTAATTAAATTGGAATGAGTAGAAGTCCGATATAGTTTCGGCCACGCGTGAGGATGCGGAGTCACGAGAGGTGGTGGCTCCAATTCTTGACTCTTAAACTAGTCCGCGGCCCAAATCCCTTAAGTGGGTAGCATCCCGGATTGGTGAGTCAAGTAAATCCCGGAGGTGGGACGGCGTAGTCCCCAGGGCCGGAGGTCCCGACGACTTAACTTGAGTATGAGTAAGTAAGTAAGAATGAGTAAGTAAAGTAAATGAAAGTAAGTAAGTGTAAGTAAGAAAAAGTAAGTAATGAGTAAAAGAGTAAAAGCATTCCGATTAACCCGGATGCATAATTTGGCTAACCTTTGAAGGTAAGTATTGTGAGCATTATTGTATTGTGCCTTGGAATGAAAAATGTATTGTGAATGAATGTATGTTGTATGCAAGCATGTATGTGTGAAATAAAGAATGAACATGTTTAGTGGACGTCAAATAGTCGGCGTGCCCTAGCTAGCACGCGGTATATGCGGAGTTTATACGCAGCGTTTGCTGAGCCCCTTGGGCACCATTTTTACTACACGCAGGTACTCGCGAAGGATGAAGATGTGAAGACGTAGTTATTTATTACCTTCTTTTGGATTGTAAACAATGATGTATGAATGGTGTACTAAGTAGTACACGGCTAGAGCCTTTTTTATTAGCCGGTGTACCATGGGGTACACCTTTTTGGATTTTGATAGAATGAGAATTGGTATAGATGAGTAGCTGGAAGAACTCACTCTTTGGAACTTAGAAAGGATGTAATTGAATACACTTAAATACTCGGTGATCCAGGATGTAAGTATTTGGCATATGGTAATGGTGGTAAGTAATTTAGTAGCTCGGTACACTATGTGCATCAGACCGTGACTGTAAGTAAGGTAAGCCTGGCTAGCCGTATGGCGGTTAGCGGCGTTGTACCACCCGCCGTAGTAAGTAGTAATATTTCCGCTGCGAAACTCGTAGGATTAACAGGGCGATTAGACGGTAAGCATAGGATTAGCGGTTGGGGTGTTATAAAAAGTGGTATCAGAGCATAGTTACGCTCTGATGTCCTTAGTTACCGAGCATAGGGGATCACCGAGTTAGGATTTCAACCGTCTTAAGACGGATACTTAGAAACCTAACTAGGAACTACCGTTGTTAACAACGGATACCCTTGACGTTCTTAGGAACGATACTTTGCTTAAATTCCAAGACCTTGAGTCATATCTTGCAGAGCCTAATCTAACTGTTAAATATTCAGATGTCAGGAAGAGGTCCAGGTCGCCCTAGAGGAGGGGGCAATGACGGACCCGCGCGCAGACGATAGCTGAGATCGTCGCCGCCACGGTAGCACAGATGCTACCACAAGTAATCCAAGCTGTGCAAAAACTCAGCAAAACCAACAAACTCAAGCGGGGCCAATCCCTCCCCCGCCACCCAGAGAAGCGAACTGGGTAAAAGCTGTAGCGGAACTCCGCCCTCCTTACTTTAGGGGCGAGAGCGGAGAGTGATCCGGCTAAGCTCGAAGCCTACATCTCCGAGATGGAGAAGGCTTTCGAAACCCTCGAAGCTCCTGCTGGAGTTCGAGTCAGAGTAGCAGCTACTACTTGAAGGATGCGGCTATGGATTGGTGGAAACTAATCAAGCACGAACATGTAAATGACCCCACATTCGACTGGGAGTCTTTCGCATCACTCCTCCGATCCAAAGTACTACCCGGAGCACGTGAAAACAAAGAAAAGGCTAGAATAGATGCCTTTAAGATGACAGACAAGATGTCTGTGGATGAGTACTACCGCACCTTCACCTCCATTCTCCGTCTTCTTCCCGATCTAGGATACACCGGCCAGGTGTTGGTCGATCGCTTCTATGGCGGTCTGAGCCATCGCCTACGGTACGGTATGGGCTACACCAGATTTACCTCCCTTCAGGTAAATATCGGTTAACCTTAGTATCATTTCAATTCCTTGAATTCCTTGAACTTTCCTTATTTCTTTAAATAAGATTCCGGCTAATACCTGAGATTTCAGGAGTGTTATCACGCGGCTTCTCGCGTTGAAATCACTTGCCAATTAGGGATGAAGAGACCGCGCTGAAGCGCAAAGCCAACAATAAGAACACCAGTACTGAGGAGCAGAACCAGGGGAAGAGCTGGAAAAAGAAGAAGGGGAATTCTTTCAGCAATCCCAAAAGAAATCCCAGGTGAGAGCAGTGCCCATGCTGAGCAGGGCAAACCAGTTGAGCTTCTTCAGCTGGTTATTCTGCACCGGTGGCAGCAAAGCCACTGAGATCACACCCACCAAAGGGTAAACTTCTATTCCTAAATCGTAATCGTACAAGTAATGTATCTAGTATATCCACGCACACATGTGCTAACCCTCTAACCTCAGGTTCTAGCTCCGGTGTCACCAAAACCTTCTCCGATGGCCGCACCTATGTGTGCAGAAAGTGCAACCTAGACCATCCCGGCAAGGACTGCTATGGGAGAGATATCAAGTGCTACAATTGCCAGAAGCTAGGACACACGGCCAACAGATGCCCAGAGAGCACCAAGCCAAAGGGGAACTTCCAAAACTACAAACAAAGGGAAGGCAAGGAGGTTCATCTGGCGATGCACCGACCCAGCAGGCACCACAGGGACAGGGATCCCGGGGACCTCGAGGGGTGCACCTCAGAGGTAGCCTGTCCTTCATGTGATTGACCGTGATGGGTCGGTTCTAAATCCGGCCCAGGTAAATATCTACACCTTAAATCCTTGAATGTAGCATGACTAAGTAGTAGAGTAACTGTTTGAATGAATGCATGATTGAATGAATTGGAAGTACGTAATGAGCATGAAATGAAGTAGTTGAAACTAGTACTCACCGTAGACGAAGTTTGTAACCATAGGAAGCTTTAGTATCTGTTATCCGATACCGGTAAACCTGAATCAAGAAGAGATCGACATCACCAACCACTACTACACCAACGAACAGTGTCAGGTCATCCGACCAGGTATGATCTTATTAAGGGGATACCTGACACCCGAAGCACAAATTTCAATCATTCGACGATGCAACGAGCTAGGAACGGGTCAAGGTGGATTTTACACACCCGAATTCCCCGGTGGAGCGAAGAGATGAAGCTGAAGATGATGTGCTTGGGAAAGGACTGGAATCCTTATACCAAGACATACCAGGAGACACGAACACAAGATGGAGCGACGCCACCGACAATACCACCAGAGTTTCAGACACTCATCACACAAGCAGTAGTAGAACTTGCACAACAATGTGAACATGAACCGATCCCCGCACTTGAAGCGGACCTCTGTATCGTAACTTCTATGAGAAAGAAGGACGACTTGGGTTACACCAAGACAACCCCAAGACAGGACGAGACAGCGGAATCTCTGAAAAGGAGTGCCCGTAGTGTCTTGGTCCATGGTGATGACGCCGTATTTGTTATAGCGAGCAGAGCGTGTGGACCTCGCACAGACAGAAACTGGTATTGAGATCAGGAGATGTCCTAATCATGGGTGGAAACTCTAGGATGCTGTATCACGGGGTCAACAAGATCAAGTTGAATACGGCACCACCGGCAATAATCAATGCCACACACATGAAACCAGGACGCCGAACCTTACCTTTAGAAAGTATTAAATTCATAGTATCATGTAATCTATTAGTAACGTGTATTAGAGACACGGTATGTATGATGGCTGGTTATCAATAAAGAGCAGTGTGATTTAATTCCACTTGTGTCCACCATCAATACTTATCCAATTGTGAATCCAATAGGTTGTGGACTCGGTACCGAAGGTAACTGAGCATCCTCACCGAAGCACAAGCCGGCAGAAGCGGCACCATCTTAACGGGAACATTCCCAGTAAATGGCATTGATGCCAATGTGTTATTCGACTCCGGCGCCTCTCACACTTTTGTATCACCATCTTTCGTGAGAGGTTGAAGCTAGATGCGGATGAGCTACCGAACTTCATGGTTACTCTCCCATCGAAGGAGCGAGTAAAGTGCACTAAATATTATCAATCAGCCGCCATCGAAATCAAAAATGAAGCGTTTCCCATTTCCTTCATCGAATTCAATGGATTGGGATTCGACTTAACCATTGGGATGAATTGGTTGGAGCGGCACAAGGGTAGAATACTCTGCGCCGAGCATCGTTTGCTGCTCAAGAGTCCTTCTGGGGTTACCGTATCTTAGTGCCAGAGACCGAGAGAGCCTTCGACCACACTCATATCTGCTATGGCTATGTACCGGGAGCTCAGAAAGGGCCAAGAAGTATATCTGTGTTATGTGCAAGACCTGGAAAGAGATCCAGAGTTCAGTGACGATGTACCCATTGTATCCGAATTTCCCGATGTATTCCCTAAGGAGCTACCCGGCATGCCACAGCGAGAGCAGTGGAATTTGAAATTGATCAATTGCCAGGTACCGGTCCCATTGCTAGGGCACCGTACCGCATGGCACCTGTAGAAATGACCGAACTAAAAGAGCAGTTAAGAGACCTTCTCGACAAAGGGTTTATACGCCCGAGCGTATCACCCTGGGGAGCACCGGTTCTCTTCGTGAAGAAGAAGGACGGTAGTCTCCGACTATGTATTGACTACCGCGAGCTGAATGCGGTCACAGTCAAAAATAAATACCCATTGCCACGCATCGACGACCTATTCGACCAGCTGAAAGGAGCATCAGTCTTCTCCAAGATTGACCTCCGTTCGGGGTATCACCAAATCGCTATCAAGGAGCAAGACATCGAGAGAAAACGGCATTCCGTACCAGATATGGCCACTACGAATTCACAGTGATGCCATTCGGTTTGTCAAATGCACCAGCAAAATTCATGGACCTCATGAATCGACTATTCAGTGAGCAGTGGGACACTTCAGTTGTTGTCTTCATCGACGACATACTTGTATACTCAAAATCAGCAGAGGAACATGAAACTCATTTGAGGAAAGTGCTTGAGACACTGCGCGAGAACCAGCTGTATGCGAAGTTCTCCAAATGCGAGTTTTGGCTTGATCAGGTATCATTCCTTGGTCATGTCATCTCGAGCGCAGGTATCTCAGTTGACCCTTCTAAGATAGAAGCTGTACGATCATGGCCTAGACCCAAGACTGTTACCGACATTAGGAGCTTCTTGGTCTAGCCGGTTACTACCGGAGATTCGTAAAGGACTTCTCGAAAGTCGCTAAGCCCATGACTATATTGATGAAGAAAGATGCACCGTTTGTATGGACAGACGACTGCGAGTTATCATTTCAGAGCCTTAAGGACTCATTGACCTCAGCGCCCGTCCTTACTCTTCCAGAGGGCACAGAGGGATTTGAGGTGTATTGTGATGCATCAGGCAAAGGAATGGGATGCGTACTCATGCAGCATGGCAAGGTTATTGCTTATGCCTCCCGCCAGTTGAAAAAGCATGAGGAGAATTACCCGACTCACGACTTAGAGTTAGGAGCCATTGTCTTCGCCTTGAAGATATGACGACACTATCTCTATGGGGTAAGCATCACCATCTACTCCGATCATAAGAGCTTACAGTATGTATTCACACAGAAAGAACTGAACTTGAGACAGAGAAGATGGATGGAATTTCTTTCAGACTACGACATCAACTTGCAGTATAAGGAAGGGAAGGCAAACATTGTAGCCGACGCCCTGAGCCGTCGAGCACACTCGCTCCATTCGCTACTCGCTTCTTCTAGCTTGGTTGACGAGGTGCGAGATGCTCAGTTGAGCGACCTTACCTAACCGAAATCAGACAAAAGATCGAGAACGGTACTTTGAGAGAAGAAGTATGACTTCAAGCTACATGAAGATGGTTTGATTCGGTTGAATGGCAGGCTATGCATCCCCGAAGCAATGCTGAGCTAAGGGATCGCATCCTGCGAGAGTCACAGTTCCACATGTCAGTCCATCCGGGAGCCTCCAAGATGTACAAAGACATGAAGAGGTACTTCTGGTGGTCTGGAATGAAATCAGATGTGACAGATTTGTATTGAGATGCCTAACATGCCAAAAGGTGAAATTTGAACATCTAGTAGACCGGGCGGAATGGTACAATCTATGCCAGTTCCGGAGTGGAAATTTCATGATATCTCCATGGATTTTGTTGTAGGACTCCCACCTGCCAGGGGAGGACTCAACATGATCTGGGT
This sequence comes from Limonium bicolor, assembly GCA_023374045.1. Classification (NCBI taxonomy): domain Eukaryota; kingdom Viridiplantae; phylum Streptophyta; class Magnoliopsida; order Caryophyllales; family Plumbaginaceae; genus Limonium; species Limonium bicolor. Next base: position 312,320,202 of record CM041778.1, read on the forward strand.
TGTAGTCGATCGCCTTACCAAGGTTGCCAGATTCATACCGATGAAGGACACCTGGAAGGTAGTAAAGCTAGCAGAGCTGTTTGACAAGGAGATTATCAGACATCACGGAGTCCCGAAAACATAATATCTGACCGCGACACCAGATTTCTTTCGAGATACTGGAGAGCTACAAGGGAAGCGTTGGGTACAGAATTGAAGTTGAGTACCGCCTTCCATCCTCAGACCGACGGTCAGACAAAAAGGACCATCCAGACACTGGAGGACATGCTTCGGGCATGTGCCCTTAGACTTTCAGGGGAGCTGGTTAGATAAGCTTCATGTTATCGAGTTCTCGTATAATAATAGTTATCACGCCTCGATTAAGATGTCGCCTTTCCAAGCTCTATATGGTAGACCTTGCCGTACACCCTTGTGTTGGGATGAGTCAAGTGAAGCGGTCATCATAGGACCGGAGTATCTTGAGCAAGTGCAAGCTGAAGTGCAGCAAATTCGAGCTAATATGAAGGCAGCCCAAGATAGACAGAAATCCTATGCGGATGTGAAACGACGCGACCTTGAGTTCGCCGTGGGCGACCAAGTGTTTTTGCGTGTTTCACCTATGAAGGGTGTCTTCAGATTTGGCCAAAGGGCAAGCTTAGCCCAAAGTTCGTAGGGCCGTATGCTATCACTGAAAGAGTGGGATCCGTAGCCTACAGGTTAGCATTACCTGAGGACTTGGGGCGTGTCCATGATGTATTTCATGTGTCACAACTCAAGAAGTATATTGCTGATCCTTCTCACGTCTTAGAGCCCGAGAGACTATCCATCGAGCCGACTATGCGATATGTTGAAACCCAGTGAGAATCCTGGATAGGAAGACCAGAGACACTCGCCATAAGTCTATACAAATGGTGAAGGTCCTATGGTCAAACCATGATGTCGAAGAAGAAGCGACATGGGAGTGGAAGATGCCATGAAGGCTAAGTACCCGCAGTTATTCATAGACTAGATAGTCTAGTATTTAGTAATACGGGTACGGGTCGTACCCCTTTTAAGGGGGGTAGAGCCCTTTTGCTTTTGCATTGCTTCGGGGTAAGCATTGCTTAGTGTGTAAGTATTGTAATAGGTTTGTATGGAACATGTAGTGTAAGTGAATTTGGTATGTGTATGTATGTGTAATGTGTAGTGTATGAATGTATTTGTACGATGTATGATGGATGATGTTGTGTAATGTGTATTGTGGATTGTAATGGTGTATTGTGGAATGGTATGAATTGAAAATGATGAATTGTGTATGTGAACTTGTGTATGTTGCTGAATCGTGTATGTTTGCAATGTGGAATGGAGTAAACACCTCATAGGTGGTAGTAAGACACATTAGTGCAATTGGTTTGCCTAATGAGTAGAATTACTAAACTATTAACCTTGAGCAACTTTGAGGGCAAAGTTTCTTAAGGGGGGTAGATTGAAATACCCCGTAATTAAAAATAGTGATTAATTAGGCTAATAATAATTTAGAAGCTTAATAAGTATAAATAATCATGAGGGAACAAATCCCGAGGAAAACAGATCCTTAAAATGGATTAAAACCACTAACAAACCTTAAAGCGCGTTTTCGAGGTAACCGGGAAAACGTGTCCTTAAGGGGTCAAATAGACTCGTAACAATTTTGGTCAACTAAATAATCATTAATAAATATTAGTGAAGCCTTAGAACCAAAAAATCAGAAAACGAGAAATTAGTAAAAAACTGTCAAAAACAGGAAGTTGTGGGGTAGAAGTATAAATAACTCAAACTAGTGTCCAATATTGCAAAATAAAAGTGTAAAACCCATAAGGGCTGTGTGTGGTCCGATTTTATCCCCCTCACACACCCACCCTCTCAATTCTCTCTATGTACAAAAGACAAAAGTAATAAAAACTACCCCACTCTCACATACTCTCTCTCCTACCCCTATTCTCTCTCTCTCTCACGTGAACACCCCTACCCTCACTCTCTCTTTTCTTCTTTCTTCCTCCATGCGACATCCATGGTGAATTAGGCAAAACCACACAAAACCTCTCTTCTCTCCTCTTGTAACCCCCTTTAATCTCTTCCAAAAATTACAAAAAGTATACCATTGGAATCCTCTCATCAAGAGCTACATTCCTACCTTTTCAAAAATCAAAAACAACAACTTTCATCTCCATGGGTATGGAGCATTTGGAGCTTCAAGACCACCATTAGAAGGCCCTCTTCTCCTTGTTCTTTTAAGGTAAAAATATTCCTAAAAACTCCATCTTTTTCTAGCCTCAAGGGCAAAACGAAAATGAAAACTAAAACCTTGTTGCTCCTTGTATCTAGCCGATTTTGGCATCTTGGTGGAGTTGGAAACTTTGTTCTTGAGCCACTCCAAGCTTCATTTACACCCTTGCAAGGTAATGAGACTCCTAAACCCTAGAATATACATTAAGAGCTTAAATAAGAATTAGTGTTGGTTTTAGTATTGAAGCATGTATATAAATGGTTGTAGTGTTAGAGGAATAGATATTACAAACCGGTAGAGAGAGAAGAAGAAAGAAGCAAGAAGAAGAAAACAAGGTAATAAGCTCACCCATGTGTAGTCTTGTATTTGTATGTGTAAAAATTTTTAGAAGTAAAAATATGTATTGTAAAAATGGTAATGTATTGTAGTGTAATGTGTAGGAGAATATAAGTATTTTGAAACCTTAAAAGACATTTTAAAACTTGTCAAAACAGATTGGGAATGAGAAGTAGTGTGCAGGAATTTCTAATGTTGTTAGAGTGGTATTTGTGTATGAGAGATTGAGCATATTGTATTGGCTTTAAACAGGTGAAATAGATCATTTACATGAGTGAAACAATGTGGTGAGATATAAGATTTCAGGGGAGGTTATGTCAAAATTTATGTAGGATTAGAACACTTAGTGAATTAAAAACTAGGTGGAAAGAACATGTTGTAACAGATTTTGATTGAGGAAGATAGAGGGTAAGTTGAGAGAGATAGTTAATGTAGTTATAATGTATTAGAGGTGCTAGAAATGCCAATAGAAGAGGGAGATGTAGAAGAGGAGTGTAAGTGTTAAAATCTGTAGCATAATGCAACTAGAGAAGAAACTAGGTGAGTGTTGAAAAGAAACTTGGAAAATTATGTGAGTGAATAGTATAGAATTGTGTAAAGAGTTAAGAAGTGAACTAGGGTGTATTAAGAGGTTTAATTAGTGTTAAAACATGTGGGATTAAGTGTAGGAACAATGGGGAAGTAATGGGTAAAAGAGAGGACTGAAAACAGAAATAAAAATGCAAATACTGGGCCGGACCGAACTTGTGACCGGACTTGCAAGTTCGGTCGAGCCCAGATTTACAAAGACGGGAAGCTTCTGGAATCGACCGGACTTGCAAGTTTGGTCGGATCAGAAAAATTTCCCGTCTGTAACCTACTGGAATCGACCCGACTTGCGACCGGACTTGCAAGTTCGGTCGAGCCAGAAAAATTCACCGATGAAACCTTCTGGAATGGACCGAACTTGCGACCGGACATGCAAGTTCGGTCGGCCAGAAAAATTCCCGTAATGCCAGCTACTGGAATGGACCGAACTTGCGACCGGACTTGCAAGTTCGGTCGGGCCAGGAAAATTCGGTAATGTGAGCTACTGGAATGGACCGGACTTGCAAGGTCGGTCGCAAGTCCGGTCCAGTCAAAAAAAAAATTAAATTAAATAATAATTATATATATATATATATGTATACCCACATATATGTATATATATATGTACATGAATGTAAGCATGCAAATATTAAGTAAGAAAATAAAACTTAAGGTAATGAAAAATAAGTAAGTAATGTGTAAGTGTAAGAGGTATAAGGACATAGTAAGTATGAGTTAAATTAATGATAGTTAGATTAATCATTCAATTGTATGTATATAATAGGACTTGAATTGTGACACCGAAGGACGTTTGGAATCACGTACAACGGTGAACGGTATGGATTCCTCATGCCCCGTATGCTATCTTGGTTACTCTGATTTGTGTGTTGTGTGCTAATTGATCACCAAATAAGATAAATGCACGAATCGGAGTTAATATGCATACTTGTGAAATGTAGTGTTGTATGTTGTGAATATTTTCTTGAATCTTAGTTTGTATAATTCATGAAATGTATGGATGATAATGAATGTGTGTATGTATGATGTACTGCACCGTGACCGTTTATTATTGTGTTGGGCTTCTAACTTATTCCTAACAAGCTAACCATTCTAACTTAAATTGGTAATTAAATTGGAATGAGTAGAAGTCCGATATAGTTTCGGCCACGCGTGAGGATGCGGAGTCACGAGAGGTTGGCTCCAATTCCTGACTCTTAAACTGGTCCGCGGCCCAAATCCCTTAAGTGGGTAGCATCCCGGATTGGTGAGTCAAGTAAATCCCGGAGGTGGGACGGCGTAGTCCCCAGGGCCGGAGGTCCCGACGACTTAACTTGAATATGAGTAAGTAAGTAAGAATGAGTAAGTAAAGTAAATGAAAGTAAGTGTAAGTCAGAAAAAGTAAGTAATGAGTAAAAGAGTAAAAGCATTCCGATTAACCCGGATGCATAATTTGGCTAACCTTTTGAAGGTAAGTATTGTGAGCATTATTGTATTGTGCCTTGGAATGAAAAATGTATTGTGAATGAATGTATGTTGTATGCAAGCATGTATGTGTGAAATAAATGAACAGCATGTTTAGTGGACGTCAAATAGTCGGCGTGCCCTAGCTAGCACGCGGTATATGCGGAGTTTATACGCAGCGTTTGCTGAGCCCCTTGGGGCACCATTTTTACTACACGCATGTACTCGCGAAGGATGAAGATGTGAAGTCGTAGTTTTATTTCTTTACCTTCTTTTGGATTGTAAACAATGATGTATGAATGGTGTACTAAGTAGTACACGGCTAGAGCCTTTTTTATTAGCGGTGTACCATGGGGTACACCTTTTTGGATTTTGATAGAATGGGAATTGGTATAGATGAGTAGCTGGAAGAAACTCACTCTTTTGGAACTTAGAAAGGATGTAATTGAATACACTTAAATACTCGGTGATCCAGGATGTAAGTATTTGGCATATGGTATTTTGGTAAGTAATTTAGTAGCTCGGTACACTATGTGCATCAGACCGTGACTGTAAGTAAGGTAAGCCTGGCTAGCCATATGGGCGGTTAGCGGCGTTGTACCACCCGCCGTAGTAAGTAGTAATATTCCGCTGCGAACTCGTAGGATTAACAGGGCGATTAGACGGTAAGCATAGGATTAGCGGTTGGGGGTGTTACAATGGATGACCCTAATCACAATGGTTCACATTTTGATCTGGTCATGGTGCAATCCCTAGTGTAATTTTAAGTGTACAACATGCGAAGTTACAGATGAGAAAGACAAGGAGGAGGCAACGGTTGCAAGTCCCCAAGATGTGCCGCCAGTGAATACCTAGGCAAATGGTTCATGAGGCACTTTGGGAAATACCACATTTTGTCAGGAGGGGGTAATTCCTTGGATGGTGGGGCGTTCTTCGGGAGTGAATATTCATAGAGTGTCCCATGCTGGAGTAATACGTCTTGTGTGCCAGCCTATAGTTATTATTGGCTCGGGTACCCATTATTAGTTTACGATCATAGTGGATTTGCAAATTGGGGCATGAGATGGGGAGGTGGAGGACAGGGCAGACTACTATGTATAGTGGACTCTATACTGGATGGAGCGGGGACACTATGCTTCCCCTGAATTGTCAAGATTTGCCGAGTACGACATATCAGGTAAATACGGGTGATATTAACCGGGAAGGAAGTCGTAACCTAATTTCTATTGTGTATCCGGCTACTTGGTAGTGGAATACTCATGATCCGTAGGTTGAAGTGAAATACCCCAAAGATTTATAAACCTACTTAAAAGACAAATCATGGAATTATAAAGACTAATAAGCCTTAATGAATTATAACCATGAAAACCCCTAGCACACTTGTATAAATAAATATAGACATTCCATGAAGGTTATTAAACCTTATATATATCATGGAAGTAAAATCCATGAAGATTACTAAATCTTACATAAACATGGACACTAGTGAAGCATTATAAAGGAGGAAATAAACTCATAAGCTGATTTATCATGTTACACATTATTACATTAACAAAGAAATATAAACGGAAATGAAATTAATCGTTTACATTGAAAACTGTGTCTCAAATATTTGAGTAGTAAAAACGATGTCCTAAATACCTAATATGTTATATAGGAAATTTAGAGGCATTGAAAAATTGGTTAAATAGTCGGAATAAAAGACATAGCGTTTTCGCCTAAAATGGCAAAACATAAACCAATTAGTATCAAATACTAATTAAAAGAATTTCTAAATAATAATAATTATTATTATTATTTGAAAGTATAAATTTGGAGTTATAAAGAGGTATGTCTCGTTATACGGGACCACGTGTCGCGAACGATATGAAAAACAAGTATAAGACGAGTTAGAAACGACATATTAAATGAAACGTTGTAAAGAAAAAAAATGGCCGGCCAGCCAAAAGACTGGGCCAGCCCAGTCCTCACTCGTCCACGGTAGTTCTAGACCCAAACAAAAATAATAATAGAGCCCATGCACTTTCTATTCTAATTCACTCACTGTAATAACAACCCTAAACTATCAAGGAACATATACTGCTCCACGCCTCTCTTCATTCTCTATTCTCACGGTAATTTACAAAACCTAACTCCAATACCTTTCTTCACTCTCTTCAAAAATAATTTCAAACCCTAACTTGCGAGTAAGCTTCTACGCCTCTCTTCTTCTCCTAGCAAAAAAACAATGTCAAACCTCTATTCCCTGTGATTCTTGCGGGCGAACGGGAGCAGCACCTTCAATTCCAGTTGTATTCAATAAGAAAAAGATTCGGTAAGGTGAGACTTTGCCTCCCCTGTGATTTCTCTTTGGTTTTGGATTTAACTTGGAACCTAGCCTTACTTCCTCCCTCCTCCTCTTTACGAGTGCCAAAACCAAAAACGGTGAAAGGAAACAGTGGCGATTTGTGCTTCGATTCAACCGAAACTCTAGACGTAATGGTCTCATTTTTCTTCCTTGGTGGTTTCCTTTTAATTTTGAAAACCAAACCATCCATAACTTTGTCCCTTTCCTCTCCTTCTCTTCGGTTGCGCTGGAAGCTAAACGCTGCCTTATAAGGCCGGATCCAGGGAGAAACCATAAGAAATCCCCAAGAGAACCAAGGAAAGAGGCCTTATATGAGGGTTTGAGGGTGTCTTGTATGTCCAAAAAATATATTAAGGCTTTGAATTGTCTGAATTTTTGTATTACTGATTGCGTTCGAATTAGGGTTAGGGTTCTTTTTATTGTGTTTAATGATTTTTGAAAAACATGGAACATTGTGAACCTTGAATCTGAATAGTTCTTGTGTTTAGTCTTGTGTGAATGTGGTAGCCAATTTCTTGTCAAAAGTCTGTAAATACCGTGAACAAGTTTCTACACCTTGAACTTTGAATCTAAAGTGGTGCTTTACGTGCGGCAAAAAAAAGAACTCCATGACCGAATTAGGGTTCTGAAATTGAAACTATGGTTTCAAACGCTATTTTGGGTAAAATCTGAAATTAGGGCTTCAATTGAAGATTTAGGGTTTCCAAAATCAAATTGGGGAAGAAATCAGAAATTAGGGTTTACGGTATTAGGAACTAGTGTTTTCTGGATAAATTAATACTGGGGTGAAAGTTGTAGTTGTAGTAATATAAAACTGTGGGCAAAACGTGAATTATAGAAAATTCAAGGGTGATATGAAGATTCGGGAATTGGTCACTTAATTTGGTCAAAATCAGAAATGGATGGAAATTCAATTTGGTCAAACTAAGAATCTGGTCAAAATTGAGATTAGGTAAAATTGGGCACTTTGACAAGTCAGAATTGAAATTAGTTGGTCAAATCAGTTTAGGGTTTTTGACCTGGACAAAATTGAAATAGGATGGTCAAAATTGAAATAGGTTAGGTGAAAATTGAATTTCAGACTTTAGCTAGTCAAAACTGGGTTAGGTTAGTCAAAATTATATTAGGTTTAACATTGGTTAATTGAAACTGAAATTGAAATGGGCTTAGAAACATTTTAGAATCCTAATTGGGCTAGGCCCAAATAAGAAGGAGAAAATAATCTAGGCATTAATTGGACTTAACCTAAGTTAGAGGTGAATGGAAACACCAATATTATATTTGTCCAACTTTAAGGGATTAATTAGTAATTGGTAAATGGGTAAGTGAGGTAATGACATTTTAGTAAGTTTATTAAGTGCTGGAATAAGATGGTTAAGGAATTTTTCCTATAAAATTAGTACTGATTTGTAAAGGTATTAATGTTAGTATTAAACATATGATAATTTATTATATATATATATGTATATAAATATTGGTGGATTAAAGGTTAGGAGGATACGAATATATATATTTGTGTAATACTTATATTTATGGGAACATACTTATATATGGAAATGTACATAGTAAGGATTATATTTTAAGTCACATATAATTTGAGAATTTGAACAATTAACCTAAGGGTTTGGAATTTATAATGGTGATTGGACTATAAAGTTAGAATTATTGGGGGATGATACAAGGTTATTAATAATGATAACAATTATAGGAACAAATGTGTCACTGTAAATACACAAGGTTAAGCGGATGAAAGTTACTTAGTATGACTTTTAATTTGAAATGAGTATACTTATATATAAGGAATATATTATCAAATGATTAAGATTTTGGTTAATGGAGTAAGAGAATTATATATATATATATATATACATATTAGTAAACTAAAGACATGGAGGATTAGTGTAATAAAGGGGTAACATTGAAACTTATGGGAGCATACACATATGTGTATAAATATGTATACACATAGATAAAGGGTGAGAACAAAGATGAACTTTATAATTCATATGGAACTTGAGAAGTTTGGGATATAAATAATGAGGGTGTACGAAATGATATAACTATATAATATAGTTTATGATTAATACATTAAGAGAGGAGTTTAATATGAGAAAATCATATTATGACACACTAGACACAAAAGTTTAAGTAAATGTATGGAGATTTAATCCAATGAATGAATTATATAATTCAAAGGAATTAAAAAGTGAATTTTATAAAAATGTCGACTTGAATACCTTAGCCAAGTCAACTACATTGACTAGTCAACTTCGACCGAGGATGGTTGTAGGATCGGGTGGCTGACTCAAACCAACTCAAGGTGTGAGTCTAAGAGTTGGTTTGACTCAATCGGTCTTTGAAAGTAAGAAACACTCTGTGATGTAGAGGCACTCAATCGAACTTCATATGTGACAACACTTGAGACGTAGAAACACTTAGCCGAACTAAGTGCGCGGAAGCAGTTGCTCAAGGTAGTGAAGTAAGATAGACTTAGCGGAGCTAAATGGATTAACACTCGAAAGGTGGAGGACTCTGTCGAACTCAGCAGGATACACAATATAAGTTATTTTATTTCCTGGTCAAAACAAAACAACTTATAATGCCCACTCAGTAGATGAGATCTACTTCGTGTTTTCACTCACTCACCCAATACAATCTCTGATCAGCTCAATGATAAGTGTAGTGAAAACTAGGTCCTACCTAGAAAGACTCTATCGATATGCACAAACGAATCTAGTACTTCTCTCTCTCTTTTCTCTCTCTAAAATAGGCAAAGCTTTCTCTAAAAAAATGCTCTGAATGATTCTCTTGGGAAAGCTGCAATGAGAAACGAAATGACAACTCTCTTATATAGTGGAGCCGGTGAGGGAGTCTGCTTCCGAAATTTCTGCCATCTGAACGTTGTAGTTGCTTAAAATTCGGTCCTAACTTCTTTATGAACGTTGCTAAGCCATGGCCCTTAATTTTCAGACAATTACAATCCATTGGACGACTTGGCAACGTTCAATTATGACTTTCACGTCTGATGTAGTAGACTGACTCTGTCAGTTCCGAAATTTCAGGAACCAATGACTTTCCTTGAATTTCGGAAGCTGGAGCCATATTTCGGAAGCTGAAGCCAAGTCTTCTGATTAGTGCCATGTTGAGAGAATTTTGGTCCAAGTCTGAACTTTGATGACGTTGTAAGTCAATGTAGTTGCTGTACTTGCTCCTTAATTTTCGCAACTGACCGACAGACTCCTCGAATTACCAGAAAGTCAAGGCTTTGGATTTTGCTCACATTTTGCATGAATTTCGGCCCAAGGATGATAGTTGATGACTGTTATGGTTTAGTGGACGTTGCTCCTTGAATTTCGTTACTGATGATGAATTCACATGGATGGACTCTCTCGCTCTTTCGGTAAGGACAGAGACTCATTCGATCTTTCAAGGTTGACAGACTCTGTGTTTTGAGAAGTGTGATTGACTCGTTTGATCTGGTTGACTATCTCAGCAACACCTTCATACTCCAACAATGGTCAAACTTGGCAAACTCAAAGTAAGATAAGACATATAAGTGAATTAAACATGATAAGGTCAAAATGTATAGCGAGCATATAGTAACAAAACTATATGTTCATAATAATAAACCTACGAATAAATGAGATAGGTTATTTGGATTACATCCTAAGTGGTAAATAAATACTACATGTTAATTACAATATAGTTGGAGGATGATTTAACTAATCCCAAACTGTCTAAAATCAAATGATAAACATTGAAAAATCACTGGGAAATTACTAGGGGGATTAGTGACTAGTCGGGATACCGAATTAGTCCGTATTACCGAGAGCTAATATGTAGTCTCGTATTCTAGAGTTGAAGATATTAGAGGACATGCTCTAGAGGACGATCTACAAGGAGTACCAGGCGAGTGTGAATCTTCACACTAGCGATTATTACAGTGTATGGTATGTGAATGTGTGGTCTGATCATCCTGAGGGTTCCTTGGGTTCGGACATTGTGTGATTTATCTGTTTAAAAGTGATATATGTGCAATGCATGTATTGTATGTGTTTATGTAGTCGACCGTCAAAGCGTTTATTAATTGTGCGCGTACGTCGTTCGAACATGAGATACCGATTATCACCTAACTTGTGTGTGAACCTTTAGAAGAAACTCCGAGTACTAACTTGTGAGCGTAAACTACTCCTAAAACACTAAGTGAGGAACTTAGTTTAGAGGCCTGATATTAACCGTCTCTAGAGCATTGACTCGTACTGTAACATCACCTAGCAGACTTCTAGGTATATAAGTGTATGACCCGATGGGCATCCAATGAATGTGTATCTCCAATAACGAGATTAAATCTGCAGGAGACTAATTAAAATACTCTAACAAATGAGAGTGTGATAATAAATGATAAATATGTTTAGTAAATCCTGGGCTGCATATGTTCCCAGCAGGTTGTGCGTAGTGATCACTAAAGTATAACACCCGGATAGGGTCTACTCATGTTAAGTCTAACAAGCCGGATACTATCGTTAGCCAGCGTGTGCTACGTTGGCACCATGGCTTTGGCCAGATGGACGTCTACCACTATAAACAAGTAAGACCATATACCCACGGGTAGCATGGCATAGGACTATTGTTCGAAAGTGTGAGGCTAAACGGGAAATTGTCCTAATATGACACCCGTATGATTATGTGAGGTTTGTTGGAAGCGGGGCTGCTTCGTATGATGGAAATGGAATAAGTGAGATTAATTCAGTTTCAACTAACTTGTGATCCTTACTAACTACATTGGTTGATATCTTGCTAATGATGTGACTATTGTGAATTGTTGTGTGGATAATTAAGTGCATGTTGTATGTTTAATTCGGCGTTATAGTATTTTTATAAGCATGTAAACAGAACAGCATGAAATGAATCTCATGTTAAGCAAGATGACTAATCAACCTAAGTGGCCTAAAGGGTCTAGGATCACATTTAGCATACCAGCAGTTGGCTGAGCCTTTATAGCACCACAACGGACTTGATCGAGCTATCAAGCTGGAGTGCGAGACTATTGGGTAGTCTACGTCGTCTCTTAATTTCTGCACTCCTTAAATTTTAGTTTGTATTATATATTCCGATGTAAGTATTGAGAATGTTTTTAGATGCTCACTGTTCTACATTTTTGGTTCATGAATTTAGTATGTGTAAGATAGTAGTAGAATAGAATATCTCGGCTCATCATAGCGGTTATCGATTCTAGTATTGTGATAAGTATTTGCTTCTTTACTCACATGGGTAAGTAATGACACGTGACACCCTATTAGAAGTTAGATTTCATTTCTGCTGCGAGCCGTCTTTAATTAAGTTACGCAATTCCGATTAGCTGATTAGTATGTGATTAGGAGAGTAGGAGTGTTACATGAAGAGATTCTCAGCCAAGATTGGGCGATGGAGGTTGATTGTGGGAGGATGCTTAGTAGGAATGATATTAGCCTTGATGCATGTGTTTATAGGGATATGTGCTATCCATCTCAGGCTGACCCGTTAGAGAGAGGAAAAGAAGGATGAGGAAGACTTAAGGAACTTATATGAGGAGCCAAATTTTCCACCAAGTTTTGAACCAATAGGTGTTGAAGAGAGCATGGAGCAAGACCCGAGGAAGGCTATGTGCAGAGAAAAGAAGCAAGACAGAAGCTTCAGGTAGTGAAGAAGCTTGGGTGTCCTGTATTTGACGAGATTCATGCGCATAAGAACCTCGATATGATCATTTAGGAGTCCATCAAGAGATCCACCCAAGAGCCTCATGCCATTGTGGGACAAAGTTAAAGCATATACCCCAAGGCAGAAGACGAGCAAAAACCAGGCTTATACCCAAGAAGGTGCTAACCTCTAAGAAGACCGACTCTAGGTATTAGTAGTTCTCTCATGCTAGTAAAATCATGTTTAGGGGAAGGAGCATGGGAAGGATAAACTGTTGAGATTTTTATAAGTGTAGATTTTCTTGTGTAAGGTTTTTTAGGGTAAGTTTGAGTTTTTTTTTATTAGTTTGTTTTGGTACTCACTGCTTGGTTATACCCGCCACTGGTGGTTTCTTGTCTTTGTGCATCCATTATAATTATTAAAAAAGCATCTATGTGTGGATCTTGTAAAAAATTATCCATCATTATAATATATGGAATCATCAAAAGAGTTTCAGTGTGAATGGATGCCCAAACATTGCTTAGCCAATGTATCATGACGTATTTTGATACAAATGTCAAAAGTATAATAAGATAAAGTTCAATGGTAAACTAAATATAGGAGAAAATAAGAAGGTAAATAACAAATTACACTCCTATTTAAAGAATGAACTATCAATTTGGATATTTTTGTCGTTCCACTTCCAGCTCATCCAAAGGACAAGGATAGGCATTCGGTGAAATACCCCAATTTAATAAAGTTTGTATTAATGATTTAAGGCCAATTTATATGCATAAAAAATAGTTTAAAGAGTAGTGACCTCTGGTTTTAAATCAATACTTGCATTTATGAGTGTTAAGCCAGATTGGTGTCTAGCCAAATTGTTGTCTAGCCAGATTGGTATCAAGCTAAGCTGGTATTGGGTGTCAAGCCGGACTGGCATTGGTGTCATGCCGGATTGATATCAATCCGGACTGGTGTCAGGCCAAACTGGTCTAGCCCGACTGGTCAAGCCAAACTGTAGTCAAGCATCCAAAGTAATTTTGAGTGGTTTGAAATACCACAACCTCAAAAGATGATTTCTAACCACCACCTAGAGACTTTTTAGCTATTTCAATGACGTAGAAGAGATTTGAGAAAAGCCAAGTTTTGGTAGAGTGGAGCTTTTAGGGCTTAAAGTAAGTTTTTCCTAAAATGGAAAAAATGTGTCATGTCTAGTTATGGAAAATTATGGGGCACTTACAAGATACTAAAATGCAGTTTTAGGGATTTAAGGGGTTATTTTATAAAATAATATGGAAGGAGAAGACATGTGCAAGGCACATGCCACTTAAGTTAAAGAAGAGAACTCCTCTCTCTCTCTCACTTCATTCTTCTTCTTTCCCTCAATCTGATTTTTTCTCTCCTCCTCTCATTTTGGTTGTGATTCCTCATCAGTGGAAGAACATGACAGCTCCCTCTTTCAAAATACTTCATTGAATAGCTAAACCGAGGGTTTCCTTAAAGTTTTAAGTGATTTCATCCTTTAGAGCATGGTGTTCAAGAGTTGGAGCTTTCCACTTCATCCATTGTTACTTTTCAAGGTAGAAGGATGTTTTATCTTGTTCTACCACTTCCTTTTGGATTTTGGATTAAGTCTTTTGTAAGAGCTTCTTTATTTTTCATTGTTGTTCTTTTGAAGCAAAAATAATGAGATTTGGAGAATTTTGGTCAAAACATAGATCCATGGTTGTTGACTTTGAATTTGACGTTAAAAATATACGTTGTTACCTCTTAGATCATTTATAATGATCTTCAGATCAAGAATTTAATGATTGGGACCCTTAAAGATGAAAATTTGAACCTTAAGAAAATTCTAGGGTTTGAGATAATGGGAATGATTTAGTTGTGGTTGATGTGTACTAGTGTTAATCGTGTTCCTTTGAGCTGCTTTCTAAGCAATTAGAGGCTCTAAGATGTGGATATACGGACTATGGAGCAAGGCAAGAGGTTATGCTTCCAAAAAGGAAAACCTAAGTTTCTCCATTTGTGCGCCCTAAGAGGATGTCTGTTATGAATTGTTCATGATACAGATTATTGAATCAAGTTATTGAATTACCTCTTGTGGTCAACAGAATGTGAAGGATTTCGTTGGACCCTTGAATGGTCAACGAAGAAAGGTAAAAGCATCATATGATCCTTGGATCAATGTGTGTGGGTTATAATTACGATAAGACTAACCATTATGAATGTGTAAGCTGGATAACCTCATGGTTTTAAGAGGATGTGTGACTTTTCTTGGAGAACCATTGTGTAAGCATTGAAGGTATCAAGGTAAATGTATTGATAAGGTTGTTGATTTGTTCTTATTGAATTTATGTGCAAGCAACTAGGGACCAAGCGGCCTTGATAAGAAAAGTGCTAAGATACGGTTGACTTATTAATGACCTTGTGATGTTTATATGAACTGAAATGGAAGAGTGGAAACTACCTAGGGATGAACTTTATGATGGGGGGCTGAAATACCCCATAAATTAATCTAAATTAATTTAGGGGATTTCTTTTATTAAACCCCAAATAATACTATTAAACACTAAATTATTATATGGTATTATGAATTTAATAATAATATTTATAAGTCAATAAATCTTGGAAATTTTTTGAGACACTCCAATTATATTATAAAGATTTTAGAAATATTTGGGGCATTGAGTTGAATCATAAAAGTCAATATAAAATCATAGAAACCTTAAAGCTTCTTAAGCCTTGCTAGGGTTGACTTTTTGAGAATGGTCAAACCAGCCCATGAAACCTATATCAATAAAAAGATTATGGAAAACCAAGAAGATTGATAATAAGAACGTTAAAAACGAATCATCCTAGCCAAAGTTATGATATAATGAAGTTTAGAGCCAAAATTTTGAAGTTTACTGACGTGGCTAGGATTTCCTGACTCAGCCCCTGACTCAAAGCACGCCTCGGGAGTCGCACCCAAGCCAGTTTCTCACAAAAATTGCCAAGTATTCTTAGCAACTATCGGATTGTGTGCCCATCTTTAGACAACCATAACTTTCGTTCTGTTCATCCAATTATCGTCAAACCTTCACCATTCTCTTCTCCTTTTAACCTAGTTTTTAACTATATATCCAGCTAAACCTAATTTGCCTCACACAACAAGTTATGTCATCTCAAAGTTTCCTCCTCAGCCTGATGAACCCAGAAATCCAGATTGTCAGGTAAAAAGTCTGATTTTGCTCTAGCAATAACTCTCTCGTTCTTGAGCCAAATTCGTTTTGCCATAGCTCATTTTAAAGCTCTTTGATTCCTCTTCAACTTCTCTTTAGATGTTAAAGGATGATTCTCGATCATATGGAAGATCGAAGTGTCTAAAGTTCCCAACTCGATCACGGCAGTGTTCTTGCCCAGATTTCCCAGAAATCGACTAGGTAAACCCATATCTTGTGAGATCTGTAACTTTCTCCCTAGTTCATCAATCTCAATGATTCTTCCAATCGTTTTTAGATTACATGTCTAGTTTAACTTGTGATAGGTTTCGTGGATCAAATCCCTCTTAGTTGGCACGAGTTGATCCGTGAAGTTGCCTACCTGAACTTCACATAAAATATCAACTTTTCTGGAAAATTCTAGGTATAAACCCAAAACTTTCAGTTCATATTTCTTTGCATATAATAAGAAATAGATCAAGATCTTTCTATCAGCCTGTAGAGCTACATGTCCTCTTTTGATTAAGCCCAAAATCTTATCCTAACTCGATCTACACTGTATTTTATAGATTCGCAAAGTTCGACCCTCAGTCACTCGTAAAGTCAAAAACTTTCCAGAAAATTGAATTCAATTTTCCTTACCGGTGCATTTCCGGTACGTTTCCGATTAATTCCATCGATATTGTCAGTCATTGTCGCATTTCTGGTCATAACAAATTGTCAATTTAACCTATTACGCACTATATTGAGAGAATTTTGTCGAATTCAAACAAGACTAATATAAACCCTAACTTCAAACTAACCCATATTCGATTTCTCAGTGTCCTACACTATTGATCATGAAATTGGTACCGTTGGAATCACCTTTCAATTTTGAGTCGAACGCAACAAAAATCCCTAAATTTCGTTCTATAGATCGAGAGGAATCAATCGATCTCCGTTCGTAGTGGGTTAGGGTTAGCTGATGAACTCGCCAAAATCAGGTCGTCCGATCGTAGTTAAGGAGAACAGACGGTCGAGATTAAAAAGTAAAAGTTAAATGATGTTTTAAGTTAGTTTAAATTACAGGAAAATACTCTAACTTGCTAGATTAATTTAGTGACCTTCCCTAATGTATTTTGACACGAAATTTTAACCATAGATTCCTTGTAAAATCTAGTTTATTTTCATGTAAATTAATATGGGTTTTGAGGTTTTAAACATAAGTTATAATTTTTGTAAGTTATGAGTATTATGGATTTATTTAGATAATTAACAAAGAGGTTTTTATGAAATAAAAATGTTATAATATGTCTAAAATATCATAATTACTATATATTAAATTTGAGAATTTTTAGACGAGAGGAAATAGGTCTAAAAATTGTATTTTTGAAATTTGCATAAGTTATCTTATGATATATATGTGATGAAAATTAAAGTATAGATGGATAATAAACTTTATAGGTTGAAAATAATGTACGAAGGTTAAACTAACATTTTATACATAATGTTAACAAATAATTTAGGTTATAAACGTTTAAGTAGAAACAAAGAAAATAGAAGAAATAAAAGATTATCTTAGGTTAAATCAAGGAATCAGAATTTACTTACTTTTATGTTAACTACATACTATGGAAACTAATATACTGAATTGGAACAAGGAAAATACCTTATATTATAAATCATATATTGGATGTAGATATGTGTACTAGTTAATAGGAATTTTAAATACAATAAGGCTACGTAAGAACGTCTTAAGTAAATCCTAATACATATAGGTAACAAAAGAATAAATAAAAGAAATAAAATACCTTATGGAAATAGAATGTGAAGGATTAATAAGTTAAACTAAACTTATACGTAATACTATTAAAAGAGTATTACATGAGGTGGTATTAAACTATGGTTATGAAATTAAGCTTAAAGAGCTACCTTTGAATTTCTAAGATTTTTATATAAAACCATATGAAACTATGATTAGGGAATTAATCTAAATAATAATCCTTAAGTTTCTTAGAATTAGATAAGCCATATAAAATACATTTATTACCAATATTCAGAATGTGAGTTTATAATTAAGTGATGTATTTAGTAGTTAGAACTTATGAAAGGTTTGTAAATAGAAATTAGATACTTAAAACCTTTGAACCTTTAATCAGATGGAACTAAGTTACATAAGAGATTATATTGATCTACTTTACGATACTGAAAATCTTAATATGTCATTTGAATATAAGGTATGAGGATTTTTCTGAATAGATGATCTTATTAAATATTGACAAAATCACTTATGAATGAGAATTTAATTCTTAGGTAAATTTTACCTTATGTTAAGATATAATGTCTATCCTAAAACATAATAAAGGAAATTAATTTATTGAGTTATTCCTTTGAAACCATAGGTGTTGTAAACAATCTAAAATGTATTTAAGACATAAGTTTATTACAATTTAGTATAAAAGGATTATACATGGTCTATAGAGAGAATGTGTGTAAAAAAATAAAACAGTTAGGAAATTAAATGTAAGTAAGGATACATAAAAAGTTATCTTAAAACACCTTATTATATAGGTAATAATAAAGCAAATAATATACCTTGTGAATACTAAATGTAAGAGTTCGATAAATCTAAGTTAATTAAAATATAGTTATTTCAAGATGAAAAGTAGATTAACATATTATGACAAGATTATTAAATGGTTGTAATAAAAATTCATTCTGGACTAAAGATATATTAAATAATTGAGTTTATTAGTTGTCTCTGAATTCTAAGATCAATTAATTATAATATAATGCATCTACAACACTATGATTCCAATATACAGAATGTAGATTTTAATTAAGTTAAGGGGAAGATTTAATCATAATAGATTATCTAGTAGATATTGATAAAAATACATAATCATTACGTTGTGAATAATAGTATAGTAGTCTAAGATAAACCTATCATAGGTCATAATACGGTGTTTTTCCTGAAGTTAGAATAAAGGTATTGAGCTTAAGAAATATTATTAAAATTCTAAGATTAATTGAATAATATAAAATTCACTAGTGTTGTAATTAATTTGTAAATTATAATAGATAAGTAACATTGAGAAGAATCAGGATAAATAGTCAGACTTCTAACAAATATCCCCTTAGGAAAAGAAATTAGGAAAGATTTAGTAATTTAAATATAAAGGAAGTTGTTAGTTGGAAGAGTCTAGAATAGATCCTGATTAAAATCAGGAGAGAGAGTTGTATTTACCATCACCTATATTTAAATTGAGAGAAGTAAAGCTAGATTTGAATTCCTATGGATTAAGAATAATTAGGTAAGAGAAAGTCAAATTGGATTTGAACTCTTGGGATCAAGAGTAATTAATAAAGGTGTAAAACTAACTTTGAACCTTTAGAATTATATTGATGTAATAAGTCTATAGAATGTAGCGATAAGTAATTAGAAAATAGTATTTATGGAGGTAGTAAAGGAAGGTAGATTTAATTATAATGTTAAAATAAAAGGTGATCGTTTAACTTCCCGGGCCTACTATTAATCCGAACCTTACCTTATATAGCCCAATATAATGGCCATCTTACTTATAACAGCTACTTAATATAATTGTCCTAACTCGAAATTTTGTGGGTATTTCATCTCATCCCCCTTAAAAGAAAGCTTCACCCTCGAAGCTAAAACTCACCCAAAAAAAACTAACTAACCGATACTGACTTGAGTTTTACCTAATCGAAGAGCTGTGGGTACTTCTCCCTCATCCCCTCCTCCACTTCCCACGTAGCCTCTCCTATTCCATGATTGGACCATAGAACCTTGACCATTCGAGTAGTCTTCGTTCGGGTCTCTCTAGTCTTGGTGTCCAGAACTCTGATAGGATACTCCTTGTAGGATAGGTTCTGCTCTAGCTCTAAAACCTCTGGCTGCAACATATGCGAAGGGTCGGGATATATCTCTTCAGTTGTGACATGTGGAAGACATTGTGAACTTTCTCCAGTTCACAAGGAAGTGCCAAACGATAGGATACCTTCCCAATCCTCTCCATAATCTCATAGGGTCCCATGAACTTGGGACTGGGCTTTCCCTTCTTCCCGAATCTGGTTACCCCTCTCACAAGAGACACCTTCAGGAAGACTCTATCACCCACCTCAAACTATATCGGTTTGCGCTTGAGATCAGCATAGGACTTCTGCCTGTCCTGGGCTGCCTTCATCTGACTCTGAATAACCTGGACCTGCTCCATAGTCTCCTCTATTAGTTGTGGCCCCAACACCACAGTCTCGCTGATATCGCTCCAGCACAGTGGAGTTCTACACTTCCTCCCATACAGTGCCTCGTAAGGAGCCAACTTGATGTTGGCGTGGTAGTTATTGTTATACGAAAACTCCACCAAGTGTAGCATATCAGCCCATGATCCCTGGAAGTCCATAATTCAAGCTTGAAGCATATCTTCTAGAGTCTGAATAGTCATTTCTGTCTGTCCGTTTGTAGCAGGGTGAAATGTAGTACTCAAATTTAGCTTGGTGCCCATCACCTTCTGAAACTGCTGCCGGAAATGAGCCAGGAACCTTGAGTCTCGGTCTGAAATGATGGTCTTAGGTACCCCCATGATATCTCACCGCGTTCTTAATGTAGGCATCCACCAACTGACTCATGGACTAAGTATTCTTCATGGGTATGAACCGTGCAGACTTGGTAAGTCAGTCCATAATCACCCAAATCTGATTAACTCCTCCCTTCGCCTGTGGTAAACGCATCACCAAATCCATAAAAATGGAGTCCCACTTCCACTTCAGGACATCTAGAGGCTCCAACAAACCTCTCATCCTCTTATGTTCGAATTTGACCTTCTAGCAGGTGAGACACCTCGACACAAACTCTGCCACTCCCCTCTTCATATTCGGCCACCAAAACAGATTCTTCAAATCTTTATATAGTTTTTCGCCACCAGGATGAACTGAATACGGAGTATTATGAGCCTCCCTCATCAGGTTCTCCTTCACCTCTGCACACTCCTGAGGCACACACCATCGGCCTCTAAATCTCAGGCTGCCATCACTGTGGATCTTAGAGCCCTCTACTCTGCCCTCTCTCATCTTCTCCTTGACACGCTCCAACTTCACATCGTCGGGCTTTCCTTTGAGTATCTCCCTATAATTGTCAGAAGAGACACTCATCTGGAATAGCTTTACCTCTTGCTCCACCCCTCCGAGTTCCATCACTTCCAAATTCAACTTCTGGAACTCACAAACCAGCTCGTCGGGGAGGACCCACATTGAGTTCACTGAGCGGCTCCTTTTTCTGCTCAGAGCATCAGCCACAAGATTGGACTTTCCCTCATGGTATAGATATCCAGGTCATAGTCCTTAATCACCTCAAACCATCTCCTCTGCCTCATATTAAGTACCTTCTGCGTGAAGATGTATTTGAGGCTTTTGTGGTCGGTGTAGATCTTGCAAGACACGCCATATAGGTAGTGCCTCCAAATCTTGAGGGCAGACACTACTGCTTTAAGCTCTAGGTCATGCGTCGGATATCGAGTCTCGTACTCCTTCAGCTGGCTCGACGCATAAGCAATCACCTTTCCTTTCTACATTAGAACACATCCCAGACCGTACTTGAAGGCATCACTAAATACTTCAAATCTCTCAGTCCCGGAAGGTAGGGTTAACACTGGGGTTGTGGTTAACCTATCCTTCAGTGTCTGGAACGCCGTCTCACAGTCGTCGCTCCACTGAAACTTGGTCCCCTTCCTCATGAGATTTGTGAGAGGTTTGGCAATCTTCGAGAAGTCCTTCACGAACCTCCTGTAGTATCCTACCAAACCCAGGAAACTACGAACTTCAGTCAAGTTACTCGGTCTTGGCCACTCCTTTACTGCTTGAATCTTGGCTGGATCCACTGAGATTCCTTTCTTGGTGACAATGTGACCCAGAAACGCCACCCGATCCAACCAGAAGTCACACTTGGACAGTTTGGCATAAAGCTGCTGCTCCCTTAAAATCTGTAGAACTAGCCTCAAGTGCTCCTCATGCTCCACCTCATCCTTGGAGTAGATTAGAATGTTGTCTATAAACACCATCACAAACCGGTCTAGGTATGGATTCAATATCCGGTTCATGAGGTCCATAAAGACGGTTGGTGCATTCGTCGATCCAAAGAGCATCACCAGGAATTTGAAGTGTCGGTATCTGGTCCTGAAAGCAGTCTTTGAGATGCCCTTCTCTGCAACTCGGAGCTGATGGTATCCCGACCTCAGATCTATCTTGGAGAAAACTCCTACACCCTGAAGCTGATCGAAGAGGTCGTCGATCCTTGGCAACGGATAATGGTTCTTCATAGTGATCTGGTTCAGCTCTCGGTAATCTATACACAGCCTCATGCTCCCATCCTTCTTCTTTACAAATAGGTTAGGAGCTCCCCACAGTGATACACTCGGGCGAATGTACCCCTTCTCCAAGAGCTCCTCCAACTGAACCTTCAATTCTTTCACTTCTAATGGCACCATACAGTACGGGGCTTTGGAAATAGGTGCTGCTCCTGGCACTAGATCGACGCTGAACTCCACCTCTCTATCTGGCGGCATCCCTGGAATCTCCTCGGGAAATACATCTGGGAACTCGTTCACCACCCAAATCTCCTCTAGCTTACTGGGCTCTCTGCTCAGGTCCTGGATGTAACAAAGATACGCCCGCTGCCCCTTCTTCACTTGGGAGAGGATTGTTATTGTTGAGACAATCTTCACTCCGGGCTTCTTCTCCACGCTCCTGTAGGTGACTCTTTGCCCCAATGGTCCTCTTAGGACAATCTTCTGCTCTCCACAGTCTATTATGCCCTTATATTTGCTCAGCTAGTCCATCCCCAAGATGATATCGAAGTCGGGGATGACAAACTGAATAAGATCAATTACAAAGGTTTCTCCCTTTATATCTACCCCTACATCTTTTAGCACATTATTACAAGAGATTACCCACCCCGAGGGTATAGATACTACTATAGACGAGGTCTTACTAGCCACTAGACCTAGTTTCTCAACAAATTTTCTAGAAATAAAGGAGTATGAAGCTCTGGTATCATACAAAACATGAGCAGAGGTACCACGAACAGAAAAGGTACCTGCTAACACGTCGGCTTCAGCCTCAGCCTCGGCCCGGCTCATGACATTAATCTTCCCAGGAGCTTTGTCCCGGTTCTCCCCTTGGCCCTGGTTGCCTCCATTTCCACCCCCGTCATTGCCACGCTGGGGAGCGTCCCCACGCTGGTTCTAGCCCTGGTCCCAGCATCGGTACTAGGAGTCGATCTGCCTGTAGGAACGGTCTCCACCACCTCCTCTTCTTTGGCTATCCCCTGGAGGGTTCTTGAAGCACTCAAATACCCTGTGGCCCTTATTGCCATACCGGAAACACTTGACCAAATTTCCCTCATAGTCTTTCCCTGGGTGGTCGTTGTGGCACCTATTGCAGTGGAAGTGCCTCTCTCGCTCGTGCTCCATCCTCTGAGTCTGACTCTGGGGTCCGTCACCCCACCTCTAGGTCTTCCTCTGGTTCCCTTTGGATCTTCGCTTCTCATCAGAATTCAGCCACCATCTCTTCTCCTGGTTCGGTCTCTAGGATCTGTTACCATGACCCCAAGAATCCTTCCCATCCTCCACCTTTCTCTTTTGGCCTGCTTGGACCTCCCCTCTCTTCTGCTGCACCCTGTAGAGGTTGGCAGCTTTCCCATACGCATTCTGTAGTGTCGGGATGGTCAAAATGCTTAAGGCCTCCTAGAGACTCCAGTTGAGCCCCCTCCACAAACCGCTACACCTTCGATGCCTCATCTGGAACCATGGTAGGTGCGAATCTCGCTAACTCCAAGAACTTTAAATGATAATCCTTCATACTCTTGGATAGCTGCTTGAGCTCAGAAAACTCGAGATACTTTTGCATGCGCACGTGCTCGGGGTAGAAACGCCTTCTCATAGCTTGCTTCAGCGCATCCCATCCACAGTTAGGCTCAACTCATAGAATATCTCGGTTGGTCGTCCACCAGATGTCGGCCTCACCCTTGAAGTAGTATACTACTCCATTGACTCTCTTGTCCTCTAGGCAGTTGACAGCGTCGAAGATCTTATTGAATTCCCAGATCCAATCTTCAAGTATAACCAGGTCCTCCTCTTCAGCAAAGGTGGAAGGCTTCAGGTGTGCAATCCTCTTAGTGTAGTCCTCGGGCACGTTGTCTCACTGTGCCTGGAGCTGGACAATCTGTCCCAAAATTCAGTGTGAGCTCTTGAAGCTGTCTCATTGGGTCATTAACTGTCATGTTAGTCCTCCGGCTTCGACTCCGGGTGTTGTACGTGAAGTTGAGTCCGTCTGCCAGTCCTGCTCACTGGAGCTCAAGTGAACTCCTGATTACGATTTAAAGAAATTCACATTTCTATTTCCATAGGCACCCCTCAGGTTATACTACAAGTTCTACTATTCCATTCCTCGTGTGCTAAGCATATACAGAATATACACTATTATATACATATACGCAACAATATCCAATAATCCTTATGCCTCCTTCCAGCACATTTAAACAGGAAAATTCAATGTAATTCAGCAGATATACAATACACAGCATAATGTAACACAACTCCCCAAATGGATTATCCCTAAATTTTAGTCCAGTTTAATAAAATCTTATCTTATTTCAAAAACAAGGCTCTGATACCACCTTGTAACACCCTAGATTTTACCTCATATAAAATCTTATAAAAATACAAATCTAACGGCGCAAACAGAATAAAAAACGGACTTCAAATGAGTCCTAAAATGCTAAAATAAGATCTGTCCAAACTTGTATCCTAACGTCTAAGTTCGGACACAAGCCAGACTTTAAAGTTCGGACACAAGTCGAGTTTCAAAGTTCTGAGAAATTTCCTTATGTTGTCCGAACATTGGCCCGAACTTATAAGTTTGGACATAAGTCAAGACTTACAAGCTGGAATCGTCCTTGCATGCTGTCCGAACGTCGAAGTTCGGACAGATGTTCGGACTCAGCTAAAACTGCAAAAACCCTATAAACTCTCGGGGCCTGTCCGAACATTGATGTCCGGACGGACATTCGGACAGGTCCCTGAATGTGATTTTAAAAGCGGAAACGGGGTCAGAAAACAAATCAAAACTTATACAAATCCAAGCTAAAGATAACACAATCAATACATAAGCTGAAATAGCACATTTACCATTAAAATACAGTGGAAACCTCTTGAAATCCAAGGTGCTACCGCCACGCCCAAATATTTGGATGCTCAGGATAAAATACCATTAAATACCAAACAACTGATGAGATCAAATCAAAAATATGTGGAAGCTTTATTCAAACTAAACATTGTTGTTGTCAAGTCAGTCAATCCAACTAAATGTAAACTTCGAATCTTGAACCACAATGTAAAATATTCAAAGTAAAACCAAAAGTATTCAAAAACATTGTCTCAACTTGTTTCAGCCTTCCTAAACTAGATGATACGCGTTCCCATCCCCACATTAGCACTCAGTACCTGTGATCAGAAAACAACAACAAAAGTATGAAGGGATCGTGTAAAGCAGCAAAACTAATTAAACTCCATCTCATAATGTAATATACATTTTGGAAATCCACTTTAATATGTTAAATAAATCGATGTAATAAACTGATAACCACAACCAAAACCATTTCTAGTGCAACAGTCACAAATCCAATGGGGAGTCTTCAACCGGAATAACCACAAGAATAACCAGATAGTCACAAACGTATTGGAATACCAAATACCCTCACCCTAAGTCCTTAAGTGTGCACACCCCCTATGAATCATCAGTCCATAGAGTAGATCATAGAGCTTAACTACAGTAATTGTATGCAGCACAAAATAAATGTAAGTTAGTGTAAATAATTCATGCTCACGGTGCAGATAACCAACATGGTGAGTCAGGGAGCACCAAGAACTCCAAGTAATTAAAATCCAGCGAAGAACTCCCAAAACAAAACCAACACCAATTTTGAGAATACCACACTTTGTACCACGTGAAGAAATCATAATTCCATTTTACCAAATCTCCAACAGAGTTTCTCAAAATACATTTTGTGATAGAAAACAATCCACATCAAAATCCAACAATGAGCACAGAATTTACCTGGTTGTTACCTCAATTCAGGAAGACAACCCAACACAATCACCTGTAACGTTCACCGTCTACACCGGTATCTAGATGATAATAACTCAAAATCAGGAACTATCAACCTTAACTAAGTAATTACATATACCATCCAAGTTGTAGACATTACCCGTTGTAATCCTATATGGCACCAGGGAAGGGGTTTGGCAAGGGCTGAAGAATAAATGTGGGTTTGAGAGGTTGAGAGAAGGACCGTATTAACGGTTTGTTGAAGATGAAGGAGTGATAGGGAAGATTGTGGTTTAAATAAAATAAATTAGGGAAGTAGGAAATTAATTCAAATTAAACAGACCATAATAAGTTCTAAAAGATGGAAGAAAACAATTAGTAATGTAACTTATTCTGGAAAAAGATTCACATAACTAGTGTTGTAATTAATTTAGAAATTATAATAGATAAGTAACGTTGAGAAGAATCGGGAGAACTAGTCAGACTTCTAACAAATATCCCCCTAGAAATAAAGAGATAATTCTCTAATTCGAAATAATAAGGAAAAGGAACTAGAAAAGATTTAGTAATTCAAATATAAGGGAAGTTGTTAGTTGGAAGAGTCTAGAATACATCGTGATTAAAATCAAGAGAGAGAGTATTATTTACCATTACCTATATTTAAATTGAGAGAAGTAAAATTAGATTTGAATTCCTATGGATTAAAAATAATTAGGTAAGAGAAAGTCAAATTGGATTTGAACTCTTGGGATCAAGAGTAATTAATAAAGGAGTAAAACTAAATTTGAACCTTTAGATATATATATTGTCGTATTAAGTGTGTAGAATGTAGTGATAAGTAATTAGAAAATAATATTGATGGAGGTAGTAAAGGAAGGTAGATTTAATTATAACGTTAAAATATAAGGTGATCGATTGACTTCCCGGGCCTACTATTAATCCGAACCTTACCTTATATAGCCCAATATAATGGTCATCTTACTTACAACAGCTACATAATATAATTGTCCTAACTCAAAATTTCGTGGGTATTTCAATGACAGCTACAAGTTGTTTAACTGTCAAAAGTCATGTGTTCCAATCATTCACAATCGGTACCTACATAGGATTGTTTTAAGGGTTTGTAGTGTAGGGTAATATTTTTTTAACTCATTTTATACTTCATAATTGCCAATGAATTAGCTAATTTTAGGGATTGTGGTTTAGGTTTTAGGGTCATCTGACCCTAATCCCTCCACTACAAACCCTAAAATAATCCTTCGCTGTTTTTAACTTTCCTAGGGTGATTTTTAGGGTTTGTGGTGTAGGGTAGTCTTTTTTTAACTCGTTCTATACTTTGTAATTTTACTGAAATACCCCAAACTTAGATATGGTGTTTAAATGATAAACTAAGATATAAGGAGGCTAAACAATGCCTTAGAAACATTAAGAAACATTTCTAAACAAAGAAAATATAAGGAAACACCAAAAGAGCAGTTTAAGCAAAAACGTGCTCTAAGCTTGGAGAGACATGGGAGAGTACCCAAATATTGTTCTAAGACCTTATTAATATCCTAATGGTCATTTTAAATCAATTACCAAAGAAAACCAAGCTTGAAAACAAGTTAAAACACAAAATGTGCTTTAAGGAGTCTTAAAGCACGTTTTTGAAAAATTGTCTTGTAAATGAGTTTTGAATGGCTAAATGTCCATCATTACTCTTTATTTAACATGTGTACTATATAGTATCACATTTGGAAGTCTATATCAATGGGAAATCAAAAATTTCACAACAATGTGCCTTGTTTTGGTGAATAGTGAATTAATTAAGCTAGTTTATAACATAAGTCTATATAAGTGAGACATTTGGTCAACAAAGACTTAAGTACCCTCATTACAAAAAGGGGGCCGGTTTCTTAGGAGGTGAGTCACCACCTTCATGAGTTATTAAGTAATTAAGAAAGCAAATAAGACTTATAAAGCATAAAGTACTATTTACCTTTTAACATAAATATCACATTTTACTTACCTCTCTCCTCATCTCCTCATTTCTTCTTGTTTCACACGGTTTCTTCAAGCTCTCTCCCTTCTCCATTAATGTGAAGAACAACTCCATGCTAGCTCCATCTAGCTTTGCCCACATCTTGCTCATTTTAGCTCCAAATCCAAAACAAAATACATATTCTTCTTAGTTAGCTCAAGCTCCTTCTTCCTATCTTTTCGAAATTGCAAGAGCTTTGTTTTGGTGCCAAGTCAAACCACCATTAGAGGAGGAAACTCAAGCTCGGGTGTAAAAGGCGAGAAAGATCCATTGAATCGTACTAAGGAAAGAAAGTGTAAGAAAATCTAGGTTTCCACCATTTTCTTCACATGTCCGAAAATTTAGTGCTCATGGACTCCATTTTAATGCCTTGTTCTAGCTTGTTTCTACTCTTTAAAGGAGAGAGGAGGTCCTTCTTGCTTCATACCCAAGTTTGTCTTGAGAAACCAAGGTAAAACAATTACCTTAATACCTTAAAGCATATTTTTAACCTAGGGTTTGTGCCTTAGGGTTAATGTGTTATCTAGTACTCATTGGAGTCATTGGATATTGGTTAGAACATTGGCAAGGAGATACACATTGGTGACCGAGATTGAACAAAGAAAAACCTAAGGAAGAAAGCTTTTTAAGCTTGTAAAAGAACAAGGTAAATTACTTACCTTAAGATGTCTTGTTGTTTAAGGGAATGGGATTTAGGTATATGATGAGTTTAGTGTAGAGTTTATTGGGAAGGTGTTATAAAACCTAGGAGAAACAATGAGCTATTTGTGAACTTGTGACTAAAGAGCAAATGAGAAGAAGAGATAGTTAAAACAATGTCAAGGTGAATTACAAGAAGCATTTTATTTCAATGGGAGCCTTGTTGAGTGTATTCGCAGGTTGAAGGCAAATATATGTGGAAATTCAGTGGTTAAGATTATTGTCATTTAAGGGCCTAAGTGCCAAGCATTTTAAGTTTAAGCATATATGATGATGTGGTGAAGTTTTAGTGTAAATTGTGTGTTAAGGTGTTGTGATGAGAATTTGTGTGGATGTTGGTTTGATGGAGAAAAACCATGTGTTAGGATGTGCTATGTACTAGAGAACCCATGGCAAAAATTTAAAGGAGAACTTAAGTGTTTAAGATATTCTAAGGGGATTAATGACTAAGGAGGTACTAGGATGTTCTAGAGATTGTCTTGATGAAAAAGGGTGAGAATAAGGTGTTCTAAGGACTTATAATGACTTAGGTATTACTATGAAGGATTTAGGAATCAAGAGAATGTCTTTGAGTATTTAGGACTTAGGCAAATGTTGGTAAACAACTAGGAAGGAAATAATGTGTTGATGATGGAAGTTTAAACTTGTGAAGGAACATTAAGTAAATGCATAAAGAGTTTTAGATGTGAAAGATGCTTGGGAGATGATGTTACGTGGGGGAAAACATTTGGCATAGTGGTTACATTAGGTATGAACCACCACCTAGAAACCTAGAGGAAAACATTATAAGTGTTAGCATTATTACAAAGAAAATGTATAAAGATTAAGGTGAATCTTGGTGAATGATTTAATGTGTTTTGAGGAGGGCTTAAGGTGTATTTGAGGTGCCCAAATGAGGTTATAACATATTAGGATATATGAGGAGAAGTTTGGAGTTGAAAGAGAATTTAGAAACAAGGTTCTGGAGCCGACCGACCTTAGGACCGGACTTGCAAGGTCGGTCGAGCTCAGTTTACACTACCGGAGAAAGTTTCTGGAATGGACCGACCTTGGGGACCGGACTTGCAAGGTCGGTCGACCTGTATTTTGTACGGTAATAAGTCTCTGGAATCGACCGAACATAGGACCGGACTTGGCAAGTTCGGTCGAGCTTAAATTTCCCTCGGGGAAACTCTCGGGAATGGACCGACCTTGGGGACCGGACTTGCAAGGTCGGTGGGGTAGAATTTTCAAACGGTGAAGTGTTCTGGAATGGACCGACCTTAGGTAAGGTCGGTCGGAAGTTCGGTCGGACCTAAAAATAAAAAAAAAAAGAAATTTTGAATTCTAAGAATGGTAATGGTAATAAGGTACACCTTTGGTAGGGTGGTAATGATTGGGACCCTAAGAACTTAAGAAATTAAGTTAAGATTAAGTATAAGTTTTAATGTTTAAAGTTAAGTTGTAAGCTAAGTGGCAAGACTTGAGAGGTTATTAAATGGGAATCTTTAGAGACTAAGTGAGTTAAGTAAGGTGCAAATAACTAATGACCTAAAAATGAATGAATGTTTTAGGTTTGTGAATTGGGACCCCGAAGAAGGTTAAACAAAACAACGATCGACGGTGAACGGTACAATCCTTCTTGTGACCTGCTTGCTAACGAGGTGTCCCTCGGCTTGTGTGCTATCTGTTTATTGCTATGACTAAAACAAGATAAAGCATGCAACCGGTTATATTTATTCTCGTTGTGTTGTGTTATCTTACACTAACCCGCGAGACTTGAGATGTTACTAACCAAGTTTAGTACTTACTGAGTTAAGAATAAGAGTTAAGTTTGATGGTTGTTGGTTAATGCCCGTTAAGGCTTAGCTAGCACATGGTGTTTAAGATGCTACTAACTGGAACTTGAGTGAGGAAACCCGGGACCGATCTCCGGTCATGCATGCTAAGGAAAAAGGGGGACGGTATCTGAATCAGATCCGCCCTCCGCTTAAGGACTTGTCTTCGGACTTGTAGCCTAGGGCCGGTTGCCGGCTCAGCTACGCTGGACTCCCGTCCAGAGTAGGTGGCATTAAGATGGTGCGGTGGGATCACCTAAATCCCAGGTTCGAATTAAGCTACAACCAATCCCTTCCAGGAAAGGTTTGTATACTGAGATTAAGATTAAGATTAAGATTAAGATAAGGTAAGGAACTGAGATTAAGGAAATGAGGACTAAGGAGGGGGTTACTAACCCACTTGTTAAGGGAACGCTTGAGTCGTTCAGTTTGTGAACTATATATGTTCATCTGTGGTTATTGTTATTGCACTTCATATTATGCTTGTGTATGTAATCAATTTCCATGCTATCGACAATTAGTCGTCGTAGCCCCGTTAGCTTGGGGGCCATGAGAGGGTGTACCAGCATTCGTGCTGACCCCCTCGGGGGCTATTTTTACACTTGCAGGTAAGAGACCCATGAGGACGCACTACGAGAGTAGGAGCGGTTAGACTTAGGGTGGGATGTTTATTTTGAGTTCGGGTTGCGCCTGTGCACCCGACTGTTTATATTAAACTGATGTAAGTTTGAGATTATGTTTAAGATACTGTACTCGGTTGGTTGTGGTATTGTGAATGGTGATGTTTTGAGTTGGATAAGTATTTTGGACAAGTATTGTAAACGTTAAGGCCGGTATATTCTAACGATCAGACCGTGGCAAGGTCCAGGTGTTATTTATTTCCGCTGCGACGTATTCGATTAAGTGTTCAGTTTGCGATAACCACGATAGGCTTTGGATGGGGTGTTACAAAAAGTGGTATCAGAGCGTAGTTACGCTCTGATCAAGAAATACCGGACATGAGTAACCACCGAGTTAGGATATAAGTTAAGGAATAAGTGATGGGTTAAGGGTGTGAGAAGTTAGAGTGAGTAGAGTCAGATGACCACTAATAAGTGTGGATCGTCTTTATCGTCTACGGACGTTATAAATTTGCTAACCGAGACAGTGGTGAATACAAACTAATGTGAGATATGCTTGTTCAGATGGCAGGACGTCCTAGGGGAAGCCGAGGTCGCGGCCGGGGTGAGGATACTTCAGGAATACCTGGAGGGCAGACGATCGCAGAGATCGTAGCTGCCGCTTTAGGGCATATGGGCTACCAGCCTGGTGTGGGTGCACCACCTCCACCGCCATAACCTAGGGAACCAAACTGGGTGAAGAGTCTAGCAGATCTTCGACCCGTGCACTTTAAGGGGGAGACCGATCCCGCCAAGCTTGAGGCGTACATCTCCGAGCTGGAGACCGCCTTCGAGACCCTTGATGTCCCTGCTGGGATCAAGGTGCGCTAGCTGCTTTCTATCTGAAGGGGGCGGCAGGCGATTGGTGGAAGCTGGTGAGGGCCGAGCATGTGGCCAATCCAGAGTTCGGCTGGGAGCAGTACACCGCCTTGCTACGAGCAAAGTACTACCCCGCCCATGTCCAGACGAAGAAGCGCTTACAGTTGGATGCGCTTAAGCAGTCGGACAAGATGACAGTGGACGAGTATTACTCAGAGTTCACTGCCTTGCTCCGTCTTCTGCCAGGTCTTGGATATTCTGACCAGATCTTGGTGGACCGCTTCTATGGCGGGCTTAGCCATCGACTCCGCTACGGCATGGGGCCGACGAGTTACACTACCTTGCAGGTAATAAGAATGATTGAGATTTGAGTAAGTAATGAGTAAGATTTAGATTATGAGAAATAAGTGTGACTAATACCTTGAAAGCAGGAGTGCTATCACGCCGCTGCTAAGGTTGAGATTACCGTCCAGCTGAGGGACGAGGAGAATGCAAAGAGGAAGAGTGCTGGTAAGAGCTCAGAAAGTCAAGGGCAAGGAGGGTACAAGAAACAAAAGTACCAGCCTCAGGCCCAGAAAAATCAGAACCCAAAGGGGAGGGAGGAAAAGGAGAAGGCTTCGGAAGAGCCATTGAAGTTGACATATGCTATTGCAGCTACACCCCTGCGCTCTAAGGCGCCAAAGGGTAAGGAAATTGATATTGAATGAGTTAAGAAATAAATTAGTAACCGTTTGAGATATGAGAATTGACAATATGAATCATCAGGATCTGAGACTGAGAAGGGAGCCGGTGGTGGCTACCAGCGACGCTTCATCTGTAGATGGTGTCACAAGGACCACCCCGGGCTCGACTGTAAGGGGAATAAGGTGGATGCAACTTGTGGGAGTCTACGGGCATCGAGCATATGAGTGTTACGAACCCTGCTAGCAAGCCTATAGGCCCGATACCAGAGGCAAGGGCAAGACGATCAGGGAGCTGGATCTGTCAGAGGAAAGTGCAGCAGCCGGCGGACAAGAACCCAAGGGTGACCCAGAAGTCGGGACCACTTTACACATAGTGGACCGGGACGATGAGCCTGAGCCCTCATCGAGGCCAGGTACCACTATAACCATTTAGAATAAAAAACTACCTGCTTACCGCATTAATGCATGCTTGGTGAATAAATGAGTTAGTAAGAATAAGATGAGATTAGAACTTAAGTAGATATAACCTACTACCACTTTTAGGAGATTCAACATTGCTAACCCAATACCATCAACACCTAACCGGAGCACACCGACATCGAAACCATAGACTTTCCAACTGAAACAATGTCAGGTTATCCGCCAGGTATGATTTTATTAAGGGATACCTGACACCCGAGCGCAAATAGCCATCATCAGGAGATGCAATCAACTAGGAATGGGACCGGAGGTTTTTACACACCGGAGTACCCAGGGGGAGCAAGGATGAAATTAAAGATGATGAGCTTGGGCAAGGATTGGAATCCGTATGCCAAGAATTACCAAACCATGAGGAGCAAGTGGAGTCTCACCACCGGGAATACCCGAAGATTCCATCCGTTATTACACAAGTCGTGGAAATCGCTCAGCAGTTGGAGGGCTGAACCGATTCCAGAATCCAAGCAGACATTGCATGTAAACTTCTACGAAAAGAAGGGAAACTGGGACTACACCAGGATAAGGACGAGAAAACGGAGCTCTCGAAAGAGGGATACCCGTAGTGTCTTGGTCCATTGGGGATGATGCGGAATTTTTTTATACGGTGAGCAGAAGCGTGCGGACCGTGCAGATAAGATAGTACTTAAGTCAGTGATGTATTAATTTTGGAGGAGAATCAAGAATGTTTTATACCATGGGATTAAGAGAATCAAGCTGAATACAGCACCATCAGCAGTAATCAATGCGACGCATATGAGACCAGGGAGATTAAACCTAACCTTTAGACAATATTAGCCGTGTAATGTTAGAATGAGAGTGAGAAATGAGATGTAAGATTGAAGCACATGTTGTAAACAGGCTGGTCATGAATAAAATAACAGTTGTTCATATAAATTGTACGACTCTTGTTATACCATCAATACTCATGAAGCTTGTGAACACAATTAGGTTATGGACTCGGTACGGAAGGTGCGCTAGCATACTTACAGAGGCACAGGCCGAGCCAGCGGGTACTATCCGCACCGGCACCTTTCCGATTAATGGGATTGAGGCATCGTTCTCTTCGATCAGGGGCTCGCATACCTTTGTCTCGGCATCATTTGCGAGAGGTTGGGGCTAGACGCTGATGAGCCGACTTCACGGGTTACTCCCGTATAAGGAGAAGGTTCGTTGCACTTTACTACCGAGGAGCCACCATCAGAATTAAGGGGGAAGACTTCCTAGTCAGTTTCATTGAGTTTCAGTAAGCAGGATTTGATGTTATCTTCGGGATGAATGGTGGAGCGGCACAAGGGACGTATCCTCTACGCCGAGCATAGATTGCTGCTCAGGAGTCCGTCTGGGGTAACCATATCATACCGCCAGAGGCCCAGAGAGCCTTCGATAAGATCATCACCGCCATGGCAATGCATAGAGAATTAAGGAGAAATGAAGAAGTATACTTGCTAGTACGGACATAGAGAGAGACCTGAGTTCGACCCAGACTTACCGGTAGTGTCGGAGTTCCCCGACTTATTTCCATGGGAACTGCCCGGCATGCCACACCCAGTCGGAGTAGATTCACCATCGAGCTGCTACCTGGTACCGGACCGATAGCCACAGGCACCATACCGTATGGCCCGGCAGAATGACTGATTAAAAGAACAATTGAAATATTTATTGATAAGGGATTCATTAGACCAAGTGTGTCACCATGGGGAGCGCCAGTCCTCTTCGTGAAGAAGAAGGATGGTAGTCTCCGCCTCTGCATCGACTAAGAGAGCTGAATGCAGTGACAGTGAAGAATAAGTACCCCTACCGCATTGACGATCGGTTCGATCAGTTGAAGGGAGCATCTGTGTTTTCCAAGATTGATCTCAGATCGGGTATCATCAGATAGCCATTAAGGAGGAGACATGAGAAGACGGCATTCCGGACATGATATGGCCACTATGAGTTCACGGTGATGCCGTTCGTTTGTCGAATGCACCGGCGAAGTTTATGGATCTGATGAACCGCTTGTTCCGGGAGCAGCTGGAAAGTCGGTTGTGGTTTTTATTGACGACATTCTGATATATTCAAAGTCTAAAGTTGAACATGAGGAACATCTGAGGAGGGTATTGGAAATACTGAGGGAGAACCAGCTATATGCTAAGTTCTCCAAGTGTGAGTTTTGGCTTGACCATGGTCTCTTTCCTAGGTCATGTCATCTCAGATGCTGGGATCGCAGTGGATCCAGCAAAGATTGATGTCGTACGTACTTGGCCAAGGCCGAGACTGTTACCGACATCCGGAGCTTTCTCGGTCTGGCAGGTTACTACAGGAGGTGTGTTAGAGATTTCAGCAAGGTCGCGAAACCGATGACCAGTCTGATGAGAAGGACGCACCATCTTGTGGACAGTTGACTGTGAGAGATCATTTCAGCGCTGGAAGGACTCACTGACCACTGCACCGTTCTGACCATTCCAGACGGTACGAGGGCTTTGAGGTTTATTGTGATGCATCCGGCAGAGAGCTGGGTTGCGTGCTCATGCAATGGCAAGGTGGTGGCATATGCCCACGCAGTTGAAGAAACATGAGGAGAACTACCCCACACATGATTTAGAGCTGGGAGCTGTAGTCTTCGCCTTTGAAGATATGGGCCACTATATATGGGGTTAGTGTCACGATCTACACCGATCACAAGAGTTTGAAATACAATTCACTCAGAGGAGTTAAATCTTCGACAGAGGAGATGGTTAGAGTTTCTGAAAAGACTATGACATTGACCTCCAATACAAAGAAGGGAAGGCCAATGTTGTAGCAGATGCCCTGAGCGTCGAGCACACTCACTCCATTCGCTAGTTTCTTTCTCCAGCTTGGTTGATGAGGTGCAAGAGGCTTAGAGGACAGATGAGTACATGAGAGAGGTCAGGCAGAAGCTGACAGATGGTACCTTTGAGAGTCAGAAATACGACTTCAGACTTCGTGTGATGTCTGATCAGACTTAAGGGCCGGTTATGCATACCACGAGGCAACACGGATCTGAAAGACCGTATACTTAGAGAATCACACTGTTCTTCGGTTCCATCCATCCGGGAGCCTCTAAAATGTATAAAGACATGAAGAGATACTTCTGGTGTCGGGGATGAAGACAGATGTTACCGAGTTCGTCTTGAGGTGTCTCACATGCCAGAAGGTGAAATTCGAAACCGACGACCGGGCGGAATGGTACAATCGATGCCAGTTCGGAGTGGAAGTTCCATGATATCTCCATGGACTTCGTAGTTGGGCTTCCACCTGCTAGGGGAGGTCTCAACATGATATGGGTGGTGGTGGATCGCCTTACCAAAGTAGCCCGATTCATACCGATGAAGGATACTTGGAAGGTGACCAAATTAGCTGAGCTATTTGAGAAAGAGATCATGAGACATCACGGCATACCAAAGACCATAGTGTCAGATAGAGATACCAGATTCCTTTCGAGGTACTGGAGAGCTACCAGAGAAGCGTTGGGTACAGAACTCAAGCTGAGTACCGCATTCCATCCTCAGACAGATGGTCAGACTGAGCGTACTATTCAGACACTCGAGGACATGCTGAGAGCATGTGCCTTAGACTTCCAGGGCAGTTGGATTGACAGATTGCATCTGATCGAGTTTTCATACAACAACAGCTATCACGCTTCGATCAATGGCACCTTTTCAAGCGTTGTACGGTAGACCATGTCGTACACCGCTCTGCTGGGATGAGTCGAGTGAGACGGTCATTATAGGACCAGAGTACTTAGAACAAGTTAAGGCTGAAGTTCAGCAAATCAGGGAGAACATGAAAGCTGCTCAAGATAGGCAGAAGTCGTATGCTGATGTTCGACGACGGGACCTGGAGTTCTAGTGGGCGACCAGGTATTTCTGCGAGTTTCACCGATGAAGGGTGTATTCAGGGTTTGGGTAGAAGGGCAAATTAAGCTCGAAATTTGTTGGTCCCTGAGAGATTACGGAGCGGGTGGGCCCGGTTGCTGCTTACAGGTTGAATCTACCTGCTGAGCTGGGTAAAGTGCATGATGTTTTTCATGTTCACAGCTAAAGAAATACATGCACCACCCCTCCCATGTGTTAGAACCTGAGAGGTTGACATTAGAACCAAATATGAGATCCGTGGAGACTCCTCAGAGAATCTGGACAGCAAGACTAGGGAACACTCGAACAAGTCAGTGCGACTGGTGAAGGTTCTCTGGTCTAACCAGGATGTCGAAGAGGCCACGGGAATTAGAGGATAAGATGAGGGCGAAGTACCCTTCTTTATTTACTGACTAGATCGTCTGTATAGGGTACACGGGCGTACCCCTTTTAAGGGGGGTAGAGCTTCCTCGCTTTTGAGTTAGGAAACGATCATGTTTGTCGTTGGTTGGTTGTTTAAGATGTGAATTTGTGTAAGTTGCTACACTTCGGTGTAAGTTTGAGTTATGTATATGCTTATGTATTGTATTTGAGATTGACCTTGAGTCTTGAGGTGGTGATGTGTGAATATAAGATGTGGTATTAAGATTAAGAGAATTGTGTACCGTGAATGGTTAAGCACTGGTGAACTTTGAGGGCAAATTTTAAGGGGGGTAGATTGAAATACCCCAAACTTAGATATGGTTTAAATGATAAACTAAGATATAGGAGGCTAAACAATGCCTTAGAAACATTAAGAAACATTTCTAAACAAAGAAAATATAAGGAAACACCAAAAGAGCAGTTTAAGCAAAAACGTGCTCTAAGCTTGGAGAGACATGGGAGAGTACCCAAATATTGTTCTAAGACCTTAGTAATATCCTAATGGTCATTTTAAATCAATTACCAAAGAAAACCAAGCTTGAAAACAAGTTAAAACACAAAATGTGCTTTAAGGAGTCTTAAAGCACGTTTTTGAAAAATTGTCTTGTAAATGAGTTTTGAATGGCTAAATGTCCATAATTACTCTTTATTTAACATGTGTACTATATAGTATCACATTTGGAAGTCTATATCAATGGGAAATCAAAAATTTCACAACAATGTGCCTTGTTTTGGTGAATAGTGAATTAATTAAGCTAGTTTATAACATAAGTCTATATAAGTGAGACATTTGGTCAACAAAGACTTAAGTACCCTCATTACAAAAAGGGGGCCGGTTTCTTAGGAGGTGAGTCACCACCTTCATGAGTTATTAAGTAATTAAGAAAGCAAATAAGACTTATAAAGCATAAAGTACTATTTACCTTTTAACATAAATATCACATTTTACTTACCTCTCTCCTCATCTCCTCATTTCTTCTTGTTTCACACGGTTTCTTCAAGCTCTCCCTTCTCCATTAATGTGAAGAACAACTCCATGCTAGCTCCATCTAGCTTTGCCCACATCTTGCTCATTTTAGCTCCAAATCCAAAACAAAATACATATTCTTCTTAGTTAGCTCAAGCTCCTTCTTCCTATCTTTTCGAAATTGCAAGAGCTTTGTTTTGGTGCCAAGTCAAACCACCATTAGAGGAGGAAACTCAAGCTTGGAGACTCCATTGGCATCTCCATTCTCTTAAGGTAAAGAAAGTGTAAGAAAATCTAGGTTTCCACCATTTTCTTCACATGTCTGAAAATTTAGTGCTCATTGGACTCCATTTTAATGCCTTGTTCTAGCTTGTTTCTACTCTTCAAAGGAGAGAGGAGGTCCTTCTTGCTTCATACCCAAGTTTGTCTTGAGAAACCAAGGTAAAACAATTACCTTAATACCTTAAAGCATATTTTTAACCTAGGGTGAGAAGGGAAGAAATAATGCCGGATGAGATTAGAAGCACGAAGAGCATCCGGCCGCTTTGGCCGGATAAGATTAAAGGCTAGTAGAGCATCCGGTCGCCCTCGCCGGATGAAACTAGGATGTAGGCAAAGCAAAACATCGCCTGACCGGCCGCTTGTGGTCGGTCAGAAGTACTAAAAGAGGGGGTAGAACTGTACTTAAGCATGTAAGATACGGGCGGGCACCGAAGG
Source organism: Limonium bicolor (assembly GCA_023374045.1). Taxonomy (NCBI): domain Eukaryota; kingdom Viridiplantae; phylum Streptophyta; class Magnoliopsida; order Caryophyllales; family Plumbaginaceae; genus Limonium; species Limonium bicolor. The sequence continues at coordinate 312,359,231 of CM041778.1, forward strand.
GGCCAGGCCCAAAAAACTATAAATAGGGGTGTACCCCCATAAAATAAGACGCGCGATATTTGGCAATAAAACTCAGATTCAACTCTAGCAGAAGCTCCCTTTCTCTCTTTACTTTCACGAAACTCTGTGTCTGAAACCAGGTAAGGTAGGATAGAAGACTAGACCGAGTCGCACATGAATAGATGTAACGCCGTGTAGGAATCGAATCCAGTCGTATTAGAATAGGGGAACTGTTTCATAGGGTTTGTGCCTTAGGGTTAATGTGTTATCTAGTACTCATTGGATTCATTGGATATTGGTTAGAACATTGGCAAGGAGATACACATTGGTGACCGAGATTGAACAAAGAAAAACCTAAGGAAGAAAGCTTTTTAAGCTTGTAAAAGAACAAGGTAAATTACTTACCTTAAGATGTCTTGTTGTTTAAGGGAATGGGATTTAGGTATATGATGAGTTTAGTGTAGAGTTTATATTGGGAAGGTGTTATAAAACCTAGGAGAAACAATGAGCTTATTTGTGAACTTGTGATTAAAGAGCAAATGAGAAGAAGAGATAGTTAAAACAATGTCAAGGTGAATTACAAGAAGCATTTTATTTCAATGGGAGCCTTGTTGAGTGTATTCGCAGGTTGAAGGCAAATATATGTGGAAATTCAGTGGTTAAGATTATTGTCATTTAAGGGCCTAAGTGCCAAGCATTTTGAGTTTAAGCAATATATGATGATGTGGTGAAGTTTTAGTGTAAATTGTGTGTTAAGGTGTTGTGATGAGAATTTGTGTGGTATTGGTTGTTTGATGGAGAAAAACCATGTGTTAGGATGTGCTATGTACTAGAGAACCCATGGCAAAAATTTAAAGGAGAACTTAAGTGTTTAAGATGTTCTAAGGGGAGTTAATGACTAAGGAGGTACTAGGATGTTCTAGAGATTGTCTTGATGAAAAAGGGTGAGAATAAGGTGTTCTAAGGACTTATAATGACTTAGGTATTACTATGAAGGATTTAGGAATCAAGAGAATGTCTTTGAGTATTTAGGACTTAGGCAAATGTTGGTAAACAACTAGGAAGGAAATAATGTGTTGATGATGGAAGTTTAAACTTGAGAAGGAACTTTAAGTAAATGCATAAAAGAGTTTTAGATGGTGAAAGATGCTTGGGAGATGATGTTACTGTGGTGGGGAAAACATTTGGCATAGTGGTTACATTAGGTATGAACCACCACCTAGAAACCTAGAGGAAAACATTATAAGTGTTAGCATTATTACAAGGAAAATGTATAAAGATTAAGGTGAATCTTGGTGAATGATTTAATGTGTTTTGAGGAGGGCTTAAGGTGTATTTGAGGTGCCCAAATGAGGTTATAACATATTAGGATATATGAGGAGAAGTTTGGAGTTGAAAGAGAATTTAGAAACAAGGTTCTGGAGCCGACCGACCTTAGGACCGGACTTGCAAGGTCGGTCGAGCTCAGTTTACACTACCGGAGAAAGTTTCTGGAATGGACCGACCTTGGGGACCGGACTTGCAAGGTCGGTCGGACCTGTATTTTGTACGGTAATAAGTCTCTGGAATCGACCGAACATAGGACCGGACTTGGCAAGTTCGGTCGAGCTTAAATTTCCCTCGGGGAAACTCTCGGGAATGGACCGACTTGGGGACCGGACTTGCAAGGCGGTCGGGGTAGAATTTTCAAACGGTCGGACCTAAAAAAAAAAAAAAAAAAAAAAGAAATTTTGAATTCTAAGAATGATAATTGGTAATGAGGTACACCTTTGGTAGGGTGGTAATGATTGGAACCCTAAGAACTTAAGAAATTAAGTTAAGATTAGGTATAAGTTTTAATGTTTAAAGTTAAGTTGTAAGCTAAGTGACAAGGGCTTGAGAGGTTATTAAATGGGAATCTTTAGAGACTAAGTGAGTTAAGTAAGGTGCAAATAACTAATGACCTAAAAATGAATGAATGTTTTAGGTTTGTGAATTGGGACCCCGAAGAAGGTTAAACAAAACAACGATCGACGGTGAACGGTACAATCCTTCTTGTGACCTGCTTGCTAACGAGGTGTCCCTCGGCTTGTGTGCTATCTGTTTATTTGCTATGACTAAAACAAGATAAAGCATGCAACCGGTTATATTTATTCTCGTTGTGTTGTGTTATCTCTACACTAACCCACGAGACTTGAGATTGTTACTAACCAAGTTTAGTACTTACTGAGTTAAGAATAAGAGTTAAGTTTGATGGTTGTTGGTTAATGCCCGTTAAGGCTTAGCTAGCATATGGTGTTTAAGATGTCTACTAACTGGAACTTGAGTGAGGAAACCCGGGACCGATCTCCGGTCATGCATGCTAAGGAAAAAGGGGGACGGTATCTGAATCAGATCCGCCCTCCGCTTAAGGACTTGTCTTCGGACTTGTAGCCTAGGGCCGGTTGCCGGCTCAGCTACGCTGGACTCCCGTCCAGAGTAGGTGGCATTAAGATGGTGCGGTGGGATCACCTAAATCCCAGGTTCGAATTAAGCTACAACCAATCCCTTCCAGGAAAGGTTTGTATACTGAGATTAAGATTAAGTTTAAGGTTATGATTAAGATAAGGTAAGGAACTGAGATTAAGAAAATGAGGACTAAGGAGGGGGTTACTAACCCACTTGTTAAGGGAACGCTTGAGTCGTTCATTGTTTGTGAACTATATATGTTCATCTGTGGTTATTGTTATTGCACTTCATATTATGCTTGTGTATGTAATCAATTTCCATGCTATCGACAATTGGTCGTCGTAGCCCCGTTAGCTTGGGGGCCATGAGAGGGTGTACCAGCATTCGTGCTGACCCCCTCGGGGGCTATTTTTACACTTGCAGGTAAGAGACCCATGAGGACGCACTACGAGAGTAGGAGCGGTTAGACTTAGGGTGGGATGTTTATTTTGAGTTCGGGTTGCGCCTGTGCACCCGACTGTTATATTAAACTGATGTAAGTTTGAGATTATGTTTAAGATACTGGTACCGGTGGTTGTTGTGTATTGTGCATGGTGATGTTTTGAGTTGGATAAGTATTTTGGATAAGTATTGTAATCGTTAAGGCCGGTATATTCTAACGATCAGACCGTGGCAAGGTCCAGGTGTTATTTATTTCCGCTGCGACGTATTCGATTAAGTGTTCAGTTTGCGATAACCACGATAGGCTTTGGATGGGGTGTTACATTTACAATAAGCCTTCGACATTTTTTAGTTTTCCTGGGGTGGTTTTTAGGGTTTGTGGTGTAGGGTAATATTTGTTTAACTCCTTCTATACTTTATAATGTTGCCACTGACTCATAGATTTTTAAGTTTTATCCTTCACTACAAACCCTTTGAATGCCTTTGACATGTTTTAGCTTTCCTAGCATGGTATGTAGGGTGTGTGGTGTACAGTCATCTTTTTTAACTCGTTCTATACTTTATAATGTTGCAACTGACTCGCCAATAAGCCTTCAACATTTTTTAGCTTTCCTAGGGTGACTGACTTGGAAGATTTATAGGGTTTATGGTTTACAACCTAAACCTTTCACTACAAATCCTAAAAAATGTCTTAGTGTAGTTTTTAGGGTGTGTGGTGGAGGATAATCTTTTTAACTCGCTCTACACCTTATAAAGTCGCCACTGACACGACAATAAGCCTTCGACATTTTTAGCTTTTCTAGGGTGATTTTTTAGGGTGTGTGATAGGGTAATATTTTTTAGCTCATTGTATATTTTATAATGTCACCACTGACTCGAGTGGTTTTTTGTGTTTGTGGTTTAGGGAATTAAAAGCCCTAAAATGCCTTTGACATTTTTTAGCTTTCGTAGTGTGGTTTTTAGGGTTTATGGTGTAGGGTATTCTTTTTTAACTCATTATTTACTTTATAATATTGCAATTAACTCATCAATAAGCCTTCAACATTTTTTAGCTTTCCTAGGGTGGTTTTTAGGATTTGTGGTGTAGGATAATCTTTTTTCAACTCGTTCTACACTTGTATCGTCACTAACTCGGTAGATTTTTAGGGTTTGTGGTTCAGAGTTTAGGGTCATTAGACCTAATCCCTCAACTACAAGCCCTAAAAAATAAGCCTTCGACATTTTAAACTTTCCTATGGTGAATTTTGGGGTTTGTGGTGTACGGTAATCTTTTTTAACTCGTTCTATACTTTAATGTTGCCATGAACTCGGCACTAAGTTTTTGACGTTTTAACTTGGTTTTTAGGGTGTGTGGTATAGAGTAATCTTTTTTCAACTCGTTTTGTACTTTATAATGTCACCACTGACTCGACAGAGTTAAAAAAATAAAACCAAATTAGGACCGCTTAGCGGCTGACCCTTAACAAAGCCATCTAATGGCTGTTGGGGCTTTGACTGCCAGCTGGTTGTGGGTGCTCTGGCTGCCCAACGGCTAGGGGCTTGTAGTCTACTGTTGGTGGCTATCTTCTATGCATGAAAAAGTGACTACATGAAGTACTTTTATGACTGCAGCTAATATTTCTCTTATTTATTTCATTTTTGTGTTTGTACTCACTTCATTTATGAAAGTAAGTATATAAAATTTCTTAATGTACATTTTTTCAACTAAGACTTTTGTATCATTCTTCTTATAGAGTGATACAAATGAAGTAGATTTAAAAGACTACAGACGACCCTAATCCTTAGACTACAACCCTAGATTATAAACTTTAATGATTTTTTAATCATTCAAAAATCAGAATAACAAAGATTCATATAGCTACACAACAAGTATTTGTTTTTTTATAATAGAAATAGTTGAAGTTTTGTTCTTCACCAACTACTATAGCAGCTGAAAATGTGCTCCCTAATTCAGCTACTACTTGTTTAACAACCAAAATAAGTCAAGCTCACCACAACAACTATGAATTCCAAATAACATGATAGGCTAATGAAATACAAGTGACAAGTTAACAAAAATACTAGTGACATGTTAATAAAGTGCAAGTGACAGGTTAACAAAGTACAAGTGATAGTTTAACGAGATACAATTGACAGGTTAACAATACAAGTGACATGTTAACAAAATACAAGTGATAGGTTAATGAAATACAAGTCACATAAAACATTTCTTTTTTTTAAATCTATCTTCTGTAATGATTTTCTTTTCTGTTTTGAGTCAATATGTGGGCAATTTTTTGCAAGGAATTATAGTCTAATGAGAAAACCATAAAAGAATAAGAATAACACAGTTGCATATAGATACACAATAGGTATCAGTTTTTATAAAAGATGTAGATGAAGTTTTGTTCTTCACCAAGATCTATGGCAGCTACTGTTATAACCCAAGATTTGGTTATATTTTATTTCGTTACTATGGTTCATTAAGTTGGTCCATTCTGAATTTAGGACACGGAAGTCCTTATTAAAGAAGATGAGGCCGATGGAGTCTTTTCCCTTCCTTATTTTATTTCTGGTGAGGTTAATCCCTTAATCATTTTATTTCCTTTTCCTCTTATTATTTCAATTCCTTCCTTCTTAATTACTCTCACTTCTAAACACGTTCTCACGATCATTTACGCTCCTCTTCTCGCTCAGTTGGAAACCCTCAACCCTTCTCTCTTCTCTCTCTTGTTCTTCAGAGTTTTTCCTCTCATGCGTTGTGTTTTTTGATCGTTCGTTCGTTGTGCTGCGTCATTGGGGATTCTGCGTTTGTTTCTTCTCCTCTATTGCAATCAGGTTTGCGAATTGTATATGGATTATACAACTCAGTTTTAGTTTTGAGGTTTTAGGTTTTGAGAACTTTCTCTTTCTGATTTTACCTCTGCAATCTGATTGTGAATCAGCGTTGGCTTCTCTGTCCCGATCGATTTCTCCTGCTGTTGGCTTCGTCTGTGATTCCGTATCAGAATCAGGTGAGGTTCTGTATTGCGTTTGTCAATGGTTGTCCAGGGTTGTGAAGTTCTGTTTTCTGAGTTGGGTTGTCTCTGCATTTGTTATTGGTTTAGTGTTTTGATATTGCGTTTCGGTCTGCGTTGGCCAAGTTCTGCTGCTTCGGACTGTGAGGTTTTCGTCTCTGCATCAGATTTGGGTTTCGTCTGCTAATTGCGAGGTAGGTGGCTTATGGATTCGGCTTGTGTTCAGCCTTGGGAGTTTCGTTCCGGTTCTGAGTTTAAATTGTTTTTGCCTTGCAATTGTGGTTGCGAATTGTCTGTTTGATGGTGTTTTAATGTTTACAACCCCCAAGGTTGTTTTCTGAAAACCTATATTTTTTGACAGTGTTTGATGCTTCTGTTCTGTGTGAAAAATCGCCTCTGTTCTCTGTATTTTTCGGCGTGTCCGAACTTCTGTCCGATCGTTGAAGTTCAGACATGCCCTTCTGCGCTTTTATTCTCTGAAGTTTTCGCTGTGTCCGAACTTCTGTCCGAGCTTTGAAGTTCAGACACAGCCTTCTGCATTCTCTGATTTTGGCTTCGACTTATGTCTGAACATCTGATGTCCGGACACAAGTTCGGACTCTACACGTTCTGATTTCCGAAGAACGTCCGAACATCCGTCCGAACGTGGATGTTCGGACACCTCTGTCTCTTCTTCTGTTTTGAAGTTTGACCTGTGTCCGAACTTCGTAGTTCGGACACATGTTCGGGCATCTGTCTGATTTCGACTTCTGAGTCTCGACTTGTGTCCGAACATTGATGTCCGGACACAAGTTCGGACATGCCTCTGTTTTGACAATAACTTGCTCGTTTGAGCTCCGTTTTGAATTCCGTTTGCGGGGTTGGATTCCCCTTCTGATTTCCAAGCCATCTATGTGCATTCTGGTGCCTTTGGTGCACATATGCTTATCTGTATTTAAGCTTCTGTTTTGGGACCTAGTTATCTCTGTGTCTGCGCCTTTGGATGGCTGGTTACGCTGTCTCGTAGCGCGCTATGTAGGATCCTTCTGTTCACGGGTGATGTTCCCCGTTCCATTCACGGGTGTTTACACCTGTTCTGTTTACGAGTGAGGTTTCCTCGTTCTGTTCACGAGCTGGTTGCTCGTTCTGTCTGTATGCTGTGATCGCTAGTGTCCCACTCTGTTTTCTGCTTCTGTCTGCTTCTACTCTGTTTAGTCCCTTGATGAAGGGACTTCTGTTTCTGATTTCTGACATGTTTATGGATTCTTTGATTCCTTCTGATTTGTCAATAATCTGTAAAATGTTTTGAGCATGCTGGTTGATGAAGTTGGTCATCTACTAGGCATAGTTGTGTGCTCATTCCCCTACTTCTAACGCTTTTGCAGATTGATTAGCGAGGATCGTCTACCCTCAGCTTCTGGAGTTTAGTTGCTTTGTTATTTTGCTTCTTTTGAGACCTTTGTATTGAATTTGGGCCTTTGGGCATATTTTGTTAGCTTCCGCTTTTGACATTTGTTTGGTGGGTTCTGTAATGACTTTTGGGGGATGTTTTAACATCTCTTTGATTATACTTTATTTAAGTATTCCGTTTGGGCCTTATTTGTTATCTGTTTAAGTTTGCTTATTAGAGCCTTGCGTCATTATGTAATAATACGCGGCGTGTAATACCCCTAACTCCTAGGCCAGTGTTTGGGGGTGTTACAGCTACAGCTGTTTAACTGTCAAAAGTCATTGTTCAAATCACTCACCGAAGAATTTAGTTCAGTGGAACAGGTAAGTAAAAAGGTTAAGTTATTATAGAATTGAAGTTTGGTGAAACACGTTTCTCTGCTCATACTGCCCAACGATGATCAATGTGTTTAAAGAAGTATTACTTTGGCAGATGTCATAGTCCTTCTGAATTCAAACAAGAATTAGGGATTACCTCGATGTCGAAATCATTGAGATCGGTGTCCGAATCGTTAGCTTCTGTAGCCTTATCTTCAAAATTGCAGAAATGAGCGATTTTGTATGAGAATGTCTATCTCTTCCTACTTGGTGTCCTCATATTCCTTGTCAGTTAACTTAAGTACGTAGCTTCCTTTACGTAGTGTCGTAGACCTTCTGAACTAATGGAATTAATGTACAAGGTGATTGAATGCAAAGAAGTTTCACCTGTTATATTTGTAAAAAGGTTTGTTGTTAGTGCTACTATTGTCAATCTTTACATTTAGTTTAGTAGAATAGACAAGTAAAAATGTTAGATTACGTTGTACGACCTTTGAACTCAAACAAGAACTACAAATTCCTTCAATGTCAAAATCACTAAGATATGTATCTAAATTGTCAACTTTCACATACTCATTTTTTAAAAGCTATAGAACCGAATAATTTTGGCCAGTGGTTAATACCGGTCAAATTGTGTTCAGTGTGCTTCAAATCCAGTCAAAATAAATTAAAACTAATAAAAATGATACAATTTAGGTCAAAACCGGTTTAAAGCGGTCAAACCCGGTCAAAAACCCTATAAAAACTCAGTTTGCCACGCGTCGATGTCTACCCTCCATAGCTGCCGTCAATGCCCGCAGTGGTGAAGCTATATGCTCCATTGTGTGGGCACGGCCCCTCCAATTAAAAAATTCAATAGAAAAATACCTATAATACAATATGTTTTACAATATGGCCCATCTAATATTTTTATATGGCCCCTCCAATTTTCATAAGTTGGCTCCATCCCTGAACGTCCCCACTAGTAGAAAAAAGATTTTAAATGACAGACTTTAAACCACGGTTTTTGTTGGAACCGTCATTTAAATATTATAAACCATGGTTTTGATATAAACCGTCATTTATATTACAAGGCTCACCAGATAAACGATGGTTCTTGTTGAAGCCGTCATTTATTGTTTGACACGTAACACATAAACCACTGTTCTTTGATGAACTGTCATTTAAAGTTTGGTGACGCATCACATATATGACGGTTCCTTGACTAATCGTCATTTTAAGTGTGGTGACGCATCACATATATGACGGTTTATAAATACCGTCGTTATTATGTGCTTTAAATGACAGTTTCCTTTAAGAACTATGGTTTAAAGTTCTTCGATATAACCAGGCTCTAATCTCTTTCTTCTTCCTCGACCGCGCTACTTATTTCTCTCTCTGGCAATTTTTCTCCGTCGTGCCACATGGAGTTTGTAACACCCCGTCCTAAGCCAATCATGGTTATCGCAAACTTAACAACTTAATCACAAGCATCGCAGCGGAATAAACTAACACCAGGACCTTGTCACGGTCTGAACAACAGAATATACCGAACTTTAAATATTTACAAACGCTTATCCAAAAGTATACATACCAACCAAAACACCCACCAACCGAGTTTCGAGTATCTCAAGTAACAACATAATCCTTCACCAGTTTAAGTATTAACAGACAGGCGCACAAGCGCAACCCGTGCTCAAAAATAAACCCAACCTAAGTCTAACCGCCCCTACTCTCAGGGTGACTCTTCATGGGACGCTTACCTGCAAAATAAAAACAGCCCCCAACGGGGGTCAGCAAAATTGCTGGTACGATTCTCTCATGGCCCCCAAGCTAATGGGGCTACGACGACTAATTGTCGATAACATGGAGATTGATTAGATACACAATCATAATAAGAAGTGCAATAAAACAATAATCCATAAGTGAACAATAACAGTCCAAACACAATGCATGGCTTAGAAGCCTCCCTTAGGCCTTAGGTAAGTGAGTTAGATTTTAACCCCTTAGGTCCACATTCCTCTTATTCTCATATTTGTCAACCGTTCTCCTATTAGACTGGTTAGCCCTTAGTTTGTTGCTTCTTTTTGTAGGGCTTGGTTAACCCTAGCCGGCAGCAGTACACTTACCAGCAATAAGCAACCTTTCTTAATTTGTTGGGGATGTAGGCTAGATCCCCCCACGCCATCCTTAATGTGCCTCCCACCTCAAACAGTAGTCCAGGTGGTCGAGTCGATTTGTTGACTCTAGGCGATGAGTCCGAGGACAAGTCTAGTTTGGAAGTCGGATCTGATTCAGATACCGACCTCCCCCAATACACATGTGCCGGTACCATTCCGGATTCCTCACTCCCACCCCAAGTTACGGTTAGCAAGAGTCTTAAAGTCAGATCTTGTTAATTAAACCCACCGGGTATTAACCAACCAGTCATAACAAGTGTATTCGCCTCATCCATTTGTTTACTTAAGCATAGTTAGCAAGTTAACTCAGGCCAGGTGTGTTAGTTGTATTTGTAAACACACAACGAATAATAAACCGGTTGCATGCTTTAGATTGTTTAGTGATAGCAAATAAGCACATAGCAAACAAGTCGAGGGACACCTCATTAGCAAGCAGGTCACGAGAAAATTGTATCGTTCACCGTCGGTGGTTGTTTGTTTAATCTCCTTCCAAGTCCCAATTCACAAGTCCTAAAACATTCATTCAGTTTTAGGTTATTAATTAGCTCAAATTAACCCAACTCAATTAACTTTCTTGAACGCCAATATATATCCATTGATATACTCTAAGCCCTTATAATTTTAACCTAAACTTTTAAGTGCATTGTTTCTAGTTATCTCTTACATTTGTTCACCCACTTAGTAGCCATTATACCCACTAAACATGTCCTAAATAACTTTATAACATCAATACCTAACAATCCCCATCATTCCCAATTAATACTCACTAAGTTCTTAAAACTTAACCTTAAACATTTAAAATCCTTTACTTAACTTAATCCTTTAAACCCTTATATACTTGCCTATCTAATCACCATTGCCCTCTTAATAGCTTACTACTAATGCCCCCTTATCATCCTTAAATTTTAATTTTTTTTTACATGTTCTGTTCTGGACCGCCCCACTAGGGAGGCCCCAGGGGCGGTCCACACCAGAGAACACCCAACCTACAGAATTCATCTGGACCTCCCCATAGGGGTGGTCCACAGCATACCCCAATTTTCAAAGTGCTTTTCTCCTCATTTTGGACTCCAATTTCACCCCAACCTTTTCCTAATCATTCCTCATGTTTTCCCACATGTTTAACATCATTTAAACACCCTAGTACCTTCTTAAACCATCCAACGACCTCCTTAAACTTTAACTCAAATTCTTACTAAATCCTTAACACTTGGAACTTAATTCTTTACTCTTCCAACTTGTGTTTTCACCTAGGACTTCCACTAACCAAAGTGTCTTTCTAATTGCAAAATGACTACTCTTTATGCATCATCACTCATACCTACTCCCTTTACTCATACTTCTTAAAGCTATATAATGTAGCACATGCTTACAAGTCATCATACCATAGTTTTCCTTCAAACTTTGCACAAGTTTTCTAACTCCTTTTATCATGGTCTTGGTGCCTTAAATTCACCATTGTAACCCTTAGTTCCTCCTAAACATCCCCTAGGTCATCCTAGTACACCAAAACTCCATAGTTTATTCATTTTCACCAAAACAACCCATAAGGTTTACTAGAACATCCTCAGTCTTAAAATCTCCTTAAAACATCTTAAACACTTAGTTTCTCACCAAATTTTGACATGGCTTCCTTGGTATATACTCACACCCAAACATTCAGTTTTTTCATCCTTAATACAACCAAGAACACACAAATCCCTCATACACACTCTTACACACAAAATTACACCCAAACTACACTCCATCATAATATAGTGCATAAACTTAAATTGCTTGGCACTTAGGCCCTTAAATGACTTGGCTCTTAGGCCCATAAATGCATTAATCTTAAACACTGAATTTCCACTATATATATAGCCTTTGACCTGCAAATACACACAACAAGGCTCCCATTGAAATATAAATGCTCTTATAAGTCACCTTTTTATTGTCTAACTATCTCATTTCCCCTTTGCTCTTGAATCACAAGTTCTCAAATATAATTATTGTTTCTCCTAGGTTATATAGCCCTTTCTTAATGTAAACTCAGAGCTAAGCTTACCAGATATCTAAATCCCATTCCCTTAAACAATAAAACACCTTAAGGTAAGCAATTTACCTTGTTCTTTTACAAGCTTCACAAACTTTCCTCCTTAGGTTTTTCCTTGAACAATATCGGTCACCAATTTATTTCTCCTTGCCAATGTTCTAATCAATCAATAACTCCAATGAGTGCTAGATAATACACTAACCTTAAGGAGCAAACCCTAGGTTAAAAATGTGTTTTAAGGTATTAAAATGGATATTTTACCTTGAAGTCCTAAGGTAGGCTTGGATATGAATCAAGAAGGACCTCCTCTAGCCCTTGGAGAATATAAAACAAGCTAGAACAAGGCATAAAAATGAAGCCCCATTAGTGGTAATTTTCGGACATGTGAAGAAGTGATGGAAACTTGATTTTTCTTGCATATTCTTTACCTTAAGAGAATGGAGAAGCTAATGGACTCCTCAAGCTTATATTTCCTCCTCTAATGGCAGTTTGCCTTGGCACCAAAATGAAGCTCTAGGAGATTTAAAAGGATAGAAAGAAAGAGCTTGAGCTAACTAAGAGAAATATGCACTTAGTTTTGATTTTGGAGTAAAGATGAGTGTTTGGCAAGCAAATGAAGGTGGAGCTAGCATGGAGTTGTCTTCTACATGAATGAAGAAGAAAGAGAGCAGGTGAAATCGGTGGAAAGATGATGAGTGTGAAATATGAATGGTTTTAGTGGTCTTTAATGCTTAATTTTTATACGCGCATCGATAATATTCCACACTTATCTTACATTTTCCTTTGGTTTGTTGTTTGTTAAGGCTTGATATCTTTTTCTATGTTAAATGCAGAGAAAAGCCAAGGAAACAGTAGATTAACTCACGAGGGAGATGATGCAACAAACGGGGGTCGAATTGGAGTCAGAACGATGAATTTAGAGGATTTTGAAGGTGTGTCCGAGCTTGTGTCCGAACATCCAAGCTCGGACGCAAGTCGAGAGTTCGAGTGTTGTGCCTGATGAAGTGTCCGAACTTCAGTCCTAACTTCGAAGTTCGGACATGGTTCGAGAATCACAATGGGGAAAAGTCGAAAGTCTGACCTACGCTGCATGTCCGAACTTGTGTTCGAACATCCAAGTTCGGACACAAGTCGAGACTTTTGGAACTGGAGCGCTCAAAACAATGTGTCTGAACATTGAAGGTCGGACCAATGTTCGGACGCGTCTAAATTCTCAACAGAAGTTCGGCGTTTTGAAGGGAAAAGAGGAAGAAATTCTATTTAAGTGACCTAATCTGAGTAAAGGAGGCATCACATTACCTATCATTAGATCACGACACTCTCACGCTGGTAGACAACGCTCTTTCCACTCATCCACACCATCAGCATCAGCTTCACCTTCATCCATATTTACCAAGCACATCATCGACATTGTGGAGGAGCATTGACAGAAGGGAGTCAGACCATCATCTTCAACCTTGCGCTGGCAGTCTCTGAGTCTGGATAATCGCTCAATTCGAGGGTTTTTCTTCCCTTAGGTGAATTCTCTTTTGATTGTATTTATCTGCTTCTTTGTAATGTCTGGCTAGTAGGGATTAACTCTGGGGTAGGGTTGTTCACAATGGATACAATTTAGTTAGGATTTCTGCAATTTGATTATGGGATTGTAATGGATTGTTTCTAGGTTAATGATTATCATTCATCTTCTCTATTAAATTTGCGCATTTATAGAGTCGTTTTGCGAATCCTGTTAGGAACAGACAAGGTGACTAATAGGAAGTTCGAATTAACCAGGAGATTTGGGGAAAGATTAGTCTGATAGGTAAATTTTCCTGCAAAAGCTAATAATTCTTCGCACGTATTCCGCATATATGTGTTTTGTCAGCTTCTAGATTAGAGTTGACATGTTCTGATAGGTGAGCTCTTCAATGAACTAGGATTTAGCATTGAAGAGAGTAGAAAGAATTGGCCAATCCGAATCTCGTAAGAAAATTGTAGAAATTGTTAACTGCATCCAGCAAAGAACAACCCAAACCCGGAGTTCCATTCATTTTACCAACCTTAACATTTACTTTCATTGATCGTTTATTTAAACTTTGATTTGCATTTTCTCAATTCAGCTACAAAAACAATTCACAACCCCCCAAGATTTCCAGTTTTCTTAGGACTTAGGCTTATTTATTCAAGTCCCGTGGTTCGATACCTGGTTGCTTAACTTTCTACTCTATAGTGACCAGGACTTTTGCAACCCGACAGGCTTTTCGTTTCATTAATTTCTAGGTTTATCAATTTAGTTTTAGTAGAACATTTTCCCTGTTTGCAAAAGAAGAAAGAATGAAGAAAGGAGGAGAGAGGTAAGTTTAAGAAGATATTTGTTCCTTAAAAAGCAAATAGTAACTTTTCTACTTTTCCCTCTTATTTTACAAACTAGCTTTCTCATGTGGTGACTCATCCCCTTAGAAAACCGGCCCTCTTATTTAATTAAGGCTAGTCATGGTCTTGTTTGACCATTTAATTAAACTTAGTTGACTAAAGACTAAACTAGGCACTATTTAGTTACTATTCACAAATTAGTGCACATATTTGTGAAATTTTGATTTCCCATTGATTTAGACTTCCTAATGTGATACTAAGTAGTACACAAGTTGATTAAGGAGTAATCATGGGCATTTAGCCACATAAAACCCCTTTCTAAGACAATTTTCAAAAATGTGCTTTAAGAGTCCTTAAAGCACAATTTGTGTTTTAACTTGTTTTTGAGCTTGGTTTTCTTTGGTAATTGATTTAACATGACCATTAGGATTTTACTAAGGTCTAAGAATGATATTTGGGTGGTAACCCAAGTTACTCCAAGCTTAGAGCACATTTTTGCCTAAATTGCTCTTATGGTGTTTCCTTGTGTTTCCTTCGATTTAAATTGTTTCCTAATGTTTATAAGGAATTATTTAGCCTTCTTATATCTTAGTTTATCATCTAAACACCATATCTAGGTTTGAGGTATTTCAGAGTTCTTCGTCCTTCCCCCGTCATTGCCGTTGTGCTCCCTATCGCCGGTCATCTACCTTCGCCCCGCCACCCGCTACTACTTCTCTAGTGAAGTCGACATCATGCATAGCTTCAATCTTCGCGAGCCAGTGAAGTCGACCGGCTACCTCTTCCTGAAGCCGTCGAAGCCAGTGAAGCCGTCGAAGCCAGTAGCCATCGTCCACCACCCACCTCGTCCGCCGCCTAAAACCTCCGCCTGAATCCATGCCTGATAATACCCAAAATCCTCATTGGTGCTTCTTGATTTTTTCTGGTTGTATATACTAGCAATCTGTGTAATTTGGATTGTGTTGGTTTGTTTAAACTCTACATCTATGTCATTCTGTATTGTAGCCTACTTATAAAAAAATACTTGTAATTTGAAAAAATATTGTGGTATATCTGTATATATGTTTTGATTTTCTGTATGTAACATGGTTTATTTTACTTCCTAAATTGTACATCCCTAATGAAATACAGATGTATTCAATTTTATTGATGAATTAGAGGAGATAAACTTATCTAATATAGATTTACAAACTTGCTTTCTCTAATGAAGTATGTGGTTGTGGTTTCTTTTCGTGCTAAATCGTATTTACAACTAACAATTGTTTTATAAAATTAACTTCTATAATGAAGGATGGTTAGTATTCTATAATTGTTCTATTCATGTTGTACTGCATTTGTCAACAAGACAACAACTGACAAGGTCTCTTGACCACTTCAAGCTGATCCTTAAATTTTGTAATAATTTCCAAGCATGATACTTTGTTAGGTCTCCGAAGAACCTTTCTTCTGAAATTTAAATGCATCATTGTTTCATCATACTCTCTATTGTAGTCGTTATCATCTTAATTTCCAACTTGAAAATCTTAATAGAAGATACCACTTCAGTGAAGGATATCAGTACATTAGTTATTATATCAGTCGCTTATTTTGTTTACTATATCGTTGTTGATGATGAATGGGAATGGGGTTGTTGATATTGTTAATATTTTTGTTTTTGCTAGGTGGGTTTTGATGTTGTTTTAGCTCAGTCGTGCGTTTGTAACTTCTCCTCCAGTTCCCCGTCATCGAGTCTCCAACCCCGTCATTGATCCGTCTCTAGCCCCGTTGCTGCCTTTCCTCCACCGCAACCGCCAGCCAGCCATGCCCACTGCCTATAAAATCCGGCCAGGTCAGAATTTTACCGCTTTTTATTGTTAGCTTAGATATGCTAGCATTAGATGCAAAAATTATTCAGTTGTTAGTTTTGGAATAGTTTTGAACTGAATATGAATGGTTCAGATTTTTCATCAATGATGTATAAATATAGTTACGATAACAATTATCAACAATATTAATCAAAAATATAAATATTTATGATAACACTTTTAATCAACAAACAAGCACAATACTAAACCACAAACAAATGTAGCAAAACTCAACCACTAGATTACTTGTCGATGGTGTAAGGATGAATTGTTTTTTGCTTCATTAGCTGAAGCTGTTAGTAGCTGATACTGTTTACTTACAACCTACCCTTTTTTTACTAGTTTCTTCATTTTATGTTTTAAACATTTATGAAAACCATTTGAAGATATAATATAGGAAATAATAATGACATAACTCGTTATTAATACTTGTGGTTGTCATATTAGTGAGAATCGTGGTATGTTTGATTTGATTCCAAGAAAGAGCATATATAATCGTGGTATTGTTCTCGAACTTATCTTCTTCATCCTACTCACATTTTCAAAAGGTTATTATGCTAATTATAAATTTAAAATTTGTGACATATCATAATATCTAAAGGCTATTATGCTAATTATAAATTTGATAGTTTATTAAAAGATTTAATTTTTTTTGTAGTTAAAAACTCACGGTATTTTTGCAATATTATGTACGTGTTTATCTTCTACAATCAGGGTAATTAGAAATTAGGAATTTGCAATACTTATGACAATTTTTACAGTTTATTATGCTAATTAGTAATTTGATTAAAGGAGTTAACTTTTCCATAGTGTGGTGAAAAGTGAGATTAATTTGAAATGTGGCGGTTGTTTATGTTCATTGATATATATACATTCAATATATGCATACTTGTTTGTCTAATGATGCCTAATTTGTGAGGTTTGCTGAGAATTAATGGTGCTGCTATTGTGTTTGTTTTTGCCAAAAAAAGTGTGGAGTATCTAAAAATAGGCAATGGTCATGCCAATTTTTTTTCCAGAATTTAACCTTATTCTAATTTCATTGAATAGGTGGTACTACGGTTGAACAATCCCTCTTCCATCCCATTTGTGAGTTGGTCATCACTACTCACTAGGTTAGTTTTTTTCTAAATGTTTCAACAACATGCATGGTTTGTTCAAAATATATTCGTTTGTTTATTTGTTCAATTATTCATGTTATTTTCAAATTAAAACCTTATATTCTAATTGCATTGAATATGTGTCACTACACACGGTCAGATTGTCTACTTGTCGCACTATCTGCTGCTGCCCCATCAACCTCTGCCACCGGTTTGCCTGATCAGAACCCACGGTAATAGCACTTGCATTTCTTATTATAATTTTAGAAACAAATACTTATATGTATATGTACATATATATAATATTGTCACAAATAAATGTTATACCAATTCTATTTGTATTCCGTAGTCATTAGAATATATATTGCATAGTGTGGTGAAATGTGAGATTAATTTGAAATGGGGTGGTTGTTTTTGTTCATTGATCATATATATATACATATATTTAATATATGCATACTTGTCTGCCTGATGATGCCTAATTTGTGTGGTTTGCTGAGAATTAATGGTGCAGCTATTGTGTTTGTTTTTGTCTAAAAAAGTGTGCATTGGTCTCTGCTCCTACACCGACCCCTGCTACTGCTGCATTGGTCTCTACTCCTTCGTAAACCCCTTCTGCACCTTCTTCTTCTTCTACAAAAGACACATTCCCTTATGAAAACCTTCAGGTTTGTTCTTTTTTTTTCCACCGTAGTTATTTTAACATTACTTTTAAAACAATATAATTTTTATTAGCTGGCTTAATGTTGTGGGTTGATGTAGGTGGCTAAATCATACCAGCTGTTTCAAGTGTTGGATGGTGGGACTGTGCATGTTGCATACAGTCAGGTTTTACCGACCGGACCGAATGCTATAGTACATTTCAAGCTCATCCCACCTCTCCACGCTCGTGTATCGGTAGACGCCATTGTGCATGGTCATGAGGAATCTCCGCTTCCATTGGAGTGGAATCAGTGAGTAAACTAATTGACATAAAATCTTTAGTTGTTCCATGGCCATATTCTCTCATTGATGTCGGTGGCGAGGTAAACTATTTACATGCTTAATGTTTATTTTTTAACTTGATTGTTGACTTGTATGTTTATTATTTAAATTTTGTATACTATTAGTGAAATACCCCTAACCTTTAAAATATAATTAAATGATCTATTAATGATCTAAAATTATTAATAAACATCTAATTACTATTGGGGAACAATCTAAAAGATCTCAACAAGGCAAAACACGCCTTAAGATCGGTAAAGCCAAAAATGTGCTTTAAGACACCATAAAGATTGTATGACCTCAAATAGGATCCAAAGAGGATTCCTAAGTATTATGATGAAGCAAGGAACACAATAAAACCGTTCTCAAGGAGAACTAAGCTCAGGAACACCCTGTGACACAAAAATGTGCGCTAAAACTCCTTAAAGCACGTTTTTGTGAGATTGCCTTTTAAATTGATTTTTAATGGGCTTAAAAATTATAATTATCCTTAAATATGATATTTTATCATATTGTATCATATTAGGAATTTAATTCCAGAAATTTACGAATTTTTATAAATTAATATTAAAATATTAATAAAACCCTAAAGTGGGGCCCGCATGAGTCAATATTGACCAAGTATGGTCAATGGTCAATTAAATGACCCATTTAACCCCTTGGAAATCGGCTGGCAAGAGGGAGGAGACAGCCTACAATCATTATGGGACAAACTATACCTAATACCAATTACTTTTGAAAATTAAGTTACTTTTTTTCAATTATTTCAAAGTTACCCATTCCTTCCTTCCTCCTTCCTTCCTTGTCCGATCCCTTCATTCCAGCCGAGCTCTCCCTTCCTCTCAAGCTCTCAAGCTTGCTCTTGAACATGGAAGGCAAACCTAGCTCTTAAGTCCTTAAGGTAAGTGTTTTAATGTCATTTTTAGCCCTTTTTCTTCATCTCTTCACTAAACACCTAAATTTCGTGGCTCATCAATTCCTATGGCTTATTCTCAGTGTTATAAGGTTAGAACAAGAGCTAACTCGGTTGAGACCAGTAGAGGGACCAAGGTTGTTCAAATCTACATTTTAAGGTAAAATGTGCTTTAAGCTCATAACTTTTGATTTCCTTCGAGTTTGGCTGTGAAACTTTGGCCATAGCCTCATCTTCTTCTCCTTTTCATGTGGAATCTGTTGGTTAGCCATTTGGAGCAAGGGTGGCCGAGATCCAAGAGAAATACTCTCTTTTAAGGCATTTTTCCAAGGTAAAACCTAACAACAAGGTAGTATTTCGAGATCTAACTATTTCCTATGTCAATATGGTGGATCTAACACCTTTTGGTGTGTTTGGTTTCAGGTCGAAAATACCTAGAACTTCCCTTGCATTTTTAAGGTAATTTTGCCTTAAATCTTACATTAATTATCCCTTATGGTTAAGCTCAAGCTTGGAGGGTAACCATATCTTGTTTTTGTGTATTAAACATGTCTAAATCAAGTGGTGATTTTTCCTACAAGTGGCCGAGAGCATACAAGGCTTAATCAAGGTATAAACACCTTAAACTTATGGTTTTTGTAATTTTAAAGACATATATATATATGGCCGAGAGTGAATATATATATAGGTCATATTGACCTAAAAATGGAAAAAAATGGCTAAGATAAATTAAGCTAGCCATTTAAGGGATTTAATTAACATGATGGTCAAATTATGACATTATGTGGAAAAATAATTAAACCTAAGTGAGGCCGAATATATATGCTATATTTTGAGACATTTATTGTGTAATTTATTTTGCAAGTTCAAGGTTGTAATAAGGCCATGTCATTAGGCCATTTTATTTTAAGTTTATAAGCTTATTTAGTTTTATTTATGCTTATAATTAAAATTGGGGCCAATTCGTAATTACTAGGAATTTAGAAAGCCGTGGGCTTAATTTAGAGCAATTTAGGCTTTTTAAATAAATTTAATAAAAATTATAACATTTTATAAAGTTTTGGGTCAAAACTGTAAAAATAGAAAAGTATGGGGTATTGTTGGTAATTACCGAAAGTTTGAGTCCCAATTGGTATTAGAAGTCAAAGTTGACTATATAGGAGACTTTGACCAACTTTGGAGAATTTTAGAAATTAAAATACTACCTTATAATAAGATACTTTTAAATTGTAAAAGATTTATAAGACTTGGGGTGGTATTGTGATTTCCGAAAACTTGGGGTACTAAAAGGGAGTTTAGTACAAACCTTAGGTTATTAGGAATTTTTAGGAATTGATTTGGTTAAATTTGGAGTTAATATGAATTAAATAAGTATAATATAGGTATTCATAATATTTTACAAATGGGTAACATATGTGGTAAAATCGAGATTTAGAGAAGTATAAGGTTAGGATTAAGGTTTATAACCTTTTGGTATAGTTTGGTGATTTTTGGAATTATATACAAGGTTTTATAAGGACATATGTATAATATATGAATTTTAATGGAATTAAAACTATATTTATAAAGAGGGAAATTGGTGAATATAGAAAGTTAAGTGGTGGAAAAATAATTTAAATAGACCATGGGTCTGTTCGGTTATTTTGAGAAAATATAACCATGGGTTATAGTATATTAAGGAATAAGGATTATAATATAAGGTATATACTATAAGTGTAACAAATGATATAATTTGGGTTGAGTTGTAGATTATGGAAGTTTTGGTGGGAATTAATTAATACCGAGAGTTTTAAGGGCTGTTTGGTATTTATAAACATATATAACTATAAGTTTAATTGTTTTAATGACATAGTTGTCAAATATATGTTATAACTATAATATAACATGGTATAAATTATGTGGAGGATTTTGTAAATAATTAAGGAACATAGGTGCTGTTCGGAATATTAATATTTTTGAATGAACTTTATAATATGGTTTTGATGTTATAAGAATTATAACATTTGTAATATAAGAGGTATTCATTAAAAGAATGAATATATATATAAGAATTGCCATATAAGAAATAGTTCCATGAATACATACACATAAATAAATATGTGTTGTGGAGGAAAATATAATATGGTTTAATGACCATATATTTTCATAATTAAAATGACGTATGATAAAGGGAAAAGAATTACAAACATTGGATATGGAATGTTAGGACTGTACATGTGATAATAAGGATTGATAATGCAAAGTATTGTTTACCACATTGAATTTGGAAAAGAAAAAAAAGAGAAACAAACCTTAGAAAAATAAATACTAAGGTGAAATGTATATGGTGTATGACAAGAATCATACATGCAATATAGAAACAAACTATATGATGTACAACATACATTAGGTTCATGCGATAACAAAAGCTCAACTATAAAGTATATTAATATACGAGACAAGACTAACGCTTGTAATATAACACTTTTCCAATCTCGAGTTAAACCTAAAACCCGACAAACATTGACGGTTAATAACGGGGTTAACCGGGAGGTATTAGTGACGGTACGGGGTACCGTAGAATTTTGTGTTGTTAAACAGTATGCTAATCAGTAGCATTATGTATTGTATAGACTGTTAGAGACGACGCACGGAGCATAGGATCTTGCTGATTCATACTCCACCGTAATACTCTCAGGGTGAACGGTAATGTTATTTATTGGCTTGATTGTCTCTGAGGATTTCCTCAGTTCAGACATTGTGTGAAAATCTGTGATAAGATTGAATGGCTGCTTGTGTGAATTAATATGACTGAGTTGTGTATTAATGCTGCCTTATTATTACTGTTGTGCGATAACTGTAACACCCCCAAACACTGGCCTAGGAGTTAGGGGTATTACACGCCGCGTATTATTACATAATAACGCAAGGCTCTAATAAACGAACTTAAACAGATAGTCAAACAAGGCCCAAACGGAATACTTAAATAAAGTATAAAACAAGAGATGTTAAAACATCCCCAAAAATCATTACAGAACCCACCAAACTAATATCAGAAGCGGAAACTAACAAAGAGGCCCAAAGGCTCAAATTCAATACAAGGTCTCAAAAGAAGCTAAAACAAAGCAGCTAACTCCAGAAGCTGAGGGGAGACGATCCTCGCTAATCAATCTGCAAAAGCGTTAGAAGTAGGGGAATGAGCACACAACTATGCCCAGTAGATGACAAACTTCATCAACCAGCATGCTCAAAACATTTAAGAATGTTATCAAAACAGAAGGAGTCAAGAGAATCCATAAACATATCAGAAATCAGAAACAGAAGTCCAATCATTAAGGACTAAACAGAGCAGAAGTAGACGAAGCAGAAAACAGAGTGGGACACTAGCTGATCACAGTATACAGACAGAACAAGCAACTAGCTCGTGAACAGAACGAGGAAACCTCACTCGTAAACAGAACAGGTTAAACACCCGTGAACAGAACGGGGAACGTCACCCGTGAACGAAGGATCCTACATAGCGCGCTACGAGACAGCGTAACCAGCCATCCAAAGGCTCAGACACAGAGATAACTAGGTCCCAAAACAGAAGCTTAAATACAGATAAGCATATGTGCACCAAAGGCACCAGAAAGCCCATAGATAGCTTGGAAATCAGAAGGGAATCCAACCCCGCAACAGAAGTCAAACGGAGCTCAACGAGCAAGTTATGGTCAAAACAGTAGCCTGTCCGAACTTGTGTCCGGACATCAATGTTCGGACACAAGTCGAGACTCAAAGGCAAAACCAGACAGATGTCCGAACTTGTGTCCGGACTTCCAAAGTTCGGACACAAGTCGACCTTAAAACAGATGGAGAGTCAGTGTCCGAACATCCAAGTTCGGACGGATGTTCGACGTTCTTCGGAAAACAGACGAGAGTCCGAACTTGTGTCCGAACATTAAAGCTCGGACGGAAGTTCGGACACAGCGAAGATTTTCAAAAGATTAAGCGCAGAAGGGCATGTCCGAACTTCAAAGCTCGGACGGAAGTTCGGACATGCCGAAAACCTCAGAAATCAGAAGCGAATTTAGCACGAACAAAAGCACCAAACTTACTCAAATCAACACACAATTTACAAAACAACCTTGGGGGTTTAATCCATTGAAATGGCATTAAACAGACAAAATCACACACCAACACAAGATCAAAACATTGAACTAACTGATAGAATCCAAACTCCCCAAGGCTGAACACACGGATCGAATCCGAAAGCCACCTACCTCAATTACAACAGAGATTCTCTTCGAATCTGATCAACGATCGCTCCAACGCAGACACCGCAGAACGCAGACCCATAAATGCAATCAGACAGCCACTGAAAACTCACAACGACGCAGAGAACAACACCACAATCAGAAACTGTCCACAACCCAAAATCTGAAACGAAAACGGAATCAAAACCCTCACCTGAATCTGTCTACAGATTACAGAGCAGTCCACAGCAGATGAACCCGATGAAGGAGTCGAGAAGAATCGCTGCACAATCAGATTGTCGAGGAAATCAGAACGGGGAAAAATACCGGAACCAGCGGATTAAAGAAAGAGGAAACTGTCACGCCTACCTCGAACGGACCAGCAATTCGCAACGGCGGAGAAACCCACAGTAGAACTTGGATTGCAAAACAACACTTGCAAGGCTGAGCGCTTGATTGAGCGTATCTTGAGAGAGAGAAAGAGAGCAAGGGAGGAGGAGCGTACTGACGAGATTCAAAACTGACAGAGTGAGGGGGAGTCGTGAGAACGTGATTAGAAGAGAGGGTAATAAATGAGGGAAATAAATAAATTAATGGAAGGGAAATATTGTGAGATTAATCTCACCAGAAAATAAAACGGATGGGGGAAAAAGACCTCCTCGTCCCCGGCTTCTTTAATAAAGACTTCGTGTCCTAAATTCAGAATAGACCATCTTAATGAACCATAGTAACGAAATAAAATTATAACCAAATCTTGGGTTATAACATCACCTCCCCCTTAAAAGAATTTCGTCCTCGAAATTAAAACATACCTACTGCTCGAAAAGGGCGGGAAACTTAGAACGCACATCACTTTCGACCTCCCAGGTCGCCTCTTCCTCTGACTGACCCGACCACTGCACCTTCACCAAGGGCATGGTCTTACTCCTGAGCTTACGAACATCGGCTAGAATCCTCGAAGGAACTGCCTCAAACGTGAAGTCCTCCCTCAACTGAAGCGGACTGAAGTCGATCACATGAGATGGGTCCGGAATGTACTTCCTCAGCATCGAAACATGGAAAACACTGTGCACTGCTGCTAAAGACGGAGGCAGAGCCAAACGATAGGCAACCGGTCCGATCCTCTCTAGGATCTCAAAAGGACCCACAAAACGAGGGCTAAGCTTGCCTCTCTTCCCAAAACGAACGACTCCTCGCACAGGAGAAACCTTCAGATACACATGTCGCCCACCTCAAACTCTAGAGGTCGTCTCCTCTGATCGGCGTAACTCTTCTGACGACTCTGAGCCACAAGCAGACGCTCTCTGATAGACTGAATCTTGCCCACAGCATCCTGAACCAAGTCTGGACCAATCACAGCTCTCTCCTTCAGATCATCCCAACAGATGGGTGATCTGCACCTCCTGCCATACAAGGCCTCAAAGGGAGCCATCCCGATACTGGTCTGAAAGCTGTTATTGTACGCGAACTCTATCAGTGCCACGTGCTGATCCCAGCTGCCCCCAAAGTCGAGCACACATGCCCTGAGCATGTCCTCTAGGACCTGATTCGTCCTCTCTGTCTGCCCGTCTGACTGAGGATGGTAAGCTGAACTGAAAGACAACTTCGTCCCCAAAGCCTGATGCAAACTCTGCCAGAACCTGGACACAAACCTCGGATCTCTGTCAGACACAATCGAAGCCGGAACCCCATGCAGACGTACTATCTCATCAATGTACAACTGGGCTAAACGGTGCAAACTGAAAGTCTTCCTGACAGGCAAGAAGTGAGCGCTCTTCGTGAGCCGGTCCACAATGACCCAAACTGCATCGAAACCCCTCGGAGTCTTAGGCAGTCCCATGACAAATCCATACCGACGCTCTCCCACTTCCACTCCGGAACGGGAAGAGGCTGAAGCAAACCAGCTGGTCTCTGATGCTCGGCCTTGACCTGCTGACAGGTCCTACATCTGGATACAAAGTCGGAGATGTCCCTCTTCATATTGCTCCACCAGAAAGTCTCCGCAGATCCCGGTACATCTTCACCCTCCTGGGTGTACCGAGTAAGGAGCTCCATGGCCTCCTGCATGATCTCACGCCTCAACGCATCGTCTGCCGGCACACAAACACGGCCTCTGAACCTCAGGCAGCCATCCTCTGAAACCCGAACTCGGACTCCTGACCAGCAGACAAACTCTCTCTGATCTTACACAGACTGACATCAAGCTCCTGACTGGCCTTGATCCGGTCGATCAAGGTAGGCTGAACCTGCAGTGCTGCTAACATCCCAGACCTCTCTGGACGGACAACCCAGATACCCATGCGCTGCAACTCCTGAGCAGACCTCTCCACACCGGACAAGCACAAACAGTCCCAGACGGACCCCTCCTACTGAGCGCATCAGCAACCACATTCGCCCTACCCGGATGGTAGAGGATCTCTAAATCATAATCGTGCAACAACTCCAGCCATCTCCTCTGCCTCAAGTTCAACTCCTTCTGAGTGAACAGATACTTGAGGCTCTTATGGTCCGTATACACCTTGCACGCTGCCCCATACAAGTAGTGCCTCCAAATCTTCAACGCAAAGACCACCGCAGCCAGCTCCAGATCGTGGGTCGGATAGTTCTTCTCATATGGCTTAAGCTGACGAGAGCCATATGCAACTACCTTCCCCTGCTGCATCAGAACACATCCAAGTCCCCTATGGGACGCATCACAGAAAACCTCAAGACCCTCGGTCCCCTCCGGAAGAGTCAAGATCGGCGCAGTAGTCAACCTCTTCTTCAGCTCCAGAAAACACTGCTCACAGGCATCGCTCCACTCGAACTTCACATCCTTCTGCAGCAGACGAGTCAACGGAATCACCAACTTGGAGAAGCCCTCCACAAACTTACGATAGTAGCCCGCTAGTCCAAGGAAGCTACGAATATCTCCGACATTAGTAGGCCTGGCCCACTCAGTAATAGCTCGAATCTTCTCCGGGTCCACGGAGATACCATCCTTGGAGACCACATGTCCCAAGAATACCACCTGATCTAGCCAGAACTCGCACTTCTTCAGCTTCGCATACAACTCGTTCTCCCTCAGAGTCTGGAGAACGGTCCTCAAATGCTCCTCGTGCTCCTCAGCACTCTTGGAATACACCAAGATGTCATCGATGAAAACTACAACGAACTGGTCCAAAAACGGCTTGAAGACTCTGTTCATCATATCCATAAATACTGACGGCGCATTCGTCAACCCGAATGGCATCACTAGGAACTCGTAGTGTCCATAACGAGTCCTGAAAGCGGACTTAGGCACGTCGTCTGCCTTAATCCTCAGCTGATGATATCCCGACCTCAGATCGATCTTCGAAAACACCTTAGCTCCTGCTAACTGGTCGAACAAGTCGTCTATGCGCGGGAGAGGATACCTATTCTTAATGGTAACCTTGTTGAGCTCCCTGTAGTCAATGCACAACCGCATACTACCGTCCTTCTTCTTTACAAATAGCACTGGCGCTCCCCAAGGCGACACACTCGGGCGAATGAAGCCCTTATCCAGCAGCTCCTGCAACTGGACCTTCAACTCCTTGAGCTCAGCAGGCGCCATCCGGTATGGGGCCTTCGAAATGCGGCTGAGTCTCAGGTGCGAGCTCGATCGAGAACTCCACCTCTCTGACAGGGGGAAGCCCAGGTACATCATCCTGGAACACATCGGGGAAGTCTCTGACCACTGGAATCTCCTCCAACTTCGCATCCTTGCGAACCTCAGGGATGTAGCACAGATATCCCTGGCATCCCTTCCTCAGAAAACGGAACGCCTGCATAGCAGATATGACTGGCGGCGAGCACGGGAGTCCATTCCCTGCTACAACTAGACGGGGCTGACCCGGCTCCTCAAAAGTGACTCTCGAAGCAGCACAATCAATATGGGCATGGTGCGCAGCAAGCCAATCCATGCCCAGAATCACATCAAAAGAAGTCATCTCCATCGGGATGAGGTTAGCACACAGAGTCCTATCTCTGACTAACACAGGACTATCTTTGCAAACAGAATTCAACAGCATAGAAGAGTCCCTAACTAATGGACTATGCACACATAACTCAACACCCAGAGGCACAACAGGCAAACCGAGCTCACCCACTAACTCAGCAGAAATAAAAGAGTGGGTGGCTCCAGAGTCAAACAAACAGAAAACAGAACGAGATGACAGCTGGAGAATACCTGTGACAACTCTGTCAGTCGATCGGTCTCTCTCTCCAGCCATCGCGTACACTCTGGCCTGGCCCTGGGGCTTCTTCTGCTCAGCCCGGTCTCGATCCCTAGACCCAGATGTAGATCCTCCAGCTCCACCTCCAGAGCTACCTCTGCTCCTCTCAGCCTGAGGGCAATCAGCAATCCTATGCCCATGGATCCACACTTGAAGCAGGCTCCAGACTTCCTGTAGCAGTCCTGGCCTCTATGAAACTTGCCACAGACCTGGCACTTCGGAGCGGGAGCTGATGAAGACGAACCACCTCTGTCTCGCGAACGGTCCCCAGAGCGGTCTCCAGTAGACTGCTTCTTCTGAGAAGCAGACTGATCCCTCCTATCACTGTCATCGGACCTCTGCTTCCTCTTCTGGTCCTTCCCTCCAGACTGGCGACCTCTCAAGTCGGCCTCTACCAGCAGGGCGACATCAGCAACGTCCCTGAAGGTCTTGTGACGCAGCGGCGTCACAGCAGATCGGATGTCCGGCCTCAGGCCACTCTCAAACTTCCTGGCCTTCCTATGCTCGTCAGGCTCAGGTGCAAACTTAGACAGGCTGATAAACTTGCGGACGTACTCCTCCACATCATATCCCGACCCTGGCGTAGCCGTTATACTCCAGGATGCGCTGATCCTTGTAGACGTCGGGGTAGAACTGTTTGTTGAACTCCCCAGTGAACTGCTTCCCACGTCCAAGGCTGTGGGAACTTCCCCATCACTGACCTCCACCACTCCTTGGCTTCGGCCTTGAACAGAAAGGTGGCGAAGTCGACCTTCTGCTCCTCCTCAGAGCCCATCACCCGAAGTAAATCCTCCACTTCTGACAACCAGTGGCTGGCCTCCTGGGGATCTCCTGCCCCATCGAACGATGGCGGCTTCAGCTTCATGAACTCCTGAAGCGCCTTCACATTCCTCCCTCCAGCATCTGCCCCAGCCGGGCCTGCTCCGCCAGTTGGTCCTCCTCCAGCTGGACCGCCCCCTGCAGCCATGGTCTGCATGAGCTGCGTCATGAATTGCTGAACAGCATCAGCAACATTCCCTGGAGGGTTATTCGCTCTCCTTGGCGGCATTCTGAAAGTCCAACAGCAAGCAGTTAAACTCAGACACTAGCACTGACATTTCTGACTGACTGGCTAACTTAAAATCCCAGCAGATTAGAACTTGGCTCTGATACCACTAAATGTAACACCCCCAAACACTGGCCTAGGAGTTAAGGGTATTACACGCCGCGTATTATTACATAATAACGCAAGGCTCTAATAAACGAACTTAAACAGATAGTCAAACAAGGCCCAAACGGAATACTTAAATAAAGTATAAAACAAGAGATGTTAAAACATCCCCAAAAATCATTACAGAACCCACCAAACTAATATCAGAAGCGGAAACTAACAAAGAGGCCCAAAGGCTCAAATTCAATACAAGGTCTCAAAAGAAGCTAAAACAAAGCAGCTAAACTCCAGAAGCTGAGGGGAGACGATCCTCGCTAATCAATCTGCAAAAGCGTTAGAAGTAGGGGAATGAGCACACAACTATGCCCAGTAGATGACAAACTTCATCAACCAGCATGCTCAAAACATTTAAGAATGTTATCAAAACAGAAGGAGTCAAGAGAATCCATAAACATATCAGAAATCAGAAACAGAAGTCCAATCATTAAGGGACTAAACAGAGCAGAAGTAGACAGAAGCAGAAAACAGAGTGGGACACTAGCTGATCACAGTATACAGACAGAACAAGCAACTAGCTCGTGAACAGAACGAGGAAACCTCACTCGTAAACAGAACAGGTGTAAACACCCGTGAACAGAACGGGGAACGTCACCCGTGAACAGAAGGATCCTACATAGCGCGCTACGAGACAGCGTAACCAGCCATCCAAAGGCTCAGACACAGAGATAACTAGGTCCCAAAACAGAAGCTTAAATACAGATAAGCATATGTGCACCAAAGGCACCAGAAAGCCCATAGATAGCTTGGAAATCAGAAGGGGAATCCAACCCCGCAAACAGAAGTCAAAACGGAGCTCAAACGAGCAAGTTATGGTCAAAACAGTAGCCTGTCCGAACTTGTGTCCGGACATCAATGTTCGGACACAAGTCGAGACTCAGAAGGCAAAACCAGACAGATGTCCGAACTTGTGTCCGGACTTCAAAGTTCGGACACAAGTCGAACCTTAAAACAGATGGAGAGTCAGAGGTGTCTGAACATCCAAGTTCGGACGGATGTTCGGACGTTCTTCGGAAAACAGGACGTGGAGAGTCCGAACTTGTGTCCGGACATCCAATGTTCGGACACAAGTCGAAGCCAAAATCAGAGAATGCAGAAGGCTGTGTCCGAACTTCAAAGCTCGGACGGAAGTTTGGACATAGCGAAGATTTTCAAAAGATTAAGCGCAGAAGGGCATGTCCGAACTTCAAAGCTCGGACGGAAGTTCGGACATGCCGAAACCTCAGAAATCAGAAGCGAATTTAGCACGAACAAAAGCACCAAAACTTACTCAAATCAACACACACATTTACAAAACAACCTTGGGGGTTTAATCCATTGAAATGGCATTAAACAGACAAAAATCACACACCAACACAAGATCAAAACATTGAACTAACTGATAGAATCCAAACTCCCCAAGGCTGAACACACGGATCGAATCCGAAAGCCACCTACCTCAATTACAACAGAGAATTCTCTTCGAATCTGATCAACGATTGCTCCAACGCAGACACCGCAGAACGCAGACCCATAAATGCAATCAACAGACAGCTGAAAACTCACAATGACGCAGAGAACAACACCACAATCAGAAACTGTCCACAACCCAAAATCTGAAACGAAAACGGAATCAAAACCCTCACCTGAATCTGTCTACAGATTACAGAGCAGTCCACAGCAGATGAACCCGATGAAGGAGTCGAGAAGAATCACTGAGTCACAATCAGATTGTCGAGGAAATCAGAACGGGGAAAAATACCGGAACCAGCGGATTAAAGAAAGAGGAAACTGTCACGCCTACCTCGAACGGACCAGCAATTCGCAACGGCGGAGAACCCACAGTAGAACTTGGATTGCAAAACAACACTTGCAAGGCTGAGCGCTTGGTTGAGCGTATCTTGAGAGAGAGAAAGAGAGCAAGGGAGGAGGAGCGTACTGACGAGATTCAAAACTGACAGAGTGAGGGGGAGTCGTGAGAACGTGATTAGAAGAGAGGGTAATAAATGAGGGAAATAAATAAATTAATGGAAGGGAAAATATTGTGAGATTAATCTCACCAGAAAATAAAACGGATGGGGGAAAAGACCTCCTTGTCCCCGGCTTCTTTAATAAAGACTTCTGTGTCCTAAATTCAGAATAGACCATCTTAATGAACCATAGTAACGAAATAAAATTATAACCAAATCTTGGGTTATAACAATAACAGTACCGTTCGTATATATGAACATATTATAAAACGAACTAGCGACAATGATGCTATCTTATATGTGTAATATAAGGAACGTAAGTAAAACGTTGTAGCATTAGGATAATAAGATATATAAAATATCTGAGACTTATATACGGAGCATTGGCCTCTTTAACGCCGCTCTCGTATCTAGCACTGGATCCCGAGTCGACATACTCAGGATTGGACTACGACCTTGGTCTGCTGTGTTAGAAAAAAAAAAGAATAGTAAAGCGATGCGATAGTATAGATAAGTTTATCAAGGATGTGGCTCTTGCTGTGAACTGTGATCCATTAACGATACTAGGACACCGTGTGGTAGCCGTAAGTATCTGGATAAATTTCCAACGAACTACAGATTGTTCGTAGGACGGAGACTCTACCGCTGGAGTGGCTATTGCCGTGGGTGACCCGCCATAAGAGATGGGTAACTTAGAGACACGTCGTTCTAACGAGATGTTGTCATCAGACATGATTGAACAATTACGAACGACTATATTAACTCGTACATTAGGCGAACATTATTTGGGCTTGCATGCCAAAGACGAGAGTTCATACTCGTTTATAATTCTCGTTACCTCGCCTTGTTGTTCATTGGTTGTGCTTTGTGGTTATGTGTGGTATGTTGGTGGATTTGTTTGAACAAGCCATTGTGCTCATATTGTGTGTTGTGAACTGGTTGTGTCGAGTCACCGTACTCGTGTGTGGATTGTGGTTGGGTGTCTGGTCGAGTGAGTCGCTGAACTCAATTATGAATTATTAAGTGTTTGTTGGAGTGGAGTCTCTGTACTCATATAAGCGCTGTAAACGCTTTCAGTGGTTTATTACGATGCGATGTGTGAAGCCGGGGGCTTGTTTGTCATTTGAGATTACTGCAATATATTGTTGCTTTACAGTTTCAACATTGAACTATTTGTATGGAAACGAATTGCATACTCTCGACCAAATAACTGAATGGTCCGAGGGTGCATGACAGTCAGCTAATAACATACTCAGCAGGGGCTGATTCCATACCACAAACTACCATTTTTGCAGGTATGCAACTTCCGGTGTCGGCAAAGAGAGTGACGCGCTGGGTAGTTTGATTACAGTTATTTAAACATGCACTGTTGCATTTTAATACGAACCTAGAAACATGTATAGGTTTTGGATATGTAGAAAGCTCATTGTGAATGTATTTATATTGGTTTTGGGAGTTTAGATCTATCTCTTGTTGTCACTGCGAGAAAATGTTTCGTATTTAAGAGCTTATCAGGAAGCACGTTATTACTCGTATGGGCGAGCAAGAACGGTGACCAGTAGTCAATTGTTGAGATTACCGCTGCGATTATATTGTTAAGTAAGATGATTAGGAGCCGAATAGAGTAGGGGTGTTACAAAAGTGGTATCAGAGCGGAGTACCGCTCTGATGACAAGAGATAGTAGGATTTATACAGTGAGCATAGGTTTTGGGAATACGGGAAATGTTGTGAGGATACGTGACCTTGCGGGGTTGATGCAATGCTTAAAACTTGCACACCATATCCGTGGAGGCACTTCAATAATAAATGACCGAAACTACGGTATTAGACCAAGTAAAGGTCTAACCCGTCCTCTTGACTTATGTCAGAGAGAGGTCAGGGTAACAGTACTAAGGAAGAACACGGAGCAGCGGAAGGTGGTGAAGGTCCAGCAACCCCAAGTAACGCGAAGATGGTATGAACCACTCGCACTTGATGGGAGAGCATCCCGGAAAATTTGCAATGGTACCCCACCCGCCGCAGCCCGTATCCCGAGTACTATCTAGTGAGGCAATGAAATGAGAAACACCACGGAGATAACTCTCCTGATCGGAAAGACCCGATGTGGATGCTAAGAAGATTATGTTAAATGTAGAAAATAAGACTTTGTGTTTTGATGTAATGCTTAGGACCGGGGGTCCTGGTAATGACATAATGTCTACCATACGAGGATGTGATAAATAATGGACCGAGTTTGAGGAGAAAAATTTCCTGTAGGACTAATGGGGCTAACTTGCTATGAGCAAAGCAACCCTGTCCTATATCCAAGAAAACACTGGTCAGTGCGCTTGGGGGAAAAGGAAGTGGAAACGACGAGTAGTGATTAGTTTATGAGATATGTAGTATACAGAAGGAATTACCTGTAGAAGTCTCACCCGAAGCGAGTAACTCTAAAACCATGCAACACTGAAGGTTCAAGATGGCCCGACGTGCATGAGGAGAAATCATGAGAACTGTAGAAACAAGAACTCGCTAAGTTGCTATCATGCGATGCCTCGAGAGAAGAGTAAGACCTTACTACCATGGTAAACTTGTGGGAACGAGTGCGGAGTGAGACTGTATTAATTTGAATAAGAACCTTTGACTTAAACAGGAAACCGATTAGGAAATAACACTGCACTGACACACCGTACTGGTGACTCAGTCTGCATGGTGCACTTGCCACTGCAAGTGCCACATTAACCAAAGCATCAAAATTCAACCTGCCTTGCGCACTTGCTACAGCAAGTGCAGCGACGGTAAATTAACCCTATAGGACGCGGTGGTCCAAGCGGTTACCAATAAACACTAAATCTTATGTAAGTCTGTAATGCAATAAAGCAGGACACAACCTCCTTAAGGGCAGGGGTACGAAACCCTTGGGATGGAGGCCGATAAAACCTCGAGAAGACATAGCCAGTCTGACCATTAAACCTGAAAATAATACACCATTTAATAGAATATTAAAAGGAGAGTAAACGAGAATAACAATAATTAGTGCCTACAAGTCTAACCCCAGTACCGGTATGGACATTAAACGTCAATCATTACCGGTGGGGAGTGACGGGTCTTCAGGACCAGTATAACCATATTTAGAGAGTGCGCGACACTCGTGGTTAAACCACTACCATCGAACATTGCCAGAGGACAAGAAGTGAGCTATATGAGTCAGGACCAAAAAAAAATTATTATTAATAGGCAGATGTGAACGTGCAAAAAAGGGGCCGATGTAATGCCCACACCACACTCACCGGAGGTGTGGTTGATCCATTATGCTGCTAGACTCCGTATGGAGGGCAGTGGATACAAACAAAAGGGTGAAAATTGCCTGGCGACGGAAGATACCGTTACCTCAAAGAGGATGGAGGAAATATGAGTTGAATAAGAGTAAGGACTACACAATGAAGAGGAATGATTAGCGGAAACCACTAAGTTGTGGGTATCCAATTGTAACCTCAGGAGAAAGTATTAGAACCAACTAGGAATAAACTAAATAATAAGATTAACAGTCATTTAACTATCAGAATAAGTATTGAGTCTGAATATCGTATGGCATAGGCCTACGGAGGGATACCTTAGTACCACCAAAGTGACCCAAAACTAGGGGAAAAAGGGTGATGAATCACAAGTACTGATTAATATCAGACTAACGGGACTACCATAAGACAGGGGAAACCCGAGGTGTCAACCTTTATCATGGAGTCTGGAAACACCATATGGTGTAACCCAATAGATTGGGTGGAATCCGCATACTGAAAACTCATGTCTGAAGGCGTTAACAGCCTAGGAGTGAACGGGAGAGATAACGGGTAGTTACTGATCCCCACTCACAAATACCAGATGACGAACATGTGGAAACCAGAATCAGGGCGATAAGTCGCAAACACCTATCTTAGAGAAAGTAAGGGAAATATACATTAATAAAAGAAACCATAGAACCTAATATTAGGGCCATTCTGACATTAAAGGTTAAGAATTGGTAGCATAGCTTGTAACACCCCTCTCAATATTCACGGTATAATCTCTCACGTAGCAATAAATAAAACGTCTCGCAGCGGAAAATAAACAACAATTACAAAACTCACTCGGGTGTCACCGGCCATTACTCGCCCATGCGAGCAACGTAGCCAAACTACATCCAACTTCCAAAATAAACAACTGCTAACCGCAGTGATAACGAGAAACTCCTATACATCATACTAAGTCCATAAACCATAAACATCGACAAGTGAGCGTCTACCCAATCCTGAATACTCAACCTTACCATAATACAATTCACCATCTTCATTGCTATACAACATCTCCAAGTGTGGTGACAAAAGTAACACTCCAATTACCCTGTTCCTGCTCTTCGGCTCCGACAATGATCAACAACCTGTAATGGTGTAGTATCAGCGATAGACGCTGAGTATGCCGGGCCTGGACCCTAATGGTCACTTGTCATTTCAACCATCTTGTTATTAGATCCGTTTCATGCTTTACCATTTTACAGTTATATTCAATACTGTAGTAAACATGCATAATAAATTTAACCATCCATCCAAGTATCCATAAACATTCAACCATCCATCCAAATATCCAAACATTCATTTAATATTCCATACAACATTTATATATCGAACGTATCGAGTAATAACAATATAATGTACAATGTACATTCGCCGTAGCGTACAGTGCTCATATTTAATTACCTTAGCCTTGTAGGCTCCATCCAACCATCAACACACAAAAAATAACCACAAGTATAACCAATGAACAACAAAGCGAAACAACGAGAATAATAAACAAGTATTAAGTCTCGTCCATAGTATTGTTCGCCACTGTATAAGTCTCAATTGTTTTAGTTGTTCAGTTATACCTAGTGACAATGTCTCGTTAAAACGACATGTCTCTAGTTACCCATATATTATGGCGGGTCACCCACGGCAGTAGCCACTCCAACGGTAGAGTCTCCGACCAACGAGCCATTCTAGCTCACGGGAAATTTTCTTGATACTTACGGACCCGTACGCGGACATCCTGGTATCGTTTTTGTGATCACAGCGCGCACAAGAGCACATCCCTTGGCTTACTTCCATTCCATTAATTAATTATTATACCATCGCATCGCATTACCAAATTTCTAACACAGCAGACTAAGGTCTAGTCCAATCCGGAGTCTGTAAACTCGGGATCCAGTGTTAGAACGAGAGCGGCGTAGAGAAGGCCAATGCTCCGTATAAAAGTCTCAGATACTATGTATGTTATTATCATAGTGCTACAACGTTTTCTGATGTTCCTTATTCATATAAGATAGCACCATAGCCGCTAGTTCGTTTTATATATATAGGTTCATATATACGAACCAATATGTTAACTCGACAACAGTAGATAATAAGCAGCTATAAGTATACAATTCATGCATATAAATTACACATTCAGACAAGCAATCTTACACAGATCACACAGAAGTCTGAACTGAGGAAGCCCTCAGAGACAATCAGAGAACATAACAACACACAAGTTATATCAACCAAATCCGAGCCAAGGAGCAACCTTAGGACAACTCGGATCAACCCCTTTACATAATACCGTTCACCTGACTGTATTACGGTGGAGTAGAATCAGCAAGATCCTATGCTCCGTGTAGTCCGCTAGCTCGTCAAGCGTCCTTGTCAGAAGTATACTCTAAACGGTAATACAAACTATAAGTCAGTCTCCATGACTACTACATCCGGTATTTCCGAACAATAAGTAACCCCGACAGTTCACCCCCGTTTCCTACAATTGTTTGTTGCAGGTTTCTCTAAAACAGTCGGCTTTGTTACTTAAAACGCGTACGTCAAAACATTCAAACTGTTAAGTTTAATTCCTTATTTTCTTCAGTCTTATCCACATCTAGTTTAGGTACGTAACTCATAGTTGCATGTATGCATGCATTCTTGTATTATATTGCATTCTAAAATTCATAACTTATAGATCGTAACTATATTTTTTTTAAATAACCACCACCATTAAATCATATGGTTTCCAACCAA
The DNA here is from genome assembly GCA_023374045.1 of Limonium bicolor. Lineage (NCBI taxonomy): Eukaryota > Viridiplantae > Streptophyta > Magnoliopsida > Caryophyllales > Plumbaginaceae > Limonium > Limonium bicolor. Next base: position 312,395,866 of record CM041778.1, read on the forward strand.
AATATTTATCCACCTCATATACATTATCCTTGTGTATGTATATATTTACACGTAGGTATCCCATGAGTTTAATAAACTTATATCATATTGTTACATTTTATCATCTTATGTTAGATGATTATTCCCATTAGTTGTATTGTATTGTACAACTTATATTAAGATTGTTATCCTAATATTATGTAACATTTTATGTTGTACATTTACAACTCCTAAGGTTCATTCCATAAAACCTTAGTTTACAAATCCCATTTATTTATAGTTGTCACATTGGTTTTATGTGAGTACCCTTCCTTATATTAATTCCATCTAACCCATATCATTGTCATAACATTTATAACGTTATAGACCTTAGTCTAAAATTCATCTTTCAACTCTTATTAACTCGGTATGCCCCTGAATTTAAATTCCCTTTTGACCACATAACATTATGTACTGTTATACCAAAATATTAATACCATTTGATATGATATTTTTATTTCCTTTAATTTATAACCTTTAGTTTTTATACAAAACTATTGTATATTGCCTCATAGGCATATATTAAACCTTATACTTTTCCTTAACCATAATTTCCTTTATTTACCAAATCACCCTTTCTCTTTACCATGTTATATACCATTCAATATAAACATTTCTAACTTATAAAGAGTATAACCTTGGTTATCTTTCATAAATTCCGAATAGACCTCAAATACATTTTATATTGTCATAGGCCCAATTTATAAATATAGTTTGATAATATCTTTAAAACTATATATTATACATAGACTCAACAACAAATACTCTTATATAATTCTAAAAATCTCCAAATTGCACCAAAGTGTTATAAATATCCTATTAACCCATATTCTTTTGATATTTACCATTCCACATCTATTTTTTCTCCAAAGTGTCATAAGGACATATTAACGATATATTATACATATATAGTTTATTTTAATTCCAAAAAACCACCAACTAAATTCCTAAAATTCCTAAAGCCCATGGGTGTTTAAAATACCATTGTAACCCTTTTTTTTGGTAATAACAGATTTACCATATGTCATAAATATTACCATAAAATACGTTCTTATTATAAGACCTTAAATAAGTTATCTAACTTATCTAATTTGGTCAAAACTAGCATATGGTCAAGGTTGACCACCTTATATTTCCTTGACCACCAATTCCTTATAATTACGGTTTTCACCCAAACTTTCTAGAAATCACCATTTAACCCCAAAACTTTTATAAAATCTATATAACTTTATTTTAACTTCTTTAAACTCTAATTTTTGGCCTTATATTCTAAAGCCCTTAAATTTAATTTAATTACACCTAATACCCCATTTTTTTTGGTAATAATGCATTTATACTACTTAAACTTAATTAAAAGCTTGTATGCATAAATAAAATGGCCTAAAATACATGGCCTTATTAACAAACATTGGCTTGCAAAATAAATTACACATAAATGTCCCAAAATACATAAAATTCGGCCTCACCATATAATTTTCATTTATTTACCAAACTTCCACATAATGTCTTAAATTTGACATTTATGCTTGTTAATTAGTTATAAAATTTATTAAGCCATTCCTTAATCATTTTAAGGTCAAACAAGACCTTATTTCACCTCTTCACTCACGACAATTAATTAGGAATAGCTTTAAACTTGTATTAATGTAACAAGTTAAGGTTTTAAGTAATTTATACCTTGATTTAACCTAGATAGAACCTTGTTTGGTTCGGCCACCTTAAGTAGAAATTCTCCACAGCTTGTTTTACATGTTTTCAACAGAGAACAAGGCCTAGTTAGTCTCCAAGCAAGATCTAACCATAAGAAGTAATTTAATGTAAGATTTAAGGCAAAAATCACCTTAAGAATGCAAGGAGAGTTCAAGATGGTTTCGACCTTGGAAAAATGCCTTAAAAGAGGGTATTTCCTTTGGATCTCGGCCACATTTGCTCCAAATGGCTTAAAATGAGATTGTGAGCAACCTTGGTCTCTAAACTTGTTTCATTCGAATTTGATTGATGTTCTAACCTTATAACACTTAGGAGCTTAGAGGTTAGATCTACCTTCCCAACTCAAAAACCACGGTTGAGAGAGCTTGGAGAGTGAATGAGCTCAGTTGGAATGGAGCTAGCTCGTTGGAATGGAGCTAGGAGTCAAGGAAATAATTGAAATGGGCATTATTGAATGAAAAAGCACTTTTGGACTATATTATTGATTTGGAAATGGGTAATGACTCATCCAAGGGATAAGCATGGGCTGGCAACGATTATTGGAGGGGGGGGGAGACAGGCTCACACGTTTTTGGAGGCTGGTGGAGTCAAATAATGGAGCCAAGGTGTATTATTAAGTCATAATAATGGAAAGGTAAAAGGTGGTCCCCATTTTAGGAAATAATGTTGGAGTTTGATTATTGTATATGCAAGTGACGAATTTGGAGCCTCCTTGGCTTGTAAATGTCGAACTTATATGGTCTAAGGGGTCAACTTTGACCTCTTGACCAATCTTAGTCAACATTGACTGCGGGCCCCCTTTTAGGGTTTTATTAATATTTTAATATTAAATTTGTAAAAATTCGAAAATTTCTGGAATTAAATTCCTAGTATCATATAATATGATATTTTATTATATTTAAAGGTATTTATAACCTTTTAGCCCATTTAAAACCAATTTAGAAGGCGATTACACAAAAACGTGCTTTAAGGAGTTTTAGTGCACATTTTGTGTCGCAAGGTGTTTCTGGGCTTGGTTTTCTTTGACAACGGTTTTGTTGTGTCCCTTACATGATATTTGATCATGGTATTCAATTTTTATATCATTTAGAGGTCATTAGATTTTTAAGGTTTCTTAGAGCACCTTTTTGCTCTATTTGACCTTGAAGCATGAAAGTGCTTGTTCTTTGTGTTGGAGTGTTGTCCAACAATTATAATATGTTTAATATTATGTTAATATACTTAGGACAAATTTTTAGGTCCTAAGAAGTTCATTTGGGTATTTATTTACCCTTAACAGTCAAAGGGTGCAACTTCTTGTTTTGTGTTGACCGCTATTGTTCTCAGTTGACTTTTAAGGCATGCTTAGGCCTTAATTAATGTGATTAAATATTTAATCCATGTTTAATAAGTTTGGGGTATTTCAATCTACCCCCCTTAAAAAGACTTCGTCCCGAAGTCTCTTAATCAAATAGGTAAGTATATATAAATGTATAACTACCCATTGTTCCCATAATGTATATCTATGTGATATATCATTTACACATCGTATTGCGCTTATACAGCACATAGCCATCACGTTGTGGCGTTAGTTCAATCATATATGGATATAGGTGATCCATCAGCACCACCATTTCCTATCAGTTCTACCAACCCTGACAACCTCCCTGAGGTGTCCATAACATTCCATCGTTCCACATTCCATATCTAATGATTCATTTCGTATCTAGGCGATACCATATGTAATAATTCTATAAAGCAATATGGATACATATCACAAATAGCATAAGGAAAGTGCTACACACATGGTGTACATACAATCATTCAAACAAGTATCTCATAAGGTACATACATTCAAGTGTACATCACACACAAACAAACCAAACAACGCACGCCCCGCGTACCAACCATAACCAACAAAACCAATTCACTGTATGCCATGCATACTAAATAATTCACATACTAACCAAACAAACCTCGTATGCCCCGCACACCACCAATTCTCTTTTTTTTTGTATGCAGTGCATATCAAACAACCAAAACTTAGTGCACACTTGTGCACAGCCAAGAGGCTCTACCCCCCTTAAAAAGGGTTACGCCCCCGTACCCCACAAGTATACAACAGCCGCTCAACAAGGAGCGCTGGATACTTGGCTCTCAAAGAGTTCTCCAACTCGTGGATTATCCTCATATCAGAGAGACGGGTATAACTCTAGCCCTTCAGGGCTCCACAATGCATAAAGGGTGAGGCACTGATCTATTTGTGCTCTCTCCCAAGTTTATTCTTATGGGCCCACTCGCTCCGTATGAGGTGTAGACCCATGAACAAAGGCTCAATTTGCCTTTTTTTTATTATTGCTGTGAATCCACTGGTTTGGATCACTAGCATATATGCGTGTGTCTCTCTCACTGACATTCAGTTTGAGATGTAATATGACATTGGCTACTGTTAGTACTTAGTGCTCTTTGCACTTGTCTTTGTAATACTAAGACGTACCAGCCTATATGTCCACAGAGGTGATGTTTATCATCCATGTCTCCTGGTGGTTTTGTTCCAGAGTAGCACACTGTTGTAGTTTTTTTTTACACACTCGTGTTGATATCCACTTTATCTTTCTGCATTCCCATTAGATTAATAACTGCACACGTGCAATACCAAAACACTCAGTCATACAGAGTGCAGAGGCGTAAACGCTCAACTGCTAATATCTCATGAGTCAAACAGATAAGATGTGCGAATTATCCTGTGAGTGGTACATTCCAAATCCACTGTTCCTTAAGCGAGATATCTGCTATCATATAGCTTTATCTTTTCTCCTTGCGTAGTCCCGCGTTTATATCCATATCATCTGGTAGATTTCCTCTGGATTGTAAGAATTTACTCGATCCTTATGAGGATTCTACATATTATCCGTCCATAACAGGTTTTCCTGTTTTTTTTTTGGGTTTCTGTCCTTGAACTGTTTCCTTGTCTTCCTGTATACCGTCCACTGTTCTCTGTTGAAAGTTCTTGATTTCTTTAGCCCGTTGGTTTAACTGCGGCTCTTCTCGTCCATCTTCGAGGTAATCCGTCTTACTGTCCGTAGAATGGAGTTGACTACTTCTCGTGTTCCTAACACTACTTGTCTACTTGCATGGGGTACCGTACTGATACATTACTACTTACCGACTAACTCATAAATAAGTCTGTCAGGCCCACATGCTCCTAACGGAGTGCGGTCGTCCCATGACTCGTTTAGTAAACTGGTAATGTCTGTCACACGGTTATAGTGAAGTATTCTGTTGTCAATCTCCCTTTTGATGGATATCCTTTTTTTTTGTTCTTCTACTTTTTTTTTTCCTTCTTCTTCTTTCTTCTTTTTTTTTTGTCTTCTTTTGCTTCTGCTTTCTTTTTTTTTTTGTCTAATAGTTCGTGTTATCGGTTATCCCGTAATAAGTTATTGCCTTTGTGGCATCCGTGGTAATTCGTATCATAGACTGGTATTACTCAACTCGGTGTAAATAAAATCCGTGCTATATTAGCAAACTCGTTTCTCCTTTTTTTTACTGAGTACTATACATATTCCTTTTCTCCCCTTTTTTTCCGGTCATATCTCATCCATAGTTCATATATGTCCCCTCATCCATGTAATTGGATGCATTGCAGATTGCACAATAGCTTGAGCAACTCGGCTCTTCACTTTCCAACCATCCTCACTGACGGTGGTGCATCTACAAAGGGTATGCTTGTCCATAAGGACTAAACATTTTATCACTGGTAGTGATTAGCATTAAATGCGGGTATACACTGTTGGTATTTGGCTAATAAGCCCTGTCTGAAGCTTCCTCGAACGTTTAAACTGGTGTGTTTTACGGTCATAGTGGCTGTTTAATTTGTCCAGTTGTAATGGTTGGACTAACGGTCCTTCTAAAGTTGCATAGATTTCTAATCTCAAGGTTGAATGAAAGCGTTTGAAAAACTTTTTTTTTGTACATATAATAAAAGACTAAAAGTAGTAGTTGTTGCAGTTGCATTTGCAGTTGTTGTTACTGTTGTTGTTGCTGTCGCTGCACTTGCTGTAGCAAGTGCGCAAGGCAGATGGAAATTTCAGTGGTTTTCTTGTCATAGCGCTTGCAATAGCAAGTGCGCCATGCAGGTGGAAATTCTGGTTCAGTAATTTCTGGTCTCATTGACTCTGTGTCGTTGAGTATGGCTACATGGTAATGTAAGCTTAAACATCCTGTTTATATATATAATCCATCAAGGTTTCAAAGCTTTTTGGTACTGAGTACACACAACTAATCCCAAAGTCTTACACAAAAGGCGAGCGGTCAATGACACACTCCCACATACTTATAATATAGCTTCTTCTAACATTCAAAGTAAGTACACTACATAGTAAGTAAAAGTCTTCCACCAGCGGTCTCATGGAGTTAGGGTACTCATGCCCTATCTACTCCCTTGCCTTTATAGGCTCCAGCATCAGTAGATGTCTGGCCATCCTAACCGCCTCGTGGTACTCCAGATCCTCCAGCTGAGGTCTTCTGAGTATTTTTTTTGGTGGCCTGTAATTACGGCTCTCTGGGTTCATCCAGCATTCAAATTCCCTATGGCCTTCTTTGTGGCAGCACCGACATTCGACCTTGCGGCCTTCGCAGTCGACCCCTGGGTGGTCCTTCCCACAACGCTTACAGTAAAAAAAATGGCGCTAGGGCTGTCGGTGCCTGATGATTGTATTAAAGTTTAAGTTAAAATCTGATGGTATAAGGGTTAAGATTGCATTTGACTTTATGAGGTAGGTGTTCTCACCCTTAGGAGGTGCAGATCTTAGAGGCTTAGCATCTATAGCTGGGCCGGTCAACCGAAGGACGGGCTCTTTCCCTTTCTTTCCCTTGTGACCCTGTTGCCCTTTCTTTTGGAAAAACTTCCTGTTTTAAATGTTTCGGGTCAGTATTTATAAGATATTTAGTATGGTAAACAATTTAGAGTGGGGTAAGTCCTTACTTTCCCTTTCTCTAGCCTCCTCCTGGAGATGCTCCTCCACCCTCAGACTCTCCTTCAGGGTTCTTCCTTTTCTTGGCCCCGAGAGTCTCTTCCCGAGTCTGGAGCATTCGCTCCGTCCTCGAGGCAGCCTCATAACACTCCTGGAATCTCCTTGGTAAGTTCTCACAAAGTTAATTGGTAATGTAGTAAGTAAAGAATTTTATGGCTTTCATGTTAGCACCTGGATGGTAGTGTAGAGGGTAGCACCCATCGCCATCTGAATGCGAAATAATAGTCCTCCCCGGAACTTCTCGACCTTCACGGTCCCTGAGTAATCCACACCGGGAATGAAGTCCAGTTGACCAATGAATCGAGCGTAATACTCATCCACGGTCAGACCTCCTTGGGTCAATGTTTCAAACTCATGGCGCTTCTTCTGCTTGAGGTGCGCCGGGTAGTACTTTCCTCTCAGTAATTCTACAAAGGCAGCCCACAAAAAGTCGGGCGTAGCCAGGTGCTGGTCCTTGACCAACCTCCACCAAGTGTTGGCTACATCCTTCAGATGGAAAGCAGCAATGGCGACCTTTTTGTCGTCAGGTACTTGTAAAGCTTCAAATGCTTTCTCGTGTTCAACAATGTAACGCTCTAAAGCTACGGGGTCTGGTTCCCCTGAATAAGTAGGTGGTCGGGTCTTTTGTAATTGACTTTAGCCAGTTCGTTTCCCTGGGCTGTGGCGGGTGGGCTGGTGCTCTTCCTATCTGAGTACCCAGCTGTGCAAGAACGGCTGCAACCGTCTCAGCAACTCCTGGAATGCCGGGGTCACCGCCTCCACCTCTACCAGTACCACGCCCTCTAGTTCCACCAGACATCTGTAGTACAGTATGTCACATAAATACTCGGTAATTACCGTACACAACCAATAGATATCAAGTTGCCTTAAGGCTAACCTGTCACGCAATTTGCGTTACTAGACACCATATCTTTCTAAGACGAATCGTCCCGTACTTCCCAAATGTTTCCCATAATTTCCCAAGTCCTAAGCTCACTGTCTTAACCTATTATCTCGTCATCAGAGCGGTACTCCGCTCTGATACCACTTTTGTAACACCCCTCTCAATATTCACGGTATAATCTCTCACGTAGCAATAAATAAAACGTCTCGCAGCGGAAAATAAACAACAATTACAAAACTCACTCGGGTGTCACCGGCCATTACTCGCCCATGCGAGCAACGTAGCCAAACTACATCCAACTTCCAAAATAAACAAACTGCTAACCGCAGTGATAACGAGAAACTCCTATACATCATACTAAGTCCATAAACCATAAACATCGACAAGTGAGCGTCTACCCAATCCTGAATACTCAACCTTACCATAATACAATTCACCATCTTCATTGCTATACAACATCTCCAAGTGTGTGACAAAAGTAACACTCCAATTACCCTGTTCCTGCTCTTCAGCTCCGACAATGATCAACAACCTGTAATGGTGTAGTATCAGCGATAGACGCTGAGTATGCCGGGCCTGGACCCTAATGGTCACTTGTCATTTCAACCATCTTGTTATTAGATCGGTTTCATGCTTTACCATTTTACAGTTATATTCAATACTGTAGTAAACATGCATAATAAATTTAACCATCCATCCAAGTATCCATAAACATTCAACCATCCATCCAAATATCCAAACATTCATTTAATATTCCATACAACATTTATATATCGAACGTATCGAGTAATAACAATATAATGTACAATGTACATTCGCCGTAGCGTACAGTGCTCATATTTAATTACCTTAGCCTTGTAGGCTCCATCCAACCATCAACACACAATAAAATAACCACAAGTATAACCAATGAACAACAAAGCGAAACAACGAGAATAATAAACAAGTATTAAGTCTCGTCCATAGTATTGTTCGCCACTGTATAAGTCTCAATTGTTTTAGTTGTTCAGTTATACCTAGTGACAATGTCTCGTTAAAACGACATGTCTCTAGTTACCCATATATTATGGCGGGTCACCCACGGCAGTAGCCACTCCAACGGTAGAGTCTCCGACCAACGAGCCATTCTAGCTCACGGGAAATTTTCTTGATACTTACGGACCCGTACGCGGACATCCTGGTATCGTTTTTGTGATCACAGCGCGCACCAAGAGCCACATCCTCTTGGCTTTACTTCCATTCCATTAATTAATTAATTATACCATCGCATCGCATTACCAAATTTTCTAACACAGCAGACTAAGGTCATTAGTCCAATCCGGAGTCTGTAAACTCGGGATCCAGTGTTAGATACGAGAGCGGCGTATAGAAAGGCCAATGCTCCGTATAAAAGTCTCAGATAATATGTATATGTTATTATCATAGTGCTACAACGTTTTTCTGACGTTCCTTATGTTTCATATAAGATAGCACCATAGCCGCTAGTTCGTTTTATATATATAGGTTCATATATACGAACCAATACTGTTAACTCGACAACAGTAGATAATAAGCAGCTATAAGTATACAATTCATGCATATAAATTATCACATTCAGACAAGCAATCTTATCACAGATCACACAGAAGTCTGAACTGAGGAAGCCCTCAGAGACAATCAGAGACACATAACAACACACAAGTTATATCAACCAAATCCGAGCCCAAGGAGCAACCTTAGGACAACTCGGATCAAACCCCTTTACATACCGTTCACCCTGACTGTATTACGGTGGAGTATGAATCAGCAAGATCCTATGCTCCGTGTAGTCCGCTAGCTCGTCAAGCGTCCTTGTCAGAAGTATACTCTAAACGGTAATACAAACTATAAGTCAGTCTCCATGACTAACTACATCCGGTATTTCCGAACAATAAGTAACCCCGACAGTTCACCCCCGTTTCCTACAATTGTTTGTTGCAGGTTTCTCTAAAACAGTCGGCTTTGTTACTTAAAACGCGTACGTCAAAACATTCAACTGTTAAGTTTAATTCCTTATATTTCTTTCAGTCTTATCCACATCTAGTTTAGGTACGTAACCCATAGTTGCATGTATGCATGCATTCTTGTATTATATTGCATTCTAAAATTCATAACTTATAGATCGTAACTATATCTTTTTTTAAATAACCACCACCATTAAATCATATGGTTTCCAACCAAAATATTTATCCACCTCATATACATTATCCTTGTGTATGTATATATTTACCACGTAGGTAATTCCCATGAGTTTAATAAACTCTTATATCATATGTTACATTTTATCATCTTATGTTAGATGATTATTCCCATTAGTTGTATTGTATTGTACAACTTATATTAAGATTGTTATCCTAATATTATGTAACATTTTATGTTGTACATTTACAACTCCTAAGGTTCATTCCATAAACACCTTAGTTTACAAATCCCATTTATTTATAGTTTGTCACATTGTTTTATGTGAGTACCCTTCCTTATATTAATTCCATCTAAACCATATCATTGTCATAACATTTATAACGTTATAGACCTTAGTCTAAAATTCATCTTTCAACTCTTATTAACTCGGTATAGCCCCTGAATTTATTTAAATTCCCTTTTGACCACATAACATTATGTACTGTTATACCAAAATATTAATACCATTTGATATGATATTTTTATTTCCTTTAATTTATAACCTTTAGTTTTTATACAAAACTATTGTATATTGCCTCATAGGCATATATTAAACCTTATACTTTTCCTTAAACCATAATTTCCTTTATTTACCAAATCACCCCTTTCTCTTTACCATGTTATATATACCATTCAATATAACATTTCTAACTTATAAAAGAGTATAACCTATGGTTATCTTTCATAAATTCCGAATAGACCTCAATATACATTTTATATTGTCATTAGGCCCAATTTATAACATATAGTTTGATAATATCTTTAAAACTATATATTATACATATATCTCAACAAATACTCTTATATAATTCTAAAAATCTCCAAATTTCACCAAAGTGTTATAAATATCCTTATTAACCCATATTCTTTTGATATTTACCATTCCACCATCTATTTTCTCCAAAGTGTCATAATGACATATTAACTATATTATACATATATAGTTTATTTTAATTCCAAAAACCACCAAATAAATTCCTAAAAATTCCTAATAGCCCATGGGTGTTTAAAATACCATTGTACACCCTTTATTTTTGGTAAAACATATTACCACATATGTCATAAAAATATTACCATAAATACTTATCTTATTATAAGACCTTAAATAAGTTATCTAACTTATCTAATTTGGTCAAAACCTAGCATATGGTCAAGGTTGACCACCTTAATATTCCTTGACCACCAATTCCTTATATTACGGTTTTCACCCAAACTTTCTAGAAATCACCATTTAACCCCAAAACTTTATAAAATCTTATAAACTTATTTTAACTTCTTTTTAACTCTAATTTTTGGCCTTATTATTCTAAAGCCCTTAAATTTAATTTAATTACACCTAATACCCCATTTATTTTGGTAATGCATTTATACTACTTAAACTTAATTAAAAGCTTGTAAATGCATAAATAAAATGGCCTAAAATACATGGCCTTATTACAAACATTGGCTTGCAAAATAAATTACACATAAATGTCCCAAAATACATATAAAATTTCGGCTCACCATATAATTTTCATTTATTTACCAAACTTCCACATAATGTCTTAAATTTGACATTTATGCTTGTTTAATTAGTTATAAAATTTATTAAGCCATTCCTTAATCATTTTAAGGTCAAACAAGACCTTATTTCACCTCTTCACTCACGACAATTAATTAGGAATAGCTTAAACTTGTATTAATGTAACAAGTTAAGGTTTTAAGTAATTTATACCTTGATTTAACCTAGATAGAACCTTGTTTGGTTCGGCCACCTTAAGTAGAAATTCTCCACAGCTTGTTTTACATGTTTTCAAACAGAGAACAAGGCCTAGTTAGTCTCCAAGCAAGATCTAACCATAAGAAGTAATTTAATGTAAGATTTAAGGCAAAAATCACCTTAAGAATGCAAGGAGAGTTCAAGATGGTTTCGACCTTGGAAAAATGCCTTAAAAGAGGGTATTTCCTTTGGATCTCGGCCACATTTGCTCCAAATGGCTTAAAATGAGATTTTGAGCAACCTTGGTCTCTAAACTTGTTTCATTCGAATTTGATTGATGTTCTAACCTTATAACACTTAGGAGCTTAGAGGTTAGATCTACCTTCCCAACTCAAAAACCACGGTTGAGAGAGCTTGGAGAGTGAATGAGCTCAGTTGGAATGGAGCTAGCTCATTGGAATGGAGCTAGGAGTCAAGGAAATAATTGAAATGGGCATTATTGAATGAAAAAGCACTTTTGGACTATATTATTGATTTGGAAATGGGTAATGACTCATCCAAGGGATAAGCATGGGCTGGCAACGATTATTGGAGGGGGGAGACAGGCTCACACGTTTTTGGAGGCTGGTGGAGTCAAATAATGGAGCCAAGGTGTATTATTAAGTCATAATAATGGAAAGGTAAAAGGTGGTCCCCATTTTAGGAAATAATGTTGGAGTTTGATTATTGTATATGCAAGTGACGAATTTGGAGCCTCCTTGGCTTGTAAATGTCGAACTTATATGGTCTAAGGGGTCAACTTTGACCTCTTGACCAATCTTAGTCAACATTGACTCCTGCGGGCCCCCTTTTAGGGTTTTATTAATATTTTAATATTAAATTTGTAAAAATTCGAAAATTTCTGGAATTAAATTCCTAGTATCATATAATATGATATTTTATTATATTTAAAGGTATTTATAACCTTTTAGCCCATTTAAAACCAATTTAGAAGGCGATTACACAAAAACGTGCTTTAAGGAGTTTTAGTGCACATTTTGTGTCGCAAGGTGTTTCTGGGCTTGGTTTTCTTTGACAACGGTTTTGTTGTGTCCCTTACATGATATTTGATCATGGTATTCAATTTTTATATCATTTAGAGGTCATTAGATTTTTAAGGTTTCTTAGAGCACCTTTTTGCTCTATTTGACCTTGAAGCATGAAAGTGCTTGTTCTTTGTGTTGGAGTGTTGTCCAACAATTATAATATGTTTAATATTATGTTAATATACTTAGGACAAATTTTTAGGTCCTAAGAAGTTCATTTGGGTATTTATTTACCCTTAACAGTCAAAGGGTGCAACTTCTTGTTTTGTGTTGACCGCTATTGTTCTCAGTTGACTTTTAAGGCATGCTTAGGCCTTAATTAATGTGATTAAATATTTAATCCATGTTTAATAAGTTTGGGGTATTTCAATCTACCCCCCTTAAAAAGACTTCGTCCCGAAGTCTCTTAATCAAATAGGGAAGTATAATAAATGTATAACTACCCATTGTTCCCATAATGTATATCTATGTGATATATCATTTACACACATCGTATTGCGCTTATACAGCACATAGCCATCACGTTGTGGCGTTAGTTCAATCATATATGGATATAGGTGATCCATCAGCACCACCATTTCCTATCAGTTCTACCAACCCTGACAACCTCCCTGAGGTGTCCATAACATTCCATCGTTCCACATTCCATATCTAATGATTCATTTCGTATCTAGGCGATACCATATGTAATAATTCTATAAAGCAATATGGATACATATCACAAATAGCATAAGGAAAGTGCACACACATGGTGTACATACAATCATTCAAACAAGTATCTCATAAGGTACATACATTCAAGTGTACATCACACACAAACAAACCAAACAACGCACGCCCCGCGTACCAACCATAACCAACAAAACCAATTCACTGTATGCCATGCATACTAAATAATTCACATACTAACCAAACAAACCTCGTATGCCCCGCACACCACCAATTCTTTTTTTTTTGTATGCAGTGCATATCAAACAACCAAAACTTAGTGCACACTTGTGCACAGCCAAGAGGCTCTACCCCCCTTAAAAAGGGTTACGCCCCCGTACCCCACAAGTATACAACAGCCGCTCAACAAGGAGCGCTGGATACTTGGCTCTCAAAGAGTTCTCCAACTCGTGGATTATCCTCATATCAGAGAGACGGGTATAACTCTAGCCCTTCAGGGCTCCACAATGCATAAAGGGTGAGGCACTGATCTATTTGTGCTCTCTCCCAAGTTTATTCTTATGGGCCCACTCGCTCCGTATGAGGTGTAGACCCATGAACAAAGGCTCAATTTGCCTTTTTTTTATTATTGCTGTGAATCCACTGGTTTGGATCACTAGCATATATGCGTGTGTCTTCTCTCACTGACATTCAGTTTGAGATGTAATATGACATTGGCTACTGTTAGTACTTAGTGCTCTTTGCACTTGTCTTTGTAATACTAAGACGTACCAGCCTATATGTCCACAGAGGTGATGTTTATCATCCATGTCTCCTGGTGGTTTTGTTCCAGAGTAGCACACTGTTGTAGTTTTTTTTTACACACTCGTGTTGATATCCACTTTATCTTTCTGCATTCCCATTAGATTAATAACTGCACACGTGCAATACCAAAACACTCAGTCATACAGAGTGCAGAGGCGTAAACGCTCAACTGCTAATATCTCATGAGTCAAACAGATAAGATGTGCGAATTATCCTGTGAGTGGTACATTCCAAATCCACTGTTCCTTAAGCGAGATATCTGCTATCATATAGCTTTATCTTTTCTCCTTGCGTAGTCCCGCGTTTATATCCATATCATCTGGTAGATTTCCTCTGGATTGTAAGAATTTACTCGATCCTTATGAGGATTCTACATATTATCCGTCCATAACAGGTTTTCCTGTTTTTTTTTTGGGTTTCTGTCCTTGAACTGTTTCCTTGTCTTCTCTGTATACCGTCCACTGTTCTCTGTTGAAAGTTCTTGATTTCTTTAGCCCGTTGGTTTAACTGCGGCTCTTCTCGTCCATCTTCGAGGTAATCCGTCTTACTGTCCGTAGAATGGAGTTGACTACTTCTCGTGTTCCTAACACTACTTGTCTACTTGCATGGGGTACCGTACTGATACATTACTACTTACCTGACTAACTCATAAATACGTCTGTCAGGCCCACATGCTCCTAACGGAGTGCGGTCGTCCCATGACTCGTTTAGTAAACTGGTAATGTCTGTCACACGGTTATAGTGAAGTATTCTGTTGTCAATCTCCCTTTTGATGGATATCCTTTTTTTTTGTTCTTCTACTTTTTTTTTCCCTTCTTCTTCTTCTTTCTTCATTTTTTTTTTGTCTTCTTTTTTGCTTCTGCTTTCTCTTTTTTTTTGTCTAATAATTCGTGTTATCGGTTATCCCGTAATAAGTGTTATTGCCTTGTGGCATCCGTGGTAATTCGTATCATAGACTGGTATTACTCAACTCGGTGGTAAAAAAAATCCGTGCTATATTAGCAAACTCGTTTCTCCTTTTTTTTTTACTGAGTACTATACATATTCCTTTTCTCCCCTTTTTTTTCCGGTCATATCTCATCCATAGTTCATATATGTCCCCTCATCCATGTAATTGGATGCATTGCAGATTGCACAATAGCTTGAGCAACTTTCACTTCCATTCCAACCATCCTCACTGACGGTGGTGCATCTACAAGGGTATGCTTGTCCATAAGGACTAAACATTTTATCACTGGTAGTGATTAGCATTAAATGCGGGTATACACTGTTGGTATTTGGCTAATAAGCCCTGTCTGAAGCTTCCTCGAACGTTTAAACTGGTGTGTTTTACGGTCATAGTGGCTGTTTAATTTGTCCAGTTGTAATGGTTGGACTAACGGTCCTTCTAAAGTTGCATAGATTTCTAATCTCAAGGTTGAATGAAAGCGTTTGAAAAACTTTTTTTTTGTACATATAATAAAAGACTAAATAGTAGTTGTTGCAGTTGCATTTGCAGTTGCTGTTACTGTTGTGTTGCTGTCGCTGCACTTGCTGTAGCAAGTGCGCAAGGTAGATGGAAATTTCAGTGGTTTTCTTGTCATAGCGCTTGCAATAGCAAGTGCGCCATGCAGGTGGAAATTCTGGTTCAGTAATTTCTGGTCTCATTGACTCTGTGTCGTTGAGTATGGCTACATGGTAATGTAAGCTTAAACATCCTGTTTATATATATAATCCATCAAGGTTTCAAAGCTTTTTGGTACTGAGTACACACAACTAATCCCAAAGTCTTACACAAAAGGCGAGCGGTCAATGACACACTCCCACATACTTATAATATAGCTTCTTCTAACATTCAAAGTAAGTACACTACATAGTAAGTAAAAGTCTTCCACCAGCGGTCTCATGGAGTTAGGGTACTCATGCCCTATCTACTCCCTTGCCTTTATAGGCTCCAGCATCAGTAGATGTTGGCCATCCTAACCGCCTCGTGGTACTCCAGATCCTCCAGCTGAGGTCTTCTGAGTATTTTTTTTTGGTGGCCTGTAATTACGGCTCTCTGGGTTCATCCAGCATTCAAATTCCCTATGGCCTTCTTTGTGGCAGCACCGACATTCGACCTTGCGGCCTTCGCAGTCGACCCCTGGGTGGTCCTTCCCACAACGCTTACAGTAAAAAAAATGGCGCTAGGGCTGTCCGGTGCCTGATGATTGTATTAAAGTTTAAGTTAAAATCTGATGGTATAAGGGTTAAGATTGCATTTGACTTTATGAGGTAGGTGTTCTCACCCTTAGGAGGTGCAGATCTTAGAGGCTTAGCATCTATAGCTGGGCCGGTCAACCGAAGGACGGGCTCTTTCCCTTTCTTTCCCTTGTGACCCTGTTGCCCTTTCTTTTGGAAAAACTTCCTGTTTTAAATGTTTCGGGTCAGTATTTATAAGATATTTAGTATGGTAAACAATTTAGAGTGGGGTAAGTCCTTACTTTCCCTTTCTCTAGCCTCCTCCTGGAGATGCTCCTCCACCCTCAGACTCTCCTTCAGGGTTCTTCCTTTTTTCTTGGCCCCGAGAGTCTCTTCCCGAGTCTGGAGCATTCGCTCCGTCCTCGAGGCAGCCTCATAACACTCCTGGAATCTCCTTGGTAAGTTCTCACAAAGTTAATTGGTAATGTAGTAAGTAAAGAATTTTATGGCTTTCATGTTAGCACCTGGATGGTAGTGTAGAGGGTAGCACCCATCGCCATCTGAATGCGAAATAATAGTCCTCCCCGGAACTTCTCGACCTTCATGGTCCCTGAGTAATCCACACCGGGAATGAAGTCCAGTTGACCAATGAATCGAGCGTAATACTCATCCACGGTCAGACCTCCTTGGGTCAATGTTTCAAACTCATGGCGCTTCTTCTGCTTGAGGTGCGACGGGTAGTACTTTCCTCTCAGTAATTCTACAAAGGCAGCCCACAAAAAGTCGGGCGTAGCCAGGTGCTGGTCCTTGACCAACCTCCACCAAGTGTTGGCTACATCCTTCAGATGGAAAGCAGCAATGGCGACCTTTTTGTCGTTAGGTACTTGTAAAGCTTCAAATGCTTTCTCGTGTTCAACAATGTAACGCTCTAAAGCTACAGGGTCTGGTTCCCCTGAATAAGTAGGTGGTCGGGTCTTTTGTAATTGACTTTAGCCAGTTCGTTTCCCTGGGCTGTGGCGGGTGGGCTGGTGCTCTTCCTATCTGAGTACCCAGCTGTGCAAGAACGGCTGCAACCGTCTCAGCAACTCCTGGAATGCCGGGGTCACCGCCTCCACCTCTACCAGTACCACGCCCTCTAGTTCCACCAGACATCTGTAGTACAGTATGTCACATAAATACTACGGTAATTACCGTACACAACTAATAGATATCAAGTTGCCTTAAGGCTAACCTGTCACGCAATTTGCGTTACTAGACACCCATATCTTTCTAAGACGAATCGTCCCGTACTTCCCAAATGTTTCCCATAATTTCCCAAGTCCTAAGCTCACTGTCTTAACCTATTATCTCGTCATCAGAGCGGTACTCCGCTCTGATACCACTTGTAACACCCCTCTCAATATTCACGGTATAATCTCTCACGTAGCAATAAATAAACGTCTCGCAGCGGAAAATAAACAATTACAAAACTCACTCGGTGTCACCGGCCATTACTCGCCCATGCGAGCAACGTAGCCAAACTACATCCAACTTCCAAATAAACAAACTACTAACCGCAGTGATAACGAGAAACTCCTATACATCATACTAAGTCCATAAACCATAAACATCGACAAGTGAGCGTCTACCCAATCCTGAATACTCAACCTTACCATAATACAATTCACCATCTTCATTGCTATACAACATCTCCAAGTGTGGTGACAAAAGTAACACTTCAATTACCCTGTTCCTCCTGCTTCGGCTCCGACAATGATCAACAACCTGTAATGGTGTAGTATCAGCGATAGACGCTGAGTATGCCGGGCCTGGACCCTAATGGTCACTTGTCATTTCAACCATCTTGTTATTAGATCCGTTTCATGCTTTACCATTTTACAGTTATATTCAATACTGTAGTAAACATGCATAATAAATTTAACCATCCATCCAAGTATCCATAAACATTCAACCATCCATCCAAATATCCAAACATTCATTTAATATTCCATACAACATTTTATATCGAACGTATCGAGTAAAACAATATAATGTACAATGTACATTCGCCGTAGCGTACAGTGCTCATATTAATTACCTTAGCCTTGTAGGCTCCATCCAACCATCAACACACAATAAAATACCACAAGTATAACCAATGAAAAACAAAGCGAAACAACGAGATAATAATAAACAAGTATTAAGTCTCGTCCATAGTATTGTTCGCCACTGTATAAGTCTCAATTGTTTAGGTGTTCAGTTTATACCTAGTGACAATGTCTCGTTAAAACGAATGTCTAGTTACCCATTATTATGGCGGGTCACCCGGCAGTAGCCAATCCAAGGTAGAGTCCTCCGACCAACGAGCATTCTAGCTCACGGGAAATTTTCTTGATACTTCCGGGACCCGTACGCGGACATCCTGGTATCGTTTTTGTGATCACAAGCGCGCACAAGAGCCACATCCTCTTGGCTTTACTTCCATTCCTTATTATTAATTATACCATCGCATCGCATTACCAAATTTTCTACACAGCAGGACTAAGGTCATTAGTCCAGATCCGGAGTCTGTAAACTCGGATCCAGTGTTAGATACGGAGCGGCGTATAGAAAGGCCAATGCTCCGTATAAAGTCTCAGTAATATGATATGTTATTATCATAGTGCTACAACGTTTTCTGATGTTCCTTAGTTTCAATAAGTAGCACCATAGCGCTAGTTCGTTATATTATTTTGTTTTGTTTTATTAGGTTCATATTACGAACCATACTGTTAACTCGACAACAGTAGATAATAAGCAGCTATAAGTATACAATTCATGCATATAAATTATCACATTCAGACAAGCAATCTTATCACAGATCACACAGAAGTCTGAACTGAGGAAGCCCTCAGAGACAATCAGAGACACATAACAACACACAAGTTATATCAACCAAATCCGAGCCCAAGGAGCAACCTTAGGACAACTCGGATCAAACCCCTTTACATACCGTTCCCCTGACTGTATTACGGTGGAGTATGAATCAGCAGATCCTATGCTCCGTGTAGTCCGCTAGCTCGTCAAGCGTCCTTGTCAGAAGTATACTCTAAACGGTAATACAAACTATAAGTCAGTCTCCATGACTAACTACATCCGGTATTTCCGAACAATAAGTAACCCCGACAGTTCACCCCCGTTTCCTACAATTGTTTGTTGCAGGTTTCTCTAAAACAGTCGGCTTTGTTACTTAAAACGCGTACGTCAAAACATTCAACTGTTAAGTTTAATTCCTTATATTTTTTCAGTCTTATCCACATCTAGTTTAGGTACGTAACTCATAGTTGCATGTATGCATGCATTCTTGTATTATATTGCATTCTAAAATTCATAACTTATAGATCGTAACTATATCTTTTTTTTAAATAACCACCACCATTAAATCATATGGTTTCCAACCAAAATATTTATCCACCTCATATACATTATCCTTGTGTATGTATATACCACGTAGGTAATTCCCATGAGTTTAATAAACTCTATATCATATGTTACATTTTATCATCTTATGTTAGATGATTATTCCCATTAGTTGTATTGTATTGTACAACTTATATTAAGATTGTTATCCTAATATTATGTAACATTTTATGTTGTACATTTACAACTCCTAAGGTTCATTCCATAAACACCTTAGTTTACAAATCCCATTTATTTATAGTTTGTCACATTGTTTTATGTGAGTACCCTTCCTTATATTAATTCCATCTAAACCATATCATTGTCATAACATTTATAACGTTATAGACCTTAGTCTAAAATTCATCTTTCAACTCTTATTAACTCGGTATAGCCCCTGAATTTATTTAAATTCCCTTTTTGACCACATAACATTATGTACTGTTATACCAAAATATTAATACCATTTGATATGATATTTTTATTTCCTTTAATTTATAACCTTTAGTTTTTATACAAAACTATTGTATATTGCCTCATAGGCATATATTAAACCTTATACTTTTCCTTAAACCATAATTTCCTTTATTTACCAAATCACCCTTTCTCTTTACCATTTATATATACCATTCAATATAACATTTCTAACTTATAAAAGAGTATAACCTATGGTTATCTTTCATAAATTCCGAATAGACCTCAATATACATTTTATATTGTCATTAGGCCCAATTTATAACATATAGTTTGATAATATCTTTAAAACTATATATTATACTACAACAAATACTCTTATATAATTCTAAAAATCTCCAAATTTCACCAAAGTGTTATAAATATCCTTATTAACCCATATCTTTTGATATTACCATTCCACCATCTATTTTTCTCCAAAGTGTCATAATGACATATTAACTATATATTATACATATATAGTTTATTTTAATTCCAAAAACCACCAAAAAATTCCTAAAAATTCCTAATAGCCCATGGGTGTTTAAAATACCATTGTACACCCTTTATTTTTGGTAATAACATATTTACCACATATGTCATAAAATATTACCATAAAATACTTATCTTATTATAAGACCTTAAATAAGTTATCTAACTTATCTAATTTGGTCAAAACCTAGCATATGGTCAAGGTTGACCACCTTAATATTTCCTTGACCACCAATTCCTTATAATTACGGTTTTCACCCAAACTTTCTAGAAATCACCATTTAACCCCAAAACTTTATAAAATCTTATAAACTTTATTTTAACTTCTTTTTAACTCTAATTTTTGGCCTTATTATTCTAAAGCCCTTAAATTTAATTTAATTACACCTAATACCCCATTTATTTTTGGTAATGCATTTATACTACTTAAACTTAATTAAAAGCTTGTAAATGCATAAATAAAATGGCCTAAAATACATGGCCTTATTACAAACATTGGCTTGCAAAATAAATTACACATAAATGTCCCAAAATACATATAAAATTTCGGCCTCACCATATAATTTTCATTTATTTACCAAACTTCCACATAATGTCTTAAATTTGACATTTATGCTTGTTTAATTAGTTATAAAATTTATTAAGCCATTCCTTAATCATTTTAAGGTCAAACAAGACCTTATTTCACCTCTTCACTCACGACAATTAATTAGGAATAGCTTAAACTTGTATTAATGTAACAAGTTAAGGTTTTAAGTAATTTATACCTTGATTTAACCTAGATAGAACCTTGTTTGGTTCGGCCACCTTAAGTAAAAATTCTCCACAGCTTGTTTTACATGTTTTCAAACAGAGAACAAGGCCTAGTTAGTCTCCAAGCAAGATCTAACCATAAGAAGTAATTTAATGTAAGATTTAAGGCAAAAATCACCTTAAGAATGCAAGGAGAGTTCAAGATGGTTTCGACCTTGGAAAAATGCCTTAAAAGAGGGTATTTCCTTTGGATCTCGGCCACATTTGCTCCAAATGGCTTAAAATGAGATTTTGAGCAACCTTGGTCTCTAAACTTGTTTCATTCGAATTTGATTGATGTTCTAACCTTATAACACTTAGGAGCTTAGAGGTTAGATCTACCTTCCCAACTCAAAAACCACGGTTGAGAGAGCTTGGAGAGTGAATGAGCTCAGTTGGAATGGAGCTAGCTCGTTGGAATGGAGCTAGGAGTCAAGGAAATAATTGAAATGGGCATTATTGAATGAAAAAGCACTTTTGGACTATATTATTGATTTGGAAATGGGTAATGACTCATCCAAGGGATAAGCATGGGCTGGCAACGATTATTTGAGGGGGGAGACAGGCTCACACGTTTTTGGAGGCTGGTGGAGTCAAATAATGGAGCCAAGGTGTATTATTAAGTCATAATAATGGAAAGGTAAAAGGTGGTCCCCATTTTAGGAAATAATGTTGGAGTTAGATTATTGTATATGCAAGTGACGAATTTGGAGCCTCCTTGGCTTGTAAATGTCGAACTTATATGGTATAAGGGGTCAACTTTGACCTCTTGACCAATCTTAGTCAACATTGACTCCTACGGGCCCCCTTTTAGGGTTTTATTAATATTTTAATATTAAATTTGTAAAAATTCGAAAATTTCTGGAATTAAATTCCTAGTATCATATAATATGATATTTTATTATATTTAAAGGTATTTATAACCTTTTAGCCCATTTAAAACCAATTTAGAAGGCGATTACACAAAAACGTGCTTTAAGGAGTTTTAGTGCACATTTTGTGTCGCAAGGTGTTTCTGGGCCTGGTTTTCTTTGACAACGGTTTTGTTGTGTCCCTTACATGATATTTGATCATGGTATTCAATTTTTATATCATTTAGAGGTCATTAGATTTTTAAGGTTTCTTAGAGCACCTTTTTGCTCTATTTGACCTTGAAGCATGAAAGTGCTTGTTCTTTGTGTTGGAGTGTTGTCCAACAATTATAATATGTTTAATGTTATGTTAATATACTTAGGACAAATTTTTAGGTCCTAAGAAGTTCATTTGGGTATTTATTTACCCTTAACAGTCAAAGGGTGCAACTTCTTGTTTTGTGTTGACCGCTATTGTTCTCAGTTGACTTTTAAGGCATGCTTAGGCCTTAATTAATGTGATTAAATATTTAATCCATGTTTAATAAGTTTGGGGTATTTCATAGCTACTCAAACATAAGTTACCAAGACTAAGAGTACGATAATCACCGGGTACGAACGCTACGAGTGCACTAAACGAGACATGGGACGACCGCACTCCTAGGAGCTTGTGGGCCTGACAAACTATATGAAGTTAGTTGGGTAAGTAGTAATGTATCAGTATGGTACCCCATGCATGTAAACGAGTGGTGTAGGACCCAGGAGGTAATCAACTCTGTGTCTAAGTCAGCGAATGGAACCCTGACTAGGTAAAACATGTAATGACGAGAGAGATCTCAGTCAAACTAGCAAGGTTAGGAAAATCAAGGATAGCTTGATAATAAAGTGACATAAGGTCGCAACTCCACAGTGGAGGAGTTAAACATAAGTTTTGGGGATTTTAGTAAACGAGGAAACTAAGGCCAATTTAATGGTAATGGCAAGTTGAACTCATGAATGAAAAGAGGAATTGAGGTATCTAAGGAAGTTATATTAGAGAAACCTTTGTGATAATAGATGCTACCCAAAAAGGGGGCACAGAGAGAATTATACCACGCGCTGAGGGCGCCGCGATGATGTCGCATTAAATAATAATAACCACATGCTCAAGTCATAAACGTTAGTATGTTAGTACCAATTAGGTTTGAACAGAGAATGAATACCAAGCTAAAACCCATAGTCGTATTGTATGTTTACAACAGACGAAGGGCAAAAGCGAGCATTACAAGAGATACTCTAAGCCGGAGATTAGATACTCCGTGCAAACCGCAACGGCGGATAACCGTCCAATCGACTGGTACATGGTGCGCAACAAGCGACCATTATAATAACTGTTAACCGATTATGCAGGTGAGAATCAGAAGGTGGAAGATCAGATAAACAAATGGATGCCCCTAATGGAGAAGAGGGATGAACCATATATGCGGACACTAAAATACCAACACACGAGGGATACGAGTTCACACTAGCAAAAGCGGACCTACAAGGTACCCAAAGAACGAACTCATTCCAGAGGGAAATAACTTGGAGTTATGAGGCGCCAGTTAGATGCGCATATCAGACTCGTCTTGATATTTTAGAGACAACTGATGTAAGCACTAGATGCTAGAGCATAGCTTGACAACACTTATACCGAAGGTTAGTTCGGTAGGGTGGCATGAACTCATGGAATATACCTTGAGCATGTATAGAATTCAGGAGGATTGAATAGAATGGCTAGTCGAAATAATAAGCGTGTGTGACTAACGATACCACACAGTCAAATAAATTACTCCATTCCCATAATTATGGAAGACCGTGTAGAAAACACCGTCACATGGAGTTGAAATCGACATAAAACTACTACCTAGGAGGGGTAAACTAACCATAAGGAAGTTGGGCATACTGCTTGCGGAGCGAGTGGGCCCATATTGCTTAGGTTTGACATACCTAGCAGGCTTGAGGAACACAAATGATGTGTTTACATCTTCCGATCAAACCGTATATGAATATACATACACCTAAGTGAGGTAGGCGGTATAACCTGAGGGGCTAAAGCCCGACCCTATGGAAAAAGGGGTAATGAAATATGTAACACATTAGTGCACGAATAATCCCACTGGAATGGAACATCTTGAACTTATTACTTCACGATGATATATTCGTAGATTACGTGGGCGTAATCATTTTTAAGGGGGGTAGAGCGATTAAAATATACCGTACGTAGCGCATGGTACACATGCAGCAAACACTATTATTGTACGGAGTACAAGTGTTACGATTGTGTTATGTTACTTGAGGTAATATTGTGATGTATTATGTGTATGAACATAAATATATTTTAGTTCGCATTAGTTATGGCGAATAGGAAAGGGAGAACAGATAGAGTGTTCTTATCCTAATTCCGATTAGTTATGCAAACGTGAACACTAAACACATAAACGCCTAACTTGTTATCTCCGGTTGAGAGTTCAAGTAGGTTTATCTGGTAACTTCGGTGGGAGATGGCAAACAGAAGGAGTAGAAAGCTCCATACTATATGATTTGTGACTCGGTATGAAACCGATTATTGGAATGCGATGAGTGAGTCGGCATGAGACCGATGTATAACCTAGTGGAGGTAAAACCTCTAGGAATTGTATGAATAATTATAAGTCGAGTGAACTTGGTACTTGGCTAGAATACATAATCCTGTATGCCGGTGATTAGGTTAATTACACTAGTTGACTTGTGTATCTATGGGATACGAGGTGGTAAATATCAAGAGGAAACGAGATTAGAAGTGAATAAACAATTGATTGATTGAATTTGACGTGGGAAGTTGAACTTGATCCTGGTCCGATCAAGGGAAACCGAACACAAATTGAGGTGAGAGATAGTTCAACACTGACGCTGACCACGTCGGGGTTGAATGATTCTCGAAACTTCCTACAAGTGGACACAGATATGAATGGAAATTGGAATTTAGGCGTCACTCGAAGAGCCGTGGACCGTGGAGTCCTTCGTCATTAGACCGGTGTGTCTGCGAGTGACATCACCCATAGAACCGTGGACCGCAGAGTCCTTTGTCGTTAGACCGGTGTGTCTGTGGGTGACTAAGGAAATAAGGTGACTGCCCGAGGAGCCGTGGACCGCAGTGTCCTTCGTTATGATCAAACCGGTGTGTCCGCGGGTAGTAGACGTTGGTTGGGTTGGGGATCGTCAAGTCCTGGTCTTTAAGACTGCTTCCCTGTGAGTTGTCAACGTTAACTATATGTGCACGCATACATGTGGAATGATGTGTGGGTATCCTCGCGAGATACTAACATGTAGATAGGGATGCGTGGAGTATCCCTTGCAAACACCTTTGAGTACTTTATGAGTTTTGCACCTTGTCTAGTGCTGTGTACTATGAGTTTTGCACCTTGTCTAGTGCTGTGTACTATGAGTTTTGCACCTGGTTGGATATATAAATAGTACCGCTGAGTACTTTTGTGGATGAATTGGATGTGCACCTTGTTTAGTGCTATGAAACGAATGAGCTTATACCATGAGTTTGACTACTTGATATATGCTGTATGTATAGACTAGGTCTGAACCTAGTGGGAGTTACTCCCTAGCAATGGACTGTTTGGTTACTTAGTGGAACTTGATTCCTTAGGTGAACTGTAGAGGGTTAAGGACTTCGGGACGAAGCCTTTTTAAGGGGGGTAGACTGAAATACCCCTAACCTTTAAAATATAATTAAATGATCTATTAATGATCTAAAATGATTAATAAACATCTAATTACTATTGGGGAACAATCTAAAAGATCTCAACAAGGCAAAACACGCCTTAAGATCGGTAAAGCCAAAAATGTGCTTTAAGACACCATAAAGATTGTATGACCTCAAATAGGATCCAAAGTGGATTCCTAAGTATTATAATGAAGCAAGGAACACAATAAAACCGTTCTCAAGGAGAACTAAGCTCAGGAACACCCTGTGACACAAAAATGTGCGCTAAAACTCCTTAAAGCACGTTTTTGTGAGATTGCCTTTTAAATTGATTTTTAATGGGCTTAAAAATTATAATTATCCTTAAATATGATATTTATCATATTGTATCATATTAGGAATTTAATTCCAGAAATTTACGAATTTTTACAAATTAATATTAAAATATTAATAAAACCCTAAAGTGGGGCCCGCATGAGTCAATATTGACCAAGTATGGTCAATGGTCAATTAAATGACCCATTTAACCCCTTGGAAATCGGCTGGCAAGAGGGAGGAGACAGCCTACAATCATTATGGGACAAACTATACCTAATACCAATTACTTTTGAAAATTAAGTTACTTTTTCAATTATTTCAAAATTACCCATTCCTTCCTTCCTCCTTCCTTCCTTGTCCGATCTCCTTCATTCCAGCCGAGCTCTCCCTTCCTCTCAAGCTCTCAAAGCTTGCTCTTGAACATGGAAGGCAAACCTAGCTCTTAAGTCCTTAAGGTAAGTGTTTTAATGTCATTTTTAGCCCTTTTTCTTCATCTCTTCACTACCAACACCTAAATTTCGTGGCTCATCAATTCCTATGGCTTATTCTCAGTGTTCTAAGGTTAGAACAAGAGCTAAACTCGGTTGAGACCAGTAGAGGGACCAAGGTTGTTCAAATCTACATTTTAAGGTAAAAATGTGCTTTAAGCTCATAACTTTTGATTCCCTTCGAGTTTGGCTGTGAAACTTTGGCCATAGCCTCATATTCTTCTCCTTTTCATGTGGAATCTGTTGGTTAGCCATTTGGAGCAAGGGTGGCCGAGATCCAAGAGAAATACTCTTTTAAGGCATTTTTCCAAGGTAAAACCTAACAACAAGGTAGTATTTCGAGATCTAACTATTTCCTATGTCAATATGGTGGATCTAACACCTTGTGGTGTGTTTGGTTCAGGTCGAAAATACCTAGAACTTCCCTTGCATTTTTAAGGTGATTTTTGCCTTAAATCTTACATTAATTATCCCTTATGGTTAAGCTCAAGCTTGGAGGGTAACCATATCTTGTTTTTGTGTATTAAACATGTCTAAATCAAGTGGTGATTTTTCCTACAAGTGGCCGAGAGCATACAAGGCTTAATCAAGGTATAAACACCTTAAACTTATGGTTTTTGTAATTTTTAAGCATATACATATAATGGCCGAGAGTGAATATATATATATAGGTCATATTGACCTAAAAATGGAAAAAAATGGCTAAGATAAATTAAGCTAGTCATTTAAGGGATTTAATTAACATGATGGTCAAATTATGACATTATGTGGAAAAATAATTAAACCTAAGTGAGGCCGAATATATGCTATATTTTGAGACATTTATTGTGTAATTTATTTTGCAAGTTCAAGGTTGTAATAAGGCCATGTCATTAGGCCATTTTATTTTAAGTTTATAAGCTTATTTAGTTTTATTTATGCTTATAATTAAAATTGGGGCCAATTCGTAATTACTAGGAATTTAGAAAGCCGTGGGCTTAATTTAGAGCAATTTAGGCTTTTTAAATAAATTTAATAAAAATTATAACATTTTATAAAGTTTTGGGTCAAAACTGTTAAAAATAGAAAAGTATGGGGTATTGTTGGTAATTACCGAAAGTTTGAGTCCCAATTGGTATTAGAAGTCAAAGTTGACTATATAGGAGACTTTGACCAACTTTGGAGAATTTTAGAAATTAAAATACTACCTTATAATAAGATACTTATTAAATTGTAAAAGATTTATAAGACTTGGGGTGGTATTGTGATTTCCGAAAACTTGGGGGTACTAAAAGGAGTTTAGTACAAACCTTAGGTTATTAGGAATTTTTAGGAATTGATTTGGTTAAATTTGGAGTTAATATGAATTAAATAAGTATAATATAAGGTATTTCATAATATTGTTACAAATGGGTAACATATGTGGTAAAATCGAGATTTAGAGAAAGTATAAGGTTAGGAATAAGGTTTATAACCTTTTGGTATAGTTTGGTGATTTTTGGAATTATATACAAGGTTTTATAAGGACATATGTATAATATATGATTTTAATGGAATTAGAAAACTATATGTTATAAAGAGGGGAAATTGGTGAATATAGAAAGTTAAGTGGTGGAAAAATAATTTAAATAGACCATGGGGTCTGTTCGGTTATTTTGAGAAAATATAACCATGGGTTATAAGTATATTAAGGAATAAGGATTATAATATAAGGTATATACTATAAGTGTAACAAGGAAATATAATTTGGGGTTGAGTTGTAATTATGGAAGTTTTGGTGGGAATTAATTAATACCGAGAGTTTTAAGGGCTGTTTGGTATTTATAAACAATATATAACTATAAGTTATAATTGTTTTAATGACATAGTTGTCAAAATATATGTTATATAACTATAATATAACATGGTATAAATTATGTGGAGGATTTTGTAAATAATTAAGGAACATAGGTGCTGTTCGGAAATATTAATATTTTTGAATGAACTTTATAATATGGTTTTGATGTTATAAGAATTATAACATTTGTAATATAAGAGGTATTCATTAAAAAGAATGAATATATATTATAAGAATTGCCATATAAGAAATAGTTCCATGAATACATACACATAAATAAATATGTGTTGTGGAGGAAAATATAATATGGTTTAATGACCATATATTTTCATAATTAAAATGACGTATGATAAAGGGAAAAGAATTACAAACATTGGATATGGAATGTTAGGACTGTACATGTGATAATAAGGATTGATAATGCAAAGTATTGTTTACCACATTGAATTTGGAAAAAGAAAAAAAAAAGAGAAACAAACCTTAGAAAAATAAATACTAAGGTGAAATGTATGGTGTATGACAAGAATCATACATGCAATATAGAAACAAACTATATGATGTACAAACATACATTAGGTTACATGCGATAACAAAAGCTCAACTATAAAGTATATTAATATACGAGACAAGACTACGCTTGTAATATAACACTTTTCCAATCTCGAGTTAAACCTAAAACCCGACAAACATTGACAGTTAATAACGGGGGTTAACCGGGAGGTATTAGTGACGGTACGGGGTACCGTAGAATTTTGTGTTGTTAACAGTATGCTAATCAGTAGCATTATGTATTGTATAGACTGTTAGAGACGACGCACGGAGCATAGGATCTTGCTGATTCATACTCCACCGTAATACTCTCAGGGTGAACGGTATGTTATTTATGTGGCTTGATTGTCTCTGAGGATTTCCTCAGTTCAGACATTGTGTGAAAATCTGTGATAAGATTGAATGTCTGCTTGTGTGAATTAATATGACTGAGTTGTGTATTAATGCTGCCTTATTATTACTGTTGTGCGATAACAGTACCGTTCGTATATATGAACATATTATAAAACGAACTAGCGGCAATGATGCTATCTTATATGTAATATAAGGAACGTAAGTAAAACGTTGTAGCATTAGGATAATAAGATATATAAAATATCTGAGACTTATATACGGAGCATTGGCCTCTTTAACGCCGCTCTCGTATCTAGCACTGGATCCCGAGTCGACATACTCAGGATTGGACTACGACCTTGGTCTGCTGTGTTAGAAAAAAAAAAGAATAGTAAAGCGATGCGATGGTATAGATAAGTTTATCAAGGATGTGGCTCTTGCTGTGAACTGTGATCCATTAACGATACTAGGACACCGTGTGGTAGCCGTAAGTATCTGGATAAATTTCCAACGAACTACAGATTGTTCGTAGGACGGAGACTCTACCGCTGGAGTGGCTATTGCCGTGGGTGACCCGCCATAAGAGATGGGTAACTTAGAGACACGTCGTTCTAACGAGACGTTGTCATCAGACATGATTGAACAATTACGAACGACTATATTAACTCGTACATTAGGCGAACATTATTTGGGCTTGCATGCCAAAGACGAGAGTTCATACTCGTTTATAATTCTCGTTACCTCGCCTTGTTGTTCATTGGTTGTGCTTTGTGGTTATGTGTGGTATGTTGGTGGATTTGTTTGAACAAGCCATTGTGCTCATATTGTGTGTTGTGAACTGGTTGTGTCGAGTCACCGTACTCGTGTGTGGATTGTGGTTGGGTGTCTGGTCGAGTGAGTCGCTGAACTCAATTATGAATTATTAAGTGTTTGTTGGAGTGGAGTCTCTGTACTCATATAAGCGCTGTAAACGCTTTCAGTGGTTTATTACGATGCGATGTGTGAAGCCGGGGGCTTGTTTGTTATTTGAGATTACTGCAATATATATTGTTGCTTTACAGTTTCAACATTGAACTATTTGTATGGAAACGAATTGCATACTCTCGACCAAATAACTGAATGGTCCGAGGGTGCATGACAGTCAGGTAATAACATACTCAGCAGGGGCTGATTC
Organism: Limonium bicolor; assembly: GCA_023374045.1. Lineage (NCBI taxonomy): Eukaryota > Viridiplantae > Streptophyta > Magnoliopsida > Caryophyllales > Plumbaginaceae > Limonium > Limonium bicolor. The sequence goes on from CM041778.1 coordinate 312,426,503, forward strand.
CATACCACAAACTACCATTTTTGCAGGTATGCAACTTCCGGTGTCGGCAAAGAGAGTGACGCGCTGGGTAGTTTGATTACAGTTATTTAAACATGCACTGTTGCATTTTAATACGAACCTAGAAACATGTATAGGTTTTGGATACGTAGAAAGCTCACTGTGAATGTATTTTATATTGGTTTTGGGAGTTTAGATCTATCTCTTGTTGTCACTGCGAGAAAATGTTTCGTATTTAAGAGCTTATCAGGAAACACGTTATTACTCGTATGGGCGAGCAAGAACGGTGACCAGTAGTCAATTGTTGAGATTACCGCTGCGATTATATTGTTAAGTAAGATGATTAGGAGCCGAATAGAGTAGGGGTGTTACAATTAGATTGATAAGGAAATGCCGGTTAAGAAGAGGAGAGTGGATAAGGGGAAGGAAGTGGTGAAATCAACTGAGGAGAGTCAGAGTGTGAGAAAGGAAGTGTTGAAACCTTTCGATATGACTCCTAGGAGATATCCCCCATTCTGACACCCAAATTTCTGAAGAAGTTGACAGACAAACAAAAGATGTTGTACAACTTTCTCATGACGAAGGAGTAGACTGTCACCAACTTCAACATGAAAGTACCTATGCATGTTTTCCACGCCCTCGAGCCTATGGATTTGATGATTATCATAAGCGATGTTAGGGAATTTTAGATGGGAGACCTGTTTAACATCTCTGTGATTCAGGCCTATTATATGTAAGTATCTTTTAAATTATTAAAATTATCTTTCATTTTTTTAAGCTATTTAATATATCTTTTAAAAAAATGTTGTTTAGGTGTTTGACTACTAGACTGCAAGCGAACAATAGATTATTTGCCATCACTTTCTTGTATCCGCAATTGATGTCAGCAGATCAGGCCACACTGGATGAGGGATGTGCACAACAATGAGGCATGGATTTTGTGATGCGGTGTGAAGACGAAGAAGATATTTGGTGATCTCATATCATCAGATGTAAGTACACAATAACTAGAATTTTTTGCTTTCTAATTACATTTATGTGATAATTAAAAATATTTGTTCTACAACACATTCTTTGTTTTACCTGTGATAGCAATCATTGGATGTTGTTGGTGTTGTGTATCGATGCCTCATGCATGTTGATACTAGACCCGCTGAGCGCTGATGACCTTCGAGAGATTGCTATAGAGAAATTTTTGGAGTGAGTCTTTAAAATTTTAAAGCATTTCTATTTATTTTAAGCTTGTTCTAGATTATTGACAATAAATGGCTTCATTTTGAAATGCTATATTTATGCGGTGGTCATAAGCTTGGTTTAAGTGACATGAGTAAACCATTCTCCATCTTGAACTTCCATTACATATGTGTTAGTAATTATTTAATTTAAGCATGCTTGTATTAAAGTAAAGTTTAATTTTCTTGATCTTTCTAAAGTTGGTAATCCATGGATGGTGTGGTGACAGTGTCCTAAACAGCCTGATTCACGGAGTTGTGGCTATTATGTGATGCGATACATGTATGAGATTGTTAAAAATATTTGCACGCTTGATGATGATGACAAGGTAACCGATACCAATCAAAGTTGGAGTTGTTATTGCGTTAAATAAAATTATGTGTACTAATGATGATCAGTTTCTATTTATGGACAGATCGTTTCGTTTTTCACGAAAGCACTGGGCACGTATGCCAAAGCGGATATGGACTTTGTAAGAGATCATTTATCGCAGTTTTGGAGTAAAAATTACTTAAGTGTATCTTAGATCTTCTCCTAGTGTAATTAGAGTTACACCTTTGTTTGTGCTGAAGTAATGTAGACTTTAAAAGTTTGTAAAGTTCAACTCTTCTCCTAGGGTAATTAGAGTTACGCTTTTGTTTGCAATTCCTTTTGATGTTACAATTCAAATGACAACTTGTTTTATAGTCATATATATAGTGTTGTTACCAAGGGCAATACCAGTTAGATGCCCTGTACAGGTTGTATATGTGATTATGTTGGGTTGTGTTTGAAAACACATGGTAGAGGCTAAAAAAACAAAAAAAAATCATGGTTAATTAAAAAACCGTGGTTTAAAACTTAATGGGGTAAGACTATAAACGACGGTTTACTTGAAAACCGTCATTTATAGTGGACTTTATACCACTGTTCTAGTAGAAACCATCGTTTATAGTGGACTTTATACCACGGTTCTAGTAGAAACTGTCATTTATAGTGGGCTATATACCACGGTTCTTTAACCAAACCGTCGTATAAAGTCGGTGAGACCGTGACAAAAAACGGTCTTAAACAACGGTTATAACAAAGCGTGGTTTATAGTCTTACTTTAAAAACGACGGTTTTAAACCATGGTTTATAGCTTCTTCTTTTTTGCGACGGGAGTATAAACCACGGTTTTTTTCTGCACTAGTGGCCTTTCTATCCCAGCGTCGACAACTTCCATATTCACCCGGTGTCGACGCCCGCCCTTTGGTTCATCATCGACGCCCGCCTTGCTTTATGGGTATCGACACCTACTTCCAAGGGATTCTGGTGTCACGTTCTTTTTTTTTTTTTGACATTTTGAACTGATTTTTACTGTTATGTTCTATTATGAGTCTGACTCTACTGAAAACTATAAACTAAGACGGTGTACAGAATGCCCCTCATCGAAAAAGCCCGGGGGCAATGCCCCCCCCCCCCCCCCCCATCGAAAAAGCCCGGGGGCATTGCCCCCTGCCCCCCTTAAAGCATACTTGGAATCTGTGATGTTGTCTCTTCGTTTGACTTGTTAAAACGGCGTCACTATCAAAAATACCTCTATTCATTTTTTTAGCTAAATGTAAAAGTACTGCAAATACATAAAATTATACCATTTTAATAAGCCTCTCATATGTCCTCATCAACCTTAATGTCATCCAGATGGTGCTAACCGTGTTTTTGAAAAATTAGTGTGTTTTTTTCACAATTTTTGTGATATATTATAATTTAAAAGTATTTATTAAATTTTTTGAAATAAAAACAATATTATAAAGTCTTTTTAAAATTGAATCGTGAAGAAACTCGACTGACCATGAAAGTTTAATAATTGTATCTACACAGAAATTATCATTACCGAAGACAAATTACCATGTAAGAAATAATAAGTGCAAAAATTGAAAGATTTTACAAATGCTCGATAGTATCTCGCTAATTGCGTCGAGGATACAACTGGCATTACTTCGCAGTTTGGTCGAGGTTGCGTGCTATCCGATGGAGAATTTAGAATTCAATCACTCCACAATAATTATGAATTCCTCCTAAAATAATAATATTTTATTTTTTTATCATAATCTTTTTTTGTTAAGACACCCGTTTTTTAGGATTCTTAATTACAAAATTTTTATCTAATTTTCCTTCTTCATATCATAATTATTTTACATTCCATTACATTATGGATGCTCTTACCTAGAGCTGATTATAATGTGTCCGGTCCGACAACTCGGTCGACCCGGCCCGTAAAAAACCCAACGAGCCCGAGCCCGATTGGACTTTCGGCCGAGCATGAAAATAAAATCAGGACCAAATAAAAAATCGGACCGCGACACATTTTTTGAGTCTGTGGGCAAGCCCAGCCCGATCCAGCCCGATTTTATATTATTTATTATTATTTTTTAAAATATAATATATACATATTTAATTTTTATATAAGATATACCTAAATTATATATAATATATAAATTTTAATTAAGTTATATATAATATATGAATCTATATTAAAATATATCAATTTTAATTTTATTTTTATTAATTTAAATAAAAAAATTGAGTAAATTACTCAGAACCCCCTTGAGGATTTGGGATATTACAGTTAACCCCCTCGTGTTTATCATAATTATTGGTAACCACCTCAAGGTTAAGGTATCTTTGACTATGAGCCCCCGAACTATAACTCTGTGATCAAAAAGTTAACTATGTGTTAATCTATTAGCTCAATCACATTAATAATGCCAGACTGGACAACAAAATTGCTTAATCAACATCATCTAACTCTCTTTCATCCCACTTTAGATGCATTTTCAAGGAATGGTTGACATTTTTTGGAAAATAACAATGCAGATTAAGTAGTGTTTTTTGTCCAGCATGACCGTATTAATATAATTAAACTGATAGATTAACACGTAGTTAACTTCCTGATAACAGAGTTATAGTTCGGGGGCTCGTAGTCAAAGATACCTTAACCTCAAGGTGGTTACCAGTAATTATGATAAATACAAGGGGGTTAACTGTAATATCTCAAATCCTCAAGGGTCTGAGTAATTTACTGAAAAAAATTTAAAAACTAGGCCTGCAGGTCGAGCTTTGACAAAACTTGAAAAAAACTGGATCTAGCCCGGCCCAGCCCGAGTATATAAAAAACCGCATTTTATTTTATAGGGAAAATTCACGAGATACCCCTGTTTTCTTTCGTAATTCACAATATACCCCTGTGATTTTAGTAATTTAACTTTAAACATGCTTAAATGTTGTCCAAGATTGATGAAACTTTACATAGACGATGCTAAAGTGTTATATTTTGGTCCAATATCAAATTTGAAGTTTTTAAACTCACATGTGACCTGTGGAACCCAATGAACAGTCACATATTCATTGGGTCCCACAGGTCACATGTGAGCATAAAAAGCTTCGAATTTGATATTGGACCAAAATATAACACTTTAGCATCGTCCATGTAAAGTTTCATCAATTTTGGACAACATTTAAACATATTTAAAGTTAAATTACTAAAATCACAGAGATATATTATGAATTACGAAAGAAAACTGAGATATATCATGAATTTTCCCTATTTTATAAAATAGGACCAACAATTAACCCAACCCGCCCAATCACCTCTACTCCTAACCACCCCCCACCTTTCTCTAACCTCATCCCAGTTCAAGTATGGACAAAAAATAGTTAATGTGATAATTATTATATATAACATAAAAAAAATAGCTGACATTTAATAGTGTGACAAAAACAATAAGACCATAATAATATCCTCCCACCGACATCGGTGAAAAAAGCAATCGATTCTGTTTCTAAAGAAACGCTCAATGAAAAAAGGAATATGTAAATAAAAAAACACGGAAAGAGAGAGAAACGGTGGAACATGGATAAGAAAGAGTTTTGGTTGCTACTTGGCATCATAATTCATCATCGTCCAAGCTATAGAGATGTCAGAAACCGCCATTGTCGGTGGGGGAGAAGGAGGGGGAGGAAATAGTAAGAATCCTCCTGAGATCCGCAAGCTCAAGTTCCGTCTTCTTGATCAGTTCCGGCATAACGATCGTCCTCGTGAGTTGAATCTTTACTAGAGATCTGAAATCTACTTTCTGTTCTTTTTCCTTGGATCCGTCAGATTCCCTGTGCTTTCCATATGAATATCTAGTGCTAATTACTTGTTATTGGTTTTGTATGTTTCATTCAACGATCGTGATCACAAGCATTGGTGGCATAGTAGTAGTAATAACATAACACTTCTTATTGTGATATTCGGAGATGAATAGAGTCAAGGAAGGATAGCGGCGCGGGGGGGGGGGGGGGGGGGGGGGGGGGGTTGGTTGGAGGAATAGGTCAATTAAGCCCGCATCAGCAGTTACTAATTGAACAGCTTGTAGATTATGGCCAGAAGAGTGGAATGTTTCAGTGGTAAGAGTCGAATTTGTTCAACATTGTTAGTGAAGCATAAGCCGAAAGTAATTGAAGTGTTCATACGGTGAACCGTCAGACTAGCAATCTTAGCAACATACTTACCTGGAGGATGTGTAGTAATTTCAAATGGCTTATTAATTATTCTAAGCTGAACTTTGTAAGAACTGCGTGTTACTACTGCAGAGGACAAATATAATTTTGTTTCCTCTGATATGGAGTTAAGTCATTTGTCTCTGGATGTCTTGTTTGGCTCATTCCGATTTCATATTTTTTCAATTTTAGGTACTCTGTCTTTTCTGAAACACTTCTCGTACAAAGAATTAAAGAGGGCAACAGATGGCTTCCAACGGGTCATTTCTAGCCACTCTTCTTCTTCTAAGGGGACCACTTATGAGGCAAGATTGCAAGATGGATCTCTTGCTTTGGTACGTGAAATATCTGACGGAGTCGCAGCAAATAAAGATGCAGTGTTCAGGGAAATACAGCTCTTGGGTAACTTACACCATAGACACCTTGTTCGATTGAGAGGATATTCCATTGGACAACGGAGGTACATTGAATTGAATCAATAATTTCCATGCTAGTTAGGTTTCTTGTATTAAATATCATGGCAATGGATACTCATGGATGGATCAGTTTCTGATCAATAATTCAGGATTCTTTGGACTTTTCATACGGCAATATAAGAAGTGGACTGGTAGGTTTGGAATTGACGACCACAGTGAGAGATTACAGATTAGAAAAGGCAGAGGTGCTATGTCCTGGGTATGTTGAGTTGGAGAAGTAGGTGAGAGCTAGGAAGTAACGTAATGTGGGAGAAGAAGTAATAAGCTAGTTAGTGTGGTTAAATGTGTTTGACGTATAGAGTAAGATCCCATATTGTCATATCCTCCGCCAATGGTTTTGCTACTAAGGATCCATGCCTGGGTGCATTATATAGATCAAGCCACACTCATATTTATTCAGCTCCCTCCCGTATCTTTTTTTCAGCTTCCTTGTGTTTGAAGGCTCAGGAAATGGAAGCTTGAAGGATCATCTGACTGGTAATAATGTGCAAAAATCAACTTCTCCCTATACTATGAGGATGTTGACACTCATGTTCAAGGAAAAACTAAATCCTAATCTACTTTGTAGATCCTATGAAGACTCCTCTGAGTTGGAAAGCTAGGTTACAGATAGCTCTTGGGGTAGCAGCTGCTCTGGTGAGTATGTATATACCCCCAGTTTTCTGATTGTTTTTCTTTCTTTTTCTTTTCTTTTTTAACCTGAGAAAACTATATGAGACGGGCCATTACAAAGTAAATCAGAGGTTGAATCCAGTAGTTAGGAAGTGTAATGGTGTTTTATATCTTCCACTTTCTATTTTTGTGACCATCGTGGGATAGAATATGAAGGTGGGTTTGAATCTGCACGAACTCTGCAGAAAAATCTGTTATTGATTGCTACAACTGGAATTATATTTTACCAAGTGCTTCACTCCTGAAAGTCTTGTGGTGGGATTTACAGGAATATCTGCAATTCTTCTGCGATCCTCCCATATATAGTGTTGTCTCAATCAGTTCAAACAATATCCTTCTTGATGAGAAGTTTACCGCAAAGGCAAGTGAGAAAGCAGCGTTGATCTTCTCTTCTGTCTAGAGACTGAATCAAACTTCTTTTGAAAAGAACTTAAAGAGCTATTATATTTTCAATAATTCAATATAGCAAAGTCTAATAATGTCAGATGTGTTGCTTTGTTTCTTAGCAGATCGCCAATATCAGACTTCTAAATGCTGATTGTTTTCCCCGCTGATAGTAGTTTGTAGCAGTAGAGTCCTCCTGTCACGATCGGACTTCAAAGGTACATATACCATAGCTTAAAGTGTCATGTCATGTTGGTTGTACGCCCTGTAATAGTTATATTGCTGAAGTTATCGCTTTCGAAATTAGTTGAGATCGCTGTATTTTCTCTTCTTGCTTGTTACAGATCGCAATGAACAAGGACATAGAGAATTAATACCTCAATTTGGCACACTTCTCCTCCAGTTAATAACCGGGCAGTCATCAGAAAAGGGAAGTGAGGATGCACTTCAATGGCTCCAGGATTCATCACAACAAATTGACCTATCTATGCATCGAATGGTAGACCCAGATCTCGGCAACAGTTATAACCCAAAGATTCTGAGGAATCTCCTGACAGTTGCAAGGTGTATAACAGTGGGTGGAGGAGAGAAGCAGCTCCAGCAGCAACAACTGGAGCCATTCTCAATATCTCACGTACACAGGTACCTCCAGGAAATGATAGTGTGAGATTTGGTAAACAGAAGTGAACAACAGCCTGTTTACCGTGTTCCGCCACACCGCCTTATATAGTCCAAACAAACTCCCGGATACTTTGTAAATGTGTAACAAGTCAGTCACAGATGAATCACAGTGATGAGTACCCTAATATGGTGAGTGTGGAGACAGACAGAAATCCAAGTTCTAATTACTCGTATGTAAAGAACCCAATTATTGAGAAAGGATAGGTTGGTGTGGAAAGTTAGGTTAAGATTAATAAAGTGATTAGCTGAAGTTTTCGAGTATGATGCTATTGATTTTCCTTTTGAAGCCGTATGAATCTGTGAAGTACATCTGCCACATGTAACTATGGGTGGGCACTGTTCTTCAGACTTCAGAAGCATTTTGGTGCAGACTTGAGAGAGCAAGAGTGGAAATTAGAACGGAAGAAGAAACGAGGGCTGAGCTTTTGGGCGTATTTGCTAGATTGGAATGAAAGGTTCTGTGGGAGTTAACTGAAGTGCTGAGCTTTATGACTTCTGCCTCGCATTCTCTTATTCTTGGCGGAGCCTGTGTGTCAGATTTGGTTAAACGAAGGTTCGGTGGGGGTTCAACTTCAGTGACAGCAGTTTAAATTTTGTTTATTTATTATTAAATTTTAACGAGGTGAACTAGATCAATGTTTTAAATTGTGTTATAATTGTTTTGTTTTTGTTGTACCCTTGAGTTGGACGTTAATATAAAGCAAGACAAACTGAATTGGATAAAGGTGAAATGTTAATTCTATATAATCTCTTTTAACCTATTTTATTTTATATCTAAACATATGATAAAACATGTACATTTTATTTAATTCTATTTAACCTCAGTCCTAACACACTAAATATCGAGACAACCGATGCCGCCTAAGAAAAAATGAAATATAAGGTTGCAATCACGTAAGATTGGAGGAAAGCAAGGGAAGCCAAGATAATTAGGATAAGGAGAAAATTTTCAAAAGTTAAAAAAAAAATTACTTGTTGTGGTTACGCGGGAGTATTAAAACGTTGCAAATAAACCGCACTAAGCTGCTCCATCTTACGGTAAACCGCATTTAATCAATGTAATTAAAACACATCTTTACAATCAAAGGCATCAGGTTGATGCGGTTTATTTGCAAGGCTAGTCGATCCGCAACTCGCGCCGCGGTGCCATCCTGGTCGTGCGTTTGGTGCGATCCTGGCCGTCCATCTTCCGCGATTTAATAAGACGCGCTCAACCGATGCGGTTTATAACAGACTGAATTGCCTATAAAAACGCTTCGTCACAATCCATTTTCTCCTTCCCATTGTGCAACCACCCACATCTCTCCCTCCATTATGAAAATTAAGAGGTAAGTATGCTACTTTTCAATTTTAATTTCTTATTTTTGTATATATTAACTTGTTCTAATCTTTAGGTTTTAGTATATTTGTTTTGCTTAATTAGTTAACTAATTTTTGCAATTATTTTTAGCGTGTAGGAATCCCTCTAATTTCTTCTAATCCCATCCAAAATTCTTGAGGTTAGTATGTTGCTCTTTCATTTTAATTCCTCATTTTTATACTAGCTACTTATAATCATGAAGTTTTAGTATATAGTTTTTGCATTATTTTGATTGATTGTTTAATCTTGGTAGTTTTAGTTGTTTAATTATTATTTTAATTCATAATTAACTAATTCACTAATTTTATAACTTGTTTTTAATTTAAAATGGTGTATAAATTAGTCAAATAGTAATTAAGTAGGTATTATTATGTTATAGGAAAAAATTAATCTTGGTAGTTTTAGTTGTTAATTAGTATTTTAATTCATAATTAATTAATGCATTAGTTTTATAAGTTGTTTTTAACTTAAATGTTGTACAAATTAGTCAAATAATTAAGTAGGTATTATTATGTTATAGAAAAAATTAATCTTGGTAGTTTTAGTTGTTTAATTACTATTTTAATTCGTAATTAATTAATGCATTAATTACTTGTTCTTAACTTAAAATGGTGTATATGTTAGCCAAATAATTAAGTAGGTATTATTCTGTTATAGGAAAAAAAATTAATCTTGGCAGTTTTAGTTGTTTAATTACTATTTAATTCGTAATTATTTAATGCATTAATTTTATAACTTGTTCTTAACTTAAAATGGTGTATATATTAGCCAAATAATGAAGTAGGTATTATTATGTTATAGGAAAAAAATAATCTTGGTAGTTTTAATTGTTTAATTACTATTTTAATTTGTAATTATTTAATGGATTAATTTTATAACTTGTTCTTAACTTAAAATGGTGTATATATTAGCCAAATAATTAAGTAGGTTATTATGTTATAGGAAAAAATTAATCTTGGTAGTTTTAGTTGTTTAATTACTATTTTAATTTGTAATTAATTAATGCATTAATTTTAACTTGTTGTTAACTTATAATTAATAAAACCATTAACTAGATGTCTACATATTATTTTAACTTATTTTTACAACTAATTTGAAGAAAACAAGTTATACAGACCGTAGTTAATTATAAATTTAGTTAAGATATTAACGACTAAAATATTTGAAAATTTTGTTTAAACCATTACCTACATGTCTACATATTTTGTAGCGAACTTATACACCTATTTTGGTAAACAACTAGTTAAATTATTAACAACAATAAATGATAAATTAGAAATATTATTAAGCAACTAAAACTTACAATAGTTAATGTAAACCATTAACTAGGTGGCTACATATTATTTTAACTAATTTATACACGTAATTTGAAGAACAACAAGTTGTAAAGTAATGACCATAATTAATTACGATATTAATTAGGATATTAAAGACAAAATATTTAAAAAATATGTTTAAACCATTACCTACATGTCTACATATTTTGTAGCTAACTCATACACCGATTTTTGTAAACAACTAATTATAAATTAATAACAATAATAAATGACAAATTACATATATTTTTAATCGACTAAAACTTACAAAAATTAATGTACACCATCAACTAGATGTCTACTTATTATTTTAACTTATTTATACACCTAATTTGAAGAACAACAAGCTATAAAGTAATCATCATAATTAATTAGGATATTAAAGACAAAAATATGTTTAAACCATTACCTACATGTCTACATATTTTCTAGAAAACTTATACACCTATTTTGGTAAACAACTAATTATAAACTAAAATAACAATAATAAATAACGAATTACGAATTACATATATTATTAAACAACTAAAACTTACAAAAAATTAATGTAAACCATTAACTAGATGTCTACATATTATTTTAACTTACACCAAATTTGAAGAATAACAAGTTATACAGTAATGACCTTAGTTAATTACAAATTTAATCATAACTAATTAAACAAGTACTTAAATATATATATTGAAACCTAGTAGACAAAGACATTTAATATACATAAAAAAAGAGAAATAAAAATTAAAAACAACCACACTAACCTCTTCAACTTGAGAGGATTTGTCAATATTGAAATGAATTTTTTGGTGTTTGTGGTTGATGAAATAAGTTTGCCTCAGTTGGATTTTTATAGGCATTTTCGAGTGCTATAAACCGCATCGCACCAGTGCGGTTTATTTGCACGGTTCTGGATAATCTTATCCGATAAAATCGTAGAAATCACGGAGTACGAACGGCTAAGATTAATTCTGAGATTTTTTATGGTCGACTAGCCTTGCAAATAAACCGCATCAGCCTGATGCCTTTTATTGCAAAGATGTGTTTGACTGATGTGGTTTATGACATAATTAACCGATAATTGCATTGACTAAATGCGGTTACAGTAAGATGGAACAGCTTAGTGCGGTTTATTTGTAACGTTTTGGTACTTCCGCGTAATTTTTTTGAAAAAAGCCACCGCAAGTAATTTTTTTTGGCAAATGACATTTCGGCGAAAATTTCCTAGAATAAGGCAACTAGGAATGGTCTTTGAAGTGTTTATTTAGGTTCTGTTTGTCTTTAGCATATTTGATAGTATTTTTTGATATAAATGGGTGAATCCTATATGGGTTCTACACATATAAAACAGCTGTAAAATTGCTACAAAACAACAATGTCACACAGAGCCTTAATGGTACACATAAAACATGGCCTGAAGGCGAGTGAAACCGACATTAGAGATGTAGGGAAAAACTATTACTGTTAGGGCATGGACCATAGCATCTGGAAGGAATCTTTCATATCCAGTGGTTGATTTATTTACATTTTACAATACAATAGTTTACATAGAATATAATAACATAGCCTGGAAAGCAATAACTTAAACGAAGCCATTGTTAGTATGATTCACTGGTTTTCCTTGTGAATTTTGTAACGGAATTTTGGAACGGAATGCCTGTTATACTATGATTAAGAAACAGAACGAGGAAAATACATGACTGTATATGCGTTTACAGTATACATGCGCAAGCACAGATTACAGACTAATAGGCACTTATATATAGGCTAAGGATAGAAGGATATAAAAGACTATAATATCCCTTATATATCCTAATAGCCCCCCTCAAGTTGAGAGGTTCTTAGAAGAAACACTCAACTTGCTTAATCCCTCTCTATGAAGCTGGCCATTCAGAGACTTGGTTAGAATGTCTGCAGGTTGAGCCTTTGTAGGAATGTAGGAAACAGTGATCATGCCGTCTTGAAGAAGGTCTCGAACATAATGCACATCCACATCGATATGTTTGGTACGTTGGTGGAAAACTGGATTCTTTGATAGATGAATAGCCGCTTGACTGTCGGACTTGATCGGGACTGGTGTAACGCCCTCAACTCCCAGTTCGTTCAACAATCTAGTTAGCCAAGCTAACTCTGTACAGACAGCCCTTAAAGAACGGTACTCCGCTTCTGCCGAAGATAAAGAGACGGTGGACTGCTTCTTTGACTTCCACGATATGAGGCTTCCTCCAAGAAAAATGACGAAACCACTAACGGATCTTCTAGTCAAGTGGCATCCCGCCCAATCCGCATCGCAGAAAGCTTGCAGATTATAATCTTCATTTTTCTTCAGTATGATACCGTAGTCTGCTGTAGCTTTTAAATAACCCAGAGTGTAGTGCGCCAAGTGAAGATGGTCTTCAGTAGGAGCATGTTGAAACTGGCTCAAATACTGCACAGCAAACGCAATATCAGGCCTAGTTGTGGAGGGTGATTTTTCGTTATGAGGGGGGTCTATCTAACTATGGTTCTTGACTGAAAAGCCTAGATCCTAGAAATGCCCTTCTGTGGAGGGTGAGAACCCATTATTCTGGCATCCCTCAAATACCTACTACATCGTCCGTCTTTCCCAGAAAGCTTATGGGGAATGCTAGTGAGCACTACACCCGCTCTCGATGGGCCCCACGCGGACTTATGCCTCTATAAGGCGGAGTTGACTAGAGTCGCCACCTAGTTTGACCTATGATAACTAGGAAGGAAGGAGAAGGGTTCTAAGAACCGTTAATTGACTCTGATGATTTGTTGCCTATGGATTGGACTTATCTGGTCATTTGCAGAGATTCTATATTGGGTTCGCACTGGGTTACACCCCTCAGAAGTGGCAACGACCACGACTTCGGATTGGTGCCCGAGGAAACCTCGGTCTCCAATTGTCAGGATTGCCTTCTTTCAAAACCTTTTTAGAGAGATTCATTTAAAAGCCAAGGATAGGATTAGGACGGGAAGAGAGAAGAAGAGTAGATGAGGCGAGCTTTTCTGCCAAGCTAGCACCAAATAAAAGGGTTGACAGGTTGGGAGGATGAAGAAGACCAGAAGTCCAGAGATATGTGAGTCGGAAGAGTTTTGGGTGTTTAGTGAGGTATGAGTGGGAAAAGGGTTTTTTGATTGGAATGGGGTCGTGTCCTAGATGGGCTGCCTACGTACTCAATTCCCCGTTGAGATTAGACCTTGCGTAGTTCATGGTTTTTTTTGAGGTATTTAAGAGGTTAGTCTGTGAGACGCTCGGGTCTATGAGACACTTGAAACCTTGAGACGTCGAAGTCTGTGAGACGCTCGAATCTATGGGACGCTCGGGTCTGTGAGATGTTCAGGTCTGTGAGACATTTGAATCATTGGAATGACAAAGTCTGTGAGACGCTCGAGTCTGTGAGACATTAGAAGTTTGGAAGAAGTCAAGATTCAAGAGATGTTTCGAGTTTGGAATGATTTGAGTTTGGATAACGATTTGAGTTTGGATAATGATTTGGAGTTTGAATGATTTGGGTTTGGATAATGATCTGAGTGTGTGAGGCAATTGAAGTTTGGGTAAAGATCCTGGGTTTTTTGGATTTGAGATTTTGAAAGCGATTGAGGAAAATCATTTTATTGTAAAAGGGCGGATAATCCCGAGGGATTACCCTATGTACCCCCTCGAACACGACACTTAATGAATGGTAAGTGCCGAGGCTCGAAAGATGGGGCAATGAATTTATGTTGAAAAATAGGATTCAGAGAGAAACACCATAAATGGGATGTTCTCGGTCGAACCCTAATAACGTCTCTAACTCCCGGGTTTTAAAACATTAAAAACCGAAAACATTGAAATCGAGCGGAAGGGAGTTAGACGATTCTAAAATCCCGGCTGCAACTAGGAAGATCGTTACTTCCCTAGCACCCCGCCTTGTAAAAATCTAGGCTGCAATTAGGGGAGGTTTGTCACCCTAATGCCCCGCCTAAAGAGATCCAGACTGCGACAAGGGATGTTACGACCCCAGTGCCCCGCCTCGGATTTTTATTCGGAGGAGAAACAAGTAATGTCACACTAGAAGAAACGTTCTTTGAAGGGTTAGACATCCTATGTTCCCCGAAAAACAAATTATTTTGGATTTGAAAACTAAGTTAGAAAGTTTTGAAAGTTGTTCGGAATTCTCGATGAAGAAACACTGATTTTGAGAAAGGTTTTTAGGAGAAAACTTTCTGTATATGTGAGAAGAATTTCTGCGTTTGAGAAGAGTTTTCTGTGATGTGAGAAGAGTTTTTCCTTTAAAATTCCACAAAATGGTTTCTTTTGAAAACTTGATGCAACTTGAATAAAACGATGATTTTGAGACTCTTTTGGTTTTTGGATTTTGAAAGGAATTTACAAGTTGAAAATGAATTGAAGAGGGATCGGGCTTGAAAAAATGTGTTGGAATTGATTTGATTTGGTTTGACTTGTATTGGAAGATGAGTCGGGTCAACATTCGGGTTTGTTCAATGATTGGGTCAAGGTTTTGGGTCAAGGTCAAGGTTTTCTGGTCAAGGTCAACGTTTTTTTTTTGGTCAAGGTCAATGTTTTTTTGTCAAGGTCAACGTTTTTTTTTGGTCAAAGTTTGACATTTGTGGACTTGGACCAACTTTGGTTTATGGACTTGGGTAATGGGCCGGGTTTGTGGATTTGGGCCGGATTGGGTCAATGGGCCGAGTTGGGCTGATGGGCCGAGATAGGTTTTGGGTCATGGGCTTTGGGCCAAGTGTGGGTATTTGGGCCAAATTGGGTGATGGGCCAGGTTTGAGGAGTAGTGGGCCAGGCTTCGGGTTCGGGCCTTGGGCTTCGGGTTTAGATTTTTGGGCTTGGGCCAGACTGGGCCGAATTTTGGGCTTTGGGCCTTGGGTTTGGACTGTTTGGGCCGAGTTGGACTTTATTTGAGGTTTTGGGTCAGATTGGGCCTTGTTTGAGGTTTTGGGCCGGATTGGGCCTTGTTTGAGGTTTTGGGCCGGATTGGGCCTGGATAGGATATGGGCCAGGTTGTTGGGCCATAGTGGGTTTAGGCCCGAATTGGGTTTGGATTAAGTTAGGTTGAAAATTGGACCTTATTTGGAGTTGGGCCAAAGATTGGGCCTCATTTGGAGTTGGGCCAAAAATTGGGCCTTCGACTTTTGATTTCGATTTGGGCCTTTGATTCGAAATGGTTTGAATGAGGTCTTTAGAAATAGGCCAAAGATGGGATTTTCAATTTGGACTGATTTTTGGATTTTTGATTTGGGCCAAAGTAGGCTTTTGATTTGTGGGCTTGATTTGTGAGATATTAACAAGTGAGATGAATCAATCTATTGGTTTATTAACTCTTGATTAAAGGTGTGTTGAGGGTAAAGGAGGATTCCACCCACATAAAACGAATGAGAGATCCGCTAGGCATGGGGTGGTTTCACGTCCTAAAACCTCCTAAATTAGCCTTAAGGGCTTGTTTTTTGAAGTTTTTGTTCTTATATACATATAATGGTGGTTAAGGTATTTTTTGAAGTTATAGGGGATTATTACCCCACGAAACGAATGAGAGACCCGTTAGGTGTGGAGTAATAATACATCCAAAACTTTTCTGTCAAACAAGGGTCCTAAAGGATGATTAACTAGGGCTTAATAATATAAGGTAAGTACAAGCAAAATAGAAATTACAACAAACTTAGATGTAAAGCATGTACATGGAGAAATGAATTTAAAGCAAATAGTTCCCACGTGATAAGCAAATAAATCGGATAAAAATAACCTAAGTAAAATCTAATTTGGCCTTTGTTTTTTTTTTTTAGTAAAGCTAAGCGATAAAATCAACGAGATTAGAAACAATAATCAAAGCTAAAAAAAAAAAATAAAAAAATAAAAAATAACGATAACCCAGCTATGAAGAATCTATACTAAGGTCTTAAACAAACAGAAAGCAAGGAATTGGTTTGCATGAGTAGACTAAACGTTAAAAATACATTGACCGAGGCATTCATGAAGTAAAACTGAGAAATAGAAAGCGTGATTGATGATGCAAACAGCCGACAGGATTTTGGGTTAAGATGAAATACCAGTAAAAGAATGAGTACCATCTGCAAAGGACAAATCATAAGACGAGACACAAAATGTGAGCATACCCGTTAGTTGATAAACATAATCTAACAAACCAATAGGAAACTAGAAGGGTAGGCCATGAGTGCCTTCAGCTGAAGGAAAACATCTCAAAATCCTTACCAAGGCGACACACGTTTGTTTCAATGGAATAGAACCACAAATCAAAGCCTAACAACACCACAACACCCAAAGGCAGATTCAGAATAATGGGAGTCAGCCCAATAGTGACTCAAAGTGAAACCGGTTATATCAGATGTGTAGATTTCAAGCAGCTCTCAAGCAACCGTCTCATCTCCACCCATTTTATGCACCTCGGTCATGTAAAACAAAAAAGCACAAGGAAGCAAGACGTAGTAACATCAACAATTAATGCCACAGTAAGAGTAATTCAGAAGTTAGAACTCCTCCTCCAGAGTTTGTATTCACCGACCGCTGATTTTCCAGATACTACCAAGTTTGCTCCAGCTCAGACTCATGCATAAATAAACCGAGATGGAGAGGAGCTCTTCCCTGTAAAAATAAACAGATCGTAGGACTAAGCGAACAAAACTAGCAAATGCAAATAAGTGAATGCCCAAGTGGACCATGGATGTCTTCGTCAAATGGGAATACCTCCCAGCCCCTTAACAGAAGCAAATAAGTTTAAACTGCTGGCAAAACTTAAACAAACTAATGAGCAATCAGAACAACCGTAAGTAGTAAAAAGAACATTCTACATCGGTTTGAATCTAAAAGGATATAAAGAATCCCAGAAAACAAGAGAAGCATAGAAGAGGTATAGACAAAGAGATGCACTACTCACACAGTGCACGCGGCATTATCTACAATCAAACTCAAACTGTCGCTTTGCAATTAGAATCAAACAGTGCAGTAGGAAAGGAGAAGTTAAGGAAACTGAAGTTAGATACGATTTCCAAATCACAAAGCTAACACGAAAGGCAGTAGTAATGAACTAATCTTCTAAATCCAATTATCAACCAACAAATCAAATCAGATTTTTTTTATCTACGATCCAATCTACATTGTCCTCGTAAAACAAAAATAAGCATAGTCATAAACAGATTAGCATAAACAGAGACATAGCCAAGTTGATACGAACTTCGTTTGATTCCTTCAAAACCTAACTGCGAATCAAACTAACGTCTCAGGAGAAAATCCAGCAGTGAACGTGGAAGACGATCAGTTTAGATTTGAGAAAGATTTCAAAACAGCCAGTATAGTAAGAGAAAGCGTATAAACCAGAGAAATTTAGCCACTGAAATACATATTTGAACAAAAAAAAATGGCCTGCAAACCAATGACGGAAAATAGGATCGGGGGCATCGACTTCGCCGGAGTTTGGCATCTGGAGGAACAGGTCGAAGTGTCTGCCCAGAAGTCGAGGACAAGCGGCGAAAGTGGCGGAGATGATCGACTTCTCTGCATTTCAACTCGACGATGGTCCTTGTTTCGCCAGCACCGACATTCTTTGTGACCGGTTGGAGTTTGCATGTTTACTGGTACTAAAAGAGATTGGAAAGCAGAGTGTTTATTGTTCGCTAGCTGGTTGTAAAATTATTGGCATGAAGAGGATGAAGCAGGAGCATAGTTTCCTGTTCGCCATCTAGGTTGCAAACTACAGAGAATGAAGAGAACGGGAGATGAATTGGGTTCTTCAGATTTGGACTCGAGGCCCTGGTGGAGTAAAAAAGAGGAGGGATGAGTGGCGAGGGATTTTGATATGATCGGCTGGGTTTTAGCGGAGAAGAAGATGGAGGTGCTTGGTTTCGAAGAGAATGGAGGCGGGTGTGAGCAAGACGAAGCAGGAGGAAGGACGGTGTCGCATGGTTGGTGTTCACCGGCGGGTTGCAAATTATCGTCGGGGAGGAAGATTCGAGTAATGTCGATCCGGTTTCTTTTGGTTTTGAAGATTCCGAAAAGAATGAGAGAGGCCGGGGAGCATATATGCTCTGGAAGAAGATCGATCAAAACCAGAGGAGTGTGGAGAAGTGTACCCCGAGAGATAACGAGGCGTCGTTCTTTGCGATTTAAAGGGGAAATCGATTGAGATCGAGAAAAATGCATCGAAGAAAGGAGGATGATGGGCTATGGTGGTTTTTCGAAACAAACAGAGACCATGCGTGGTGCTTTTGTTCTTCTCGGTATCTCAAAAGAAGAGGAGGAAGACCAGGGTTGTTTGCTTTCGGTATGGGCTCTATTCGGATATGAGTTAAAAGAGCAGTGGACCTATTTATTCATCTAGTCCAGCCCAGACTACGACAAAATAAAATGAAAACAAAATAAAACGAAAACAAAAGCACCAGAATGCTCCAACTCGGTTTCAAACATGCGACCCATAGCCCCTTTCATCTATACACTAACCAGTTAAGCTGTGGTAGAATTCTGCATATTGACATGAGAAAAAGAATAAGAGTATATTCTAAGCTGAAGAAAAGAATCAAACCCGCCCACAGCTCCTTCCAAGTATTGAACTCAGGACTTATTATTTGTAACATGAGTGTGCTAACCACTAGGCTACCGACTTGACTCAGTAGATAAATGTAAGGACTAACAGAAAAGTCCTAACTTGAACTATGTAATTTTAAAACAAAGAGTTAGTGTTTTGAATGGAAACATAGACGGTTTTATCTAACAAAATCAATTGTTTCCCTCCAAAAGAGTCATGAAATGATAGAATGTAAAAAAAAATAAAAAACACAAAAAAGTGACAAAGTGCAATATAAGCGAAATAATATAATAATAAAAACATGAAATAATGAAATAGTACTGATACAATGGTGATAAAGAATGCGAGTGAATGTAACAAAATTGGAAACTGTGCTAGATATGTACGAATAGCGAAAGATAAGATAGAATAAAAAGTAAAATAATAAAAGGAAGCTTAATCAAATAGGCGACGGATAAGAGGTATTCAGACAGAAATAATAATAGTAAAAGACGCATAAAATGATAGAAATAATACTCACGAATAATCTAAAATAAAGTAAATCCTAGCAATATATAGGATAAAATAAAGTAAGATAGTAGAATAAGTAAATAGGCAAAAAGAGACGGATTTGAAACCGTATTGTTTTTGGGAAATTCATTTTCGAAGAATTGTATTTTTCTGAAATGCATTGAAAAATGATTTAAGAATTTTGTCATGAAATCATGGTTTCGTTTTGGCATGCACGTTAAAGCGTTTTGAAAAGAAAGGCGATGACCCCTCTTATTTTATTTATTATTTCGGAATTTGCTTTATGGGGTGAGAATTTTTGGTGTCTACAGATGGCTCCCCTTGATTCAATTCTGCAAGCCCTTGCAGAATTGGATCAAGGTTGACAGGGCGCCAAAAATTCTCACCATGATTTTTGGGTGCAACGAGATGCAGTTGTCAATGGAGCACTGTGTGGATGCAGCGGGAAAAATTAGATGATAGTGGGATGCACGAGGACTTATGACGAGCCTCAACTAGACCTCTTGACATCTAGCTATAGGACTTATGACGAGCCTATAATGCAATTGAAAGTACGAGGACTTATGACGAGCCTCAACTAGACCTCTTGACATCTAGTCATAGGACTTATGACGAGCCTATGATACTAACAATTAGAATGATTGGGGTGCACGAGGACTTATGACGAGCCTCAACTAGACCTCTTGACATCTAGCTATAGGACTTATGACGAGCCTATAATGCAATTGAAAGTACGAGGACTTATGACGTGCCTCAACTAGACCTCTTGACATCTAGCCATAGGACTTATGACGAGCCTATGATACTTTATGGAGTTGTATGAAACTCGATGCTTTGAGTGGTTGACTTGAGGATGACTTTGATTGTAGATTGATTTGGGATTGGACGCTTTTCAGTTGCTCCAGTGAGGGATGTGATAGATGTCGCCCTTGGCTTTGCCAGTGTGGGACTTTTGTTTTGGTGGTCTTGGCCCGATGTGCACTATGGTTTCGGGATCTGGTATGACTCTGGGCTCCAGAGTTTCGAGATGGCTCCGGTTTGATATGTGACTCCTTTGTGAGAAATGACTCTGGGATGGTCGATGGGTTGGGATTCGATATGATCTGAGGGCTCCGGTATGATCGGATGGCTCCGGTTTGATATGTGGTTCCCATGTGAGCAACGACTCTGGGTGGTTGATGGGTTCGGGTTCGATATGATCTGCGGGCTCCGGTATGATCGGATGGCTCCGGTTTGATCTGCGGTTCCCTTGTGAGCAACGACTCTGGGATGGTTGATGGGTTCGGGTTCGATATGATCTGCGGGCTCCTGTATGATCGGATGGCTCCGGTTTGATATGTGACTCCCTTGTTAGCAACGACTCTAGGATGCTTGGTGGGTTTCGATTCGAATGGGGATTTTCGGGATCGTTGGTGGGTTTCAATTTGTTTTGGATTTTGAGTCGAATGGTGGGTTGATGTGATTGGTGGACCGTTGTTGTGTTTGACGCATTTTGATGTGGTAGATAACTTCTGAGTCATGGAAGAATGGTTTCGGTCCAGTTATGACCTTAGGGTTCTCTCATGATGGCTCCAGGATAGCTCGGGATGGCTCCGGGAAGGGCTACGAGATGGCACTATTTGGTGATAGTGAGGAACAAAGGGGGAATTTTTCCTTTGAGGTGGTCGCACCCTGGGCGGGCTGCCTACGTACTCAATTTCGTATTGAGATCAGACCATACGTAGTTCGAAACTCTGTGTTCAAGGCCTCGGTGATGAAATAGGTCTGATGTGGATTTGAGGTGGCTCCCGTATTTTTCTCGGACTATTAGGATGCCCCCTGCATAGTTCCAAGGACGGTTTTGAAGTATGAGAATGACTCTGTGCAGCTCTAGGGATAGTCTCAAAGTGTGAGGATGGCTCCCGCATGGCTCCAAATTGGCTTTAGAAGCGGTGTCGATAGGGATTGAGTATGGCAATCGATGGCTCCGGGATGGTCTTCGTATGCCTCCGGATAGCTTTTGAATGGTTCGATGTAGCTCGGTGACAGCCCGGGATAGCTCCAAGATGGTTCGATGTTGTAACACCCCATCCAACATTAACATACTTACAACAAACTGCAGCGGAAGACAACCTCACACATTACTTAACTTGTTGGTGTTACACGCCGTTTAGCCACACACGGGACTAACAAGGCTATTACATACACAATGTACGGTCTGATGGGCAAATTCCCGAGAAACTATACATTATATCCCTTTCCATTAACAACAGCAACAATATACACCTTAAAAACTATACCGAGTATTTATAACTGATGCCGACAACAATATCGGTCTTACTACACCTACTGTATACAACACTTAAATGAATACCATGTACAATGACTACCCGTCCTACTCTCGAACGGCTTCCAGCACTTCGTACCTGAAATAGGAAAGACGAGAAAGGGTGGCCCCAAGGGGCTCCGCACCTTTGCTGGTATGGTAATCCCGCAGCCCACATGCTAACGGGCCACGCAAACTAATTGTCGTTAGCATGCAGTTGATTATATTTAAATCATGCATGTGACAATAACACAACATCACATAACATTTCGCCTCAATGGGTCAACAACGGATAAATTATCCTTACTTAATAAGTCACTCCTGGTATTCATCATGCCTAGAGTATTCCTCCTCTGATGGAGCTATTCCTTAATAGGCGACACATACCCTTAAATCGGGTTATCCTTAAACGCCTCTTATCACAAACTGGGAATCATATCCATGATCCACACACTACACATATACAACACAATTCACGTTATACAACACACTTCACATTATACAACCTACAACATAACTACATACAAACACTTAACAATACTTTGCACGTTACTACGTACACAACATAATACCACAATGAATACTGCATCATAACAAAACACATAAACATAACGGGAAGGGTTCTCTAGGAACCGACCCAAACATTGTTTACACACTGGTGAGCCTAGAGAATTTGCCAGTCTCATGATAAGCTTGTTTAAAATAACAACAACACTCATTACCGTCCTAATAGTTGACGAGTAACTTAAGTTAAGGCGGTTCGGGTTTGGAGGCCTAACAAACACACAAACAAGGTTCCACTAAACCGATCATAAGTCAGAATAGGTAAGCTTTGGAGTAAGCTAATGGGAGATCATAACCCGGAGGGAAACAACCAAACAAAGAGAAGGGTAAGGCTAGGAAGGATACCTCTCCCAAACAACGCGCGACCGGCCAAACCGGATTCCTCATACTGTTTTAGTACATGCTTACTTTGACAATTACTTAGAACTCATATGGAGCCTGTCACATAACAACTCATACAGTAGTACAACTGGGTTAACCTACAAGGGAGATCCCTACATTCACATACACATATCACAAACTTAACACCACGCATAGCCGTGGTTAGTACGTCCCATGGTACGGGTGTTTACTCCCGAATACCGAACTCTGTGATCCTAGACTCAGTTAACTAAGGTTAACACTTTCGAGGTTAGATGGTATCGGAGTGAACACAGAATATGAATACTGTAAAACTCTTACATGTTTTATCTCTTACAACGTGGCAACATACAGAAAACACATTGGCATACAAGCCGGTGTAATCCGGTAGGACGCAGGTTGCAAGAAAAACCATACTGTCACCGGAGTCCACTTTATCCTGTCCATTTATGTTCCTCGAGCCAATCCTCGAAACACGTTAACATCACATGTTTTTATAAACATGGGGTAGCTGCTTGTTTATTAGCGTCTTCAATGCTTAATTTCCCCGTTAACTTTGTTACAACTTTACATTTTTAACTTGTTTTACTTTTACACTTTGATACAAACTTTTCACCCACCTATTTGCCATTAACTCACCTAACATGTCCTCAACATTCTTATAACATCATTACCTACCAATCCCCATCATTACACATCATTTCATAACCTTAAACACATCTTGGTCGACCCGACCCACCGAACCGACCCACATGGGTCGGTCCATTACAGACCCCTTTTACTTCCTTACAGTCATGCCCGTCCGACCACTCCGACCCACCATCTGGGTCGGTCAGTGCGAACATTTTCCTTCCTTTGAAACCGACCGACCGACCCATGTCCGACCCACCCTTTGGGTCGGACCATTACCGAACATTTCCTAACATATAACAGGGCTCGACCGACCCACAAACGGGTCGGCCCCTGGGTCGTCGCTCCTAAACTTACCCAAACTTGTCAATTCTTCACCAAACTTCTCCTAAGGCCTCTTAATGTTCTAACATCATTTGGCACTTCAAACACACCCTTAAGATATCCTTAAAACACTCTCAAAATATTTCTCCTAATTCCTTAAACCTTTCCTTATATCTCCACTAATTCCTAACACTTACGATGTTTTCTCCTTATGATTTCTAGGTGGTATTTCACCTATAATGACCACAACACCAAGGTGTTTCCCCTACACCTTATCATCTCTCAAATTCTTCTTACTAACTAAATCTCCTTAACACAGTTTCTTCTCAAGTAACATTGATTCACCTTTAACACTTTCTAGTTCACACCAAAACTAAACTTACCACACTTAGAACTTCTTACACATTTCCCAAATTTGGCCATAGCTTCTCTTGTATTTACTCACATCCAAACACTTAGGTTTTTACCTTATTTCATTCAAAACACCTAAAATCCATCCAAACACATTTATACACAAACTTCACACATTAAGCACTACATCACAATATAGTGCATAACTTAAATTGCTTGGCACTTAGGCCCTTAAATAACATGGCTCTTAGGCCCTTAAATTGCATAACCTTAACACTGAATTTCCCACATAAATAATGCCTTTGACCTGCAAATACATACCCAAAACATATGTTCCTTTACTAGTCTCTTGAGAACACTTTACTAGGTCACTCACCATTGGCTCTTAGGTATTTATCAAGCAAATCAAGCTCATTTTCTTAGGCATTTAAACTACATTGAGATAGTTTGTTTACCTCTTTTTCCTCACAAACTTCTTTCTTGTTTCCTTAAAACCGGTGGGGTACTGGGTCCCTTTCAACTATTAAACATTATACAAACAATAGAATGAGTATTCAAGCATTAAGCTTCATTCATTGTAAACCCTAGTTACATATATTGTTTTTAACACATTAAGGTAATGTTTTTACTTGGAATTGGAAGAGAACTTGAATAAGTATCAAGAGAGGACTCCTCCTAGCCCTGGAAGATTCAAATGAAGCTAAAACAAGCAAGATAAAATACACCATTTTGAGGTGAATTTCGGACAACATGAAAACATGGAGGAAACATGGATTTTCTTTGAGTTCCTACCTGATGCAAAGGAGAACATGAATATGTAAAAAGGTGAGCTCAAGCTCCTCCATGGTGGTTTCTCTTGCACCGAAATGGGGTTTTGAAGTTTTGAAAGGACAAGATTGTAGAGCTTGGCTTAACTAAGAGAATGTGGTGTTTGTTTTTGATTGGTTAAGTGAGCTAGGTTTACATGTGGTCAAAGATGGACTTCCATGGTGTATTATGTATCACGCGAGAGAGAACAAGAAGAAGAGAGGAAGAAGAGAGTGTGGAACCGTGTGAAATGAAGGAAAGGAAGGGAGAATGAAGATAGAACTTACTTTTGAAGAGATATTTAAGTCTTAAAGCAAATAGTAAACTATGAGTCACATTATTACTTAACAAGTTAACATACTTGGTGACTCCTCACTACAAAAACCGGCCACCATTATGCCTAGGAGGGTGTTTTGGTCTTTGTGACCAATTTAATTACTTATAACATTATATGTACAAACAGCTTGAAAAAATTACTATTCACAAATACAAGGCACATAGAAGTGAAATTTTTGATTTCCCACTAATATGGCACCAAATGTAACTATATAGTACACAGTTAATTAAAGAGTAATGATGGACATTTAGCCATTCAAAACCTTTACAAGACATTTTCAAAAAAGTGCTTTAAGACTCCTTAAAGCACATTGGTGTTTTAACTTGTTTTCAAGCTTGGTTTCTTTAGTAATTGATTTAATATGTTCATTAACATATAAATAAGGCATGGTAGACCATTAGGTCCTATACAAATTCATCCCAAGCTTAGAGCACATTTTTGCTCATATTGACTTTAAGGTATTTTCTTATGTTTTATTTGGTTTAACTGTCCACCAAAGTTTCCTAAGGACTTATTTAGCCTTATTAAATCATAATTAAATGTTATCAAGTCTTGGTAGGCTCTTTGGGTCCCAACCAAGTTCACTCATAGCTTAGAGCATGTTTTTGCTCAAACTGTGTCTTAATGCTTTATTGCATTTATTATGGTTTAAATTATTCACTGATGTTACTAAGGCACTTTTTAGCCTTTACATACCATAATTTGATATTTAAACCACCTATCAAGGTTTGGGGTATTTCAGATGTAGCTTGATGATGACTTGGGGTGGCTCTAAAGTGCTTCAATGTAGTTCGAGGATGGCCCGAATGGCTTTCATAATGATTCAATGTAGCTCAAAGATAGCCCGGAATGGCTCCAGCTTGATTTCTTTGATGGGAAGTTTTACTTCAACTGAAGTCGACTTTCAGCGAGACTAGACAGAGTTCTTAGCAATCAGATGTTGGTGATGGATTGCTTATGATGCATGCAAATATTAAATGCTGGATACGATGCAAAATGCATATGCAGCTTTTTGGAGAGAGGGTATGACCCTATCTCTATTAATACGAGGTTTACGAATATAAAACATCTTCGGCTCGATCTTGAGTGATTGTTGAATTAGAATGTGTGAATCACTTTCCTCTCATGGAGGGATGCGGGTCAATCTCTCGTGAGTATGGCCGTGTGTGCTAATGGTGTGATGTTACTCTCGATGCTCGGGGCAGTATTTTCCTTAGAATTTCTTTCGAGGTTCCGAACTTTCCGACCCTTACAAATTCCTCACCTGCAACGGGGTAGGCTGTTTATATGTGGTGCTTTAATCAAATATTCGCTCGCACTCTGAAGACCTTGTGCAGTAAGGTCACACTCATTCGCTCATGGTCCCTTTGGTATGACGGGACATGTTGATAACAAGCACGAAGCTTATGGTTCATGTTTCAGATCCGATACTTTCAGTTAACGCTCGTCAACTAACGAGTCAGGAGGTCTTTTATTGGGTTATAACGGGTTTGATGGGTATGATGTATGTCGCACGGGACGGGAGGATCAATT
The DNA here is from genome assembly GCA_023374045.1 of Limonium bicolor. Taxonomy (NCBI): domain Eukaryota; kingdom Viridiplantae; phylum Streptophyta; class Magnoliopsida; order Caryophyllales; family Plumbaginaceae; genus Limonium; species Limonium bicolor. The sequence goes on from CM041778.1 coordinate 312,453,395, forward strand.
TGGAATTTGTGGAGCTTTTGTGCAATAGAGGATGTGTTTTGCCTTTGCCATGGGTGGAATGATTAGACAGGTTTCGATAACCTTTTGGTTTCTGTTGGACATCGTTGGTCCTTTGGATTCAGTTTTGCTCCTTGCCTTTTCTGGTGTTCGATTTGAACTTTCTTCTCATTTTATTTTTTGAAATTGAATTTGTCTCATCAACTTTCTCAAGCGTTCTCAGCTTTGTATTTTGGCTTTCAGATTCGGAGTTGCATTGACTCATCGATCTTCTTGAATATTTTTGGTGTTCTTTTTTGGTGTTTGACCTTGGAGTTTCATTGACTCACTAATTTCTTCAAACATTTCATTTATTGTTTTTGTGAAAGATGGTGTGAGGGGCCATGGCTCTGGCTCTTTCGAGATCCTCTATTGCAAGGGTAGGCAAGTATATGTAGGGTGGCATATTGTGGAGTTTTTTTTTTCAAGAAAAAGTTTTTTCATGAAAGGCTCGGCGGGGCTCACTAAGGAATTATGTTCGGGAAAATTAAAGCTTTTTGGCCTTGTGGAGATTTTGATCCTAAGTGTCTCGTCATTCTCATTAGTCAATGATTGTTTTCTTACTATTCTCAGATCTTTGCATGAATCATAGTTCATATCTTGCTATCGACAATGATCTCACTCTAAATTATGCCTCTCCATGTGCTGAAGGAAAGCCAGTCAAGCTCATGGTTTACCTCGGTTGGCTCTCTCTACCTTCCCTCGTCACTCAGTGGATTGTCCAAAACGCTCACTTGAAATTCAAGAGAAAATACCACTCTTCGCACACTACTCACTTGGTATGTGGTGCTGATTTTGATTTGACCCTTGTGTTCGTTGACGGGTTGAGAGTTTTGTGATTCAAGCATTCTGTTAAGTCAATCCCTCAAGATTTTTCCAAAAGATGTCGTTTCGATATGGAAGTATGCAAATGCAACTATCTACAATGCAATATGTTGTGGTAATATGGAATTATTATGTATAGGATGCATGAAATGCTGAAAATGATGAATGAAGATGGTTGACTTCAGGTTTTGACTGAATGTTTTTTTTTGTTTGTTGTTTTTTTTTTGTCCTTTTTTTTGTATACAATGCATGAGTGGTAAGGCTATGACTAGTCTCGCTTGAGTCGTATTCAGCTCGCGGCTTATGAAGCTCATCCAGTCACTGTTGGTCCTGGAGATGGTTTAGCTGTTGGGGGTGTTGTCTGAGAAGTAATTTCTCGAGTGAGGTCGGGTTGGTGATTGGCTCCTGGATTTTGGATTTTAGGGGGTGACAGCTCCCGTATGGTATCCCCACGATATGGAAACGACTGCACTCTTCTTCTTCTTTTTTTTTTCTCAATCATTCTGGTCACCGGTGCCCATGGTGATTCTGGATTTGGAAAAGGCTCAAACTCTCCGGTGTTCTTCACTATCCCATTGAAGATTAGTTTGGAGGTTCAGATATTGGGACGAAGGCTGGTGTGTGGCAAGTGATGATGAAACACGTGAGTGCGTGATGCTCGTGAGTGTGAACGAGATTCATGTATTGCTGAGGATTTTGGACTGACTGTAAGTGCATGTGACCTTTTTGTCATGAATGCAATGCATGTTTTTTGTTTTGCGCTCGGTTGTATTTGTTGACATTGTTTATTTAGGGGATGCCTCCTGTAGATACCGTGAGTTTTCACCCCATAAAGCAGAGTTGATGAATGATATATAGATGTGAGGGGTCGTCCCTTATTCGTTTTTTTATTATACGTGCATGCCAAAAGAAACCAATTTTTAGAAAACAATTTTGAAAACGCGTGTTTCAAAGTGGGGATTTTCTCAATATGAATTTTGACACTCGGTCATTCGCAAATAAAATAGGGAGTGGGGAACCCTATACACATTGATCTAAATAAATTCAAAGGGAATGTGCAACCTATACACAAAGTCTATTCAGAAATTGACAAGAGAGAAAAGAATGCTAGGGAAAACCTATACATCAATTCTAAAAGTCATTAAATGGGGAAGTTTTGAGCTAAACTTCTTTTCAACTCTTCTGGTCCGTCCTCGGGCTTCTGATCGACTGCTTGCGCTCATCTTCAGACTCTTGCCTGGCTGCTTGCTCGTCGTCGGGCTCTTGATCAGCTGCTCGCTCGTCTTCGGGCCCTTGACCTGCTGCTTGCTCGTCTTCGGGCCCTTGACCGGCTGCTCGCTCGTCTTCGGGCGCTTGACCAGCTGCTCGCTCATCTTCGGGCTCTTGACCAGCTGCATGCTCGTTTTCAAGCTTTTGCAACGAAGCAAAACTGTGATCAAACAAAACGGGTTGGTGTTCTTCTGATTTTCAACAGTTTGAACTCGAACCGGTGTCGCTAGTCTTCACGTCGTTTGACTCGGGTTGGTACACCTCTGATTTTGTATTTGAACGGTTGGTGTTGGTCTTCTTGTCGCTCGGCTAGCTCCACGGGTTGGTGCGCCTCTGATTTTTAGCTCGATTCGCTCCGACGAGGGGAATGAGGGATATTCTTGAGAAAGGAAAAGGTGAATGATCAAGCACAAAATCTTATGTGAAAATCCACCACTTTTGTGAAAACACGAAATGACTAGTACGCTCCACGGTAATGACCGCTGCTCTTGAAGGTGGGCAGAACTTCAAAAATAGCGGGTCACGACATGGGGACTAAATCATTTATTTTGAAATACATTTGTGAAAATCAACTTTGAAAACTGTTTTCGAAAACCATTTGAAAATCATGTTGGTGAAGAATGTTGTTTGAAATTCGTTTGTAGAAAGTAGGTTTTCGAAATCAAATTTTTTTTGAAAATCGTTTCGGAAATAGCATTTTAGTGAAATGAACTTTTTAAAGGAGAATTGACAAATTTTGAAAACCCTATTTATGAGTAAATATTTTGTGAAACTTTAAATTAAACGAGCTCGAAAAAAAAAGCTTTTAGGGACATGCAAACGAGAGTTCCGAACATTTTAAAACGGATTGGTCTGAAAAAGTGGTTTGCACACATGTATAACATAGAGTAAATCGTGGCTATATTTGATGTGGAGCTGTAAGTGTTAATGTTGGGATAATCACTTTCCAGTAATATTATGATTCCGTCTCACCGGGGGAACCGTCGTCCCTTCACTATCATCTCTCGGGGTTTTTTCTCTGCTATGCCTTGTGGGGCATGTCATCAAGAAAGTCCGGAGTGCTTAAGTTCGAAAGGTCAGGATACCCGAAGTGATAAGGAAACATACACCACGGCCAGTGATGATCCGACAACACCCCACTATTCGGGAAACTCGGGGAAGTACTGCATGGGAACAGGTCTCTCGTCATCTGCACGGTCAGGTGTGTCTAAAGTCCAAATTATTCACTGACTACGTTGTGCCATGTATGGGTATCCGGTAAATACGGGATCCTCTATGGACGTGTAGCGTGACATTGGGCTTTAGAGACACCCGTGGTGCAGAGGAGCAATGGAGAACTGAGCCCATGCAATCTTCAAGGTAAGGCAAAAGGGTGGTCAGACAGGCGGCATACAAAGGGGTGACTACCCATAAACCCGCCTTAGACACTGGATAAGGCAGCTGGACACTGAAGGCTCATGGCTCACTACATGTGGTTTTGACTCGGGTAATGGAGGATATTTTTTTGGATCATGAGCTTCAAAGCGTTAGTCGGAGACCATACCGCCTCGTTGATTTGTTCACTGAGAGAGTGACCCAGCTCATGGGGAATCAACCGTGGACCGGTTGGGGATCCCGTGACGTCGTGGATAAAGCGGGTGACACAGAGGAATGCATGTCTAAGCTACCCACCCAATGCACCCCACACTCATACAATGTAAGTAAAGCTGAGAAATTAGCACCACCCTAATTACTAAGGGTTTGTCTTGAGATTAGTGATTCCAAATTGGTTATCTATTAACCTAAAGGGAAGTTAGCTTCATTCAGTCCTAAGTGTCTCTTTCTAATCGTGAGCTAATTATTAACCCAATTGTTGCAATGTTTGTTGAGGATCTAACAAATCCTATCTGTCCTCATCAGATACACACTCAAAGTGTGGAATAGAATAATCCTAAAGGCTTGAATGAATCTCTTGAAGGTTTCGAAAGAAGTGGGGAAATCTTGACAATTTTGAATGGAGTTCAGTCTTCCTTGAGTTTGAGAAAAACTTACTCAAGTTTTCCCCAGCAGAGTCGCCATTCTGTGGAGGGTGATTTTTCGGTATGAGGGGGGTCTATCTAACTATGGTTCTTGACTGAAAAGCCTAGATCCTAGAAATGCCCTTCTGTGGAGGGTGAGAACCCATTATTCTGGCATCCCTCAAATACCTACTACATCGTCTGTCTTTCCCAGAAAGCTTATGGGGAATGCTAGTGAGCACTACACCCGCTCTCGATGGGCCCCACGCGGACTTATGCCTCTATAAGGCGGAGTTGACTAGAGTCGCCACCTAGTTTGACCTATGATAACTAGGAAGGAAGGAGAAGGGTTCTAAGAACCGTTAATTGACTCTGATGATTTGTTGCCTATGGATTGGACTTATCTGGTCATTTGCAGAGATCTATATTGGGTTCGCACTGGGTTACACCCCTCAGAAGTGGCAACGACCACGACTTCGGATTGGTGCCCGAGGAAACCTCGGTCTCCAATTGTCAGGATTGCCTTCTTTCAAAACCTTTTTAGAGAGATTCATTTAAAAGCCAAGGATAGGATTAGGACGGGAAGAGAGAAGAAGAGTAGATGAGGCGAGCTTTTCTGCCAAGCTAGCACCAAATAAAAGGGTTGACAGTTGGGAGGATGAAGAAGACCAGAAGTCCAGAGATATGTGAGTCGGAAGAGTTTTGGTGTTTAGTGAGGTATGAGTGGGAAAAGGGTTTTTTGATTGGAATGGGGTCGTGCCCTAGATGGGCTGCCTACGTACTCAATTCCCCGTTGAGATTAGACCTTGCGTAGTTCATGGTTTTTTTTTGAGGTATTTAAGAGGTTAGTCTGTGAGACGCTCGGGTCTATGAGACACTTGAAACCTTGAGACGTCGAAGTCTGTGAGACGCTCGAATCTATGGGACGCTCGGGTCTGTGAGATGTTCAGGTCTGTGAGACATTTGAATCATTGGAATGACAAAGTCTGTGAGACGCTCGAGTCTGTGAGACATTAGAAGTTTGGAAGAAGTCAAGATTCAAGAGATGTTTCGAGTTTGGAATGATTTGAGTTTGGATAACGATTTGAGTTTGGATAATGATTTGGAGTTTGAATGATTGGGTTTGGATAATGATCTGAGTGTGTGAGGCAATTGAAGTTTGGGTAAAGATCCTGGGTTTTTGGATTTGAGATTTTGAAAGCGATTGAGGAAAATCATTTTATTGTAAAAGGGCGGATAATCCCGAGGGATTACCCTATGTACCCCCTCGAACACGACACTTAATGAATGGTAAGTGCCGAGGCTCGAAAGATGGGGCAATGAATTTATGTTGAAAAATAGGATTCAGAGAGAAACACCATAAATGGGATGTTCTCGGTCGAACCCTAATAACGTCTCTAACCCGGGTTTTAAAACATTAAAAACCGAAAACATTGAAATCGAGCGGAAGGGAGTTAGACGATTCTAAAATCCCGGCTGCAACTAGGAAGATCGTTACTTCCCTAGCACCCCGCCTTGTAAAAATCTAGGCTGCAATTAGGGGAGGTTTGTCACCCTAATGCCCCGCCTAAAGAGATCCAGACTGCGACAAGGGATGTTACGACCCCAGTGCCCCGCCTCGGATTTTTATTCGGAGGAGAAACAAGTAATGTCACACTAGGAAGAAACGTTCTTTGAAGGTGTTAGACATCCTATGTTCCCCGAAAAACAAATTATTTTGGATTTGAAAACTAAGTTAGAAAGTTTTGAAAGTTGTTCGGAATTCTCGATGAAGAAACACTGATTTTGAGAAAGGTTTTTAGGAGAAAACTTTCTGTATATGTGAGAAGAACTTTCTGCGTTTGAGAAGAGTTTTCTGTGATGTGAGAAGAGTTTTTCCTTTAAAATTCCACAAAATGGTTTCTTTTGAAAACTTGATGCAACTTGAATAAAACGATGATTTTGAGACTCTTTTGGTTTTTGGATTTTGAAAGGAATTTACAAGTTGAAAATGAATTGAAGAGGGATCGGGCTTGAAAAAATGTGTTGGAATTGATTTGATTTGGTTTGACTTGTATTGGAAGATGAGTCGGGTCAACATTCGGGTTTGTTCAATGATTGGGTCAAGGTTTTGGGTCAAGGTCAAGGTTTTCTGGTCAAGGTCAACGTTTTTTTTTGGTCAAGGTCAATGTTTTTTTGTCAAGGTCAACGTTTTTTTTTGGTCAAAGTTTGACATTTGTGGACTTGGACCAACTTTGGTTTATGGACTTGGGTAATGGGCCGGGTTTGTGGATTTGGGCCGGATTGGGTCAATGGGCCGAGTTGGGCTGATGGGCCGAGATAGGTTTTGGGTCATGGGCTTTGGGCCAAGTGTGGGTATTTGGGCCAAATTGGGTGATGGGCCAGGTTTGAGGAGTAGTGGGCCAGGCTTCGGGTTCGGGCCTTGGGCTTCGGGTTTAGATTTTTGGGCTTGGGCCAGACTGGGCCGAATTTTGGGCTTTGGGCCTTGGGTTTGGACTGTTTGGGCCGAGTTGGACTTTATTTGAGGTTTTGGGTCAGATTGGGCCTTGTTTGAGGTTTTGGGCCGGATTGGGCCTTGTTTGAGGTTTTGGGCCGGATTGGGCCTGGATAGGATATGGGCCAGGTTGTTGGGCCATAGTGGGTTTAGGCCCGAATTGGGTTTGGATTAAGTTAGGTTGAAAATTGGACCTTATTTGGAGTTGGGCCAAAGATTGGGCCTCATTTGGAGTTGGGCCAAAAATTGGGCCTTCGACTTTTGATTTCGATTTGGGCCTTTGATTCGAAATGGTTTGAATGAGGTCTTTAGAAATAGGCCAAAGATGGGATTTTCAATTTGGACTGATTTTTGGATTTTTGATTTGGGCCAAAGTAGGCTTTTGATTTGTGGGCTTGATTTGTGAGATATTAACAAGTGAGATGAATCAATCTATTGGTTTATTAACTCTTGATTAAAGGTGTGTTGAGGGTAAAGGAGGATTCCACCCACATAAAACGAATGAGAGATCCGCTAGGCATGGGGTGGTTTCACGTCCTAAAACCTCCTAAATTAGCCTTAAGGGCTTGTTTTTTGAAGTTTTTGTTCTTATATACATATAATGGTGGTTAAGGTATTTTTTGAAGTTATAGGGGATTATTACCCCACGAAACGAATGAGAGACCCGTTAGGTGTGGAGTAATAATACATCCAAAACTTTTCTGTCAAACAAGGGTCCTAAAGGATGATTAACTAGGGCTTAATAATATAAGGTAAGTACAAGCAAAATAGAAATTACAACAAACTTAGATGTAAAGCATGTACATGGAGAAATGAATTTAAAGCAAATAGTTCCCACGTGATAAGCAAATAAATCGGATAAAATAAAAACCTAAGTAAAATCTAATTTGGCCTTTTGTTTTTTTTTTTAGTAAAGCTAAGCGATAAAATCAACGAGATTAGAAACAATAATCAAAGCTAAAAAAAAAAAAAAAAAAATAAAAAATAACGATAACCCAGCTATGAAGAATCTATACTAAGGTCTTAAACAAACAGAAAGCAAGGAATTGGTTTGCATGAGTAGACTAAACGTTAAAAATACATTGACCGAGGCATTCATGAAGTAAAACTGAGAAATAGAAAGCGTGATTGATGATGCAAACAGCCGACAGGATTTTGGGTTAAGATGAAATACCAGTAAAAGAATGAGTACCATCTGCAAAGGACAAATCATAAGACGAGACACAAAATGTGAGCATACCCGTTAGTTGATAAACATAATCTAACAAACCAATAGGAAACTAGAAGGGTAGGCCATGAGTGCCTTCAGCTGAAGGAAAACATCTCAAAATCCTTACCAAGGCGACACACGTTTGTTTCAATGGAATAGAACCACAAATCAAAGCCTAACAACACCACAACACCCAAAGGCAGATTCAGAATAATGGGAGTCAGCCCAATAGTGACTCAAAGTGAAACCGGTTATATCAGATGTGTAGATTTCAAGCAGCTCTCAAGCAACCGTCTCATCTCCACCCATTTTATGCACCTCGGTCATGTAAAACAAAAAAGCACAAGGAAGCAAGACGTAGTAACATCAACAATTAATGCCACAGTAAGAGTAATTCAGAAGTTAGAACTCCTCCTCCAGAGTTTGTATTCACCGACCGCTGATTTTCCAGATACTACCAAGTTTGCTCCAGCTCAGACTCATGCATAAATAAACCGAGATGGAGAGGAGCTCTTCCCTGTAAAAATAAACAGATCGTAGGACTAAGCGAACAAAACTAGCAAATGCACAATATAAGTGAATGCCCAAGTGGACCATGGATGTCTTCGTCAAATGGGAATACCTCCCAGCCCCTTAACAGAAGCAAATAAGTTTAAACTGCTGGCAAAACTTAAACAAACTAATGAGCAATCAGAACAACCGTAAGTAGTAAAAAGAACATTCTACATCGGTTTGAATCTAAAAGGATATAAAGAATCCCAGAAAACAAGAGAAGCATAGAAGAGGTATAGACAAAGAGATGCACTACTCACACAGTGCACGCGGCATTATCTACAATCAAACTCAAACTGTCGCTTTGCAATTAGAATCAAACAGTGCAGTAGGAAAGGAGAAGTTAAGGAAACTGAAGTTAGATACGATTTCCAAATCACAAAGCTAACACGAAAGGCAGTAGTAATGAACTAATCTTCTAAATCCAATTATCAACCAACAAATCAAATCAGATTTTTTTTATCTACGATCCAATCTACATTGTCCTCGTAAAACAAAAATAAGCATAGTCATAAACAGATTAGCATAAACAGAGACATAGCCAAGTTGATACGAACTTCGTTTGATTCCTTCAAAACCTAACTGCGAATCAAACTAACGTCTCAGGAGAAAATCCAGCAGTGAACGTGGAAGACGATCAGTTTAGATTTGAGAAAGATTTCAAAACAGCCAGTATAGTAAGAGAAAGCGTATAAACCAGAGAAATTTAGCCACTGAAATACATATTTGAACAAAAAAAAATGGCCTGCAAACCAATGACGGAAAATAGGATCGGGGGCATCGACTTCGCCGGAGTTTGGCATCTGGAGGAACAGGTCGAAGTGTCTGCCAGAAGTCGAGGACAAGCGGCGAAAGTGGCGGAGATGATCGACTTCTCTGCATTTCAACTCGACGATGGTCCTTGTTTCGCCAGCACCGACATTCTTTGTGACCGGTTGGAGTTTGCATGTTTACTGGTACTAAAAGAGATTGGAAAGCAGAGTGTTTATTGTTCGCTAGCTGGTTGTAAAATTATTGGCATGAAGAGGATGAAGCAGGAGCATAGTTTCCTGTTCGCCATCTAGGTTGCAAACTACAGAGAATGAAGAGAACGGGAGATGAATGATTGGGTTCTTCAGATTTGGACTCGAGGCCCTGGTGGAGTAAAACGGGAGAGGAGGATGAGTGGCGAGGGATTTTGATATGATCGGCTGGGTTTTAGCGGAGAAGAAGATGGAGGTGCTTGGTTTCGAAGAGAATGGAGGCGGGTGTGAGCAAGACGAAGCAGGAGGAAGGACGGTATCGCATGGTTGGTGTTCACCGGCGGGTTGCAAATTATCGTCGGGGAGGAAGATTCGAGTAATGTCGATCCGGTTTCTTTTGTTTTTTCAAGATTCCGAAAAGAATGAGAGAGGCCGGGGAGCATATATGCTCTGGAAGAAGATCGATCAAAACCCACAGGAGTGTGGAGAAGTGTACCCCGAGAGATAACGAGGCGTCGTTCTTTGCGATTTAAAGGGGAAATCGATTGAGATCGAGAAAATGCATCGAAGAAGGAGGATGATGGGCTATGGTGGTTTTCGAAACAAACAGAGACCATGCGTGGTGCTTTTGTTCTTCTCGGTATCTCAAAAGAAGAGGAGGAAGACCAGGGTTGTTTGCTTTCGGTATGGGCTCTATTCGGATATGAGTTAAAAGAGCAGTGGACCTATTTATTCATCTAGTCCAGCCCAGACTACGACAAAATAAAATGAAAACAAAATAAAACGAAAACAAAAGCACCAGAATGCTCCAACTCGGTTTCAAACATGCGACCCATAGCCCCTTTCATCTATACACTAACCAGTTAAGCTGTGGTAGAATTCTGCATATTGACATGAGAAAAAGAATAAGAGTATATTCTAAGCTGAAGAAAAGAATCAAACCCGCCCACAGCTCCTTCCAAGTATTGAACTCAGGACTTATTATTTGTAACATGAGTGTGCTAACCACTAGGCTACCGACTTGACTCAGTAGATAAATGTAAGGACTAACAGAAAAGTCCTAACTTGAACTATGTAATTTTAAAACAAAGAGTTAGTGTTTTGAATGGAAACATAGACGGTTTTATCTAACAAAATCAATTGTTTCCCTCCAAAAGAGTCATGAAATGATAGAATGTAAAAAAAATAAAAAACACAAAAAAGTGACAAAGTGCAATATAAGCGAAATATTAATATAAAACATGAAATAATGAAATAGTACTGATACAATGGTGATAAAGAATGCGAGTGAATGTAACAAAATTGGAAACTGTGCTAGATATGTACGAATAGCGAAAGATAAGATAGAATAAAAAGTAAAATAATAAAAGGAAGCTTAATCAAATAGGCGACGGATAAGAGGTATTCAGACAGAATAATAATAGTAAAAGACGCATAAAATGATAGAAATAATACTCACGAATAATCTAAAATAAAGTAAATCCTAGCATATATAGGATAAAAAAAGTAAGATAGTAGATAAGTAAATAGGCAAAAAGAGACGGATTTGAAACCGTATTGTTTTTGGGAAATTCATTTTCGAAGAATTGTATTTTTCTGAAATGCATTGAAAAATGATTTAAGAATTTTGTCATGAAATCATGGTTTCGTTTTGGCATGCACGTTAAAGCGTTTTGAAAAGAAAGGCGATGACCCCTCTTATTTTATTTATTATTTCGGAATTTGCTTTATGGGGTGAGAATTTTTGGTGTCTACACTAGTATTACACAAAAAATTTAATTTTCCTACTATTCTCCTATACAGAGACGGATCAGCAAGATTTCCACTAGTTGTCTTACTGCTGTATAACTGAGGAAGAGGAGAAGAATGAGTTTTGATATTACCATTGTCGAACTCCTTTAACAAATTATCAACAAACCGTTGCTGATTCAGAATGATACCATTGTCAGTTCTGATGAACTGAATGCCCAGAAACAAGTTAACCAGACCAAGATCTTTAATCTTAAAAGTATCATGCAGAAAAGCTTTAAGGGAATTAATCTCAACAAGATCATTTCCTGTAATAGCAATGTCATCGACATAAACAACTAAATATACACACCGGTCTTTATGAACTTTATAGAATAAAGAATAGTCGTTCTTGGACTGAATGTAACCTCTGGACTTTAAGGTAGCATTGAGTTTCGCACTCCACTGCCTTGAAGCTTGCTTCAGGCCGTATAACGACTTTCTCAATCTGCACACTTGGTTAGCTTTGTTAGTAGACAACCCTTTAGGCAAAAGCATATAAATTTCTTCATCCAAATCACCGTGCAAAAATGCGTTATTAATGTCAAGCTAATATATATCCCAATTGCGCTTAACAGCAACAGCAAACAACACCTTAATCGTGGTAAGTTTAACAACAGAGGAAAAAGTTTCCAAGTAATCGATACCTTTCTTTTGTGTATAGCCCCTTACCACAAGGCGAGCTTTATAACGTTCGCACTTCCATCAGCTTTGGTCTTGACTTTGAAAACCCATTTGCATCCAATGGGCTTTTTCTGGGAGGAAGATCCACAATTTCCCAAGTTTTGTTTAACTCAAGCGCACTGAACTCTTCACTCATTGCTTGTCTCCAATGAGGGTACTGATTAGCATCCTCAAAACTGGTTGGCTCATAGTAAGCATCATGATTCTTCATGTGTGCAAGAACAGGAAAAAACAGCAGTTGTTTTTGTTCTTCTCTGAGATGGCCAAGGAAGTCAAGGTATGCATACAAACAGATCATGTGTTTCATTATCTACAGAGGTACATACAAAGTCACTTAAATGATTTGGTAGTTTTATGACCCTACCAGATCTGCTCTTTCTCAAGCTATCAAACCAACATTTACCTGATTACCTGAAGAACCACTAGTCTGATCAGGCACTGCAGGAACTGCAGGAGAAACATCACAGTGATCTTGTGCAGAATCATTATAGCTACCAGAAGAGTCGGTTTGAAAGAAACTTATCGAGACAGCTTGAAGAAGAAACAACAAAAGGGAAAACATGTTCAACAAACTTGACATGCCTGCTAATCTTTATTTCTCCTGAAATAAATCTAGAACTTTGTAACCCTTAGAGCCATAAGGATAACCAACGAAACAGCAAGGAGAACTTCTCTGTTGAAACTTGTCCTTAATCAGTTTTCAGAACAGAAACAGACAACCAAAAACTTTTATATCTGTCAAAACATATTCTTTATTATAAAGCACAGAATAAGGGGACTTACCATGGAGAAGCTTAGTAGGAAACCGGTTAATCAGATAAACTGCAGTAAGTAAACACTCACCCCAATAAGCCCTAGGTAAACTCGACTGATACATCAAGGATTGGGCTGTTCCAGAAGGTGTCGATGTTTTCGTTCAACGACACCATTCTGCTGAGGAGTATACGGGCAGGAAACCTGATGTATTATGCCAGTATCACTAAAAAAACGTTTCCCTTCTAAGGAAGATCCCATTTCATAGGCGTTATCAGTCCGCAAGATTTTAACAGAGGTATTAAACTGCCTTTCAACAACTTTAATAAACTGTTTTATACAAGAGAAAGCTTCAGCCTTAGAAACCAACATGAAAACCCAGGTAGCCCTTGAAAAATCATCAACAAGCGTAAGGAAATACCGATACCCATCATGAGTTTCAACATTATAGGGACCCCACACATCTCCATGTACCAACTCAAAACATGCAGTAGTCTTAATAGAAGACCTGGAAAACGGTAACTTGGTCTGTTTCGCTTTGAAACAGACTTCACAAACAAAATTATCACTTGAGGAAAATTTCCCCCCACATAACTTGTGAACTTTATTCTGGGATAAATGCCCAAGCCGCATATGCCAGAGTTTTAAATCATTCCAAGATGAAGCAGGAAAGAACCATCAACAACAAACTTTTATTAGCAGAAACAAAATCATCAGAAACAGTACAAACTTGATCAGCAAAGTCAATGGCAGCAGCATGACAAACTCCTGTCTTATGCCCTAAAACATTATCAACCAACAGACCCTTGACACCAGAATCTGGTCGAGACAAAAAATCCAGAGAAGCGTTGGTCAAAACATAAATCCCATTAGTTTCTCTACCAATCACCCTTTGCTTCTTCAGAGAAAGGTCCTGACAAACACACAAATGCTTCATAAAAGACAGAGTCATACCTGTTTGCTTAGACAGCCAACTAACAGACAACAAGTTATATTTGAACTGTGGTATGTAGAGAACATTTTCTAAGATGAAATTTTCACCAATTCTCAGATCTCCCATAGTATTGACAAATTTAAGAGAGCCATCTGGTAACTCAATTTTGCCTTTCTCAGAGGAATAAAAGTTCGTAAACCAGTCAGTTCTAAAACAAACATGATGAGCAGCACCGCTGTCTATAATCCAAGAATCACTCAAGCTAACCGTAGAAACAACAAACAGGAAGTTTAAGCTGAACAAACTCAGGTTTAAGAAGGTTACCAGCCATCGCAGCAACTTGATGATTCTTGCTAAAGAAATCCAACATCTTCTGATATTGATCGACAGAAACACCAGGGATGGGCGAAGTCAAACTCTGTTGCAAAGCAGTAACATCTTGTGAGCCTTCAGACACGTTCCGATTTGCTTCTTCCTTTGAATTTGAAACTGGGGGGATAACCATTCTTCTTATAGCAGGAAGAAATCCCATGCCCAGTTTTACCGCAATATTCACAACAATCTTTTTACCATCTTGCTTCTGCGGTCCGCTAGGGTTGACACTAGCGATGCCTGACTGACTAACCGAGAAAGAACCAGAGTTGGGTTGAAGGACCCTGGCCTGACGCTGCTTCTCTTCTTGGATTAGAATGGCATAAGCTTGATCGACGCTAGGCAGAGGACTCATAACCAGAATGGCCTCGAATCGAGCAGTAGGACTCATTCAATCCCATGAGAAACTGCATTAAACGCTCTCGAGCTCTGTAAGAAGCCAAGCTACTTGAACTGACGCAACAGCAATCCGGAAGGTCATTACATCATCTAATTCATCCCACAAATTCTTCATCTTTGTGTAGTAATTGCTCACGGACTCGGCCCCTTGACTAGACCAAACAACGTCGCGTTTCAACTCCAACAATCGCACCCCGTTAGGTTTACCAAAACGCTGGTGAAGCTCATCCCAAATCTGCTTCGCCGTGCGACAATAGATGACTGTGGACGAAATCTGCTTATTAATCGCGTTCAAGATCCAGACCATCACCGTGGTGTTACATCTGTCCCATGCTTCCCTATCGCAAGAAAACTCATCGGGTCGAGGTAAACTTCCATCGACGAATCCAAATTTGTTCTTCGACCGCAGAGAGAGGGTGACAGATCTCTTCCAAATCCCAAAATTGGGCCCGTTCAATTGCACTGTCGTGAGTGACATGCCAGGGCCATCAGACGAATGCAAATAAAATGGACTGGAGTAGTTCTCCATTCCAGCGCTCAAGACCTGGCGCTTCGAAGTAGCGACTGCTTTCTTTCCTCCCGCGTTCGCTTCCTTGGCGATTCGGCGACCGGCGGCGTCTCCTCTTGGTCCGACATGGTCCACAACCAGAAGACGATGAAAGAAAGTAAAGAAACGGAAACTACAGAAGGAAAACAAAAAACGTTTGTTTCTTGCTGGCAAGAATTAAACCTGCTCTGATACCATGTTATACTATGATTAAGAAACAGAACGAGGAAATACATGACTGTATATGCGTTTACAGTATACATGCGCAAGCACAGATTACAGACTAATAGGCACACTTATATATAGGCTAAGGATAGAAGGATATAAAAGACTATAATATCCCTTATATATCCTAATAATGCCTTGCTACATTTCCAGGGTAGAGAACAAGTACAAAGCACACTTGTTAGACCGTGTGACCGAGCCATTTTGCAACATCCTTTCATAGTCAACTTGCAAATGGAAAATATAGGCTGAACTCTGATCTTAGTTTAATACATTCGGGTATTAACAAGACGTGAAAAACTTACACCTATATATAACATAACGTAGAAGTACAATCACACAATTCATAATAGAAGATATACCCCAGTTCCTGAACCACAAAGAAACGAATGATCAAAGTCAAAGAAGACCAATAAAAGAGCTAAAACCATGTTCTTCTTTTAGCCACGCTCTTAACACCACTGCTACTTACTTTTTCACCATCATCAAGTCAATCACTACTGCTGTTGACACTGTACTCTTTGTGCACCATGAGGCTCATCATCCTCATCATAAGCTTCCTGAGCAGCCTCCTGCCGCCTCCGTCTCATCTCCTCCTCAATGTTCACATCATGCATAGTCGTTTCCTCACACTCATCAAGTTCCATGTCAGTCAGCTGCACCGCGGGTTTAGATGGCAGCACGGTTTCAATTGCCTTGACTTGATCCAAACTCAGAGAATCAGGGAAATCCACCGTAAAGTGTACATACAGCTTGCCCTTCATGAATGGCCTCTGGTACATCGGCATACCCTCATCATCAATACCCTTGAATTGATCTGTGTCCATGCCATTTAGAAGATACGAAGTGTGAAGATTATGCAACACAACACAGCACAAAAAGAAAACACAATGAGTGGGCCCATAAGGAAGAAATTCTGCACTTGATCATGTAATTGGCTGGGAGACACAAAGGTTGGGTAATAAGGAACACTTACCAGGCTTGATGACTTCTCCAGGATTAGTCTAAGAAGAAGCTGTCTACCATCCAAATGTGTCAAAACAAACTTGAACCCACAAAGAGCTTCTGTCAGAGAGAGGGTATGCTCATAGAACAGATCATCACCCTTTCTCTTGAATTTAGGATGCTCCTTCTGTTGCAATACGAACACTATATCCCCAGTCACAGTATCAGGCTGCATAGTATACATCATCAGCATGCATCCACACATAAATCTGACCAACACTCATTCCCTACCAATATATCATGCAACGCACACAAGAGAAAGGAACATAACATACCGCTTCATCAGCCTCACCAGGGAAAGTGATTTTCTGCCCATGCTGCATTCCCTTCTCAACAATCACTTCAAGCACTTTCTTCTCTTGTACCACCTTCTCACCTCTGCACTGAGTGCACCTATCTTTATCACTGATTGTTTCTCCCGTTCCCTTGCATTCGTTGCAAGGATGTTGCATCTGCTGGATCATAGATGGACCCAAATGCCTGATTGACACCTTCATACCGGTACCTTGACATCCACCACATGTCATTGAAGCACCAGATTTTGAACCCTTTCTGTAAAAAAACAACAAAACAAAACAAATTTATAACAAATTGCGATCCTCAAATCAACAAATTAACTAGCAGAAAATGAAATAGAAAGGGGAAAAGGTGAAATAAAGTACTTAAGACAAACACTCACCCATTACACTTGGAGCATAGAGCGTTGCGAGAAAGAGAAAGCTTTTTAGAAGTTCCACTGTAAAGATCCTCAAGTGAAACCTTGAGAGGATGGACAACATCTTCTCCTCTCCTCTGCCTTCTACCACGGCTGCTGCCTCCACCACCTGACCGTGTGATAGCAATCCACAGCTAAAAGTGATGCAAACAGACAGATATTCAAGAGAGGAACACAACTGAAGGGGTTTGTTTCACTTTACCAAACGGACTTCCACCGAAGAAGGATTCAAAGATATCAAACGGGTTATGCATTCCACCCCCACCACCCATTCCTCCTTCCTTGAGGGCATCTTCACCGTACTGATCGTATATTTCACGCTTCTCTGGATCACTCAAGCCTCATAGGCCTCAAGGCCACCTCTTTGAACTGCATACCACATTCCCTTCCAGATCAGTTCCCAATATCACAGTAACCCACTTTTCACTAAAATACAGTCCAAACAATGCAACTCAATGAATTCTGATCCCCATGCTTGTCTAGACGGTCCGTACAAGACCTCAACCAACTCTTTTTACATATCAAAGGTAGTATCCATCACATCAGCAAAAAGACGGATAGTTCTGATTCGAACATTAAATCCCCAAGCAATAAAATGCTCGTCTACCTAAAGCAAATTGTTACCGTAAACTTCCATGAATCCCCCTCCCCAGGTCAAGAGCAACGCACGAAACAAGCAATAAATTGACATCACTACACGTGAAAAATTCAACAAAGGTAAAAAGAACACAGTTGCATCATCAAACAGACACGATGAAAGGATAACTGCCATCAACATAGATTCAGAAAAAAATCCAGAGGATTCCACACGGCACGAACAATGGTGACGATCGATCGCAAAAAACAATTATAACGACAAGCAAACCTTATCCGGGTCTCCGCCTTTATCTGGGTGATTTTTAATGGCAGCCTTCTTGTATGCTTTCCTCAGATCCTCCGGTGTAACGTCCTTTGAAACCCCCAGAATATCATAGTACTTTGTGTTGTCGCTCTTCTTTGGCGCTCTCCCGAACATCTTTCCCGTTCTTCTTCTTTCCTTCTTCTGATCGCCTGTGTGAGCAGAGCGAACTAGAAAAGACTTTACTTCCGGCAGAGGTAGTACGCTGAATGGGTGTTTCGGTATATTGGAGAATTTTTGCTTTTTAACTCATATAATATTCGTTCATCGGACGGCTAAGATAGAGTAAGATTGTGTGAGGGGAGCAGGGGAGCCAATGATATTATTGGAATAAAAGTAGGAGAAAAGTGGAAATGAACCCAACAAAAATAGAAGGAAGGATCCAGAATTCAGTCTCTGTTGAAAAAAAGTTGGAACCGTGCGAGTTGGGACGATGAATTGGGATCGAATTCTAGATTGTTCTTTTCTACTTGTCTGCAAGGCATCGTTGATGTGAGGAAATTTGACATCACAGTTATATAAAGTGTATTTTTTTGTTGGTATAATTATGGTTGGTTTGTGTTAGGTGTTATTCTGTATGTAATAGTTATATTAAATTTTGAGTTAATTACTGATAACCCCTTCAGGAATGGGTATAATACAATTAATCTCCTTGTGTTTATCTGAAATACCCCAAACCTTAGTATGTTGTTTAAACACCTAAATATGGTATATTAAGACTAAAAAGAGTCTTGGAAACATTAGCAAACAAATTTAAACGATAGGAACACAAAATGTGCTTTAAGGTCAATAAAGGCCAAAATGTGCTCTAAGCTTGGGATAAGCTTGGTTAAGACCTAATGAACTTACCAAGACCTTGTTTATATACTAATGAACATATCAAACCAATTACCAAAGAAAACCAAGCTTGAAAACAAGTTAAACACAAAAGGTGCTTTTAGGAGTCTTAAAGCACATTTTCGAAAAATTGTCTTGTAAATGAGTTTTGAATGGCTAAATGTCCATCATTACTCTTTAATTAACATGTGTACTATAGTATCACATTTGGAAGTCTATATCAATGGGAAATCAAAAATTTCACTTCTATGTGCCTTGTTTTTATGAATAGTGATTTAATAAGCTAGTTTGTAACACATGTTTGATAAGTAATTAAATTGACAAATAAAGACTATAATACCCCTAAGTACTATTGGGGGCCGGTTTTCTTAAGTGTGGTGGCTCACCACTCTCTTGTTAACATATTAAGTAAATAAAGATGACTAACTAAAGTACTATTTACTTTATAACTACAAATATCTTTCAAAAGCAAAACTCATCTTCATTTCTCCCTTCCTTCTTCATTTCACACGGTTGCATGCTCTCTTCAACCTCTCTTCTTCATTCTCTTCTACGGTTTGCAATAGTACACACCACCATCTCCATCTTTGACCACTTGTAATTCCTAGCTCACTTAACCAAATCAAAAACAAACACCACCATTTCTTCCTCTCATCAAGCTCTTCATTTCTATCTTCTCAAAACTTCAAGAGCCCCATTTCAGTGCCATGGAGTTCCACCATTGAAGGAGCTTGAGCTTGTATTTCTACATATTATTGCTCTCCTTTGCTTCTAGGTAAGGAATCTCAAATAAAAACTTCATTTCCTCCATGTTTTGTTGTTGACCGAAAATGCCCATTAATGGTGCTCTTTGTGTGACTTTGTTCTAGCTTCATTCCAACCTTTTATGGACTAGGTGGAGTCCTCTCTTGATAGATATTCAAACTCTCTTCAAAGACCAAGGTAAAACGATTACATTAGTGTTTTGAAACAATGTAAACCTAGGGTTTACAATGAGTTTAAGCTTGGAGCTTGTATACTCATTTCAATGTTTGTATATTGTTTAGTAATTGACAAGGAATCAAATACCTAGCCGATTTAAACAAGGAAACAAGAAAGATGTTGTGAGGGAAAAAGAGGTAAATGTGCTAACCTAAGGTGGTTTAAAGTCTTAGGAAAAATGAGCTTGTATTGCTTATGGAAATGATCTAAGGAGCCAATGGGAAATGACTTAGAAGAACGCTCTTAAGGGTTTAGTAAAAGACATATGTGTTGTTGAGTGTATTTGCAGGTCAAAGGCAAATATATTATGGAAATTCAGTGTTTATGATTTATGCATTTTAAGGGCCTAAGAGCCATGTTATTTAAGGGCCTAAGTGCCATGCAATTTAAATTATGCACTATATTGTGATGTAGTGCTAAATGTGTGAAGTTTGTGTATAAAGATGTGTTTGATGGATTTTAGTGTTCATGGTTGTTTGATGGTGAAGACAATGTGTCTTGGTTTAGTAATGTTCTAGGAGTGGTCATGTCAAAATTTAGGTAACAAAAAGAAGTTCTAAGGTTTAAAATGAGTTTGATGAGTTAAGAAATGTTTAGAATGGTTAAGTGTTTTCCTAGTGAAAGAAACAAGCATTAAGGTGTTCAAAGATGTAAAAAGGGCTTAGGCAATGTTCTAGAGGATTTTATAATGCAAATGAATGTTTGGGATACACCAAAGTCATTTGGGCTTGTGTTAGGATTTAGGCAAACTTTGGTGAACAAGGAGAAAGGGTAAACTTGAAAAAGGATTTCAAGAATGACATAAGGAGTTAGTTATGGGAATAGATGCTTGAGAGATGATGTTGTAGTGGTGAGGAAACATTATTGGCATAGTGGTTATCATAGGTATGGAACACCACTTAGAAACCTATGGAGAATATCATAAGTGTTAGGAATTTCGGTATGAAATGAGTAAGTGTTTAAGGAAATAGAAAATGAGTTTTATTGATGTTGTATGAGGGTGTGAGTGTACCAAATGATGTTAGGAAACATTATGAGGCTTTAGGAGAAGTTTGGTGAAATTGGTTAAGTGTTTAAAGGCTTAGAAAATGAGTGTTTGCCTTGTCCGAACATCCGTCCGGACATGGACGTTCGGACAGGCTGTTGCGTAGAAACTTTCAGAGTCTCGACTTGTGTCCGACCTTGGGAAGTCCGGACACAAGTTCGGACGTACCTGCTTCTTCTTTCAATTTCATCTCGACCCTTGTCCGAACTTCCGAAGTCCGGACACAAGTTCGGACAGGCGTCTGTATTCAGTTTTGAGTCTCGACTTGTGTCCGAACTTGGGAAGTCCGGACACAAGTTCGGACAGGCCACTGTATGGACCAAAAACTTTGTTTTAAGGTAGAAAACAATGTCTAAAAATGGTGATTAGTTAGTAATGATGATATGAGGTTAATTAAGACATGTTAGGAGTGTTATAATGGCAATTAAAATGGTGAAGAGTTATAACAAGTGTGAAAATAAAATAAACTAGATATGTGAAGTAACAAGTTATTAGTGGACTAGTGCGTTAATTAACCGACGTTACTAATGTGTTTAGGATTCTCTCAAGGTGGAAACGAATCAAAGCAAGGACCAAGGTATGGTTTTCTTACAGTCTGTTGCCTACCGGTTTACACCGGCTTGTGTGTTGTATGTTTTTTGTGTGTTTATGATGTTATAAGATTTAAACATGTAATGATTTACAATTGTTCATATTATTGTGATGTTATGATGTGACTCATTTCCCTGTGTGTCTAACGTGACTTACCACCTGTTGTGTATTGGTTGTTAAGTTCCACCGTGAACTTCTAACAAGTGTTAACTGGGAAGTGAGGAATCCGGTTGTCCGGTCATGCATGTAAGTTAAGAGTAGATATCTGAATCAGATTCGACTCTTATGTTGTTAAGATTGTTCTCCTTAATTTAGCGTTCGATCTCCCGCTAGCTTCCTCCAAAGCTTACCTATTCTGACTTATGATCGGTTTAGTGGGAACATGTGTTTGTGTGGTGTGTTCGGGTCACTATATCCGAACCATCTGTGACTTAAGTTAATCGTTCGAATAACAGAACGGTAATGAGTGTGTGTAACGAGCTTAACATGAGGGTGAATCATTCTCTAGGCTCTTATGTTGTTTAACCTTCTTGGTTTGTTATTGTGGAAAGAAGATCCACTGTGTATGTGATGATGTGCTATGCACTGTTGATGCTATGCCACATATTATGTTATGTTATGTATAAAATGAATGCCATGTTATCATGACAATTAGTTGCGCGTATCCCGGTAGCCGATGGGCTGCGCGTTAACCATACCAGCCAAGGGTTGCTGACCCCCTCGGGGGCTCCATATTCTTTTACTGCAGGATGAGGATCGAAGAAGCGGTATGGCTTTAGATTCTAGGATGCAGGTTTACTTTTGATTACTTTTGGATGTTGGGCCCGGGATGCGTCTGTGCTCCCGTGGCGTTATAAATTTTGGTTGTGAACAGTTTACAGTGACAGTATACAGTAAAGGATGTAAGTAAACACTCGGTATTATGTTAATGTATATGTGGTTATTAGTTCTATGCTCGGGAGTCTGATCATCAGACCGGTACACTTGTATTTATTCAGCCTTGTTAACCACGTGGGTGGTTGACGGCGTTGTAGCACCAATCGTTTAGTTAATGTTTAGTTGTTTAAATTCCGCTGCGATTTCAAGTAATGTTATGTGCGTAGTAGGGGTGTTACAAAAAGTGGTATCAGAGCGAAGTATCGCTCTGATGACTAGAATACCGAGCTTAGGGATATACCGAGTTAGGAAATCTAGCAACAGTTACTTAAGTGAACAGTTATGGAAAGGTTAACCACTAACTAAGTGTGGGAATACCTTATGGTCGGGAAAAACATTATAACCGTTGGAACCGATAAGTGTGTAAGCATAATGCTAATGATGTTTGTATGAATTCAGATGTCAGGTAGACCGAGAGGTAGAGGCCGTGGACACGGTACTGGAGATACGGATGACCAGGGCGAGAATACTACGGCTCAGGTTATGGCCGAAGCTGTAGCGGCCGCCGTAGCCCAAATGGTTCCACAACTAGTAGCTGCAATTCAGCAGGGGCAACAACCCGAAGTTCAACCACCACCGCCACCGCCACGAGAGACCAACTGGGTCAAGGCATTGGCAGACTTGAGACCCCCTTCATTTCATGGGGAGACCGACCCACGTAAGCTGGAGGCGTACATCTCCGAGTTGGAGACCGCCTACGAGACCTTGGATATGCCTGCTGGGGCCAAGGTCCGTCTTGCCGCTTACTACCTGAAGGGTTCGGCACAGAGTTGGTGGAAGCTTGTGAGAGAGGACCGGATGGCGGATCCTCAGTTCGGATGGAGGGAGTACACGGCTCTGCTGCGAGCCAAATACTACCCTGTGCATGTTCAAGAGGCCAAGCGCCTGGAGCTGGATAGTCTGAGGCAGGGGGACAAGGTGTCGGTTGATGAGTACTACACTGCATTCACCGGCCTTATCCACCTGTTACCGGACCTGGGATACTCGAACCGGGTGTTGGTAAACCATTTCTACAACGGTCTCAGCCACCGTCTTCGCTATGGGATGGGGCCAGCTGAGTATACTACCTTGCAGGTAATTTAAATGAAGTGTGATATGAATAAGTGTAATCCATAAGTGAGTATTAATGTGAGTTTGTGAGTATGTATTGCGGGGCATGACTGACATCCTAAATTCAGGAGTGCTATCATGCCGCTGCTAAGGTTGAGATCACCGTCCGTCTGAGGGACGAGGAGAATGCGCACAAGCGCAAGGCCACGAGCGAGGGCCAGAGTCCACAGGGGTACGGGGGAGGAAAGAAGAAGAAGAAACCTTATCCCCAGCCCCAGAAGAGTCAGCACCAGGGTGACAAGGGCCAAGCCCAAACCACCACAGCTAAGGAGCCACTGAAGCTCACATATGCTTATGCGGCGAAACCCCTACGCTCTTACCCACCTAAGGGTAATTATCTAATCCTGTGTGAAGTTGAAGTGTATGTTGATAATTGTGAAACAAGTATTGATTGTGTATTGTGATAGCAGCTAGCACGGGTGATAAGTGCAAACATATAGACTTTTAGGGTTTAAATACCTTATGAATTGCAATATCTGAAGCACTTGTTTCCCACTTATTATGCGTTTTTCCTAAGATTTATGTTTTGATATGAACTAATGCATTTTATGTGTTCAATGTAGGAAAAATCCATGTAATTAAGTAGATTTACTCATGAGGATTCCAACGCAACAAACGGGGATCAAATCGGAGCTAAAACGAATATTCTAGAGGCAAATGAATTTTGGTCCGGACCAGTGTCCGGACCAGCTGGTTCGGACTAATGCTTTCCAGCGCATGAACCGTACAAAATCGACATGGTCCGGACCAGTGTCCGGATCACCTGGTCCGGACCAATTCATGCCAGCGCGCCCAAGAAATAATCGACGTCGTCCGGACCACCTGGTCCGGACACTGGTCCGGACACTGCTATTCTGGCAGCAGAAAAGGGGTCGTGTGAAGAGATAAATTCCTTATCTCTTCACACGCAAATACTACCGACTTACCACCCCATTTACCCTATATTTCTCTATAAATACACCTCCAAACCTCCATGAAAGGATATCTCATTCCACCCCAAACTTATGCCAATTTTCTTCCACAAAAATCTCCATTTTCTCTCCAAAAATCATACATCTCATCTACATAATCTTCATATAAATCCTCACTACATCTCATAAAAACATTCCATTTCCATACCGTTTTCTGTTCAACCTCTTCCCAAATATTAGCAGATAAGATAGCGGAGCGGAAATAAACATCTTTTCAGATGTATTCCTCTACTTCTTATTCTGTCTTAAATATGTCGGGCTAAGAGGATCTACTCCGGGTGAAGGTGTAATTATAGTTTGTATAATTATGTAATCTATTTTTACCGGTTTAATTAAATACAGTTTGTTACGCTTAAAGGCTATCTCTCACCATTTTAATAAATTACATGAATTTATTAAAATGCTTTCCTAAGTCTATTTTGATCAGACCAGGTGATAAATAGACAGGTTAATTAAGCCGTAAATCTGGAGAAAGCTTATTATGATTTAATAAGTTAGTATTTTCAGATGCTATTATAATTCCTCATATCAAACCTTCCGTTTACACGTATTGTGCTTGAACCTTGATTAGAACCTTGCATTTTCAGGTAAACGAGTTCTTCTGAGGCTATGACTTAGTCCTTAAGATAATAAGAGGAATTTTGCCAAACTAATTTATAAAACCGGTAGAGTTATAGCATAATTAATCAGATTATATAAACCTGAACCCGGAGTTCCATTTAAATCATCTGCACTCAGTAATTTTATCTGCTATTTAATTTCTCAAAAACAAGTCAATTAACCTTCCCCCCTCTTGTGACACGCTTAGGTTTAATTAATTCACCTAGTCCCACGGTTCGATATCCGGTCGCTTACACCTTACTATACTACCACGACCGGGATTTGTTTGCAGCCCGACTATTATTTTGGGTTTTAATTTCTCTTCTTTTATTTTAATCTCACCAGTTTAACCACTCATGAAATTAGTCTGCAAAATGGCGCCGTTGCCGGGGACTTGATTTAATCTAGTCCCTAAGCCCCGGATAATTCACCTGTTATATTTTAATAATCTGTTAAATATTAAAAAAAAAAAAACTTTTAATCCAATTTGGACATATAACCTCGACATACTGACTTGGACAGTGGACATCTAACTTCTGACTTTGGACATCTGACTCTAATTTGTTAATATTATTGTTATTTATTTCTGTCATTTCGTTCCATTGTCATTTCGTTCCATTGTCATTTCGTTCCATTGTCTTAACTACTAACTTAAAATTTCAGTCATTTCGTTCCATTGTATTTCGTTCCATTGTCATTTCTTTCCATTGTATACTAACTACTAACTTTAAATTTCTGTCACTAATTCCTAACATTTTTATTATTCTAACATAACAGTTCTTTTCTCTGTTTTAAGTGGTGTATGCCTTTCACCAGGTCACAGAGCCTCCCAAAAATATTAATCACACGGTTGGTTACATCCCAGAAATCGAGAGAACCTTTCTGCGCAATCTCAGGCAGAGACGAACTCAACAAAACATACCACCACAGTGATAGAATCTGACCCGGAAGCTAACATGGCATTTACACCAGCAACCGTTCGA
Source organism: Limonium bicolor (assembly GCA_023374045.1). Lineage (NCBI taxonomy): Eukaryota > Viridiplantae > Streptophyta > Magnoliopsida > Caryophyllales > Plumbaginaceae > Limonium > Limonium bicolor. Next base: position 312,479,114 of record CM041778.1, read on the forward strand.
AACATTAACAGGCCGTCAAATCTAGGACAACAGCCGGCCATCATCCTTCCTCAACTTAGCCCATCCGAATACGATGAGTGGCAGAAGCTGAAGCCATATCATCAGATCCGATGTGTGAAGGAGTTGGGCATGTTTGATGGCACCAATCCTGACGAAGCCCTGTTACATGTTACAAAGTTCTTGCAACATGCCAACAGTTTAACTGCGACCGACGCAATACTCCAGTTTGCAAGACTTTCTTTATTCCCTCACAGCCTGACGGGAAGTGCTAGCAAGTGGTACCATAGCCTGACACCAAGTACCATCGGTACATGGGATGACATGGCCACCAAGTTCTATGACAAATTTCTGCCTCCGAGCCGAACATTGGAAATGATTGCTGAAATTTACAATTTCAGGCAGCCAACATCGGAGAATATTTGTGAGACTTGGGACCGCTTCAAAGGACTACTACTCACTTGTCCTCACCATGGTCTAACGAAAGAGCAAGTATCACAATTGTTCTACAAGGGCTTAATCGGTCCAAGCAGAACAATGGTGTTATCTGCGTTAGGGGCTGACATTCTGAAGAAGCCAGGAGCACAGTTTCTGAACAGCATGGAGTCTCTCTGTGAGGAAATCAGAGACTGGGCCTCCGGAGGAACAAGGAGCGGTACTCCAGGGTTGTACCATGTTGGGGAAAGTGACAACAAATTTGACCAGCTCATGAGAGAAGCCATGAACAGCTCATGGAGAGCAATGCTCAGCAGGCCACAAAAGTAAGTACTCTGCAGAAGGTGGTTGAGCAGATGGCTATGAACTCCTACCCCCAGCAAGCTAAGACGATGATTTCCCGATCATCTACTATCCCTCCAGGCTACGCACCTCTGTCCCAATCATCTCCCGTAATTTCTTGTACACAATGTGGTGGGCCCCATGATTATGAACAATGCCCCCAATTACAGAAATTAAAAGCAGCAGAGGAAGCAAACTTTGTTGGTAACAATCAAGGGTATAGGCAACCTTGGCAACCCAATCTTCGCTACTCAAACACCGAAAATTTGCAGAACCCACATACCCTACAAACATCCCAAAACTACAGACCTCAGTCCAATTTCCAAGGAGGCCAAAGGCAATATCAACAACAGCCTTATGGCAATGAAGCTTCATCAAGCCGACCAACTCAACCTCCTTCGAATCCTGAGTCTGATATGTCTCAAATGCAGGAGATGTTCAAGGCCATGATGGGAAAATCCAGAGATACGCAAGAAGAGGTTGCCGCATTGCGCAAGGACCAAACAGCCTTGCAGTCCCAGATTCAACAACTCCTTACCCAACAAAGGCCACCTGGTAAATTTCCCTCACAGACCAATCCAAATCCAATAGAGTTTGCAAGTGCAATTTACGTAGTGGACCAGCATCACATCAGCTCAAAAGGAGCAACAACCCGAGAGTGAAATGGTCCCTGAAGTGGAGCAGCAGGCAGAGGAAGAATACCTCGATATGGACCAAATGAAGCTCTATGCAAAATTAGTTGCGATAAATGAAATGATGGAAGGTCCACTAGACCATACATCACAGCAACCGGAGAGCAAACTGGTTCATGTAGTGGACGACTTACCTAAGGATTTGAGTGACTCTATATCACCACCCCCGTTCGAAAATGAGCAAACGGTATCAAACCTTCTGTTTGAGCTTAAGGACAAGCCATCAGAGGACAACTTCTACCTCAACTTCATGGAGTCTACTCCCTCTGAAGTCAATTACCGTTGTTTCCCCTCCTTCTTTGTGCTATACCCAGAAAATGAGGATAGTTACATCCTCAAAAATGAAGAGGAGGAAATGCTCGCTCCCGTCAGTATATCCAAACAAAACACCAATATCACCTTCAAGGAGCCATCTCCTTCTGAAGTTGAAATCAATCAGGGCTCCTCCTATGGTCCTCTTCAAAAAGATGAGGATATTTACATCCTCAAATTTGAGGAGGAGGAGCCATCCAACTTTCATCCTCACACCAAGGGACATCCATTGAAAAATATGGGCCCTTCTCCAAAGGAAAATAATGCCCACCCAACCCACCCGTTAAAGCCCACTTCCACCTTCATTTTCGTTCCAGGGGAGGAAATTTACATCCCGACTCTGAGCAAGCACCACGACTACCATGTTCCATCCATACGGCTAAACAACAAAAGGAGAATGTTTACATTCTCCAGTTTGAGGAAGCACTACCACCAACAACCGGTTTTCAATCCAATATTACTGACAGCAAACAACTCCTTCAAAACCAGGTTTTGTGGAGTTTGTATTTTCCTACTGTATTTGTTGTCGTAATACTTTGTTTTGATCCAGGTGGTTCGCTCCTACATATTGCCAATTTCTTGTTCCCGGTACTACCATTGTCAACATTCATTTATGATCCGGGATAAAAATAAAAGAAAATGCGTCTAGCTAGAGACGTTAAACCCGGGCAGCTCGGTGGGAGGCAACCCACTATCTATACTTTGCCTTTCCTTTTATGTTGTTTTCTCTTTTGTACTTTATTTCCCTTTTATATGTTATATAAGACTTTCCTTCTCCAAAGTTGAGCACTTGCATAACGCAAGTGTGAGGAACGTTTCCCCCGACAAAAGCTTAAGTGTGAGGAAGGGCTACTTCCTCAAATCCAAGGATATAAGGGGAGTTGTTTGCTTTAATTTTTGCAAAATTTAAATAATGTTCAGTTCATTTTACTCCTCTTACTTGATTTATCTCTATTGCTATACATAACCGCTTACCTCCATGAGTATGACACATTTTGAAATCGTCTTCTTTCTTAGAAAATTTTAAACTGAACAATTGAGGACATTGTTCCTCTTAAGTGTGAGGAAGTAGAGACCTTTCCCTGAAAATGTGTCAGCTGATCTAATTACATATAGACATTAGATTTACGGGTGAAATATTTTGTAGAGAAATCAAACATGTAAGGCAACTTTAAGATTAGTTTTGCTCATAATTGTTAGCTTTCATGGTTTCATTATAAAAATAATTTTGTGTGTGCAAGCTAATTATTAAGTCTGAACTAGTTTAACTCGGTACCTTTGGAAATGAAGGAAAGTTTGGAATGGAAGAAAAAGGCAAGGTCTCCTCTGATCTAATATTTTTGTTTAAGCTGAAACGGGCCCTCTCCATTCGGTATTAAGTCCTAGGGGTGTTTCATCACCCATTTACCTAAGATCATTTGATCTGGGATAAAAGACCAAAACTGCTACATGAATGAAGAGAAAGTCTGTAGGGTTTAAAATAAATTTGCAAACAGTGCTATTTAAAAAAAAAAAAGCTTAAGGTTATTTAGATCATGAGTATGTGGTGCTGAAAGGTACTGCGGAATAAGGCAATACTTCACACCCCTTGTCATTTCTGGGTATTTAAGGAAAGAAATGGTGGAAAGATCCCGAGTTAATCTGTGTTCATTCTTGATGATTTAACTTCTCCAAATTTTTGATTTGAAGAGCTTGTTTCTCCTAAAAAGAAAGGAACATACAGTTATGAGCAAAGGTTAATTTTAGGATTGTTATTATGTTAATTCCCTTCTACGTTTTTCTTACCCAGAGATTTAATTCTATGGAATTCCTCAGGTGCTTAATTCTGTATTTTGCTTGAGGACAAGCAAAAGCTAAGTGTGAGGAAGTTTGATAAGTGCAAAACATATAGACTTTTAGGGTTTAAATACCTTATGAATTGCAATATCTGAAGCACTTGTTTCCCACTTATTATGCGTTTTTCCTAAGATTTATGTTTTGATATGAACTAATGCATTTTTATGTGTTCAATGTAGGAAAAATCCATGTATTAAGTAGATTTACTCATGAGGATTCCAACGCAACAAACGGGGATCAAATCGGAGCTAAAACGAATATTCTAGAGGCAAATGAATTTTGGTCCGGACCAGTGTCCGGACCAGCTGGTTCGGACTAATGCTTTCCAGCGCATGAACCGTACAAAATCGACATGGTCCGGACCAGTGTCCGGATCACCTGGTCCGGACCAATTCATGCCAGCGCGCCCAAGAAATAATCGACGTCGTTCGGACCACCTGGTCCGACACTGGTCCGGACACTGCTATTCTGGCAGCAGAAAAGGGGTCGTGTGAAGAGATAAATTCCTTATCTCTTCACAAGCAAATACTACCGACTTACCACCCCATTTACCCTATATTTCTCTATAAATACACCTCCAAACCTCCATGAAAGGAGATCTGATTCCACCCCAAACTTATGCCAATTTTCTTCCACAAAAATCTCCATTTTCTCTCCAAAAATCATACATCTCATCTACATAATCTTCATATAAATCCTCACTACATCTCATCTCATAAAAAATTCCATTTCCATACCGTTGTTCTGTTCAACCTCTTCCCAATATTAGCAGATAAGATAGCGGAGCGGAAATAAACATCTTTTCAGATGTATTCCTCTACTTCTTATTCTGTCTTAAATATGTCGGGCTAAGAGGATCTACTCCGGGTGAAGGTGTAATTATAGTTTGTATAATTATGTAATCTATTTTTACCGGTTTAATTAAAATACAGTTTGTTACGCTTAAAGGCTATCTCTCACCATTTAAATAAATTACATGAATTTATTAAAATGCTTTCCTAAGTCTATTTTGATCAGACCAGGTGATAAATAGACAGGTTAATTAAGCCGTAAATCTGGAGAAAGCTTATTATGATTTAATAAGTTAGTATTTTCAGATGCTATTATAATTCCTCATATCAAACCTTCCGTTTACACGTATTGTGCTTGAACCTTGATTAGAACCTTGCATTTTCAGGTAAACGAGTTCTTCTGAGGCTATGACTTAGTCCTTAAGATAATAAGAGGAATTTGCCAAACTAATTTATAAAACCGGTAGAGTTATAGCATAATTAATCAGATTATATAAACCTGAACCCGGAGTTCCATTTAAATCATCTGCACTCAGTAATTTTATCTGCTATTTAATTTCTCAAAAACAAGTCAATTAACCTTCCCCCCTCTTGTGACACGCTTAGGTTTTAATTAATTCACCTAGTCCCACGGTTCGATATCCGGTCGCTTACACCTTACTATACTACCACGACCGGGATTTGTTTGCAGCCCGACTATTATTTTGGGTTTTAATTTCTCTTCTTTTATTTTAATCTCACCAGTTTAACCACTCATGATAATTTAGTCTGCAACGGGCTCTGGACCGGAGCGCCACTATTACTGTAAGTGGTGTAACGGAGACCACCCCGGCAAGGACTGCAAGGGAAACGACGTACAGTGTCGTTACTGCGAGAAGTGGGGTCACCGTGACTACGAGTGTTACCGGAACCCCAACAGTAGTCAACAAGCCCAAGGGGCAGTGGAAGGGTAAGGCCACAGCAGCTATTGATGGCCCGAAGACGGCTAACCAGCCCCCCAGATCAGAGGCACACTGATTCCCAGAAGGGGAAGGGGTCGGGACCTAGCAAGGCCCCCTGAATGTGGTGGACCGGTCTGAGGCGCCAGGGCCCTTCTAGACTAGACCAGGTACCGCCTAAACTGTTGAGTGAAATAAGTGATTGCATACCGCATTTCATGCATGTGTATATTAGTGAGTCCAAATGTATTATCATGTGAGTAAAGAGTTAAAGTATAGTGTGAAAATCACCTAATTAGATAATTCTAAACTTAAAGGAACCTTCAATATATGTTATCCAATCCCACCCACACCAAACCCTGAAGAAACCACCATCAACATCACCGACTTTCCAATGGAGCAATGTCAGGTTATCCAGCCAGGTATGATACTCTTAAGTGGATACCTGACACCGGAAGCACAAATCCATATCATCAGACGATGCGATGAACTAGGAGCAAAACCTGGAGGTTTCTACACACCCGAATACCCGAGCGGATCAAGAATGCAATTGAAGATGATGTGCATGGGTAAGGACTGGAACCCTTACACCAAGACATATCAAGAAGTGCGAGCCGAAGATGGAGCAACAGTACCGATGATACCTGAGGAGTTCCTTGCGGTCGTTAACCACGCCGTGGGAATTGCTCAGCAAGTTGAAACGGATTTAATTCCAAGTGTTAAAGCATATTTGTGTATTGTGAACTTCTACCAGAAAGGTGGACGATTAGGTTTACACCAAGATAAGGACGAGTCACCCGAGTCTCTAAGTAAGGGAGTACCCGTGGTGTCTTGGTCCATTGGTGATACCGCAGTGTTTGTGTATGGCGAGCAGAAGCGTGCTGATCTCGCAAAGAAGCTAGTGTTGAAATCGGGAGATGTGTTAATCATGGGAGGGCAGTCAAGGATGCTATATCATGGCATCAGGAAGATCAAACTGAATACCGCACCGTCGGCAGTGATCAATGCCACACACATGAAACCCGGACGTTTGAATTTGACCTTCAGACAGTTTTAAAGCCTTGTATAATTATGTAATGTGTTAAGCCAGTGTATGTTAGGGATATTATATATATGTTAAGTTATGTCAACTGTGTAAACCAACAATGTTGTAAGGAGAATGTGTTAATGAATAAAGTGGAGTTATTGAAGTATATCAACCGTGTTGTTACCCAGTACTTATTAGTTTGCCAATGAATTAGGCTGTGCACTCGGAACGGGAGGTACACTGAGTGTCTGCAATGAGGCAGAAGCCGGCAAGAGCGGCACAATCCTCACCGGTACCTTTCCAGTCAATGGCGTGGACGCTTCGATCTTGTTCGACTCCGGAGCCTCACACACATTTATTTCGCTATCTTTTGCGAAGAGGCTGGGGTTAGACGGTGATGAGAAGCCAGACTTCCTAGTCACTCTCCCGTCGAAAGAGCGGATCAGGTGTACCCGCTACCACCGAGATGCTGTTGTACGAATAAGAGGTGAAGAGTTTCCGATCGACTTGATAGAGTTCGACGGACTTGGCTTTGATGTGATTGTCGGGATGAACTGGTTGGAGCGGTACAAGGGCAGAATCCTATGTGCCGAGCATCGACTGCTTCTTCGGAGTCCATCTGGGGTTACCATATCTTACCGCCAGAGGCCCAGGGAGCCTTCGACTCAGATCATCACCGCCATGGCTATGTGTCGTGAACTACGACGAGGGAGTGATGTATACCTCTGCTATGTCCAGGACATAGAGAGAGATCTAGAGTTTAGCCCAGATGTGCCGGTAGTGTCGGAGTTTCCTGATGTATTTCCTAAGGAACTGCCGGGCATGCCGCTAGCACGGGAAGTGGAGTTTGAGATTGATTTGGTTCCGGGTACCGGACCAATTGCGAAGGCGCCTTATCGTATGGCTCCAGCAGAGATGACAGAGCTCAAGGAGCAGCTGAGAGACCTACTCGACAAGGGATTTATCCGCCCTAGCGTTTCACCATGGGGAGCGCCGGTCCTCTTCGTGAAGAAGAAGGACGGTAGTCTCCGCCTGTGTATTGACTATCGAGAACTGAATGCAGTTACGGTGAAGAACCGTTACCCTTTACCACGCATCGACGATTTATTTGACCAGTTGAGGGGAGCATCAGTATTCTCCAAGATAGATCTACGATCCGGATACCATCAGATTGCCATCCGTGACAGTGACATTGAGAAGACAGCATTCAGAACTAGGTATGGACATTATGAGTTTACGGTTATGCCGTTTGGGTTATCCAATGCACCAGCGAAGTTCATGGATTTAATGAACCGCTTGTTCCAAGATCAGTTGGACAAGTCTGTGGTAGTCTTCATCGACGATATTCTTGTGTACTCGAAATCGAGGGGTGAGCATGAAAGCCACCTGAGGAATGTGTCACAAACATTGAGGAAGAATCAGTTGTATGCTAAATTTTCGAAATGTGAGTTTTGGCTGAACCAAGTTGATAAGCCGCAGACTTATCATATTTTATGCATTAGATTTAGTATTATATTTATCTAAATAAAGTTATATTTATGATTTTTATGCTTATTATGTGTTAAAGTATAATATTTGTACAGATTTATGTTTTTATGAGTTTTCTGTGCAAGGAATGATTTTCTAGGCAAAAGTTCAGTTGAAGCCGGACTCCATGCCGGGTTGTTTCTGCACGGCATAAGCACAGAACAGAAAAGAGGCCTTGCCGGACCTAATGCCGGGTAGATTCCATCCGGCATAAGTAAAGAGTCGCCACGGTTGACCAAGCGATAGCAGTTATTGACCGTTGGTGAAAAGGATGCTGCCGGGTGTGATGCCGGGTATATCCTACCCGGCATATGCACTGTTTCACGCGGAATTGACGGTTTCGACCGTTAACAGTTGGGCGCATTTATCACGTGTGCCGGCTACTGGTGATCCGGCACGACGCCTGGCAACGACACAATTAATGCCTATAAATAGGCCGAGGAAGGCAACAATTTGACACACTTCAACACCATATTATACTTCATTCACATCTCAGTTTCCGCCCCACTCCAAGTGTTGGTGTCCAAGGAACGTTTGCAGATCCATCCACGCAAGAGAAGAAGAAGACCTTGTCAGGGTTAAGGCTATTAACATCTCCTTCTCCCCCTTTGTATTCTCTTCTTGTAGTTGTGTGGATGGTGATGCAGAATCCTTGTTAGGTTTTGGTTAGGGATGACTTCCTTGTAAAACTCTTATGATCATTTATGGAATTTTCAAGTTTCTTAACCCGAGTTCTAATCTTCTTACAAGTAGAATGAAGTAGCTATTCATTCTCTTATCTCTAAGTCCTATTTGATGTTCACAAGACAAGAATAGGATAGATTAGGATTTTGGTAATCTTTAACATTGTCTTCTGCGCCTCAGCGGGAGCAAGACTTAAGGTTTAGGGTTAATCTCTTATTTCCCATTATTCTGTTGTATTCGCGGCATTGGCTATGCACGATGCAAGTATGAATATTGAGTTCCTTTTGTCAGATCCAAATCTGGAAGTGTTGTTTACGAAATGTACGATGCCGGATGGCATGCCGGGTATAAGTTATCCGGCACGTTCAAGGCCATGAATCTGCCGGGTAGCGAGGATCCGGCATCACATCCGGCATATGCATTTTGCGAGACCAAATCCTCTTTGAGACTTGCCACCCTTGATCATTGGTCATACGAACCTCTTGCATTGATAATCTTCCCAAATCAAAGTTAGTTTATTTATTTATTTATTTAGTTTAGGATCACATTTTCAATTCCCCCCTTGTTATTATAGAATAGGCTTTTGCCCAGATTAGGACTAATTTTCTATAAGTCCCTTGGGTATGATACTCTCGGTCGTAATATATTTACACTATACTCTGACCGGGTTTTATTTTGCTACCCGTAGTAGAGTTGTAGGATTAGTTTATTAGTTTATTATTTTGTTCTTTTGTATATAGTTTATCCTAACAATTTCTCTGTTAGCACAAGTATCCTTTCTTGGTCATGTGATTTTTGAGGCTGGGATCGCTGTTGATCCGGCAAAGATTGATGCAGTGCGCACCTGGCCTAGGCCGAAGACAGTTACCGATATCAGGAGCTTCCTCGGTCTGGCAGGTTACTATAGGAGGTTTGTAAAGGACTTCCCCAGTGTCTCGAAGCCGATGACTTCCTTGATGAAAAAGGATGCACCATTCGAGTGGACAGTCGACTGTGAGAGTTCTTTCAAGAGTCTCAAGGATGCTCTAACATCTGCACCAGTCCTGACTATACCAGACGGTCCAGATGGTTTTGAGGTCTATTGCGACGCATCAGGTAGAGGTATGGGTTGTGTGTTGATGCAACACGGGAAGGTCGTAGCTTACGCCTCCCGACAGCTGAAGAAGCATGAAGAGAACTACCCTACCCACGACTTAGAATTGGGTGCCATTGTCTTCGCATTGAAGATATGGCGACATTATTTGTATGGGGTAAGTGTGACAATTTATTCGGACCACAAAAGCTTAAAGTACTTGTTCACTCAGAAGGAGTTGAACATGAGGCAAAGAAGGTGGGTTGAATTTCTAAACGACTACGACATTAATCTACAGTACAAAGAGGGTAAGGCAAATGTGGTAGCTGACGCATTGAGTCGCCGAGCACACTCTCTCCATTCGCTAGTCTCTCATACTGGCTTGGTTGAAGAGGTGCGGAGTGCTCAGATGACGGATCAGTATATGATGGAGATCCGGCAGAAGCTTATTGATGGCACATTCGAGGGTCAGAAGTACGACTTCAGACTCCACGATGATGACCTGATTAGGCTGAATGGCCGATTGTGTATACCTAGGAGTAGCACTGAGTTGAAGGAGCGCATATTGAGTGAATCCCATTGTTCTACTACTTCGATTCACCCCGGAGCTTCAAAGATGTATAAGGGTATGAAAAGATATTTTTGGTGGACTGGAATGAAAAAAGATGTAAGTGATTATGTATTGAGGTGTCTCACTTGCCAGAAGGTCAAGTTTAAGCACCGACGGCCTGGTGGTATGGTACAGCCAATGCCAGTGCCTGAGTGGAAGTTCCATGACATTTCTATAGACTTCGTAGTAGGGCTTCCGCCTACAAGGGGAGGTCTGAATATGATTTGGGTTATTGTTGACCGACTGACCAAGGTGGCCCGATTCATTCCGATGAAGGACACCTGGAAAGTGGCAAAACTGGCAGAACTCTTTGATAGAGAAATTGTAAGACATCATGGGGTACCGAAAACGATTGTATCTGACAGAGATACCAGATTCTTGTCGAGGTATTGGAAGTCTACGCGAGAAGCATTGGGTACCGAACTGAAATTGAGTACAGCGTTTCACCCACAGACAGATGGTCAGAGTGAGCGCACCATCCAGACACTTGAGGATATGTTACGTGCATGTGCACTTGACTTTCAGACCAGCTGGATTGATAAGTTACATCTGATCGAGTTTAGTTACAACAACAGTTACCATGCTTCGATCAAGATGTCTCCTTTCCAGGCACTGTACGGTAGACCATGCCGCACGCCATTATGCTGGGATGAGTCGAGTGAGACGGTCATTATAGGACCAGAGTATCTGGAACAAGTTCAGGCAGAAGTTCGCCAGATCCGGGCTAACATGAAGGCAGCTCAGGATAGACAGAAGTCGTACGCAGATGTGCGCAGGCGTGACCTGGAGTTCGCCGTGGGCGATCAGGTATTTGATAGGAGTATCCCCCATGAAGGGAGTATTCATTTGGCCAGAAAGGCAAGTTGAGCCCAAATATGTGGGACTTATGTTGTGACGGAGCGGATCGGCCCGGTAGCTTACAGACTTGATCTACCGCCGAGCTGGGCAAGGCACATGATGTATTTCATGTGTCCCAGTTGAAGAAGTATATGTCTCATCCGTCTCATGTGCTTCAGCCTGAAAGGCTAACCTTAGAGCCGACCATGCGATCAGTGGAGACTCCGGTACGGATTCTGGATACTAAGACTCGAGACACTCGCCATAAGACTGTGAGACTGGTGAAAGTTCTTTGGTCTAACCAGGACGTTGAGGAGGCCACTTGGGAGCTGGAAGACAAGATGAAGGCGAAGTACCCGTCATTGTTTACTTCTTAGTGCTTATGTGTATAGGGTACGGGGCGTACCCCTTTTTAAGGGGGTAGAGCCGTTTCGGTTATGTGAGTACGACGTGTATTTAAATACATCGTCTATGTTATGTTGTCATATTACAGACTGTTGTGTCTGAATGATGTTGTATATGTTGTATGGACCTTGTGTCCAATGTTATGTATCCGATGTTAAGTTGTATGGACTTTGTGTCCAATGTTATGTAAGTGTGTTGATTATATATTATGGAAGTACTGTTTATATGTATTCCCGTGTTCTAACATTTAGGATATGTGGAAGTGTGAACTTTGAGGACAAAGTTCTTTTAAGGGGGGGAGATTGAAATACCCCAAACCTTAGTATGTTGTTTAAACACCTAAATATGGTATATTAAGACTAAAAAGAGTCTTAGAAACATTAGCAAACAAATTTAAACGATAGGAAACACAAAATGTGCTTTAAGGTCAATAAAGGCCAAAATGTGCTCTAAGCTTGGGATAAGCTTGGTTAAGACCTAATGAACTTACCAAGACCTTGTTTATATACTAATGAACATATCAAACCAATTACCAAAGAAAACCAAGCTTGAAAACAAGTTAAAGACAAATGTGCTTTAAGGAGTCTTAAAGCACATTTTTGAAAAATTGTCTTGTAAATGAGTTTTGAATGGCTAAATGTCCATCATTACTCTTTAATTAACATGTACTATATAGTATCACATTTGGAAGTCTATATCAATGGGAAATCAAAAATTTCACTTCTATGTGCCTTGTTTTATGAATAGTGATTTTAATAAGCTAGTTTGTAACATATGTTTGTATAAGTAATTAAATTGACAAATAAAGACTATAATACCCCTAAGTACTATTGGGGGCCGGTTTTCTTAAGTGTGGTGACTCACCACTCTCTTGTTAACATATTAAGTAAATAAAGATGACTAACTAAAGTACTATTTACTTTATAACTACAAATATCTTTCAAATGCAAAACTCATCTTCATTTCTCCCTTCCTTCTTCATTTCACACGGTTGCATGCTCTCTTCAACCTCTCTTCTTCATTCTCTTCTACGGTTTGCAATAGTACACACCACCATCTCCATCTTTGACCACTTGTAATTCCTAGCTCACTTAACCAAATCAAAAACAAACACCACCATTCTCTTCCTCTCATCAAGCTATTCATTTCTATCTTCTCAAAACTTCAAGAGCCCCATTTCGGTGCCATGGAGTTCCACCATTGAAGGAGCTTGAGCTTGTATTTCTACATATTATTGCTCTCCTTTGCTTCTAGGTAAGGAATCTCAAATAAAAACTTCATTTCCTCCATGTTTTGTTGTTGACTGAAAATGCCCATTAATGGTGCTCTTTGTGTGACTTTGTTCTAGCTTCATTCCAACCTTTTATGGACTAGGTGGAGTCCTCTCTTGATAGATATTCAAACTCTCTTCAAAGACCAAGGTAAAACGACTACATTAGTGTTTTTGAAACAATGTAAACCTAGGGTTTACAATGAGTTTAAGCTTGGAGCTTGTATACTCATTTCAATGTTTGTATATTGTTTAGTAGTTGACAAGGAATCAAATACCTAGCCGATTTAAACAAGGAAACAAGAAAGAAGTTGTGAGGGAAAAAGAGGTAAATGTGCTAACCTAAGGTGGTTTAAAGTCTTAGGAAAAATGAGCTTGTATTGCTTATGGAAATGATCTAAGGAGCCAATGGGAAATGACTTAGAAGAATGCTCTTAAGGGTTTAGTAAAAGGCATATGTGTTGTTGAGTGTATTTGCAGGTCAAAGGCAAATATATTGTGGAAATTCAGTGTTTATGATTTATGCATTTTAAGGGCCTAAGAGCCATGTTATTTAAGGGCCTAAGTGCCATGCAATTTAAATTATGCACTATATTGTGATGTAGTGCTAAATGTGTGAAGTTTGTGTATAAAGATGTGTTTGATGGATTTTAGTGTTCATGGTTGTTTGATGGTGAAGACAATGTGTCTTGGTTTAGTAATGTTCTAGGAGTGGTCATGTCAAAATTTAGGTAACGAACAAGAAGTTCTAAGGTTTAAAATGAGTTTGATGAGTTAAGAAATGTTTAGAATGGTTAAGTGTTTTCCTAGTGAAAGAAACAAGCATTAAGGTGTTCAAAGATGTAAAAAGGGCTTAGGCAATGTTCTAGAGGATTTTATAATGCAAATGAATGTTTGGGATACACCAAAGTCATTTGGACTTGTGTTAGGATTTAGGCAAACTTTGGTGAACAAGGAGAAAGGGTAAACTTGAAAAAGGATTTCAAGAATGGCATAAGGAGTTAGTTATGGGAATAGATGCTTGAGAGATGATGTTGTAGTGGTGAGGAAACATTATTGGCATAGTGGTTATCATAGGTATGGAACACCACTTAGAAACCTAAGGAGAATATCATAAGTGTTAGGAATTTCGGTATGAAATGAGTAAGTGTTTAAGGAAATAGAAAATGAGTTTTATTGATGTTGTATGAGGGTGTGAGTGTACCAAATGATGTTAGGAAACATTATGAGGCTTTAAGAGAAGTTTGGTGAAATTGGTTAAGTGTTTAAAGGCTTAGAAAATGAGTGTTTTGCCTTGTCCGAACATCCGTCCGGACATGGACGTTCGGACAGGCCTGTTGCGTAGAAACTTTCAGAGTCTCGACTTGTGTCCGACCTTGGGAAGTCCGGACACAAGTTCGGACGTACCTGCTTCTTCTTTCAATTTCATCTCGACCCTTGTCCGAACTTCCGAAGTCCGGACACAAGTTCGGACAGGCGTCTGTATTCAGTTTTGAGTCTCGACTTGTGTCCGAACTTGGGAAGTCCGGACACAAGTTCGGACAGGCCACTGTATGGACCAAAAACTTTGTTTTAAGGTAGAAAACAATGTCTAAAAATGGTGATTAGTTAGTAATGATGATATGAGGTTAATTAAGACATGTTAGGAGTGTTATAATGGCAATTAAAATGGTGAAGAGTTATAACAAGTGTGAAAATAAAATAAACTAGATATGTGAAGTAACAAGTTATCAGTGGACTAGTGCGTTAATTAACCGACGTTACTAATGTGTTTAGGATTCTCTCAAGGTGGAAACGAATCAAAGCAAGGACCAAGGTATGGTTTTCTTGCAGTCTGTTGCCTACCGGTTTACACCGGCTTGTGTGTTGTATGTTTTTCTGTGTGTTTATGACGTTATAAGATTTAAACATGTAATGAGTTTACAGTTGTTCATATTATTGTGATGTTATGATGTGACTCATTTCCCTTGTGTGTCTAACGTGACTTACCACCTGTTGTGTATTGGTTGTTAAGTTCCACCGTGAACTTCTAACAAGTGTTAACTGGGAAGTGAGGAATCCGGTTGTCCGGTCATGCATGTAAGTTAAGAGTAGATATCTGAATCAGATTCGACTCTTATGTTGTTAAGATTGTTCTCCTTAATTTGACGTTTGATCTCCCGCTAGCTTCCTCCAAAGCTTACCTATTCTGACTTAAGATCGGTTTAGTGGGAACATGTGTTTGTGTGGTGTGTTCGGGTCACTATATCCGAACCATCTATGACTTAAGTTACTCGTTCGAATAACAGAACGGTAATGAGTGTGTGTAACGAGCTTAACATGAGGGTGAATCATTCTCTAGGCTCTTATGTTGTTTAACCTTCTTGGTTTGTTATTGTGGAAATAAGATCCACTGTGTATGTGATGATGTGCTATGCACTGTTGATGCTATGCCACATATTATGTTATGTTATGTTATGTATAAAATGAATGCCATGTTATCATGACAATTAGTTGCGCGTATCCCGGTAGCCGATGGGCTGCGCGTTAACCATACCAGCCAAGGGTTGCTGACCCCCTCGGGGGCTTCATATTTCTTTTACAACAGGATGAGGATCGAAGAAGCGGTATGGCTTTAGATTCTAGGATGCAGGTTTACTTTTGATTACTTTTGGATGTTGGGCCCGGGATGCGCCTGTGCTCCCGTGGCGTTATAAATTTTGGTTGTGAACAGTTTACAGTGACAGTCTACAGTAAAGGATATAAGTAAACACTCAGTATTATGTTAATGTATATGTGGTTATTAGTTCTATGCTCGGAAGTCTGATCATCAGACCAGTACACTTGTATTTATTTAACCTTGTTAACCACGTGGGTGGTTGACGGCGTTGTAGCACCAATCGTTTAGTTACTGTTTAGTTGTTTAAATTCCGCTGCGATTTCAAGTAATGTTATGTGCGTAGAAGGGGTGTTACATTATCATAATTATTACTAACCACCTTGAGGTTACGGTATCTCTGACTATAAGCCCCTGAACTATAACTTTGTTATCAAAACGTTAACTACATGTTGACCCATCAGTTTAATCACATTATTAATGCGAGCCTGAACAACAAAACTGCTTAATCGACATCGTTTAACTCTTCCTCATCCCTATTCAGATGCATTTTTGAGGTAGGGTTGACGTTTTTCGGACAATAAGAATGTTGATTAAGTAGTGTTCTTTGTCCAGCATGTCATTGATAATGTGAATAAGTTGATGGGTCAGGACGTGGTTAACGTTTTGATAATAGAGTTATAGTTCGGGGCTCATAATCAAAGATAATGTAACCTCAAGGTGGTTACCAATAATTATGATAAACACAAGAGGGTTAACTATATTATGCCTAATCCTCAAGGGGTTCCAAGTAATTTACACTAAAATTTTGGCCAAATCACTTCTATATATTTATCTCAAAAGCTACTCCTAGTCATATTTTTTTACTCAATGTATACCTTTTTTTGGAATATCTTTACTCAATGTATAGTCACATATAACACACGTGTACACTCCTACATGGTATAGTACCCGCTAGGCTACGGGCTAGATAGTCGAGCTGTCCAACGACTACACTTGGCTAGTCCGAAGCGGATGAAGAAGTAGTAGCCGTCCAATTCATCCGGGAAGGTGACCTTTAGAGGGTTATTACGTGTCGTCGGAATTCCAATTCGTTCAGTCAGAAAATGACAATTTTGTCTCTATTTTAATATCTTTCAAAAATCAATATATTTACGCATAATTTGTGACATATTACGAGATGCACCCAAATTTCATTATATAAAGGAAGTGAATATGTTATGAAATCATATTCAAATTCAAAAATCTTATAGCTAGAGAGATAAACTTAGAGAGATAAAGAGAGGATATGGTTTTTGGAGGTCTGAAGAAAAAAATCTTCGGTAAGAAGAAGAGCAAAAAAGATGGAGAAAATAATGAAGGTGGTTTTCTGGAAACGCATGATGAGTATGCAGATGATGTTAACATTGATGAATACCCACGAAGGGCTCATTCTAAGGTAACTTTCCTTGTTGATTTAGCAATTTATGTACCAATATAGAATGAATTTATTAAAAAATGTCTGAGAAAAGAAAAAAATGAATTCCCAGTAGTAGATGAGGGCAGGCGTCGGCGCGCCCCCAGCCCTCAGTCATACTGGCGCCGACGCGCCTCCAGTTATATGAGCGCCCACGCGCCCCTTTCATTCTTTGTAACACCCCTACCGGTACTCACACAATTAACTCCTAACCCGTCTCCATTACCAATACACAAGCAGCGGAAATTCCAATACAACCAGGGGTGAAATAATGCCGTTAGTCACCACGTGACTAACAAGGCCAGTCCAAACTCAAATACAACAACAATTACAATATCGGTCTGATGGGTCTTTTACCGAGTACACTATGCAAACGATACTTCCATTACTTAATCAGTTTCCAACCAAATACAAACTTCCATTCCATGATGATCAGGCTGTTAGGCCTTTCCAAGGCTTCGTTGTTTCAAGTCTTAGGATTAGAGATCCTATGTTTGCTTCAGTCCTCCTGGTGGTACTTAAGTAAGTACTTGATGGTTGTCAAAGTCTCCCCAAATTGTCTTGTTGTTGCTGCACTTGCCTTGGCAAGTGCGTGGGTACGTTGGTTTTCAGGTTAGCAAATACCGGTTACGGTTTTGTTTTCATCCATACTTGGTGGTTTTATTGGATCTTCCATCCATTTTTGATCTTAGTGATCGATCTCCCGAGTACTTCTCAGTGTCCTTGACAAGGTTATTGTTAATTCGGGTGCTTTCCCGATCCTTGTGGTACTCCATGTACCTTGCTTCGTTGCTCGTTCCCACACCTTTATGGTGGTTACCGAGGTTTCGCTAATCTTTAGGAACTACGTTGTAGTCTTGTTGGTGTATGTCTTACGAAAGCCCCCATAGTTGTTTGGACTATGATATTAGGGTATTGCTGCCCTTGGGCGTTGTAGGTTTGAAGTTATTCAGCCTTGACTAATTTTGTAGTCGGTTAGTATACCGTTGGTGGTATTGTTAAGCATTGGTTGTCCGCAGACTCCATTGTCTCGGGTTTTGTTACTCCGCTTTTCCGCTTCATTGCGTGGTTATGCTTCCCTTCTTGTTGGCTGCGCATGGTTCTAGCGACTGCGAAGCAAGTCGCCCCATGGTGCCGCAAATTTAGTTATCCTCTGGTTAGGATCTTCAATCTTCTGTCGTTAAATGCGGTTATTTTGCTCCAACAGGAACCGTCTTCGGGATTTCCAGTTCTTAGAATCTACCGTATGATTGGTTCCTTCTTTTACAAATTTTGTTTACAACTGCCAGATCGGGTATTACCCGATGGGATTGGTTATGTAGGTATCAAGATCACACTGGAAGTTCCTATCTAGCGTACCTCTCACGCTAACACTCAACCCTTAGCCCTAAGTTTCTAATTCCTAACTCGGTATTTTCCTAAACTCGGTATTTAGACCATCAGAGCGATACTTCGCTCTGATACCACTTTTTATAACACCCCTATCGGTAATCACACAATTAACTCCTAACCCGTCTCCATTACCAATACACAAGCAGCGGAAATTCCAATACAACCGGGGGTGAAACAATGCCGCTAGTCACCCACGTGACTAACAAGGCCAGTCCAAACTCAAATACAACAACAATTACAATATCGGTCTGATGGGTCTTGTACCGAGTACACTATGCAAATGATACTTCCATTACTTAATAAGTTTCCAACTAAATACAAACTTCCGTTCCACAATATAAAATACAATAACCATTAAATGCTATACCGAGTATCTACAATTCCCAAGTCTACTGATGACCGTGTGGTCTTACAATCCCATAATACAACAAATACAGTTACTTAACAGCTACCCATATTTAATAATAACCCGTCATACTCTCGAATGGTGATCGGCATCCATGTACCTGGAAAATAAAAACGATGCCCCTAGGGGCTCAGCAAAATTGCTGCATATGAAATTCGCATACCCCGCGTACTAGCGAGGGTACGCCGACTATTTGGTCGAGAGCATGCAATTCATTTAATTTCAATCAACATGCAAGGCAACATTACATTATATATGTATGTTAACACAATCAAGGTTCAATGAAGAACACAAACACTAACACACACATCAAGAGGTTAGTTTAATTTGTTATATACTTAGGCTTTGAGGGTTATACCTCACTATGCCTCAATTCATTCTACATTTTCACCCCACTCACTTGGGTTACACTTACTCAAATTCTTTTACTCCCAATCTCAAACTCAATACTCAAATTACAACCTCTACTCTCTCAAGTCCAACTCAATACTCAATACTCAATGCTCAATTCTCTACCTCAATCGAATTCTCAAATCAAATACTCAAACCAAACTCAATACTCAAAGGCATCTTTTAAGTCTTAGCCACGACCTCCGGGGAGGGTCTTACACAAGACCCACCACCGGGCTTACAAATACAAAAGGGGCTATGCATTTAGTTCCTCAAGTTCACAAATGTCCAGTTCTCTACCGGACTATTCAAATTCTCAAAACTCCTCTCTCGGAGTCATTTCACAATCTCATGGATTAGCCTAGAGGTATCTCTCTCGATAACATCTATTGGCTTAGGGAATTCCTCAATGTCTAGTATTCTAAGATTTAAGGTTTTACCCAACTTCTCGAATACTCTCATGTTCGGGACATTGCTCATTTTAGTCGGTTCCTCTCATTGGGGTTCGACTATCTTTCTAAGGGGTTTGGTGATCCCTTACCATACTTTGTTTCTCTCAAGGTTCAAGTTTGAACTCTCATCAATTGAAATACCCCGTACTTAATTATGGTGATTAAATTATTCTAATATGGTATTTAAGGGCCTAATAGTGCCTAAGTAATTTTGGTAAGGAAAATAAATCCAAAAGAAAATGAGAAAGCGCTTAAAAAGCGAAAAGCGCTAAATAAGTGTTATATAACCATAGGAGGTACGCGACCTCGGTTAGAGTATTATGTGGAGTCCTAAGGATTATTCATGCCTAATTAGTATACGGGAATGATTCCTGAAGAAAATGGATCCAAATAATGTGTTAAAACACTAATAAAGCTTCAGTGCACGTTTTTTGAGAAAACCCGGAAAACGTGACTTGAGGGTCAATGAAACCCGTAAAAAATTATGTTCATCAAACAACTATAAATAAACATTAATGAAGCTTAAGAGCCATTAAAATTTAAGAAACGAGAAAATTCCAAAAAACGGGCCCAGTTAGTGAATAGTGCTAAAACCGGGTAAATTAATGAGCGTTTTCTGTAAAAGACGAAAAAATGCTCCAGCTAGTATATTATGTGTGGGCCGGTTTTTAAAGACTTAAAGAAGCCTCTCACACACACTAGACTAGTTTACTAATTAACAAGTCAAAAAGCAAAAAGGAGAAAAGTAAAAAGCACTTTACACACTCTCTCACCTCTCATTTCTCCTTTCCCCTTTTCTCTTTCTTCTTCTTTCCCCCTCCTAGCTGAATTTGCTCCTCTCTCTCTGGTTGGGGACAATTTTTGAAGCTCCCCAAAGCTTCCATGGCTTCTTCATCCTTCCAAGCTTGCCCAAGCTCCATTAAAGCTCAAATCACAAAAATAAGTACATATTATTCATCTCCTCATCATTCTCTATCATTATCTCTTTTCAAAATCTCAAAATGAGGAAGTTCATCTCCATGGGTTTTGCCCATTTGAAGAGAAAATGGTACCAAATCAAGCTTGGAGTCTCCTCTCTCTATTAAGGTAAAAATCTCCAAGAAAAACTCATCTTTTTCCCCATCTTTAGTGTGGCCGATTTTAGCCTCTAATGGAGCTCTATTTTTCTCTATCTTTTGAGCATTATTCCAACCTTCCAATGGTGGTAGGATCACCTTCTTGAATCAAGGGTTAAAACCCCTCTTAAAAATTCCAAAAAGGTAAACCCTAACTTATGTGTTCTAAGCCTTTCATTGAATTAGTAAATTCTAAGGGTTAGAAGTTTAATTGTATTCCTTTTGGTGTAATGTGGGTTTTGGGATGGAGTTTGGCAACTCCATTGCCCAACTAGACCGAAAAAGAAGAGAGGGAAGGAAGAGAGAAAAAGAAGAACACAAGAGGATTTAAGGTAAGAAAACTCTCTAAATGCTAATTGTAATGCATTAGAATGATGAGAATGGGTAAATTAATGAATGAACCCAAAATGTTGTACTAGGAATGTAGTTGGTGGAAGTTTGAGAGTATTTGTGAATTGATGTTTGGATTGAAGGCCTTACAGCCAAATAATTTGAGTATGTGTATTGGTATTCTTGTTTGAGGAAGCTTTAGAAAATTAATATTGCTTTTAGTGCTGGTAGGACCCTTGTATGGGTGTGGCTAGTTTAGGATTGATTTTGGTGAGAATGGATGGATTTGGATATGCTAGGTTTGTAGGCAAACTATGGCAAAAATTTAGTAGGAAATAAGCATTTTTGGATGACTTGGTAAATGGGAGAACCAAGGTGTGTATTGGGGTTGAGTAGAGATGTTTAGTAACCATGGGATGGTAGTTGGAGGATGAGAATAAAGGGTGTAAAAATCTGTAGCAAGAAGTGTTGAATTGTATTGGAAAAACTAGAAGAGAACTAGTGTGCAAGACTTAGGAAAATGGGTGTTGGACTTGGGTATAGATAGTGTATTTGTCTAGGAATGAATTGGAGTGGTAAAATGGAGTTAGGACAAAGTGCAAAATGCAAAGAGAAGTGTAGGAATGCACAAGTGTGCAAAATGTAAAAATGAGAATGGAAATTTGTAGAAATTGAGCAAGAAGTTGAGTAAGGATTGGACCAAGGATTTCAGGAGTTTTAAGTATGTTTAAACATGTATAAAACATGTGGAAAGATTATGGAATGATTATAGGTGTATTAAGGGTTGATTTGGGGTTGATCCGGGACCTAGGATATGAACCAAGTCCCGGACCGCATCGAAAATAAGCCCGAGAGTGAAAACTACAGGTGGTCCGGGACCTAGGTCCGGGACCAAGTCCCAGACCAATAGTTAAAACAGGCCGAGAGTAATGTAGAGTGTTGGTCCGGGACTTTGGGTCCGGACCAAGTCCCGGACCACCCCCAAAATTTTGCCGAAAGTGGTTTTTAGGGTTTAAAACATGGGGGATTGATTGGTAATGGTTTTAGAAGTTGTTAAGGCCTTGTTTGGTGATATGTAAAGGTTCTAAGAAGTGTAAAAAAATGTGGGAAATGAGTGAGAAGTAAGAACATAGTTGACATAAGTAAAACTAAGCATAACGGGTTAACAGGGTAAGTGCGGGAGTAGCAATTATGTACGTACCGTATGAACATAGTATTAATAACAATGTTTGAAACATTACCAGTGGAACAAGTGTGAACCAAGGAACAAGGGAACACACGGTAAAGCTAACCCCGGTGAAAGGTATGATTTTCTCATGACCCGTATGCTAACCGAGCTACGATGATTTGTGTGCTTGTATGCCGGCTAGTCAAGATTAAAGCATGGAAATGGTTTATTGCCTTTCATCGTATGTATTGCTGTATGATGTATGAGCTAACCCTTCTTGGATGAATGTGTGGCCTAGCTTAGCGTATAGATCGACTCATAGATGAGTCTTATTGAATAGTGACCCGTAGTAAGGGTCGTGATGCGAACTAACAAAAACGTGGAAACGCACCAATACTAAGGAACCAAGAAACGATAACGTAAACCAATGAACTCACTAGAATGTGAAAGAGTGTACGGGACTAGTAACCTCCCGATAACGGTAAGAGAACCGAAATGAACAATCCACAAAACAATAAGTAGTGAGAGTATATATAAGTAACCTCTATTAGAGGTATTGATGGTGGAGCAAGACATGAACCATGAGAGTAGTAAAGAATGACGAGGGATCTCCAAACCCCTTAGAAAATTAGTCGACCCACAATGGGAGGACCCGACTAGTGTAAGTAATGTCCCGAACATGAGAGTATTCGATACGTTGGGGGAAACCCTTAAATCTGAGAATACTAGACGTTGGTAATTCCCGAAGCTAGTAGAGGTTATCGAGAGAGATACTTCTAGACTAATCCATGAGATTGTAAGATACTCTGAGAGATGAGTGTTGGGAATTTGAGTAGTCCGGTAAAAACGGACATTTGAGTATTGGAGGAGCTAAGTGTATAGCCCTTTGTATTTGTAGGCCCGGTGGCGAGTCTTGTGTATGGCTCCGCCCGGAGGCCAAAAGTAATGAGTATTGAGTAATGCGTATGTATGAGTAAAGTAATGAGTATTGAGTAAGGAGTAAGTATGAGTATGTAAGGAGTACCGAGTAAAGAGTAAGTATGAGTAAGGTGATGAGTATGGAGTACTGAGTATGTAAGAGTTAAGTAATGAAGGTTGAGTAAGGAGTAAGTGTTGGTAAGGTAGTGAGTATTGAGTAAAGCACGAGTAAGGTAATGAGTAAGGTAACGAGTGAAGAATGAGTACAGTAACAAGTAAGTAAGAACATGAGTTGTGTAAGCCCTATGAACCCGAACGGGGAGAAAGAGAGCATCCGATTAAACCGGATGAATGAATAACTAACTTGAACGGTTGACTGACGAATTGTCTTCCCTAGTAAGTATTGAATCTTGTATATGTATGTAAGTAATGATGCTTGTATTGTCGTAGTATTAGTATGTGTGTATGCATGTAAAATGAACTCCATGTATATCTGACCAAAAGTAGTCGGCGTACCCCGGTTAGCACGCGGGGTATGCGAATTTCATATGCAACAATTTGCTGAGCCCCTTGGGGCACCGTTTTTATTTACAGGTACTTCGAAGCCGACCGCCATTCGAGAGTGTAGGACGGGGCTGCTGTATAAGCTTGGGTAGTTGAGTAATAGGAATGGTATTGTAGTGTAATACGAAATTGTAAGTCTAAACTGTATCGGTAGCTTGAGGATTGTAGTAAACTCGGTATAGTATTGTATTGGAGTTTGTATTTGAATTATGATCTGAATATGGAATGGAAAGAAATGTATTGTGTAGTGTACTCGGTATATTCAAGTCATCAGACCGATAGTATGTAGTAGTGTAGCTGGCCTTGTTAGTCACGTGGGTGACTGACGGTATTGTACACCCGCCGCTGTGTATGTAATATCCACTGCGAAGGTAAGTATTTGTATAGTAATGACGGGATTAGTGGCAGGGGTGTTACAAAAAGTGGTATCGCTCTGATGGATGAAATACCGAGTTTAGGAAAATACCGAGTTAGGAATTAGAGACTTAGGGCTAAGGGTTGAGTGTTAGCATGTGAGGTACGCTAGATAGGAACTTCCGTGTGAACCGGAAACCTACAACAACCATACCCGCCCTCCGCAACCCACGGTATTAAGTTGGGAGAAGAACGCAGAGAGATGGAAAGACCTCTCACACTCGGGTGAAACCCGATCTGGCAGTTGCAAAAACAAGCCCTATTAGAAAAAGAACCTGTCATACGGTAGAGTCCAAGTACTAGAAGTCCCGAAGACGGTTTCCGTTGGATGACGATGACCGCACTTAATGGCGGAGGATTGAAGATCCTAAATTGTTATAACCCAAGATGCCGTTACAATTTTATTTTTTGTCACAACTTATTTTAAGTTGTTTCATTCTGGATTTAGGACGTGTATGTCTTTAGGATTAAAGACAAGGGCGAGGTGGTCCTTTTCGTTTCAGATTTTTGGTAAGGGATTATTATTAATATTTGGCTGATATTAATAATCATCAATTTACAATTCTGGTTATCACGTTCATTCACGATCAGCTGCTCAACTCTCGAGACGTTTTTCTTCCTCCTCTCTCTCAACGCTCTCTTCTACATCATCGATCTCTAAGTTCTGCTGATTGGAGACTCGAGTGCTACTGCGAATTCTTCGGTTGTCTTGCTGTTCCTCTTCGCAGTCAGGTTTGTGTATCGTTCGTTAGTTATGCAATTCAGTTTGGAGAACTTCTCCAATCCCTAACTCTCTTCTCCAATCTGATTAGGGAATCAGTAATCCTCCGACGTCTCTGTCGATCTCTCCTCTGCCGTGGACTGCTGTTGCGTTTGTGTCAGTCGGATTCAGGTGAGAGTTCAATTCTGTTCTCCGTTTCAGTTTCAGCGTTGGTGTTCCGTCAGTGTCTGATTGTGGGGTTCTTTCTCTGCATTGTGATGGAAATTCAGTGACTGTTTGGATTGCGTTTGGGGTCTACGTTACTGCGGTTCGTTGGCTGATTTCACTGTTCGGTTTGAAGGATTTATCTGCTGTCAAGAGGTAGGTGGCTCTCGGATTCAGCTTGTATGTTCAGCCTTGGGGAGTTTGGGTTCTACAATTTAACTCGATGAATTGACTTCGTGTTGTGTTTGAATTGTGTCTGATTTAATGCCTTTTCAATGGATTAAACCCCCAAGGTTGTTTTCTGAAAGTGTGTGTCGATTTGGATTTGTTTTAGTGTCTCTGTTCGTTTCTGTTCTGTTCTGGAAACTGCATTTTTCAGGCTGTCCGAACTTCAGTCCTAACTTTGAAGTTCGGACAGACCTATGTCGCGTTTTATTTTTCGAGTTTTGCAGGTGTCCGAACTTCAGTCCGAACATTGAAGTTCGGACACCCTTGTTTTCTGAAATTATCTGAGCTTTAAAGATCGGACTTCACCACGGGATTTTTTTCGGAAACTGTCCGAACTTCGAAGTTCGGACATTTTGATTTTTCCCTCTGATTTGAGTCTAAGCTTGTGTCCGAACTTTGGAACTCGGACACAAGTTCGGACTACTCTCTGTTTTGACCATAACTTGCTTGTTTGAGCTCCGTTTTAGGTGCCGTTTGCGGCGTTGGATTCCTCTTTCCAAGTACTATCTGTTTATATATGTTTTAGCACATGGTTATGTGCTCTCTGTTTTGAAAGTCTTCAACAAGCTTCTGAATTCTGTGACTTCTGTTTGCGGGGTTGGATTCCCCTTCTGATTACTCAGCTTTCTATGTGCTTTCTGGTGCGTTGGTGCACATGTGCTTATTTGATTTTAAGCTTCTGTTTTGAGACCTAGTTATCTCTGTATCTGAACCTTTGGATGGCTGGTTTCGCTGTCTCGTAGCGCGCTATGTAGGATATCCTTCTGTTTCAAGGGTGATGTTCCCCGTTCTGTTCACAGGTGTTCCACCTGTTCTGTTTACGAGTGAGGTTTCCTCGTTCTGTTCACGAGTTGTTTGCTCGTTCTGTCTGTATGCTGTGATCAACTAGTGTCCCTTTCTATTTTCTGATTCTGTCTGTCTCTAACTCTGTTTAGTCCTTTAATGAATGGACTTCTGCTTCTGTTTTCTAACATGTTTATGGATTTCTTTCGACTCCTTCTAATTTGATAATATTCTTTAAATGTTTTGAGCATGCTGGTTGATGATGTTAGTCATCTACTGGGCATAGTTGTGTGCTCATTCCCTACTTATTCTAACATTACAGATTGATCAGCGAGGATCACTTTGTTCAGCTCCTGGAGTTTAGCTATTGTTTTATTCAGTTGTTTGGGATATTTGTATTTGACTTGTAGCCTTTGGGCATCTGAAGTTAGCTTCCGCGTTTGTTATTTGCTTGTGGGTTTTGTATTAACTTTTGGGATGTTACAACATCATTTTGACTATACTTTTGTTTAAGTATTCTGTTTTGGGCCTTTATTTGCTTGTTTGTGTTCGATTATTAGAGCCTTGCGTTATTAAGTATCAATACGCGGCGTGTAATGCCCCTAACTCCTAGGCCAGTGTTTGGGGGTGTTACATAAATAAAGGATAATGGAATTTATGGCACCATGGGGCGACATGCGTCGCAGTCACAAGAACCATGCGCAGCTGGCGGGAAGGGAAGCACAACTGCACAGTGGAGCGAAAAAGACAGAGTAACAAGCCCGAGACAAGAGAGTCTACGGACTGTAATGTTTGATAACACCAATAACGGTATACAAACCGACTAAGGAATTAGTCGAAGTTGGATTAATACCAAACCTACATGCCAAGAGGCCGTAATAACCGAACAACATAGTTCAGATGACAATGAAAGTATTCGTAAAACATACACCTATAGGACCACAATGTGGTTCCTAAGGATAAAACAAGTCTCGTTAACCACAGTGAAGGTGTGAGACACCAGGATTGACAACAACCATGTCAAGAAAACTAAGAAACGACTAAGGAGATTGATCACCAAGATCAAAAGATCAAAGGAAGATCTAATAAGACCACCAAATATGGATGAAAACGATACCGTAACCGGTATACGTTAACCGAAAAACAACCTACCCGCGCACTTGCCCAGGGCAAGTGCAGTAGAGACAAGACTGTTGGAAGACTTCTAATGACCAACGAGTGCCTACTAAAGTACCACCATGAGGATTGAAGCAAATATAGGATCACTAATCCTAAGAATTTGAAACAGTGAAACCTTGGAAAGGCCTAATGGCCCAACCATCATATTAACGAACGTGCCAATCAGCGAGAACCTGGACTTGGTCAAGACCTCAGACATGGAAACGCCATGAAGAATTTCTTTTAACACCGAACTGTTATTTCAAAACCCAAAATATTTCTTTCAAAACCACAAACCCTTCCTTTAAACCTCAGATTTCTAAAACCAAACCAAAGGAATTACGGTGAGTATCATAGAATGATACAAGAGGAGCTAACAATAGAATACTTCACCTAGGCGTGGGACGAACACTACGAGTGTACCCAAATACGGGATGTGGGACGACCGCACTCCGAAGGAGTTTGTGGGCCTGACAGATAGTCAGGTAAGTGGTAACGTACCAACAAGGTACCCCACGTATGTATACATGT
Organism: Limonium bicolor; assembly: GCA_023374045.1. Classification (NCBI taxonomy): domain Eukaryota; kingdom Viridiplantae; phylum Streptophyta; class Magnoliopsida; order Caryophyllales; family Plumbaginaceae; genus Limonium; species Limonium bicolor. The sequence continues at coordinate 312,506,715 of CM041778.1, forward strand.
AGTGTGCGAAACACGGGAAGTAGTTAACTCCGTTCTACGGACCATAAGTAAATTCAAACTAGAACAGTTGGATACCTCGAACTAGAAAGGAAACTCAAATAAGCTTACAAGCTAAGGAGTCAAGAGCTCACTCCAGGAGCACCATTAAGAGTTAAAAGTGCGAGAAGCACTAACAACGGAATAAGACATTGGATATGTCTCGAAGATATTGAAGTAAAGCATGATAACTAGAAGGAATACCCAGTCTAAACACTGTAAGGCAAATGCCTAACATTAACACATCAGTGTTCAATGAACGGGATGGAATTCCCAGGACAACTACCACAAACACACAGGGTGATCATTGTTGGGGTAAAACCTAACGGCAAGTGTACCGGTCAATTCTAGCAAGTTTTAATAGTGAGTAATCCCTAAGTATCGAACCAGAGGAGGCGATGTGTCTAGTTTAATCTTTACTAACCGAATTAAAATAAAACAGGAAATTGGGGTTTGATTTGATGACAATTAAAGACTGTAAACGGCATGCGAAACAATAATAAGCAGGAAAAATAAATGTTGTGAAACTGATTTGGAGAAGAAGATCCCGGTTTACTACTGCACCCTAAATCCGTGATTCCTATCCCTAAGTGATTTAAAAGATAATTCTGAGTAAAACCCTAGAACTAAGATAATTTACCTCCGGTCTCCCGCTTAGCAAATACTAGTTAATAAAGACCGAATTCTAACTCTCGTTACGAACCCACTGTTTACTAACCGCCTTAAGAACAATCTAGTTTATTAGTCAATTAGCTATTTAGAGGAATTACCGTCTCTAAACTAACCGGTTATTTTCCTGAATTCAATTGAAAGCCGCAGTCGTCACATATAAGCTAACAAAATACTAATCCTTATAATTGGCCAAATTATAACGATTAAAGAAATTAAGCAAGGAAAATAACTTTACTCAATTAAATTGCATTAAATCACAAAGGAACAGGAATAGTCAATTTAGGGATACATAGCAAACCGAAATGTAAGGGAACTACTCAGCCATTGACATGTTTACAATAAGCTTAGTAATAATAGAGAGCAAGAAGAAACTCTGTTCTGAGACTTCTGGTGAAGTCTCCGTGGTGAACCCCTTTCTGTGCTCTGCTCCAAACTCCAAACCAGACTCCAAGCTCTCAAACTAATTCTCTTTGTATTGTGATTATTCTGTGCGCTCCAAGATGATGTATTCAGGTTGGCCAAGCTCCCCCTTTTATAATACCCGGTCTCTATCTTCTAATCTATCTCTAAAATAAACGACGGCCACAATATTAAAAGATATAATTTTCTTTCCGTCAATCTTGAAACAGAAACTCCGCGCTCCGTCTGTATTGTTCCGGGTTTCAAACCCATATGCAAACCCGGAACACATGAAAATTAAGGCAGTAGCTTCTCCGTCTGTATTGTTCTGGGTTTCAAACCCATATGCAAACCCGGAACACATGAAATTTAAGGCAGTAGCTTCTCCGGTCTTGTGGTCCGGGTTGCAAACCAATATGCAAACCCGGAACAAGTCTGAAAAGAGGCAGAAGGTGAATGAAAATCTGTATTTGACTCTGGTTTGACTTCCCATGTTGCTCTAACCTATAAAATCTTCATTTAAGCACTTTGTTGAGTATTTTATCCTGAAAACATATGAAATCGATCACTGGAGACAAATATAACAATGAAGAGTAATTAAAGCATTAAAGAGGAAAGTTAATGTCATAATGTAGAAAATTAAGCATGAATTAGTCTAGTAAACTTAGACAAATTCCTGACTTATCAATCATATAAGGTACCAGAGGATACCATTCACCACTAAAGGAAATACCAAACCGGTTAAAAATATAAGAGAAGTACCCATGGTCTACCCTAAGAACGGGAGACTTTATAACCCTCAGCAGGATAACTCAGATCCAGAACCGCAAGGTAGGATGACAGACTGGACCTACTCATAAATATCAGCTAGATGTAATGGCATAACCAACAACACCCAGGAGCGATCCTAGAATGGTGTCGGAAGTGTGATAAAAGCACAATAGCTAGAATGGACACTCGGTTAGAACACCGAAGGGATCCCACTTACTAGGGGATACCCTAAATTAACAATGACAACAATCAACATCAAATTACTTACCTCCAACCTAATTGATGGTATAAGGAGAAGCAAAGTTTGTGAACAGCCTGAGATGAGCAGAGCTCTTGGTAACATGGCTAGTATGCCATAAACCTATTACAGGACACAACCCAACAGTTACAAAACCCATTGTGAACCATATGGAAAGTGGTCAAGGACGACACCAATAAAAGGTCAATAACCAACGAGCAAGGATACCCCTCATAAATGTGAGACTGCGAGAGCGGTGAACACATGGATTCTAAAGAAGAGGATACCATCAACAAATGTCTGAAAATACATCCCTTTCAGAACTACTAAGGTAGTGAAGCTTGAGCATACAATTATTGCCAAGCGATGTAAGATAAGCTTCAATAGCAATTGTTGACAATCAAGGAGTAATCGGTTCAGAAGGAACACGATACGTGAGAACGTAAAGTATAAGTAAATGACGCTCAAGGAGCTCAGAAGTATAAAAAGAAACAAACTCGCCCTGATTGACGGGGCGAAACTTGCCAGCTCGTGTCAGCTACCGGGGCGAGTTGCTCCAATTGGTATCCACCGCCAAGGCGAGCTCAGCTCACTCGTTTCTACCGTCGGGGCAAACAGTCTTGGTTCGTGTTGCTTGTCGAGGCGACTTGGTGCATCCCGTGTCGAGTCCAAAGGCAAAGCAAGATCGGGGCGACGGGCAACGCGAGTCTCCGCGACTCGTGTCTTCTAGCGAGGCGCGCTGAAGCATTCCATATCGGGAGGTGAGGCGAACTAGCGCAGCTCGTGTTGCTAGGCGAGGTGACCAGCAGCGACTTGCGTCGCTAGGCGGGGCGACCAGGAGCGACTCGTGTCGCTAGGCGGGGCGACCAGGAGTGACTCGTGTCGCTAGGCGAGGCGAACCGACATTGTTCGTGTCTCTTGCCGGGGCGAGCTCCAAGAACTCCATTTATGGAGTTTTCAAGTTTCTTTTTTCATAATTTTAATTGGATATCTAGCCTAAATCATTTAGTTTTTGTAATAACTAACACCAAATTCGGAATCACCACATCAAGATCTACAACTTGGGAATTTTTTTTTTGAAAAACTCATCGGAAAAATTTCCGGTGGTGGTCGGCGGTGGTCCAGTGGTGGTCCGGCGGCGGCTCCAATGGTGGTCCGGCGATCTGGGAGAAAGGATTCCGACGTGGGAATTTAGAGGAGAGATAGTGCATGCGTGAGAAATGAAGATACGGGACACGTCCCGTTTATATATAATGTCCATGTTTTTGAGCGTTTTTTGGTAAAAACGCTCATTCAGACTTGTTTTCAATATATTAACGTCGTTTGGTAGTAAATACATTAGAACGTCTATAATTTAACTGAATAAATGTCAATTCACAATTATAACGTTCAGACCCAATAAAAATGGGTTTAGCGTCTTTCATTTTGATGAAAGCGTTTTGTACTGTTTACGGTGATGAAATGATTTAAAAAAACAAAAGTTACGACACGATGTCACTACATGTTTACAACGTTAAAATGATTTTAAATTTTTTTTACTGTGGTGATTAGTAATTTTATACTGCGAATAGCAACTCAGTAAATAGATGAGTGTTTCATAGTTAAAAATAAACTCAAGGATATTTCATAGTGATTCTGAAAAGGTATTGAAATTTGACAAATTCAGCCAAACCTAGTGAAAAGTTCCTCGAAAGAATTTATTTCTTATAATATAACGATGTTTTTTACTAACTGTTATGATGTCAAATACCACTATATTTTTGTAGTAATTCACAAAATGTCACTATTGACAAGCAGAAAAAAAAAAGATAAAATACTTTAACAAACTTGAAAATATAACATTTTTAACTAGACGATAACAAAATATTCAATATAGTTATTAAAAATAATAAAACAAAATATTAGATTAATAAAAGTAATAAAATATCATAAATAATTTATAATTTTAAAAAATATGTTTTTTAAATTAAAAATATTAAGTAACTTAAAAATAATATAACTTTTAATTTAAGTACCATTTTTAACTAAAATTGATAAAAATTTATAATTTTTTAAAAAAGCAATGTAAAACAAATTCTAAGTCGTTTAAAATTTGCAAGCGTAAATGAATTAATTTATTTTTTCAAACTTTCTACAGCTCTTCATCGTATTCTTCATAAATATTAATAAAGTGATATCAAACATTTCAAGAATTTAAGCCCTAACATATAGTACTACATTTTGTTTTAATAAACTAATTTTAACTTTGATCGTGTAACTCTTTTTTTGCACTTTCTGTATCATTTCATTCTTCTTCTTCACTAAAAATTATTCAATTAACAAACTGATTGTAAAGTTTTCATAAATTTTATAGGAAATCCACTATAATATCTAATTTTCACTTTTTATTAATACTTAATATTTTCAAATATATTTTTAAAAAATACAATCAATTTGTTAAATTATTCACTTTCGTTTAAAAAAAGAGGATGAAGAATTAGTGAAAGCAACAACTAAAAACTAAATCATATATATGATTGAAATCTTTTCAACAATTATGAATTTGTTTTATATTATTTTTTTATCCTTTTTTACCAATTTAAATCATTTTCAAAAATTAGTTAAGTTTTATATATCTCTTAAAATTCTATATTCTGCTCTTTTTGTATCTAATAATTTTTTAAAAAAATTAAAAACAAGTGAGTGAATTAAGACAAAAAATATCATGACAGTTAATAATTTTTTTTTTATTGGAATTTTGCAAAACATAGTGAATTAATTTGTTCAAAATTTGATGATGTATTTTTATAGCAATGTGCTAAAAAAATGTTAGGGCATCCGCAATGGTGGTGAGGTTCTTATCACAATTCTAAGTGCCATGTAAACAAAATGTATTATTATATTAACTAAGAAACTCTCATCTCTATAATGGTGAGTTGCTTAGCATTCTCTCCTCTTCTTAACTGTTTTCACTTTAGCTTTTTATTAGTACTTTTTTATTTTTGTTATTATCGTTGCAGTGTTATAGCCAATAATATTGATTTGCGGAGCGTTCCTTGAATAAGAAATGATGAGAGAGAAATAAGAGAGATTCCACGCCACTGCAGTAGTTTTTTAAGTTTCTTAATTACACGTAAGAGTGGAATCCACACCATTGTGGATGCCCTTAGTAACACATGAGATGTAAATCCCTTAAATTGTGAGCAAAGTTAGTTAGCACAGCTTTTTTTCAACAAAATATAAATACGTAAAGCAGTTAAATGCAATTAACCTTGAAATTCAAGATAAAGATCCTCCTAAAAAGATTATTATATTCCGTCTTTGTAGATTGCAGTTAGGCATGCAATCCTCTTTTTATTCTCCACGTCTCTTCCTCCATTCGACTGACTCTGTGCGCCGCCGCATGATGAATAAACACGATTTTCTACCAGAGATCTGGAGAGAAATCCTTTCTTACCTTCCAGTAAAATCTATGTTACGATTCCAATTAATCTCAAAGACATGGAAATCCATAGTTGAAGATCCTTAGTTTGCCACTTTACACCTCCGGCGCTGTACCACCAACAACGTCGTTGAACCCTTACTCATCGTCGAAGTCAAACAAATGAGCGGGAAATCTATTTGGGTGCTACGTTGCAGTAAGACTTACATGATAGCCTCAGTCCTCAAGCTTCCAAATGGCATTTTGTCCAGTTGGGAAGTAAGGGGAGCCCGTGATGGGCTTTTTCTTTTGCAAAGAAAATATTCACTGTATAGTACTTCGAAGACTGTCTTATGGAATCCTTCGATTCGAAAATGCATCGCTATTCCCCCGCCACCTCAACTATCTCCATCCGGTAATGAGGGCATCTGCCTGATGTGTCTAGGGTTTGATCCATCCAGTAATGATTACAAGATAGTTAGATTTGGCTTGGATAGTTGTGTGCACTTTTTGCTTATTTTCTCCCTTAAAGACCATTCGTGGGGAGAAGTATCTTATTCTGAAAGTAAGGTCCCGCTGCTCCCTTACCTCCCCCCAAATAATGTTTCTGTTGGAAAATATATACATTGGATAGCACTAGAATATTGGTCCCTCGGACCAATTTTTATGTCCCTGAATTTGACCACTCGAAAGATTGTGTATACGCCATTGCCAGAAGATACACCAATGTATATGTCCAAGTATCCAAATCCAGTTATTGTTGATGGATCTCTACCGGGACTGTGTATAAATGACTATGTCTGGGTACTGGAGGGCCTATGTGACGATATGGATAACAATAGGTGCGCTAGTTGGAGTAAAAAGGATAACATTACAAATTGCAAGATGAATCAAGCTTTTTCTGCCGCCTTTTCCCAATTGACCTTTGTTTATGCTCATGTTGAGAGTCTACTTTTGCTTAAATGAGGGATATTATTTGGTGGGTCAATGGGATGAGAGGCTGAAATGATTCCTATTTTGATGGGCAAATGAAGTTGTGTGTTTGTGTTTATAGCATATGCAGCCGAAGTTATCAATTAAGAGATGTTTTCTTTCACGGCGTATTCTTGTTTACACCATATGCAGTAAATATTTACTGTAAAGTTAACAATGAAATCATGTACACACCAGCTACCGTACATGAAATGTGCAAACTAGATAGTTAATGGTGTAGCCAAGAGTTAGTTGTTATTTTCACTCACTAAAACTTAGTGCTATGTTTTAATAAATAATTAACAGGCTTATAATTTTTTGTGTTTAGTTATTAATTGATATTTAAATGTTATGTTTATTTATTCGATAACCCTAAATAAAAAAAAACTACAAAGAGTGGTTTACAACAAATGTAACTTATAAAACTATAGTCATCGAGTTTCAAACACAAACGTACTTTTTTTTATGAGAATGCTATCAAGTAGCAAAGAATTGTCTTTGGCCACGACTAGGGGTGTTCTAGTCGGTACATTACAGAGAAGCAGAAAACAGAATACGAGTACAGTAGAGAAATTAAAACAGATCTTTGATATTGGAGCTTGACAAAACAGTGTTGAGAGCTGTCCTGCACATATCTTTTGCACCACACCACTCTACAGCTTGGAGCTTTATCATCATGCTTAGTCCATCCCAATCAATTGTTTGTTGCTCAAAAATAATATTGTTCCTTGCAAACCACAAGTTGTATGTAGTAAACAGAAAGGAAGCTTTCCAGAGCTTTTGAGCTCTCCTTGATGGAGAAGACTCATACCAATTCGAAAACAACTGCTGCACATTAGCGGCCTGAAGCAGTGGCACTCCCCACCATCTAGTTATAATCATCCAAACATTTTTAGAAACAGCACATGACCAGAACAGATGGTCCGTTGTTTCAATAGCAACATTACATAATGGACAGAAAACTTGTCCCAGAGTAGCAACATTCATGCTAAACAGTCTCTCTCTAGTTAGCAGTTTGTTACTCAACATAAACCAGTTGAAGACTTCAACTCTTGGAGGGGCCAGATTGAACCAGAAAAATTTATGCCAAGACAGGAGAGGAGGACAGTGTAGTTTTACTACTTCAGTATAACAACTTTTAACAGAGACGCCATCTGTACCTGCTACCCACCGCATTTGGTCCTCACCAGTCATTGGGGTTACTTGGTTGTTATTGAGGAAATCCAACAGATACTCAACTTCCTCTATTTCATATACAAATAGAGGCCTCCTCCGCTCCAAATGCCATTGCCATGACACGCCATACCACAATCTTACCTCTGAGACAGTTGCTGATTTTGAGATGTGGATCAGATAGAGCCTAGGAAATTTAGAACACAGATTAGAATCTCCTATCCAGTGATCCAGCCAGAATCTAATCCTATTACCGTTGCCAATCACCCATCGCAGGTTTTTGGCTATAATATCTCGATTACTACTATTCCAAGAACCAACTGACATCACCTCTTTCCAGATACCACACCTGACAATCCCACTCCACGACTGGTCTGATATCGGAAGGCGAATATCCTGGTTATAATTAGCCGCTATAACTTGCTTCCAAAGCTTCACAGCTGAGTTTTGATATTTCCACCACCATTTCATCATTAATGCTGCATTTCTCTTTTCATAGTCGCACAAACCAAGCCCTCCCATCTTTCTCAGTTTTGACATAGCTTTCCAGCTTATAAGAGCAATTCCTTTCCTACTATTTCTGCCCCATAGTAATTTTCTCTGTATTCCAATGATTTTTTCCATGACTGTCTTAGGCATGCGAAAAAGACTCATGTAATACATTGGTAAGCTCTCTAGCACTGATATAACAAGTACCAATCTACCAGCGTAGGATAAGGAAGAGGATTTCCATTGGCTCAGCCTTGATTCTACCTTTGAGATAACCGGTCTCCAGGTTTTTGTTCTCCTCGGGTTTGCACCCAGCGGGAGACCTAGATAGGTGCTAGGCAGGGTTCCCATTCGACACCCAAAAACAGTCATTACAGATTCCTTCTCACTATCGTCCATATTGATGTCATATACCACTTATTTATCCCAATTGATTTCCAGTCCAGACATATTAGCGAACAACGTCACAATCCACTTCAAAGACCGTAGCTCATGCTTCGAGGGACTACCAAAGATTAACGTATCATCCGCAAACTGCAGATGCGATACCTTGATATCATCAGATCCCACCACCACACCTTTCCTATCACCTGAGCGGACTGCATCATCTAGCAAGCAGTTGAGAGCCTCGGCTACAATAACAAACAGCAGCGGAGAAAGCGGATCGCCTTGGCGTAAACCTCGTTTGGGTTTAAAAGTGGGCGTAGGAGAGCCGTTGACGAGAATAGCTATTCGTGGAGTGGTAATACATTTCTGAACCCACTACATCCAAGTCCTTGGAAACTCGAAAAGATCAAGCATTTTCAAGACAAACTTCCAGCTGACACTATCGTAAGCTTTCCGGAAATCAAGCTTCAGTATGAAACCTTTTTTCTTCTTCGCTTTCATCCAATGTATTACCTCATTCGCCAGTAGCGCTCCCTCTAAGATATGTCGGCCCTTGATAAACGCCGATTGTGTGTCTCCCACCAGGTTATTAATCACTGCAGCTAATCTGACTGTTCGCCATAACCTTCACAATGACTTTGTAAATACAGCCAATAACACTAATTGGCCTGTACTTGTCCAGGGATTCGGCCCCCACTTTCTTAGGAATAAGTGTGATCCAAGTGATATTAGTTTCTCCTGGTAGCTGCCCATCCACGAAGAACTCCATAATACTTGCTGTAAAGTCACCACCAATGAACCTCCATATACGTTTGATCAGATTAAAGTTGTAGCCGTCATAACCTGGACATTTACCCCCTTCACACTCCCAAACCGTCTTTCTAATCTCATCTACAGTAGGAATTAGAATCAAGCTCGCTTGATCCAGCTGGGAGAGTCGCGGCCTATTACTATGGAAGGGAAATTGCCTGATGCGGGATCAAACCGGAATATCCCTTTGAAGTATCGTCTGGCTTCCTTTCGAATGACGGATGGACTAAAAGATAGCCGGCCATTGATTACTAATGCATTAATCCTGTTTGCATTTCTATTGATTGTTGCTCTTCGGTGGAAGTAACGGGTATTCAAATCGTCACACTTCAGTTTCTTATCACAGGAAGATTGTTTCGAATACCTCTCCTCCCTACGTAAGGTACCCCACATTTCCAACTTGAGTTTCAATCGCTCCAGTCTACGCGCTTCATCAAATCCCAGATCCTCATCCAATTTATCCAACTCTCCCAATTTCTTAGACTGCTGCTCCAGGTCAAGGTCAAATCTCCCAAACTTATCTTTGTTCCAGGCACGTAATTTCTCCTTCATAGACTTCAGTTTCAGGTGCATGGGAGCAGCAGCTAATGCATCCCATTCAGATTTGAAGAACTCGTCAAAGTCCTTATCTTCCATCCACATATCGAACACCCGAAATGGTCTCGGTCCCCATTCTTGGTTCTGCATTCTTATCCACATGAATCTATGATCAGAAAGTTTCCAAGGTCTACCTCTCAAGGTGAGATTTGGAAAGCGATTCAGCCAGTCAACTGAGCAGAAGACACGGTCAATACGACTCATCAATCCATTCTTATGCCAAGTAAATTTACATCTCAATAAAGGAATATCCAGTAACTCCATCTCACGTATCCAAACACAAACGTACTACCTAACAACATGAGTCTAATTTTCCAATTCCATAAAAGATAAACAAATTTAAATATATTTCTTAGAGCAACCATTACTAATGGTTATCACCAATCTTTGGATAATATATATCTTATGTTATGTCATTATCTCAAAACAATTGCTGACTCGTCTATGAAATAACTTGCAATTGTAGAAGAACAAAATCGAAATGTATAAATTTTCACCCTCAAGTTATTCATATATATATTAACCCCCTTGAGGTATGAGTATTTTTAACAGTGGGTTTCAAATAGTAACTTATTTGTTTAGATGTTAACTCCCACCGACCTAGTAACCTCATTAGTGACTCCAACAAAGCAACAAAATTGTTCAAACGTGTCACACCCTCATCATTTTTCTTAAATAATAGTCTTATATAGAAAAAGAGAATAAATGTGGGGTTATGTGTTAAGTATTGTCCAGTGTGATAATATGATGTAGCGAGAGAAAATCTAACATGTAAAGGATAAGTTGCAATGTCAGGGGAATTAGGGGGCATTTATTTTGGGGTAATCAGTTACTCAGTTTGTTTTACCAATTTTTCCTATTTTCAGGAAAGGAAAAGATAATAGGATTACCCTAAAACCCTTTATCTTGATTCCCCGCCTAAAACCCTCTATCTTGATTCCCCGCCCCCTACTAGGGAATGGAATTCCCTTTCCTCAGTACACTTTGACCGATGACATATGACCATTAACCGATGACTAATGACTATTGACCGGTTATCTGTGAGTGTTGACCAACAATTAATGACCGTTGACCGACAATCAGTAGTTGTTGACCATTGACCGGCGGCCGTTGACCGGTTATTTATTTCATTTGCCCTAGCTCAAACAAACAATCAGAAAAATCAAAAGAAATTTTTTTCCATTCATCTTCATTCCCTTTCTAGATTCCATTCCATTTTCCCCGCCAGAAACAAACGCCTCCTTAATATCTAAGCAAACAGAGTTACATTTTGGGGACGCATTATCAAATCACATGCCCTCAAGCTAGGAAAATATATATGTACAATCTTCGGTAAACTAATTTTATAAAAAAATTAATCCACTACTACGATTGAAATTGAAACCGACTAATTAAAAATGGGTAATTTCAGTACTCGGTTTTTTATACGATTTATTGGTAATGGTATTTATTGCACACCGCTATTACATCAACGCGCACTGGGAGGCTTAAAAGTCGTAGAATGACGAATATAGATTATATTATGGACTAAAAATGTCCCTGGATGGTTCTGGATCCATTAATAGCCATTGGATTATAATAGACAACAATGAAGGGTATAGATTAAAATTGGTATTAAATTAATGATTTAGAAGATAAAAACAGATTTAGCATATTTTATGGGATTTGTGGTTTTAAATACCAAACAAATTCACTTGGACTAAAAACGGAGATTCCCATCTGAATTCGGCGGTCAGGGTTTGCAGCCACCATCAAGGATTCTTTCGTAGCACAGTCTACTAGAACGCAATGTTGTAGCTTCTCTGGTCGTGGCGACGCCGCATCCCGCATGTATACATATCCCTCCCATCTCTTCCCAGCAACATTCGCATTGTTCCTCATCTAGTTCACATGGTGAGTTTTGGGGATTTTACTCCTTTATATTGGATATTGTGTGTGTTGTCGGAGCTGCTATGAAGGGATTTGTTAAATTTAGCTGAAAAATGTAGTATTTGTGTAGATATTCGTAGTGAAATCTAATTGCTTGTTTCTTTATTCATGGTGAAATCTAATTGCTTGTTTCTCTATATGTAGGTGAAATCTAATTGAAGATGAAGCTCTAATCCTTCTTTTTTTGTGAATACACCTATACAGAGATAAATCATGGAATTACTGCATCTCCCACACCAAATTGAAGATGGGACTAGAAACCGTTCATTCAGGAACAGGTAATAAACTCAGACTCATCTTCTATCTCCCTGGCGATTATTATAATAGAATATTTTGATCACGCTCTGCACCTCTGATCCTTCTCTTCTTGTTGTCTGTGCCTTTCCAGAGATAAATCGTTGGTGCTGCATCTCGCATACCAGATTGAAGACGAGGCTGAATACAGTTCACTCCACCGACATCTTCTTTCATCTTATTGATCTTCCCTTTTCTGATCCATCAAAACTCATAAGCAATGCTCGTAGAGCTCCACAACTCGTCGGTCCCTGGAGCCCTAGTCTACCCCCTTCTTCTGCAAGGTGCCGCTAGGTTCCACGATGATACCGATCATCAACAAGCTGCAAGACATAGTGTATAATTTTTGGTGGTGTATGTAGGTAGTTTGGTATCAAATCGTGGATAGTTTGGTATCATGTCGTGGAAAGTTTGGTATCATGTCGTGGATAGTTTGGTATCATATCGTGGATAGTTTGGTATCATATCGTTGATAGTTTAGTATCATGTCGTTGATAGTTTGGTATCATGTCGTTGATAGTTTGGTATCATATGGTTGATAGTTTGGTATCATATGGTTGATAGTTTGGTATCATAATGTTGGTGTTTCAATATAGGTAGTTTGGTATTATATTGATGGTGTACTAAGTGAATCATTATTTGGTGTTTGGTTGGTGTTTTATATTACCAGTGTAAGTAAACAATACCTACAAGTTTATGAATGCCTTTTGAATACTTTATCTGATTTTAAATAATACAATTGATAAATAAGAGTTATTGACATCATATGTTGATGAGATACTAGATGTGTTTGAAAAAAGTACACTAACAATCTGATTGTAATACCTCTTATACCATAGCAATGCATGGCATTTTAAATTTCCTTAACCGATTTAAAAAAAAACACCATTGACAATATCGTCAACTTAACTTGACGTCATATCGATTGCACAAACCATCAGAATGAAATACCTCTTACCCCAAAGAAAAATACCTACACCTTGCATTTTAAATACCTTAACTGGTTTTTTGAGATACCAAATGTGTATTCTGTCCTCTATATACACTTACACCAATTCTATTTGTATAGACTTTGATAAACTTTTCTACCACATATGGTATGGTAGACCTACGTCACCGTAACCAAACACCACAGATTCATTAATGAAACACATAGGACATGTTCAATTTATACATATATATAAACACCGTCATGAACACAACTAAACACCATAGTTCTCATTATGAAACAACTGCACCTGTTTGTATCAACTAGACTTGGTGTTCATAACAATACTATCTGTGAAGAAATTAGTATTAATTTCTAGCAAACATGATGTATTACACTTACATCAACTTAACCAAACACCACGGATTCCATAATGAAACACTAGCTACACACCTACAATGTACCATATGTAATATCTTTCATTTTAAAAAATTATTTGGTCTGACAGATCAACAAAACTATAGAAACTCTGCGACTCTGCCGGAATCCAACTAGGCTCATCCATCATACAAAATATTGAAGGTCGAAACTAGTCCAGAATAAATACTTGAAGAAATCTTAACATTTAGTTCCAGTTCAATGGATGTAATTTAGAATTGTCCAAAGGTAGTATAACAGAGGCGCATATATGCCGGCGTGCCGCAGTTCAATGATGACTACGTCAATGAGTTGCAATTTGTACCCAGTTTAAATAATATTCTGTCGACTGAATTCTAGCCGCGTCCCTTGTGTGCTGGTATAGAATTGTCCCAACCAAGCATAACGAAGGCGCAGACATCACTCTTCAATCTATATCAGTTGCAGACGTCCCCTGGTATAGAATTGGTTGTAAGATGTATCCGGAAGATGCTGGTATAGACTTATCCCAAAGAAGCATAACAGAGGCTCAGACGTTGCTCTTCCCTTAATATCAGTTGCAGGTGACCCCCAATTTGATGAAGCCGACGGGAATTAGTCGTAACTTGCATTCAAATTTAAACAATAATCTGAACTGAATTGTTGGCATACATTCAAATCCCAAAAGAATACATATGCTGGAGAATAGTAGGCGTGCAAATTGAGTTCGACGACAAAACCGCTAATTACTGTTGCGTGGGAACAAACTCAACAAAGATGATTAATTTATTTAATAATCTGCAAAAAGGTAACAGTAATATAATCCCATAAAATTAGTACAACTAACTACCTTCTAACAATAGTTTTATTTTCCTGAAAAAAGTTTAATATGATCTGGACCCTCCATTGACATATCTCTTAATCCTATGGCTATAATTTGGTCCAGAATGGTTCAGGGAATGCTAACACGTCCAGGAGTGAATCCACTCCCTAGAAGAATGACACTATGTTTTTGCTATTTCATCACTAAAAGTAACACCGTTTTGAAACATGTTTTTTATACGTCACAGAAACTAAATATAAGAAAATTTTCATGAAATGCCCTATGTTTAGGCTAATTCACGAAACAATCATTCTTGGCTACAAGTATATGTAGCTATGTTTGACTACATTTAAAATTATACAGTTTGTATAGTGTAAAGTACATGTTTTGTAAGCTTATTCTTCAGTTTAAGAAGTTAGTATGCACATCTAGTAGAATTTCAGCAATATCATAATTTAATGTATAACTTAATATATACATCAGTACAGTTTTTATTTACTAATTATACAGTTTTTATTGACCAAATATACATATATGTAGCCATCTATAGCTACATTTGGAGGTAGCCAAGAAATTACGTTCATGAAATGCCCAAAAAAAAAAGAAAGTCATAAAATGCCACTACATTTTTATAAAAGTCCATGAAATGCCATTATATTCATTGACCAGAAGGAAAAAAGACAAAAATGCCCCAACTAGTTAACAAAGTACTTTTAAAGTCCCCAATATGCTCCTAAGTGTTAAAAAGTTCACAAAAATTCATAAAAAAAATTCAAAATTCTATAAAATTTAGATAAGTATAAAAATTTGAAATATAAAACAAATTAAAATATCATAAAATATTAAAAATATTTCTTAGATTTTTAAAATTAGTCAGTACCACTAAGTGTTAAAAAGATCACAAAAATCATAAAAAATTCAAAATTCTATAAAAATATAGATAACGATAAAAATATAATAAAAATTGAAATATGAAATAAATTAAAATATCATAAATATATTAAAATATTAAATAATATTTCTTAGATTTTAAAAATTATCAGTGCCTTAAGTGTTAGTTAAAAAGTCCCAAATTTCATAAAAAAACTTCAAATTCTATAAAATTTAGATAACTAAAACTATTACAAAAATTTGAAATATAAAATAAATTAAAATATCATAAAATATATTAAAATATCATGAAATGTCACTATATTTTTTACTAATTCATGAAATGCCACTAAAAAAAGAAAGTCACAAAATGTCACTATATTTCGTATAAACTCCATGAAATGCCACTATAGATGGAAAAAAGACAAAAAATACCCCTACTAGGTAACAAAGTACTTTTAAAATTCACAATATGCCCCTAAGTGTTAAAAAATTTACAAGAGTTCACAAAAATATCCAAAATACCATAAAACTATAAAAAAATTATAAAAACTTTATAATAATTTAAAATTTATAAAAATTCAAATAAATTGTACAACTTATAAATTTTTTTAAAAAAATTATTAAAAAGAAAAAATTAAAAAATGAAAAAATTATAAAAAAACAAATGTTTCATTTTTTAAAAATTTATTCAGTACCATAAAAGAATATTGTGTCATAAGCAAATAATTTATACCAATTTTTCTACCTATTCATACAAATTAAGTACCATAATTTATACCAAATAAGTACCCTAATTTTTACAATATAGTTTTAATTATTATTTTCTATTAATTTAAATTATTTCTTCAAAATAAATTATTACATTTGAAAATTTATCAGTGAAAACAATTAAATTATGAAATAATGTAAATTGATAGAAAATAAAAAAATAAAAAAAATATATGGTAAAAATTATGGTACTTATTTGGTATAAATTATGGTACTTAATTGGTATAAATTATTTGTTTAGAATACAATATTCTTTTTATGGTACTGAATAAATTTTAAAAAATGTAATATATATATATATATATATATATATATATTTGTTTTAGTATTTAATGTTTTTATGATTTTTTTGATTTTTATAATTATAAGAAATTTTATAATTTTTTAAATATTTTTTAATATTTTTATCGTATTTTGGCTACTTTTGTGGATTTTTGTAAATTTTTTAACACTTAGTGGCATATTGTGAACTTCAAAAGTACTTTGTTAACTAGTAGGGGCATTTTTGTCTTTTTCATCTATAGTGGCATTTCACGGAGTTTCACGAAAATATAGTGACGACTTTTTTTTTTTTGGGTATTTCATGAATTAGCCAAAAATATAGTGGCATTTCATGAAATTTTCCTAAAAAAATAATATAATGTTTTGAACACATTTTATACCAATTTTTCTACCATTTTATACCAATGAAGTACCATAATTTTTACCATACATTTTTTTCTACCAACATAAATTATATATTAAAAATATATTATATTACATTTTAAATTTATAATTAAAAAAATTATTATTTTTTAAATGTATATCTTATTTCATTGATAACTTTATGACATAACATATTTTGTTATCTACAAAATATTTTGTCATAAAGTCATCTACAAAATAGAATATACATTTTTAAAATAGTTTTTACTAAATCTTATTTTAAAATATAATTTATTTTGAATAAATCATTTAAAATTGATAGAAAAAAACATAATTTATAAGTGTATGGAATAAACTATGGTACTTAAGTAGTACTAATTATGGTACTTAATTGGTATAAATTGGTAGAACATTTAGTATAACTTAAGTGTTTAAAACTCTATATTCTTTTCAAAGGTACTGAATAATTTAAAAAATCATATATTTAATTTTATTTTTCATTTTTTCTAATCTTTTTTATATTTTTATAGTATTTTGTTTGTGAGTTTTTGTGAATTTTATAACACTTAGGGGAATATTGTGAACTTTAAAAATACTTTGTAACTAGTAAGAGTATTTTTATCTTTTCTCCTTCTAGTCAATGACTATTGTGATATTTCATGGACTTTCACAAAAATATAGTGACATTTTGTGACTTTCTTTTCTTGGGCATTTCATGAATTAGTAAAAAACATAGTGACATTAGAAATTTCCCTAATATGCTACTATTCATGAAGAAATTTATTGCGATGTGAAGTAGCCATAGAAATGACTATTTTATCCCCAACTCCGTTAATCATGTTTCAAGTTTATAGTATGTCATTTTTTGTAATAGTTATTTTTTCCTATAGTATAACATTTTAAAGTTGACAATGTGTATGTCATTTCTTTTTTACGGCTAGTTTGTATTATACTGCTCAAATTTAAAAAAGTTCATAAAATGCTACTAACTTTGTTTCTATTCCAGCGGTAAAATAATTGTTCAAACGACTAGTTTCATGGATATTGACTTGTTTTTATGTTCTAAAACATCTCTTTTGACATACTATACTATTTAGTATCCATAAAACTTTCAGTCATGTTCACCACCGTCGTATCTGAAAAGTTTCAATCAATACGCATACTATCCAACATCCTGTTTTAAAAAGAGAACTGGGGATACCCTCAATACACAAAAGGAGTAAGGATACTGAAAAGGTGAAGGACATTAAACAAGTGCACCAAATATAATTGTTATAGTCATAACAAGAGGACCTACAAAGGAAGACCAACAACCAAAGAAAAAGGGTTTCTGCACCAAATGTAATTGATATTGGTCTACTACTATTTTATATAGTCTCACCTTTTGGTAACTTCTAAACAAGTGTAAATAGCAGTAGCAAAATAATATTTACGCATTAAATTAAGAATTACATCATTTTGTCCGTACATACTCCAATTGCAACTATAATTATAGCCCACACAAACCACATCTTCATGTCGTGCTTCATCTTTAATTTGAGTTCATTCTTTATCTCTTCTATTAGTTTGTTCATACTATATAATGGAAGATTTTCTTCACCTGTCATTCTCTTTTGATGTGGAGACTCGGAATGAGATGAGGTAGCTCTAGAAGTAGACTGTAAGATAGGTGAGTCACTGCTAAAGCAGATTGTCATTTGAAAAGGTTGTAACGATCTTGCATAACTCGTCGTCACCATTGGAAGAACCACAAATCCAACAAGTATAATATTTTTCTACCTACTAGTGTATGCGCATGTGACTAACCTAGAACATTACACTTACAATGTATTTTTGAAACTTTTGTTTGATAGTGGTGTTGAAAAGTGCCCCAAACATTTATAACCTTAATTAATAAGGAATTAATTTAAATGAAAGGGAATAATCAATTATTAGTCACCTAATGAGCAATACTCATTATGAATATTATTATATAAATGTATAGTCCAAAATGAACACCAACCTATACATAAAATCTCAAAACAAAGAGATAACATTATTAAGGATAAATCAACTCCTAAAATTAATACTACATGTAACACATTAATATATGTGCTTATATCACAAATAAAGTGGTAAGATTATATAAAATATTTTATATAGTCAAATTAAATTATAAATACAACAACCACTCATATACACACACTAAAACAAGAAATAACACATATTACCACCTAACACATAAAAACAAGTCTATTATATACATCATTAATGCTACAATATTAAGTCTTGAAAAGTTTAAAATCTTTCCCCCAAATCAATGTGCAGCGGGCCACATAAGAAGTAATTAGGAGGGAAATGAAAATGTTGAAATGTAAAAATAAACAAGAGAACTACAAGCAAGTACAACCTAGACATAAAGTAATGTTACTTTCTACCAACTAGTATCATTCTTCCTTGCATTCTCCTTACAAAATCTGAACACACCCCACTTTCCCCTCCTCTTACGTACTCCATGGGCTGAAAAGAGGGAATTCAAAAGCAAAAATGTAAAAGTAAACATGAAAGTACAATAGCCTTACTTTTCTACCTAATACTCATTCCTTTCCCATTTCTCTTCTTATTTTCAGCTAACCCATTCCCTCCACCCTTCTTGCAAGACTTCAGCATCCTTCTCCCTCCTCTCTTCACCTTCAAGCTCTAGCCAAGAGCTCCCAAAAAACACCAGTAATGGTGGAAGACACAAAACAAGGTAAAAAGCTTCATTTTCTTTATTGTCTTGCATTTTATTCCATGGTCTTCCTCCATCTGATTTTCTCCTTTATCCAAGGCATAAAAATAGTCCTTGAAGAGCTTCATACTCGATATTAACCAACGAAGGAGATAGGAATACTCCATTGAGGCTAAAGGTAAGGAAAATGACCTTAAAACATTTTTTCTTCACCCGTTGTACATGTCCGAAAATCAACTCTTTCTACACCGTTTTCTACATCATGATGTACACAAAATGAAATACCCCAAATAATTATTACCTCAATTGATAAATATTAATGTAAATCATGAGCAATAATTGCGATAAGTATTATTGTATAAATATATAGTCCAAGATGGACATTAAACTATACACTAAATCTCTAACCAAGAAGAACATATTATTAAGGAGAAATCAACTCCTAAATCTAATACCACATGTAAAATATTAGTACATGTATTAAATATCAGCAAAATCACTCATTAAACTATATAAATATTCTATGTAGTCTAAACAAATCATATAAATAATATATATACTCATGTATATGTAGTTAAAACCAAAAATATCATAAGTCACTAGGTAAAACATAAATATAGTCATATATATATAATATATATATATAATTGGTGCCACAATATTAGGAGATGAAAATTCAAAACTCTTCCCTTCCTTTATGTAACCGATTTTCTATATGGAAAAGAGGGAGAACAAATATATAAATAAATAAATTGTCAAAATAGAAACAAGTGCACAAATGGTGTTAGGATATTAAAGGATGAAAAATTGCATTCCCCCCATCTTTCTTCCTAGCAGGTTACCTGCATAGGAAAAAAAAAGAAAACACAAATATAATTAGAAACTTAAACTAACATAAAAGTACAAAGCATGTACAAATTTAACCTTACATTTTCTTCCTCATCACTTCAGTCTTTCTTTTCATTTCTCATGATATCCACATGCCAGTTCCTTTCTTCTCCTTATACCAGAATGCTTTACTTTGAAACAGCAGCTCCTAGTACCGGCTGAAGTCAAACAGAGGCATGGAGAGGACATCACTCTCTTCTCTTGGCCCCTACCTTATGTTTTCTTTAAGTCTTGGCTACAGCTGGGTGTAGCCATCTTTGGCTACATCCCAGCGAGCGATTCCGTTTTCCTTCTTTTTTTTCTTATCCCGGCGCCCTTTTGTAGTTTTTTTTTCTGTCCCGATGTCCTTTTGTAGTTTTTTCTTTTTTTAAATTTTTTTTATTATAAAACTTTAAATCATTGTAACTTTTAATATATAAGTTCAAAATGAAAAAACATTATGTCATTGTTCACCTAAATTCAAGCTCTTCAAAACAAGACCAATCATGGATATATTTTGACAACTTTTAAAAAATTATTTTTACATGTATGGAGCATAGAACGTAAAAGAAAACTTGTACAGATGGTTATACAAACCTGTACAAATATTCACTAAAACATGTACATCCTCACGTAAAGACATGTACATTCTCGCATTAAAAACATATAGATAGTCATATAAACTTGTACGAATCATTAAATATGTACATCCATAAATTAAAACCTGTACATATAAGGAAGAACACTTGTACAGACGGTCATACAAACATGTACATATGGCCATACAAACATGTATAGATGTTCATTAAAGAACATGTACATTCTCACATTTGAACATGTACATCATCACATTAAAACATGTAAATTCTCACATTAAAATATGTACATACATCCTCACATTAAAATATCATGGTATACATGTACAAATAATTTTTTTTAAAGTTGTCAAAACATATCCATGACTGGTGTTATTTTGAAGAGCTCGAATTTAGATGAACAATGATATATTTTTTTTTTCATTTTGGACTTATATATTAAAAATTATAACAATTTAAACTTTTATAATTCAGTAAGAAAAAGGAAAAAAATTAAAAAAACAAAAATCATCACCCTACCATCGCGCGTATGCAAGGAAAAAGAAATAAAAAAAAAGTAAATCGACGCGTGCTACTGCTCCCTTCTTCTCTCTGGATGTAGCTATGTCTAGGTACAGTAACATGTAGCCAAGTATTTGGCTTCTTCCTTTCCCTGTCAACAAGACAACAAGCCTTCTTCTCCTTGCCCCACTCTTGGTTATAGCAACAACAAATAAGGGAAAAATTGCTACTCTTCTATTCCTTGCTTCAGTCTTGGTACAACAATAGAGAGGTGCAACGTCAAAAAAAAATGGAACTCCTTCCTCTTTATTCCTTCTTTTCCTCCTGCAACCAGTGATAGCAACCCTTTCCTTTCCTCCTCCAAAAACCAACTGAAACAACACAAGAGAAGAAGGTAAACTCTCCCTCCTCTTCTTCTTTTTATTTTGCTTACAAATCCTTAAGAAGAAAAAATGCCATTGACTTCCTCCATTCATTCTCTACACTCACCGTAAATTTTCTACCCAACCGAAGAACAAGGTGTATACAACTCCCATACCCTTCATTCTCTTCTCGGTGGTTTTACAACTCTCTAGCAAAAGGAGTATGCAACTTTTGAGTCCCTTTTCATTCTCTTCCTCATGAACCAACAAGGAATATACAACCCTGCATTCTCTTCATTCTTTCTGATTGTTTTTTTGTGAGCCAACCTGTCGAATGTTGAACATACTTGCTCACTGTCATGTTTGTTATCTCCATATTCACGGTAATTTGCAACCCAATCTAGCAACAAGGAGCAAGGATGTACCCCTCTTCTCATAATCTTCTCTTCACGGTAATTTGTATCCAAATCTAGCAAACAAGGAGCAGCAGCTCCCACTACTTTCTCCATTCTCTCACTCACGGTAAAGTACAGATTAAATTGAAGAACAACGAGCATACAACTCTGGGCTTCTTCAATCTTTCACCGATGGTAACTTTGCAACCTGACCGGCGAACAAGGCAAACAGCATACAAGCTCTGCACTTCATTCCTTTATTCATGGTAATTTTACTTCCCAACCTGGCGAGAAGAAATGACCCCGTATTTGGCTGATAACAAACTTTAAAAGGTAAAGGCCTAAATGAAATACCCCAAACTTAATTAGGGTGATTAAATTACTCTAATATGATATTGAGGGCATATTAGTGCCTAATAAACTTTGGTAAAAAGAATAAATCCAAAAGAAACAAGAAGACGCTTAAAAAGCGAAAAACACTAAATTGAGTGTTAAGTGACCCTAGGAGAAATACAACCTCGGGAAGGGTATTGGATGGATTTTAAAGGCTTAATAATGCCTAAATAATATATGGGAACAATTCCAGAAGAAAATGGATCCATAAAACGAATTAAAAACGCTAATAAAGCTTTAGCGCATGTTTTTCGAGAAAACCCGAAAACGTGACTTTAAGTGGTCAAACGAACCTGTAAAAATTATAGTCCATTAAATAACTATAAATAAAAATTAATGGGAGCTTAATAGCCATTAAAATTAAAGAAACGAGAAAATTCCAGAAAACGGGCCCTGTTAGTGAATAGTGCTAAACCGGTTAAATTAACGAGCGTTTTCCAGTAAAAGATGAAAAAATGCTCCAGCTGGTACAGATATAGTGGGCCTGTTTTTAATTAATAAAACAGCCCCCCCACACACTAATAAGCTAGAGAAGAAAAAGAAGAAAAAAAAGAAAAGTGGAAAAAGTGTAAAAAGTAAAAAGCACTCATCTATTCTCTCTCCTCTCATTTCTCTCTTTCCTTTCTTCTTCCCCTCCCCACCGTCACCTTCCTCCTCTCTTCTGCTGGATCCGATTTTGAGCTCCTCCGATGGCTACTCCCTCTTTCTCTCCATGCTCTAGCTACATACAAGCTCCAATCACAAAAATAATCACATATTCTTCTTCCTCTCATCATCCTCTATCATTCTCTCTTTTTAGAATTCCAAAAGGATGAAGTTGACCTCCATGGGCTTTCCCCATTTGAAGAGAAAATGGCATCAATGTGTGAAATACCCCAAACCTAGTTATGTTGTTTAAACACCTAAATATGGTATATTAAGACTAAAAAGAGTCTTAGAAACATTAGTAAACAATTTCAACAATAGAAAACAAGAAATGTGCTTTAAGGTCAATAAAGGCCAAAATGTGCTCTAAGCTTGGGTTGAGCTTGGTTAAGACCTAATGAACTTACCAAGACCTCATTTATATACTAATGAACATATTAAACCAATTACCAAAGAAAACCAAGCTTGAAAACAAGTTAAAACACAAAATGTGCTTTAAGGAGTCTTAAAGCACATTTTTGAAAAATTGTCTTGTAAATGAGTTTTGAATGGCTAAATGTCCATCATTACTCTTTAATTAACATGTGTACTATATAGTATCACGTTTGGAAGTCTATATCAATGGGAAATCAAAAATTTCACTTCTAAGTGCCTTGTTTTTATGAATAGTGATTTTAATAAGCTAGTTTGTAACATATGTTTGTATAAGTAATTAAATTGACAAATAAAGACTATAATACCCCTAAGTACAAAAAGGGGGCCGGTTTTCTTAAGTTTGGTGACTCACCACTCTCTTGTTAATGTATTAAGTAAATAAGGATAACTAAATAAAGTGCTTTTTACTTTATTACTACAAATATCTTCAAAAAAAGTAAGTCTATCTCATTCTCTCATTTCTTCCTTGTATTCACACGGTTCCATGCTCTCTTCACCCTCTCTTCTTCATTCTCTTCCACGGTAATATCACACCACCACCATTAAACCTCTTCTTTGATCTCTTGTAAAATCTAGCTCACTTAACCAAATCAAAAACAAACACCACCATTCTCTTAGTCTCATCAAGCTCTTCATTTCTATCTTCTCAAAACTTCAAGACCACCATTTCGGTGCCATGGAGTTCCACCATTGAAGGAGCTTGAGCTTGTATTTCTACATATTATTACTCTCCTTTGCTTCTAGGTAAGGAATCTCAAATAAAAACTTCATTTCCTCCATGTTTTGTGGTTGACCGAAAATACCTATTGAGGGTGCTCTTTATATGGCTTTGTTTTAGCTTCACTCCAACCTTTCATGGACTAGGTGGAGTCCTCTCTTGATATATATTCAAACTCTCTTCGAAGACCAAGGTAAAACAACCACATTAATGTTTTTGAAATAATGTAAAACTAGGGTTTACAATGAGTTTAAGCTTGAAGCTCGTATACTCATTTCAGTGCTTGTATATTGTTTAGTAGTTGACAAGGAATCAAGTACCTAGCCGATTTTAAACAAGAAAGGAGTTTGTGTGGAAAAGAGGTAAATGTACTAACCTAATGTAGTTTAATGCCTTAGGAGAAATGAGCTTATAATGCTTGTTAAAACTACCTAAAGAGCAAATGGTAAATGACCTAGTGAAATGTTCTCAAAGAGACTAGTAAAAGAACATATGTCTTGTTGTATGTATTTGCAGGTCAAAGGCATATATATTGTGGAAATTCAGTGTTTAAGAGTTATGCACTTTAAGGGCCTAGGTGCCATGCAATTTAAATTATGCACTATATTGTGATGTAGTGCTAAATGTGTGAAGTTTGTGTATAAAGATGTGTTTGATGGATTTTTGGTGTTCTTGGTTACTTGATGGAGAAAATAATGTGTTTTGGCTTAGTAATGTTCTAGGAGAATCCATGTCAAAATTTAGGTAAGAAGCAAGAAGTGCTAAGTGTTTATATAAGGCTTGGTGAACTAGAAATGTTGGAAATGCTTAAGTGTTTTACAAGAGGAGAAATAATGTCTTAAGGTGTTCTAGGTAAACAAAGGGACTTAGACATCAACTAGGATCTAAGTGGTGAGAAATGATGCTTGGGAGATGATGTTAAAATGAGGAGAAAGCATTTTGGGATAGTAGTTATCATAGGTATGAAACACCACTTGAAAAACTAAGGAGGAAATAGCATAAGTGTTAGGAATTTTGGGAAGAAATGAGTAAAGGTTTAAGGAATTAGAAAATGAGTTTTATGAGTGTTTAAGGATGTCTTAAGGTGTGTTTGAAGTGCCCAAATGAGGTTAGGGTGTACTAGGATATATGGGGTGAAGTTTGGAGTTGAATGAGAAAAGGAAAAGAAGGGTCTGGGCAGACCGAACTTGCGACCGAACTTGCAAGTTCGGTCGAGCCCAGTTTACCCTACGAGAATTGGCTTCTGGAATGGACCGACCTTGGGGACCGGACTTGCAAGGTCGGTCGGGCTTGTGTTTTGTGTACGGATTAAGTTTCTGGAATCGACCGGACATGGGACCGGACTTGGCAAGTTCGGTCGGGCTGAATTTTCAAAGGGAAGAAACTCTCGGGAATGGACCGAACATGCGACCGAACTTACAAGGTCGGTCGGAGTAGAAAATTTTGACGGAAATATGTTCTGGAATGGACCGACCTTGTGCAAGGTCGGTCGGTAAGGTCGGTCGGACCAAAACTTGTAAAAAAAAACAGAAAAGAATGTGACTTATGTAGTTAACCCTAGGAGGTATAATGAAGGTAACCTAGGGTAAGTTAGACATTAAAAACATGTCATACAATCATGTTAAAACTTAGTAAGTTTGAAGTTAAATAAATAATTAACCGACGTTATTAATCATGTATAGGAGTGACCTACGGAGGAAATCAATAGAGGCAAGGACCAAGGTATGGTTTTCTTGCAGTCTGTTGCCTACCGGTTTACACCGGCTTGTGTGTTGTTTGTTTTTCTGTGTCTTTATGACCTTGTAAGATTAAACCATGTAAATAGTTTACAGTTGTTAAATATGATTATGTTGTTGAGTATGACTCTCTCTTCCCTTGTGTGTGTCTAACAAGACTTGACCTATTATTGTGATTTGTGTATTGAGTTCAATAACGAACCACTAACAAGTACTAACGGGGGAAGTGAGGAGTCCGGTCTGTTCCGGCCACGCGTGTGAGTATGGGAGTCGATGTCATAACCGGTTCGATTCTCTTTGTATGTTATGGTTGTTTTCCAATTTGGTTTCCAACCTTCCCTTTAGCTTAACCAAGGCTATTTTACTGACTCACGTCGGGCCACAGGGGCATACTATGTGTTGTTCGGTGTGCTTGGATCACTATATCCGAGGCACCTTGTGTTAAGTTATCCGTTCAATCTAACAGGACGGTAACGAGTTATGTAACAAGCTTAGTATGAGCATGGCAACATTCTCTAGGCTCTCAATGGGGACTAACTGTGTTGGTTCTCTTCCTAAAAGGAATTGTTCTTGTGTGATGTATGTGATGTTGTGTACAATACCCATGATGTGATATATATGTATAAGTTGTGTATTTTAAAATGAATGCCATGTCATCATGACAAATAGTTTGCGCGCATCCCGGTAGCCGATGGGCTGCGCGTTAACCATACCAGCCAAGGGTTGCTGACCCCCTCGGGGGCTCCATATTTCTTTTACTGCAGGATGAGGATCGAAGAAGCGGAGTGGCTTTAGATTCTAGGATGCAGATTTACTTTTGATTACTTTTGGATGCTGGCCCGGGATGCGCCTGTGCTCCCGTGGCGTTGTATATTTGGTTATTGACGGTTTACAGTGATGTTTTACAGTGAAGGATGTATGTAAACACTCGGTATTTGGTTAATGTATATATATGGTTATTAGTTCTATGCTCGGGAGTCTGATCATCAGACCGGTACACTTGTATTTATTCAGCCTTGTTAACCACGTGGGTGGTTGACGGCGTTGTAGCACCATTCGTTTAGTTACTGTTTAGTTGTTTAAATTCCGCTGCGATTGCAAGTAGTGTTATGTGCGTAGTAGGGGTGTTACAATGTGTAGCTTGGAGTCTCCTCTCTCTCCTAAGGAAAAAATCTCCAAGAAAAACTCATTCTTCTTCCTTCTCCTTTGGTGACCGATTTTTACCCTCTTGTAATGCCTTGTTCTCTTCTTGATTTTGAGCTTCATTTCAACCCTCCAATGGTGGAGTAATCCCCTTCTTGATTCAATGGTGAAAACCTCTCTTAAAAGCTTCAAAAGGTAAAACTCTAACTATGTGCTTTAAGCCCTTTCATTGAATTAAAATTTTCTAAGGGTTTAGATGATTAATTGAATGCATTTTTGTGTTCCTTGGATGTTGGGATGGAGTTTGGAAACTCCATTCCCACTTGACCGAACTTGTGGAGAGGAAGAGGAGAGTGAAGACTTGAATTAAGGACTTGGAGGATTAAGGTGAGAAACCCACCTTAAAGCTTGTTTAATTGTTTTAGAATATGGGATGGGTAATTTAATGAATGAACCCAAATTCGTGAGGAGAACGTGTTTTATTGTGATAGGATTAGGAAGAAGTTTATGAAATTTGATTTGAATTAAGGGCCTTGGAGCCAAGTGATTTGGGAATTGTGTATATGTTGTTGTTTAGTGAATTTTGAATTGAGTTTGTGTGCTGGTAGGACCCTTTAAGGGTGTGGCTAGATTAGGAATGGAAATTGATGAGAGTTGATGGTTTGGGATATGTTAAATTTATGGGGAGGTTATGGCAAAATTTTGTTAGAAATAATGTGTTCTAGGTGTTGTAATGAATAAGAGCAACCTAGGGAATGAACTAGGTATTGGAAGGGATTTATTTGGATTAGTTAACCACTCTTGAGTGGTTACAAGGGGAGGAAAAGGAAGAGGCAAAATCTGTAGCAAAGGGGTATTGAAATGCTTTGGGAAAGCTAGAAAAGGAGCTAGTGTGCAAGACTTATGAAATGAGAGTTGGACTTGGGTTAGAAGTGCACATGTCTAGGAATGAATTGGTTATGGTCAATAATGATTTGGTAAGGTTGGTAAGAGGTAGAAACTAGCAAGAAGAAGCTAGAAATGCACAAGTGTGCAAAATGTGAAAGTGGGAATGAAATTTTGTAGAAAATGAACAAGAATTGGAGTAAGGATTTAACCAAGGATTTGAAGAGGTTTAGTGCATGTTTTAAGGTGTTTAAACATGCAGGAAACATGTGGAAAGATTGTGGAATAAGTGGGAAAAGATTGGGGTGAATTTGGAGTTCAAAATGTGTAGAAAAACACTTTTAAAAATGGGGTCTGTTGTGGACCGCCCCTAGGGACCGCCTCTGTGGGGAGGTCCGGTCGAATTCTGCAGGACGGGTGTAGCTTATGTTGTTGACCGCCCCTGGGACCTCCCCAGTGGGGCGGTCCAGACCAGAGAGGAAAGAAAAAACTTGTTTCAGGCTTCTAATGATGGGAGATTGAATGGTATTGGTTTTAGATGATGTTTAGGAGTTGTTTGGTGACTTGTAAAGGCCCTAAGATGTATAATCAAGTTTGAGAAGTGATGGAAAAAGTTGTGAGTTTAAGGACGCTTAAGTTAAACCAAAATAACGGGATAACGGGGTAAGTACGGGAGTAGAAATTATGTATATACCGTACTGCTTTAATATTAATAGAACCATTTGGCATGTAGTCCGTGGTTCAAGAGTAAGGCTAGAGGACCAAGTGTGAACCGAGGAACGAGGGAACACCTGGTAAAGTTAACCCCGGTGAAAGGTATGATTTCCTCATGCCCTGTATCCTAACTTGGTTACCCCAATTTGTATGCTTGTTTCATTGTGTGATCACCTAACAAGATAAATGCAAGAATCGGATTGTGTGCACTTAACAGTGCTGTATTGTATTGTTGTTTGTTGGATTGAATTTAAACTAAGTTTGTATAATTCATGAAATGGATGAATGGTGAATGAGTTGCTTGCATGTGATTGTGTATTGTAGTGCGACTCATAGTTGAGTCTTGCTTGATTAGAGACTCGAAGAAAGAGTCAGGTTGTGAAGTAATGAAAACGAGGTAACACACGAAACCCTCGATTAATGGTCAACGATAAATCAAACTTATAAATTTACTCGAAATGAGAACAAGCGACACACGAGACTAGAAAACGTCCTTAATATCAATAGTCGACCTCCTATGCAAGGATGTGACTCAACGTAGAAAACGAACATAATTTCTAAGTAATAGAAGTGTAGGGGCGACCCTTAAATCGGTGGATACAACGAAATAGGAAAATCTCATAAGTTGTATGATAGCATCGAGAGAGATGCGGCTGACTGATATCTATATATGTAATTATATATCAGTACCTATTGTTACTAACCCGAGAGTTGGGTTAGGGGGAATGTGAGTCATGCGTGCAAGGAAGAGGAAGCAACAGAGCATTTGCTTCCGAATCCGTGGTCGAACTCCCTTGTTACCGGGCCGTGTGCCACATAGTGGTGCCCAATTGGAGTAAGACCGGTAGAGCTTACCCGTCTAAAGAGGTAAGCTGGGTATTATGGGATAGGAAAGAGGGAACATAAGAGAATGTTTCTAATCCCGTATTGAGATTATAAAAGCCCGGTGGTGAGACCTATATATGTCTCTACCCGGAGGCCTATGAGGCTTAACCTAAGATTATTCAAGAGTAGAATAATTAAGAAAACTAGATCAGGTACGAGAGTGTCTAATGATCTAGGAGACAAGTAAACTACCCGGTTGGGATGGAAAGTTGGTGATTAACGAGAATAAAACTCACTTGAGATACGGTCTCTCAAGGTTTAAGAATAAGGTAAATGAATTTACAGAGCTGGATGAGATATCTATGTGGGTTGTATTTCCTGGTTGTATATCTTTGAATGTGTGCATGATTAATGCATAGTTATTGAGCGTGATTGTTTGAAATAAAATGATTCGCATGCTCTCAACCAAATAGTCGGCGTACCCTCACTAGTACGCGGGGTATGCGGAAGTCATATGCAGTAATTTTGCTGAGCCCTTCGAGGTGCTGTTTTTATTTTACAAGAACATTGAAGCCGAATACCGTTCGAGTGTAGGACGGGATGCCATGAGAGCATGGGTAGTTGATTAGGAAGTTGAATTCGTTTAGATTTGTGGATTTGTGAGATCGACATGTGGTCAATAAGATTGGGACTTGTAGTAGATACTCGGTATAGAATGTGATTGAAGTTGTATTGTATATTGTGGAATTGTAGTTTGTATTTGCTTTGAGAATTGGTTTAGTAATGGAAGTAAAGTTTGTATATATTGTAATTTGATTGTTGTATAGAGTTTGAATTGGCCTTGTTAGTCACGTGGGTGACTAACGGCATTGTATCGCCCCCGGTTGTATTGAAAATTCCACTGCTTGTGTATTGGTAATGGAGACGGGTTAGGCGTTAATTGTGTGATTACCGGTTGGGGTGTTACAAAAAGTGGTATCAGAGCGAAGTATCGCTCTGATGGTCTAAATACCGAGTTTAGGAAAATAACAAGTTAGGAATTAGAGACTTAAGGCTAAGGGTTGAGTGTTAGTGTGTGAGGTACGCTGGATAGGAACTTCCAGTGTGATCAGGATACTTACATAACCAATCCTGCCCTCCGCAACCCCCGTTATAAGTTGGGAAAGGAACGCCAGAGAGATGGAAAGAGCTCTCATACTCGGGAAAAACCCGATCTGGCAGTTGTAAAATAAACTTTGTAAAGAGAAAGAACTAGTCATACGGTAGATTCCAAGAACTGGAAATCCCAAAGACGGTTCTCGTTTCCACGACAATAACCGTACTAAACGGTAGTAGATTAGTAGATTGAAGATCCTAACTAGAGGATAACTAAATTTGTGGCACCATGGGGCGACGTGCTTCGCAGTCGCGAGAACCATGCGCAACCGACAAAAGAGAAGCGCAACTACTAATGAAGCGAAAGCAGAGTAACAAAACCGACAAGAGAGTCTATGGACTGTAATGCACGACAATATCGTCAACGGTGAACAAACCGACTAAGGAATTAGTCAAGGTTGGATAAACTCCAAACCTACAACGCCAAGAGGCAGCAATACTTAAATAAAACATACACCAACAGGACTATGATGTAGCTCCTAAGGACTTGTCAAACCTTGGTAACCACCGTAAGGGCGTGGGAATAAGCAGTAAAGCAAGGTACACGAAGTACCTCAAGGATCGGGAAAGCACCCGTATTAACAACAACCTTGTCAGAAACACTGAGAAGCTACTCAGGAGTTTGATCACTAAGATAAAAAAACAGATGGGAGATCCAATAAAACCACCAAGTATGGATGAAAACAATACTGTAACAAGTATAGGGTAACCTAAAAACCGATGTACCCACGCACTTGCCAAGGAAAGTGCAGCAACAACAAGACAATTGGAAGACCTTTGGATGACTAACAAGCACTTACTAAAGTACCACCATATCGATGGAGCAGACATAGGACCATAATCCTAAGAACTTGAAGAATGAAAGCTTTGGAAAGGCCTAACGGCCTGACCACCGCATTAACACACATACCAGTCAGCAGGAAGCTGGACTTGGTCAAGACTTCGAACATGGCAACGCCATAAGGATTTCTCTCAAACTCAAGATTTTTACTTTAAAACCCATAAGTTTTCTTTCAAAACCACAAACTTTTCTTTTTAAACCTCAGTTTTTTAAAACCAAACCAGAAGAACCACGGTGAGTATCATAGAATGATACAAGGGGAGTTGATAATAGAATACTTCACCTAGGCGTGTGACGAGCACTACGAGTGTACCCAAATACGGGATGTGGGACGACCGCACTCCGAAGGAGCTTACGGGCCTGACGGACCATTTTTGAGTTAGTCGGGTAAGTGGTAACGTACCAATAAGGTACCCCACGTATGTATACATGTAGTGTACAAAACATGGGAAGTAGTCAGCTCCGTTCTACGGACCATAAGGTAAATGCTAACCGAAACAGTTGAATACCTCAAATGATCGAAGAATCTAGACGAGCTTACAAGCTAAAGGAGTCAAGAACTCACCCCAGGAGAACAACTAAGAGTTAGGAAGTGCGAGAGCTTTAGTAATGGACTAAAGACATTGGATATGTCTCAAGAACTTGAAACAAAAAGCATGAAGTAGCCGAAATGGATACCCGGTCTAAAACCAATGAGGCAAATGCCTGATTAGAACATATCAACGTTCGATTAGAGGGATAAAATACCCAGAGTGATCATCTAAGGTACTGGAGGATACCGTTCACCACCGAAGGTAATAGCAAACCTGTTATAAACATAAGGAAAAGCATCAATGGTCTACCCTAAGGACGGGAGACATACAACCCTAAACGGGGCAACTTGTAATCCAGAACCGTAATGCAGAGAAGACAGAACATACTCAAATGTTAGCTGGATGTAACGGCATAATCAACAACACCCACGAGCAATCCATAAAGGGTATCAAAGTCAACATAGTTGAAAAAAAGTATCGTAATAAGAGCACCAGAGCTATAACGAACACTCGGTCAGAGCACCGAAGGGATCCCACTTACACAGGGGATACCCTAAATTTGTAAATGTTACCGACCAACATCAAAATACTTAAGGGCATCCAATGGACGGAAGCGTGATGCACTGATCCTATCATGGAGCCCGGTAATACCTCCAAACCATTTGATGGTATAAGGCGAAGCAATACTTGTAAACAGCCTAAGACGAGCGGAGCTCTAGGTAACGTGGCTAGTGTCCCATTAACCATTACAACACAAATTCAACGGTTGCAAAACCATTGTGAATCATTGGAAGAGTTTCCAAGAATAACACCAGTAAGATTGTTGTGTAACCAACAAGCAGGGATACTCGTCATTAATGCGAGACCGCAAGAGCGGTGAACACATAGAT
Source organism: Limonium bicolor (assembly GCA_023374045.1). NCBI lineage: Eukaryota > Viridiplantae > Streptophyta > Magnoliopsida > Caryophyllales > Plumbaginaceae > Limonium > Limonium bicolor. Next base: position 312,539,659 of record CM041778.1, read on the forward strand.
TCCGAAGGGAATACCTACAGTGAATATTTGATAATACATCTCTTTCAGAACTACTAATGTAGTGAAGCTTGAGCATACAAATATTGCCAAGCAAAATGGAAATATCCTATCATAGCAACTATTGGAAACCGATGAGTAATCGGTTAAGAAGAAATACGTGAAGTATGAACCTGAAGTGTAAAAATCAATAACGCTGCAGACGTTATATGGTGAGTGGCTAAACTGGTGTAAAATTAAAAGGAAAAGAAATTAAAACTCAAAATAAACGTCGGGCTGCAAACAAAATCCCGGTCGTGGTAGTATAGTAAAAATGTAAGCGACCGGATGTCGAACCGTGGGACTAATGTGCATATTATAGTACCTAAGCGTGTCACAAGAGGGGGGATTAATTGACTTGTATTATAAATAAAAAGGAAAGATAAAATAAACTAACTTAACAGATAAACTAACGGGACTCTGGTTCAGATTAATATTATCTGCTCTTTCATGCTAGGTCTACTAGTTTAATTATAATTGTTCGGCAAGATCCTATTTTTTTATTCTTAAGGACTAAATCATAGCCTCATAAGAACTCGTTCCAGTTGTGCAAGGTCCGATGAAAACTCAAGCACCCACTGGTGGACGGCAGAGGAGTATGAGGATTTTATTCTTGCATCTGAAAATACTAACTCATTAAATCATAATAAGCTTTCTCCAGATTTACGGCTTAATTAACCTGTCTATTTATCACCTGGTCTGATCAAAATAGACTTAGGAAAGCATTTTAATAAATTCATGACATTTATTAAAATGGTGAGAGAAACCTTTAAGCGTAACAAACTTCATTAAAATTAAAACTAGTAAAACATATTGCATAATTAATACAGAAACATAGAAATTATTCCCAGAGTATATGTAAACTAGCCTAACATATTAAATAGTTTGATCTTCTATTTAATACGTGAGACTAGAGGTGAGAATAATGAGATGAAAAGAAAACAAATGGAGAAGCGGGAGATTAGAAATGAAATGAACGAGTGAGTGAAAGTGTAGTGGTACGAAGATGGAATGATGGTGTGAATTGGAACTCCAGGAGGAACCACGGACGGAACCTCTGGAAGGACCCTGGAGAAGGTGTATTGAGCGTTGTATTTATAGAGGAAGAAGAAGAGGCAGAGTTGCAGCTCATTGATTGCAGGGGACAGAGCTGCAACGCGTGAGCGATTTATGGTAGGCGGTGGACGGAGTAGATGGATAAGGCAGAAACAAGTCGACGGGCGAAGTCGACGAGCAAAGAAGATAACCTGTTGCGTTAATTTCCAGATCTGTAATTTACACATGTCCGCATGGTGTCCGCTTGTTCTTTAGGCGGTTACATGGTTCTCCCTTCTCACGTCCGCATGTGATAAGGCGGTAGTGGAGGCGGTCTCCTCTTATGTCCGCCTTGCAAGGGGCGGTTGCATGGGCGGACTCAAGCAAGTCACGTACTCCTCTCTTGTCCGCCTATTTCAAGGCGGTCGTAGGGGCGGTTCTTTCTCCACCTTGTCCGCCTAACCCTAGGCGGTTGCAGGGGCGGACAAGGCTCTGTTGTATGCCTCACGCGTGCCTTGTTTAATCCCTTAATAAAATATGTGTTTGTTTGTCATTTTTCCTACATTTTAACACATATAATACATCAATTAATATAACAACATAAATATAAGAAAAACCCAAGATAAGTGAGAAACATTACTAAAAATGTTGCAATTAATAAGGTGATTAAACCTTAATAAGTCTATATGTTTTGCACTTATCAAACGCTCAAGGAGCTCAGAGATATAAAAGAATGTCATATGCTATAATCAGCCAAGTAAATGGTAAACCATTGTATAAATGGTAGAAAAACATGAGCCGAAGCTAATGAAATAGTGGATGCCATGGAAACCAAGTCGTAAATAAATACGAACATGGCTCGCAGCAAGCGACCAATACATATGAATAAGTAACACAATGAGAGGGAGTTGAGGAATACGATGGTAGAAAGACCGGGCAACAAGGAAGTAATGTTCATTCCTATTGCAATTTCATAAGAGATTTACTGCCAAGTGTTTACGCCTCTGCACTCTGTATGACTGAGCATTTTGGTATTGCATTTGTGTAGTAATGATCGAGTGGGATAGCTAGGAAGTTGGGAAGATGACAATTGTGGAAAAAGGTAGAAGGAAACGTACGAAGTCATAAGGACCGAAGCATAGAAAATGCAAGGTCATACAAGTAAAGAACACTTGTATAAAATAAAATAAGTGGGCATAATCCAGAAGCTACAGACAACAGAGGAAGCACTAAAACTAAGTAGTGGCTCAACCTCAACCGACAATAAGTCAGAGGAATCAAGTGAATAACCACAAAAGTACACAATGGTATGTACATTGATCCTAGAGAGTTGGATAGAAAACCTATAACTCATTGAGTTCACGTATAGTAAAAGAATACCATGCTCGAGTAATAAACCTCATTCCCAAGATAAAAAGGGATAAAAGGATGTTGTATAACATATTTAGAATAACGAGAAGGGCGATCAAACCCAAGTTATCAGGGTCACACAGCAGAAGCTAGTGGGCCCAAAGTTCTAAGGTTAATATACCTAGTGACTAATGATGAATTATCGATGCCTTGAAGCCTCTAAGGCTAGAACCGAACCCGGTTAAGAGTTAAACAAACTCCGATGAGAATTCCTGGTGCAGGGACTAACCAACAATATGGTTAAGACCCTTTGACCAGAATACATGGTATAATAGACCGCATGAAAGTTGAACTACTCCATGACGGCTGAATGCGTTCGACCTATGTCCAATGTTGACATATGGTAGATTACGTGGGCGTAATCCCTTTTTAAGGGGGGTAGGTCGAAAATCATGAAATGTATGTTTTACTTGATAGTGCGTAAACTACAATGCGGATAGCACAAGAGAATTTGTTGTGATGATTGGTACTTATGTTACATAAACATATGTATCCATTCATAATGTAATTAAGGTTGATTGTGAGATTTGAAGTGGAAAGGAGTACTGATTGTGAGAGATTTGAGGTGAATGGAGCAGAGAAACTCCATGGGGAATGAGGACCCCAATTGGTAATAGTTTGGAGAAGTGAGTATGTTTGAGGAAATTGATGAGTATAAATCAGTATGAAACCGATGTTGAACCTAGTGGGAAGCGAGTCCCCTAGGTAATTTGAGTTGGTTGCATTTGTGAATAATTTGAGGATAGGAATTGGTTTGACTTGTGAACGATTTGAGGATAGAAGAATTAATTGGAAAACTAACTTTTGAAATTCTTGGGTATATGAAATACCCCGAACTTGAATATAGGGATTAAAATTAATCTAATACGTATTTAAGGGCCTAATGGTACCTAATTAATACTAGTAAGGAAAAATAAATCCAAAAGAAATAAATAAACGCTTAAAAAGCGGAAAACGCTAAATAAGCGTTAAATAACCATAGGAGGTATGAGACCTCGGTTAGAGTATTATATGGATTCTAAAGGTTTAATAAGACCTAAATAATATGTGGGAACAACTCCCGAAGAAAACGAATCCAAATAATGAATTAAAACGCTAATGGAGCTTTAGAGCACGTTTTTCGAGAAAACCCGAAAACGTGACTTTAAGTGGTCAAACGGACCCGTGAAAATTGTAAACCATTAAATAATAATTATTAAGCATTTATGGAAGCTTAATAACCAATAAAAATAATTAAACAAGAAAATTCCGGAAAACGGGCCCGGTTAGTGAATAGTACCAAAACCGGGTAAAATAACGAGCGTTTTCTGTAAAAGACGAAAAACGCTCCAACTAGTATACTATATGGGGGCCGGTTTTACTAGTTAATTAACCCCTCTCACACACATGTAACTAGCTAATTAAGCAAGAGAGCAAAAGCAAAAAGTAATAAAGTAAGAAACTACTTTATTCTCTTTCCTCTCACCTCACTCTCACATTTCACTCATCTCTCTCTTTCCTTCCTCCCCTCCACCGATTTCTCCCTCCTCTCTATTCTGGTTTGGGCGATTTTGAGCTCCCCCAACCACAAAAATGGCAACTTCATCTTCTCCTCCATGCTCCACCTCCATGTGAGCTCCAAATGCAAAAATAAATACATATTCTTGCTCCCCTCATTCTCCTCTACACTTCTCTCTTTTCAAAATCCAAAAATGAGGAAGTTCATTTTCGTGGGTATATCCCATTGGTGAAGAAAATAGCATCAATGTGTAGCTTGGAGTCTCCTTTCTCTATTAAGGTAAAAATCTACATGAAAAACTCATGTTCCCTCCATTTTCCCTCCATAACCGATTTTTGCCCATTTGTAATGCTCTATTTTTCTCTCTTTTGAGCATAATGTCAACCTTGCAATGGTGGTGGATTCACCTTCTTGAACCAAGGGCTAAAACCCCTTCTAAAACACTCCAAAGGTAAACCCTAGAAATCTTGCTTTAAACATTTCATTGAACTAGCATTAATTTAAGGGTTGGTATATTAATAGTAATTGTTTTGTGTTCATTGGGTGATGGGAATGGAGTTTGGCAACTCCATTCCCCACAAAACCGATTGGTGCAAGAAAGAGAGGAAGAGGAGAATTGAAAAAGGAATTGAAGGAAATAAGAGCCTTAAGGTAAGAGCTCCTTTTTGATGCTCAATTTATTTCATTAGAGTAATGGGAATGGGTAAACAAATAAAAGAACCTAAACTATTGTATTAGTATTGGAGTTTATGAAGTTTTGAGTATTTGGGAACTAGTAAGTAAATTGTAGGCCTTAGAGCCAAGTATATTGTGTATGAGTATTGGTATTGATGTTGGATGGAGTATTGATGTATTGTGATGGTTTATATAGCTTTGTGTGCTGGTAGGACCCTTGTGTGGGTGTGGCTAGATTAGAAATGAATTTGATGAAAAATGGGTATGTGGAGAAGTAAGAAAAGTAGGTGAACTATGGCGAAATTTCGGTAGGAATTATGTATTTAAGAATGACTTGGTGAATGGGAGAACCAAGGTGTATATTGGAGTTGATAGAGATGTTTGGTGATTATGGAATGGTGGTTGTAGTATGAGAATTAAGAAGGTAAAAATCTGTAGCAAGAGTTGTTGAAATGTGTTGGAGAAACTAGGTAAATTAGTGTGCAAGACTTGATTAAAAGAGTGTTGGACTTGGGTATAGATATTGTAGTTGCTTTGAAATGGATTGGGATGGTAAATTGGCATTAGAAGAGGGAACTAGGTATGAAGGAAATAAGAATCAAAATCTGTAGCAAAACACAACTAAGGAAAAGAGGTAAGTGCTGGAATGGAAATGTAGAAAATATGTGTGCGAATTGGTATGAAAAGGAGTAATGGATTAGTAATGGATTTGAGTATGTTTAGAAGCTTAATTAGGTGCCTAAACATGTGGGATTAAGTGTAGGAACATTTGGGAATTTATTAGGTAAAAGAAGGAATTGAACAGAGCAAGAAAAATGCAAAATCTGTAACAGACCTGTTGTGGTCCGGGACTTAAGTCCAGGACCAAGTCCCGGACCACCCTCTGAAAACACCCTGAGAGTTACTGACCACGCCTGGTCCAGGACTTGAGATAGGCACAAGGTCCCGGACCATAGTGTAGAAACTAGCCGAGAGTTTAACAAGCGCCGGGTCCGGGACTTGAGTTGGGGACAAGGTCCCGGACCACAGTAGAAAATGTGCCCGAGAGTTAGGACCAGTGTTGGTCCGGCACATAAGACCAGGACAAGGTCCCGGACCAACCAAAATTTGTAAGAATAAGTGTATTAAGTGGAGTTTAAGGTAAGGAAGTGAATGGTACTATTAGTATAAGATAAATAGTTATTAGTAACGATGTTTAAGGTCATTAAAGGTATAAACAAGTTGGAGAGTATGTAAGAGATTTTAATATTTGAACATTAAGTTAAACCGACAACAACAGACAACGGGTAAGTATGGGAGTAGTAAATAAGTATGTATTGTAATACTTAGTATTGATTGAACCATTTGGCATGTAGTCATCGGTTCGAGACTAGGACTCGAGGAACAAGTAAGGACTAAGGAACAAGGAGACACCGTGTAAAGTAGATTTCGGGAAAAGGTATGATTTCTTCATGCCCTGTATCCTAATCTGGTTACCCCGATTTGTGTGCTTATTTGATCACCTAATAGATAATGCACGAATCGGACTATATTGCACTTATTTGTGCTTGTTTACAATGTTCTGATATTTGTCTTAAACAATAGTTTGTATAATTCATGAAGTATATAAATGATGATGAATTGTATTGTATTTCGTAGTGCATTTGTATATTGTAATGTATTTTGTATGGATGTGTATAAGAGCCTTGTATTGTATTATTGTGGCTTGAATGAATGACTTCTACTAATTCCTAACTACCTAACTCCTAACATAAGTAAGGAATAAATTGGAATGAGTAGAAGTCCGATATAGCTTCGGCCACGCGTGAGGATGAGGAGACACAAGAGGCTGGATCCGATTCCTGGTTCTTAAACTAGTCCACGGCCCAAATCCCTTAAATGGGTAGCATCCTGGATTGGTGAACCAAGTAAATCCCGGTGGTGGGACGGAGTAGTCCCCGGGCCGGAGGTCCCGACGACTTAACATGAGTAAGAGTAAGAGTAAGTAAGTATGCATGAGTATGAGTATGTATGCGTATGTATGGAGAACAAGTAAAAGAGTAATCTCCACCTGATTAACCTGGGTGGACCAATGAAGCTAACAAGTATTGTATGTTGTGCATGTAATGAGTATGCGTAATTCGGAAGAAGGTAGGTATACATCGGATGGTTTATTTTGTATTCCTTGTATGTAATGAAGTGTATGTATGTATGCCTGCGTAAGTGTTGTAGTACTGCGTATGAAAGTATGTATGCATGATGTGTGAATAAATGAACTGCATGTATACGACCAAGTGGTCGGCGTACCCTCACTAGTACGCGGGGTATGTGGTTATCATGCTCAGCGAAAGCTGACCCCCTCGGGGGAACGTTTTTAGTGTGCAGGTACCCGAAGCGGTTTTGGTCAAGGTAAGAGACCGGTGGCACACCCTTGTATTCAGGAAGCAAGTAGTTGCAAGGAATGGGTAGTGGGTAGACTCTCAATGAGTGCATATGAACTTAGAAGAAGCATTGTATTTGTATTGGGAACCTAGTAAACTCGGTTATGTATATTGTATTGTATGGATTATAAAGGAGTAAAGTATTGAATGGAGCATTGTTGTATTTGATTGGTAAATGGAGTATGAATTGTAGATGTGTAGTACTCGGGATTCCGGTCCATCAGACCGATGCTGTATGTAGAAGTAGTAGCCCTGTTAGTCACGTGGGTGACTAACGGTATTGTATCACCCACTGTATGTAAGTATGTAACCGCTGCGTGACTCGGAAAGCACGAGGGGATTGGACGGTAATGATTGTATAATGGTAGGGGTGTTACAAAAAGTGGTATCAGAGCGAAGTATCACTCTGATGACTGGAAATACCGAGTTTAGGAATACCGAGTTAGGAATTAGAAGCTTAGGGCTAAGCGTTGAGTGTTAGCATTAGAGATATGCTAGTTAGGAAATACCGGTGAGTACCGGATACCTACAAGACCAGATCCGCCCTCCACAAACCCACTGTATAACTTGGGAGAGAACGCCAGAGAGAAGAAAGTCCTCTCATAATCGGAAAAACCCGATCTGGCAGTTACGAAATCACAGTTCGGTAAACATGAACCGACATGTAGTAGATTCCAAGAACTGGAAGACCCGGAAACGGATCCCGGTTGAACAACAATACCCACACGTGATGGCGGTAGGATGAGCGCTCCAACCATAAGGAGGCTACAACTTACAACGACATGGGGCGACATGCCTAGCAGTCACGAGAACCTGGCTAACCAACCAACAGCAGGAAAAGAAGCACTAGGCGTGCAACAAAGCGGAAGTAGAAGCAGCAACAGAACCCGAGACACAAGTCTACGGGAGTAACGACCAAATAGTACCACCAACGGTATGCTAGCTGACTAAGGACATAGCTAGGAGTGGTTAACTCCGAAACTACAACGCCAAAAGGTTACAATACCCGGCTGTCATAGCTTGCACTACTACAAGGATATCCACGGGATATGAACCGATAAGACTACAACCGTAGTGCCTAAACCAACTCAGGCTCAGTAACCATAACAAACTAGTGGAAATGAGCAACAAGGAAAAATATAAGGTGGACAAATGAGAATCTCCAAGGATTGGAGAAATAATCCGATCAACGACAACCATGCCAAGATCAACGAGAAACTACTTAAAAGGATTGAGTATCCCAATCATAGGTCAATAAGATCAAGGGAAGAGTCAACAAGACTATCGAATACGAGTGGAAACCATACCGCGATCGGTATAGGATTACCCAAAAACCACCAGTACCACGCACTTGCCACGGCAAGTGCAGTAATAACAGGAGCACGTAAAAGAGCTTTAACACGCCACAGGTACATAGTAACGTACCGTGACAGCAATGAAACAAATACAGGATCGCACATCCTAAGAACAGGAGGAAAGGAACCTTGAAAAGGCCTAATGGCCTGACCATTGTATTAAGGACATACCAGTCAGCAAGAAGCTGAACTTGGTCAAGACCTCGAACATGGCTATGCCATGAAGAACATCTTTTAACACCGAACCGTTATTTTCAAACCAAGTTTTCTTTCAAAACCACAAACCTTCTTTAAAAACCTTGGATTTTAAAATCAAACCCAACATAATTACGGTGAGTATCATAGAATGATACAAGAGGAGTTGACATAGACTACTGAAATACCCCAAACCTTGGTATGCTGTGTAAATGTTAAACTATGGTATTTAAAAGCTAAAAAGTGCCTTAGAAACATAATGAACCATTTAAACTATGGTAAAACACAATAAAACACTAAGACACGGTTTGAGCAAAAACATGCTCTAAGCTTGGAGTGAGCTTGGCTAGGACCCAAAGAGCCTACCAAGACTTGATAATGTTTAATTATGACTTTATAAGGCTAATTAAGTCCTTAGGAAACTTTGGTAGACAATGAAACCAAACAAAACACAAATAAATACCTTAAGGTCAATATGGGCTAAAATGTGCTCTAAGCTTGGGATAAATGTGTATAAGACCTAATGGTCATACTTATACCTTATAAGTATGTTAATGAACATATTAAATCAATTACCAAAGAAAACCAAGCTTGGAAACAAGTTAAAACACAAAATGTGCTTTAAGAAGTCTTAAAGCACGTTTTTGAAAAATTGTCTTGTAAATGAGTTTTGAATGGCTAAATGTCCATCATTACTCTTTAATTAACATGTGTACTATATAGTATCACATTTGGGTGTCTATATCAATGGGAAATCAAAAATTTCACTTCTATGTGCCTTGATTTGATGAATAGTAACCTTAATAAGCTAGTTTGTAACATATAATGTTATAAGTGAGACAATTGATAAATAAAGTCTAAAATACCCCTAGGTAGTATATGGGGGCCGGTTTTTATCAAGGTGAGTCACCAACATGTAAAAATCAATAAGGAAAGGGAGGGTAGGAAGGTAAAAAGGAGAAAGTTACCTTTTAATACAAATATCTTGCTAAAGCAAGTTCTATCTTCATTTCTCCTTTCCTCCCTCATTTCACACGCCCCCAACCTCCCTTCTTGCTCTCTTTTACGAGCTGCTACAGCAACACCAACACCACCATTGTTTCCACCTTTGACCACTTGTAACTCCTAGCTCCATGGTCCAAATTCAATTCCAAGACCACCATTCTTCTAGATGGAGCAAGCTCTACACTTCTACCTTTTCAAATCTTTAAGAACTCAATTTTGGTGCCAAGGAGATTCACCATTGATGGAGCTTGAGCTCACCTTTCCACATATTATTGATCTCCTTTGTTTCTAGGTAAGGAATCTCAAAGAAAAATCAAGTTTCCTCCATGTTTTGTGTGTGACCGAAAACATTCATTGATGGAGCTCCTTGTGTTGCTTTGTTCTAGCTCCATTTGAATCTTTCAAGGACTAGGTGGAGTCCTCTCTTCATAGATATTCAAACTCCCTTCAAAGATCAAGGTAAAATAACTACATTAATGTTTTTGAAATAATGTAAACCTAGGGTTTACAATGAGATGAAGCATAAAGCTTAGATACTCATTTCAATATTGGTATATTGTTTAGTAGTTGACAAGGAAAGAAATGCCTTATCGGTTTATAAGGAAACAAGAAAGAAGTTTGGGTGGAAAAGAGGTAAATATGCTATTTCAATGTGGTTTAATGCCTTAGGAGAAATGAGCTTTTGATGCTTGTTAAAACTACCTAAAGAGCAAATGGTGAATGACTTAGTAAGGTGTTCTCAAGGAGACTAGTAAAGGAACATATGTCTTGGTGTGTGTAATTGCAGGTCAAAGGCTTATATATTGTGGAGATTCAGTGTTTAAGGTTTATGCATTTAAGGGCCTAAGAGCCATGTTATTTAAGGGCCTAAGTGCCAAGCAATTTAAGTTATGCACTATATTGTGATGTAGTGCTAAATGTGTGAAGTTGTGTATAAAAATGTGTTTGATGGATTTTAGGTGTTCTTGAATGAATTAGGGTAAAAACCTAAGTGTTTGGATGTGGGTATATACTAGAGAAGCTATGGCCAAATTTGTAAAATGTATAAGGAATTCTAAGTGCTTAAATGAACTTGGGTGAACTAGGAATTGTTAGGAATGGACACATGCTTCACTAAGGGAGAACACATGCATTAAGGTGTTCTAAGGTGCTATAAGGATTTAGGCATTGTCTTGGAAGTTCTAGAAATCCAATGAGTGTTTTTAGGAGATATTAAAGTCTTGGAGAAGTTTGTTCAAGGTGTAGGTCATGTTGATGAATAAGGAGAGAATGATGTTTAGGTAAGGTTTTGAGAAAGGAATTTAAGGAGTTGTGAAAGAGAAGATTTGGTTAGTAAGAGAAGGTACTTGGGAGATGATGTTATGATGGTGAGGAAACACTCTGGTATAAAGGTTATTAAGGATGAAACACCACTTGTAAAACTAGGAGAAAACATTGTAGTGTTAGAAATTTTGTGAAGATATAAGTAAAGGTTTAAGGAATTAGAAAAAGAGTTTTGAGAGTGTTTAAGCATATCTTAAGGTGTGTTTGAAGTGCCCAAATGAGGTTAGGGTACACTAGGTCATATGGGGTGAAGTTTGGAGTTGGATGTAAAAAGGAAAACAAGGATTTGGGGCAGACCGGACTTGCGACTGGACTTGCAAGTTCGGTCGGGCCCAGTTTACCCTGCGAGAATTAGCTTCTGGAATGGACCGGACATAGGACCGGACTTGGCAAGTCCGGTCGGGTGAAATTTACAAAGGGAAGAAACTCTCTGGAATAGACCGGACATAGGACCGGACTTACAAGTCCGGTCGGAGTAGAAAAATTTTGACGGAAATATGTTCTGGAATCGACCGGACATGGACAAGTCCGGTCGGCAAGTCCGGTCGGACCAAAAATGTGGTTTAAGGTTATGAAATGATATGTAATGATGGGGATTGATAGGTAATGATGTTATAAGGTTGTTAAGGACATGTTAGGTGAGTTTTAATGACAATTAAATAGGTGAAAAGTTGTAATAAAATGTGAAAGTAAAATAAGTTAAAAAGTGAAGTTGTGTAACTAAGTTAACGGGGAAAGTTAAGCATTAGACAGTAAATAATCAAGCAAACCCCGATGTTAATAAAAACACATGTGATGTTAACAGTTGTTCGAGAATTGCTCGAGGAACATAAGTGGACGTGGTAAAGTGGACTCCGGTGACAGGTATGGTTTTCTTGCAACCTATGTCCTACCGGATTACACCGGCTTGTATGCCAATATGTTTTACTGAATGTTTGCCACCTTGTAAGATTAAAACATGTAATGAGTTTATAGTAATTCATTTATGTGGCGAATTTGGCCTCCGATACCATTTAACCTCAAATATGTGTTAAACCTTAGCTAACCAAATCTAGGAACACATGAGTGATCGGTATTCGGAGTTGACGGCCCAAACCTTGGGAACGTGCTAACCACGGCTATGTGTGAGTTAGTTGGACATTGTTGTTGTATGCAAGTGTGTGATCCTCCCTTGTGTGCTTAACTCGGTTATGATACCGTATGGTGTGTGGATGTGGTAGGCTCCATAATGGATCTCTAACTACTTATTTATAAGTGTATATGTACTAATGGGGGGGGGGGGGTGGGAGTCCGGTTGTTCCGGCCACGCGTGTGATGGACGGGAGTCGTTATCATATCCGGTTCGGCTCTCTTGGTGTATGTATAGGTGGTATTCCAATTTGGTTTCTACCTTCCCTTAGCTTATCCAAAGCTAGTTACTGACTCACGTCGGGCCACAGGGGCATACGTATGTTATTTCGGTGTGCTTGGGATTACTATATCCGACACACCTTGGGTATAAGTTAACCGTTCTATATAACCGGACGGTAACGAGGATGGTAACGAGCTTAACATGGGATTGGCAAAAATCCCTAGGCTCACATGGTATACTAACTATAGGTGGGACGAGTCATGTGTGAGAGCCGTTTATCATGGTGTTATGTAATGTTATGATGCTATGCAAATTCCCTTGCTATGCTATGGTATATATATATATATATTGGATGTTTTAAATGAATGCGATGTTGTCATGTGTACGTCGAAACAAGAAAGGTTTTATTATGTTTGTTATGTGTGGGATGAGTTATGTTGTAGAATATGGAATGTGGGGATCATGGAAATGAATCCCAGTTTGTGACAAGAGGCGTTTAAGGATAACCCGATTAATGGGTACATGTCGTTCGTTAAGGAAGTAGCTCCGTTTTGGAGGAGAGCCACTCTAGGGTTTAAGGAATCATTGGATGGTTGGTTAAGTGTGGGTGTGTTGGTTATAGGTTGAGCCCATTGAGGCGAAATGTTATGTGTTGTATGTTTATGGCTTGTATGCATGATTTAAATATAATCAACTGCATGCTAAGACGACAATTAGTTGTGCGTGGCCCGGTAGCATGTGGGCTGCGGGATTACCATACCAGCAAAGGTGCTGAGCCCCTTGGGGGCCACCCTTTCTCTCCTTTTCTATTTCAGGTACAAGGAGCTGGAAGCCGTTCGAGAGTAGGACGGGGTAGATGTTTATACATGGGTAGCCATTTAAATGGCGTAAGCATTGTAAGTGTAGTAAGACCGAAATTGTTATCGGCATTAGTTTGTAAATACTCGGTACAGTGGGAATGTATGTATATAATAAATGTTGAAAATGGAATGAGGATTGTATTGTGTAGATGCTCGGGAATCTAGTCCATCAGACCGATACAAATGTATATGTATTAGCCTTGTTAGCCACGTGGGTGGTTAACGGCGTGTAACACCATTGAATTAAGTATTGTGAGGAGTTGAGATTTCCGCTGCAGATTGATGTTAAATGTATGGTTGTAGTTGGGGTGTTACAAATACTTCACCTAGGCGTGTGACGAGCACTACGAGTGTACCCAATTACGGGATATGGGACAACCGCACTCCGAAGGAGCTTGCGGGCCTGACATATAGTTGGGTAAGTGGTAACGTATCAACATGGTACCCCACGTATGTATACATGTAGTGCATGAAGCACGGGAAGTAGTCGACTCCGTTCTACGGACCATCAGTAAGTTCAAACTCGAACAGCTGGACACCCCAGACGACCAAGTATAAAAGAACTCAAAGAATCCATCTGGAGATAAGGAGTAAGAACTAGAAAGTGCAAGGAGCACAAACTAGTGAGTATAGACATTGGATATGTCTCAAGGACTTCAAACAAACACATAATAGCTGGAAAGTATACCCAGCCTAAACACAGTAAGGCAATCGCCTAACGCGAACACTTCAGCGCTCAACAAACGGGACAGGGTTCCCAAGAGCAATTACAAGATTACTAGAAATACAATCCATCATCAAGGAGGACATTTAAACCTAGTCATAAGCACTAGGAGCAAGTATAAACGGTCTACCCAACGACGGGGGATGCTATAACCCGAAAGGGAATAGCTTAAATACAATACCACAAGGCGGTATAGTAGACACAACATATCGTAAAAATTAGCCGGATGTAACGACATAACTAACAGCACTTAGGAGCAATCCTTGAAGGGTGTCTGAGATAACAATAGTTGAACAAGCGTCATGATAAGAGCACATGAGCTAGAACGAACATTCGGTTAGAACACCGAAGGGATTTCACTTAACAGGAAATACCCTAAATTACCTGAAGGCCCGAACTAACACCAGATTGCCTAAAGGGTCTCCAATGAACGGAAGCGTGATGTCACGACTTACCATGGAGCCTAGCAATACCTCCAACCTACGGGGTATACATGAAGTGGAAACGTGTATAAGCAGCTTGCAAAGAGCATAGCTTGCAGCAATAAGGCTTAAAAGCCATCAACCAACTAGGTTATGTAAACCTTAACGGTTGCATAACCCACACCATTCGATAACAAGACTTGCAGGAGATATTGTATCATACGACAAGAAATCAACAACTAGACCATCAGTTCAACCCAACATTATGAGTAGCTTGGAGTAATGGTCAACTCAGCGTCACTGTCACTAGAGCATCAGTCTAGTATACAGTTGACAAGCTTTTAACTACCTTCATGCCTTCTGTGGCAATGATAACACAGAGGCATAGAAATCAGAATAGTGCCAACATTGGCCTCACTACGAGAAACCCAAGAGAAGGAACCTCTCGTTAACCGAAGACCACCAATGTGGTGAAGATGTGAACCCTTAGAAAAGGCTTCCATCAACTATAACAACAAAGCTTGGCCAAGAGGCGATTGAACAAGGAAAATAGATTTCCAAACCATTATGGCTTAAAGGAGTAAGCATACTCCAAATGCACCCAAGCATGTGATGAACCATTGTGTAAACACCAACATGGTAAACTTCGTCATAAGACCTGTGAGTGGTAACTAACCTCTTAACAAGAACCTTCATCTACCAATGATAGAATACTCTTCGATTAGAGCACGGGACCAGAAAACCCTTGAAGTTTCTTGGGATGTCCCGGTGATGTACATACAAGTAGAACTACACAGCTAGAGCCTATAACCAATGCTCAGCACTGGAAGACAATAATTGTCAAAAGCAATCAATGTGAATACACATTGAACACCACGAATGACTAACACTCAAGAGAGCTAATAACCGATGAGTTATCTCATCCTTGGTCAACCAAGATACTTGGTAAATTATATCATAAATGATGAAGAAATGTGAGGTAAGCTAACCTACACACGGACCCCAAATTGAAATAAAACATCTCCACATTGGGAAGATAGTAATATTGCGGATGCTACGACAACCGTCATACACATGAACATAGGAAACCCTTGTTATATCCACACCATAAGGAAATGGTGCCAATGACAATGACAACGAGTAAAAAGGAATTACCAGAGTAACAAGGACAGTAAAAACAATGTTGTACAATGAGTAAGAATACGGTGCGCAACAAGCGACCGCTATGAGGAAGTAGCAGATAACAACACGGGGTATAAGTATGAGATGACAGGCAGGAATATTCTTTCCTATCACATAAGTGACTTACTGTCAAGCGTTTACGCCTCTACACTCTGTATGACTGAGTGATTTGGCATTGCACTTGTGCAGCTAATGATCTAATGGGGTAGCTAGGGATATGGAGAATGTAAACCGTAGTAAACCCTCCTTTTCACCAACAAGCATGACGCAAGCCAATTAAGCAAGCCTAGCAACAAACCGTGCGGCCTAAGGCCAAAGAAGCACGAAGAGTGCGAAACACACTAACAATCATAAATGTGAATTCCAATGGAATAAAAAGGTGAAAGGAGACTTAAGAAAGTCACTAGGACCAACGCATATCAATGCAAGGTCATACAAGTAAAGAACACTTGTACTGAACCAGAAGAACTGGTATGATTCAGGAACTATTGACACCAGAGGAAGCGCTACAACTAAGTAGTGACTTAACCTCGCCCGACAATAAGTTGGAGGAGCTTAGTGAATAATCACGGGAGTACGAGTAGTATACATAATAGATCGCCAAAGAGCTGGTTATAAATCTTAAACTCATTGAGTTCAAACAACGGTAAAAGAATACCACACTGTTAGTACACCTTATTCCCACAACGAAGGGATAAAGGGACGATGAGTAGCACATTTGGGATAACCAAAGAGTAATAAAGTACTAAGATTATCAGGGTCGCGCAGCAGAAGCTAGTGGGCCCTACACCTAGTAAGTATAGTAGAATGGCTATTAATGCCTTGAAGCCTAATAGGCTAGAACCGAATTAATTATGAGTTAAATAAACTCATACAGGAATTCTTGGTGCAAAGACTAAACCATGGGTATGGTTAAGACCCTTTGACCAGAGCATATTATATAGTATACCGTAGTGAAGCTAAACACTTCAAATTGCCCAATTGATTAAACCAATGTTTAATAGTAATAACATATGGTAGATTACGTGGGTGTAATCCCTTTTAAGGGGGGTAGAGCGAAAACCGCTCAAGGCAAGTTTTGTGAATAAAACACATAAACCATAGTGTGCATAGCACAAATGAGAATCAAATTGATGATTGCTACTATGTTAAATAAACATAAGTATTCATTCATATTGTAATTATGGTAACTAGGCATTAGACATGCAAATACCATAGGACAAATATACCTACCTTGTAACACCATGTAAGAGTATTAGTAAAAGAAAAGTAACGGGTAGTGGACGGAGCTCCACAAGTATTGTAACCCCTAAGAAGTAGTACGAACTGATTGAGAGTAATTGACAAAGGAAGTTCATGAGCAGCGTACTCCGAGGTAAATTATTGGAAGTAAAGTAAGGACAACTGAATTTTATAAGTATTGTATTCCTTAGTTAGAAAATTTGAGATGATAGAGAGTAATGAATGAAAGTAGCGAAGGTGATGAAATGAGTATTTAGGTATTGAAGCACGGAGTAAAGCATTTGGGAAGTAGAGTGAGGATGATTGATGGACTGATTCCATCCTTTGGAGATGTATGAATCCGTAATCACGACGAGAAAGAGTAAAAAGATAGAAAATGAAAACAATTAAATTATCTGATTGTTTGAAACTGATGTGGGAAGTCGAAATTGATCCTGATCAGATCAAGGGAAACCAAACACAAATTGGAGTGGAAAGGTAGTTCAACACTGGTGCTGATCACATCAGGGTCGAACGATTCTTGAAGCTCCCCTCAAGTGGTCACAAGAATTACACATAGGATAGAAGTAATGTATATATATTGGACTTTGGAGTTATATGTTTTAGAAAATTTCTAATTGGTAGTAGTGAAGTATTTCTCTTAGACTGAAGGGTAAGAATTTGTGAGAAGCTTGTACCGGAGAAGATAGTAGCGTAGCATGTTGTATTATTCCAAAGGCAGCGGGACATAGAGGAGTCCTGCGTCGAGATGACCGGAGTGCCTGCGGGATTGTATGTGTATTGCATTACTTTGGGGATAGCTTTGCACTGTATGTATGTATGAACTTTGTAATGAGGAACCGGATAGTTAGTAGTAGCGCGGATTGGAGTAACTATTGTATATTGGTATGGTATGGTATGTAGGAACCTTGAGGGATGGATTTAGCAATTGCAAGGAGGAGGAGTGTATAACCTTTGGCAAAAACTGGTATGAATGAGCAAGTATAGTAATCCCATAACCTCGAACAACTTTGAGGACAAAGTTCTTAAGGGGGGTAGATTGAAATACCCCGAACTTGAATATAGGGATTAAAATTAATCTAATACTTATTTAAGGGCCTAATGGTACCTAATTAATACTAGTAAGGAAAAATAAATCCAAAAGAAATAAATAAACGCTTAAAAAGCGGAAAACACTAAATAAGCGTTAAATAACCATATGAGGTATGAGACCTCGGTTAGAGTATTATATGGATTCTAAAGGTTTAATAAGACCTAAATAATATGTGGGAACAACTCCCGAAGAAAACGGATCCAAATAATGAATTAAAATGCTAATGGAGCTTTAGAGCACGTTTTTCGAGAAAACCCGAAAACGTGACTTTAAGTGGTCAAACGGACCCGTGAAAATTGTAAACCATTAAATAATAATTATTAAGCATTTATGGAAGCTTAATAACCAATAAAAATAATTAAACAAGAAAATTCCGGAAAACGGGCCCGGTTAGTGAATAGTACCAAAACCGGGTAAAATAACGAGCGTTTTCTGTAAAAGACGAAAAACGCTCCAACTAGTATACTATATGGGGGCCGGTTTTACTAGTTAATTAACCCCTCTCACACACATGTAACTAGCTAATTAAACAAGAGAGCAAAAGCAAAAAGTAATAAAGTAAGAAACTACTTTATTCTCTTTCCTCTCACCTCACTCTCACATTTCACTCATCTCTCTCTTTCCTTCCTCCCCTCCACCGATTTCTCCCTCCTCTCTCTTCTGGTTTGGGCAATTTTGAGCTCCCCCAACAACAACAATGGCAACTTCATCTTCTCCTCCATGCTCCACCTTCATGTGAGCTTCAAATGCAAAAATAAATACATATTCTTGCTCCCCTCATTCACCTCTACACTTCTCTCTTTTCAAAATCCAAAAATAAGGAAGTTCATTTTCGTGGGTATATCCCATTGGTGAAGAAAATAGCATCAATGTGTAGCTTGGAGTCTCCTCGCTCCATTAAGGTAAAAATCTACATGAAAAACTCATGTTCCCTCCATTTTCCCTCCATAAATGATTTTGCCCATTTGTAATGCTCTATTTTTCTCTCTCTTTTGAGCATAATGTCAACCTTGCAATGGTGGTGGATTCACCTTCTTGAACCAAGGGCTAAAACCCCTTCTAAAACACTCCAAAGGTAAACCCTAGAAATCTTGCTTTAAACATTTCATTGAACTAGCATTAATTTAAGGGTTGGTATATTAATAGTAATTGTTTTGTGTTCATTGGGTGATGGGAATGGAGTTTGGAAACTCCATTCCCCACAAAACCGATTGGTGCAAGAAAGAGAGGAAGAGGAGAATTGAAAAAGGAATTGAAGGAAATAAGAGCCTTACGGTAAGAGCTCCTTCTTGATGCTCAATTTATTTCATTAGAGTAATGGGAATGGGTAAACAAACAAAAGAACCTAAACTATTGTATTAGTATTGGAGTTTATGAAGTTTTGAGTATTTGGGAACTAGTAATTAAATTGTAGGCCTTAGAGCCAAGTATATTGTGTATGAGTATTGGTATTGATGTTGGATGGAGTATTGATGTATTGTGATGGTTTATATAGCTTTGTGTGCTGGTAGGACCCTTGCGTGGGTATGGCTAGATTAGGAATGAATTTGATGAAAAATGGGTATGTGGAGAAGTAAGAAAAGTAGGTGAACTATGGCGAAATTTCGGTAGGAATTATGTATTTAAGAATGACTTGGTGAATGGGAGAACCAAGGTGTATATTGGAGTTGATAGAGATGTTTGGTGATTATGGAATGGTGGTTGTAGTATGAGAATTAAAAAGGTAAAAATCTGTAGCAAGAGTTGTTGAAATGTGTTGGAGAAACTAGGTGAATTAGTGTGCAAGACTTGATTAAAAGAGTGTTGGACTTGGGTATAGATATTGTAGTTGCTTCAAAATGGATTGGGATGGTAAATTGGCATTAGAAGAGGGAACTAGGTATGAAGGAAATAAGAATCAAAATCTGTAGCAAAACACAACTAAGGAAAAGAGGTAAGTGCTGGAATGGAAATGTAGAAAATATGTGTGTGAATTGGTATGAAAAGGAGTAATGGATTAGTAATGGATTTGAGCATGTTTTGAAGCTTAATTAGGTGCCTAAACATGTGGGATTAAGTGTAGGAACATTTGGGAATTTATTAGGTAAAAGAAGGAATTGAACAGAGCAAGAAAAATGCAAAATCTGTAACAAACCTGTTGTGGTCCGGGACTTAAGTCCAGGACCAAGTCCCGGACCACCCTCTGAAAACACCCCGAGAGTTACTGACCAAGCCTGGTCCGGGACTTGAGATAGGCACAAGGTCCTAGACCATAGTGTAGAAACTAGCCGAGAGTTTAACAAGCGCCGGATCCGGGACTTGAGTTAGGGACAAGGTCCCGGACCATAGTAGAAAATGTGCCCGAGAGTTAGGACCAGTGTTGGTCCGGGACATAAGACCATGACAAGGTCCCGGACCAACCAAAATTTGTAAGAATAAGTGTATTAAGTGGAGTTTAAGGTAAGGAAGTGAATGGTACTATTAGTATAAGATAAATAGTACTTAAGTAATGATGTTTAAGGGTCATTAAAGGTATAAACAAGTTGGAGGAGTATGTAAGAGAGTTTTAAGTATTTGAACATTAAGTTAAACCGAAACAACGGGACAACGGGGTAAGTATGGGAGTAGTAAATAAGTATGTATTGTAATACTTAGTATTGATTGAACCATTTGGCATGTAGTCATCGGTTCGAGACTAGGACTCGAGGAACAAGTAAGGACTAAGGAACAAGGAGACACCGGTAAAGTAGATTTCGGGAAAAAGGTATGATTTCTTCATGCCCTGTATCCTAATCTGGTTACCCTGATTTGTGTGCTTATTTGATCACCTAATAAGATAAATGCACGAATCGGACTATATTGCACTTATTTGTGCTTGTTTACAATGTTCTTGATATTTGTCTTAAACAATAGTTTGTATAATTCATGAAATATATAAATGATGATGAATTGTATTGTATTTCGTAGTGCATTTGTATATTGTAATGTATTTTGTATGGATGTGTATAAGAGCCTTGTATTGTATTATTGTGGCTTGAATGAATGACTTCTACTAATTCCTAACTACCTAACTCCTAACATAAGTAAGGAATAAATTGGAATGAGTAGAAGTCCGATATAGCTTCGGCCACGCGTGAGGATGAGGAGACACAAGAGGTTGGATCCGATTCCTGGTTCTTAAACTAGTCCACGGCCCAAATCCCTTAAATGGGTAGCATCCTGGATTGGTGAACCAAGTAAATCCCGGTGGTGGGACGGAGTAGTCCCCGGGCCGGAGGTCCCGACGACTTAACATGAGTAAGAGTAAGAGTAAGTAAGTATGCATGAGTATGAGTATGAGTATGTATGCGTATGTATGGAGAACAAGTAAAAGAGTAATCTCCACCCGATTAACCTGGGTGGACCAATGAAGCTAACAAGTATTGTATGTTGTGCATGTAATGAGTATGCATAATTCGGAAGAAGGTAGGTATACATCGGATGGTTTATTTTGTATTCCTTGTATGTAACGAAGTGTATGTATGTATGCCTGCGTAAGTGTTGTAGTACTGCGTATGAAAGTATGTATGCATGATGTGTGAATAAATGAACTGCATGTATACGACCAAGTGGTCGGCGTACCCTCACTAGTACGCGGGGTATGCGGTTATCATGCTCAGCGAAAGCTGACCCCCTCAGGGGAACGTTTTTAGTGTGCAGGTACCCGAAGCGGTTTTGGTCAAGGTAAGAGACCGGTGGCACACCCTTGTATTCAGGAAGCAAGTAGTTGTAAGGAATGGGTAGTGGGTAGACTCTCAATGAGTACATATGAACTTAGAAGAAGCATTGTATTTGTATTGGGAACCTAGTAAACTCGGTCATGTATAATGTATTGTATGGATTATGAAGGAGTAAAGTATTGAATGGAGCATTGTTGTATTTGATTGGTAAATGGAGTATGAATTGTAGATGTGTAGTACTCGGGATTCCGGTCCATCAGACTGATGCTGTATGTAGAAGTAGTAGCCCTGTTAGTCACGTGGGTGACTAACGGTATTGTATCACCCACTGTATGTAAGTATGTAACCGCTGCGTGACTCGGAAAGCACGAGGGGATTGGACGGTAATGATTGTATAATGGTAGGGGTGTTACAGTATAGAAGTTGAAGATAGGTTGAGTAACAATGGTTGAGATGAGTAGTAAATGAGTAAATGGATTCTAAAAATTGGTAAATGTATGGTTGTATGATTATGACTAGAAAGATTAAGAAGATAGAAAATGAAATAATGATTGACTATTTGATTGGGTGAATAGAGGTGGGAGGTGGAACTTGGTTTGCTAGGGATTAAGGGAAACCGAACACCAAAGTGGGGTGGATGGATAGTTCAACACCAGTGCTGATCACATTGGGGTTGAATGACTCTAGAAGCTCCCTATAAGTGGTCACGAGTAATAACGCTAGTAATAGGTGTAACTAACATAAATTGGAATTTGGAGTTGTATGAAGTTTTCAAAATGAATTTCCAAACTGATTTGGTATAAATGACTTTCTTCAAACTTGAGAATGAGGATTGGTTTTGAAACCACTCCCATGGGCGCTGGTGGATCTTTCATGACTAGGCACGGGTATCCGGTTGAACCATGGAGGTGAAGTTGGTTGTGAGTCGGTGGAAGTGATGATTAGTTTTGAAACCGTTGTCACCCACAGTGGCTGCGGCCTTAAGTCTTGATGACCGGTTGAACGGTGGGTGTGTGTTTTGTATTTGTCCAAGGGCCGCCGCATATGAGTAGTTCGGTCAGGGAAGAGTACCCACTTTAGAGCCTGAGGATTCTCTAGAGGTGCAAATGAATTTGATCAGAACCAAAGGACCGTAGAGCCCGAAAGAATAAGTGCTCAATGTCATGACGGCCGTGAACCAGAGAGCGTAAGTGTTCAAACGTGACTGGTACCTGAGGGATCGGCAGTGTATTACTCAATATGGATTCGAGGACTGTTGTGCCTTCTTGTCTTCGGACCGATTCCATGGAGAGAATAAAAAGAGTATTTTGGGTTGTTATGCATGCTGTGACATGTTGTGTGAATGTGTGGTATGTATTCAGTCAGTCACTAGAGTCTTACGGGTTATAAAGAGATTATAACCTTAGAATTAAGTACCTTGGTGACTAACAACCTTAGACTCACTAACTTTATGGGCAAAGTTCTTTAAGGAGGTAGGTTGAAATACCCCAAACTTAATTAGGTTGATTAAATTACTCTAATACGATATTGAGGGCCTATTAGTGCCTAATTAACTTTGGTAAAAAGAATAAATCAAAAAGAAACAAGAAAACGCTTAAAAAGCAAAAAACACTAAATTGAGTGTTAAGTGACCCTAGGAGAATTACAACCTCAGGAAGGGTATTGGATGGATTTTAAAGGCTTAATAATGCCTAAATAATAAATGGGAACAATTCCTGAAGAAAATGGATCCATAAAACGAATTAAAAACGCTAATAAAGCTTTAACGCACGTTATTCAAGAAAACCCTAAAACGTGACTTTAAGTGGTCAAACAAACCCTTAAAAATTATAGTTCATTAAATAACTATAAATAAACATTAATGGGAGCTTAATAGCCATTAAAATTAAAGAAACGAGAAAATTTTAGAAAACGGGTCCGGTTAGTGAATAGTATTAAACCAGGTAAATTAACGAGCGTTTTCTGTAAAAGACGAAAAAACGCTCCAGCTGGTACATATATAGTGGGCCGGTTTTAATTAATAAAACAGCCCCCCACACACTAATAAGCTAGAGAAGAAAAAGAAAAAAAAAGGAAAGCGGAAAAAGTGTAAAAAGTAAAAAGCACTCACCTATTCTCTCTCCTCTCATTTCTCTCTTTCCTTTCTTCTTCCCCTCCCCACCGTCACCTTCCTCCTCTCTTCTGCTGGAGCCGATTTTGAGCTCCTCCGATGGCTACTCCCTCTTTCTCTCCATGCTCTAGCTACATACAAGCTCAAATCACAAAAATAATCACATATTCTTTTTCCTCTCATCATCCTCTATCATTCTCTCTTTTTAGAATTCCAAAAGGATGAAGTTGACCTCCATGGGCTTTCCCCATTTGAAGAGAAAATGGCATCAATGTGTAGCTTGGAGTCTCCCCTCTCTCCTAAGGTAAAAATCTCCAAGAAAAACCCATTCTTCTTCCTTCTCCTTTGGTGACCGATTTTTACCCTCTTGTAATGCCTTGTTCTCTTCTTGATTTTGAGCTTCATTTCAACCCTCCAATGGTGGAGTAATCCCCTTCTTGATTCAATGGTGAAAACCCCTCTTAAAAGCTTCAAAAGGTAAAACCCTAACTATGTGCTTTAAGCCCTTTCATTGAATTAAAATTTTCTAAGGGTTTAGATGATTAATCGAATGCATTTTTGTGTTCCTTGGATGTTGGGATGGAGTTTGGCAACTCCATTCCCACTTGACCGAACTTGTGGAGAGGAAGAGGAGAGTGGAGACTTAAATTAAGGACTTGAAGGATTAAGGTGAGAAACCCACCTTAAAGCTTGTTTAATTGTTTTAGAATATGGGATGTGTAATTTAATGAATGAACCCAAATTCGTGAGGAGAACGTGTTTTATTGTGATAGGAAGAAGTTTATGAAATTTGATTTGAATTAAGGGCCTTGGAGCCAAGTGATTTGGGAATTGTGTATATGTTGTTGTTTAGTGAATTTTGAATTGAGTTTGTGTGCTGGTAGGACCCTTTAAGGGTGTGGCTAGATTAGGAATGGAAATTGATGAGAGTTGATGGTTTGGGATATGTTAAATTTATGGGGAGGTTATGGCAAAATTTTGGTAGAAATAATGTGTTCTAGGTGTTGTAATGAATAAGAGCAACCTAGGGAATGAACTAGGTATTGGAAGGGATTTATTTGGATTAGTTAACCACTCTTGAGTGGTTACAAGGGGAGGAAAAGGAAGAGGCAAAATCTGTAGCAAAGGGGTATTGAAATGCTTTGGGAAAGCTAGAAAAGGAGCTAGTGTGCAAGACTTATGAAATGAGAGTTGGACTTGGGTTAGAAGTGCACATGTCTAGGAATGAATTGGTTATGGTCAATAATGATTTGGTAAGGTTGGTAAGAGGTAGAAACTAGCAAGAAGAAGCTAGAAATGCACAAGTGTGCAAAATGTGTAAGTGGGAATGAAATTTTGTAGAAAATGAACAAGAATTGGAGTAAGGATTTAACCAAGGATTTGAAGAGGTTTAGTGCATGTTTTAAGGTGTTTAAACATGCAGGAAACATGTGGAAAGATTGTGGAATAAGTGGGAAAAGATTGGGGTGAATTTGGAGTTCAAAATGTGTAGAAAAAACTTTTAAAAATGGGGTCTGTTGTGGACCGCCCCTAGGGACCGCCTCTGTGGGGAGGTCCGGTCGAATTCTGCAGGACGGGTGTAGCTTATGTCATTGACCGCCGCTGGGACCTCCCCAGTGGGGTGGTCCAGACCAGAGAGGAAAGAAAAAAACTTGTTTCAGGCTTCTAATGATGGGAGATTGAATGGTATTGGTTTTAGATGATGTTTAGGAGTTGTTTGGTGACTTGTAAAGGCCCTAAGATCTATAATCAAGTTTGAGAAGTGATGGAAAAAGTTGTGAGTTTAAGGACACTTAAGTTAAACCGAAATAACGGGATAACAGGGTAAGTACAAGAGTAGAAATCATGTATATACCGTAATGCTTTAATATTAATAGAACCATTTGGCATGTAGTTCGTGGTTCAAGAGTAAGGCTAGAGCAACAAGTGTGAACCAAGGAACGAGGGAACACCTGGTAAAGTTAACCCCGGTGAAAGGTATGATTTCCTCATGCCCTGTATCCTAACTTGGTTACCCCAATTTGTGTGCTTGTTTGATTGTGTGATCACCTAACAAGATAAATGCACAAATCGGATTGTGTGCACTTAACAGTGCTGTATTGTATTGTTGTTTGTTGGATTGAGTTTAAACCAAGTTTGTATAATTCATGAAATGGATGAATGGTGAATGAGTTTCTTGCATGTGATTGTGTATTGTAGTGCGACTCATAGTTGAGTCTTGCTTGATTAGAGACTCGAAGAAAGAGTCAGGTTGTGAAGTAATGGAAACGAGGTAACACATGAAAACCCTCGATTAATGGTCAACGATAAATCAAACTTATAAATTTACTCGAAATGAGAACAAGCGACACACGAGACTAGAAAACGTCCTTAATATCAATAGTCGACCTCCTATGCAAGGACGTGACTCAACGTAGAAAACGAACATAGTTTCTAAGTAATGGAAGTGTAGGGGTGACCCTTAAATCGGTGGATACAACGAAATAGGAAAATCTCCTAAGTTGTATGATAGCATCGAGAGAGATGCGGCTGACTGATATCTATATATGTAATTATATATCAGTACCTATTGTTACTAACCCGAGAGTTGGGTTAGGGGGAATGTGAGTCACGCATGCAAGGAAGAGGAAGCAACAGAGCGTTTCCTTCCGAATCCGTGGTCGAACTCCCTTGTTACCAGGCCGTGTGCCACATAGTGGTGCCCGATTGGAGTAAGACCGGCAGAGCTTACCCGTCTAAAGAGGTAAGCTGGGTATTATGGGATAGGAAAGAGGGAACATAAGAGAATGTTTCTAATCCCGTATTGAGATTATAAAAGCCCGGTGGTGAGACCTATATATGTCTCTGCCCGGAGGCCTATGAGGCTTAACCTAAAATTATTCAAGAGTAGAATAATTAAGAAAACTAGATCAGGTACGAGAGTGTCTAATGATCTAGAAGACAAGTAAACTACCCGGTTGGGATGGAAAGTTGGTGATTAACGAGAATGAAACTCACTTGAGATACGGTCTCTCAAGGTTTAAGAATAAGGTAAATGAATTTACAGAGCTGGATGTGATATCTGTGTGGGTTGTATTTCCTGGTTGTATATCTTTGAATGTGTGCATGATTAATTCATAGTTATTGAGCATGATTGTTTGAAATAAAATGAATCGCATGCTCTCGACCAAATAGTCAGCGTACCCTCACTAGTACGCGGGGTAGCAGAAGTCATATGCAGTAATTTTGCTGAGCCCCTTGGGGCGCTGTTTTTATTTTACAGTAACATTGAAGCCGAATACCGTTCGAGTGTAGGACGGGATGCCATGAGAGCATGGGTGGTTGATTAGGAAGTTGAATTCGTTTAGATTTGTGGATTTGTGAGACCGACATGTGGTCAATAAGATTGGGACTTGCAGTAGATACTCGGTATAGAATGTGATTGAAGTTGTATTGTATATTATGGAATTGTAGTTTGTATTTGCTTTGAGAATTGGTTTAGTAATGGAAGTAACGTTTGTATAGTGTACTCGGTATAATTACCCATCAGACCGATATTGTAATTTGATTGTTGTATAGAGTTTGGATTGGCCTTGTTAGTCACGTGAGTGACTAACGACATTGTATCACCCCCGGTTGTATTGAAAATTCCGCTGCTTGTGTATTGGTAATGGAGACGGGTTAGGGGATAATTGTGTGATTACCGGTTGGGGTGTTACACTAAACGTAATAGTTATACGCATGATTAAGCTTGAATTCTTGGACAAAAAAATTAATTAAAACTAAATTACTAACTCAAGGATGTTTTAAATAGTGCCGTGAAGGAGATACAAGAGTTGGAAGAATTTTCCTTGTGATTAAATAAGGTAAGGCTCCTAAATCCTATGTTAATATTTTTTTAAATGATTACTTGGTGAAATGGAATGGTAGCCGAGAGCATGTGTATGCATATAGGCTATTCGATTCTAAATATATGGAGAAAATCAAGGGTTAAGTATTTGAATAGTAAGGTTTGTTACTAATGGTCTATTAATGTATATTGTATGAATTATTAATGGAAGAAGAATAGTTTAAGAAAATTAATTATAATTGTACAAACCGAGTGGGTAGCTGCTTATATGTATACTATCTAAATCCTAAAAATGTGCAGAAAAATTAATGGTTAAATAATTGATTAGTAAGACTAAATACTAATGACTTATTTAAGTTTGGTATTATAAGTAATCAATAAAAAAGGAGAGAATGATTTAGCGAAGTTAATAGTAAATTTTGTTGCAAGCCGTGACCATAACATGATTTTGAGGACATTTTAATGCCATTTAAAACTTATTATTATGCTATTTTTAAAGCCGTGTAATTTGGTTATGTTATTATGGGTATTTTAAGCCTTAAATAATTATTATTGAATTTATAAGTGGATCTAGAAAGTTGTATAAATTTCTAGTGCAAAATAATGATACTAGTACATATAACCATCTAGGAATATATAAAAAAAGGTTGGTATACTTACGAGCTTATAAAATGGTTTAAATGAATTAAAAACCTTATAAAATATTTTAGTAAATAAATGAATTGTATATTGGGTCAAAACATAAAGAAAAGAAATATAGGGCACCGAGTACATTCAAAACCGAAGATGACTGATTTTTGGAAGTTTATAAATATAAAATATGAATTTTATGAGCTTAAGGGTTAAATACAAAAATAGAGAATTAATTGGGGTAGTTTCATAAATAATATTCATTCTGACCAAGAGGATAATTTAGGTGGTCAACCTTGACCACAAGTTAGGTTTGATCGAAGTTAAATAATAAAAATAATTATTTTGGTAGCTTAAAGAATTATTAAGTCAAAAATAACATTTATAAAAAGAAATAGGGTGTTTATATAATTACTGAAAAATATAGGCGTTGGAAAATAAATATTAAGACCCTAGGGGTCTGTTTGGAAATTAAAAGGATTTTTGGGTTAGTTTAATTAATTAATTAATTAAGGATTATAATATATGGTTTAAATGCTAATGTGTAACAATTTACAAATCTATGGGTATATAATGTAAAGGGGGTTGTTATTCGCAGTACAAAATTACTAATCACCGCAGTACAAATTTTTTTTAAATCATATTGACATTGTAAACATGTAATGATGTGTCGTTGTGTTTTTTTTCTTCAAAAAATGATATCTGAAAGTAAATTTACCCAAGTAGTTTATAGTTGGTTAGTAGTGAATTTTACTAGTTATTTTTTTGCTGTAATCAATACAGGAATTTTTTTTAAAGTGTAGGATTACACTACGATTAACAAAAACTTTACTATTTGCAGTATAATTTTTTTTTCACCAAACTTAGTTGAATAAGCTGGAATGTTGTGGGGAGACACTTTTTTCTGAAACAAAAGAAAATTGAATGACCAAATTTCAGTCAAAATGATTAAAACAACTAAGTTAAAGAAAAACTAAGTCACAACAACTAAGTCAAAGAAAAACTAAGTTACAACAACGAAGTTAAAAAAAACTAAGTTACAACAACTAAGTTAAAGAAAAACTAAGTTACAACAACTAAGTTAAAGAAAAACTAAGTTACAACGCTGTTACATCAATCTAACCTAGATTGTATTTGATGAATCCAAGGTCCAACAGTGTTTGGATCTCTATAAAAGAACCATTACGGATAGACAGGGGGAGTGGGGAGTCATCAACCATACAAAACCTTATGAAATGACCCTGGGGGCAAACTCCTATGTGGATCTCTCCTCTTGGTCTATCACGATTGGTATAATTATCGATCGGAAGGTATGTGACACTTGCCATACCCCCCATATAATAGAGTAGAAAACTACTATAGAAGTGTACTTTGTCGCGATCATTGTCCCCATTTTTGTGGTCATCCATTTCTCTTAAGGTGCTGCCCCATCCCTATTCCAATGAATCGCTCTTATCATGTCGGTGTAAGGTGCTTCGTTAAACATGCCCTTGTATACATGCTTCGCCAGTTCTGTATTCTTCATGTGATGGTACAATCCTTTACGGACATCTTTCCACCTCTCTTCGTTTGAATATAGGTAATCAGCAATCACCCTGAAACCACAATTACCATCTCCACGAACATCAATATACCCAGTGATATATTGATATAGGTTGGATGGGAAATACTGGTAGTATGGGAAGCTATTTATAGGCGTGAATCGATTCGGATCTAATGATCCTCTATTAAGTGATCTTCTATTTGATTGTGCTTTTTCGGACTGGCTCACCATTGGTCGGTTACGCTCCTAAGATGAAGGTTCCTGTCGATTTGGTCTTGAGGTCCCGGTAGGTCTACCAATCCCAAATTGTTCTAATGGTTCTCCTAATTAGCACACCATATCTGGATGACGTAAGTTCTGGATTTGACTGTAACATTTGGCCATTAGAGTCGGATCGTCTAATTGTGCTACCTCAAAAGCAATATCACACCATCTATTTTGTTCTGCCTCCTTGTAGGATAGCATATCAATTGTTGATTCATGATTCTCCCAGCTTAGGGTATACCAGAAACGATGTATATCCCTCTTTGAGCATAGTATACCACTATCCAGCATGTAGTTTAATTTACATGTACATGGTAATCCATGAGAGGTTACCTTGTCACATCCACAGATTGAGCTATCGATTTGAACATAATATGCCCTACCAAGCTCCTTTACTAGCTCATCCAAGCATAGGATACAAACCTTCCCGATCAGGTCAGCAATTGGAACCCTCATGTGCTCTCTTCTATGTTTTGTCCTTTCTGACTCGAAATTGTTTTATAGCTCCCAGATGCTAGTATTCACATGATTGTCAATCTTTGGAAAGATTACATCCAAAGTGTGTCTAGCACTCCTTAATCTCACCTTTAGAGCAGAATGTATGCTCTCCAACCTGTCAAATGTTTAAGTAAGTTTTATAGATCTATAACAATGACTGTATTATCTTAAAAATACAAAACTAACAATCATACCTATTTGTCGTTGTGTTACCGAAGTGCAACACATTCTTGACCCAAGCCCCACAAATTTTTCCTTGTGTTTCTCCCAGACTGATGCAACATACGTAATGAAACGTGGATAGCTTCTGTATGTATTCTTGAATACTTGAAAGCTCTCGTTGTAGTCCTGCTCTGTTCTTGAGTAGACAACCGAAGTCCACATTCGGACTGCAGCCGCCGCCCTTCCTCTATCACCCATATACGTCTCTGTTTTCCCCTGAATGTTCCTACTTATGTGCCACCGACATAGAAGATGATGAGATTCAGGAAATACCTGTTGCAAGGCATTCATCAGGGCTGGACATCTTTCGGTGATAAATGTTGAGGTTGTAGTCCGACCGAGGAGTTCCCTTAATTGTTCAAGTGCCCACACATACATGTCCGTTGATTCTGATACAAGAAAGGCGAAGGCAATGCTGAAGTTCTTGCCTATACTCGTCACTCCGATGAAATGAACCAAAGGCATTTTTGTGATGTTCGTTTTATAGGTAGCATCAATGCCTATGACGTACGGGAAAGCTTGCAGCAGTAATCTAGAGGTATGGTGTGCAAATAAGATGGACCTAAGTCGTGTTCGATCCCCTAAATTGTGAAAGTATGTAAAATCATGTTTTTATCAAATCAATATGAAACCTAAAGGATTACAGTTATTTGAGACATCCTAAGTTGACTTACTTGGTTCTGTAGTGTAATCGTAGTAGTAGTTGTTTTTGTCTAGCTCACCCAGCAAAGTCTGCACCATAGAACGACCATTTCTCTTTTCAAGTTTTGTTTTTTGTATCTTGTTGTATATGTCTTTCCTGGTTGCTGACGTGTCGGGGTTGATTGTGGTGAGCTCTGAATAAATTGCAGAAGGTAGCACACCGACTCGGGTTCTCTGATCGATCATAATCTCTTCCTCCTCAGTTAGGTGTTTCCCACAAAATGACCCTCTGCCCACTCAGCGAGATCATGATTATGCCATCCGTTACTCGCATTCAAGAAACACCCGTAGCTTGTGTAATACCCCTAAATTTTAAAAAGACAACCACATTTCTTTGAACCAAATGATCTGCGTCGGGTGATGACACCAGGTCGTGGTGTCCTTCGTGGTTTTCAATACCTCTCGCATGTTATGTGGAAATCTTGGCCCACCCGAGAACTTTGAATTATGGTGTAGATATGGTTGGGATGGCCAACACTATCTATGAAATACCCCAAACCTTGGTATGTTGTTTAAATGTTTAAATATGTTATCTAAAGGCTAAAAGTGCCTTAGGAACATCAGTGCATAGTTTAAACCATAGTTAAAACACAATAAAACACTAAGACACGGTGTGAGCAAAAACATGCTCTAAGCTTGGAGTGAACTTGGTTAGGACCCAAAGAGCCTACCAAGACTTGATAATATTTAATTATGACTTTATAAGGCTAATTAAGTCCTTAGAAAACTTTGGTAGACAACGAAACCAAACAAAACACAAGAACATACCTTAAGGTCAATATGGGCTAAAATGTGCTCTAAGCTTGGGATAAATTTGTATAAGACCTAATGGTCATACCTATACCTTATAAATATGTTAATTAGGATATTAAATCAATTACCAAAGAAAACCAAGCTTGAAAACAAGTTAAAACACAAAAAGTGCTTTAAGGCGTCTTAAAGCACATTTTTGAAAAATTGTCTTGTAAATGAGTTTTGAATGGATAAATGTCCATCATTACTCTTAAATATATATGTGTACTATATAGTATCACATTTGGGTGGCTATATCAATAGGAAATCAAAAATTTCACTTCTATGTGCCTTGTTTTCATGAATAGTGCTTTTTATAAGCTAGTTTGTAACATATGTTTGTATAAGTAATTAAATTGACAAATAAAGATTAAAACACCCTCATTATACTATTGGGGGCCGGTTTTAAGGTGTGGTGACTCACCACCTTTGTTAATATGCTAAGGAAATAAAGAATGACTAACTTAATGTACTATTTGCTTTATAAGAACAAATATCTTCAAAAAAGCAAAGTTTATCTTCATTCTCTCATTTCTTTCTCATTCACACGGTTCCACCTCCTTCTTCCTCTCTTTTGCTGCTCTCTCTCGGTAATATAGCACCACCACCATATGCCATCTTCAATCCCTTGTAACTCCTAGCTCACTTTGCCAAATCAAATTCCAAGACCATATTTGTCTTAGTTAGGTCAAGCTTTACACTTCTATCTTTTCAAATCTTCAAGAACTCAATTTTGGTGCCATGGAGAATCACCATTGAAGGAGCTTGAGCTCACCTTTTCACATATTATTGTTCTCCTTTGCTTCAAGGTAAGGAAACTCAAAGAAAATCCATGTTTCCTCCATGTTTATATGATGTCCAAAAATTCACCTCACAATGGTGTTTTCACCTTGCTTGTTTAGCTTCATTTGAACCTTCCAAGGGCTAGGAGGAGTCCTCTCTTGATACTTATTCAAGTTCTCTTCCAATTCCAAGGTAAAACAATTACCTTATTGTGTTAAAACAATATGTGTAACTAGGGTTTACAATGAGATGAAGCATAATGCTTGAATACTCATTCTATTATGTGTGCATTGTTTAGAAGTTGACAAACAACTAAACACCCCACCGGTTTTACAAGGAAACAAGAAAGAAGTTTGAGTGGAAAAGAGGTAAATATACTAACCTAATGTGGTTTAATGCCTTAGGAGAAATGAGCTTATAATGCTTGCCAAAACAACCTAAAGAGCAAATGGGGAATGACTTAGTAAGGTGTTCTCAAGGAGGCTAGTAAAAGAACATATCTCTTGGTGTGTGTAATTGCAGGTCAAAGGCTTATATATTATGGAAATTCAGTGTTTATGGTTTAAGCAACTTAAGGGCCTAAGAGCCATGTTATTTAAGGGCCTAAGTGCCAAGCAATTTAAGTTATGCACTATATTGTGATGTAGTGCTAAATGTGTGAAGTTTGTGTATAAAAATGTGTTTGATGGATTTTAGGTGTTCTTGAATGAAATAAGGTAAAAGCCTAAGTGTTTGGATGTGAGTATATACAAGAGAAGTTATGGCAAAATTTGGAAAATGTGTAAGAAGTTCTAAGTGTTTTAAGTAAGTTTTGGTGAACTAGGAAGTGTTAAAGGTGAACAAATGTTTTATTTGGGAAGAAAACAGGTATTAAGGTGATTTAGAGTGATGCAAGGATTTAGGTGTTATCTTGGAAGTTCTAGGAATTCAATGTGTGTTTTGAGAATGTATTTAAGTCTTGGAGAAGTTTGTTTAAGGTTTAGGTAATGTTGATATCCAAGGAATAAGTGATGTTTAGGTAAGGTGTGAAAAAGGAGGTTTAGTTAGTAAGAAAAGAAGTTTGAGAGATGATGTTAAGGTGTAGAGGGAACACCTTGGCATAGTGGTCATTATTGGTGAAATACCACTTAGGAATCTTAAGGAGGAAACATTCCAAGTGCTAAGAATTTTGTAAGGAATTTGTGAATGATAAGATGGTTTTGGAGTGTGATTTAAAGAGTTAAGCATATGGCTAAAGGTGTGTTTGATGTGCCAAATGATGTTAGAACACATTAGGAGGCTTGAGGAAAAAATTTGGAGAAAATTTGACAAGTTTTGGACAACTTCTGGTGTTGTCCGACCCAGTGGTCCGACCCAGTGGTCCGACCCAGGGTGGGTCGGACAGCTCTGTTTTAGGCACCGGTTGGAGTTTCTGGAATGGTCCGACCCAGATGGTTGGGTCGGACATGTGTGTTCTAAGTCTCTGGAATGGTCCGACCCAGATGGTTGGGTCGGACATGGGTCGGACAGGTGTATTTAAAAGACGGGAAAAGTTTCTGGAACGGTCCGACCCAGTTGTGGGTCGGACGGTGGGTCGGACGGCCCAAAGTATGTAAAAAAAAATGTTTAAGGTTATAGGATGATGAGGAATATTAAGTAATGATGTTATAAGATTACAAAGGACATGTTAAGTGAGTTATAATGACAATTTAGTGGGGGAAAAGTTGTATTAAAATGGAAAGAGTGAAACATGTTAAAAATGTAAAGATATTTAACTAGTAAACGGGGTTAACTATGGTCATTCGACGTTACACAAACATATTACCCCAATGTTAATGAAGGTAACTTTAATGTGCCAGTTGTTCGAGAATTGTTCGAGGAATGTAAGTGGACATGGTAAAAAAATGGACTCCGGTGGCAGGTATGGTTTTCTTGCAACCTGTGTCCTACCGGATTACACCGGCTTGTATGCCAATGTGTTTTTCTGATTGTTAATGACCTTGTAAGATTAAGGCATGAAAAGAGTTTATGGTTGTTATATATTATGATGTTGTAACATTGTGACTCCTTTCCCTTGGTGTGTCTAACAAGACCTAAACACTTGCTTGTGTGTGACTTAACAATACATTGTGTGATCACTAACAAGTGCTGACCGGGGGAGTGAGGAGTCCGGTCATGTTCCGGCCACGCGTGTGAGGACGGGAGTCGATGTCATATCCGGTTCGGCTCTCTTGGTGTATGTATAGGTTGTATTCCAATTTGGTTTCGACCTTCCCTTAGCTTATCCAAAGCTAGTTACTGACTCACGTCGGGCCACAGGGGCATACGAATGTTATTTCGGTGTGCTTGGGATTACTATATCCGACACACCTTGGGTTTAAGTTAACCGTTCGATATAACTGGACGGTAACGAGGTTGGTAACGAGCTTAGCATGAGATTGGCAATAATCTCTAGGCTCACTATGTATACTAACTATGGTGGAAGGTTCCTTGTGTGAACCGATCTTATGGTGTTTTGTGCTGTTATTGTGCTAGGCAATTTCCCTTGCTATGCTATGATATGTATACGTTATATGTTTAAAATGAATTCGATGTTATCATGTGTACGTCGGAACGAGAAAGGTGTTGTTATGTTTTGTTATGTGAGGAATGTGATATGTTGTAGGATATGGAGTGTGTGGATCATGGAAATGAATCCCATTTGTGCCAAGAGGCGTTTAAGGATAACCCGATTTAAGGGTAAGTGTCGTCTATTAAGGAAGTAGCTCCGTTAGAGGAGGAACACTCTAGGGATAATGAATACCATGAGTGACTCATCAAGTAAGGATGTATTATCCGTTTGTTGAGCCCATTGAGGCGAAATGTTTTGTGTTGTGTGTTTACAGTTGCATGCATGATTTGAATATAATCAATCGCATGCTAAGACGACAATTAGTTGTGCGTGGCCCGGTAGCATGTGGGCTGCGGGATTACCATACCAGCAAAGGTGCTGAGCCCCTGGGGGGCCACCCTTTCTCTCCTTTTCTATTTCAGGTACAAGGAGCTGGAAGTCGTTCGAGAGTAGGACGGGGTAGATGTTTATACATGGGTAGCCATTTAAATGGCGTAAGCATTGTAGGCGTAGTAAGACCGAAATTGTTATCGGCATTAGTTTGTAAATACTCGGTACGGTTGGAATGTATTAGGTATATGGGTTGTTGTTAAGGGAAGCAATTGTAACATGTAGTTGCTCGGGAATCTAGTCCATCAGACCGATACAAAGTACATGTATTAGCCTTGTTAGCCACGTGGGTGGTTAACGGCGTTGTAAACCATTGAAATAAGTAATGTGATGAGTTGAATTTTCCGCTGCAGTTTGATGTTATGTGTACGGTGGTAGTTGGGGTGTTACAAAAAGTGGTATCAGAGAGAAGTATCGCTCTGATGACTGAATTACCGAGCTTAGGAAGTACCGAGTTAGGATTTAAGTACTTTGGGTTAAGGGTTGAGTGATAGCGTGAGTGATACGCTAGTTAGGAAATACCAGTGTACATTGGAAACCTACAATATCCATCCCACCCTCCACAATCCCTGTTTTATAACTTGGGAAAGAACGCCAGAGAGATGGAAGTCCACTCCTACTCGGGAATACCCGATCTGGCTGTTATTAAATACCTTTAAAGTACGGAAGACCTGTCATACGGTAGATCCCGAAAACTGGGAATCCCGGAGACGGTTTCCATCTGAACAATGTTAACCGCATTTAATAGCGAAGAATGAAGAATTTCATGTATGAGAGAATAGAATTTCCGGCAACCTGGGTCGACATGCCGAGCAGTCGAGGATAACCATCTTTCAACGCACCAACCGTGCAACGGGCAAGAAGTGGATTAATAAAACCCGAGACGAGAGTCTACGGGACCACGGTTGTTAAATGACACACCGACGGTATACCAACCGACAAAGGAACTACAACTTAGTGCCCAAACAAGAGACAAGTCTTAGTAACCACGACAAGTGCGTGGAACGGGCTATAAAGAGGATACGATGCTAAGTAACGGGGGACTCCAAGAGTGGGAGACACCCCAGTTGATAATTACCATATGAATACAGTGAGGAGTTACCTAGAGGGTTATTGTCAAGACTTTAAGATCAAGTGAGGGCCAACGAGGCCACTGATAATAGTGCGAGTAAGAACAATACCGCAACCAGAATGTGTGCTTAACCGATAGCCAGTTAGCATAGTGCACTTGCTATAGCAAGTGCTGCTATAACAGGGCTGTTCGGGAAATTTATAACCACTACAAAGTACTTGGAAAAGTACCATAAAGTTAAATGTGATTGTCATAACAGTGGAAGGGCCCGCTAGCCTAACCTCTGTAATTGTAAATACACCAGTCAGCAAGAAGCTAGACTTGGTTAAGGTAAGAAGATGTTGTGAAACCATGAAAATTTTCTTTCAAACTCAGATTTACTCAAACCCTTTTTCTTTTCAAAACCAGATTTTCTTTCAAACCAATACTTCTTCCTAACCTTCTTCTAAACCAAACCAGTAAAACCAAGGGCAGTTGATAAGAATTCAACAATGGATAAAC
This sequence comes from Limonium bicolor, assembly GCA_023374045.1. Taxonomy (NCBI): domain Eukaryota; kingdom Viridiplantae; phylum Streptophyta; class Magnoliopsida; order Caryophyllales; family Plumbaginaceae; genus Limonium; species Limonium bicolor. The sequence goes on from CM041778.1 coordinate 312,577,109, forward strand.
TTTCCCTCGATTAAGTTCGGGAAGCAAGGAATGAATATTGTCACGGGACAATATAAGGGAGTTGACAACAGAATACTTCACCTAGGCGTGTGACGGACACTACGAGTGTACCAACTGTGTTGTGGGACGACCGCACTCCGATAGGAGCATGTGGGCCTGACAGACCTACTTATAGGTTAGTTGGGTAAGTAGCAATGTATCAATATGATACCCCATATATGTATACGAGTAGAGTCCAGAACACGGGAAGTAGTCGACTCCATACTACGGTCGGCGGTAAAAGTCAAGTAAGAGCTAAGGATTACCATGAATGGTTGGAGTAAAGGAACCCAGTTAAGTTAAAAAGGACTAAAGGAACTAGTGAGTTTATTTCAAGGAAATGTATAGAGTCAAGAAGTGCGAAGAGCACGGACTGTTATGTAAAGACATCACATATGTCTTAATAAGCCTGAGGGATAAAACATGATAGCTGGAACGAGTACCCAGCTAAGAACATAGGAAGGTGTAGTTTACTGAATTTACCCATAGATGCAAGCCAAATGTAGTGGCATACCTTAACAACACCCAGGAGCAATCCATAAGGGGTGATTGGATCAAACATTGTTAGATAGAGCAATGTAACAGAAACGCAAGAGTTGAAACAATTATTCGAAGTAGACACTGAAGGTAACCCACTTAACAGTAAGACCCTAAGTTGCCAAAGACACAACTGGAAGGAATCGTGACAGTAAGGCTTGTAAGCCACAAGCAACATATGTTATGTAAATGTGATCGGTTGCGGAAGTATATGTTACATAAGTAAATAGAGTGGTAAACGAACCACTGCATTAAGAGTGGGGATACCTTTCGATATTGTGAGACCGCAGGAGCGGTAGTTATGTGAACAAAGTTCAAGATGTACGATGAGGATGGACCATGTTGTTATAACCCTAGAATGATTTGAATAAGAATAACACGAAAAGGAAGTGTTTGTACCAGTATGTAGAAAGGAAAAGTGATAAGTCTGATAGCAACCACCATAGGTGTGTGATGCTAAATGTGTAGTGAACAACGCTTAAGGAGCATAAGACTCAAGGAGTAGCGTATCCAACAAACAGCCAAGTGGCCAAACCCAGTGTAATGGCGGAAGCTAATATAATAGCGGATGCAGCGTAAGTTGATGTTGTATAATGAAAGAGGATACGGTGTGCAATAAGCGACCGTTGTATAAGTATTGTTAAGTGATGGTGTGACAAATAAGCAGAGTTATAAGTTAAACCCAGTAAAGATACAACAGTAAGTGATAGCAAACGAACCGAACAGTAAGCCGGTGACAAGTATTATGTGATTAGAATTTCAGCAAAACACAGTGTAAATTCCTATCGCAATCGCATGAGAGATTTACTGTCAAGGGTTTACGCCTCTGCACTCTGTATGACTGAGTGTTTTGGTATTGCACTTGCGCAGTAATGATCGAGTGGGATAGCTAGGAATCAGAAGCATGGTAATTGTGGAGGAATAATGTTATAATGGCCGATGCATAGGAAATGCAAGGTCATACCAATGGAAGAGTATTTGTACGAAACCAAATGTGGAGATATGGTTAAGAATAAGTGATAACAGTGGCACTAAATGCCAAATATTGGTATGGAATATACCCCAAATGTTGTAATTAGCTGAGAGAGCACTACACACTAGGTAGTAGCTCAATCTCAACCGACAGTAAGTCGGTAGAAGCAAGTCAATCATTGTGAATTACATAGTAGTTTACGCTGTAAGCTATTGGAGAAGTGGATGGAAAATTGTGAAACTCACCGAATTCGCTAACGGTAAGAGATACTATGCGTCGGTTGAGAAACCATTGTTACCTAGATAAGGGTAATACATTAGAGATGTACATTACAGTAACAGTAACGAATGGGGCAAACTAGCTCTATAATTATCAGAGTTGCGCAACAGAGGCCAGTGAGCCCATGCATCAGATACCGAATATAACATGGTGAATATGAATAGTGGCTAGTTATCAATGCCTAAAAGCCTCACAGGCCAGGACCGAACCGGTTATGAGTTAAGCAAACTCCAATGAGAATTCTTGGTTTAGGGACTAAACCGCCGATATGGTTAAGATCCTCTAACCAGAACGCATTGTATAGCAGACCGCGTGGAAGTTAAAACACTTCACGACGGCAGAACATTTAAAGCCAATGTTCAGTGACTGATTACGTGGGCGTAATCCCCTTTTAAGGGGGTAGAGCGCAAGCCACTTAGGGTGTTTTTACCGTACAGTGTACGTGAACTATGTTTGTGCATAGCAAAAATGATTGTTATGATTGGTGCATGTGTTATATAAACATACGCATTCATTGGTGGTTAAATTGTGGTAATTGCGCACAGAAGATGCGAATACCATTGTGGGAAGTGTTTTATGTTGTTAACAGTGGTGTGTGAGAGTACAAGTGGAAGGGAGTAAAGAACTCCCGGGGAACTAAAACCCCGATGGTGCATAAATGTAAACCATGTATTGTATTTTGATAAAAAAAATATGTATATATATACAGTGTTGTGATTTATGAAGGGGTATGAAACCGACATAGAACCTAGTGAGAATTAAATTCCCTAGGTAACTTGAATTAAGTTGGATTTGGATGATGATTGATAGACGGATTTCTATCCCTTGGAGATGTTATGATTATGACTAGAAGATTCAAAGATAGAAAAGGGATATCTTGAATTAATTGTTGGTTGAAAATGAAGTGGGAGGTGAAACTTGATTATCATGAGATCAAGGGAAGCCGAAACAAATTGGGGTGGAAAGATAGTTCAACACCGATGCTGATCACATCAGTGTTGGATGATTCTTAAGCTCCCTATAAGTGATTACAAATAACCATGTTAAGAAAGATCGAAGAGCATAAATTGGACTTGGAGTTGTGTTGTGTTTCAAAAGGATTTTCAATTGGTGTTTTCAAACAATCGATTAATATTTTGAATAAAGGATTCTCTTTATACTTAACCTAGTAAAGAATATTTTGTAGTACTTGCTCACGAGCTGAGGACGCATGAGCCTTTGTCTTCGGACCGGTGACATGAGAAGTATATATGTTAAAATTAAGTGAATGTTTTGATCTCCCAAAGGAACGGGGACCATAAGGTGTCCATCGCGACCGGGTTCTGCGGGATCACAGTGTATATGTACTCACATGGGACTCGAGCCCATGTAGAGATGGAAAAAAGGTATTTTGTTTGTTATACATGCTAAGACATGTTGTGTGGATGAAATAATATTAGTTTAGACTTTTGAGTCCTAATGTGGTAGTTTCGAAAGTGTTATGTTATTCAGACCTATGAGTCTAACTGTTGTATTGCTACCCAGACCTGAGAGTCTAAGGGTTGTTATGTAGGTGTAATGTATTAAGGTACCCGGACCGTGAGTCCAAGGTAATCGTGTAAGTATGTTACTAGGTGATGTAAAATGTGGATATGCTGCCCTGACCGTTAAGTCCGAGGTTGGATGTAAAGGGTGGTTGGTAATGGAAGTTAATTTCGAAGTAATTCCCGTATTTTAATCCATGATGCGTGGAAATGTGAACTTCGAGGACGAATTCTTTTAAGGGGGGTAATTGAAATACCGCAAACCTTGGTATGTTGTTTAAATGTTTAATATGTTATCTAAAGGCTAAAGTGCCTTAGGAACATCAGTGCATAGTTTAAACCATAGTTTTAAAACACAATACAACACTAAGACACGGTGTGAGCAAAAACATGCTCTAAGCTTGGAGTGAACTTGGTTAGGACCCAAAGAGCCTACCAAGACTTGATAATATTTAATTATGACTTTATAAGGCTATAAGTGTCCTTAGGAAACTTTGGTAGACAACGAAACCAAACAAAACACAAGAACATACCTTAAGGTCAATATGGGCTAAAATGTGCTCTAAGCTTGGGATAAATTTGTATAAGACCTAATGGTCATACCTATACCTTATAAATATGTTAATGAGCATATAAATCAATTACCAAGAAAACCCAGCTTGAAAACAAGTTAAAACACAAAAAGTGCTTTAAGGAGTCTTAAGCACATTTTTGAAAAATTGTCTTGTAAATGAGTTTTGAATGGCTAAATGTCCATCATTACTCTTAAATATTATGTGTACTATATAGTATCACATTTGGGTGGCTATATCAATAGGAAATCAAAAATTTCACTTCTATGTGCCTAGTTTTCATGAATAGTGCTTTTTATAAGCTAGTTTGTAACATATGTTTGTATAAGTAATTAAATTGACAAATAAAGACTAAAACACCCTCATTATACTATTGGGGGCCGGTTTTAAGGTGTGGTGACTCACCACCTTGTTAATATGCTAAGGAAATAAAGAATGACTAACTTAATGTACTATTTGCTTTATAAACAAATATCTTCAAAAAAGCAAAGTTTATCTTCATTCTCTCATTTCTTTCTCATTCACACGGTTCCACCTCCTTCTTCCTCTTTCTTGCTCTCTCTCTCGGTAATATAGCACCACCCACCATATGCCATCTTCAATCCCTTGTAACTCCTAGCTCACTTTGCCAAATCAAATTCCAACCATATTGTCTTAGTTAGGTCAAGCTTTACACTTCTATCTTTTCAAATCTTCAAGAACTCAATTTTGGTGCCATGGAGAATCACCATTGAAGGAGCTTGAGCTCACTTTTCACATATTATTGTTCTCCTTTGCTTCAAGGTAAGGAAACTCAAAGAAAATCCATGTTTCCTCCATGTTTATATGATGTCCAAAAATTCACCTCACAATGGTGTTTTCACCTTGCTTGTTTTAGCTTCATTTGAACCTTCCAACGGCTAGGAGGAGTCCTCTCTTGATACTTATTCAAGTTCTCTTCCAATTCCAAGGTAAAACAATTACCTTATTGTTTAAAACAATATGTGTAACTAGGGTTTACAATGAGATGAAGCATAATGCTTGAATACTCATTCTATTATGTGTGCATTGTTTAGAAGTTGACAAACAACTAACACCCCACCCACCGGTTTTACAAGGAAACAGAAAGAAGTTTGAGTGGAAAGAGGTAATATACTAACCTAATGTGGTTTAATGCCTTAGGAGAAATGAGCTTATAATGCTTGCCAAAACAACCTAAAGAGCAAAGGGGATGACTATAAGGTGTTTCTCAAGGAGGCTAGTAAAAGACATATCTCTTGGTGTGTGTAATTGCAGGTCAAAGGCTTATATATTATGAAATTCAGTGTTTATGGTTTAAGCAACTTAAGGGCCTAAGAGCCATGTTATTTAAGGGCCTAAGTGCCAAGCAATTTAAGTTATGCACTATATTGTGATGTATGCTAATGTGTGAAGTTTGTGTATCAAAATGTGTTTTGATGGATTTTAGGTGTTCTTGAATGAAATAAGGTAAAAAGCCTAATTGTTTGGATGTGAGTATATACAAGAGAAGTTATGGCAAAATTTGGAAAATGTGTAAGAAGTTCTAAGTGTTTTAAGTAAGTTTTGGTGAACTAGGAAGTGTTAAAGTGAAAAATGTTTTTATTTGGGAAGAAAACAGGTATTAAAGGTGATTTAGATTGATGCAAGGATTTAGGTGTTATCTTGGAAGTTCTAGGAATTCAATGTGTGTTTGAGAATGTATTTAAGTCTTGGAGAAGTTTGTTTAAGGTTTAGTAATGTTGATATCCAAGGAATAAGTGATGTTTAGGTAAGGTGTGAAAAAGGAGGTTTTAGTTAGTAAGAAAGAAGTTTGAGAGATGATGTTAAGGTGTAGAGGGAACACCTTGGCATAGTGGTCATTATTGGTGAAATACCACTTAGGAATCTTAAGGAGGAAACATTCCAAGTGCTAAGAATTTTGTAAGGAATTTGTGAATGATAAGATGGTTTTGGAGTTGATTTAAAGAGTTTAAGCATATGGCTAAAGGTGTGTTTGATGTGCCAAATGATGTTAGAACACATTAGGAGGCTTGAGGAAAAAATTTGGAGAAAATTTGACAAGTTTTGGACAACTTCTGGTGTTGTCCGACCCAGTGGTCCGACCCAGGGTGGGTCGGACAGCTCTGTTTTAGGCACCGGTTGAAGTTTCTGAAATGGTCCGACCCAGATGGTGTTGGGTCGGACATGTGTGTTCTAAGTCTCCTGGAATGGTCCGACCCAGATGGTGGGTCGGACATGGGTCGGACAGGTGTATTTAAAAGACGGGAAAGTTTCTGGAACGGTCCGACCCAGTTGTGGGTCGGACGGTGGGTCGGACGGCCCAAAGTATGTAAAAAAAAATGTTTAAGGTTATAGGATGATGAGGAATATTAAGTAATGATGTTATAAGATTACAAAGGACATGTTAAGTGAGTTATAATGACAATTTAGTGGGGGAAAAGTTGTATTAAAATGGAAAGAGTGAAACATGTTAAAAATGTAAAGATATTTAACTAGTAAACGGGGTTAACTATGGTCATTCGACGTTACACAAACATATTACCCCAATGTTAATGAAGGTAACTTTAATGTGCCAGTTGTTCGAGAATTGTTCGAGGAATGTAAGTGGACATGGTAAAAAAATGGACTCCGGTGACAGGTATGGTTTTCTTGCAACCTGTGTCCTACCAGATTACACTGGCTTGTATGCCAATGTGTTTTTCTGATTGTTAATGACCTTGTAATTATGGCATGAAAAGAGTTTATGGTTGTTATATATTATGATGTTGTAACATTGTGACTCCTTTCCCTTGGTGTGTCTAACAGACCTAAACACTTGTTGTGTGACTTAACAATACATTGTGTGATCACTAACAAGTGCTAACCGGGGGAGTGAGGAGTCCGGTCATGTTCCGGCCACGCGTGTGAGGACGGGAGTCGATGTCATATCCGGTTCGGCTCTCTTGGTGTATGTATAGGTTGTATTCCAATTTGGTTTCGACCTTCCCTTAGCTTATCCAAAGCTAGTTACTGACTCACGTCGGGCCACAGGGGCATACGAATGTTATTTCGGTGTGCTTGGGATTACTATATCCGACACACCTTGGGTTTAAGTTAACCATTCGATATAACTGGACGGTAACGAGGTTGGTAACGAGCTTAGCATGAGATTGGCAATAATCTCTAGGCTCACTATGTATACTAACTATGGTGGAAGGTTCCTTGTGTGAACCGATCTTATGGTGTTTTGTGCTGTTATTGTGCTAGGCAATTTCCCTTGCTATGCTATGATATGTATACGTTAGATGTTTAAAATGAATTCGATGTTATCATGTGTACGTCGGAACGAGAAAGGTGTTGTTATGTTTTGTTATGTGAGGAATGTGATATGTTGTAGGATATGGAGTGTGTGGATCATGGAAATGAATCCCATTTGTGCCAAGAGGCGTTTAAGGATAACCCGATTTAAGGGTAAGTGTCGTCTATTAAGGAAGTAGCTTAGAGGAGGAACACTCTAGGGATAATGAATACCATGAGTGACTCATCAAGTAAGGATGTATTATCCGTTTGTTGAGCCCATTGAGGCGAAATGTTTTATGTTGTGTGTTTACAGTTGCATGCATGATTTGAATATAATCAATCGCATGCTAAGACGACAATTAGTTGTGCGTGGCCCGGTGGCATGTGGGCTGCGGGATTACCATACCAGCAAAGGTGCTGAGCCCCTGGGGGGCCACCCTTTCTCTCCTTTTCTATTTCAGGTACAAGGAGCTGAAAGCCGTTCGAGAGTAGGACGGGGTAGATGTTTATACATGGGTAGCCATTTAAATGGCGTAAGCATTGTAGGCGTAGTAAGACCGAAATTGTTATCGGCATTAGTTTGTAAATACTCGGTACGGTTGGAATGTATAAAGTATATGGGTTGTTGTTAAGGGAAGCAATTGTAACATGTAGTTGCTTGGGAATCTAGTCCATCAGACCGATACAAAGTACATGTATTAGCCTTGTTAGCCACGTGGGTGGTTAACGGCGTGTAACACCATTGAAATAAGTAATGTGATGAGTTGAATTTTCCGCTGCAGTTTGATGTTATGTGTACGGTGGTAGTTGGGGTGTTACAATCTATCCAAGCTTTTGCTTCTTCTTTACTCCTAAATGGCTGATCTATTTGAAATAAGTAACATGTATCCACCATCAGAGGTCGATTATACATCTGTTGAATGTAGTCATCCATCTCTACATGGTGATCTTGAATGCCTTCATCAAATTCATCCCAACTTTCATCAGTAATTGAGTCACTTTCCTACAATAAGGGTTGAGAGAATATTAGACGAATGTTTAAATATGAAATATTAGTGTGAATATGATTTACAAAGACAATAAACTAAATACTTACTACGCTTGATACTGGAACAAAATCAAGATCAGAAACTGAAGATTGACTCATGTCTAGCTACTTGAACAGTTTTACGAAATATTTTTGGAAGAGAGTCAAGAGATAGAGAGATTTGAGAATATGGAGAGTGAGTGTGTGAAGATGAAATGGAGGAGGCATCCCTTATATAAAGGTTGGTCATGAACTAGTCACAAGGTTACAAGTTCCAAAACGTTAACCTGGTACGTGAACAGTGACCTGGTACGTGTACCTCTTCCTGGCAAAAGTAATTACCAACGGTAACTTTTAATTCACTTTGTACCGGATGCAGTAACCTGGTACGTGAACAGTGACCTGGTATGTGTACCTCTTCCTGGCAAAAGTAATTACCAACGGTAACTTTTAATTCACTTTGTACCGGATGTAGTAACCTGGTACGTGAACAGTGACCTGGTACGTGAACAGTGACCTGATACGTGTACCTTTTCCTAGCAAAAGTAATTACCAACGGTAACTTTTAATTCACTTTGTACCGGATGCAGTAACCTGGTACGTGAACAGTGACCTGGTATGCGTACCTCTTCCTAGCAAAAGTAATTACCAACGATAACTTTTAATTCACTTTGTACCGGATGCAGTAACCTGGTACGTGAACAGTGACCTGGTACGTGTACCTCTTCCTGGCAAAAGTAATTACCAACGGTAACTTTTAATTCACTTTGTACTAGATGCAGTAACCTGGTACGTGAACAGTGACCTGGTACATGTACCTCTTCCTGGCAAAGTAGTTACCAACGGTAATTTTAATTCACTTTGTACCGGATGCAGTAACCTGGTATCTGAACAGTGACCTGGTACGTGTACCTCTTCCTGGTAAAAGTAATTACCAACGGTAACTTTTAATTCACTTTGTACCGGATGCAGTAACCTGGTACGTGAATAGTGACCTGGTATGTGTACCTCTTCCTGGTAAAAGTAATTACCAGCGGTAACTTTTAATTCACTTTGTACCGGATGCAGTAACCTGGTACGTGAACAGTGACCTGGTACGTGTACCTCTTCCTGTCAAAAGTAATTACCAACGGTAACTTTTAATTCACTTTGTACCGGATGCAGTAACCTGGTACATGAACAGTGACCTGGTACGTGTACCTCTTCTTGGCAAAAGTAATTACCAACGGTAACTTTTAATTCACTTTGTACCGGATGCAGTAACCTGATACGTGAACAGTGACCTAGTACATGTATCTCTTGCTGAAAAAAGTAATTGCCAACGGTAACTTTTAATTCACTTTATACTGGATGCAGTAACCTGGTACGTGAACAGTGACCTAGTACGTGAACCTCTTCCTGGCAAAAGTAATTATCAACAGTAACTTTTAATTCACATTATACCGGATGCAGTCCTACGGTACGTGAACAGTGACCTTCTACGTGTACCTCTTCTTGACAAAAGTAATTACCAATGGTAACTTTTAATTCCCTTTGTACCGGATGCAGTAACCTGGTGTGTGAACAGTGACCTGGAACGTGTACCTCCTGCTAGCAAAAGTAATTACCAACGGTAACTTTTAATTCACTTTGTACTGGATGCAGTCCTACGGTACGTGAATAGTGACCTGGTACGTGTACCTCTTCCTGGCAAAAGTAATTACCAACGGTAACTTTTAATTCACTTTGTACCGGATGCAGTAACATGGTATGTGAACAATGACCTGGTACGTGTACCTCCTGTTGGCAAAAGGAATTACCAACGGTAATTTTTAATTCACTTTGTACCGGATGCAGTCCTACGGTACGTGAACAGTGACCTGGTACATGTACCTCTTCCTGGCAAAGTAGTTACCAACGGTAATTTTTAATTCACTTTGTACCGGATGCAGTAACCTGGTATCTGAACAGTGACCTGGTACGTGTACCTCTTCCTGGTAAAAGTAATTACCAACGGTAACTTTTAATTCACTTTGTACCGGATGCAGTAACCTGGTACGTGAATAGTGACCTGGTATGTGTACCTCTTCCTGGTAAAAGTAATTACCAGCGGTAACTTTTAATTCACTTTGTACGGATGCAGTAACCTGGTACGTGAACAGTGACCTGGTACGTGTACCTCTCCTGTCAAAAGTATTTACCAACGGTAACTTTTAATTCACTTTGTACCGGATGCAGTAACCTGGTACATGAACAGTGACCTGGTACGTGTACCTCTTCTTGGCAAAAGTAATTACCAACGGTAACTTTTAATTCACTTTGTACCGGATGCAGTAACCTGATACGTGAACAGTGACCTAGTACATGTATCTCTTGCTGAAAAAAGTAATTGCCAACGGTAACTTTTAATTCACTTTATACTGGATGCAGTAACCTGGTACGTGAACAGTGACCTAGTACGTGAACCTCTTCCTGGCAAAAGTAATTATCAACAGTAACTTTTAATTCACATTATACCGGATGCAGTCCTACGGTACGTGAACAGTGACCTTCTACGTGTACCTCTTCTTGACAAAAGTAATTACCAATGGTAACTTTTAATTCCCTTTGTACCGGATGCAGTAACCTGGTGTGTGAACAGTGACCTGGAACGTGTACCTCCTGCTAGCAAAAGTAATTACCAACGGTAACTTTTAATTCACTTTGTACTGGATGCAGTCCTACGGTACGTGAATAGTGACCTGGTACGTGTACCTCTTCCTGGCAAAAGTAATTACCAACGGTAACTTTTAATTCACTTTGTACCGGATGCAGTAACATGGTATGTGAACAATGACCTGGTACGTGTACCTCCTGTTGGCAAAAGGAATTACCAACGGTAATTTTTAATTCACTTTGTACCGGATGCAGTCCTACGGTACGTGAACAGTGACCTGGTACGTGTACCTCTTCCTGGCAAAAGTAATTACCAACGGTAAGTTTTAATTCACTTTGTACCGGATGCATTAACCTGGTACGTGAACAGTGACCTGGTACGTGTACCTCTTGCTGGCAAAAGTAATTACCAACGGTAACTTTTAATTCACTTTATATCGGATGTAGTCCTACTGTACATGAACAGTGACTTAGTACGTGTACCTCTTCCTGGCAAAAGTAATTACCAACGGTAAGTTTTAATTCACTTTGTACAACAACAGAGTGATATTCAATGTTTAAGTTGTGTACTAGTCGTTGGGCATGTTAGTGACTGTTACCCTGATAGTATAAAATGGAGTATGGGTGTTGTTATACCCAAAATTTCAACCCCCCGGAGGAGAGTCTCTTCTAATAGGCTAGTAGTGAGGGTTCCCAGATCGATCGGCACATTTCAGAGTGCTAGGGACAGCTTAGTCATCTCCAGGGCCATTTTCGTAATTTTTCAAGGCCCTAAGCCCCCTACAGGCTTTCTCTCTCCTCCAAATAAGGGTCAAATCAATTCAAAATGCTTTGAAATTTTTACCCAAGATGGATGATGACATTTTAAGCATAATGGCGTTGGAATTTTGATTTTTCGAATTTCCAATAATTTTCTAGCAATTTCTGATTGAATCTGACGAGAAATTGAATTTAAAAAATATTCCAATATCCAAAAAATTCGATTCCACTTTAGAAATATCATCCTTTACCCATGTGTGAAATTTCATAATCAAATTCCTTTTGGAAGCCCTTGAGCTAAAACGTCGGTAAATCTCGGTTTTTACCGGATTTTTCTATCTTTAAAGAGGTCTATATAAGGAACCTTATCCCATGATCAAAGAAGAAGCTCAAGAACCCTAGACTCTCAAAGAAGGCAGCCGTCTCTCTCTCTCCACGTTTTGAACCCCAGAGCCACGATCAAACACCGAAATCTCACCAAAATCAACACCAAAACACATTTTTCAACTCCCACAACATCATCCATCATCAAACCCCCACCAAAACAGCACCAAAACGTGAAGAACATCAAGAACAACAAGGAGTCAGAAGCTGGGTTCGAAGTTCTTCTGGATCCGCCATCAACGAGGCCTCCGAAGAATCCCGACGTGAAGAATCCTCCTAAATTCGAAGGTAAAACAGGTTGCAATTCTACTTTTCTAACTCTCCACGACCTTATTAACTCTCTGTCAAATTTTGGGTTCAAACTAACCTTTTTACGCTTCTGTATTGCTAATTACTTTTGTTTCTGCCTTGTTACTTGTTCGCCAAGTTTCGTACATAATTCGACTTCAAACTGCAATCTTTCAATTACTAACGAATTGTACACCTTTCAGGCTACACGTGCATAAATTTTGAGCCGAAAACACCTTCGGGAACCACCATAAAACCCCCGTCCGTGGGTGGTCCGGGATCCCGGACCTATGGTCCGGGACCACGGACGGGTTGTCCGTGGCCACGGACACCCACGGACGGCGGCGGGATTTTAAAATTTTAAAAATTTAGGTTTTGTTAAACTATGTCCGGGCCTACGGACATCCTGTCCGTGGCCCCGGACTTTTCAAATTTTTTGTTTTCTGTTTAATTCGACTTTTATTTTCACATAGATTAACTAGGGTCCGTGGTTACGGACATTAGGTCCGTGGCTACGGACGGAAACAAAATTTGACCTAATTCTGCCTCCGAAACCCTAGTTTAGGTAATTTCAACTTTCACTTTTATTTTCAGTCAAAAAATGCTAAAAAACAAAAAAAACAGAAGCTCGCGCACTTAGCTTAAAACGACTCGTAATAAGCCGTAATTAAACTAAGTAGAGGAAAAACGACTTCTAGGGGTAATGAAAGTAATTGAACCCTAACTAAGTCGAATATCAAGCCCCCGAACCCGAACTACCTTTCCTAATTTACTCTAGGTAAAAATTAGGTGGCGACTCGCAATAGGTTCCAGTGAGCTAGCGTAGGATTTAATAATTATTGTTATATGACATAGTTATTAACCTTAGGTTATAAGTGGACCTAAAACCCGACTAGATCCTAATCAACTTTAATCAACATAGGATAGGGTTTAAAATCGAGGCTCACAGACTGGCGACTCTGCTGGGGACAAACTTCTTAATTTTAACTTGTTTAATTTTAAGAAAGAGGGCTTAACTCGAAAATGTTTATTTATGGCTTTATTACTCTGTTTGTTTACCTTCGTGCGCACTTTAATTTTCTGCACCTTGGCATCATATGAGAGCGAGGGTCCACACAAACCAATTTCACCCCGGGACCCATTTGAGGGTCCCCTGTCAGGGACGCACACCTTTTAGGTGATGTGAATAAGCGGGGGAAAAGAGGAGGGTGTCGTCTAACCACACCCCCTTAATACCTGGGCTTTAGCCCCAAGCGTCTTCCTGGCAGTGCCCTTACCTAGCCCTTTGTTTGGTCAGTCAAAGACCCGACCGTAGACGCACACCTTCAGGTGATGTGAAAAGAGTGGGGAAGCCCAAAGAGAATAGCGTACAAGCCCTATTCCTTTGTGGTGACCTGGGCCCGCGCCCCAAGCACCTCTCCGGATCGATCCATACCCGGTTTGACTTAAACGTCTAGTGAGGACATGTTGAATTTGTGTGGGCCTTGTTTGCTTGTATGATCGGCCCACTACCCAGCCTAGAGATTGATAGGAACTTCTCCTACATCAACCTAGCCCAAAACGAATTGGCAGCTCTATTTGTTTGCGGCCCAGAGGCCCTGTTTGGTTTAACATGTGAGTCGTTCGGGCTTCGGCCCAAAAGCTTAGACTTAGGTGATTTCTCTTCTGGCCCATTTTGAATTATCCAATTAGTTCTAGGCCCATAAAAAGGAAATCCATCTGAACTCGAAATAACTCACAAGTCTCGAAAACAAAATCTTTTTCTGCTTAGCAACCATCTTCTCTGGCCCAAAGAAAGTTGGGCCCATTTGTGATTTAGGGACCATTCCAGCCCATGTGCTTTACTCCAGGCCCAAACACATTCCGGCCCAAGGGCTCATTCTAGACTAGGTAGACTTCTTATCCGGGCCCTAGCCCCAAACCCTAGATCTAGGTGTCACCTCTCAGGCCCAATCAAAGCCATCTGTTTACATTTCAGTCCAAATTCCAGTTCATAGCCTGAGAGATACTTCAGCCCAAGCACCTCATTTTCTGGGTATCTTGGCCCACTTGCTTTCAGCCTAAGCCTGTTTCGATCTACCTTGTGAAGTGTCATTATCACCTTAGTGTCTTTCAACCCACTTCCTCTTGTTAGCTAATAATGGACTTCTTGGAAACAGGCAAGCCCGAATCCAGATATGGCAGAAGGAGGAAATCCGATCAACACCGAGGCCCAGTTGGCCGCTGTGCTGCAAGGGTACAAGGTCTTGGAGTCCATTGTCGAGGAACTGAGGAGTAAGGCTAATCTCCAGGAGACAAACCAGCACACTCTGGAAAAGCTTGTGGATGAAAATCTTAATCGTAATTACATCGAGATTGACTCTGTTAGGGCCCAAGATCCTCAAACACGTATGGGGAAGGATGTTCCTGACAACCAGCTAGCTGCAGAGGTCAAAAGGGTTTTGAAAAGGATTGAGCGCATAGAGAAAACCAACAAACCAGCTGGCTTCGATTATTTCTCCACGGCGTCGTATCCCGAAGTTGCTCTTCCCCTAAAGCTGAAGCTGCCTGCACTCGCTTTGTACAAGGGTTCCTCGGATCCACAGATTCACTTGGCTATGTTCGACCGAGAAATGTCCATCTTGGGGCTCAACGATATGCAAAAAGCCAAAGTTTTCGCACGCTATCTAGACGAGACTCCTCAGCGTTGGTATCTCACTCAGAAGATGAATACCAAAACCTACGAGGAGGTTTGCGAGGCTTTCCTAAATCATTTCGAGTATGCTAAGAACCTCGAGGTCACCAGAATCGATCTGGCAGGAACTCGACAGAAAGACGGTGAGTCCATGTCTGACTTCATCAAGCGTTGGAGGAGAAAGGCTGCAGCCATGCCTACCAGAATGGACGAGCAGGAGCAAATCCGCATGATAATTGAGAACATGCGAAAACAACACAACCATGAGCTAAAATTTATGTACTTTCCGAGTTTGGACATGTTGATGGGACAAGTCGGTATTCTAGAGGAAAGGATTCATAAGGAAGGTTTGGAGCTCGAGTGCTCAAGAAACTCCGGCAGTGGCTCCAAATTATCTAAGCCAGGACCAGAAAAGGCTTATCTTCAGACAGTAGCTTGCGCTCAAAGCAGTTTCCCAGAAGTGAATATGGTTCAACGACCTAGATCTCCGCATCAAAACCTTAGGACAATACCCTTACCACGCCGAGACTCATCGCAAAGGGAGTTCACCAACATTGGCCGAGCACCAAGTCAGGCGTTTGAAGAGCTTCAGAAGAGAAACCTGCTACAGCCCCTGGCCCCTCGGCCAGGAACCACTCATTTGGGGAGGCATCTTAATCAATTCTGCCACTACCATCAGTTGCCTGGCCATTATGCTGACAATTGCCGAGCATTGAAGCATAAGATTCAAGACCTCCTCGAGCAAGGAGTCCAATTTTTCTAAGTGTGCAGATCGTTTTCTTGCATCTTCAAATTTTCCTAGTAGCTTATTAGTTAGTTTTCAGTCACCTCTGATTGTAATCTTTACGTTTCTTTCATGATTCATAAATAAAATCATAGTTCCATTTTCACAACTCCTGTACAAACCATTTTTCATTCATCGAAAAAAGAAGGAAAACAAAATAGTTTTTTTAAGGAAAAGGATCACGAAGCAATCATTTTCTGACTAAGCAATGGAACGGCTTGTCTCTTGTTTCTAAAAATTTGAACATGCCTAACCAAACACCACAACTCACCCCATAATATCCAAATAACCCACAAAGAGGTTCAAAGTCCACATCTATCGAATTGTTGTCA
Organism: Limonium bicolor; assembly: GCA_023374045.1. Classification (NCBI taxonomy): domain Eukaryota; kingdom Viridiplantae; phylum Streptophyta; class Magnoliopsida; order Caryophyllales; family Plumbaginaceae; genus Limonium; species Limonium bicolor. The sequence continues at coordinate 312,593,193 of CM041778.1, forward strand.
CAAACCCCAAACCAAAACTGGGGGCAATCTAAGTTTAAGTTCGTCGTCTTTTATCTTTTGTCTAAATGTGCGAACGAGTTTCCAAGTGAAAATCTCACGAGAGTGTCTTGAGTGGGAAAACCATGAGTGAACGAGCGTGTCATTTTTACACGACTCCGGTGAGTCCACATTCAAAGGTGAGGTAAACGGTATAACTCCGACCGAAGAAGATAATTTGTAAATTTACGCTTAGATCTGCGGAAAGTAACAAAGAGCGGATACACAACTATCAGGAATGACGAAGCACCTAGGTACAGCACCACATAGCCAAAAGCTTGTAAACCCTGACATTAAACCCTAGGCACCCCCGCTGAGCCTTTCATATATCCCTTTCGATAATATGAACACCACAAAATAACCCAGCCAATGATGAATGCCCGACCCGGTGACCAAAGGAAGCAAGGAGCCTGACTCTCGGATAACATTATCATCAGTCCGAAGAAGCAATGCCGCTATCAGCATGACGAAGTGATCCGTAAATGGTCCCAAAGTGACACAGGATCAAAAGAGCTCACGTCAAAACAGCTCTCGAAGCCCAAAACCGGGAAACACAAGAACCCCAAAGGCAAAGTCAAGAAAGGATAAAACAAAAAGGCGAACCCGAAGTGCCTCGAAGAAGTCCAAATGACAAAAAAAGAGAAATGGTGTAAGGACAACTCCAAAAGTCCAGGTCCAGAAGCTCAAAAACAACGTCAACATGAAGCAGTTAGACGACTTCAAGACAAGGAAGATGAATCTGAGAGAAGACGCAAGTTGCAGCTTTGGTCACCCATTTTAGCTCCACATACCTCAAATATCCCTCCATGATCCCGTCGTCTTTCATCACACCCTATGGCCACGTTATAAGCTTTAAAGACTTCCGACTTGATAGTTGTGTGTCCAATCACGTGAAAGTAACAGATCAAATGCGTAAATCCATCAAATATCAAATTCAATGGTTTAGAAGTTATGACCATGAGCGAGAAATGAGTGCAAACACCGACCACATCGAGTGTAGGTTAGGAAGCACCACATCAAAGAATAAGCCTCAACCCTGTGAGGATGAGACTTGTTCGCACGTTTAATCAAAGAAAATACTGGGGGCAATCGATCGTTCCGATCGGTTGCCATGAACTCTAGCTCGGATTGTCCTACGGAAAAATAATGGGGGCAATTGTTGGTTCCAACAATCGCCATGTCAACACCAATTGAAACCCAAAGCTTGAGCACCACCATCCCACCACAGACACACATAAGCCCTTACCACCACACACACACTCTCAAGCCCATCATAAATCACAACCCAATCCCAGGTCTGTCACAAATCCTGAACACCGGCAAAAGCCCTTACCTCCACAATAAACACCACACACTTCCACCAATGGCATGTTCATCTTTCAAGAAGCAAATTGCAGATTTGAAATTTTTAGTCAGGAAATGATCATTTCACTTTCCTTTTTCAGCAGGGTTTTTCTCAAGCATTGCCAAGTTCGGCACCTTTACCAACAGTTTCCTGTTTTGAACGAGTATCTTTCATATATCTGGATTGCGTACATCTTATCATCATTGCCATGTTTGGCACTCCAGTAATCAGTTCTCATCATTTGCACGAGACCATTATCTTCCTAACTCATTTTTAGTTCGAGACCTAAAATCGGCGCAAGGCCCTGCAGATTCCTCTTTCAGTACGAGACCTAGCATCTTCATTCAGTACGAGACCTAGAATCAGTGTGAGAGCCAGCTTTTTCTTCATCCATTCAGTACGAGACTTCAGTGCGAGACCACCATCTTCATCAGTGCGAGGCCCATCATTTTCTTCAGTGCGAGACCATGCATCTTCATCAGTGCGAGACCATCATATTTGTCAGTGCGAGACCATCATATTTGTTAGTGCGAGACCCATCATCTTTATCAGTGCGAGACCCATCATCTTCTTCAGTGCGAGACCGAGCGTCATCATCCAGTACGAGACCTAGTATCATCTTCAGTGCGAGACCCATCAGTTTCATCAGTGCGAGACCGAGCATCATCATCCAGTGCGAGACCAGTACGAGACCTAGTATCATCTTCAGTGCGAGATAGAGCGTGATCTAAGTTGGCGGGGCAGAGGCAATAAGTCCCCATCTTTATGTCAACTTCTTGGGAGAAGCAACTAGTGGGCAGTGGCAATAAGTCCCCTTGGTAATCTAGAAGTTATCCCAGCACCCCAGTTGGTGGGCAGAGGCAATAAGTCCCCATAGTATACCAACCAGGAGCATTGGAACGGGTTTCGGTCCCCAGAAGCATCCGAGCATCATCAGCATCAACATCATCATCAGCATCGTTAGCATATCATCATCATATCATCTTTTTCTGCATGACATCTACATTTGCATTACAGGTTCCCGACCCCTTAGAATGTTCGGCATACTTCATTTCATTTTAGGTAGTCAACGCCTTAGAATAGCTTGACATCATCTCATTCGTTATAGGTGGTCAACGCCTTAGAATAGCTTGACATCATCTCATTCGTTATAGGTAGTCGGCGCCTTAGAATAGTCTGACATTATTTCATTTTTTACCTTTAGGTGGCCGACGCTTTAGAATCGCTCGACATCCTTCCACTTTACTCATAGGTAGTCAGCGCCTTAGAACAGCTCGACACAACTTGTTGGTTTTCAATTGCACGAGGGGTCTTTTAAGATCCAAAATTTTGGGGTATCACTCAAGCATCAACTAGCCTTTTCATTTCCATTACAAAGTCTAGTTGACGGGGGGCAATCTGTTATACCCAAAATTTCAACCCCCCGGAGGAGAGTCTCTTCTAATAGGCTAGTAGTGAGGGTTCCCAGATCGATCGGCACATTTCAGAGTGCTAGGGACAGCTTAGTCATCTCCAGGGCCATTTTCGTAATTTTTCAAGGCCCCTAAGCCCCCTACAGGCTTTCTCTCTCCTCCAAATAAGGGTCAAATCAATTCAAAATGCTTTGAAATTTTTACCCAAGATGGAGGATGACATTTTAAGCATAATGGCGTTGGAATTTTGATTTTTCGAATTTCCAATAATTTTCTAGCAATTTCTGATTGAATCTGACGAGAAATTGAATTTAAAAATATTCCAATATCCAAAAAATTCGATTCCACTTTAGAAAAATCAGAAATATCATCCTTTACCCATGTGTGAAATTTCATAATCAAATTCCTTTTGGAAGCCCTTGAGCTAAAACGTCGGTAAATCTCGGTTTTTACCGGATTTTTCTATCTTTAAAGAGGTCTATATAAGGAACCTTATCCCATGATCAAAGAAGAAGCTCAAGAACCCTAGACTCTCAAAGAAGGCAGCCGTCTCTCTCTCTCCACGTTTTGAACCCCAGAGCCACGATCAAACACCGAAATCTCACCAAAATCAACACCAAAACACATTTTTCAACTCCCACAACATCATCCATCATCAAACCCCCACCAAAACAGCACCAAAACGTGAAGAACATCAAGAACAACAAGGAGTCAGAAGCTGGGTTCGAAGTTCTTCTGGATCCGCCATCAACGAGGCCTCCGAAGAATCCCGACGTGAAGAATCCTCCTAAATTCGAAGGTAAAACAGGTTGCAATTCTACTTTTCTAACTCTCCACGACCTTATTAACTCTCTGTCAAATTTTGGGTTCAAACTAACCTTTTTACGCTTCTGTATTGCTAATTACTTTTGTTTCTGCCTTGTTACTTGTTCGCCAAGTTTCGTACATAATTCGACTTCAAACTGCAATCTTTCAATTACTAACGAATTGTACACCTTTCAGGCTACACGTGCATAAATTTTGAGCCGAAAACACCTTCGGGAACCACCATAAAACCCCCGTCCGTGGGTGGTCCGGGATCCCGGACCATAGGTCCGGGACCACGGACGGGTTGTCCGTGGCCACGGACACCCACGGACGGCGGCGGGATTTTAAAATTTTAAAAATTTAGGTTTTGTTAAACTATGTCCGGGCCTACGGACATCCTGTCCGTGGCCCCGGACTTTTCAAATTTTTTGTTTTCTGTTTAATTCGACTTTTATTTTCACATAGATTAACTAGGGTCCGTGGTTACGGACATTAGGTCCGTGGCTACGGACGGAAACAAAATTGACCTAATTCTGCCTCCGAAACCCTAGTTTAGGTAATTTCAACTTTCACTTTTATTTTCAGTCAAAAAATGCTAAAAAACAAAAAAAAACAGAAGCTCGCGCACTTAGCTTAAAACGACTCGTAATAAGCCGTAATTAAACTAAGTAGAGGAAAAACGACTTCTAGGGGTAATGAAAGTAATTGAACCCTAACTAAGTCGAATATCAAGCCCCCGAACCCGAACTCTACCTTTCCTAATTTACTCTAGGTAAAAATTAGGTGGCGACTCGCAATAGGTTCTAGTGAGCTTGCGTAGGATTTAATAATTATTGTTATATGACATAGTTATTAACCTTAGGTTATAAGTGGACCTAAAACCCGACTAGATCCTAATAAACTTTAATCAACATAGGATAGGGTTTAAAATCGAGGCTCACAGGTGTTCCAACCAATTCGTCCATCACTTCTTGCTCTTAATATCTGTCTATCTACTCACAGAGTGAAATCTTCATACCTTACGACACAAGTATTGTCCAATATTCACTAAGAATGGCGCCCAAGAAGGAACTTTCACTCAAAGCACAAAAATCCATCGAAAGAAAGCAAGTGTGGATGACACCAAGAACTTCCATATCTAAAGGTTCATTATCCAAAAGTAAAATCTCAACAAGCAGGAAGATCCCGGAGATTATAATTCTAAGCAGTGACTCCTCATCATCTGACCGGTCGGAGGGCACGGATGCTTTGACCGACTTTGATGTAGACTCTGCTTTCTTCAAAGAAATAGGGTCTGACAATTTCACTTACAACGATGAAGCCCTATTCAATGGTTACTCAACGCCAACTCCTAGACAATATCCCAACGTCATTCAAAACCAGGTTAATGCATTAACTTCTGATGTAGAATCCACGACAAGGAAGAAGATCAGAGATTATAATTCTAAGCAGTGACTCCTCATCATCTGACCGGTCGGAGGGCACGGATGTTCTCATCGACTTTGGTGTAGACTCTGCTTTCTTCAGAGAAATAGGGTCCGACAATTTCACTTACAACGAAGAAGCCCTATTCAATGGTTACTCAATGCCAAGTGCTAGACAATATCCCAACGTCATTCAAAACCAGGTTAATGCATTAACTTCTTATGCAGAATCCACGACAAGAAAGAAGAACCCAGAGGGCATAGATGATAGTGCGAACACCAATGCATTGATAGAACGCACACATTCAAATTGGCTTCAAGACTCAACTAACTATTATAGGATGTAATTTGATTAAGTAAGGCTAAGTGTTGTTTTTCTCTTTTTACTATATGTTTACATTTGAACGTCACTATATTATGTAGCTCCTGTGTTGTCAGGTCGTGCTTTAAGTAAGCACCCAAAAAAATAATAATTAGTATCTAACTTTTGTATCAGAAACAGACATCGCCTGCTCCATGTTACCGTTTTAACCTTTAGCTGTTGAACTAGCCGTTGGACATGTTAGTGACCGTTAAACAAATATTATAAAAGGGGGGGTATTGGTCTCCCAACATACTCATTCCTTACCTTGTGCTCTCAGAATCTGTCTAATTACATCTTGCGTAAACTCTTCATACCTTACGCCACATTTTGCTCTTAAAATCAAATGGAGTTTCCTTTCTGTTTGCACGTTAATTATGTAGCTATTTTCGGTCATCATGGAGCACAATTTGATAGAAGAATTGGGCACAGACGCGTAGAAGTTACTATGCCATATCCTAGTAATCTCCATGATCTACAACGATGAGTAATTTGTGCCCTACAGTCCCTCCTCGGTAGAATAAACATAACAACAATGGTGTATTTGGGGCTGGAGGGCGACTACGAGTGGACTTTAATTCATGTATGAAATAATACATCAGTTCGCCGGATGATGGAGAATTATATGGAGTATAATGATTTCATCGGTCATATTCCATTACTTGTTACTTATGATTCTATTGAGCTCGAAGATGATGATTTTCAACACCAAGAACCAATTTATGAGATGCGACGTAATGTAATAGCACAGGGAATAGAGAGACAAAGGTTAGGAAATAATTAGGTTATTGGTTATTGTGTAATTGATCTTGTTAGTTCTCGTGCTAGTAACCTTAGGTTTGTAATGAAATGATCTCATATGTTATATACCTGAAGCTGGTTGATAGTGATGATGAAGGGATGTTCAAGTTGATTAAATATCTGTTGGTGATCCATCTAGCACTTCTGGTGTTCAACGCAGTTTACCTGAGCAAAAGTACTTACATTCGTGTTGTACATTGAAGAAACTGCTGTAGATCATTACAAATGATCCCCACATAACATAAAACAGTGAAACTTATAACATAACACATTAATGTTGGTATGTCATATGCTGATGACGAGGAGCAGTTTCTGCTACATTTTTTTTTGTTCAAAGTGTGGTCATTCAGGATGATTAATGAAACTTCTAGCATAAAACAATTTAATGTTCGATCCCGTTTTTCAAACCATTAATAACTAGAAATTGAGAAATTCACATAAATTGTACTAAAGTCTATTACAACAAGTACAACTAAGAGACAATAAATAGTTCCAAGATGTTACTAAAGTTTATTACATCTAAATCCTAGATGAGAACCACTAGGGTGCGCCATGCTGGCGCTGGTAACTATCCTATATGGAAAAAGAGCTGAACACATCCTCCAAACCATGAGTTGTAGCCCTTTGTTCATCTTCTGGCATCCCTTGACGATAGTATGACCAGTTCCATGCACGGTTCTCTTGATAGTATGGACGTGCAAGCTCACTTGCCTCAGACAGTAGCTGCAACACACTTGGTCAGGTAAGTACACATAAAAAATAAAAGTGATATCTCATGAAGTACTATAAAAATATGACTAACAAGCGAGGGATCAGGACGATGAATCAATGTGGTCTCATAACTCTCAGGGTTTAGGATTTTCAGATGTCTGTGCTTGGTGTACCAATCTAGGTAGAGTGGGTCGCAAGCGTGCAACCACGCACTGGTACGCTCATACAATAGAACTAGCACTTTAGGTGTGTTATCCCACACACTATACATGGGGGGGGGGACATGTGTATGGTTGGTTTTTTCCTCTTTTTTCGGTCCTTGGGTTGGGTCTAATAAGAGGTTCAGGGATACCCTAAATGTACCCAAACTGGCGCAGACAACGCCCTGGCATGTATGGCTCATTCAACCCCATAATCTGTATGGTACCTCTGTACCATGTACGTCCTCCATAAACATTAACATTATCCCGACCGTAGGGTAACCAATCAATCTACAATGTTTGATAGTAAAACGTAAACAACATTGAAAGACAAAAATAATAATGGTCCAATGTGTTAGCAACTACAAACACTTACATTTAGAGCAGTCAAAGCATCTAGATGCTCACAATAGCCTTGCAGTGAACGATGATCATGAACTTGAGAGTTAGATCTCACCCATCTTAGAGCCCAAGGTCTATCATCATTAGCTTGCCAGTTTGGGCTAATCGCTGGTCTTAATGTAGGGAAGTATGCATAAATCCAGCACTGTGCATATAAAAAGCAATAAAATGATTAAGCAGTACCAATTATTAATACTCAATGAGTCATCATATACTAGATGCACATTAGGGCATACCTCAAGTAATGTCATACAACCACCTATTCCACTAGAGCCGGCACGAGAGGCTATCCCGAGCTGGCGATATAACCATGCGAGAGTACCAGCTCCCCATGCATATTTATGAAGCTTCTTAGCTTTCTTTATGGGAGCTACTAACAAAAACAGTTGTAGACTCAGATGACCAAGTGATTTTCCAGCTAATATGGTGGTACCGATCAGATGATACAACCAACCACACACATGCTTCATTGGATCTTCGGGTTCATGCCTACAGTGCTGCACCAAGCCCCCAATGGATACAACACCGGTATTCCACAGTGTCTCTGTTACAGTTCTAACATCTCGCCCAAAATCAAGACACTTAGCCATTACTTCCTTCAGCTCAGGGGTGGATGACTGTCCTACCAATGGACGACCAATGATGGGGATTTGCAGTATCATCCACACATCGTGCAGGGTAATCGTCATCTCACCGAATGGCATATGGAATGAGTTTGTATCAGGCTGCCACCTCTCCACAAAAGCACTGATGAGGTACATATTGTTGTGTGGCATTGTAATATCCTGTAGGTGCTGTATACCAGAATACTGAAGCATGTTCCTTACTCTTTTGCAAGAAACTTGATCTTTTGGCCAACTAGTAAGCATCACCTTACGGGATTTGAAACTCAAAACCCCACGATCCTGGATAATGACTAATATTTTTAACACTTACAAAACATAGTATGATTTAAATGATCAAATATAGGAGAAGATAGAGAACATACCTTAGTCGAGGACCATAAGTCAAGCGCTACATGACCCTCGAAGCTAGTGATAACACTAGTGAGTAGTGGACCTCCAGGAACTCGCATCTCTATCAACTTCCAAGAGGTAGGAATCATTAGGACCGTCGCTAGCGCTTCTTCCTCGTCAGTGTCATCCTCCTGGTCCATGACATCATCATCCTCCTCCTCATCCACGTCGGGTGAGTCATCATCATCAGCACCACGATCATCATCATCAACTCGTGGTGAACACTCGGTCATCACATGGTCCTCATCAGCACGTGCGGGTGATGGGAGTGGTAGATGTGTGAACTACCACCGCTTGACGTCTAAGCTTCTAAGGGAGCAATCTGGTGGCTTCCTTCGCCCAAGATGTTGTAGCTAGCACTGTTTAATGGTCCTTCAGACCAAGAAATACTGGATGATGACACCACTGGCATGCGTCTCCTTGGTATATGATCGTACATTGCCGAGTCATCCACCGCTTCCCTTGGTGGTGCAGGTATCTGAAACGCCGGGTCGTTCAAAGATTGACCCGGATGGAACGATGAGTGGCGTGGTGCTTCCATGAGGGGGGCAGGATTACTCGGCCCTTCACCAGGAGCACGTGCACCACGACGGTACGAGGCCGTCATAGGCTACTCCATAGCCCGGTCTTTCTTCTTCTTCTTCTTCTTCGTGTATACATTTTGCACTGCTTTTTTAGTTGATCCATCACTGCATATGAATATCACACAGTTATATTTCATTCATAATAACTTAAACATAAATAAAATGGGCAAAAAAATGTCAAACAGTTATATATCCATGTCATAACAACTTGTGATTCATGTGAATACTCTTACTTATACTAGTTCCATTTTAATAACATTAATACCACAATAATCCATGCAACACTTATAACAATCTATCATTAGTCAAAATCTATCATTATTCTTATATAATTATTTAATAACATTAAAACCACAAAAAAATTCAGTCGAGCCCAGAAAAGGCTCTCCTTATTCGAAGTAGAGCCCAGCAGTGGCTCTCCTATTCCGAACTCGAGCCCAGGCTGGGCTCGCCTCTGCCCACCGCGAGCCGCAGGAGTTCTCTCTGTGCCACAGGTCAAGCCCAAGCGGGGCTTGCACCTCCTTCAGCCACCGAAGTTCCCCATCGAGCCCATGCGGGGCTCTTCTCTTCCAAGGTCGAGCCGCAGCGGAACTCGCCTGTCTCCAACTTGAGCCCAGGCGGGGCTTGCGTGTGTTGGTCTCCACTAGCAGCGTCTTCGAGCCCAGGCGGGGCTCTGCTCCACCTAACTCGAGCCGCAGTAAGGCACTCCGTAACCAAGGTCGAGCCGCTACAGGGCTCTACTTCACCCAACTCGAGCCGCGGAAGGGCTCTACTTCGCCCAGGAAGAGCCGCGGCAGGGCTCTAGTGCCTAGTTATTTTTTTTTCAAAATTTTCATGTTTCACCCAAAATTTCCATGCTAGATCTAGCTCAATTGATGTTGAATTTCAAAAAAATAACACCAAATTCATACTCAGGACACCCAAATCTATAAGTTGGATTTTTTTAAAAAAAAAATTCACCGGAAAATTTTTCCGGCGGTGGTGCCGCGGTGGTTTACGGTGGCTGGTGGCGGCTCCGGTAGGCAGAAGAGAGCTACTGAAGGGAGAGAAAGAGAGGAGAGAGAGTGAGTAAGAGAGAAATGAATAATCTAAGGAAGGTTAGGCTATATATAGTGCGAGTGTTTTTTACCCGAAATTGACGTTTTGAACTGTGACTTCAGTACGACGTTCTGAAAGTGTGACAATGTTTGTAATTTAGTCAAACACAACGTAAAATATCTTTAACTTACGTGAATTCGCAATTATAACATTTAAATGAGATTAAAAAGGGTTTAACGTCTTTTATTACAATTAGAGCATTTTTCACCCAAAATTGGCGTTTTTAACTATGAATTCTATACGACATTCTGAATATGTACCAATGTTTGTAATTTAGTCAAACATAACGTAAAATGTCGTCTAAATTACGTGGAGTCACAATTATAATCATATTGACGCAATAAATACGGGTTTATAAGACGTTGTAAACAATCATAGCGTTTTTTACAGTTTACGCTAAAGAAATTATTTAAAAAAACAAAAGTTGCAACATGACATCATTACATGTGTACAACATCAATATGAATTAAAAAAAATTATACTGCGGTGATTAGTAATTTTGTACTGCAAATAGCAACCGAGTAACATAAATTCTGAAAGATTAGGGGCTGGAATGGAATTTAAATGACCTTAGGGGTCTGTATGTAAATTTGGGTAAAGTATGAGTTGGTTTTGTGATTTATTTAATTAAGGAGTATAACATATAGTTTAATTATTAAAATGTAACATTTTATAACACTTATGGGCTACCTGGTAAATAACCAAAAGTTTAGATGGAAATGGGAATCAAAACAACCTTTGGGGCTATTCGAAAAATTTGGAGAAAATATTGGTTAGTTATGGAATTAAATAAATCAATAAGTATAATATAAGGTTTTGATATTGAATTATAAGTTTATAAAATAAATGTGGGCCAAAGCGTATATAATGAAAGTTAAGGGTTAAGGTGCATTAAAACCAAACAGTAGGGGCTGTTGAGGATTAAGAAAAATATTGGGTTGATTTTGGTATTTAGAATAATTAAAGTGTATATTATAAAGTCTTAAATAATTAAATGAAAATTATAAAGTAAAGAGGGTTATAGTGTAATTAAGAGGAAGATGTGGGAGAACAACTAAATCTAAATATTCAGAGGGGTTGTTCACAAATATATACATATATAAATATATATATGTATATTATAATGTGGGAATATCTTAGGTTATAAATTACTAAGGTTAAGAATATAACAAGTATGGATTATGGGGTAGTTTTATAAATGAACAAAACTTGTGGGAATGGCATAAGGATATCCGATAAATGTTGGTACTGTTCGGAAATTATATATATAATATATGTATATGATAATGGTTGAAAACCTTAGATTATAAATTAATAAGGCTAGAAATGTAGTGATTATAATATATGGGTTGATTTTATAAATAATCAAAATGGGTTGGGGGAGAGATTGTTATTACCGAAAATATATATAGGTTGTTAAGGAAAGTTTAAAGTTTGGACAGAATATATTATAAAGTTTTGGATGATATAATGTGACATTATATTAAAGTATGAAAGAATATATTATAAGGAGGTTATTAAGGAATAACCATGCATTATAAGCATTTACATAAATGATGGGTTAAGTTGGAGATTTTTGGAAGTATATTGTATGGTTGGAATTTTATTAAAAGAGGGACTCTATAAAATTATATCATGTGAAATTGTAAAATGGCATGAGGTCATAATGTTGTTGACAAGTTACATACGGGGAATTATACATTTACATGTAAAAACATGGATATAACGACAACCACGTTGCAACATATACAAAAATGTAGCATTTTACATGCGCGTTAAAAGAGTGCGCAAGTGATGACGCATAACAACTAAAATATATGCGTACTTGTATATCCATAAGTGCCCACGCAAGTTCGTAAATATGACTACGTGAATTAGTTCGTATAACGAAATGTTTAAATGTCATGCATGCGCGCACGTAATATTATTCCCGCATGCTTGCGACTTGGCAGTCCGTAAACAAACTGTGAACGTAACTTCCATGTAAGAAGTATTAATATCATAGCAACTATCACATACTCGTGAACCATGACGAGTAGTTAAAATCTAAATCCCTAAGATTAACGAACATCGAGTTGAACAAGAGATCAACTAAGGGTTAGATACGGGATGGAAGTAAGAGTTTGGTCAAGGATGGTTAAGTGAGTTTGAATTATATGTATACTAATATTAGAACGACGTATATAGCAGAGGTACGAGTCGGTAGACACGAGCATTGTGAGCGCTAGAGACTACGCGGGGGTCACTACGCGAGCGCTCGATGATGTACGGTATGTTGGATTCTGTGGTTTGAACCTCTAAGGGATGTCTAGGGTTCGGGTATTGTCTGGTTATGTGATAAGAGTGATATGTGTGCTATGCATCTTGTGTGGATTAGTTCTCTGATTTATGAAGCTATTATTATTGTGCGCGACGTCTTCGGACAATACTACTATGATTTCTCAAGCGATTGGAATACTAATATTCGAGACTTTTACTCCTAATTAACCAAAGTAAAACACTTAGGAACGAGACTCGGGATCCCTAGTCTCTAGAGCTTGATACTCGAACATGAACATAACCTAGATTATTTCTAGGGACGCATATGAGACTTCAAAGAGATTATAATGGTTAGAAATTCTCCATGACCTAAGACTTTACTTAGGGTAGTCGATTAAGAATTAATCACATTTTGGAGATTGTGGGTGTATGATATATGGTATCAAAATCCAATTAGTCTTCGACTAGTTGGTTCACCATTGTGATCACTGGAGTACAACGTCCGAATCCGACCGACTCCCTCTATATCCCAATGGGCCTAGATAAACTGTTGGACAAACGGTGCCTCAGTTGGCACACAGCTACGGTCTTTCATGGACGCCTTTATTAGGCAAGTGGAAGTCCTAGGATCGATTGATCCTTAGCAAAGAGCACCTTGTGTGTACGGATGGACTACTGTTCAGTGAGGTTATTTACGGGTTGTACTAACATGACACCATTGAAATTGAGAGTAAGACTTAATGATGACTAACATAATTTAAGGGAAAACTAAGAATGCCCTGGTGGAAGCAACTACACATTTGTATGATTGGTTATAGTATATTGTATATTGTATGTTGTGCATTGGATATGGTGTATGGATTATTGCATGGATGGATTGCTATATGTTTATTTATGTCACTTATTGTTGTCTATATATAAACTGTAAAATGAACCAGCATGTAATTAACCTCATGTTCAGACAACTAATTGACCTAAGTGACCTAAAGGGTCTAGGACAACATATGTTAACATACTCGACCAAGTGCTGAGCCCTCCATGGGCACCGATATTTTATTTTTCAGGGGATTGATGATTGGCGCCGAAGTGCGGGATCGTGGGTAGATGACGTCAACTTTTATTTATTGCATGTTTAGAATTAAATCATTTAGTACGTTGTAATCTTGGGGATTCTTAAGTGCTCACTTGTCATAAGTATTGGTTTGTATATAGGATAATGTAGTAAATATCTCGTTCGTCATTGCGGTTAGCTGTGTTGTTATTTGTTATATTTCGGTTATGCTTCTTTACTCGCATGAGTGAGTAATGGCATGTGACACCCAAGTGAAGATTAATGTAGTTTAACTTCCACTGTGAGACGTATCTAATCTTGCTACGAGAGTGATTATTACGAGAGTGTTTATTACGAGTTTATCGAGTGGGTTGTTACACAAAATGAGGGTGTTTTCAGCTCCTTTCCTTGAACCAAAGAGCTCTTCCGAAGCACCTCTTCAAGTTCTCTAAAACAAGGTAAAAACTGAGAACTCTCATGGCTTTTTAAGCCCTTATTTCCTTTGAGTTTCTACATGAACTAAACCCATATCATATCCTCTAGACGACCGAGAGTAGGGTTTAAGATCTCACCAAAATCTTCAAGGTAAAGACCTCTCTTTAAAGCTCAATTTTCATGCTTTAAAGCTCTTTAAATTAACTATCTCGACAAGTCATTAACTTAATCTTCTTCATTGTGTAAATGGTGGCCGAATGAGTTTTATTTTACCCATGATGTGCAGTGAGTGATGGAGCATTTTTCCAAGGGAAAAATCAAAGTTTAAGAGGTAAGTTACTTAACCATGTCGTAAAGACTATAAGTGTGTTTTAAGCTTAATTTAATGATCAAAAACCTAATCTAAGGTTTTGAGTAAATAGTGCCAGGAGGGATAAGAGCTGTTGTGAACTTCCTTGTGATTATAACAAGGTAAATGTACTTCAAACCCTTTAATGCATTAAATTTACTTATGTCATTAAATGAATTAGGGCCGAAAACTTACACATATGTGTGTGTTGTTTAAACCTTGATATTGTGTATTAAATCATGGTTAAATGTTTTGTTGGTAAACTTAAGTGTTAATGACTTATTAAAGTCAAGATCAAAAGTTACATGTGAAAGAAAAGTGATTTAAAAGTTTAAGTATATATATAGAAAAACGTGGGAATAATATATGTGTGAGACATTTTAATGTCATCTTTATGGTTAATGTTACATTATGTTTAAGGTCTTGTGTTTAGGCCATTTTGTTATGGGCATTAAAGCTCTAAATATTAAATATTAAGTTTTTGGAGTGATAATATTATAACTTAAATAAAGTTCTGGTGCTAAGATGTGATTTTAGTGGAAATAATCACTTAGTAACTCCTTAGATAAATATTGATGAATTTAGGTGTTACATAAATTAAGGTTACATATATAAATTAAACGAATTATAAACCTTATAAGTGTTTAAATGAACAAAAGGTTCATTAGTGAGATCAAAATGTAATTAAACAAACTATGGGGTGCCAAACATATAATAAAGCCGAGGAGGGGCTGTTTGGCAATTATAGAAATATAAAAAATGAATTTTATTAAGTTTGAGTACGTAAATGTAAAACTAAGGAATTAAATGTGGCAAATTCCTAATTATGTAAAGTAGGGGTCAAAGGAGTATTTTAGGTGGTCAACCTTGACCACATATGAGGTTTGACCAAATTAAAATAATAAAAATAATTATTTTGGTAGTTTAAAGAAATATTAAGTCAAAAATAACAATTATAAAAAGATGTGGGATTAGTGTGTAATTACCGAGGAAATAGGGACTGGAACATGAATATTATGACCCAGTGGTCTGTTTGAATTATTTGAAGAGTTTTGGGTTAGTTTTGGTGATTTAATAAATTAAGGATTATAATTTATAGTTTAAATATTAAGATGTAACATTTATAAAGCTTAGGGTGTTAATATGTAAATAACCGAAAGATTGGGGTGGAAACAATATTAGAACAGCCTAAGGGGCTGTTCGGAAATTTAGAAGATTATTTGGGTATTTTTGGAATTAAATAAGTTTATATGTATAATATAAAGTTTTTAAGTATTAAATTGTAAGTTTATAAAATAAAGAGGGACAATATGCAATTAAAGAAAGTTGAGGGTAGGTAAAATGAATCTAGAAAAGAAATGAGTGTTGTTCAAATTTCATGAAATGCCACTATATTTTTGGCTAATTCATGAAATGCCACTAACAAAGAAAAGTCACGAAATGCCATTATATTTTTCGAAAAGTCCATGAAATGCCACTATAGATAAAAAAACAAAAATACTCCTACTAGTTAAAAAAGTACTTTTAAAGTTCACAATATGCCCCTAAGTTTTAAAAATTTATCAAAATAAAATAAAAATCACAAAAAATTACAAAAATTACAAAAATAAAAAAATATTAAAAAATAAATATTTCTTTTTTTTAAAATTTATTCAATACCATAAAAAGAATATTGAGTTCTAAACAAATAATTTATACCAATTTTTCTTCCAATTTAGTACCATAATTTATACCAAATAAGTACCATAATTTTTATTATACTTTTTTTATATATTGTTTGCTATCAATTTAGATTATTTATTTCTTAAAGTAAATAATTTTTTATATTGCTAATAAAATTTAAAAACTAAAATTCCAAATATAATATTTTATTTGAGATTGTGCGCCAAAGAGTATATATATAACATACAATATTAAATATTACTTGCTCCTAATAAGTTGCATATTATTATTCTGAAAACATTTTATTCTACATTTCAAACAAGTTTTACTGATTAATATTGTATGTTATATATGCATATATTCTTAGTCGCTCTATTTCCAAAAAAATATTTTATTTAGAAATTTTTGTTTTTAAGTTTTATCAGCAATACAAAAAAATTATTTCCTTCAAAGAAATAAATAATCTAAATTGATAGAAAATAATAATTAAAAAATGTGATAAAAATTATGGTACTTTTTTGGTACTCCCTCCGTTAATTAATATCTGTCGTTTTAGAATGTGATTTTTGTTCAAAAATATATGTCATTCTTGCTTTTTGATGCATATTTATCCACTTTTAACCTTACTATTCAACACAAAAGTAATTATTATTTATATGGAAAAGTAAAAAGAAGGGGTACATGCGTCATTTTTTAACTTTCCTTAATAAGTGTGCAAGTTTCTAAAATGACAGATATTGTTGAACGGAGGGAGTATAAATTATGGTACTATATTGGTAGAAAAATTGGTATAAATTATTTGTTTAGAACTCAATAGTCTTTTTATGGTATTGAATAAATTTAAAAAAAGGAATTTTTTTTAAATATTTAATGATATTTTTATTTTTATAATTTTATAATTTTTTTAATTTTTATAATATTTTGATATTTTTGTTAATTTTTTAATTTATAAAATTAGGGCATGTTGTGAACTTTAAAAGTACTTTGTTAACTAGTAGGGGTATTTTTGTCTTTTTTCCATCTATAGTGGCATTTCATGGACTTTTCAAAAAATATAGTGGCATTTCTTGACTTTCTTTTTTTAGTGGCATTTCGTGAATATATAATGTGACATAATATTAAAGTATGAGAGGTTATGTTACAAAGGAGTTAATATGGTATAAGTATACCTTATAAACAATCACATAATGATGGGTTTAAATTGGAAATTTGGGAAGTATAATATATGGTTAGAAAACCTTATGATATAACGAATATAATAATGTAGGAAATACATTATATAATATTAGGATAAATTCTTAATAAGATATGTGTGAATAAATGACACAAATAAATAAATGTGTACTTCACACGAAATAATGAATTAATTCATTATAGGAACCCTTAAATTCAAATTATAAGAGTTAATAATATAAGGTGAAAATGCAATATGATTGATTAACCACATAAGATTATTGTGGAAAGATTTATGGTGGAAGCATAATTATAAGTGTTATAATGTGATGTGGTACGAGTTGATAAATAAATATTGAATATAATGAAACATTGACCAAGTCAAGGTAGATTGACCAAACCAACACAAATTGGCCTAGTAGTCAAGTTGACCAATACATAAAATGGTATGTAATTCAAAATTAAAGTATAACATGGTCGAACAAAGTATAGTAATAAACTATACTATGTAGATATATATATATATATAACGATACGTGCGTATGTGTGTGTATCAGTATACAAGGTTGGAATATAATTTGATCAAATAAAGTATAACAATAAACTATACTATATATATGTATACATATATATACCGATACATATAATATATATATGAGTATATGAATGTACAATGGCTGAAAAATAACCTGGTCAAACAAAATATAGTAATGAAATATATGTATATATATATATATACACATATATCAGCATGTATATGTGTGTATGCGAATACACAAATCAAAATAACCTTGATAAATAACATGGGTTATTAAGAATTAAATCTCTAAGTAACAAACATTATTTCGCTACTAAATATTATATCTTACAACTATAGAGTATAATTAAATCCCGAGATTTAATGAAAGACCTGAGATAAACAAATACCCGAATAAAGGGTTAATTACTGAGTAAGTGTAACACCCCTACCGCTAATACCGTCATTACTGTACAAATACTTACCTTCGCAGCGGATAACACATACACAACGACGGGTGTACAATGCCGCTAGTCACCCACGTGACTAACAAGGCCAGCTACTCTACTACATACTATCGGTCTGATGAATTGAACATACCGAGTACTCTACACAATACATTACTTTCCCTTGCATACTCAACCATAATTCAATTAGCTCCAATACAATACTATACCGAGTCTACTACAATCCTTAAATTACCGATACAGTTTGGACTTCCAAATTCGCATTACAATTCAAATACAAATCCCATAATTAAACTACCCATGCTTACATAGCAATCCCCGTCCTACTCTCTCGAACGGTGGTCAGCTTCGAATACCTGTAAAAATAAAAACATCGCCCCTAGGGGCTCGGCAAAATTGCTGCATATGAAATTCGCATATACCGCGTGCTACCCGCGGTACGCCGACTACTTAGGGTTGGATATACATGGAGTTCATTTTACATGCATACGTACATACTATTACTACACAATACAATCAACAATACTTACTTACTTATACAAGGTTCGTTACCTACCAAGGAAAGCAATTTGTTAGTCAACCGTTCATTTAGTTATTCGTTCATCCGGTTTCGTCGGATGCTCTCTTTCTCCTTACACGGGTTCACAAGGCTTACACCAAGCTTAATCTTACTTACTCAATGTTTTACTCACACTACGCTCAATACCTTACTCATTATTTCACTCATGCTTTACTCAGTACTCACTGCTACCATTGCTTACTCTTACTAAGTACTCATCACTTGCTCTCGCATTCTCAGTACCCATACTCTTCTCCTTACTCGTACTTCTCATTGCTCGATACTCATTACATACTCATACTACTCATTACTCAATACTCATTACTTTACTCATACTTACGCAATACTCAATACTCGTTACTTTTGGCCTCTGGGCGGAGTCATACACAAGAATCGCCACCGGGCCTACAATTCAAAGGCTATACACTTAGCTCCTCAAATATATAAATGTCCGTTTTACCGGATCACTCAAATTCCCAACACTCCTCTCTCGGAGTATCTTACAATCTCATGGATTAGCCTAGAAGTATCTCTCTCGATAACCTCCACTAGCTTAGGGAATTATCACCGTCTACTATTCTCAGATTTAAGGGTTTCCCCAACGTATCGAATACTCTCATGTTCGGGACATTACTTACATCAGTCGGGTCCTCTCATAGTGGGTCGACTAGTTGCTAAGGGGTTTGAAGATCCCTCATCATTATTTACTACTCTCATGGTTCATGACTTGCATCAACATTAATTCCTGTAGAAGGGGTTATTTATATACTTCCACTACTTATTGATTGTGGATTGTTCATTTCAGTTCTCCTACCGTTATCGGGAGGTTACCACTCCCGTACACTCTCTCACATTCTAGTGAGTTCATTGGTTTGCGTTATCGTTTATTGGTCCGTTAGTTTAGTGCGTTTCTACGTTTCCGTTAGTTCACACATAACTCGTACTACGAGTCACTAAATAACAAGACTCATCTATGAGTCGGTCTACGCACTAAGTGAAGCCACACAATCAATCAAGAAGGGTTAGCTCATACAACATACAACAAGACATACAATGAAAGGCAATAAACCGTTTTTGTGCTTTAGTCTTGATTAACTGGCATACAGCACACAAATCAACGTAACTCGGTTAGCATACGGGGCATGAGAAAATCATACCGTTCACCGGAGTTAGCTTTATCATGTGTTCCCTTGTTCCTTGGTTCACATTTGTTCCACTGGTAATGTTTTGAACATTGTTATTAATGCTATGCTCATACGGTACATCAATAACTACTACTCCCGTACTTACCCCGTTGTCCCGTTGCTTCGGTTTAACTTAATGTTCTTAAACCTACAACTTTCTTAATGACTTCTCAAACTTGTTTACACTTCTTAGGGCCTTTAAATATCATCAAACAAGGCCTTAACAACTCCTAAAATTAATACCATTTACTTCCCCATCATTAGCCACCTTAAAAACACATTCTGTTGCAAAATTAGCATGGTCCGGGTTTGTGTCCGGGTCTACAAACCCGGACCAGACACTGAAATCTCGTTCTGGCCTATTTTACAAGTGGTCCAGGTATATGTCCGGGTTTACAAACCCGGACCACCCCCTGAAATCAATTTCTGCCATGTTTTTGCTATGGTCCGGGTTTGTGTACCGATTTGCAAACCCGGACCACCTCTGGAACTGTCAAAATTTACAGTTTTTGATCAGTTTTCAACCCCTAATTCACCTCTAATCATTTCCTAATCATTCCACATGTTTCCTACATGTTTAAACTTCTTAAAACATGCTCTAATCCAGTTCCAAACCTCCTCAACACATTAGTCAAAACCTTACTCAATACTTGATCCATTTCTACAGATTTTTTTCTTCCTCTCTGTTACAGTTAGCACACTTGTGCATTTCCTACACTCCTCTTTGCATTTTGCATCTTGTTCCAACTTCATCTTACCATTCCCATTTCCTTTCCAATCAACTACACTACCTATACCAAAGTCCAACTCTCTTTTTACCAAATCTTGCACACTAGTTTTTCCTAGTTTCTACAATGCATTTTTGATACTCTTTGCTATAGATTTTTACCTTCTCATTTCTCATACTACAACCACCATTCCATAGTCACTAAACATCTCTACTAACTCCAATACACACCTTGGTTCTCCCATTCACCAAGTCTTCTGTAAATGTACATTTCCTACTAAAATTTCGCCATAGTTCACCTACAATTCTAACTTCTCCTCATACATACTTTTTCACCAAATTCATCCCTAATCTAGCCACACCCATACAAGGGTCCTACCAGCACACAAGGCAATCCCAATATTCCAATACTTCCATCAAACAACAATACTAATACACATACACATTACAATTGGCTCCAAGGCCTACAATACACATGCTTACTCACAAATTCTCAAACTTCCACAATTACAATACCACTACAATATTTTGGGTTCATTAATTAGTTTACCCATTCCCATTACTCTAATGCATTATAATTTATCATTATGAAGGAGCTCTTACCTTGAGCTTATAATTTCTTCCTTTCTTTTCCATTTCTCCTCCTTCTCTCTTTCTTTCACAAATCGGTCAAATGGGTATGGAGTTGTCAAACTCCATCCCAACACCCAAGAAACACAAAAATGCATTTTAAATATTCTTCTAAACCCTTAGAGAATTCCAATTCAATAAAAAGGGCTTAAAACACAAGTTAGGGTTTTACCTTTGGAGATTTTTGAGAGGGGTTCTCACCCTTGAATCAAGAAGAGAATTACTCCACCATTGGAGGGTTGAAACAATGCTCCAAAGTAAGAAGAAAACAAGGTGTTACAAAGAGCAAAAATCGGTCAAGAGAGAAAGGTGAAGAAAAATGAATTTTCTTTGGAACTTTTTACCTTAGAAGAAAGAGGAGGCTCCAAGCTACAAGGTGGTGCCCTTTTCTCTTCAAATGAGCAAAACCCACAAAAATGAAACTCATCCTTTTCGAATTTTGAAAAGAGCGAAGTGTGGAGCTTGAAGAGGGGAAGAAGAATATGTGTTCGGTTTTTCATTTGGAGCTCTAAAATGACTTGAGCATGGAGGGAAAGGTAGGCTGCCATGGTTGCTGTGTGGAGCAGCTCAAATCTCCAAGAAGGGGAGGAGAAGGCAGCTCACGCTGGGAAGTAAGGAAAGGAAGGAGAGAGAGAAGGAAATGAGAGGAGAGAGGTAAACAAATTACTTTATGCTTTTTACTTTACTCTCTCTTCCTTTTTGTTTCTTTCTTTCTTTATTTGTGTGTGAATGAGGGGGATGACTCACTAATAAAACCGGCCCACTTAACTGTTACAGGCTGGAGCGTTTTTCATCTTTTACAGAAAACGCTGGATAATTTACCCGGTTTAGCACTATTCACTAATCGGGCCCGTTTTCCGGAATTTTCTTGTTTCTTTAATTTTATTGGTTATTAAGCTTCCATTAATGTTTAATTATAGTTATTTAATGAACTATAATTTTTACGGGTTCGTTTGATCACTTAAAATCACGTTTTCGGGTTTTCTCGAAAAACGTATGCTAAAGCTCTATTGGCGTTTTAATACATTATTTGGTTCCGTTTTCTTCGGGAGTTGTTCCCATATATTATTTTGCTCTTATTAAGCCCTTGGAATCCATATAATACGCTAACCGAGGTCTCATACCTCCTATGGTTATTTAACGCTTATTTAGTATTTTTTACTTTTTAAGCGTTCCTTTATTTCTTTTGGATTTATTTTCCTTACCAAAATTACTTAGGCACTATTAGGCCCTTAAATACCATACTAAAATAATTTAATCACCATATTTAAGTTCGGGGTATTTCAGTAAGGGTTAGAACTTATTATGGTGTGATTAAATACACTCAAAACATGAGTTTTGATATTGGAGTTATATATTCTAGAGATATGGGTTCGAGGTATGAGCTTCGAAAGTGATAGAGGATAATCATGGTAGGTCGTGCTAGCATTGTTCAACGGTGAACGGTACGTAAATTTATGGTCTGAACGTCCTAAGGGTTTCCTTGGGTCCAGATATTGTGTCATTTATCTGTTTAAGAGCGATATCTATGTTTGCATGTATTGTAAGTGTTTATGTAATCGACCGTCAAAGCGTTTATTATTTGTGCGTGAACGTCGATCGGACAAATGATACCAATTATCACTAACTTATGTGTGAACAGCTGGGAGGAACTCTAGTGCTAACCTATAAGTGTAAACTACCCTAAAACACTAAATGAGATACTTAGTTAGAAACCCGGTATTAACCGTCTCTAGAGCGATGACTCAAATTGTAATATCACCTAGCCGACTTCTAGGTACATGTGTAAGACCTAATGGGCATCCAATGACTGTGTTCTTCAATAACGAGATTAAATCTCTAGGGGATTAATTGAAATACTCTAATAAATGAGAGTGTGATAATTAAATGATAATTGTGTTTAGTAAATCCTGGGCTGCATACGTTCCAGCAGGTTGCGTATAGTGATCATTAGAGTATAACACCCGGATAAGGTCTACTCTTGTTAAGTCTAACGAGCCGGATACAATCATTAGTCGGAGTGTGCTACTGTTGGCACCATGGCTTCGGCCAGATGGACGTCTACCACTGTAGACAAGTAAGACCATCTACCCACTGGTAGTATGGCGTAGGACTATTGTCCAAATTGTGAAAGTGTGAGGATAAGCGGGAAATTGTCCTTAATATGACACCCGTATGATTATGTGAGATTTGTTGGAAGCGAGGCTTCATATGATCGATTTAGTATTGTGTAAGATAGTACGTAGTAGAATATCTTAGTTCATCATAGCGGTTATCGATTCTAGTATTGTGATAAGTATTTACTTCTTTACTCATATGGGTGAGTAATGACACGTGACACCTGTATTAGAAATTAGATTTGTTTTCCGCTGCAAGCCGTCTTTAATTAAGTTACGTGATTCCGAGTATGTGATTAGGAGTAGGGGTGTTACAATTTCTAAAAGCTTTAAACGGATATTCAATAGTTTAGTATGACAAAATAGAGGTTCTATAGCAAAACAACTTCCCGCCAAACATGAAACTAGAAGTTTGAACAACGGTAAAAAATTTAGTGCATATTGAAAACTTTTAAAATTTGAGTGATGCTTTGTGAACTTTTAAATTTTGAGTAGTATAAAAAAAAACTAGTCATTATAAAAAAGTGGCATATTGAAATACCCTGTAATAAAAAATAAGGATTAATTAGGCTAATTTTGATTTTAGAGGCTTAATTACATCTAAATAAACATGAGGGAACAAATCCCGAAGAAAAATGGATCTTTAAAATGGATTAAAAGCACCAACGAACCTTAAAGCGCGTTTTTTTGAGGAAACCGGGAAAACGCGACTTTAAGCGGGTCAAATAGACTCGTAATAATTTTGGTCAACCAAATAGTCATTAATAAACATTAATGAAGGTATAGAACCAATAAAATTAATTAAACGAGAAAATTCGGAAAACGGGTTCCGGTTAGTAAAAATTGTAGAAACTGGGAAGTTGTGGGGTGAGAGTGTAAATAAGCTAAACTAATGTGTCCACTTTTGTAAATAAATATCAAAATATGTGAGTGGCCGGCTGACTAGTCCCTCTCTCTCACTCTCTTCATTATTTCCTTATTTGCTAAATGATAAACAAATAAAGTGGAACAAAAGAGAAAAGGGGAGTTTGACACTCTCTCTCCTCTATTCCCTCACTCTCACCGTACTGCACTCCCTCCTTCCCTCTGATTTCTTCCTTCTCTAACCGGTAATGGAGGTTTGAAGAAACCCATACAGCCCTCCTCTTCTCTCCTTTTGTTCAAAGCTCAAAACACCTCCAAATCACACAAAAACTGTACCGTTGGAACCTCCTTGCAAAGGAGATCATCTTCCTCCTTTCAAAAAGTGAAAAGCTCCACTTTCATCTCCATGGCTGTAGATCATTTTGGAGTTTGAAGACCACCATTTGAAGCCCTTCATTCCCTTGTCATTCTAAGGTAAAAAGAAGTTTAAAAATCCACCACTTCTAGCCCTTATTTGCATTATAAGAATTTCTGAAATTTGAACTCCATGTTCCTTGTTCTCCAGCAGGTTTTGGTTTCACCCTTGGGCTAGGAATCTTGCTCTCTTGCCAGTCAAGAACTCCATTCATTGGTTGGAAGGTAATGCCCTTTTCTAAACTATAAAAACATGTTTAAATTCTAGGGTTAGTTAAGAACTTAAGAATGAATTCGAAACTAGAATTGGTATGTATGGGTTGCTGTAACATTGCCCAATTCTTGAACAAGAACCGAGAGCAAGGGAGAAAGAAAGAAGAAAGGAAAAGAAGGAAAATAAAGAAAGAAAAACTAGCAAGACAAGGAAAATGCTCTTACCTTGAGCTAGTTTGTATTGTGTAGTGTAACTGATTTTGTGTATTAAAAATGTGTAATGTATATGGTTGTGAGTAGTAACTATGTTGTAGAGTAATGAAGGAGAGAATAAAACTATTTTGGAACTTGTAAAAGATGTTTAAAAACTTGGGAGAACATTGGGAAATAGATGTACGTGTGCAGGAAAATTTATATGCTGAGTAGTGCTTGGATTAATGTGGTGATGGTAAATGAATTGTGAGCTGAAATGGTATGTGGGCAAAGTGAAAATTATAGGGGAAACTCTTCCCAAATTCGTCTTGAAATTAGAAGACTTGGTTGTGTAAGAAGATGGAATAACCTTGAAATACCCCAAACCTTGGTATGTTGTGTAAGTGTTAAACTATGGTGTTTAAAGGCTAAAAAGTGCCTTAGAAACATAAATGAAACATTTAAACCATGGTAAAACACAATAAAACACTAAGACACGGTTTGAGCAAAAACATGCTCTAAGCTTGGAGTGAACTTGGTTAGGACCCAAAGAGCCTACCAAGACTTGATAAGGTTTAATTATGACTTTATAAGGCTAACTAAGTCCTTAGGAAACTTTGGTAGACAATGAAACCAAACAAAACACAAATAAATACCTTAAGGTCAATATGGGCTAAAATGTGCTCTAAGCTTGGGATAAATGTGTATAAGACCTAATGGTCATACCTATGCCTTATTTATATGTTAAGGAACATATTAAATCATTTACCAAAGAAAACCAAGCTTGAAAACAAGTTAAAACGCAAAATGTGCTTTAAGGAGTCTTAAAGCACGTTTTTGAAAAATTGTCTTGTAAATGAGTTTTGAATGGCTAAATGTCCATCATTACTCTTTAATTAACATGTGTACTATATAGTATCACATTTGGGTGGCTATATCAATGGGAAATCAAAAATTTCACTTCTAAGTGCCTTGTTTAGGTGAATAGTGATTTTTATAAGCTAGTTTGTAACATATAATGTTATAAGTAGTTAAATTGGTCAACAAAGACTATTATACCCTTCTATTAATAAGGGGGGCCGGTTTTTGGTAGTAATGAGTCACCAAACATGTTAACTTGTTAAGTAAATAAAGGTGACTCATAGGTTACTATTTGCTTTAAGTTATAAATATCCTTAAAAGCAAAACCAATCTCATTTCTCCCTTCCTCCTTCATTTCACACGGTTTCTAAGCCTTCTTCTACCTCTCTTCCTTCTGTTCTCACGGTAATGCTACAGCAACAGCACCAAAGGCCATCTTCCTTTGCCAATATTTCTTGGCTCACTTAACCAAATCAAAAACAAACACCACCATTCTCTTCCTCTCATCAAGCTCTTCATTTCTATCTTCTCAAAACTTCAAGAGCCCCATTTCGGTGCCATGGAGTTCCACCATTGAAGGAGCTTGAGCTTGTCTTTCCACATATTATTGATCTCCTTTGCTTCTAGGTAAGGAATCTCAAAGAAAAATCAAGTTTCCTCTCCTTTTAGTACATGGCCGAAAATTAACCTCACCATGGTGTCTTTACCTTGCTTGTTTTAGCCTCATTTGAATCTTCCAAGGGCTTGGTGGAGTCCTCTCTTGATATATATTCAAGCTCTCTTTCCATTCCAAGGTAAAACAATCATTTTAATACCTTAAGATAATATATGTGACTAGGGTTTATAATGAGATGAAGCATAATGCTTGAATACTCATTCTATTATTTGTACATTGTATAGAAGTTGGCAAACAACTAAACACCCCACCGGTTTTACAAGGAAACAAGGAAGAAGTTTGTGAGGAAAAAGAGGTAAACAAACTATCTCAATGTAGCTTAAATGCCTTAGAAAATGAGCTTGATTTGCTTAATAAATACCTAAGGAGCCAATGGCAAATGAGCTAGTAAATCTCTCCGGAGTTTATTAAGGGCATAGGTATTGTTGGTGTTTCGCAGGTCAAAGCATTACTTATGTGGGAAATTAAGTGTTTTAAGATTATGCATTTAGGGCCTAAGAGCCATGCATTTAAGGGCCTAAGTGCCAAGCATTTAAGTTATGCACTATGGTGATGTAGTGCTAAATGTGTGAAGCCTGTTGTCAATTGTTTGATACTTTTGGTGTTCTTGAATGAAGTAAGGTGAAACCTAAGTGGTTATGTAGTATATACAAGAGAAGCTATGGCCAATTGGGAATGTGTAAGAAGATCTAAGTGTTTTAAATGGTTTTGATGAACTAGGAAGTGTTAAAGGTTGAATAAATGCTTACTGAGAAGAAAACAAGTATTAAGGTGATTTAGAGTGATGCAGACTTGGGTGTTATCTTGGAAGTTTCTAGGAATTCAATGTGTTTTTTGAGGATGTATTTAAGTCTTGGAGGAGTTTGTTTAAGGTTGGTTATGATAAGTCCAAGGTGGGAATAATGTTTAGTAAGGTTTTGAGAAAGGGGCTTTTAGGAAGTTTGAAAGAAGATTTGTTTAGTAAGAAAGATGCTTGGGAGATGATGTTAAGGTAAGGAGGAAAACATTTTGGGATAGTTGTAATCAAAGGTGAGAAACACCATTTAGAAACTAGAGTCAAATGTTATAAGTGTTGGTGTATGTATAAGAAAAATTGGGTAACAAGTTGGACAATGTTTTGGTGAATCGAAGTGGTTTTTGGCATTAGAATGTACCTAAGATCATATGGTAAGTTTATACAATTAATGGAGGTGGAGAACTAAGGCAACAACACTTGAAAAATGCAATTTTGACAATTCTGTAGCTTTGGTCCGGACCTAGGTCATGGTTCAAGACCCGGACCAAGCTTTTAAAATGGCCGAGAGTTGTAACATGTTGTGGTCCGGGACTTAAGGTAAGTACAAGGTCCCGGACCACCCTATTAAAATCGCCCGAGAGTTTTCTAATGTGTTGTGTCCGGGACTTAAGGTAAGGACCAAGTCCCGGACCACTCTAAAAATGTTGTTTAAGGTTGGAAATGATGTCTAATGATGGGGATTGATGGTTAATGATGTTATGAGGTTGTTAAGGACATGTTAGGTGAGTTTTAATGACAATTAAGTGGGTGAAAGTTGTATCAAAATGTGAAAGTTAAACAAGTTAAAATGTAAAGTTGTGTAACTAAGTTAACGGGGAAAGTAAGCGTTAGACATTAAATAATCAAGCAAACCTCGAAGTTAATAAAAACACATGTGATGTTAACAGTTGTTCGAGAATCGCTCGAGGAACATAAGTGGACGTGGTAAAGTGGACTCCGGTGACAGGTATGGTTTTCTTGCAACCTGTGTCCTACCGGATTACACCGGCTTGTATGCCAATATGTTTTCTTGAATGTTTGCCACCTTGTAAGATTAAAACATGTAATGAGTTTATAGTAATTCATTTATGTGGCGAATTTGGCCTCCGATACCATTTAACCTCAAGTATGTGTTAAACCTTAGCTAACCAAATCTAGATACACATGAGTGATCGGTATTCGGAGTTGACGGCCCAAACTTTGGGAACGTGCTAACCACGGCTATGTGTGAGTTAGTTGGACATTGTTGTTATATGCAAGTGTGGGAACCTCCCTTGTGTGCTTAACTCGGTTATGATACCGTATGGTGTGTGGATGTGGTAGGCTCCATAATGGATCTCTAACTCCTTATTTATAAGTGTATATGTACTAATGGGGGGTGAGGAGTCCGGTTGTTCCGGCCACGCGTGTGGACGGGAGTCGATATCATATCAGGTTCGGCTCTCTTGGTGTATGTATAGGTGGTATTCCAATTTGGTTTCTACCTTCCCTTAGCTTATCCAAAGCTAGTTACTGACTCACGTCCCAGGGGCATACGAATGTTATTTCGGTGTGCTTGGGATCACTATATCCGACACACCTTGGGTATAAGTTAACCGTTCTATATAACTGGACGGTAATGAGGTTGGTAACGAGCTTAACATGGGATTGGCAAAATCCCTAGGCTCACATGGTATACTAACTATGGTGGTAGGTTCCTTGTGAGAACCGATTTCATGGTGTTATGTAATGTTATGATGTTATGCAAATTCCCTTGCTATGCTTTGGTATATATATATATATTGGATGTTTTAAATGAATGCAATGTTGTCATGTGTACGTCGAAACAAGAAAGGTTTGTTATGTTTTGTTATGTGGGGGAATGAGTTATGTTGTAGGATATGGAATGTGTGGATCATGGAAATGAATCCCAGTTGGTGACAAGAGGCGTTTAAGGATAACCCGATTAATGGGTACATGTCGTTCGTTAAGGAAGTAGCTCCGTTTGGAGGAGAGCCATTCTAGGGTTTGAGGAATCATTGGATGGTTGGTTAAGTGTGGTTGTGTTGGTTATAGGTTGAGCCCATTGAGGCGAAATGTTATGTGTTGTATGTCTATGGCTTGTATGCATGATTTAAATATAATCAACTGCATGCTAAGACGACAATTAGTTGTGCGTGGCCCGGTAGCATGTGGGCTGCGGGATTACCATACCAGCAAAGGTGCTGAGCCCCTTGGGGGCCACCCTTTCTCTCCTTTTCTATTTCAGGTACAAGGAGCTGGAAGCCGTTCGAGAGTAGGACGGGGCAGATGTTTATACATGGGTAGCCATTTAAATGGCGTGAGTATGATAGGCGTAATAAGACCGAAATTGTTATCGGCAGTAGTTTGTAAATACTCGGTACAGTGGGAATGTATGTATATAATAAATGTTGAAAATGGAATGAGGAATGTATTGTGTAGTTGCTCGTGAATCTAGTCCATCAGACCGATACAAATGTATATGTATTAGCCTTGTTAGCCACGTGGGTGGTTAACGGCGTGTAACACCATTGGAATAAGTAATGCGATGAGTTAAGTTTCCGCTGCATTGTGTTGTTAAATGTATGGATGTTGTTGGGGTGTTACAAACCTAGGTAGTAACTAGGTGTGTTTGGTGTTTGTTGTGGGTAGCTTAGTATTTTGAAAATAGATTGAGAAAGAGCTAAGTAGTGGGAATGACTAGGATGTAAGGTAATGCATTTTGAATGCTAGTAATGGCATTAGTTGAGAGAGTATTGGATGATAGAAGTTAGGGTGAAAATCTGGAGCATAGAAGGAAACACAAAATCTGTA
The DNA here is from genome assembly GCA_023374045.1 of Limonium bicolor. Classification (NCBI taxonomy): domain Eukaryota; kingdom Viridiplantae; phylum Streptophyta; class Magnoliopsida; order Caryophyllales; family Plumbaginaceae; genus Limonium; species Limonium bicolor. The sequence goes on from CM041778.1 coordinate 312,623,329, forward strand.
GCATGAGTATTTAGGAGAAACAAGAATGGAAAAATTGTGTAAGGAAACCAAAGATTTAGTAATGAGTTTAATGGATGAACTAAGGTATTTTAGGAGGCCTAATTAGTACTTAAACATGTGGGAATGTATGTAGGAAGATTGGGGAAGAAATAGGTAAGAGAATGAAGTTGAAACAAATTCAGTATGACAGTTCTTACCTCGACCGACCCAGAGGGTTGAGTCGGTCGTGGGTCGGTCGGACTAGAACCATTGGAAAATAAACTTCCTGACTTCGACCGACCCAGACGGGTGAGTCGGTTGTGGGTCGGTTGGGTGAAGAATTTTTCAAAGTCAAAGTTTCTAACTTCGACCAACCCAGGAGGTTGGGTCGGTCGTGGGTCGGTCGAGATGGATTCCAGGAGCCGAATTCTTTCTGACTTCGACCGACCCAGAGGGGTTTGGGTCGGTCGGGTCACACATGGGTCGGTCGGGCCAAAAAAATATGGTAATCATATATGTATGTGGGGTTTGGTAATACACCATTAATAGAATAAAAATGGTAAGAAAGTATGTACATGAGTAAGAAAGCAAGTTTAAGAAGTAATGAGAAAAGAATGATTGTTATTAGCAAGTATGAATTGTAAGAACTAGTAATTATACATTGGAAGTATATATTAATGAAGGAATGAGTTAGGCCAATAAAATATCATTGACCGTACAACTCTATGTATGTATAGGAATCGAATAGTTGAATTCTGAAGGGAAACCGGAAGTACGAGTACGACGGTGAACGGTATGATTTTCTCATGCCCCGTATGCTATCTTGGCTACTCTGATTTGTGTGTTTATGTGATCACCTAATCAAGATAAATGCACGAATTGGATTTTAATGCACTTACCTGTGCTTGTATTATATTGTTCTTGTTATAATGTTTTGAACACTTAGTTTGTATAATTCACGAAATGAATGGATAAGAATGAAGTGTATGTATAACTTGATGTGTACTTGTGTAGTGAATTAACCCTTGGTATGGAAGTAATGACTTCTACTAATTCCTAACCACCTAACTCCTAACTTGAGTAATGAGTAAAATGGAATGAGTAGAAGTCCGATATAGTTTCGGCCACGCGTGAGGATAAAGAGACATAAGAGGTTGGATCCAAATCCTGGCCTTAATCTTTTCCATGGACCAAACCCCTTAAATGGGCAGCATCCTGGATTAGTGAGCCACTCTAAAGCCCGGTGGTGGGATATAGTAGTCCCTGCCCGGAGGTCATGCTGCCTTGACTTGAGTAAGTAAGTAAGTAAAGTAATTGTATGAGTAATGGTCTTGACTTGTGTAAGTCATTGACCACGAGTAAAAGAGTAATGTACACCCGATTAACCCGGGTGAGTAAAGAAGCTAACAAGTATTGTGTATGTATTGGAGAAGCGTATCTCCGTAACGGTAAGTGTGAATGGTTGACTTGTAATGTCTTCCTTGTATGTATTGGATGAAATGTATGTATGTCTCGTGATATGAATGTATTGTATTGTATCAAAGCATTCATGTATGTATGAATAAAACGAACCACATGTATTCAACCAAGTTTGTCGGTGTACCCCCGTTAACACGCGGGGTATACGAATTTCATATGCAGCGTTTTGCTGAGCCCTTGGGGCATTGTTTTTATTTTACAGGTTCTCGTGAGACTTGAAGGTCGAGTAAGGACCGGGATAAATTCTTTTTTTGAGTAGTCAATAGATTTAAAATGGTGTACTGAGTTGTACACGGCTTGACGCCTTTTTGAGTAGCCGGTGTACCATGTGGTACACCCTTTTGAGAGAAAAGAATTGTGAAACTTTAGTATGAATGAGTGGATGTACAAACTCATAATTTTTGGAATAGACTTGTAGAGTTGGAATGAATTCTTATACTTTTGGATACTCTGTAATCAAGGTTGTAAGTAAGTATTGGAAATGTATTGTAAGTATTTCGTTACTCGGTATATTCTAATCTTCAGACCGATAATGTAAGTAGTAGTAGCCTTGTTAGTCTTGGAATGGCTAACGGCGTTGTATCACCCGCCGGGAGCATGTATGTATCCGCTGCGTGTAGGAGTAAGTATGGAGACAATTAGAGGATAATGGAAGGATTAGCGGTTGGGGTGTTACAAAAAGTGGTATCAGAGCGAAGTCTCACTCTGATGAATAGAATACCAAGTGTAGTGATTACCGAGTTAGGTTATAAACCGTTTTACAATGGAGAATTAGAAACCTAGCTAGGAATAACCGTTAATGATAACGGATACCCTTGGCATCTAAAAAGACGATACCATTGTTTAAATCAAGACCACATGGTCGCAGTATCTAATGTAATCCACACTTGTTCAGATATCAGGAAGAGGACGTGGTCAAGGCCGACCCCGGGGAGAGCAGGCTGATGAGCCTGGTGCGCAGACGGTCGCCGAGATCGTCACCGCTACCGTGGCATAGCTGTTTCCCCAACTGATGACTGCAACCTAGCAGCAAGTACAACAAAACCAACAACAACAGCCCGACCCGCCTCAGTCTGTGAAACGAATTGGGTAAAAAGTATCGCCAACCTTCGACCTCCCTACTTTAGAGGCGAGAGCGACCCCGCCAAGCTCGAGGCCTATATCTCCAAGATGGAGACGGCTTTCGAGACCCTCAAGGCTCCTGCTGGAGTGAGGGTGAGGATTACAGCGTACTACCTCAAGGACGCAGCTATAGACTGATGGAAGCTCATTAAGTCCGAGCATGCTGCTGACCTCGCTTTTGACTGGGAAGCATTCACCTCTCTCCTCCGATCTAAGTATTACCCCGAGCATGTCAAGACCAAGAAGCGCCTTGAGCTCGATGCCCTCAAAATGACGGAGAAGATGACGGTTGATGAGTATTACCGTACCTTCACATCTATTCTCAGACTCCTACCCGACCTTGGGTATACCGACTCCGGTATGGCATGGGATTCACACGGTTCACCTCCCTTCAGGTAAACATTGTTTAAATCCTTAGATGCCATGAACAATACGAATTAGTATCCCCGTATGTAAATGTGTAACCTAACGCCGAATACTTCAGGAGTGTTACCACGCTGCATCTCGAGTTGAGATTACCTGCCAGCTGAGAGATGAAGAGCAAGTGCAGAAGCGCAAGGCGAGTAGCAAGGGTAACAACTCCGATGAACAAAATCAGAACAAACCATGGAAGAAGAAGAAAGGGAAGTACTCCCACCAAAACCAAAAGAACACCTCAGGAGACAGCAGTGCCCATACAGAGAAGGGCAAGGCAGCTAAGCCATTACAGCTCGCCTACACTGCACCAGTGGCAGCAAAGCCACTGAGGTCTCAGCCCTACAAGGGTAAGAACCCGAAACCGAACTAATAAACTTGTGAATCGATGTGTATGTGAATTAGTGTAAGTATACCGAACCTCGCTGTTATACCCAAAATTTCAACCCCCCCGGAGTAGTCTCTAAGGCATACGTGTTACAAAGGGCAAAATGGTCAAAATGCACCACTGCAGGATTTTCCAAGGACATTTTTGGAATTTTCTATTTTCATATGACTTGTTCATTATCTCCGAACACTTCCAAATATCATAGTCGTTATGAAAGGTATATCATGATTATCTGATAATATTTATTATGGAAATTAAGCTTTTAATAAGCTAGTTTCTTTAATAATTAACACAAGAAATAGCCTCAAAATAGAAATAAAAAGGTTTTCAAAATTAAAATAAAATTGTCACATGGTTAGCAAGACTACATACAGTCATAAACCTGAAATTATTTTATTTGGAACCTTAGCCCAAAATTTAAAAGAGAAATTCAATCATTTTTTGCAATTTTCTCTCTCCTCTGGAAAATACCGAAAGAAAATAAAAATGTCATGAAATTTTAATATAAGATAGAGGGCGATTTTTAGAGACTAATGCCATTGGAATTTCATTATTTCAACTTTCCAATAATTAGTTATGAATTATGGGAGAGTCCAGATTGTGGGATTTTTATCTAATCGGTTATTTATCAAAATAACCCGATTCCAACTCTCAAAATTCTTAAAACTCATCCTTTACCTTAAGTTAAAATTTCATAATTTGTCTCGGCCTGCAGCATATTCTAAAAAATCAGATTCGCTTAGAGCACAAAATCAGGGTTTTAGATAAAAATCTTGTTCTATCAACATGGCCTTGCTCTTTCTATAAAAGGACCCTCCAAAAATGATCTAGGGCAGAGAAGAACATTCCAAAAGTCAGAAGAGGCAGCCTTCAAGCTTCTCCCCATGTTTTTACCCTTCCAAGCGTCCAATCAATACCGAAACCCTACTGAAATCACCCCGAAACCACTGAAAACACAATATTTCTTTCTCCATCAGACTTCCAAACACAAAACCACCAGAAATAAAGAAGCAAAAACATCCTTAACAACACGAGGAAGAATGGTCTAGAAGCTCTGGTCGAAGTTGAACCGGATTGGCCACCAACGAAGCCTTCAGAGATTCCCGACGTGAAGGAACAACAAATTTTTGAAATCAAAACAGGTCAAAAACCAAATTCTCTAACCCTTCTGATCTCAATACACTTATGGTTGAAATTTCTAATCGAATTAAATTTTCCTTGCTTCTAAATTAAGGTTTGTTTGTGTTTCTGTCCACTAACTTGTTCAATAAGTTTCGTCCTTAATTCTTAGTCAAATTGAAAACTTTCGATCACTAATGTGCTTATAATCTTTCAGGCTACGCACCCATAAAATTTAAGCCAAAAACACCGCCGGGAACAGCCTCAACGCCGCCGTCCGAGGGTTGTCCGCACCCACAGACGCTATGTCCGGGGTCCCGGACGCCCTGTCCGTAAGCCCGGACGGTGGGGGGATAATTTTATTTTCAAAATTTAGGGTTTTTTTAATTTATGTCCTGGCCCACGGACGCCTTGTCCATGGCCTCGGACTTTTCAAAATTGTGTTTTCTTATTAATTCGACTTTTCTGTTTATTTTAGATTAACTAGGGTCCGTGGCCACGGACGGAATCAAAATTTGACCTAATTCTGCCTCCGAAACCCGAGTTTAGGTAATTTCAATTCTCACTTTAATTTTCTGTCAAAAAATGTTAAAAACACAAAAACAGAAGCTCGCGCACTTAGGTTAAAAGCGACTCATAATAAGTCGTAATTAAATTAAGTAGAGGAAAAACGACTTCTAGGGGTAATGAAAGTAATTGAACCCTAATTAAGTCGAATATCAAGCCCCCGAACCCAAACTCTCCTTTCCTAATTTGATCTAGGTAAAAATTAGGTGACGACTCACAATAAGTTCTAGTGAGCTAGCTTTGGTTTTAATAATTAATGTTATATGACATAGTTATTAATTTTAGGTTATAAGTGGACCTAAAACCCGATTAGATCATAATCAACTTAATCAACATAGGATAGGGTTTAAAAATCGAGGCTCACAGATTGGCGACTCTGCTGGGGACAAATTCTTAATATTAACTTGTTTAATTTTAAGAAAGAGGGCTTAACAAAATGTTTATTTATGGCTTTATTACTTTATTTACTTTTGTGCGCACTTTAATTTCTGCACCTTTGCATCATGTGAGAGCGAGGGTCCACGCAAACCGATTTCACCCCGGGACCCGTTTGAGGGTCCCCTGTCAGGGACTCACACCTTTTAGGTGATGTGAATAAGCGGGGGAAAAGAGGAGGGTGTCGTCTAACCACACCCCCTTAATATCTGGGCCTTAGCCCCAAGCGTTTTCCTGGCAGTGCCCTTACCTAGCCAATTGTTTGGTCAGTCAAAGACCCGGCCGTAGACGTACACCTTCAGGTGATGTGAAAAGAGTGGGGAAGCCCAAAGAGAATAGCGTGCAAGCCCTATTCCTTTGTGGTGACCTGGGCCCATGCCCCAAGCACCTCTCCGGATCGATCCATTCCCTGTTTGATTTAAACGTCTAGTGAGGACATGTTGAATTTGTGTGGGCCTTGTTTGCTTGTATGATCGGCCCACTACCCAGCCTAGAGATTGATAGGGCCTTCTCCTACATCAACCTAGCCCAACCCAAATTGGAAGCTCTATTTGTCTGCGGCCCAGAGGCCTTGTTTGGTTTAACATGTGAGTCGTTCGGGCTTCGGCCCAAAAGCCTAGACTTAGGTGATTTTTCTTCCGGCCCAATTTTAATTATCCAATTAGTTTTAGGCCCATAAAAAGAAATCCACCTGAACTTGAAATAACTCACAAGTCCTGAAAAGAAAATCTTTTTCGGCTTAGCAACCATCTTCTCTGACCCAAAGAAGGTTAGACCCATTTGTGATTTAGAGACCATTCCAGCCCATGTGCTTTACTTCAGGTCCAAACACATTCCGACCCAAGGGTTCATTCTAGTCTAGGTAGACATCTTATTCCAAAACCATAGATCCAGGTGTCACCTCTCAGGCACAATCAAGGCCGTCCAGTCCAAATTCCAATTCACAGTCTGAAAAATACCCCGACCCAAACACCTTATTTTCTGGGTATCTTAGCCCACTTGCTTTCAGTTCAAGCCTGTTCCAGTCTACAATCTACCTTGTGAAGCGTTATTCTCACACTAGTTCATTCAGCCCACTTCCTCTTGTTAGCTGATAATGGACACCTTGGAAACAGGTAGGCCTGAATCCCAAGCATGGAAGAAGGAGGAAGTCCAATCAATACGGATGTCCACTTATCCGTAGAATTCAATGGGATGCTGAAAAAGATTGAGCGCATGGAGAAGTTCAACAAACCAGCCAGGTTGACTACTTTTCCACTGGACTGTATCCCGAGGTTGATCTCCCGCCAAAGTTGAAGTTGCCAACACTTTCTCTGTACAAGGGTTCCTGACCCACAGCTTCATTTGGCAATGTTCGACAGAGAAATGTCCATCCTTATGCTAAACGACATGCAGTAGTGTTGGTACATAACTCGAATGATGAATACCAAGACTTACGAGGAGGTATGTGAAGCTTTTCTGCATCATTTTGAGTACGCTAGAAGTTTTGGAGTCACCAGGGCTGATCTTGCAAGCACACGACAAACAAAAGGTGAATCAATGTCCGACTTCGTCAAGCGTTGGAGGATGAAGGCAGCTGCTATGCTCACAAAGATGGACGAACAGGAACAAATCTGAATGGTAATCGAGAATATGTAGGGGTGAGTATTTGGATAATTCGATTAACTGAAATCCAAATTATAAAAAAAATGGATTTCGGTTAATTCGGTTAAAAACCAAATTATCCAAATTTTGATCAAAACCGAATTAACTGAAATCCAAATTATCCAAAATCTGAATTTTTTTTAAGTTGAAAACCGAAAACCGAACTGAAATCCAAATTTTGCTTTAGTTTGGATTTCAATTAAACAAAAATTAAAAAAAACAAAAACCAATTTTTAAAATCGGATTTTAGTTAACCAAATTTTAAAAAAAACCAAACACATTTTTTTGTTTCATGTTCATCATCAGCAGCAGTAATAACCATAAGCTGCTAGAAAATTGTGAATTCCCTAGTTGCCAATTCATCACAACAAAAACAGAAAGAACTCGCTCAAACATTAGACTAGTTACATCAAACTAGGTGTGAGCAGCGATGAACGATGTTCCAATAAAACCAGTTATATATAATTAATTTGACGAAAAAAGAATAGTATGACATTATATAATTGAAGCATTGGAGCAATGCGAGATAGGATTATGAATTTTGATGTTCTGTTTGTCATGTTTAAAGTGTATTAACTATTAAGGAAAAGTTTAGGGATTTTCATTAAAAAAAGTTTGGATAATTCGGTTAACCAAATTTTACAGGGTTAAAACCGAAATCCAAACCGAATTATAATTCGGATATTCGAATAACCGAAAATTTTAATTCGGTTTTAAAATTCGGTTAAAAATCCAAAAAAAAATTTGGTTAATTTGGATTTTGGATAAATCCAAATTATCCAATCCAAATGCTCACCCCTAAGAATATGCAGAAGCAATACAATGACAAGCTGAAATTCACATACTTTCCTAATTTCGACTTGCTGATGGGACAAGTTGGTGTCCTAGAGGAATTGATCCATAAGGGAGAATTAAAGCTTGGGAACTCAGAAAACACCGGAAATGGTTCAAGGACAGCAGCCTGCATCCAAAGAGGCATCCAAAAGAGAACCAGGCAGCATGATGTAAACACCGTCCAACGGCTAAGAGAGTCAGGTTGGGCCATTGGAGCATCAGAGCCACCTAGAAAGAAACTCCGTCAGAGAGAGTTCACAGACATTGGCCAACCGTTGAGTCAGGCTTTTAAAAAGCTCTAGGAGCAAAACATACTACAACCTCTCACCCCCCGACCTGGGGTCCCTTAGAAAGGAAGGAATCTAAGTCAGTTTTGCCAGTACCACCAATTACCCGGTCACGACACCGATGATTGCAAGGCTTTGAGGCACACGATCCAGGACCTCTTTGATTAGGGATTTCAATGCAACGGTATTTAGGAGAAAGTTTTGTTAGAAATCACTTTAAATTCACAGTTCTTAGTTTAGACTTTAGAATATTTCATTTCCATTCTGTGTTCCTTTTTAGTATACTTTGAGTAGCTTTTCGATGTATGTACTCAGTATTGTTCAATTTATTTGCCATTAATAAAGCTTCTGCATCCTTCACATCTTTAAGAAAGTCATGTACAAATGTTTCAAAAAAATGGTATGAGTATGTCTTTTGATAAAGGCACATGAAACAATCATCTTCTGGCAATAGAACAAGACGAGTCGTCTTTTTGCTTCCAAAAGGGTGAACATGTCCGTCCAAACACCGTCACAAAACATCCAAAACAATCCACAAAGCGGTCCAAATTCTACATCTGTTTAAGTGTTGTCATAAACCCCAAATCAATACTGGGGGCAATCTGAGCTCGGGATCATCGTCTTTAATCTTTCGTTTAAGCGTGTGAACTAGTCTCTGAGTGAAATTCACAAGAGTGTCTTGAGCGGAAAAACCATGAGTGAACGAGCGTGTCATTTTTACATGACTCCAGTGAGACCACATTCTAAGGTAAGGTAAACGGCATAACTCCGAACGAAGGAGATATTTTGTAAATTTACGCTTAGACCTTTGAAAAGTAACAAAGAACGGATACACAACTATTAGGGATGATGAAGCACCTAGGTACAGCACCACACAGTCAAAAGCTTATGAACCCTGACATTAAACCCTAGGCACCCCCGCTGAGATTTTCGTATAAATCCTCTTTTACTACATTACAAACTCCACAAACAAGCCAGCCAATGATGAACAACCGACCCGGTGACCAAAGGAAGCAAGGAGCCCGACTTCCAAACAGCAACTTCACAAGTCCAAAGAAGCCACGCCGTTACCAAGACAATGAAATGATCCGCAAATGGTCCCAAAGCGACACAGTATCCCATGAGCTCACATAAAAAAACAGCTCTCAAAGTTCAAAACAGGGAAACACAAGAACCCCGAGGAAAAAGAGATTCAAAGAAAGGCAAATCTGGAAAGCCTCGAAGTAATCCAAAATCAGAAGAAAGAGAGAAGGTGCAAGGAAAAATTCAAAAGTCCCAAGTCCCAAGCTCACAAGCGAAGTCATCACGAAGTAGCCAAATGACTTCAAGACAAAGAAGGCAAGTTCGAGAGAAGGTGCAAGTTGCAGCTTTGGTCACCCTTATAGCTCCACATATCCTAAACATTCCTCCATCGTCCCATTGTCTTTCATCATACACCATAACCACGTTATAAGCTTAAAAGACTTCCGACTTAGTAGTTGTGTGTCCAATCATGTGAAAGTAGCAGGTTGAACGCGTAAATCTAACAAATGTCAAATTCAATGGTTGAGATGTTTTGACCAAAAGGAGAGCACGAGTGCAAGCTTCAAACACTTTGAGTGTAGGATAGAAAGCACCACATCAAGACATAATCCTTGACCATGTGAGGACAAGACTTGTTCGCATGTTTAATCAAAGAAAATACTGGGGGCAATCGATTGTTCCGATTGATTGCCATGAACTTTAGCTCAGGTTGTCTTAAAGGAAAATACTGGGGGCAATTGTTGGTTCTAACAATCGCTATGACAACACCAATCGAAACCCAAACATTAAGCACCACTGCCACTATCACACCACAGGCCCATATAAGCCTTTATCTTCACATCATACCACACATGCCCATATAAGCCTATACCTCCACATCATACCACACAGGCCCACATAAGCCCTTACCTCCACATCATATACCACGCGCACCTCATAAGCCTTCACCTCCACATAAATTCCATGGCCCTTCATAAACCTTGATCACCACTCAAGAGATCTCCACATCAAACATCACACCACACCAGTGGCATGTTCATCTCCTAGGAGATAAATTACGAATCTGAAATCTTTAGTCAGGAAACGATAATTTCACTTTCCTTTTCAATAAACAGAACTTTCTTTAAATATTGCCCTGTTTGGCACCTTTTTCAACAACTTCTTGTCCTGGACAATTTCTTTCAAACACTTCAGTTTCATAAATCTCATCATGGCCGTGTTTGGCATATTTCGGCGATTTCTTACTTTGGACAATTTTCAGTCTTTTCAAGCACTTCAATTTCATTTTGCAATACCCATGTAAACCTCTTCGTTTCCATGTTTGGAACTTTGACAATTTGCTTTTTGCCACAATCATTTGCATAAAACATACTTCACACCTTTGCATCATCAAACATACTACATTCCTCAATTAGCCTAGTTAAGAGTAGACCGGATCTTGGTCTCCATAAGCAACCGAGTAGAACGGGTCTCGGTCTCCATAAGCAACCGAGTAGAACGGATCTCAGTCTCCATAAGCAACTGAGGTAGATGGATCTCGGTCTCCATAAGCAATTGAGTTAGATCGATCTCGGTCTCCATAAGCAACTGAGTAGAACGGGTCTCGGTCTCCATAAGCAACCGAGTCGATTGGATATCAGTCTTCATAAGCAACTAAGCTAGGTGGGTCTTGGTCTCCATACGCAACCGAGTTAGGATGGGTTTCACCTTCAAACCTTAGGCACAGATAAACCCTATCACCACAAAAAACAACCTCAGGCACCCATAAGACCTAACCTACCCTACATTCAATCCTTTCAGGCACCCATAAAACCTACCCTACATTCAATCCTTTCAGGCACCCATAAGACCTACCTTACATTTAACCATTTCAGGCACCCATAAGACCTACCTTACATTTAATCCATTAGGTTCGTCATAAGACCTAGTTCCCACCTTTAGGCTCGTCGTAAGACCTACATCCAACCTTTAAGCTCGTCATAAGACCTAGTTCCAACCTTTAGGCTTGTCATAAGACCTAGAATCATCCCTTTAGGCTCATAGTAAGACCTAGCATTACTCTTCGATTTACCTGCTTTCATCAAACATTTTGCATTCATTCATTATAGGTAGTCAATGCCTTAGAATAGCTTGACATCATTTCATTCACTATAGGTAGTCAATGCCTTAGAATAGCTTGACATCATTTCATTCACTATAGGTAGTCAACGCCTTAGAATAGCTTGACATCATTTCATTCATTATAGGTAGTCAACGCCTTAGAATAGCTTGACACCATTTCATTCACTATAGGTAGTCAACGCCTTAGAATAGCTTGACATCATTTTCATCACTTTAGGTAGTCAGCGCCTTAGAATAGCTCGACAACACATCATCATTTTAGGTAGTTGGCGCCTAGGAATAGTTTAACAACATCTCATTCTCCTTTAGGTAGTCAACGCCTTAGAATCGCTTGACATTTATTTCATCATTTCGTTTTTAGGTAGTCAACACCTTAGAATCGCTTGACATCTTTTCATTTTCATTCTCACTCATAGGTAGTCAGCGCCTACGAATAGCTTGACATCATTTCATTCATTATAGGTAGTCAACACCTTAGAATAGCTTGACACCATTTCATTCACTATAGGTAGTCAACGCCTTAGAATTGCTTGACATCATTTTCATCACTTTAGGTAGTCAGCGCCTTAGAATAGCTCGACAATACATCATTATTTCAGGTAGTTGGCGCCTAGGAATAGTTCAACAACATCTCCTTCTCCTTTAGGTAGTCAACGCCTTAGAATCGCTTGACATTTATTTCATCATTTCGTTTTTAGGTAGTCAACACCTTAGAATTGCTTGACATCTTTTCATTTTCATTCTCACTCATAAGTAGTCAGCGCCTTAGAATAGCTCGACACAATCTACATGTAGGGTCTTTTAAGACCCAAAATTTTGGGGTATCACTCAGGCATCAACTAGTCTTTTCATCTTCATTACAAATCCTAGTTGACGGGGGGCAATCTGTTATACCCAAAATTTCAACCCCCCCGGAGTAGTCTCTAAGGCGTACGTGTTACAAAGGGCAAAATGGTCAAAATGCACCAATGCAGGATTTTCCAAGGACATTCTTGGGATTTTCTATTTTCATATGACTTGTTCATTATCTCCAAACACTTCCAAATATCATAGTCATTATGAAAGGTATTTCATGATTTTCGGATAATATTTAATCTGGAAATTAAGCTTTTAATAAGCTAGTTTCTTTAATAATTAACGCATGAAATAGCCTCAAAATAGAAATAAAAAGGTTTTCAAAATTAAAATAAAATTGTCACATGGTTAGCATGACTACATACAGTCATAAACCTAAAATTATTTTATTTGGAACCTTAGCCCAAAATTTAAAAGAGAAATTATTTTTTGCAATTTTCTCTCTCCTCTGGAAAATACCTAAATAAAATCAAAATGTCATGAAATTTTAATATAAGATAGAGGGTTATTTTTAGAGACTAATGCCGTTGGAATTTTGTTATTGCAACTTTCCAATAATTAGTTATGAATTATGGGAGAGTCCAGATTGTGGGATTTTTATACAATCGGTTATTTATCAAAATAACCCGATTCAAACTCTCAAAATTCTTAAAAATCATCCTTTACCTTCAGTTAAAATTTCATAATTTTTCTCATCCTGCAGAATATTCTAAAAAAATCAGAATCCCTTAGAGCACAAAATCAGGGTTTTAGATAAAAATCTTGTTCTATCAACATGGTCTTGCTCTTTCTATAAAAGGACCCTCCAAAAACAATCTATAGCAGAGAAGAACATTCCCAAAGTCAGAAGAGGCAGCCCTCAAGCTTCTCCCCACGTTTTTACACTTCCAAGCGTCAAATCAATACCGAAACCCTGCTGAAATCACCCCGAAACCACTGAAAACACAATATTTCTTTCTCCATCAAACTTCCAAACACAAAACCACCAGAAATACAGAAGCAAAAACATCCTTAGCAACACGAGGAAGAAGGCTCTAGAAGCTCGGGTCGAAGTTGAACCGGATTGGCCACCAACCATGCTTGCAGAGATTCCCGACATGAAGAAACAACAAATTTTCAAAATCAAAACAGCTTAAAAACCAAATTCTCTAACCCTTCTGATCTAAATACACTTCTGGTTGAAATTTCTAATCGAATTAAATTTTCCTTGCTTCTAAATTAAGGTTTGTTTGTGTTTCTGTCCACTAACTTGTTCAATAAGTTTCGTCCTTAATTCTAAGTCAAATTGAAAAATTTCGATCACTAATGTGCTTATAATCTTTCAGGCTACGCACCCATAAAATTTAAGCCAAAAACACCGTCGGGAACAGCCTCAACGCCGTCGTCCGAGGGATGTCCGCACCCACGGATGCTATGTCCGGGTCCCGGACGCCCTCTCCTAAGCGCGGACGCCCCCGGACGGTGGGGGGATAATTTGATTTTCAAAATTTAGGGTTTTTTAATTAATGTCCGGGCCCACGGACGCCTTGTCCGTGGCCCCGGACTTTTCAAAATTGTGTTTTCTTATTAATTCGACTTTTCTGTTTATTTTAGATTAACTAGGGTCCGTGGCTTCGGACATTGGGTCCGTGGCCACAGAAGGAATCAAAATTTGACCTAATTCTGCCTCTGAAACCCTAGTTTAGGTAATTTCAATTCTCACTTTAATATTCTGTCAAAAAATGTTAAAAACACAAAAAAACAGAAGCTTGCGCACTTAGGTTAAAAACGACTCGTAATAAGCCGTAATTAAATTAAGTAGAGGAAAAACGACTTCTAGGGGTAATGAAAGTAATTGAACCCTAATTAAGTCGAATATCAAGCCCCCGAACCCAAACTCTCCTTTCCTAATTTGATCTAGGTAAAAATTAGCTGGTGACTCACAATAGGTTCTAGTGAGCTAGCTTAGGTTTTAATAATTAATGTTATATGACAGTTATTAATTTTAGGTTATAAGTGGACCTAAAACCCGATTAGATCCTAATCAACTTAATCAACATAGGATAGGGTTTAAAAATCGAGGCTCACACTCGCTAACTTAGAAGCTACAGGTTCTGGTTCTGGCTAAGGCAAGAGCCAAAATGATGGCCGAAGCTATGTGTGCTAAAACTGCAACAAGGATCATCCCAGCACCGGTTGCCAAGGAAGGGAGATCCGATGCTACAACTGCCAGAAACCGGGGCACCATGCAAATGTTTGCCCGAGAACTCGAAGTCCAAAGGCAACTACCAGGGCTACAAGCAACGTGAAGGCAAGGAGGTTACGTCTGGTGATGCTCAGACCTAGCACACCTCACAGGGACAGGGGTCCCGAGGTCCGCAGAAAGGCGGACCACCGAGGCAGCCGGCCTTGCACATCATTGACCGTGACGGGACCGGTACTAAATCTGGCCTAGGTATTAACTATAACCTTTAATCCTTGAAGAGCATGTCTAAAGCATTGAATTACCTGTATGAATGGATGCATGAATGCGTAAGAACTCGAAGTATGAAATTAAACATGAGTAAGTAGAATTGAAGTATGTATTTGAGTATGAAATGAACTAGTTGAAACTAGACCTCACAGTTGATAAGTGCAAAACATATAGACTTATTAAGGTTTAATCACCTTATAATTTGCAGCATTTTAAGTAATGTTTCTCACTTATCATGGGTTTTTCCTATAATTATGTTGTGATATTAACTGATGTATTATATGTGTTAAAATGTAGGAAAAATGCCAAATAAACATACATATCAAAAGAGATTAAAATAAGTCATGAGAGATGCACGCCTGGCCTTATTTATGTGGTGCGTCCGCCCCGTGTCCGCGTAAACAAAGGCGGACAACCGTGTGAGACATCCGCGTAATTAGAGGCGGACAAGGTACGGACAGGAAGGGAGTAGAGGCATGTCCGCCCCACAACCGTGTGAGACGTCCGCATAACTAAAGGCGGACAAGACTGTGAGACGTCCGCCCCGCGTCCGCGTAATTGAAGGCGGACAAGACTAAGGACAAGACCCGCATCCGCGTAATTAAAGGCGGACAAGACTAAGGAGAGCGATAGAGAGGTCCGCGGAAATAAACCCGGACATAAACACGGACGCGTGTAAATGTCCAGATCCAGATCAAGACCCAGAAATTAACGCAACTGGTTTTCTTCTTCGCCGACTGTCTTCCCCAAGTTGCTTCTTCCTTTCGGCGCCTGCAAACATATCTATCTACTCTCAGCAATATCAGGCGCCGCAGCACACCTTAAATTCCTCACGCGGTGTTCCCTCTGTCCTCTTCCTCCTTCATTCTTCTATAAAACCCAAGCTCCACTTATCTTCTCCAGCGGTTCCTTCCGAGGTTCCAATCCATCCAATCGATCCATCATCGATCCACTACACCACAATTCACTCGTTCATTCCATTTCTCTTCTCCCGTCTTCTCCATTTTATTTTTCTTTCCATTCCACCATTTCCACCTCTAGTCCGACGTATACAAAATAGCAGATCAACTATTTAATATGTTAGGCTAGAATACGTATACTCTGGGAATGATTATTATGTATTTGTATTAATTATGCAATATGTTTTACTGGTTTTATTTAAATATAGTTTGTTGCGTTTTAAGGTCATCTCGCCTTTTTAATAAATCTCATGAATTTATTAAAATGCTTCGCAAATCTATTTCTAATCTGATCGGTGAAAAAATAGATAGGTTAATTAAGCCGTAAAACTGTAGGAAACTTGTTTTCATCGGATAAGTTAGTACTCAGTTGCAAGAATATTATTCCTTTTACAAAGCCATTCACTAGTGCCTGCTTGAGTTTTCATCGGACCTTGCATTTTCCGGTAAACGAGTTCTTATGAGTTTTCATCGGACCTTAAGATAATAAGAGGAATTTCGCCAAACAATTATAATTAAACCAGTAGACATGGTATGAAAGAGCAGATATTATTAACCTGAACCAGAGTCCCATTTAATTTATCTATTAACTTAGTTTATTTTATCTTCCCTTTTTATTTATAAAAATAAGTCAATTAATCCCCCCTTTTTGTGACAAGCTTAGGTACTTAATAATTCCCCTTAGTCCCACGGTTCGATATCCGGTCGCTTACTTTTTACTATACTATTATGACCGGGATTTGTTTGCAGCCCGACGTTTATTTTGAGTTTTAATTTCTTTTTTTTTATTTTAATTACACCAGTTCTAACCACTCACGATATACTGTCTGCAAAATGGCTCCGTTGCCGGGGACTAGATTAATTCTAGTCCCTAAGCCCCGGATTATTCACTTGTTATATTATAATATTCTGTTTTCTTTATTCTGTAAATATTATGTCTATATTATTTTGTCTATTGTTAATATTAATTATCAACTATATTTTGTTTATATTATTATGATTGTTGTTTAATCTAACTTCTAACATTTAATTTTCAGCAATCTAACTACTAACTTATAATTTTTGCATCTAACTGCTAACTTATAATTTCTGTCTATTTTTATTTAATTATTTACTGCACTTATTTTGTTTAATTTTATTTGCTTGTGTTACATTGTTTTCAGTTTAATCAAAATCAAAAAAAAAAAACGGGACTTACGTCCGCCTTTAAATGGGCGGCCGCAAGTTAGGAAGGAAATAAACGTGTCCACCTCTATTTGGGCGGACAGAACTACGGACGCCCCAACAAAAACAATATGTCCACCCAAAGTTACGCGGACAGAAACCAGGACAGGTATGTCCCCCCCATAATTACGCGGACAGAAACCAGGACAGGAAGAAACGAGTCCGCCCATAATTACGCGGACAGAAACCAGGACAGGAGGAACAAGTCCGCCCATTTTTGGACGGACAAAAGGACGAACGTCCCACCGAATCAGAAAAAAAAGAGAAGAGAGAGACCGATTCAGTCTCCTTTCTTCCCCAATTCTCAACTTGCGAACGACGAAGACGACGAACAGCGCGACTCGCCCCCCTCTTTTGCCTCCAGATTCTTCAATTCTCCACCGAATCACGCAAGGTTAGTACTGAAATCTTCATTTTTCAATTCTCTACATTTCTATAGCTTCAAATCCACAAATCATCAACTACACTAGGAGAAATTAGAGACTGAATTTTCGAACCCTAGGTGGACGGTTTCGAAAATTTCGAGCTTATTATTGCGTTTTTGTCCTCGAATTCTTCTTCTATAATCATATTATACATGCACAAGGTTAAATCTACACTTATTATACTCAAATTTGATGTTTTTTGATGAATTCCAAATATGGGTTAGTAAGTTACGAAAATTGCATTGTTAATTTTGCATTTTTTCAATTCTATAATGCCTTGTTATATTAACCGAATAGATTTATGATTATACGATGTTGTGTGTGGATTTGTGTGATAGCGGTATGCATTACCTTGAATGTTAACTGAATTTAATTGTGGTGAATCGAAGATTTTTAGGGGAGACTCTGTCGAATTTTCGTTAGAAATTGTGTTATTTATTTGTTTTTGTTTATATTTCATATTATTTCTTCTACTTATTTCCTTGTTGCTAATTTGCTAAGTTGTTTATATCAAATATTAATGCTCTATTTGATATTAATTTTTTATGTTGTTATTGTTTATTTACATTTCATATTCAAAATTATTAGTATGCCTCGTATGTGTGGTGCGCACTCTGGTACTCCTAGGGGCAACTGCCCCGGTGCATCTTCTTCTGCACCCCCTCGTCATCCGGCTCTTCGGGAAGACGGTTTCGTTTCAGCAGAGGCCCGTGCCTGGTATGATCTGGGTAAGGACTTTGTGATGGAGAGGCGATATGCGCCTGAGGTGATAGAGGCTACAGGGGTGGAGACCCTGTTCGCTGGTTTTGGACTTTCACAGGTCCTAAAGATGGGTGGGGGACTCTTTATTCCAGAGGTGGTTAGAGAGTTCTATGCGAATGCCCAGGCGGGCAATCTGAGCATCACTTCTTTCGTCCGCCATCACCCCATTGAGATCACACCGGCGACCTTCTCTTTTCTCCTACAGATTCCGGATAGTCCTGACCATATCCGAGGATTCACAGAGGATCACCTGCATAGATCGAAGTCGAGGTGGCTTCAGGATTTAGGTCGGAGGACCCGACATAGAGGGGAGGAGGACAAGGATGTCCTCCCTTTCACGAGTTTCCCCACACTGCTTCAGAGGCTACTCCTGGAGATCCTCAGTCATCAGATTCGCCCCCATTGCGCGAACGATGCTTCTGAAGAGGATTGCGCGCTCTTGGACTACTTCCTCTCGCCATCTCCACCCACTCAGCGCGTCTCCATCTCGCACATCATGTTCGGCCAGCTCCATAAGGTGGTCTACTATCTGAGGACGAAGAAGAAGAAGATCACTCCTATTTTTCCCTTCTTCATCATGCACCACCTTTTCTCTATCCTTCCAGCGGAGGCCACACGAGGTTTAGAGCTCCGGACAGGAGAGCGCCCAGTCACACTGCAGATTGTGCGGCGCTGGGGCTTTATGCCCTTAGATGACGGTACCTGGGTCAAAGGTCGCGCTGCCCGGTCTTCCACCGCCTCTTCCACTGCAGCAGGGCCTTCTACAGGAGCTACACCTTCAGCTGAACCCGACCCACCTTCCACTGACACTGCACAGGGAGAGGAGCCCTACGTGCCGACGACTGCCGTGATGCAGATTCCAGCTCCTGTTCCTATACCTCCTATCACGGCAGATCTGCAGGCTCAGTTTCAGGCCTTCCATCAGATGCAGCAGCAGATGCATCAGCGGCTCGAGAGCTTTGAGCAGACTCAGCAGAGGATGCTGGCTGAGCAGACACAGATGACACAGCGCTTGGACCGGAGTGACGAGTTGCATGCACAGAGCAGCAGCACGAGCGGACCGCTTAGCTCTTACAGCATCTCCTCGCTCAGATAGGCCAGGGATCGGTGCAGCCTCCACCGCCACCGCAGTGATTTTTATTTTCGTTTTTATTTTATTTTATATTTCTCTCTTATTAACTAACCTTTTAGTAGACTCATACTGTTTAAACCTTGTCTAACTTTTGTTGTATTCAGGAAAGTAACAGTTCAGTTTACTTTATGCTTTTATTTTATGCAATGCTTTATTATTTATGCTTTATTATTTATGTTTTTACCTTTTATTAATTTTGGTGCAATTTGAGTTCTGCTGGCTATATATGTTTTTCTTTTCAGAATGAATTCTATATTCGACGATATAGCTGAGCTCGCATATGGAAAGCAACCTCAGTTGCTTTGGAAATTTCGATATCTCCGGTTGAACACTTGCGTAAATTTAAGTGTGAGGAACGTCTAACCCCCACGAAAGCTTTAAGTGCGAGGAAGGGCACCTTCCTCAATCTAAAATATAAGGGGAGTCTCAGTTCTATCTCTATAATATTAATGTTCAACCTATCTGATGTTAATCCTACTCTATTAATTTAATCCTTTATGAGTCTGTCATCTTTTGAAAGGTCCTTTTTCTTGAATTAATTTTGAACAATGAGGACATTGCTCCTCTCAAGTGTGAGGAAGTAGAGACCTTTCCCTGAAAATATGACAGTTGTTCGATAATGCCGCACTCGCTTCTTGCTACTCTAATTGCCAACATTATGAAAAATGAAAAAAAATGAGATAAAATAATTGTAGAAGTGTTTGAAATTATGTCAAGTGACAATTGAAAGATAGTTTTATTTAAAGGAGTTTGTATAAAATTATTTTCAATCAAAATACTCTATTTTCACTCAAAATATGATAGATCTGCTAATTGTAAAAACCAATTTAGTTTAGCTTGGGATTATGGAAATGTTTGGAAAGTTAGGAAAGAAAAGGGTAAAGACAAGGTACTCCGCTGTTTATGAATTTTTCTAAACCAAAAACAGGCCTCGTCTATCCGGTTATTAAGTTCTTCGTGGTGCTTTAACACCTATCTACCTAAGGTCTCGTGATCTGGGATAGAAGACCCAACACCGCTACGAGGATAGAGAGAAAAGTCTGGGGTACAGAAAAATAATGCAATTAAAAAAAATGTTTGTATTGTATACACAATCTTTGTATTCAAGAAAAAAAATGATGAAAGCAATAAATTGCAATTTATATTATAAACATGAGTACGTGGTGTTGAAAGGTATTGCGGAATAAGGCATTACTTCACACCCCTTGTCATCCCGGTTTAGAGAATTGAAATTGGAGGAAAATCCCAGGTTATCTAACTTGTTTTCTGCAATCTATTTTTTTCTATGCTTTTATTAATTATTCCTCTTCACTGTTTCAAAAAAAAAACCTACTTCCTCAGAGCAGAATTATACTTTCACTTTGTCAATGTCACTTTTGTCTAATTTCCCTTCTACACTTATTTAATCTTGTTTTATACTACGGCTTAGAGATAATTATATCCTTAATTTTGCTTGAGGACAAGCAAAAGCCAAGTGTGAGGAAGTTTGATAAGTGCAAAACATATAGACTTATTAAGGTTTAATCACCTTATAATTTGCAGCATTTTAAGTAATGTTTCTCACTTATCATGGGTTTTTCCTATAATTATGTTGTGATATTAACTGATGTATTATATGTGTTAAAATGTCGAAAAAATGCCAAATAAACATACATATCAAAAGAGATTAAAATAAGTCACGAGAGATGCACGCCTGGCCTTATTTATGTGGTGCGTCCGCCCCGTGTCCGCGTAAACAAAGGCGGACAACCGTGTGAGACGTCCGCGTAATTAGAGGCGGACAAGGTACGGACAGGAAGGGAGTAGAGGCATGTCCGCCCCACAACCGTGTGAGACGTCCGCATAACTAAAGGCGGACAAGACTGTGAGACGTCCGCCCCGCGTCCGCGTAATTGAAGGCGGACAAGACTAAGGACAAGACCCGCGCCCGCGTAATTAAAGGCGGACAAGACTAAGGAGAGCGATAGAGAGGTCCGCGGAAATAAACCCGGACATAAACACGGACGAGTGTAAATGTCCAGATCCAGATCAAGACCCAGAAATTAACGCAACTGGTTTTCTTCTTCGCCGACTGTCTTCCCCAAGTTGCTTCTTCCTTTCGGCGCCTGCAAACATATCTATCTACTCTCAGCAATATCAGGCGCCGCAGCACACCTTAAATTCCTCACGCGGTGTTCCCTCTGTCCTCTTCCTCCTTCATTCTTCTATAAAACCCAAGCTCCACTTATCTGCTCCAGCAGTTCCTTCCGAGGTTCCAATCCATCCAATCGATCCATCATCGATCCACTACACCACAATTCACACGTTCATTCCATTTCTCTTCTCCCGTCTTCTCCATTTTTTTTCTTTCCATTCCACCATTTCCACCTCTAGTCCGACGTATACAAAATAGCAGATCAACTATTTAATATGTTAGGCTAGAATACGTATACTCTGGGAATGATTATTATGTATTTGTATTAATTATGCAATATGTTTTACTGGTTTTATTTAAATACAGTTTGTTGCGTTTTAAGGTCATCTCGCCTTTTTAATAAACCTCATGAATTTATTAAAATGCTTCGCAAATCTATTTCTAATCTGATCGGTGAAAAAATAGATAGGTTAATTAAGCCGTAAAACTGTAGGAAACTTGTTTTCATCGGATAAGTTAGTACTCAGTTGCAAGAATATTATTCCTTTTACAAAGCCGTTCACTAGTGACTGCTTGAGTTTTCTTACCTTGCATTTTCTGGTAAACGATTCTTATGAGTTTTCATCGGACCTTAAGATAATAAGAGGAATTTCGCCAAACAATTATAATTAAACCAGTAGACATAGTATGAAAGAGCAGATATTATTAACCTGAACCAGAGTCCCATTTAATTTATCTATTAACTTAGTTTATTTTATCTTCCCTTTATATTTATAAAAACAAGTCAATTAATCCCCCCTTTTTGTGACAAGCTTAGGTACTTAATAATTCCCCTTAGTCCCACGGTTCGATATCCGGTCGCTTACTTTTTACTATACTATTACGACCGGGATTTGTTTGCAGCCCGATGTTTATTTTGAGTTTTAATTTCTTTTCTTTTATTTTAATTACACCAGTTCTAACCACTCATGATATACTGTCTGCAACCGTAGATGAAATTTACCACCTTAGGGAAATTCAATATCTGTTACCCAATACCTTCAGACCCACCTCATGGAGAAGCCAACATCCCCACTCACCTCTTCACCAACGAGCAGTGTCAGGTCATCCGCCCAGGTATGATCTTATTAAAAGGATACCTGACACCCGAAGAGAAAATTTCAATCACCCGACGATGCAACGAACTAGGAGCGGGTCCAGGAGGAATTTATACACCCGAATTCTCCGGTGGAGCAACAATGAAGCTGAAGATGATGTGCTTGGGAAAGGACTGGAACCCTTATACCAAGACATACCAGAAGACGAGGTGACAAGACGGAGCAACACCTCCATCAATACCCACTGAATTCCAAACGCTTGTTACACAAGCTGTAGAAATCGCACAACAATGTGAAGATGACCCAATCCCTACAATGGAAGCAGACCTATGTATCGTCAACTTCTATGAGAAAGAAGGACGACTTGGCTTACACCAAGATAAGAACGAGACGACGGAATCTCTTGAACAAGGAGTGCCCGTAGTATCTTGGTCCATTGGTGATGATGCGGTATTCTTGTATAGCGAGCAGAAGCGTGTGGACCTCGCGAAGAAACTAGTATTAAAATCAGGAGATGTCTTGATCATGGATGGAAAATCCAGGTTGCTGTATCACGGGATCAAGAAGATCAAGTTGAATACGGCACCACCAATAATAATCAATGCCACACACATGAAACCAGGACGCCTGAACCTTACCTTCAGAACGTATTAATCTTGTAGTAGCATGTAACACATTAGTAACGTGTATTAGAGACACAGTATGTATGATGGTTGGTTTGTTCAATAAAAGCAGTGTTGGTTATTAAATTCCACATGCGTGATACCACGAATTCTTATAAATCTTATGAATCAATAGGTTGTGGACTCGGTACCGAAGGTAACCTGAGTATCCTCACCGAAGCACAAGCCGGTAAGGGCAGCACCATCCTAATGGGAACATTCCCAGTGAACGGCATTGATGCCTCAGTACTATTCGACTCCGGCGCCTCTCATACCTTTGTATCGCCATCATTCACGAAGAGGTTGGGGCTAGGCGCGGATGAGTTACCAAACTTCCTAGTTACTCTCCCGTCGAAGGAGTGAGTAAAATGTACCAAGTATTACCGAACCGCCACAATTCAAATCAAAGGCGAAGAGTTTCCCATCTCCTTCACTGAATTTAATGGGTTGGGATTCGACTTGATAGTCGGGATGAACTGGTTGGAGCGGCACAAGGGACGAATCCTCTGCGCCGAGCATAGACTGCTGCTCAAGAGTCCGTCTAGGGTCATTGTTTCATACCGCCAGACACTGAGAGAGCCTTCGACTACAGTCATCTTCGCTATGGCTATGTACCGGGAGCTCAGAAAAGGGCATGATATGTATCTCTGTTATGTACAAGATCTGGAGAGAGATCCAAAATTCAGTACCAACGTACTGATTGTATCAGAATTCCCCGATGTATTCCCAAAGGAGCTGCCTAGTATGCCACCACAGAGAGCAGTTGAGTTCGAAATCAACCTTGTACCGGGTACTGGTCCCATTGCTAGGGCACCATACCGTATGACACGTGCAGAAATGACTGAGCTTAAAGAGAAATTGCACGACCTTCTCGACAAAGGGTTTATAAGCCCGAGCGTATCACCCTGGGGAGCACCGGTCCTCTTCGTGAAGAAGAAGGACGATAGCCTCTAACTCTGCATCGACTACCGCGAATTGAATGCGGTCACTGAAGAACAAGTATCCACTACCACGCATCGATGACCTGTTCGATCAGTTGAAGAGAGCTTCAGTCTTTTCTAAGATTGATATCCGATCCGGATATCACCAGATTGCTATCAAAGAGCAAGACATTGAAAAACAACATTCTAAATGAGATATGGCCACTACGAATTCACGGTGATGCCATTCGGTTTGTCTAACGCACCAACAAAGTTCATGGACTTAATGAATCGGTTATTCAGTGATTAGTTGGACACTTCGGTAGTAGTATTCATCGACGACATTCTTGTGTATTCAAAATCAGCAGAAGAACATGAAAACCATTTGAGAAGAGTACTTGAGACACTGCGTGAGAACCAGCTGTATGCGAAGTTCTCCAAATGCGAGTTTTGGCTAGATCAGGTATCTTTCCTCGGTCATGTCATCTCGAGAGCAGGTATTTTAGAATATCCATCAAAAATCCAAGCAGTACGATCATGACCTAGACCTAAGACTGTTACCGACATCCGGAGCTTTCTTGGTCTAGCCGGTTATTACCGGAGGTTTGTAAAGGACTTTTCTAAAGTCACTAAGCCCATGAAGACATTGATAAAGAAAGATGAACCATTTATGTGGACAGACGAGTGTGAGGTATCCTTCTAGAGCCTAAAGGACTTATTGACCTCAGCGCCCATTTTCACTCTTCTAGAGGGCACAGAGGGATTTGAAGTTGTGATGCATCAGGCAAAGGCATGGGATGCGTACTCATGCAGCATGGCAAATTAGTAGCCTACACCTCCTGCCAGCTGAAAAAGCATGAGGAGAATTACCCGACACACGATCTAGAGTTAGGAGCCATTGTCTTCGCCTTGAAGATATGGAGACACTATCTCTATGGGGTAAGCATCACCATCTACTCCGAGCATAAGATCTTACAGTATGTATTCATACAGAAGGAATTGAATTTGAGACAAAGAAGGTGGATGTAGTTCCTGTCAGATTACGACATCGACCTACAGTACAAAGAAGGGAAGGCAAACATTGTAACCGACGCCCTGAGCTGTCGAGAACACTCGCTCCATTCGCTACTCGCTTCTTCTAGCTTGGTTGACGAGGTGCGAGACGCTCGGTTGAGCAACCCTTACTTCATAGAGATCAGACAGAAAATCACAGAGGGTACCTTCGAGAACCGAAAGTACGACTTCGAATTGCATGAAGATGGTCTGATCCGATTGAATGGCAGATTATGCGTCCCCCCGAAGCAATGCTGAGCTAAGGGATCGCATTCTGCGAGAGTCACACTGTTCTACATTGCATGTCCATTCGGGAGCCTCTAAGATGTACAAAGACATGAAGAGGTACTTCTGGTGGTCAGGAATGAAATCCGACGTGACTGAGTATGTTCTGAGGTGTCTCACATGCCAGAAAGTGAAATTTGAGCACCGAATACCGGGAGGAATGGTACAATCTATGCCAATTTCGGAGTGGAAATTCCATGATATCTTCATGGATTTTGTTGTTGGACTCCCACCTGCCTGGGGAGGACTCAACATGATCTGGGTAGTAGTCGATCGCCACACCAAGGTTGTCCAATTCATATAAATGAAGGACACCTAGAAGGTGGGGAAGCTCGCGGAGCTATTCGACAAGGAGATTATTCGACACCACGGAGTCCCGAAAACCATAGTATCTGACCGTGATACCAGATTTCTGTCGAGATACTGGAGAGCAACACGGGAAGCGCTTGGTACTGAGTTGAAGCTTAGCACCGCCTTCCATCCACAGACTGACGGTCAGAAAGAAAGGACCATCCAGACACTAGAGGATATGCTTAGGGAATGTGCCTTAGATTTCCAGGGAAGCTGGATTGATAAGCTTCATCTGATCGAATTCTCGTATAATAATAGCTATCACGCTTCGATTAAGATGTCGCCGTTCCAAGCTTTGTATGGTAGACCCTGCCGTACCCCTTGGTGTTGGGATGAGTCAAGTTAAGCGGTCATAATCGGACCGGAGTACCTTGAACAAGTACAAGCGGAAGTGCAACAAATCCGAGAAAATATGAAAGCAGCCTAAGATAGACAGAAATCCTATGCGGATGTGCGACGACGCGACCTTGAGTTCGCCGTGGGCGACCAAGTGTTCTTGAGCGTTTCACCTATGAAGGGCGTATTCCGATTTGGCCAAAAGGGCAAGATAAGCTCGAAATTTGTAGGCCCGTACACAATTACCGAGAGGTTTGGAGCTGTGACTTATAGGCTAGCACTACCTGAAGAATTGGGGCGTGTTCATGATGTCTTTCATGTATCACAACTCAAGAAATACATAGCCAATCCTTCTCACCTATTAGAACCCGAACAGTTATCCCTAGAGCCGACGATGAGATATGTCGAGACTCTACTTCGAATCCTTGATACGAAGACGAGAGACAGCCACCATAAATCTGTACGAATGGTGAAGGTCTTGTGGTCTAACCACGATGTCCAGGATGCGACTTAGGAATCAGAAGACGCCATGAAGCTGAAGTACCCAGATTTATTCGTAGACTAGCTGTCTTGTATCCGTATAGTACGAAGGGTACGGGGCAGACCCCTTTTAAGGGGAGTAGAGCCATTTGCTTTTGCATTGCTTCTAGTTAGCATTGCATAGTATGTATGTATTGTAGTACATTTTGTTGGCACACGTAGTGCTAATTGTATTTCCTTCGGCACAATGTAGTGCTCTGTATATGGTACAATGTGTATGGTATGTGTATAATGCATTTCTGTTGTACGGTATACGACACGAGTAGTACTGTGGAATGTATTGTGGAATGTGTGAATTGTATTATGTATTGTATTTGGATTGTGTGTACTTGCAGTATAAGAATTGTGAACACCTTGTAAGGTGGTAGCAAAGTGCATTGTGGCAAGTGGTTTGCCAAATGAGTAGAAATAACAAACTGTAAACCTTGAGCAACTTTGAGGGCAAAGTTCCCTAAGGGGGGTAGATTGAAATACCCCGTAATTAAAAATAAGGATTAATTAGGCTAATTATGATTTTAGAGGCTTAATTACATCTAAATAAACATGAAGGAACAAATTCTGAAGAAAAATGGATCTTTAAAATGGATTAAAAGCACCAACGAACCTTAAAGCACGTTTTTCGAGGAAACCAGGAAAACACGACTTTAAGCGGGTCAAATAGACTCGTAATAATTTTTGTCAACCAAATAGTCATTAATAAACATTAATGAAGGTTTAGAACCAATAACATTAATTAAACGAGAAATTTCCGGAAAACGGGTTCCGGTTAGTAAAAACTGTAGAAACTAGGAAGTTGTGGGGTGAGAGTGTAAATAAGCTAAACTAATGTGTCCAATTTTGTAAATAAAAATCAAAATCTGTGAGTGTGTGTGTAGGGGCCCGGCTGACTAGTCCCTCTCTCTTACTCTCTTCATTCTTTCCTTATTTGCTAAATGACAAACAAATAAAGTGGAACAAAATAGAAAAAGGAAGTTGGGCACTCTCTCTCCTCTATTCCCTCACTCTCACTGTACTGCACTCCCTCCTTCCCTCTGATTTTCTTCCTTCTCCAACCGGTAATGGAGGTTTGAAGAAACCCACACAGCCATCCTCTTCTCTCCTCTTGTTCAAAGCTCAAAACACCTCCAAATCACACAAAAACTGTACCGTTGGAACCCTCTTGCAAAGGAGATCATCTTCCTCCTTTCAAAAATCGAAAAGCTCCACTTTCATCTCCATGGTTGTAGCTCATTTTGGAGTTTGAAGACCACCATTTGAAGCCTTTCATTCCCTTGTCATTCTAAGGTAAAAAGAAGTTTAAAAATCCACCATTTATAGCCCTTATTTGAATTATAAGAATTTCTAAAATTTGAACTCCATGTTCCTTGTTCTCCAGCCGGTTTTGGTTTCGCCCTTGGGCTATGAATCTTGCTCTCTTGTTAGTCAAGAACTCCATTCATTGGTTGGCAGGTAATGCCCTTTTCTAAACTCTAAAAACATGTCTAAATTCTAAGGTTAGTTAAGAATGAATTCTAAACTAGCATTGGTATGTATGGGTTTGAAATACCCCGAACTTAGATATGGTGATTATATTATTCTAATATAGTATTTAAGGGCCTAATAGTGCCTAAGTAATTTTGGTAAGGAAAATAAATCCTAAAGAAATGAGAAAACGCTTGAAAAGCGGAAAACGCTAGAATAAGCGTTAAATAACCATAAGAGGTATGAGACCTCGGTTATAGTATCGCAAGGATTCCTAAGGCTTATCCATGCCTAATTAGTATACGGGAATAATTCCCGAAGAAAACGGATCCAAGAAATGTATTAAAACGCTAAAAGAGCTTTAGCGCACGTTTTTTGAGGAAACCCGAAAACATGATTTTTTTAAGTGATCAAACGAACCCGCAAAATTATAAATCATTGAATAATAATTACTAAGCATTTATGGAAGCTTAATAACCAATAAAAATAAAGAAACGAGAAAATTCCGGAAAACGGGCCCGGTTAGTGAACAGTATCAAAACCGGGTAAAATAACGAGCGTTTTCTGTAAAAGACGAAAAACGCTCCAGCTAGTATTACAGAGGGGGCCGGTTTTTACTGGTATAAACAGCTCACTCTCACACACACAAGTAACAAATAAGTAAATCAAAAAGTAGAAAAAGTACAAAAGTGAAGTAGCCCTCTCTCACCTCTCATTCTCACTTTTCCCTCTTCTCTCACCCCTTTCTTTTTTCTCTCACCGTCTCCTTCCTCCCTTCTCTGATTTGGGGTGATTTTGGGAGCTCTCCCATGGCTTCCATGGCAACTCCACCTTCATCCTCATGCTCCATCCACATGTGAGCTCCAAATCAAAAACAAAATACATATTTGAACCCCTCTCTTCAAGCTCTACATTTCAATCTTTTCAAAATCCGAAAATGAGCAACTTCATCTCCATGGGTTTTCCCCATTTGAAGAGAAAAGCACACCATTGTGAAGCTTGGAGTCTCCTCTTTCCAACAAGGTAAAAATTTCCATGAAAGACCTCACTTTTCTCCATCTCTTGGCATGGCCGATTTTGGTCTCCCTCTCTTACCTTGTTTTTCCTCTTGTTTTGGAGCTTCGCTTCAACCCTCCAATGGTGGTGAGAACACCTTCTTGAACCAAGGGCTAAAACCCATCCTAAAGCACTCCAAAGGTAAACCCTAGAATTTGTATTTTAAACACTTCAATGAATTAGTGTTATTATGAGGGTTAGTAGGTTAATTATGCTTGTCTTTGTGTGCTTGGGTAATGGGAATGGAGTTTGGCAACTCCATTCCCCACAAAATCGATTTGGACAAGAAAGAGAGGAAGATGAGAAATGGAAAAGAAAGAAGAAAGTATAAGCTCAAGGTAAGAGCTCCTTCCTAATGTAGATTCTATTGCATTAGAGTAGTGGGAATGGGTAAAATATTTAAAGAACCCAAAACCTTGTACTAGTATTGAGAATTGTGAAGTTCGAGTATTTAAGAGCAAGTATGTGGATTGTAGGCCTTAGAGCCAAATAATTGTATATGAGTATTTGTATTGTGGATTGAGGAAGTATTGGTGAATTTATATTGTAAGATTTCTTGTATTGCTGGTAAGACCCTTGTATGGGTGTGGCTAGAATAGGAATGATTTTGGTGATGATGGGTATGTGTGGATAAGTAAGAATTATAGGTGAGCTATGGCAAAATTTTGGTAGGAATTGTGCACTAAAGAATGACTTGGTGAATGGGAGAACCAAGGTATGTATTGGGGTTAGTAGAGATGTTTAATGACCATGGAATGGTAATTGTGGTATGAGAGTATTAGGATGTGAAAAATGTAGCAAGAGAGGTACCAAGATGCATTGTGGAACAAGAAAGAAGTTGGTGTGCAGGATGTTGTAAAAGGAGGGTTGGAACTTGGGTGTAGGTAGTGTAATGGCTAGGGAATGAATTGGCATGGTAAGGAGAGTATTTAGAATGCTTGAATGGCCAATGATTAGGAAGTATTGGATGGGAGAATTGAATGGTAAAATCTGTAGCATAAGTGTAACAAAAACTGTTACATGTGAAGAAAAGTCAAGGAAATTGTGTAAGTTGTTTGATGGATTTAGTAATGGATTTGGTGGATGAATTAAGGTGATTTAGAGGGTTTAATTAGTGCTAAAACATGTGGGATTACATGTAGGAAGATTGGGGAAGAAATGGGTAAAGAAAGAAGTGGAAAACAAAACCGTAGGCATGTTCTGGAACTGTCCGACCCAGAGGTGGGTCGGGACGGTGGGTCGGACAGACCCAGACTCCGGAATCGAAAGTTACTGGAATGGTCCGACCCAGAGGTGTATGGGTCGGACGGAACAGTTCTGGGTCGGACGGGACACTTTCAGAAGACGGGAAAACTTACTGGAATGGTCCGACCCAGGGCTTGGGTCGGACGGTGGGTCGGACGGCCCTAACTTATAAAAAAAAAATAGTAACATAGTAATCATATGTATGTATGTATGTAGGTAAGTACATAATAAAGGACCTTAGTAATATACCATTAATGTGACAACAATGGTAAGAAGTAAGTATGGGAGTAGGAAAACAAGTATGAAAAGTAATGAAGTAGGTTGAGAGTATGAGAACATTAAGTATACCGGGATAACGGGGTAAGTACGGGAATAGTAATTATTTGTGTATCGTAAGAGTATAGTATTAATAATAATGTTGAAATATTATCAGTGGAACAAGTGAACCAAGGAACAAGGGAACACATGGTAAATAACTCCGGTGAAAGGTATGATTTCCTCATGCCCCGTATGCTAACCGAGTTACGTTGATTTGTGCTGTATGCCGGCTAATCAAGACTAAAGCATGAAAACGGTTTATTGCCTTTCATTATATGTCTTGCTGTATGTTGATTGAGCTAACCTTCTTGATTGATTGTGTGGCTTTACTTAGTGCGTAGACCGACTCATAGATGAGTCTTATTGTGTATTGACTCGTAGTGAGAGTCGTGTGTGAACTAATGGAACCGTAGCAACGCACTAAACGAACCAATAAATGATAACGTAAACCAATGAACTCACTAGAATGTGAGAGAGTGTACGGGAGTAATAACCTTCCGATAACGGTAGGAGAAACGAAATGAATAACCACAAACAAAAGTAGTGGAAGTATATAAGTAACCTCTATTAGAGGAATTAATCTTGGTGCAAACATGAACCATGAGAGTAGTAAAGAATGATGAGGGATCTCCAAACCCCTTAGCAATTAGTCGACCCATTATGAGAGGACCCGACTGATGTAAGTATGTCCCGAACATGAGAGTATTCGATATGTTGGGGAAACCCTTAAATCTGAGGATACTAGTCGGTGGTAATTCCCTAAGCTGGGAGGTTATCAGAGAGATACTTCTAGGCTAATCCATGAGATTGTATTGTGCTCTGAGAGAAGAGTGTTGGGAATTTGAGTAGTCCGGTAGAACGGACATTGAGTATTTGAGGAGCTAAGCGTATAGCCCTCGTATTGTAGGTCCGGTGGCGAGTCTTGTGTATGACTCCGCCCAGAGACCAAAGTAATGAGTAATGAGTATTGCGTATGTATGAGTAAAGTAATGAGTATCGAGTAAGAAGCAAGTATGAGTATGTAATGAGTACCGAGTATTGAGTACGTATGAGTAAGTATCGAGTATTGAGTATGTAAGAGTAAGTATGGAGAATTGAGTAGTGAGTATGCACTAGTATAGTAACGAGTACAGAGTAAGGATCGTGTACGAGTAAGGTATTGAACATGGAGTGATGAGTATGCAAGAGTAAGGAGTAGAGTAGAGTAACGAATATCGACACAGTACGAAGAGTAATGAATGTATAACAAATACGAATGGTTGACTATTGAATTGTCTTCCTTAGTAAGTATTGAACTTGTGTATTTGTAGGTATCTTTGATTGTATTGTTGTAGTATGAGTATGTATGTATGCATGTAAAATGAACTCCATGTAATCCGACCCAAAGTAGTCGGCGTACCGCGGTTAGCACGCGGTATATGCGGATTTCATATGCAGCGTAAGCTGACCCCCTAGGGGGACCGTTTTTAGTGTGCAGGTACCGAAGCTGTTCACCGTTCGAGAGAGTAGGACGGGGACTGCTACATAAGCATGGGTAGTTGAGTAAAGGGAATTGTATGTGTAACGTAGTATGAATTTGGATGTCTAAACTGTATCGGTAATGTAAGGATTGTAGTATACTCGGTATAGTATTGTATTGGAGTTGTATCGAATTATGGATTGGTATGCAAGGGAAAGTAATGTATTGTGTAGAGCACTCGGTATGTTCATATTCATCAGACCGATAGTATGTAGTATTGTAACTCGCCTTGTTAGTCACGTGGGTGACTAACGGCATTGTACACCCGCCGTTGAGTAAGTAATATCCGCTGCGAAGGTAAGTATTGTACGGTAATGACGGTATTAGCGGTAGGGGTGTTACAAAAAGTGGTATCAGAGCGAAGTATCGCTCTGATGGATGAAATACCGAGTTTAGGTAAATACCGAGTTAGGAAGTAGAGACTTAGGGCTAAGGGTTGAGTGTTAGCGTGTGAGGTACGCTAGTTAGGAACTTCCGCGTGAACCGGAAACCTACAACAACCATACCCCCCCTCCGCAACCCACGTATTAAGTTGGGAGAAGAACGCCAGAGAGATGGAAAGACCACTCACACTCGGGTAACACCCGATCTGGTAGTTGAAAGTAAACCTGGATAGAAGGAGAACCTGTCATACGGTAGAGTCCAAGAACTGGAAGTCCCAAAGACGGTTCCCGTTGGATGACGATGACCGCACTTAATGGCGGAGAAGTGAAGATCCTAAACACAAGATGATGGAATTTATGGCACCATGGGGCGACATGCTTCGCAGTCGCGAGAACCATGAGTAGCCAAAAGAAGAGAAACGCAATCGCGCAATGAAGCAAGGAAGATGGAGTAACGAACCCTAGACAGAGAGTCTACGGACTGTAATTTGATAATGCCAACAACAATGTACAAACCGACTAAGGAACTAGTCGAGGTTGGATTAATACCAAACCTGTACGCCAAGAGGCTGCAACAACCGAACGACATAGTTCAGGTGACAATGGAAGTAATCATAAAGCATATACCCATAGGACTACAACGTGGTTCCTAAGGATAAGTCAAGTCTCATTAACCACAGTGAAGGTGTGAGGCACCCGGATGGACGACACCATGTCAAGTACTCTGAGAAACGACTCAAGAGATCGACCACAAAGATCAAGATCGAGGGAAGATCTAATAAAACCACCAATCATGGATGGAAACGATACCGCCACCGGTATACATTAACCGAAAAACAACCTACCCGCGCACTTGCCTAGGGCAAGTGCAGCAACTACAGGATGGTTGGAAGACTTTTAACAACCCGCAAATACTTGCTAAGTACCGCATGACGAATGGAGCAAAAATAGGATCACCAATCCTGAGTATTTGAATAATGAAACCTCGGAAAGGCCTAACGGCCCGACCATTGTATTGAGAGTATACCGGTCAGCGAGAAGCTGAACTTGGTCAGACCTGAATCATGGCAACGCCATAAAGAATTTCTTTTCACACCGAACTGTTATTCAAAACCCAAATTTTTCTTCAAAACCACAAATCCTTCTTTTAAACCTCGGATTTTTAAAACCAAACTAACGGAAATACGGTGAGTATCATAGAATGATACAAGAGGAGTTGGCAATAGAATACTTCACCTAGGCGTGTGACGAACACTACGAGTGTACCCAAATACGGGATGTGGGACGACCGCACTCCGAAGGAGCTTGCGGGCCTGACAGATAGTTAGGTAAGTGGTAACGTGCCAAGACGGTACCCCACGTATGTATACATGTAGTGTACGAAACACGGGAAGTAGTCAACTCTGTTCTACGGACCATAAGTAAATTTGAAACAGAACAGTTGGTTATCTCAACCGAACAAGGGAAACTCAGATAAGCTACAAGCTAAGGAGTCAAGAACCTACTACAGGAGGATGCTTAAGAGTTAAAGGTGCGAGAAGCACACAACAACTGAATAAAGACATTGGACATGTCTTGAATATATTAAAGTAAAACATGATGGCTGGAAGGAATACCCAGTCTAAACACAGTAAGGC
Organism: Limonium bicolor; assembly: GCA_023374045.1. Classification (NCBI taxonomy): domain Eukaryota; kingdom Viridiplantae; phylum Streptophyta; class Magnoliopsida; order Caryophyllales; family Plumbaginaceae; genus Limonium; species Limonium bicolor. The sequence goes on from CM041778.1 coordinate 312,657,547, forward strand.
AATGCCTAACATTAACACATCAGTGTTCAATGAACGGGATGAGATTCCCAGAACAACTACCACACAAACAGGGTGATGTGGCAAGGTACCAGAAATACCATTCATCACCGGAAGGGATATTAATCCGTTATAACATAAGGGAAAAACCAATGGTCTACCCTAAGAACGGGAGACACTATACCCTCAACGGATAACTCAATCCAGAACCGCAAGGTGGATAACAAACTGAACATACTCATAAATGTCAGCCAGATGCTACCATATAATCGTACTACCCAGGAGCAATCCATAAAGGGTATCAAGTCAACACAGTTGCGAGATATCGTGGTAAGAACACCACAATTGGAACGACATACGGTTAGAACACCGAAGGGATCCCACTTGACAGGGGATACCCCAAATCAATAAATGGTATCGATCAATACCAGATACAAAAAGGGTCTCCAACGAACGGAAGCGTGAAGCGGCGATCTTATTAGGGAGCCCAGTATCACCTCCAAGCCAGTGATGGCTTATAGAGAAGTAACCATTGGGAACACCTATGATGAGCAGAGCTCTAGGCAATATGGCTAGTAGGCCATGAAACTATTACCACACATAACCCAACGGTTGCAAAACCCACTGTGAACCATATGGAAAGCTGTCAAGGATGGCACCATGAAAGAGTAACAATCGATGAATGAGGACGCCCCTCATAAATGTGAAACCGCAAGGGCGGTGAACACATGGATCCCAAGAATGGGATACCATCAGTAACTGTCGGGAAATATATCCCTTTCAGAACTACTATGTAGTCAAGCTTGAGCATACAACTATTGTCAAGCAATGTGAAATAAGCTTCGCAGCAATTGTTGACAACCAGGAATAACCGGTTATAAAACCAATGATGCTCGGAGAGCTCAGAAAAAAAAGTAATACCATATTCTGTATTTGCCAAATACATGGGGAACCATCGTATAAATGATAGAGATGCATGAGCTGAAGCTAACACAGTGGATGCCATGTAAACCAATATTGTAATCTAAGAACATGGTGCGCAACAGGCGACCAATGTATGTGAATAATCACTAATGCTATGGAATTGTTAATTCGAGATAGTGGACAGACCGGGCAACAAGCCAGGAGTCCGCACGAAATGATGAAACACCACCTGAAGGAGTAACAATAATTCCTATTGCGATCTCATAAGAGAGTTACTGCCAAGCGTTTACGCCTCTGCACTCTGTAGGACTGAGTGTTTTGGTATTGCACTTGTGTAGTCAATGATCTAGTGGGATAGCTAAGGATATGGAGAACGTAAGTAGTGGTAAATTCTTCCTTTCACCAGTAAACACATAAGCCAGTTGAGCAAAAGCTTGGAAACAAACCGTGCAGCCTAAGGCCAAAGAGCACGAAGATTATGGAACACACCAACAATCACAAGATGTGAATTCCATTGGAATAAAAGCGAAAGGAGACTTAAGAAAGTCACAAGGACCGACGCATGGAAAATGCAAGGTCATACAAGTAAAGAACACTTGTAATGAACCAGAGAAACTGGTGTAGCTCAGAAGCTACTAACACAGAGGAAGCACTACAACTAAGTAGTGACTTAACCTCAACCGACAATAAGTCGGAGAAACCAAGTGAATGATCACTACAAACACAACAGTATGTATATACATTGCCAGAGAGCTGGTTATGAATCTACAACTCACGAATTCGAGCACGGTAAGAGAACACCACATTGGTCAATAAACCTTATTCCACAATAAGAGGAAAAAGGTGATGCGTACATTCAAGATAACAAGAAGGGCGAATAACCCAAGTTATCAGGGTCGCGCAGCAGAAGCTAGTGGACCCAGAATTCTAAGCGAAATACACCTAGTGAATAAAAGGCTAATCACCAATGCCTCAAAGCCATTTAGGCTAGAACCGAACCCGGTTAAGAGTTAAATAAACTCCGATGAAAATTCTTGATGCAGGGACTAACCGATAGTACGGTTAAGACCCGTTGATCAAGGAACATTGTATAATAGACCGCATGGAAACTGAACCACTCCATGACGGCTGAATGCCTTCGACCAATGTCAATGTTGACACATGGTAGATTACGTGGGCGTAATCCCTTTTAAGGGGGGTAGAGCGAAAACCGTGAAATGTATGTTTTACGTGATAGGTGTGTAAACTACAACGCGCATAGCGCAAGAGAATTCGTTTTGATGGTTGATACTTATGTTACATAAACATTTGTATTCACTCATCGTGTAATTGTGGTAATTTGGGAAGTAAGTATAGGAAAAGGAGTAGAGAAACTCCAGGGTAATGAGAAACCCGATTGGTAATAGTATGAAGAATGATGTATGGGAGACTTGAGGAGTATAAATCGGTACGGAACCGACGTATGTAATGAGTATGAATCGGTATACAACCGACGTATGTAATGAGTATGAATCGGTGTACAACCGATGTATTTTATGAGTATAAATTGGAGTATAGCAAATTAATGGGATATTATACCCTTGAATTCTTAAAGTATAGCAGTTGGAGAAGATGTAGCAATAATTGATGAAATGATTAGTAAGTAAGTAAGTGAATCATATAAATTGGGAAATGTATGTGTATGATTATGAGTAGCAAGATTAAAAAGATAGAAAACGAAATAATGTTTGACAATCTGTCTGTTTGTATTGAGGTGGGAAGTGGAACTTGATTTGCTAGCGATCAAGGGAAGCCGAACACAAATTAGAGTGGAAGGATAATTCAACACCAATGCTGATCACATTGGGGTAGAAGGACTCTGGAAGCTCCCTTAAGTGGCCACAATAATAACACTAGTATAGGAATGATCATCATAAATTGAAATTGGGAGATGTATGCAAGGTTTCAAATGAATTTCCAAAACTAATTTGGTACAACGTTTTTCTTCAAACTCGAGAATGAGGATGGTTTTAAAACCGCTCCCACGGACGCTAGTGGATCTTCCATGCCTAGGCACTGGGTATCCGTCGAAACCATAGGAGGCGAAGCTAGTTTTGAGTCTGTGGAAGTGAGAGTAGTTTGAAACCACTACACCCAGGGTGTACGGTAACATGGGTGTTTTGTATTTTCCAAGGGCACTGGGGCAGTGTAGTCCCGAGTAAGTATGATAAGTATGATAAAGTATGAGTAAGTAAGTATGAGTAAGTGCCTGAGATCTCTATAATGTGCAATGAATTTATCAGAACCAAAGGACCGTAGAGCCAGAAAGCGTAAGTGCTCAAGTCATGACGGCCGTGAACCAGAAAGCGTAAGTGTTCAAACGTGACCGGTACCTGAGGGATCACATCGCCATTGGGGGAGGATGGTCCTAATTGTCTTCGATGGCCCCCTTGGAGAGAATAAAACGGATATTTTTTTGATTGCTATGCAGTGACATGCTGTTTGGATGTTAGTATGCATCATGTCAGACATTTGGATTTGACAAGTTGTATGTAGAGGTCAACCTTAGCATAGAGTATATGTACAATAAAGTATTAGATTCACCAACTTTGAGGGCAAAGTTCTTTAAGGGGGTAGATTGAAATACCCAACTTATATGGTGATTATATTATTCTAATATAGTATTTAAGGCCTAATAGTGCCTAAGTAATTTTTGGTAAGGAAATAACTCCTAAGAAATGAAAAACTTGAAAAGCGAAAACGCTAGAATAAGCGTTAATAACCATAAGAGGTACGAGACCTCGGTTATAGTATCGTAAGGATTCCTAAGGCTTATCCATGCCTAATTAGTATACGGTAATAATTCCCGAAGAAAACGGATCCAAGAAATGTATTAAAACGCTAAAAGAGCTTTAGCGCACGTTTTTCGAGGAAACCCGAAAACATGATTTTTTTAAGTGGTCAAACGAACCTGTAAATTATAATCATTGAATAATAATTACTAAGCATTTATGGAAGCTTAATAAACATACAAATAAAGAAACGAGAAATTCCGGAAAACGGGCCCGGTTAGTGAACAATATCAAAACCGGGTAAATAACGAGTGTTTTCTGTAAAAGACGAAAAGCTCCAGCTAGAATTACAGAGGGGCTGGTTTTTCTGGTATAACAGCTCACTCTCACACGCACATGTAACAATAAGTAAATCAAAAAGTAGAAAAAGTACAAAAGTGAGTAGCCCTCTCTCACCTCTCATTCTCACTTTTCCCTCTTCCCTCTCCCCTTTCTTTTTTCTCTCACCATCTCCTTCTCCCCCTTCTCTGATTTGGGGCGATTTGGGAGCTCTCCCATGGATTCCATGGCAACTCCACCTTCATCCTCATGCTCCATCCACATGTGAGCTCCAATCAAAAACAAAATACATATTTGAACTCCTCTCTTCAAGCTCTACATTCTATCTTTTAAAATCCGAAATGAGCAACTTCATCTCCATGGGTTTTCCCATTTGAAGATAAAAGCACACCATTGTGAAGCTTGGAGTCTCCTCTTTCCAACAAGGTAAAAATTTCATGAAAGACCTCACTTTTCTCCATCTCTTGCATGGCGATTTTGGTCTCCCTCTCTTACCTTGTTTTTCCTCTTTGTTTTGGAGCTTCGCTTCAACCCTCCAATGGTGGTGAGAACACCTTCTTGAACCAAGGGCTAAAACCCATCCAAAGCACTCCAAAGGTAAACCCTAGAATTTGTATTTTTAAACACTTCAATGAATTAGTGTTATTTGAGGGTTAGTAGGTTAATTATGCTTGTCTTTTTGTGCTTGGGTAATGGGAATGGAGTTTGGCAACTCCATTCCCCACAAAATCGATTTGGACAAGAAGAGAGGAAGATGAGAAATGGAAAGAAAGAAGAAAGTATAAGCTCAAGGTAAGAGCTCCTTCCTAATGTAGATTCTATTGCATTAGAGTAGTGGGAATGGGTAAAATATTTAAAGAACCCAAAACCTTGTACTAGTATTGAGAATTGTGAAGTTCGAGTATTTAAGAGCAAGTATGTGGATTGTAGGCCTTAGAGCCAAATAATTGTATATGAGTATTGTATTGTGGATTGAGGAAGTATTGGTGAATTTATATTGTAAGATTTCTTGTATTGCTGGTAAGACCCTTGTATGGGTGTGGCTAGAATAGGAATGATTTTGGTGATGATGGGTATGTGTGGATAAGTAAGAATTATAGGTGAGCTATGGCAAAATTTTGGTAGGAATTGTGCACTAAAGAATGACTTGGTGAATGGGAGAACCAAGGTATGTATTGGGGTTAGTAGAGATGTTAATGACCAAGGAATGGTAATTGTGGTATGAGAGTATTAGGATGTGAAAACTGTAGCAAGAGAGGTACCAAGATGCATTGTGGAACAAGAAAGAAGTTGGTGTGCAGGATGTTGTAAAAGGAGGGTTGGAACTTGGGTGTAGGTAGTGTAATGGCTAGGGAATGAATTGGCATGGTAAGGAGAGGTATTTAGAATGCTTGGAATGGCAATGATTGAGGAAGTATTGGATGGGAGAATTGAATGGTAAAATCTGTAGCATAAGTGTAACAAAAACTGTTACATGTGTTGAAGAAAAGTAAAGAAATTGTGTAAGTTGTTTGATGAATTTAGTAATGGATTTGGTGGATGAATTAAGGTGATTTAGAGGGTTTAATTAGTGCTAAAACATGTGGAATTACATGTAGGAATATTGGGGAAGAAATGGGTAAAGAAAGAAGTGGAAAACAAAACCTGTAGGCATGTTCTGGAACTGTCCGACCCAGAGGTTGGGTCGGATGGTGGGTCGGACAGACCCAGACTCCAGAATCGAAAGTTACTGGAATAGTCCGACCCAGAGGTGTATGGGTCGGACGGAACAGTTCTGGGTCGGACGGGACACTTTCAGAAGACAGGAAAACTTACTGGAATGATCCGACCCTGGGCTTGGGTCGGACGGTGGGTCAGACGGCCCTAACTTATAAAAAAAAATAGTAACATAGTAATCATATGTATGTATGTATGTATGTATGTATGGTATGTAAGTACATGAATAAAGGACCTTAGTAATATACCATTAATGTGACAACAATGGTAAAGAAGTAAGTATGGGAGTAGGAAAACAAGTATGAAAAGTAATGAAGTAGGTTGAGAGTATGAGAACATTGAGTATACCGGGATAACGGGGTAAGTACGGGAATAGTAATTATTTGTGTATCGTAAGAGTATAGTATTAATAATCATGTTTGAAATATTATCAATGGTACAAGTACGAACCATGGAACAAGGGAACACATGGTAAATCTAACTCCGGTGAAAGGTATGATTTCCTCATGCCCCGTATGCTAACCGAATTACGTTGATTTGTGCGTTGTATGCCGGCTAATCAAGACTAAAGCATGAAAACGGTTTATTGCCTTTCATTATATGTCTTGCTGTATGTTGATTGAGCTAGCCTTCTTTATTGATTGTGTGGCTTTACTTAGTGCGTAGACTGACTCATAGATGAGTCTTATTATGTATTGACTCGTAGTGAGAGTCGTGTGTGAACTAATGGAACCGTAGCAATGCACTATACCAACGAACCAATAAATGATAACGTAAACCAATGAACTCACTAGAATGTGAGAGAGTGTACGGGAGTAATAACCTTCCGATAATGGTAGGAGAAACGAAATGAATAACCCACAAACAAAAAGTAGTGGGAGTATATAAGTAACCTCTATTAGAGGAATTAATCTTGGTGCAAAACACGAACCATGAGAGTAGTAACGAATGATGAGGGATCTCCAAACCCCTTTAGCAATTAGTCGACCCATTATGAGAGGACCCAACTGATGTAAGTATGTCCCAAACAGGAGAGTATTCGATATGTTGGGGAAACCCTTAAATCTGAGGATACTAGTTAGTGGTAATTCCCTAAGCTGGTGGAGGTTATCCAGAGAGATACTTCTAGGCTAATCCATGAGATTGTATTGTGCTCTGAGAGAAGAGTGTTGGGAATTTGAGTAGTCCGGTAAGAACGGACATTGAGTATTTGAGGAGCTAAGCGTATAGCCCTCGTATTGTAGGTCCGGTGGCGAGTCTTGTGTATGACTCCACCCAGAGACCAAAGTAATGAGTAATGAGTATTGCGTATGTATGAGTAAAGTAATGAGTATCGAGTAAGAAGCACGTATGAGTATGTAATGAGTACCGAGTATTGAGTACGTATGAGTAAGTATCGAGTATTGAGTATGTAAGAGTAAGTATGGAGAATTGAGTAGTGAGTATGCACTAGTATAGTAACGAGTACAGAGTAAGGATCGTGTACGAGTAAGGTATGAACATGGAGTGATGAGTATGCAAGAGTAAGGAGTAAGTACGAGTAGAGTAATGAATATCGAGCACAGTACGAAGAGTAATGAATTTATAACAAATACGAATGGTTGACTATTGAATTGTCTTCCTTAGTAAGGATTGAACTTGTGTATTTATGTAGGTATCTTTGATTGCATTGTTGTAGTATGAGTATGTATGTATGCATGTAAAATGAACTCTATGTCAATCCGACCCAAAGTAGTCGGCGTACCGCGGTTAGCACGCAGTATATGCGGATTTCATATGCAGCGTAAGCTGACCCCCTAGGGGGACCGTTTTTAGTGTGCTAGTACCGAAGCTGTTCACCGTTCGAGAGAGTAGGACGAGGACTGCTACATAAGCACGGGTAGTTGAATAAAAGGGAATTGTATGTGTAAACGTAGTATGAATTTGGATGTCTAAACTGTATCGGTAATGTAAGGATTGTAGTATACTCGGTATAGTATTGTATTGGAGTTGTATCGAATTATGGATTGGTATGCAAGGGAAAGTAATGTATTGTGTAGAGCACTCGGTATGTTCATATTCATCAGACCGATAGTATGTAGTATTGTAACTCGCCTTGTTAGTCGCGTGGGTGACTAACGGCATTGTACACCCGTCGTTGAGTAAGTAATATCCGCTGCGAAGGTAAGTATGGTACGGTAATGACGGTATTAGCGGTAGGGGTGTTACAGGGTTGTTGTAGCATTGCCCAATTCCTGAACAAGAAACCGAGAGCAAGGGAGAAAGAAAGAAGAAAGGAAAAGAAGGAAAAGAAAGAAAGAAAAACTAGCAAGACAAGGTAAATGCTCTTCCCTTGAGCTAGTTTGTATTGTGTAGTGTAACAGATTTTGTGTATTAAAAATGTGTAATGTATATGGTTGTGAGTAGTAACTATGTTGTAGAGTAATGAATGAGAGAATAAAACTGTTTTGGAACTTGTAAAAGATGTTTAAAAACTTGGGAGAACATTGGGAAATAGATGTATGTGTGCAGGAAAATTTATATGCTGAGTAGTGCTTGGATTAATGTGGTGATGGGAAATGAATTGTGAGCTGAAATGGTATGTGGGCAAAGTGAAAATTATAGGGGAAACTCTGCCCAAATTTGTCTTGAAATTAGAAGACTTGGTTGTGTAAGAAGAGGGAATAACCTAGGTAGTAACTAGGTGTTTTTGGTGTTTGTTGTGGGTAGTTTAGTATTTTGAAAACAGATTGAGAAATAGCTAAGTAGTGGGAATGACTAGGATGTAAGGAATGCATTTTGAATGCTAGTAATGGCATTAGTTGAGAGAGTATTGGATGATAGAAGTTAGGGTGAAAATCTGAAACATATAAGGAAAAACAAAATCTGTAGCATGAGTGTTTAGGAGAAACAAGAATGGAAAATTGTGTAAGGAAACCAAAGATTTAGTAATGATTTTAATGGATGAACTAAGGTATTTTAGGGCCTAATTAGTACTAAAACATGTGGGAATGTATATAGGAAGATTGGGGAAGAAATGGGTAAGAGAATGAAGTTAAAATAAATTCAGTAGGACAGTTCTAACCTCGACCGACCCAGAGGGATGAGTCGGTCGTGGGTCGGTCAGACTAGAACCACTGGAACGTAAACTTCCTGACTTCGACCGACCCAGACGGGTGAGTCCGTCGTGGGTCGGTCGGGTGAAGAATTTTTCAAAGTCGAAGTTTTTGACTTCGACCGACCCAGGAGGTTGGGTCGGTCGTGGGTCGGTCGAGATGGATTCCGGGAGCTGATTCATTCTGACTTCGACCGACCCAGAGGGGTTTGGGTCGGTCGGGTCACACATGGGTCGGTCGGGCCCCAAACAAATTGGTAATCGTATATGTATATATGTATATGTATATATATGTATATGGGGTTTTGGTAATACACCATTAATAGGATAAAAATGGTAAGAAAGTATGTACATGAGTAAGAAAGCAAGTTTAAGAAGTAATGAGAAAAGAACGATTATTATAATCAAGTATGAATTGTAAGAACTAGTAAGTATACATTGGAAGAATTAATGAAGGAATGAGTTAGGCCAATAAAAGATCATTGACCGTACAACTCTATGTATGTATATGAATCAAATAGTTAAATTCTGAAGGGAAACCGGAAGTACGAGTATGGCGGTGAACGGTATGATTTTCTCATGCCCCGTATGCTTGCTTGGCTACTCTGATTTGTGTGTTTAAGTGATCACCTAATCAAGGTAAATGCACGAAACGGATTTTAATGCACTTACCTGTGCTTGTATTATATTGTTCTTGTTATAATGTTTTAAACACTTAGATTGTATAATTCATGAAATGAATGGATAAGAATGAAGTGTATGTATAACTTGATGTGTACTTGTGTAGTGTATTAACCCTTGGTATGGAAGTAATGACTTCTACTAATTCCTAATCACCTAACTCCTAACTCGAGTAATGAGTAAAATGGAATGAGTAGAAGTCCGATATAGTTTTGGCCACGCGTGAGGATAAGAAGACACAAGAGGTTGGAACCGAATCCGGGCTTTAATCTTTTCCATGGACCAAACCCCTTAAATGGGTAGCATCCTGGATTAGTGAGCCACCCTAAAGCCAGGTGGTGGGATATAGTAGTCCCTGCCCGGAGATCATACCGACTTGACTTGAGTAAGTAAAGTAATTGTATGAGTAATGGTCTTGACTTGTGTAAGTCATTGACCACGAGTAAAAGAGTAATGTACACCCGATTAACGCGGGTGAGTAAAGAAGCTAACAAGTATTGTGTATGTATTGGAGAAGCATATCTCCGTAACGGTAAATGTGAATGGTTGACTTGTAATGTCTTCCTTGCATGCATTGGATGGAATGTATGTATGTCTCGTGATATGAATGTACTGTATTGTATCAAAGCATGCATGTATGTATGAATAAAACGAATCACATGTATACGACCAAGTATGTCGACTGGAAGATGTTCCATACATCGTTCATTTTTCCCTTTTGTTAGGCATATAAAACCTTTAAGATTAGGTCCACTAGCTTCTGCTGCGCGACTCTGATAATCTTGGGGCTTAGTTTGCCCTTCCTTTCCTATTCAATATATTTTACAGCTCCAATGTATCATTATAATTTAGGAATAATGATCTCTTAATGGACGTGTGGTATCTTAATTTATACATGGTCTCAATGAGTTATAGCTTGTCTATCCAGTTCTATGGAGATCTGATGTTCATACTCTTATTACGCCTTCCAGCGTCTGATTAGTTTCCTACTAACTGACCCTCAGTCTGAGATTTCTGTATTATCTGAGCTGTTGTTCAGTGCTTATTGCTCTTCACAGTTTCCTCGAAATTCTTGAGACATATAAACTGTTCGAACTTAGTAATCAATGTTTCTCGCACTTCATAATTCTTAATTGTTTCCACTTGGAACGAGTTCTTTGACTCTTTTAATCTCATTGGTTTAACTGAGTTGTTCCTCCTCAATTGTTCACGGTAACTTGTTGTTCTGGTGTGAGTTTGCATCACTGACTATCGTACGGAGTCGTCTACTTCTCGTGTTTCTTACACTACTCGTTTACATATATGGGGTACCTTACTGATACATTGCTACTTACGCGACTAACTTATAAATAAGTCCATCAGGCCCACAAGTTCCTTTGAAGTGCGGTCGTCCCACATCTCATTTAAGTATAGTCGTAGTGTTCGTCACACGCTTAGTTACAACTAATTTGTGAAGTATTCTGTTGTCGATCTCCTCTTTCATCATTCCATGATAACGCACATGTCGTTCTTCTTGAACTTAATCAAGGAATATCCATCTACTGGGTTCATAACTACATTACCTTCTGTATTTAGTACGGACACGATCCCTTAGTAATTTGCGGTCTCTTTCCTTAGAGCTTCTTATCTTATTTCTCATGTCGATCCACTAGGAATGCACTTGCAGCTCCTAACGGAATGGACAGTGTGCTTCCCTTTAAACCTTTCATCACATGGTCCAAGCTACTGGTGTTATTGCACAGTTGATAAGTGTCCAAATGAGCATGTTTTATAGGTGTATTTCATGTATAATATTAGCACTTTTCTTGCTCATTTCTCCACTTCGGTTAGTTTTCCTCTAGTTTATATTTTATTGTTTATCTCATAAAATTATTGGTTTAACATGAGGAAAACCAAGCCGGGAGTGAAGTAGACGAAGAGACGAACGCATAGACGCAAACGGCTCAGAAAACGGGGTCCGAACGAAGAATCTAGAGCCGGTCAAAGTTTGTAGAAAAAAATGAGTACCACATGTGTGTCCGCGTGGGATTAAGGCGGACAATACACGCGGTACCAACTTGTGTCCGCCTGGGAAATCGGCGGTAGCAGATGCGGACGCGGAAGAGGAGTGACCGCCTGAGAAATGGGCGGAAGCGAGGGCGACGGCCAGAGGTCGACACAGAGATGTCCGCATGCTTTCATGGGCGGACGCCTGTGAGGACACCAGGCGGTCGGACTTAAATCAACGCCGCGACTGGTTTTCTTCTTCGCCCGTCGTCGTCTCCAACTTGCTTCGCCTTATCTATCTACTCGCACCGCCTACCTTATTTCCCTCACGCGTCTCCAGCTCTGTCCCCTGCAATAAATGAAGCAATCAATGCTTCAATCAATGAACAAGTCAACTGCAAATATCTACGGAAGCCTCTTCATTTCTTCTATAAATAACCATTCCCAACCTTGTACGAGTGCACGGAGAAAACCAGAAAATCACTCACACTCACCTCATCTCATTCTCTTCCAGTAAATCACTCCGTACATCATTCACTCCATTCAGTAATCTCTAACTCCAATTCACCCACTTCACTTACAATAACTACGTACATGTTCCACTTCTTCTTCATTTCTCATTCACTAATCACGTCTCCGTGCTATTATTACGTCCAACCTCTCTGACTTATTACCAGTTAATATGTCTGGCTAAGGAGGATTTGCTCCGGGCAAGGGTTTTAATTATGGTTTGTTAGCTGTGTAAATATTTCTACCGGTTAAAATAAATTCAGTTTGTTACGATTAAAGTTTTGTTTCTCTCCCTTTTTAATAAATTTCATCGGTTTATTAAAAAGCCTTACTAAGTCTGTTTTTAATTTCATCGGTTAGAAACAGACGGGTTAATTAAGCCGTAAAACTGTAAGAACTTATTTTCATCGTTTAAGTTAATACATGTTGCAAGAATAAAGCCTCATACTCCTCTGCCGTTTACAGGCTTTTGCTCGAGTTTTCATCGGACCTTGCATTACAGGTAAACGAGTTCTTAAGAGTTTTCATCGGACCTTAAGAAAATTACAGGAATCTTGCCAAACTATTTTATTAAACCGGTAGAGATAGCACAATTAATTAAATCATATTAACCTGAACCCGGAGTTCCATTTAATTCATCTGCACTCAGTTTTCTAATCTGCTTAATATTTTCTCTAAAACAAGTCAATTAACTTCCCCCCTTTTGTGACAAGCTTAGGAACTATTTTATCTCGCTATAAGTCCCACGGTTTGACCCCGGCCGCTTCTGTCTTCTATACTACTGCGACCGGGTTTTAATTTGCAGCCCGACGGATATTTTGAGTATTAATTTCTTTCTTTTATCAATTTCACCAGTGCTAATAACTCACGATAAATCCATTCTGCAAAATGGCGCCGTTGCCGGGGACTTGATTTAATCTAGTCCCTAAGCCCCGGTTAATTCACCTGTTTATTATAATAATCTGATAATTAGTAAAAAAAAATTAAAAAAAAACTGTTAATCCAATTTCGGACATATAACCTCGGACATCTGACTTGGACATTGGACATCTAACTTCTGATCTGACTTGGACATCTGACTACTAACTTGTTAATATTATTGTCATTTCTTCTTCATTTCGTTCCATTGTCATTTCGTTCCATTGTCTCTAACTACTAACTTAAATTTCCAGTCATTTCGTTCCATTGTCATTTCGTTCCATTGTCCCTAACTACTAACTTTAAATTTCTGTCTACTAATTCCTAACATTTTTATTATTCTAACGTATAACCAGTTCTTTTCTCTGTTTTGAGTGGTGAATGCCTTTTACCAGGTCACACAGCTCCCAGAAAATATTAATAATCACACGGTTGGTTATAATCCAGAGATCGAGAGAACCTTTCTGCAATCTCAGGCAGAGACGAACTCAACGAAATACCACCACAGTGATAGATTCTGACCCGGAAGCTAACATGGCAGCTACACCAGCAACGGTTCGAAATATCAACAGGCCGTCTAACCAAGGACAACAGCCTGCTATCATCCTTCCTCACCTCAGCCCATCCGAATACGATGAGTGGCAGAAGCTGAAGCCATATCATCAGATTCGATGTGTGAAGGAGTTGGGCATGTTTGATGGCACCAGTCCGGACGAAGCCCTGTTACATGTTACAAATTCTTGCACACATGCCAATAGTCTTACTGCAACCGACGCAGTACTTCAATATGCAAGATTGTCGTTATTCCCACACAGCCTGACGGGAAACGCGAGCAAGTGGTATCATAGCCTAACACCGAGTACCATTGGTACCTGGGACGACATGGCCACCAAGTTCTACGACAAATTCCTACCTCCGAGCCGAACTTTGGAGATGATTGCTGAAATTTATAATTTCAAGCAACCAGGGTCGGAGAATATTTGTGAAACTTGGGACCGTTTCAAAGGTCTACTACTCACTTGTCCTCACCACGGTCTGACGAAGGAACAAGTATCACAATTGTTTTACAAGGGCTTGATCGGTCCGTGCAGAACAATGGTGTTATCTTCGTTAGGGGCTGACATTCTGAAAAAGCCGGGAGCACAATTTCTGAACAGCATGGAATCTCTCTGTGAGGAAATCAGAGACTGGGCCTCCGGTGGATCAAGGAGCGGTACTCCAGGATTATATCATGTCGGGGAGAGTGATAACAAGTTCGACCAGATGAGAAGCCATGAGCAACTCATGGAAAGCAATGCTCAGCAGGCAACAAAAGTCAGTACTCTACAAAAGTGGTTGAGCAGATGGCTATGAATTCCTTCCCCCAGCAAGCTAAGTCGATGATTTCCCGAACACCTACTACCCCTCCAGGCTATGCTCCTCTATCCCAACCATCTCCAACTAATTCTTGTACGCAATGTGGCGGGCCTCATGACTATGAACAATGCCCCCAACTACAAGAATTAAAAGCAGCGGAGGAGGCAAACTACATCACCAACAATTCAGGATACAGACAACCTTGGCAACGTAACATGCAATCCAACCTTCGCTACTCAAACACAGAAAATATCCAAACCCACATACCCTACAAACATCCCAAAATACAGACCTCAGTCCAATTTCCAAGGAGGCCCAAGGCAATATCAACAACAGCCTTATGGCAATGAAGCTTCTTCGAGTCGACCGCTCCACCTCCTTCGAATCCTGAGTCTGATATGTCTCAGATGCAGGAGATGTTTAAGGCGATGATGGGTAAATCCCGAGATACGCAAGAAGAGGTCGCAGCTCTGCGCAAAGACCAAAAAGCCTTGCAATCTCAGATCCAACAGTTACTCACTCAACAAAGACCACCTGGTCAATTCCCTTCACAGACTAACCCAATCCAAAGGAACAAGCAAATTCAGTCCTTATAGACGATGGCACATTTCAATCAACAAACTTGTGTGCAGTCTCATTAAGGAGTGGAAGGGAACTTGCCACCAGTAAAGAAAAAGAAAATCTTGAAGATGCCTATATCAATGTTGAAGAAACTACCAATCCAGCTTCACCTCCCTCAGAAATCCAAGTTCCTACTCCTGTTACTCCACCTCCACCTCGAGTTGCAATCGACATCCCAACTTCCACTCATAAAAACAGTGAACTCCCGTTCCCAAACAGAATGAAAAAGAAACACCTAGATGAGCAGTTCTCCAAATTCTTGAGCATTTTCAAGAAATTGAATCTCGACATACCTATACTTGATGCTTTGCAAGAGATGCCTAATTACGCCAAATTTCTAAAGGATCTCTTGACAAAGAAAAAGAAGAAACCTGGGAAAGAAACAGTGCACCTCACGGAGGAATGCTCTGCGGCCCTTCTTCGAGCACTCCTCCCAAACAAACAGATCCGGGAAATCCCGTGATCCCGTGTTTATAGGTGGGGTGACTGTGGAAGCGGTCTATGCGACCTAGGAGCCAGCATTAATATCATGCCATACGCCACCTTCTTGAAAGTTAAAGGAGGAGAAATGCAACCGGTTCCTTTCAAACTCCAACTAGCAGACAGATCAGAGATCAAGCCCATGGGCATAGTCCGGATCTGGTAGTTGGAGTATCTCGCTTTATCTTTCCAGCTGATTTCGTCATTCTAGAAATGGATGATGATGTTGAGGTTCCCCTGATTCTAGGTCGACCGTTTCTGAGTACCGCCAAAGCCATCATTGACGTCCATGATGGGAAAATCACTCTTCGGTACGAGGATGAAACGATTGAATTCGACATGCAGAAAATGATGAAGAAAAGTTCAACTTTTCTCCTCATGCTAAGACAGTGGGATTCACAGATGATGAGGAGGAGGAAGGCGATTTTGCTACAGATGAGGACATGTATTCTCCATCTTCCATCCAGGAAGTTGAAACTGAACCGCTAGAGCGAGTATTATTTACTTCTCTAGAAGAAAAGGTGGAGGATCCGGAAGTTAACGCCATGCTGGCGTACGTAGAGAAAGGAAGGGCTGGTTATCAAGCGTACCGACCACCAATCGAAGAACTCGACAGAAAACCTCAAAAATCAATTCCATCAGTGAACAACCACCTGAACTCGAGCTTAAAGAAATACCCTCTAACCTCAAGTATGCTTCCTAGCTGAAAATGACCATTTGCCTGTCATTATTTCCTCTTCTCTGAATTCCGGGGAGGAAACGAGGTTACTCGAGGTACTAAAGAAGCACAAGACAGCAATCGGGTGGACTATCGCTGATATCAAAGGAATTGATCCCTCCTATTGCACGCACCATATTTACATGGAGGAAAACTTCAAACCTATCAGGCAACCTCAGCGCCGGCTAAACCCTAACCTCAAGGAGGTAGTTCGAAAGGAGGTTCTGAAACTCCTTGACGCGGACATCATTTATCCAATTTCTGACAGTCCATGGGTCAGTCCTGTTCAAGTTGTCCCTAAGAAGGGGGGCATCGAAGCTGTTATTAATGAAAAGGGAGAGACTATCCCTCAAAGAAAGATCACAGGATGGCGCATGTGTATTGACTATCGGCGTTTGAACTTGGCAACCAGGAAGGATCATTTCCCTCTCCCCTTTATCGACCAGATGTTGGAACGACTAGCAGGGCAAGAGTACTACTGTTTTCTAGATGGGTTCTCGGGTTATTTTCAAATACCAATCGCACCTGAGGACCAGGACAAGACAACCTTCACTTGTCCTTACGGTACCTTTGCATACCGACGAATGCCTTTCGGTCTATGCAACGCCCCTGCTACCTTCCAGAGATGTATGCAAGCAATATTTGCTGACTTCATCGAGCAGAGCATAGAAGTCTTTATGGACGACTTTCAGTCTATGGCTCTAGTTTCGACAAATGCTTGGCACAACTTGATTTGATCCTAAGACGGTGTGAGGATACGAATCTCGTTTTAAACTGGGAGAAGTGTCATTTTATGGTCAAGGACGGGATCGTCCTTGGACATAAAATATCAGCAAAAGGAATAGAGGTGGATAAAGCCAAGGTAGAGGTTATCGAGAATTACCAGCACCAACTACTGTTAAAGATATACGAGCGTTTCTAGGGCATGCAGGATTTTATCGGCGGTTTATACAAGACTTCTCCAAAATCAGCAAACATTAAAACCGACCTGCTACAGAAAGATGCCCCGTTTCATTTTGATGAAAGGTTAGCTGCTTTCCAAACTATAACACAAAATTTGGTGTCAGCACCTGTTGTCATACCACCTGATTGGTCTCTTTTTCCGTTTGAGATCATGTGTGATGCAAGTGACTACGCCGTGGGGGCAGCTCTATGCCAGAAAAAAGAAAATCTTGAGGGTGATCGCTTATGCTAGCAGAACACTAAACGACGCCCGAAAAACTATACGACCACCGAAAGAACTTCTGGCTATAGTTTTTCTCCCTCGATAAGTTCAGATCGTACTTGTGGGGCAGCAAAGTCATCGTGCACACAGACCACTCCGCTCTCAAATACTTACAAAACAAGAAGCCAAGCCTCGCTTGTTGCGCTGGATTCTTCTACTTCAAGAGTTTGACATCGAAGTCAAAGATAAGCGGGAAATTGAATGTCGTCGCTGACAATCTCTCTATTGGTTGACTCCTACGGATAGTGTGCCTATCACGAATTCTTCCCCGATGAGACTGTCTTTTCAATCACCAAGATGCGGGAGCCATGGTATGCGGACCTGGCCAATTAATCTAGTCTCTGGAACAATACCCTATGATCTACTTACGCCCAGAAGAAAATTTCTTTCTGACTCAAGGCATTATTTCTGGGAGGATCCGTATTTGTTCCGAGTTAGTGCTGATGGGTTGATTCAACGATGTCTCCGGACGATGAGGTTCGAGCGTCATAATTTTTGTCACTCACGGGAAGCCGGAGGTCACCATGGACCCACAAGGACCGCAGCAAAGATCCTGGCCTCAGGATTTTATTGGCCTACCCTTCACAAGGATGTCTACCAATTCTGCAAACAATGTGATAATTGTCAGAAAATGGGTAACACAACCAGGAGACATGAAATGCCACAACAGGGGATACTAGAAGTGGAGCTCTTTGATTGTTGGGGCATTGATTTTATGGGACCGTTCCCTTCCTCGCAGGGCCACCAATATGTTTTAGTGGCAGTTGATTACGTGTCGAAGTGGGTAGAAGCTATACCCTGTCATCATGCCGATGCAAAGACAGTAACCAGGTTCCTTAAGAAGCACATCTTTACCCGTTTTGGCGTGCCAAGAATTATTATCAGTGACGGAGGATCTCACTTCTGCAACCGTTCATTTGAAGCGCTTATGGGTAAGTACGGGGTACGTCACAAGGTAGCTCTACCTTATCACCCCCAGACAAACGGCCAAGCAGAAGTTTCAAACCGTGAGTTAAAATGGATCCTCTAGAAGACGGTTAACTCATCACGAAAGGATTGGGCACTTAAGCTGGATGATGCGCTTTGGGCTTACCGCACTGCATTCAAGACTCCCATCGGGATGTCTCTTTTAAGCTTGTTTATGGGAAATCATGTCACCTACC
Organism: Limonium bicolor; assembly: GCA_023374045.1. Taxonomy (NCBI): domain Eukaryota; kingdom Viridiplantae; phylum Streptophyta; class Magnoliopsida; order Caryophyllales; family Plumbaginaceae; genus Limonium; species Limonium bicolor. Next base: position 312,676,046 of record CM041778.1, read on the forward strand.
TGTAGAGCTGGAGCATAAGGCATATTGGGCAATCAAGGCCCTAAACTTCGATTTAGAAGCCGCAGGAGAAAAGCGGAAGTTTCAACTCTCTGAACTCGAGGAGTTAAGAGATCAGGCATACCGTAGTGCGACAATATACAAGGAGCGCACTAAGAAACATCATGACCAGATGATCCACAAACGCGACTTTAAGGTTGGCGACGGAGTACTGCTTTATAATTCCAGATTGAGACTATTTCCTGGAAAACTCAAGTCTCACTGGACTGGCCCATTCCAAGTTGTTGGAACCACTCCTTTTGGTGTTTACGAACTCCAGAATCAAAAAGGAGAAAACTTCAAGGTCAATGGATCACGTTTAAAAAGGTATGTCAGAATTCTTGAAAATAATAATGCTATGTTCGAAATTTCTTTCGTACAGGAATACGAGGAAGCTTCCACCCCAAAGGAACAACAGACAACACCTCTACATCATAAGTTTACAAAAGTGTACAAACTTCCTAACACCAGCAGTTCAGATACCTCGCCCTCAAACTCTTCTCCAACCTAAAGCTTGGTCAAATACGTCTAGCTAGAGACGTTAAACCCGGGCAGCTTGGTGGGAGGCAACCCACTATGTATCTTTTGTCTTTCCTTTAATTTAAATGTTGTTTTCTTTTTTGTACTATATTTCCCTTTTATATGTTATAATAAAATGCAGGTTTCACTTGAGTTCTTCTGGCTGTGTAGAATATTCTTTACAGGTTCATTTCATGACATTCCACAGCTGCACTCAAGTGTGGGGGAGCTCTACGCACTCTACGAAATCTGGGGAGTACACTCTTTCCTTTCTTAATTGCATGCCCTAATATTTTTATTCTATCTACGCAATGAGGGCATTGCTTGAACTTAAGTGTGGGGGAAGACCCTTTTCAGGGCATTTTGTGCTTAAATTGTTAAATCTCTCTGCTTATCTTGCAATTGTTCAAAAATTAAAATTATGTACCTTGCTAATGTAGGTTGTTCTCTTTAAAAATAAATACTGTTATGAATTGTGGGATAAATGGTACAAAATTTTAAAATTTTGATTACTTTTGAGGAGCATTTTATATGCGGTGTGACCAAATAATCTGCAAATGGTTGGATTTTATTGCTCAGGGTTTCTTTCTGTTTTCTCTCTTAGGGATTGCTAAGGGGTGCTTCTTTGTTAAAAAAAAAAGAAGAAGAAAAATACAAGAAAATAAGGACTTGCGAGACACCATTGGTAACCAACAAAAGAGAGTTGAGTGTTCTTGAATACAAAGGCGTCATGCCTATATTTTCTCATCTCTTATGCAAAAGTGAAATAAATGCATAAATCTATTTTTCCTTTTGTTTTCTTCTCAATGCCCATTCTTGAGAGAATTTGGCCATGGTAAAAGTTCTCAGAGTCACACAGAAGAAACATTGAAGTACCTTAGATCATACCCCAAAACTCTATATTTTATTTTTACTCTGAGCACACCTATGCCACCAGCAGTTGATTTTTCACACTCCTCGAAAAGTTTAAAGATCATGTTTATCCTACCCTTCATAATAATATTTGTTAGTATTGAGCATTTCCTACTTGCTTAGGTACGTGGTTTTGCTTGAGGACAAGCAAAAAGATAAGTGTGGGGGTGTGATAAGTGTCCAAATGAGCATGTTTTATAGGTGTATTTCATGTATAATATTAGCACTTTTCTTGCTCATTTCTCAACTTCGGTTAGTTTTCCTCTAGTTTATATTTTATTGTTTATCTCACAAAATTATTGGTTTAACATGAGGAAAACCAAGCCGGGAGTGAAGTAGACAAAGAGACAAACGCATAGACGCAAACGGCTCAGAAAACGGGGTCCAAACGAAGAATCTAGAGCCGGTCAAAGTTTGTAGAAAAAAATGAGTACCACATGTGTGTCCGCGTGGGATTAAGGCGGACAATACACGCGGTACCAACTTGTGTCCGCCTGGGAAATAGGCGGTAGCAGATGCGGACGGCGGAAGAGGAGTGACCGCCTGGGAAATGGGCGGAAGCGAGGGCGGATGGCCAGAGGTCGACACAGAGATGTCCGCATGCTTCATGGGCGGATGCCTGTGAGGACACCAGGCGGTCGTGACTTAAATCAACGCCGCGACTGGTTTTCTTCTTCGCCCGTCGTCGTCTCCAACTTGCTTCGCCTTATCTATCTACTCCGAGCACCGCCTAACTTATTTCCCTCACGCGTCTCCAGCTCCTGTCCCCTGCAATAAATGAAGCAATCAATGCTTCAATCAATGAACCAGTCAACTGCAAATCCTCTACGGAAGCCTCTTCATTTCTTCTATAAATAACCATTCCCTGCAACCTTGTACGAGTGCACGGAGAAAACCAGAAAATCACTCACACTCACCTCATCTCATTCTCTTTCAGTAAATCACTCCCGTACATCATTACACTCCATTCAGTCCCCAGTTCTCTAACTTTCCAATTCACCCACTTCACTTACAATAACCTACGTACATGTTCCATACTTCGTTCTCTTCATTTCTTCATTCACTATTCACGTCTCCGTGCTATTATTACGTCCAACCTCTGTCTGACTTATTACCAGTTAATATGTCAGGCTAAGGAGGATTTGCTCCGGGCAAGGGTTTTAATTATGGTTTGTTAGCTGTGTAATATATTTCTACCGGTTAAAATAAATTCAGTTTGTTACGATTTAAGTTTTGTTTCTCTCCCTTTTTAATAAATTTCATCGGTTTATTAAAAAGCCTTACTAAGTCTGTTTTTAATTTCATCGGTTAGAAACAGACGGGTTAATTAAGCCGCAAAACTGTAAGAACTTATTTTCATCGTTTAAGTTAATACATGTTGCAAGAATAAAGCCTCATACTCCTCTGCCGTTTACAGGCTTTTGCTCGAGTTTTCATCGGACCTTGCATTACAGGTAAACGAGTTCTTAAGAGTTTTCATCGGACCTTAAGAAAATTACAGGAATCTTGCCAAACTATTTTATTAAACCGGTAGAGATAGCACAATTAATTAAATCATATTAACCTGAACCCGGAGTTCCATTTAATTCATCTGCACTCAGTTTTCTAATCTGCTTAATATTTTCTCTAAAACAAGTCAATTAACTTCCCCCCTTTTGTGACAAGCTTAGGAACTACTTTATCTCGCTATAAGTCCCACGGTTTGACCCCGGCCGCTTCTGTCTTCTATACTACTGCGACCGGGTTTTATTTGCAGCCCGACGGATATTTTGAGTATTAATTTCTTTCTTTTATCAATTTCACCAGTGCTAATAACTCACAATAAATCCACTTTGCAACAGTCTGTCTCCCATTTCATCATCTTACTTACATCGGGTTTTAATTCATAATTTTGATTGCTTTCGTGTCAATATTTGGTGGCTTATATATAGTGGTTGCTTTGCTGCACACTGTAACTTAATCTACCTGACAGGTATTATTCTCATGGCTTCCACTATCGTAGTTGCTTAGCTTTCTCATATTGCCCATTGATGGTGTGACTCTTTGGTCATTTTATTTCAACGTCTCATCTTAATCTCAATCTCCTTCATGGTGTAAACACACTAGAAGTTCTCTAATTTCGGTGTTTGGCACTTGCCGTATCGTGTTGTAAAATGGTTATCTCTTAATATGAAGGTGTTATGCTTCAATCTCAGATTCGTAAGTAGGCTAATTTCTCTCACATTCTTTCATCCTTTATGATGTTATTTACCATGTAATTTAACCGGTTACTGAAAAAATCATTCATTGAATCATAAGCTCTTTTGAGCGTTGGTCACTTGACGTGCCATACTGCGCACTCACAATGTTTATCTCTGAAGATTGCTGATTCTTAAATCCTGGGTGTTGGACATGAGGTCTGTCTCTGCAGCCTTCCATATTATTTATGTGTAACTGGAATGTTCTAAGGTAATTTCAAGGTCTACGGTTCCCATTCCCCAATAGAGAGTATTCAATCTCTAAGAAGTGAAAGCCCTTTTTGAGGGGTTTATTCCCACTCATGGCCTCACAACAAGGAGAGGGATCCCCACCCTAAAAGGAATGGTTCGTTCTTCACCCCTGTTAATAGCACTATCTCAACATTCTCATTGGTGCCCTTTTTTGGCAAATCCTCCTCAATTTAGTATAAATTTTCAAAACCACTCGTATGTACAAGTTGTAGTTCATTCATGGCCTAGATCAGCCTTTTATGCCTTCCTGTGCCTCGCGCTCTGATGTATTTTAACATCCTTGGCTCGTAGGCCCTTAATGCTTGATTAGTCTCAAGTGATAGCCGGTGTTCGGTTCACTGTTGCATTCTTAATCATCTGTAGGTTATCCACGTGATTCTCTTGTTCTCTGAACTTTGCCAATGTTGGGTCACATCATTTGACGTAATATTGGGTTTCACAATAAGTTGTTGTATCTCGCTTCCTGCTGGGGAAGTTCACTTAGGTAATCCGATGTTTATCAGTGTCTGTGACAATACTTTTGCTCTCATAGACTTGCGTCTTTTAGCAATTAATGATTAGTTTACATTAGGCCTCTGCCTTCAGGTGTCTAAGTCGGATATTTACACTGGCTATCATGTGCTGCCATGTCAATACTTTGTTCAACTTTCATTGACTACGCCACCCGTTAATGAATCATACTTGGGTGTTAATGAGTTAGGCAAGCAATATTAATCATCGTTTATGGGTCTTTTTCTGCTCAACTATACCAACTCTATGGTATAGTCCTTTTGAGGTTCTCTCTTTCGTGATTGCACGTCTTTGATCCTAGGTAGGTCATTGCTTAAATTTGTTTTCTCTGATTCTGTTTCTGGAGTTATCAACATCTTCAATGAAGAGTGCTGTTAATGGTATTATTCTGGGAATTCATCCCGTTTTTATTGAAAGCTGTTATGTCATCCATCTTCATTGTATGTCGTAATACCTTCCTAGTAGGTTATTACTTACATCTAGTCTTGATTACATTGTTGAGTAATCTCCTCGGTTCTTCCATTCAAGGTTAGGCTTGGCTTTGGGTTGATGTTCTTACCTATAGTGTCGGTTGTCAGTTGCTGATGCTCACGTCGTTTAGTTTCCTGACCAAGTCCAGCTCTCTGCTGACTGGTGTATTGATTTAGTTGTCATGGTCAGGCCGTCAGGCCCTCCCGATATTTCGCTCTTCAGTATTAAGGATTTGTAATCCGGTGTTAATATGTATTATATCCGTGGGTTTTTGTTTTACCATTTGGTCTTCACGGCTTCCTGTAAAGCTTCATTGCGACGACACTTACCAAGGAAAGTGCGCCATGCAAGATGGGCAATCGGTACTGTGTACGTCAGCAATGGTACATTCTCCTAAACTCCATGGAGGTGTAGTCCATGGGACTCCTTCTTTGCCCTCTTTGGCTTTGGTTAATTGATTATCTGGGCAGCTTCCTGACTGCTTTTGATTGTATAGTTACTTATCAGGGTATTCCTCTTTCTGAGGGGACCCTTTTTCTTTCGCTTTTGCCTTGGTTCTCACTCTCGTGTCCACACCTTCATCGTGGTTATCGAGTATTAACTCTCTTTAGGCACTACGTTGTAGTCCTATCTTAGAGTATGACTTGCATAAGCATTCGTAGTCGTCTGGGCTATTGCAGTTAGGTCTTTGCAACCCCCTTTTTTTGTAGGTTCGGAGTTACCCGCTTCATAATTGACTTTTAGGTAGTCCCTATGCACTTGCGCGGTATTATCCCGCTGTTATTGCTTCCTTGGACAGTTGTCCAGTGTTTCTGTCACTTCTTTTGTACTCCCATTGCACTCGTAGTGCTTTCCTTCTTACTGGTATGACGGGGTTGTATCGACTGCGTAGCATGTCGACCCAAGTTACCGGTAATTATTATTCTCTCATTGGTAGGATTCCGCTGGTAGCGCCTGTTTCAACGTTGCACTCCAATTGGGACCTTCAAGTCTTGAAAGACTATTGCATAACGAGGTGTTCCTCGTATTTGCACCATGTTAAGTAACTGCCAGATCGGGTTTTCCTGAGTAAGAGAAAGCTTGTCATCTCTCTGGCGCTCATTTCTGGTATCTTAGAATCAGGGGCGCGGAGGGCGGGTCAGGTATTACACATATCCAATACACATCGGGGAATCCTAACTAACGCACCTCTCGCACACACATTCAACCCTTATCCCAAAGTCTACTATTCCTAACTCAGTAATTCCTAAGCTCGGTAATTTCCAGTCATCAGAGCGTAACTACGCTCTGATACCACTTTTTGTAACACCCCAATTCCAAATACAATGATCATCGCCCTAAGTCCATCTCCTTCATTAACAACGCAGCGGAAAAGTTCTACTAAATTGGTGTTACCGCCGTTAGTCACCCACGTGACTAACTAGGCCTATTCTCTTTACAAGTTACAGTCTGACTAACCGGATAATTACTCGAGCATCTAAACATTACAACCCATAAAACACAACTTATACCGAGTATCTCATATCCTAATACATCATACTAACATCTCATCAACTTACTAAACGAGTGTACATGCACAACTCGTGTAACAAATGTAAAAGCGACCCGAAGTACTCTACCCGCTCCCACTCTCAGGTTGAGTCCTCGTCTGGCACCTACCTGCAAAGTTTAAATCACAGGCCCCAAGGGGCTCAGCATATTGCTGGTATAGAAAACGTGCAGCCCACAAGCTAGCCGGGTTACACACGACTATTTTGTCGTATAAATGCAATTGTTTGTTCATACAAATAATAATAAGAAGTACGATAACAAACAACACATTTATGTGAAACATTCACAGCTCAAATCGAACGTCGTAATGAACGCCCATTAATGAGTAACTTAGATTGCTAACTCCTGAGGCCTGAGAATTGTTTAGTTCTCGTGTTTGACCATACCTTATAAGTGTCAACTGTTCTCTTAATAGAACTGGTTGTTCTCTAACTGAAATGTTTATTTTTGTCGGGTCAAGGTAACCCTAGCCAATGAGTTATTAGCTCCATTGGGTTAATAAACATTAATTCTTAAATTATGAGGGGTGTAGGCTTGACCCTCCTGCGCCTCCTGAATTGCCTCCCACCTCGAACTGTTCACTCGAGCTGGTCGGGTCAGTTTGTCGACCCTAGGCGGAAGACAGATCTGATACAATTGCCGACCTCCTATCCAAAACATGCATGACCGGAGTCAATCCCGGATTCCTCTTCTCCCAAGTTCAAGTTAGCTGAAGTCTCTTTGACAATTGGTTAGTTAAACCTCTCTCGGTATTAACCAACTAACAATAGGGAATATTTGTAACCTTATACAATTGTTATTAAACATAGTTAATGAACAAGTTCTAAATCTAGTCGTGTTAGTGTGCAAAATACGCACAACAACAATACAATAAATCAGTTTTATGCTTAATTCTGTTTGGTCGTGTCACAATAACACATAGCACACAAACCGAGGTAGACCTCGTTAGCAAACAAGCTACAAGAATCCCATACCGTACACCGGAGATTGGCTAGCTCTTAATCCCACATTCGCCTAATCCGTCGAACGCCTCTGACTTATCTAGATCTGTAACCAGAACTAGTATTAGTACCCTGTGTCTTAGAACTAATTTGGTTCTCTTTTCAACTTAAACCTCTTCCTAGGTTAACCCGGGTATAATAGTATACCGTCAAACGGGTTGGTTCCTTTAGGAGCGTTTTCAAGCTCAATTCTAATTCATTAACATACTAATGTTGTTAGCAGTTATTTAGTTGCACAGTTAGCAACTTTAGACTTATACGGACCTTATATTAGGTTTTCGCATTTTTCACTATTCATCCGTATTTCACTATTCATTTATACGGTCGCGAATTCTACTATTCTTTTATACGGCCTCGTATTTTACTATTCATCGGATTCCACTATTCATGTATACGTATTTTACTATTCATATATACGTCTCGTATTTGACTATTCATATATACGTAGTTACTATTCATGTATACGTATTTACTATTCATGTATACGTATTTACTATTCATGTATACGTATTTACTATTAATGTCTACGTAGTTACTATTCACGTATACGTAGTTACTATTCACATATACGTATTTACTATTCATGTATGCGTATTTACTATTCATGTATACGTATTTACTATTCATGTATACGTATTTACTATTCATGTATACGGGTACTATTCATGTATACGGGTATTTTCAATGTATACCAAAATTTACGTATATGCCCGTATGATACTACGTATCAATACGTATTTATTTATTTTTCCAATATAACTTGTATTTTCATTAAAATACTTTAAGTAATGATTTCACCTTACTTATTAAATTACGGGTATACCCCTCGTATACCTTAATTTATACTCCCTCCATCCTGAATTGACCGTCCTGTTTGCTTTCTGGCACGCTTTTCCACTTCAATATTAAGCATATAAGATAAAATAATTTTATAAAACTAAATTTTGTAATATATAGTTTAACATGTAAGGAATCATATGCAAAACTTAAATTTTAAAAATTATTTTATCTTATATGTTAAAAATTGAAGTCAAACGACATGTCCAAATAGTAAACAGGACGGTCAATTTAGGACGGAGGGAGTATACGGGTCTCGTTTAACCCCGTGTTAACTCTGTTTCTTTTACAACTTGTTTCTAAATTCTTTATTTAATTTTCTTAACCTTTTAAACACATATAAATGTGTTATTTATATTACTTATCCATAGTTTTCTCTTAATCTACATTTTACTCATAATAAGTTCTAAACTTGTTATTCTTATTTCTAATTTCTTCCAAAGTCTTACTTAATTAATTTCTTTTATACTTTTGGTCAATTACCAAAATATACCCAAGTTTGACCAGTCTTTTATGGTCAAACACCCTAACTTTCCATAATTTACAATATTACCCCTAAAGTTAATTTAACTTGACTTTTTTATTCCTTTATCCTTTTAATATCTAATCGTTTGCTACAAATTTTATTCTAGCTTCTCTAAACATTTTATAAACTGTCATTGACCAAGTTTGACCATGTTTGACCAGGGAAATTACTATTTTACCCTTGTGGTCTTTTCTTTTATCCTAACTCATTTATTAACCAATTTAACTCCAACTAATTTCTAATTTTCGTAATTAATTTTCCTACAGATTTTTGAACATCAAAAATCATCTTAAACATCTCTAAACCACCAGATTTAATTATCTATTGTTACAGTATATAAATACCATCTTTTATTATCTTTAAATATACCAAAAACCTTATAAATTCCTTATAACACTTATAAACTCTTTATAAATTGTAAACTTAATTCTACAATTATTTTCTCATCACTTAAACTCTCAAAAATACATATTAACTAATATATATTTTCGGCCATGATATTATGTAACCAAAACTTCTCAAATTTTACATATTACTCTTAATTATACTAATTCCTTTAATTTAACTAAGTTAGATAATTTTTCTAACTCATATATAACCTCCAATTTTTCGGCCACCATATAAATTATAGTATATGAATTTTTCTTGTATATTATGATAGCTTAAATTGAAGCTTATATCATAAGGAGTATAAATCTATTCTTAGATTTAATAAACATTAACTTTTAATAAGCTAAAAACTGAATATTAATCACCACAATTTCGGCAATAAATAATAAGATGAACAATATGTTAGATCATATATAGCGTTTTCCATGTATACCAAAATTTACGTATATGCCCGTATGATACTACGTATCAATACGCATTTATTTCTTTTTCCAATATAACTTGTATTTTCATTCAAATACTTTAAGTAATGATTTCACCTTACTTATTAAATTATGGGTATACCCCTCGTATACCATAATTTATATACGGGTCTCGTTTAACCCCGTGTTAACTCTGTTTCTTTTACAACTTGTTTCTAAATTCTTTATTTAATTTCCTTAACCTTTTAAACACATATAAATGTGTTATTTATATTACTTATCCATAGTTTTCCCTTAATCTACATTTTACTCATAATAAGTTCTAAACTTGTTATTCTTATTTCTAATTTCTTCCAAAGTCTTACTTAATTAATTTCTTTTATACTTTTGGTCAATTACCAAAATATACCCAAGTTTGACCAGTCTTTTATGGTCAAACCCCCTAACTTTCCATAATTTACAATATTACCCCTAAAATTAATTTAACTTGACTTTTTTATTCCTTTATCCTTTTAATATCTAATCGTTTGCTACAAATTTTATTCTAGCTTCTCTAAACATTTTATAAACTGTCATTGACCAAGTTTGACCATGTTTGACCAGGGAAATTACCTTTTTACCCTTGTGGTCTTTTCTTTTATCCTAACTCATTTATTAACCAATTTAACTCCAACTAATTTCTAATTTTCGTAATTAATTTTCCTACAGATTTTTGAACATCAAAAATCATCTTAAACATCTCTAAACCACCAGATTTAATTATCTAATGTTATAGTATATAAATACCATCTTTTATTATCTTTAAATATGCCAAAAACCTTATAAATTCCTTATAACACTTATAAACTCTTTATAAATTGTAAACTTAATTCTACAATTATTTTCTCATCACTTAAACTCTCAAAAATACATATTAACTAATATATATTTTCGGCCTTGATATTATGTAACCAAAACTTCTCAAATTTTACATATTACTCTTAATTATACTAATTCCTTTAATTTAACTAAGTTAGATAATTTTTCTAACTCATATATAACCTCCAATTTTTCGGCCACCATATAAATTATAGTATATGAATTTTTCTTGTATATTATGATAGCTTAAATTGAAGCTTATATCATAAGGAGTATAAATCTATTCTTAGATTTAATAAACATTAACTTTTAATAAGCTTAAAACTGAATATTAATCACCACAATTTCGGCGATAAATAATAAGATGAACAATATGTTAGATCATATATAGATCAACCATTAGAACCTTGAAATAGGTAGTTGTAGGATTTACCTTGAATATTAACCTTTAGCTTAATATTAAGCTTGTTTTTCCTTAGGAATTTTGACAGCAATTTGCTAGAGTAATTGGCTCCAAAATTATACAACAAGATGAAGAATAAGATGGGTTAGTATCCCATGCCAATCGGCTGTAACAAAAACCAAAGAATAAGAAGTTTTCAAGAAGGCAATGTTTTACCTTGAGAATCAAAGGCACTTTTAGTGGTGTTTCCTGAGAATCTGGGGGCTCATGAGCTATGGTTGCAAAGCTCTTGAAAAGAGGATTCCAACGAGCTATCAATCTTGTGATTTGGAGCTACGACGAGAAAGTTATAATTTCTACAAGGCAAGGTGTTCTTTGAGGCTTAAATCTAAGAACATGGAGTTTTTTTGTGTTGTTTCTTCAAAGAGAGGATGAGCCACGACCTTGGAAGCTCTCATTTGACAGGTGAGAGTCTGATTAATGATTCACCAAGGGGACAAGATGATTTGGCACTTCAAAGAAGTCTTGGTTGTTGAAATAGTAAAAATAAAGCATTTTTGTCCATGGTGACTCACCATTGAGGTCGGCAGCCTTAAGGCTCATTTTACCTGATTATTTTTTTGTTTTCTTCTTATATTATGTAACATTTGATGAATTAATTTCGTTCATTATGACTTATACCATGTGGTTGGTATGTTACATAGCCAAAAATGCCTTAAAACACAATTTTTGTGCTTCAGGGTTCACATTGATTATGCAATTTGTTTTGGCTAGTTTAAATGTGTTCTTAGTACATTTACAACCTTTAGAAACTTTGTTCATGAAATAGCATGTTGCTAATTCTAATTTAAACCAAGTCGTTTAGTGGTTTCTCCTTGACTCTAGTCAGCTTAGTACCGGTTTTTGTGTGGACTTGTATACTTAATTTGTGTGTATACGCTATGGCTCCTGTGACCATTTTATTGTTGTCCCCTTATTCCTTATTGGTATTTAGGCTCATTAGCCTTTTAGTTCCATGTATAAATGCTTAAGGCACATTTTTCCTTAAAGCACATTTTCCTTTAAAGCACATTTTTGTGCTCTAAGGTGCGTTTCCGGTTTAAACGCTAATTCTGCTTAATATGTATTACTAATATTATAGGTATTTCTCATTTGAAATCTCTTGGGAACTTATTGGTAGTTCCCTAATTTAACTCTTTAAAACACCTTTTTGCTCTAATTGTTCCTAAAGCATGTTTTGGTGTAAATTGTTGTTTAACACTTATTCTAATGTTTCTAAGGCATGCTCTAGCCTTAGTATATCCTAATTAGGTAGTTCATTTATATATTAAGGTTTGGGGTATTTCAATCTACCCCCCTTAAAAGAACATTGTCCCCAAAGTTCTTATGTATCTATATCTCTAGAACACACAGGTAACTTAACACTAAAAGGTCATATAGATCACTTAATATCTGTACAGGCATTCTGACTTATAAGGTCTGCCATATGTATATATATACTTACCACACTTGTCACATAACATGTTTTTTGCATGTTTTAGTAATCAAAATACTTTTTGTATATTCTTTGTTGTATACTCCTCATGTAACCGGTCCGGAGACAAAGGTTTTCATGTCCTCGAGTTCATGAGCGAGTTATACAGAAAATATATGTCAACTCCAATTCCACCTTATGCTACTGCATCTACTCTTAACGTGGTTAATTGTGACCACTTGTAGGGAGTTTCAGGAATCATCCGACCCTGATGTGATCAGCATCAGTGTTGAACTATCCTTTCACCCCAATTTGTGTTCAGTTTTCCTTGATCTGGCCAAGATCAAGTTCTACCTCCTACGTCAACTTCAAACAATTAAATAATTATTCATGTAGCATTTTATATCTTTTAGTCCTTCTAGTTATAATCATAAATCAATACATCTCCAAATTATGGAACTCAGTCCATCTGTCATTCTTAATCCACATCTCAGCATTTCCTTAGAGAATTTAATTCCTACCAGATTCTACATCGGTCTCATACCGATTCATACCTCATAACATTACCATATTTGGTCTCATATCAATACATATCATAGGGATTTTAATTCCCCTGGAGTTTCTACTCCTCTTTTCCTGAATTCTCACACCGAAGTTAACGAGGTCGTCCTCTAATACATCTGGTATTCGCATTTAACTGTGTTTATATAACATACGTATCAAACATCACAACTAATTGTATTGTGCTATCCACACTGTAGGTTACGTACTCAATACGTGAAATATAGGCTAAGCGATTGTACGCTCTACCCCCCTTAAAATGGATTACGCCCACGTAATCAACATTATATCGTCCTTGAACATAGGTTCAAGATGTTTATGTGTTATGAAGCATTCTAGATTCCATGTAGTCTATCTCACATTATGATTGGGTCAGAGGATTTTCACCATGGTAATGGCTTAGTCTGTGCATCAAGGATTCTTATTGGTGTTCATACCAATCTTACAACTGTGTTCCAGTGTAGTCTCTAAGGCTCGAAAGTAATTGGTAGATAAGTCGTATATTTTATTCAACTAGAAGATGTGCCATACATCGTTCCTTTTTCCCTTTTGTTAGGCATATCAAACCTTTAAGATTCGGTCCACTAGCTTCTGCTGCGCGACTCTGATAATCTTGGGGCTTAGTTTGCCCTTCATTTCCTCTTCAATATATTTTACAGTTCCTTTGTATCATTATAATTTAGGAATAATGATCTCTTAATGGACGTGTGGTATCTTTATTTATACACGGTCTCAATGAGTTATAGCTTGTCTATCCAGTTCTCTGGAGATCTGATTTCATACTCTTATTACGCCTTCCAGCATCTGATTTGTTTCCTACTAACTGACCCTCAGTCTGAGATTTCTGTATTATCTTGAGCTGCGGTTCAGTGCTTATTGCTCTTCACAGTTTCCTCGAAATTCTTGAGACATATAAACTGTTCGTACTTAGTAATCAGTGCTTCCCACACTTCATAATTCTTAATTGTTTCCTCCTGTAACGAGTTCTTTGACTCTTTTAATCTCATTGGTTTACCTGAGTTGTTCCTCCTCAATTGTTCACGGTAACTTGCTGTTCTGGTGTGAGTTTGCATCACTGACTGTCGTACGGAGTTGTCTACTTCTCGTGTTTCTTACACTACTCGTTTACATATATGGGATACCTTACTGATACATTGCTACTTACCCAACTAACTTATAATTAAGTCCATCAGGCCCATAAGCTCCTTTGGTGTGCGGTCGTCCCATATCTCGTTTAAGTATAGTCGTAGTGTTCGTCACACTCTTAGTTACAACTAATTTGTGAAGTATTCTGTTGTCGATCTCCTCTTTCATCATTCCATGATAACGCACATGTCGTTCTTCTTGAACTTAATCAAGGAATATCCATCTACTGGGTTCATAACTACATTACCTTTTGTATTTACTACGGACTCGATCCCTTAGTAATTTGTGGTCTCTTTCCTTAGAGCTTCTTATCTTATTTCTCATGTTGATCCACTAGGAATGCACTTGCAGCTCCTTACGGAATGGACAGTGTGCTTCCCTTGAAACCTTTCATCACATGGTCCAAGCTACTGGCGTTATTGCACAGTCTGTCTCCCATTTCATCATCTTACTTACATCGGGTTTTAATTCATAATTTTGATTTGTAACACCCCTACCATTAATGCTGTGCTTACCGTCCGATCTCCTTACACATCAGATACACGCAGCGGATACATACTTACATAATGTGGGTGATACAATGCCGTTAGTCACCCCCGTGACTAACAAGGCTACTGCTACTACATACAGCATCGGTCTGATGGACCGGAATATCCGAGTACTACACACTTACGATACATACTCCAATTACCAAATCAGATACAACAATGCTCCATTCAATACTTACTCCTCCATAATTCATACAATACAATATACTTAACCGAGTCTACTAGGATCCTTATACAATTATAATATCTCTTCCAAGTTCATACATACTCACTAAGAGTCTACATCTACCCATTCCTCACCACTACTTACTTTCTAAGTACAAGGGTGTGCCGCCGGTCTCTTACCATGAACACATCCGCTTCGGGTACCTACACACTAAAAACGTTCCCCCTAGGGGGTCAGCTTTCGCTGCGCATGATAACCGCATACCCCGCGTACTAGTGAGGGTACGCCGACCACTTGGTCGAATATATGCAGTTCATTTTCATACAAACATACATGCATACGTGCTCTTACACACAATACAATAATACTTACGCAAGCATACGTACATACACTTCATTTCATACAACGAATACAATACAACCATCCAATACATACTTACCTTCTTCCGATTTACACATACACATTACAAACACGATATGCAATACTTGTTAGCTTCATTGGTCCACCCGGGTTAATCGGGTGGAGATTACTCTTTTACTCGTTACTCCATACATACGCATACATACTCATACTCATACTCATACTTACTTACTTACTCTTACTCATGTTAAGCCGGTATGGCCTCTGGGCAGGGACTACACCGTCCCACCACCAGGCTTTACTTGGTTCACCAATCCAGGATGCTACCCATTTAAGGGGTTTGGGCCGTGGACCAGTTTAAGAACCAGGAATCGGATCCAACCTCTTGTGTCTCCTCATCCTCACGCGTGGCCGAAACTATATCAGACTTCTACTCATTCCAATTTACTCACTTAAGTTAGGAGTTAGGTAGTTAGGAATTAGTAGAAGTCAACATCCAACCACATACACAAATACATTATTCATATACACATCCATACCAATACAATACAATATACAAGTACACTACAAGGTACAATTACACATCATCATCATTCATACATTTCATGAATTATACAAACTATTGTTCAAGACAAATATCGAGAACAATGTAAACAAGCACAAGTAAGTGCAATATAATCCGATTTGTGCATTTATCTTATTAGGTGGTCAAATAAGCACACAAATCAGGGTAACCAGATTAGGATACAGGGCATGAAGAAATCATACCTTTCACCGTTGACTTTGGACTCACCGGCTCCCTTCGGTGTTCAACTATTTGAATCCTATCACATACATACAGTTGGATGGTTAATTATCCATAATTAACCTTACTTATTACTTTCCTAAAGTTTCCTAGTTTATACTAACTCTTTGTTACTTAAATACATTTACTTAAGTTACTTACTTACAATTATTTTCTAAGCTTGTTTATAGCCTTAATGACCATTAAACATCATTAATCATGTCTTAATTAACTTATAATATCATTACCCATCATTACCCATCCTTACCCAAGCTTAAAAACACATTCTGTATAAGTTTTAGGTTGGTCCGGGTTAGTGTCCAGGTCTACAAACCCGGACCAACACGCTGGGGTAGTCCTCGGGTAAGATTCTTGCATGGTCCGGGTTTACACCCTTATATACAAACCCGGACCATCTGTTTGGACAGGTTACGGGTGAGTTTTTGACATCGTCCGGGTTTGTGTGCTACTTGCAAACCCGGACCACTTGTCTTAGTATGTTACGGGTGTGTTTTTGGGGTGGTCCGGGTTAGTGTCTTGGTTTGTAAACCCGGACCATCCCTCTGTAAAACTTTCTGTCATTTTTTCATGCTAGTCCGGGTTTGTGTGCTGGTTTGCAAACCCGGACTAGTTATAGTATTGCCATTTATGTAAGTTCTTGAACTTGTTTCAATTCCAAACTTCTTCCAATCTCTCCCCCAATATTCCCACATATAATCTAGCATATTTTAGCATTGTTTAAGCACTTTAAACTAGCCTAATCCACCTTTAACAAAAATCTGTTACATTACACACCTATCTACCTGTTTTTCTCTTCCTGTTACAATTTTTCCTTCTCCATTGATGCTACAGATTTTCCTTTTCTTCTTCCCACTAACTCAATGACTCTTGCACTAGCCTAACTTAGTTTGACAATTCCAAATTCACCATTTACAACTCTACTCAACTACACTCTTTCTTCCTGTTACAAACCAAAGTGAAAATCACATTTTTCTTCTCTGTACACTCCTTTGGTCTCTCTTTACTAACAGTACACAAGGCTCTAAATTCCTAACCCAATTTTGGCAGAGGTTCCCTACATTACTAAGTGTTCTCACCACATAATTTTGCACCCTCCATACATTCACAACCTGTTCAACCTATGCATTATTCTCACACAACATACTAATACTCACTGCACACTTACCATTTACACTTAACAATTTATTACTTGTTTTCAAAGGCTTCAAACTACAATTACCATCCACATTAATATACCCATACTCTTCCTACTGTTACGGTGATTTCTAAACCATTGTTAAACATTATACTTATACGTATATACATCAAAACTGTACAGAGACTTCTCTTTACCTTGGGTTTCCTTGATTCCTTTTCTTTCCCTCCTTCTCCTTTCTTGCTCCTCTTTCCTTCTTTGTTTTTCTTGGTTTATTTAAGCCAAGCTACACCATGTAACCAAGCACACACATACACAAAAACTAGTGAATTTTCTATCTCACGTATTAAACCCTAACTTTGTGAGAAACCATTTAAACCACTTAGTAGGTCTTACCTTGAGCTTCTAATGGAGTTTTTGAGTAGAAAATGACAAGGCTTCAACTCCTCTTTGAAATGCCAAAATCGGCTAACAATGGCATAATAATACTCACGTGAGTTTTGGATTTGCAAGGGAAAATGGAAAAGAGTGAAGCTTTGGTCTTTTTCTTACCTTAGAACATGAAGAAGATGATAGGTCTTCTAATGGTGCTCCTTAAGCTCTTAACCGATAATACCCTCAAAAATAAAGTCGTTGGTTTTAGATTTTTGAAGGGTGGAGAATGATCTCCTTGACGATACGAATTCAACGGTATGGTTTTTGTAGCATTTGGTGGTGGTTTGAGGTTTCAGAAGGGGAGAAGAAGATGGCTCTGTGGGTGGCTGCTTCAAATCGCCATGGCTAATAGAGAGGAAGAAGAGAGTGCTGGGCAGAAAAATAAAACGTGAGGGAGGAGAGAGATTACCTTTTTGCTTTTTATTTATTTTGTCCTTTTGCAAATAAGGAGGGAATTAAGAGAGGGGTATGGGCTAATAAGTCATCCGGCTGCACACCCTCCTCACATGGGTTTTTAAAACATTATTTGCAATAGTGGACACACTAACTTATTTTAATTACACTCTCACCCCACAACTTCTCGTTTTTGACAGTTTTTACTATTTTCTCGTTTTATTGATTTTATTGGTCCAAGACCTTCACTAATATTTATTAATGACTATTTAGTTGACTAAAATTGTTACGAGTCTATTTGACCCGCTTAAAGTCACGTTTTCCCGGTTACCTCGAAAAACGCGCTTTAATGTTCGTTTGTGTTTTTAATCCATTTTAAGGATCCATTTTCTTCGGGATTTGTTCCCTAATATTATTTAGGTCTTATTAAGCCCTTAGAATCCATATAATGCGTTAACCGAGGCCTCATACCTCCTATGGTTATTTAACGCTTATTTAATGTTTTTCACTTTTTAAGCATTTCTTCATTTCTTTTGGATTTATTTTGCCTTACCAATATTACTTAGGCATCATTAGGACCTTAAATACGTATTAGATAAATTTTAATCCCTATATTTAAGTTCAGGGTATTTCATGATTGCTTTCGTGTCAATATTTGGTGGCTTATATATAGTGGTTGCTTTGCTGCACACTGTAACTTAATCTACCTAACAGGTATTATTCTCATGGCTTCCACTATGGTAGTAGCTTAGCTTTCTCATATTGCCCATTGATGGTGTGACTCTCTGGTCGTTTTATTTCAACATCTCGTCTTAATCTCAATCTCCTTCATGGTGTAAACACACTAGAAGTTCTCTAATTTCAGTGTTTGGCAGTTGTCGTATCGTGTTGTAAAATGGTTATCTCTTAATATGAAGGTGTTATGCTTCAATCTCAGGTTCGTAAGTAGGCTAATTTCTCTCACATTCTTTCATCCTTTATGATGTTATTTACCATGTAATTTAACCGGTTACTGAAAAAGTCATTCGTTGAATCATAATCTCTTTTGAGCGTTGGTCACTTGACGTGCCATACTGCGCACTCACAATGTTTATCTTTGAGGATTGCTGATTCTTAAATCCTGGGTTTTGGACATGAGGTCTGTCTCTGTAGCCTTCCATATTATTTATGTGTAACTGGAATGTTCTACGGTAATTTCAAGGTCTACGGTTCCCATTCCCCAATAGAGAGTATTCAATCTCTAAGAAGTGAAAGCCCTTTTTGAGGGGTTTATTCCCACTCATGGCCTCACAACAAGGAGAGGTATCCCCACCCTAAAAGGAATGGTTCTTTCTCCACCCCTGTTAATAGCACTATCTCAACATTCACATTGGTGCCCTTTTTTGGCAACTCCTCCTCAATTTAGTATAAATTTTCATAACCACTCGTATGTACAAGTTGTAGTTCATTCATGGCCTAGATCAGCCTTTTATGCTTTCCTGTGCCTCGAGCTCTGATGTATTTTAACATCCTTGGCTCGTAGGCCCTTAAAGCTTGATTAGTCTCAAGTGATAGCCGATGTTCGGTTCACTGTTGCATTCTTAATCATCTGTAGGTTATCCACGTGATTCTCTTGTTCTCTGAACTTTGCTAATGTTGGGTCACATCATTGGACGTAATATTGGGTTTCACAATAAGTTGTTGTATCTCGCTTCCTGCTGTGGAAGTTCGCTTAGGTAATCCGATGTTTATCAGTGTCTGTGACAATACTTTTGCTCTCATAGACTTGTGTCTTTTAGCAATTAATGATTAGTTTACATTAGGCCTCTGCCTTCAGGTGTCTAAGTCGGATATTTACCCTGGCTATCATGTGCTGCCATGTCAATACTTTGTTCAACTTTCATTGACTACGCCACCCGTTAATGACTAATCATACTTGGGTGTTAATGAGTTAGGCAAGCAATATTAATCATCGTTTATGGGTCTTTTTCTGCTCAACTATACCAACTCTATGGTATAGTCCTTTTGAGGTTCTCTCTTTCGTGATTCCACGTCTTTGATCCTAGGTAGGTCATTGCTAAAATTTGTTTTCTCTGATTCTGTTTCTGGAGTTATCAACATCTTCAATGAAGAGTGCTGTTAATGGTATTATTCTGGGAATTCATCCCATTTTTATTGAAAGCTGTTATGTCATCCATCTTCATTGTATGTCGTAATACCTTCCTAGTAGGTTATTACTTACATCTAGTCTTGAATACATTGTTGAGTAATCTCCTCGGTTCTTCCATTCAAGGTTAGCCTTGGTTTTGGGTTGATGTTCTTACCTGTAGTGTCGGTTGTCTGTTGCTGATGCTCACGTCGTTTAGTTTCCTGACCAAGTCGAGCTCCCTGCTAACTGGTGTATTGATTTAGTTGTCATGGTCAGGCCATCAGGCCCTCCCGATATTTCACTCTTCAGTATTAAGGATTTGTAATCCGGTGTTAATATGTATTATATCTGTGGGTTTTTGTTTTTCCATTTGGTCTTCACGGCTTCCTGTAAAGCTTCATTGCGATGGCACTTGCCAAGGCAAGTGCGCCATGCAAGATGGGCTATCGGTACTGTGTACGTCGGCAATGGTACATTCTCCTAAACTCCATGGAGGTGTAGTCAATGGGACTCCTTCTTTGCCCTTTTTGGCTTTGGTTAATTGATTATCTGGGCAGCTTCCTTACTGCTTTTGATTGTATAGTTACTTATCAGGGTATTCCTCTTTCTGAGGGGACCCTTTTTCTTTTGCTTTTGCCTTGGTTCTCACTCTCGTGTCCACACCTTCATCGTGGTTATCGAGTATTAACTCTCTTTAAGCACTACCTTGTAGTCCTATATCTTAGAGTATGACTTGCATAAGCATTCGTAGTCGTCCGGGCTATTGCAGTTAGGTCTTTACAACCCCCCTTTTTTGTAGGTTCGGAGTTACCCGCTTCATAATTGACTTTTAGGTAGTCCCTAGGCTCTTGCGCGGTATTATACCGTTGTTATTGCTTTCTTGGACTGTTTTCCAGTGTTTCTGTCACTTCTTTTGTACTCCCATTACACTCGTAGTGCTTTCCTTCTTACTGGTATGGAGGGGTTATATCGACTGCGTAGCATGTCGACCCAAGTTGCCGGTAATTATTATTCTCTCATTGGTAAGATTCCGCTGGTAGCGCCTGTTTCAACGTTGCGCTCCAATTGGGACCTTCAAGTCTTGAAAGACTATTGCATAACGAGGTGTTCCTCGTATTTGCACCATGTTATGTAACTGCCAAATCGGGTTTTCCTGAGTAAGAGAAAGCTTGTCATCTCTCTGGCGTTCATTTCTGGTAGCTTAGAATCTGGGGCGCAGAGGGCGGGTCAGGTATTACACATATCCGATACACATCGGGGAATCCTAACTAACGCACCTCTCGCACACACATTCAACCCTTATCCCAAAGTCTACTATTTCTAACTCGGTAATTCCTAAGCTCGGTAATTTCCAGTCATCAGAGCGTAACTACGCTCTGATACCACTTTTTGTAACACCCCAATTCCAAATACAATGATCATCGCCCTAAGTCCATCTCCTTCATTAACAACGCAGCGGAAAAGTTCTATTAAATTGGTGTTACCGCCGTTAGTCACCCACGTGACTAACTAGGCCTATTCTCTTTACAAGTTACGGTCTGACTAACCGGATAATTACTCGAGCATCTAAACATTACAAACCATAAAACACAACTTATACCGAGTATCTCATATCCTAATACATCATACTAACATCTCATCAACTTACTAAACGAGTGTACATGCACAACTCGTGTAACAAATGTAAAAGCGACTCGAAGTACTCTACCCGCTCCCACTCTCAGGTTGAGTCCTCGTCTGGCACCTACCTGCAAAGTTTAAATCACAGGCCCCAAAGGGATCAGCATATTGCTGGTATAGAAAACGTGCAGCCCACAAGCTAGCCGGGTTACACACGACTATTTTGTCGTATACATGCAATTGTTTATTCATACAAATAATAATAAGAAGTACGATAACAAACAACACATTTATGTGAAACATTCACAGCTCAAATAAATCGAACGTCGTAATGAACGCCCATTAATGAGTAACTTAGATTGCTAACTCCTGAGGCCTGAGAATTGTTTAGTTCTCGTGTTTGACCATACCTTATAAGTGTCAACTGTTCTCTTAATAGAATTGGTTGTTCTCTAACTGAAATGTTTATTTTTGTCGGGTCAAGGTAACCCTAGCCAATGAGTTATTAGCTCTATTGGGTTAATAAACATTAATTCTTATATTATGAGGGGTGTAGGCTTGACCCTCCTACGCCTCCTGAATTGCCTCCCACCTCGAACTGTTCACTCGAGCTGGTCGGGTCAGTTTGTCGACCCTTGGCAGAAGACAGATCTGATACAGATACCGACCTCCTATCCTAAACATGCATGACTGGAGTCAGTCCCGGATTCCTCTTCTCCCAAGTTCCAGTTAGCTGAAGTCTCTTTGACAATTGGTTAGTTAAACCTCTCTCGGTATTAACCAACTAACAATAGGGAAGATTTGTAACCTTATACAATTGTTATTAAACATAGTTAATGAACAAGTTCTGAATCTAGTCATGTTAGTGTGCAAAATACGCACAATAACAATACAATAAATCGGTTTTATGCTTAATCCTGTTTGGTCGTGTCACAATAACACATAGCACACAAACCGAGGAAGACCAGTTAGCAAACAAGCTACAAGAATCCCACACCGTACATCGGAGATTGGCTAGCTCTTAATCCCACATTCGCCTAATCCGCCGAACGCCTCTGACTTAACTAGATTTGTAACCAGAACTAGTATTAGTACCCTGTGTCTTAGAACTAATTTGGTTCTCTTTTCAACTTAAACCTCTTCCTAGGTTAACCCGGGTATAATAGTATACCGTCAAACGGGTTGGTTCCTTTAGGAGCGTTTTCAAGTTCAATTCTAATTCATTGACATACTAACGTTGTTAGCAGTTATTTAGTTGCACAGTTAGCAACTTTAGACTTATACGGACCTTATATTAGGTTTTCGCATTTTTCACTATTCATCTGTATTTCACTATTCATTTATACGGTCTCGTATTCTACTATTCTTTTATACGGCCTCGTAATTTACTATTCATCATATTCCACTATTCACGTATACGTATTTTACTATTCACGTATACGTCTCGTATTTGACTATTCATATATACGTAGTTACTATTCACGTATACGTATTTACTATTCATGTATACGTATTTACTATTCATGTATATGTATTTATTATTCATGTATACGGGTACTATTCATGTATACGTGTATTTTCCATGTATACCAAAATTTACGTATATGCCCGTATGATACTACATATCAATACGTATTTATTTCTAATTCCAATATAACTTGTATTTTCATTAAAATACTTTAAGTAATGATTTCACCTTATTAAATTACGGGTATACCCCTCGTATACCTTAATTTATATACGGGTCTCGTTTAACCCCGTGTTAACTCTGTTTCTTTTACAACTTGTTTCTAAATTCTTTATTTAATTTCCTTAACCTTTTAAACACATATAAATGTGTTATTTATATTACTTATCCATAGTTTTCTCTTAATCTACATTTTACTCATAATAAGTTCTAAACTTGTTATTCTTATTTCTAATTTCTTCCAAAGTCTTACTTAATTAATTTCTTTTATACTTTTGGTCAATTACCAAAATATACCCAAGTTTGACCAGACTTTTATGGTCAAACCCCCTAACTTTCCATAATTTACAATATTACCCCTAAAGTTAATTTAACTTGATTTTTTATTCCGTTATCCTTTTAATATCTAATCGTTTGCTACAAATTTTATTCTAGCTTCTCTAAACATTTTATAAACTGTCATTGACCAAGTTTGACCACGTTTGACCATGTTTGACCAGGGAAATTACCATTTTACCCTTGTGGTCTTTTCTTTTATCCTAACTCATTTATTAACTAATTTAACTCCAACTAATTTCTAATTTTCGTAATTAATTTTCCTACAGATTTTTGAACATCAAAAATCATCTTAAACATCTCTAAACCACCAGATTTAATTATCTAATGTTATAGTATAAATACCATCTTTTATTATCTTAAATATACCAAAACCTTATAAATTCCGTATAACACTTATAAACTCTTTATAAATTGTAAACTTAATTCTACAATTATTTTCTCATCACTTAAACTCTCAAACATACATATTAACTAATATATATTTTCGGCCTTGATATTATGTAACCAAAACTTCTCAAATTTTACATATTACTCTTAATTATACTAATACCTTTAATTTAACTAAGTTAGATAATTTTTCTAACTCATATATAACCTCCAATTTTTCGGCCACCATATAAATTATAGTATATGAATTTTTCTTGTATATTATGATAGCTTAAATTGAAGCTTATATCATAAGGAGTATAAATCTATTCTTAGATTTAACAAACATTAACTTTTAATAAGCTAAAAACTGAATATTAATCACCACAATTTTGGAAATAAATAATAAGATGAACAATATGTTAGATCATATATAGATCAACAATTAGAACCTTGAAATAGGTAGTTGTAGGATTTACCTTGTATATTAACCTTTAGCTTAATATTAAGCTTGTTTTTCCTTAGGAATTTTGATAGCAATTTGCTAGAGTAATTGGCTCTAAAATTATACAACAAGATGAAGAATAAGATGGGTTAGTATCCCATGCCAATCGGCTGTAACAAAAACCAAAGAATAAGAAGTTTTCAAGAAGGCAATGTTTTACCTCGAGAATCAAAGGCACTTCTTAGTGGTTTTTCCTGAGAATCTGGGGGCTCATGAGCTATGGTTGCAAATCTCTTGAAAAGAGCATTCCATCGAGCTATCAAGCTTGTGATTTGGAGCTAGGATGAGAAAGATATGATTTCTACAAGGCAAGGTGTTCTTTAAGGCTTAAATCTAAGAACATGGAGTTTTTTTGTGTTGTTTCTTCAAAGAGAGGATGAGCCACGGCCTTGGAAGCTCTCATTTGACAGGTGAGAGTCTGATTAATGATTCACCAAGGGGACAAGATGATTTTGCACTTCAAAGAAGTCTTGATTGTTGAAATAGTAAAAATAAAGCATTTTTGTCCATGGTGACTCACCATTGAGGTCGGCAGCCTTAGGGCTCATTTGACCTGATTCTTTTTTGTTTTCTTCTTATATATGTAACATTTGATGAATTAATTTCGTTCATTATGACTTATACCATGTGTTTGGTATGTTACATAGCCAAAAATGCCTTAAAACACATTTTTTGTACTTCCGGGTTCACATTGATTATGCAATTTGTTTTGGCTAGTTTAAATGTGTTCTTAGTACATTTAAAACCTTTAGAAACTTTGTTCATGAAATAGCATGTTGCTAATTCTAATTTAAACCAAGTCGTTTAGTGGTTTCTCCTTGACTCTCGTCAGTTTAGTACCGGTTTTTGTGTGGACTTGTATACTTAATTTGTGTGTATACGCTATGGCTCCTGTGACCATTTTATTGTTGTCCCCTTATTCCTTATTGGTATTTAGGCTCATTAGCCTTTTAGTTCCATGTATAAATGTTTAAGGCACATTTTTCCTTAAAGCACATTTTTGTGCTCTAAGGTGTGTTTCCGGTTTAAACGCTAATTCCGCTTAATGTGTATTACTAATATTAGAGGTATTTCACATTTGAAATCTCTTGGGAACTTATTGGTAGTTCCCTAATTTATTTATACTCTTTAACATGTATATGTATAAAATGAATTTTTCATATTTCTGTTTTTTATTATTTATATATTTTATTCCAACCCTTCACTTTTAAGCTCTCTAGCCAGCCAAACATCGGTTTTCGTAAATCCATTTTGAGTTTTGCCGCTCTGGATTACCCTCCACCTTTAGAGTGGAGAATACTACGTCAGGCTGGCTTCACATAGCAGCGTTCTACCTCCCGCTTGTAGTAAAGGAAGGATTACGGGTCAGTGCTTCCTTGGTCTACTCATCCAGCGAGTCTCCTCAATAAACCATCATCTTTTTTTTGGATGATTTATAAATCTACCTTCTTCTGGGTTGGATCAATTTGGTACATTGGGCCGTTCTATCCAAGCAATGAGTTGGGTTTTGTGGGCCTTGATCGAGTATCTGTTCGCCTTCTTTTCTCATTGGTTCCCATTACAAGGGCCACGACTGACATGCTGATTTTGCACTTCAAAGAAGTCTTGATTGTTGAAATAGTAAAAATAAAGCATTTTTGTCCATGGTGACTCACCATTGAGGTCGGCAGCCTTAGGGCTCATTTGACCTGATTCTTTTTTTGTTTTCTTCTTATATTATGTAACATTTGATGAATTAATTTCGTTCATTATGACTTATACCATGTGTTTGGTATGTTACATAGCCAAAAATGCCTTAAAACACATTTTTTGTACTTCCGGGTTCACATTGATTATGCAATTTGTTTTGGCTAGTTTAAATGTGTTCTTAGTACATTTAAAACCTTTAGAAACTTTGTTCATGAAATAGCATGTTGCTAATTCTAATTTAAACCAAGTCGTTTAGTGGTTTCTCCTTGACTCTCGTCAGTTTAGTACCGGTTTTTGTGTGGACTTGTATACTTAATTTGTGTGTATACGCTATGGCTCCTGTGACCATTTTATTGTTGTCCCCTTATTCCTTATTGGTATTTAGGCTCATTAGCCTTTTAGTTCCATGTATAAATGTTTAAGGCACATTTTTCCTTAAAGCACATTTTTGTGCTCTAAGGTGTGTTTCCGGTTTAAACGCTAATTCCGCTTAATGTGTATTACTAATATTAGAGGTATTTCACATTTGAAATCTCTTGGGAACTTATTGGTAGTTCCCTAATTTATTTATACTCTTTAACATGTATATGTATAAAATGAATTTTTCATATTTCTGTTTTTTATTATTTATATATTTTATTCCAACCCTTCACTTTTAAGCTCTCTAGCCAGCCAAACATCGGTTTTCGTAAATCCATTTTGAGTTTTGCCGCTCTGGATTACCCTCCACCTTTAGAGTGGAGAATACTACGTCAGGCTGGCTTCACATAGCAGCGTTCTACCTCCCGCTTGTAGTAAAGGAAGGATTACGGGTCAGTGCTTCCTTGGTCTACTCATCCAGCGAGTCTCCTCAATAAACCATCATCTTTTTTTTGGATGATTTATAAATCTACCTTCTTCTGGGTTGGATCAATTTGGTACATTGGGCCGTTCTATCCAAGCAATGAGTTGGGTTTTGTGGGCCTTGATCGAGTATCTGTTTGCCTTCTTTTCTCATTGGTTCCCATTACAAGGGCCACGACTGACATGCTGCAAAAGTAAAATTACAGAAGTGTCGTATTAATTAAAACAATGTGTTTATTGTGAACTGAAAACATCTAACACATCTACTAATCATTTTACCACTTCCCAAATTATCTGTCATTCACATTTTTTTATTTATACACATGTATATGTATAAAATGAATCCTTCATATTTCTGTTTTTTTATTATTTATATATTTTATTCCGACCCTTCACTTTTAAGCTCTCTAGCCAGCTAAACATCGGTTTTCGCAAATCCATTTTGAGTTGCGCCGCTCTAGATTACCCTGGTTATAGGAAAACTATTTTGGTTTAGGGAAATTTCATGAAATGCCACTATATTTTTGGCTAATTCATGAAATGCCACTAAAAAAAAGAAAGTCACAAAATGTCACTATATTTTCGTAAAACTCCATGAAATGCCACTATAGATGGAAAAAAGACAATGATACCCCTACTAGTAAACAAAGTACTTTTAAAGTTCACAATATGCCCCTAAGTGTTAATTTTTTTACAAAAGTTCAAAAACATATCCAAAATACAATAAAAATTATAATTTTTTTTTTAAAATGCAAAAAATTCAAAAAATGCAAAAAATGCAAATAAATCAAAAAATGCAAAAAATGCAAAAAATTTATAAAACTTATAAAAAATTATAAAATGAAAATTATAAAAAACAAATGTTTCATTTTTTAAAATTTATTCAATAAGAAAAGAATATTGTGTTCTATACAAATAATTTATACCAATTTTTAAAATATTTCAACGAAATAAAAAAATTTATTATTTACTTTGATGAAAAAATGTAAATTGATAGAAAAAAATGTATGATAAAACATATGGTACTTATTTGGTATAAATTATGGTACTTAATTGGTATAAATTAATACAATATTATTTTATATTACTAAATAAATTTTAAAAAATGAAATATATTTGTTTTATGATTTTATCATTACTTGCTCCTAATAAGTTGCATATTATTATTATTCTTAAAAAGTTTTATTCTACACTTCAAACAAGTTTTACTATTTAGTAGTGTATGTTATATATATATATTCTCAGTCGCTCTATTTCCAATAAATTATTATATTTAGAAATTTTAGTTGTGAAAATTTATCAGCAATATAAAAAAATTATTTCCTTTGAAGAAATAAAATAATCTAAATTGATAGAAAATAATAATTAAAAATTTATGATAAAAATTATGGTGCTTATTTGGTATAATTATGGTACTATATTGGTAGAAAAATTGGTATAAATTATTTGTTTAGAACTCAATATTCTTTTTATGGTATTGAATAAATTTTAACAAAAAAGGAAATGTAACACCCCTACCGCTAATATCATCATTACTGTACAAATACTTACCTTCGCAACGGATAATACATATACAACGGCGGGTGTACAATGCCGCTAGTCAACCACGTGACTAACAAGGCCATCTACACTACTACATACTATCGGTCTGATGAATTGAACATACCGAGTACTCTACACAATACATTACTTTCCCCTGCATACTCAACCATAATTCAATTACAACTCCCATACAATACTATACCGAGTCTACTACAATCCTTAAATTGCCGATACAGTTTGGACTTCCAAATTCGCATTACAATACAAATACAAATCCTATAATTCAACTACCCATGCTTACATAGCAGCCCCATCCTACACTCTCGCACAGCGGTCAGCTTCAAATACCTATAAAATAAAAACGGTGCCCCTAGGGGCTCAGCGAAATTGCTACTTATGAAATTCGCATATACCGCGTGCTAACCGCGGTACGCCGACTACTTTGGGTCGGATATACATGGAGTTCATTTTACATGCATACATACATACTATTACTACTCAATACAATCAACAATACTTACTTACTTATACAAGGTTCGTTACCTACCAAGGAGAACAATTTGTTAGTCAACCGTTCATTTAGTTATTCGTTCATCCGGTTTCGTCGGATGCTCTCTTTCTCCTTACACGGATTCACAAGGCTTACACCAAGCTTAATCTTATGTACTCAATGTTCTACTCACACTACGCTCAATACCTTACTCATTATTTCACTCATGCTTTACTCAGTACTCACTGCTACCATTGCTTACTCTTACTCAGTACTCATCACTTGCTCTCGCATACTCAGTACCCATATTCTTCTCCTTACTCGTACTTCTCATTGCTCGATACTCATTACATACTCATACTACTCATTACTCAATACTCATTACTTTACTCATACATACACAATACTCAATACTCATTACTTTTGGCCTCCGGGCGGAGTCATACACAAGACTCGCCACCGGGCCTACTAATACAAAGGGCTATACACTCAGCTCCTCATATACGAATGTCCATTTTTTTTTTCTGGACTACTCAAATTCCCAACACTCCTCTCTTGGAGTATCTTACAATCTCATGGATTAGCCTAGAAGTATCTCTCTCGATAACCTCCACTATCTTAGGGAATTACCACCGTCTAGTATTCTCATATTTAAGGGTTTCCCCAACGTATCGAATACTCTCATGTTTGGGACATCACTCACATCAGTCGGGTCCTCTCATAGTGGGTCGACTAATTTGCTAAGGGGTTTGAAGATCCCTCATCATTCTTTACTACTCTCATGGTCCATGACTTGCACCAACCTTAATTCCTCTAATGGAGTTTATTTATATACTTCCATTACTTGTTGTATGTGGATTGTTCATTTCGGTTCTCCTACCGTTATCAGGAGGTTACTACTCTCGTGCACTCTCTCACATTCTAGTGAGTTCATTGGTTTACGCTGTCGTTTATTGGTCCATTAGTTTAGTGCATTTTTACATTTCCGTTAGTTCACAACATAACTCGTACTACGAGTCACTAAGCAACAAGACTCATCTATGAGTCGGTCTATGCACTACGTGAAGCCACACAATCAGTCAAGAAGGGTTAGCTCATACAACATACAACAAGACATACAATGAAAGGCAATAACCCGTTTTCATGCTTTAGTCTTGATTAGCTGGCATACAACACACAAATCAACATAACTCGGTTAGCATACGGGGCATGAGAAAATCATACCTTACACCATGGTTTAGCTTTACCGGGTCACCTCACATTGCTCGGTTCATACTTGATCCACTGATAATGTTTCTAACATTATTATTTATACTATGTTCATACGATACACAAATAATCACTACTCTCGTACTTACCCCGCTGTCCCGTTATTCTTAGTTTTTCTCTTGTGTGCTTAACTTTCTTACTTTCATTATTCTAGCACTAATGTCTTACTTTATATATATATATATATATATATATATATTATATATATATATATATATATATATATATATATATATATATGATGTATGTGTATAGTATATGCATGTATGTATATATATATATATATATATATATCTATATATATATCTCTCTCTATATATTTAATTTTGATTTTAATTTTTTTTTGGTAGGTCGCCTGGGTGGGTCGACTGCAGAGAGCACCCGGGTTACAGGATTTAGTCCGACCGACCCAATCTGGGGTAGGTCGCCTGGGTAGGTCGGCTGCAGAACCCCTTTTTATTACTTACTTTGGACTCCAAATTCACCTCAATACTCACCCAACCTTTTCCTAATCATTTCCACATGTTTCCTACATGCTTAAGTACCTTAAAACACCCCACGTCATACTCCAAACCTCTTCAATTCATTACTCAAATTCTTACCCAAACCCTTACTCAATTTCTACAAGCTTCAATACTCATTTCTGCACTTATGCACTCTAGTGCATTTCTAAACTTCTCTTGACAGCCTACCTCTTGTTCTCACCCATTTTGACCATCCCAATTCTTCCCTAGATATATGCACTACCTATACCCAAGTCCATCATTTCCTTTCCAAGGTTATGCACACTAACTTCTTCCTAGAATTTTACACACTAAAATACTGTTTTGCTACAGATTTTTACACACTTCATTCTAGTTCTCCAAACCATTCCAAGGTTATTGCTTAACCCAACTCCATCCTATAAACACCTAGTTAAGCCTAGGTCATCCTTTACTGAAATACCCCGAACTTAAATATGGTGACTAAATTATTTTAATATGGTATTTAAGGGCCTAATAGTGCCTAAGTAATTTTGGTAACGAAAATAAATCCAAAAGAAGCGAGAAAACGCTTAAAAAGCGAAAAACACTAAAATAAGCGTTATATAACCATAGGAGGCACGAGACCTCGGTTAGAGTATTATGTGGATTCCTAAGGCTTATTCACGCCTAATTAATGTACGGGAATGATTCCTGAAGAAAACGGATCCAAATAATGAATTAAAACGCTAATAAAGCTTTAGCGCACGTTTTTTTAGAAAACCCGAAAACGTGATTTTGAGTGGTCAAATGAACCCGTAAAAATTATAGTTCATCAAATAACTATAAATAAACATTAATGGAAGCTTAAGAGCCATTAAAATTAAAGAAACGAGAAAATTTCGGAAAACAGGCCCGGTTAGTGAATAGTGCTAAAACCGGGTAAATTAACGAGTGTTTTTTGTAAAAGACGAAAAACGCCCCAGCCTAATTAATTGTGGGGGCCGGTTTTTATGAGTGTGAGACACTCTCACACACACACAAAACTAACTAATACTTTAATGGGTTGAAAAGTCAAAAGTAGAAAAAGAAAAGTACAAAAGTAAAAACATTACTCTCTTTCCTCACTTTTCCTTCTCTCTCTCCTATTCTTTCTTCTTCCCACCGTGAGTACTCCCTCCTTCCTGCTCCTCTCAGCCGATTTTGAAGCTCCAAAATAGCTCCCATGGCAGCCCCTCTTCATCCTCTTGCTCAAGCCACATGAATGCTCCAAATTAAAAACAAAACACATATTTATGTTCCTCTCACCAAGGGCTACACTTTCCTCTTTTCAAAATTTCAAAATGGTGAAGTTGACCACCATGGGTATACCTCCATACATGAAGAAAATGGCATTTTCTTGGAGCTTGGAGCCTCCTCTTTCTTCTAAGGTTAAAATTTTCATGAAAAACTCATCTTTTCTCCACCTTCTAGTGAGGCCGATTTTTAACCCCTTGTAATGCCTTGTTCTTTCTTCATTTTAGCTATTATCCAAGCCACCAATGGTGTATTAGAGCCTCTCGTTTGATTCATGGCAAGAACCCATCCTAGGGTTTCAAAGGTAATGCCAATCTTAGTGTTTTAAGCACTTCCTAATAATCTTGAATAATTAATGAGTTAAGTATCTTTGCTTAATATCATTTTCCTTATTTAATGTTGGGCTGGAGCTTTGGCAAATACATTTCCCACTTGACCGATAATGGATGGGAGAAGAGAAGAAGAGAATTTAAAAGAGGATTTGAACATTCAAGGTAAGGAAATCTACCTTAACTACTAATTTAATGTATTTGAATTTTGGGAATGGGTAAAGGAATGAATGAACTTAAAACTGTAATAGAAATGTGTTTGGATGAAGTAGGAAGAATTTGTAAGTTGTTGTGTGAAATAAGGTACTTAGAGCCAAGTAATTTGAATGTACATTGATATTGTTGTTTGAGGAAATCTTGAGGAATTATATGTGCTAGTACGACCCTTGTATGGGTGTGGATAGTTTAGGATGAATATTGGTGATATGATGAGTTTTGGACAATGCTAGAAAAGCAACGGAGTTATGGCAAAATTTCGGTAGAAATCAAGGTGTTTTGAGAGTATATGGAGTCAAGAATGACCTAGGCTTAACTAGGTGTTTATAGGATGGAGTTAGGTTAATTAATAACCTTGTAATGGTGTTTGGAGAACTAGAATGAAGTGTGTAAAAATCTGTAGCAAAATAGTATTTTAGTGTGTAGAAATTCTAGGAAGAAGTTAGTGTGCATAGCCTTGGAAAGGAAAGGATGGACTTGGGTATAGGTAGTGCATTTATCTAGGAATGAATTGGAATGGTCAAAATGGGTAAGAACAGAGGTAGGCTGTCAAGAGGAGCTTAGAAATGCACTAGAGTGCATAAGTGCAAAGATGGGTATTGAAGTTTGTAGAAAATGAGTAAGAATTTGAGTAATGATTTGAGGAGGTTTATGGCATTATTTAGAGTGTTTTAAGGTGGTAAAACATGTTAGGAAGCATGTGGAAGGTTATGGAAGAAATTGGGAGAAGATTGGAGTTGAAACCAAGTCAAAATAAGCATTCTGCCTTCGACCTACCCAGAGGCAGGGTCGGTCGGTCGGACCCAGGATCGCTTTCTGACTTTGACCTACCCAGAGGCTGGGTCGGTCGGTGGGTCAGTTGGACCCAGACAAAAAAAAATTATTTTTTTTGATTAATTAGACATATATGTATATACATGTACATATATATACATGCATATAAATATGTATAAGTAAGGTATTAATGCTAGAGTAAAGAAGGAGTTGTAAACTTAAGAACATTTGAGTAAAACTAAGGATAACAGGATAACGGGGTTAAGTACGGGAGTATTAGTTTTACATACCGTAGTACCTTATATTAATAGAAATGTTTGGAACGTTATCAGTGGAACGAGTGTGAACCAAGGAACGGGAGGTCACACGGTAAACTTAAACCCCAGTGTAAGGTATGATTTTCTCATGCCCCGTATACTAACCGAGTTACGTTGATTTGTGTGCTGTATGCTGGCTAATCAAGACTAAAGCATGAAAACGGTTTATTTCCTTTCATTGTATGTCTTGCTGTATGTTGTATGAGCTAACCCTTCTTGATTGATTGTGTGGCTTAAATTAGTGTGTAGACCGACTCACAGATGAGTCTTGTTGTTAGTGACTCATAGTAAGAGTCGTGTTGTGAATTAACGTAAACGTAGAAACACACTAAACTAAAGAACCAAAAAACGATAACACAAACCAATGAACTCACCCGAATGTGAGAGAGTGTACGGGATTAGTAACCTCCCGATAATGGTAAGAGAACCGAAATAAACAACCCACAAAACAGTAAGTAGTGGAAGGATATATAAGTAACCTCTAATAGAGGTATTGATGGTAGAGCAAGACATGAACCATGGGAGTAGTAAAGAATGATGAGGGATCTCCAAACCCCTTAGCAATTAGTTGACCCACTATGAGAGGACCCGACTGATGTAAGTAATGCCCCGAACATGAGAGTATTCGATACGTTGGGGAAACCCTTAAATCTGAGAATACCAGATGGTGGTAATTCCCTAAGCTAGTGGAGGTTATCGAGAGAGATACTTCTAGGCTTATCCATGAGATTGTAAGATACTCCGAGAGAGGAGTGTTGGGAATTTGAGTAGTCCGGTAAAAATGGACATTCGTATATTGAGGAGCTTAGTGTATAGCCCTTTGTATTTGTAGGCCCGGTGGCGAGTCTTGTGTATGACTCCGCCCGGAGGCCAAAAGTAATGAGTATTGAGTATTGCGTATGTATGAGTAAAGTAATGAGTAATGAGTAAGGAGTAAGTATGAGTATGTAATGAGTACCGAGCAATGAGTAAGTATGAGTAAGGAAAGAGTATGGGTACAGAGTATGTTAGAGCAAGTAATTAGTACTGAGTAAGAGTAAGTAATGGTAGCAGTGAGTACTGAGTAAAGCATGACTAAAATAACGAGTAAGGTATTGAGCGCAGTGTAGGTAAAACAACGAGTAAGTAAGATTAAGCTTGGTGTAAACTTTGTGAACCCGAACAAGGAGGAAGAGAGCATCCGATTTAACCGGGTGAACGAATAAATAAATGAACGGTTGACTGACAACTTGTCTTCCTTGGTAGGTAACGAACCTTGTATATGTAAGTAAGTATTGTTGATTGTATTGTTGTAGTAATAGTATGTATGTATGCATGTAAAATGAACTCCATGTATATCCGACCCAAAGTAGTCGGCGTACCGCAGTTAGCACGCGGTATATGCGAATTTCATATGCAGTAATTTTTATGAGCCCCTAGGGGCATCGTTTTTATTTTTACAGGTATTCGAAGCTGACCGCCGTTCGAGAGAGTAGGACGGGGTTGCTATGTAAGCATGGGTAGTTGAGTAATAGGGATTGTATTTGTAATGTATTACAAATGTGGAAGTCCAAACTGTATCGGTAATTTAAGGATTGTAGTAGACTCGGTATAGTATTGTATTGGAGTTGTATTTGAATTATTATTTGAGAATGTAATGGAAAGAAATGCAGGGAGTAGTGTACTCGGTATATTCACGTCATCAGACCGATAGTAAGTAGTAGTGTAGCTAGCCTTGTTAGTCACGTGGGTGACTAACGGCATTGTACACCCGCCGTTGTGTATGTAATATCCACTGTGAAGGTAAGTATTTGTACAGTAATGACGGTATTAGCGGTAGGGGTGTTATAAAAAGTGGTATCAGAGCGAAGTGCCGCTCTGATGGATGAAATACCGAATTTAGAAAAATACCGAGTTAGGAATTTGAGACTTAGGGCTAAGGGTTGAGTGTTAGCGTGTGAGGTACGCTAGATAGGAACTTCCGCGTGAACCGGAAACGTACAACAACCATACCCGTCCTCCCCAACCCACGGTATTAAGTTGGGAGAAGAACGCCAGAGAGATGGAAAGACCTCTCACACTCGGGTGAGACCCGGTCTGGCAGCTGCAAAAATAAACCTTTTTAGAAAAGGAACCTGTCATACGGTAGATTCCGAGAACCGGAAATCCCGGAGACGGTTCCCTTGGAATAACAACAACCGCATTTAATGATCGTAGACCAAAGATCCTAAACATAGGATAATGGAATTTATGGCACCATGGGGCGATGTGCTCTGCAGTCGCGAGAACCATGAGTAGCCGACAAGGATAGGAGCATAACCGCGCGATGAAGCGAGGAAGACAGAGTAACAAATCCAAGACAAGAGAGTCTACAGATTGTAATGTTCGATGGTACCAATAACGGTGTACAAACCGACTAAGGAATTAGTCAAGGTTGGATTAATACCAAACCTACACGCTAAGAGGCTATAATAACCGAACAACAGGGTTCAGATAACTATGAAAGTATTCATAAAACATACACCTATAGGACTACAACGGGGTTCCTAAGGATAAGTCAAGTCTCGTTAACCATAGTGAAGGTGTGAGACACCCGGATTGACGACAACCAGGTCAAGTACACTGAGGAACGACTCAGAAGATTGATCACCAAGATCAAAAGATCAAAGGAAGATCTAATAAGACCACCAAATATGGATGGAAACGATACCGTGACCGGTATACGTTAACCGAAAAATGACCTACCCGTGCACTTGCCTATGGCAAGTGCAGAAGAGGCAAGACAATTGGAAGACTTCTGATGACCAACAAGTACCTACTAAAGTATCACCAAGAGGAATGAAGCAAATATAGGATCACTAATCCTAAGAATTTGAAACAATGAAACCTTGAAAAGGCCTAACGGCCCGACCATTGTATTAAGAACATACCAGTCAGCGAGAAGCTGGACTTGGTCAAGACCTCAAACATGGCAACGCCATGAAGAATTTCTTTTCACACCGAACTGTTATTTCCAAACTCAAAATTTTCTTTCAAAAACCACAAACCCTTCTTTAAACCTTGGATTTTGTTTTTAAAACCAAACCAACAGAATTACGGTGAGTATCATAGAATGATACAAGAGGAGTTGACAATAGAATACTTCACCTAGGCGTGTGACGAGCACTACGAGTGTACCTAAATACGGGATGTGGGACGACCGCACTCCGAAGGAGCTTGCGGGCCCGATAAATAGTCAGGTAAGTGGTAACGTGCCAACAAGGTACCCCAAGTATGTATACATGTAGTGTACGAAACACGGGAAGTAGTCAACTCTGTTCTACAGACCATAAGTAAATTCAAATCAAAACAGTTGGATACCTCAAACGAGCAAAAAGGAAACTCAGATAAGCTTACAAGCTAAGGAGTCAGAAACCCACTCCAAGAGAACCATTAAGAGTTAAAAGTGCGAGAGGCACTAACAACGGAACAAGACATTGGATATGTCTCGAAGATATCGAAGTAAAGCATGATAACTGGAAGGGATACCCAGTCTAAACACTGTAAGGCAAATGCCTAACATTAACACATCAGCGTTCAATGAACGGGATGAAAATTCCCCGAACAACTACCACAAACACACAGGGTGACCATATATGGTACCGAAAAATACCATGCAC
Organism: Limonium bicolor; assembly: GCA_023374045.1. Lineage (NCBI taxonomy): Eukaryota > Viridiplantae > Streptophyta > Magnoliopsida > Caryophyllales > Plumbaginaceae > Limonium > Limonium bicolor. The sequence continues at coordinate 312,713,503 of CM041778.1, forward strand.
CATCAAAGAGAATAACAAACCAGTTATGATATAGGGAAAAACAACAACGGTCTACCCTAAGAACAGGAGACTTTATAACCCTCAACAGGATAACTCAGACCCAGAACCGCATGGTGCGATAACAAACTGGACACACTCATGAATGTCAGCCAGATGCAATAGCATAATCAATAATACTCAGGAGCAATCCATAAAGGGTATCAAGACAACACAGTTGCACGGAATGTCGTGATAAAGACACCACAATTGGGACGAACATTCGGTTAGAACACCGAAGGGATCCCACTTGACGGGGGATACCCTAAATTAATAAATGATACCGATCAATACCAAGATACAAAAAAGGGGCTCCAATAAACGGAAACGTGATGTGATGATCTGTCATGGAGCCCAGTATCACCTCCAAATCCAGCGATAGCTTACAGAGACATAATCACTTGGGAATAGCCTATGATGAGCAGTGCTCTAGGCGATATGACTAGTATGCCATGAAACTGTTACAATACACAATTCGACGGTTGCAAAACCCATTATGAACCATATGGAAAGTGGTCAAGCACGACACCAATAAAAGGTTAATAACCAATGAGCAAGGATACCCCTCATAAATGTGAGACCGCGAGAGCGGTGAACACATGGATTCTAAGAAGGGGATACCATCAATAAATATGTGATAGTACACCCCTTTCAGAACTACTAATGTAGTGAAGCTTGAGCATACAATTATTGCCAAGCGATGTAAAATAAGCTTCAATAGCAATTGTTGACAGCCAAGGAGTAACCAGTTATAAAACCAATGATGCTCAAAGAACTCAGAAAAATAAAGGAATGCCACATTCTGTAATTAGCCAAATAAACGTTGAACCATGGTATAAATGGTGGAAATGCATGAGCTGAAGCTAGCAACAGTGAATGCCATGTAAACCAGTGCTGTATAATCTAAAAGAACATGGTGCGCAGCAGGCAACCAATGTATGTGAATAATCACCCAATACTATGGAGTTGTTAAATACGAGATGGCAGACAAACCGGGCAACAAGCCAGGAGTCTGCACCAAATGATGAAGCACCACGCAAAGAAGTAATACGCATTCCTATTGCGATCTCATAAGAGAGTTACTACCAAGAGTTTATGCCTCTGCACTATGTAGGACTGAGTGTTTTGGTATTGCACTTGTTCAGTTAATGATCTAGTGAGATAGCTAGGAATATGGAAATGTAAATTGTGGAAAATTTTCCCTTTCACCAATGTACATGGCATAAGCCAGTTAAGCGATAGCTTAGAAATAAACCGTGCGGCCTAAGGCCAAGGAAGCACGAAGAGTATGAAACACACTAATAATCACAAGACGTGAATTCCATGGGAATAAAAAGTGAAAGGGGACTTAAGAAAATCACTAGGACCGATGCATAGAAAATGCAAGGTCATACAAATAAAGAACACTTGTACAGAATCAGATAATGGGCGTGAGTCAGAAGCTACTAACAACAGAGGAAGCACTACAACTAAATAGTGGCTTAACCTCACCCGACAATAAGTCGGAGGACCAAGTGAATGATCACTACAAAATACAACAGTATACATATAGATTGCCAGAGAGCCTGGTATAAATCTAAAACTCATTGAGCTCACGCACGGTAAAAGAATACCACGCTTGATGGAATAAACCTTATCCCCATAATAAGAGGGATAAAAAGGTGATGTATAACATGTTTAAAATAACAAAAGGGGCGAATAACCCAAGCTATCAGGGTCGCGCAGCAGAAGCTAATGGGCCTAGAATTCTAAGTGAAAGACACCTAGTGAATGAATGGTAATTATCAATGCCTCAAAGCCTCTAAGGCTAGAACCGAACCCGGTTAAGATAAACTCCGATGAAAATTCTTGATGCAGGGACTAACCGATAATACGGTTAAGACCCATTGTTCAAGGAACATTGTATAATAGACCGCATGGAAGCTGAACCACTCCATGACGGTAGATTACGTGGGCGTAATCCCTTTTAAGGGGGGTAGAGCGAAAACCGCGAAATGTATGTTTTACGTGATAGGTGCGTAAACTACAATGCGCATAGCGCAAGAGAATTTGTTTTGGTGATTGATACTTATGTTACATAAACAATTGTATTCATTCATCGTGTAATTGTGGTAATTTGGGAAATAAGAATAGGAAAGGAGTAGAGAAACTCTAGGGGAATGAGAACCCCGATTGGTAATAGTATGAGGAATGAGTATGTATGGGAGACTTGAGGAGTATAAATCGGTATGGAACCGATGTATATAATGAGTATAAATAGGTATAAAACCGATATATTTTATGAGTATAAATTGGAGTATAGTAAATTAATGGGATATTATACCCATGAATTCCCTAAGTATGGTAGTTGGAGAAGATGTAGTAATAATTGATGAGATGATTAGTAAGTAAGTAAATGAATCATATAAATTGGAAAATGTATGTGTGTGATTATGAGTAGCAAGATTAAGAAGATAGAAAACGAAATAATGTTTGACAATTTGTCGGTTTGAATGGAGGTGGGAGGTGAAACTTGATTTGCTAGCGATCAAGGGAAACTGAACACCAAATTGGGATGGAAGGATAATTCAACACCAATGCTGATCACATTGGGGTTGAAGGACTCTTGAAACTCCCTATAAGTGGTCACAGTAATAACACTAGTAATAGGTATAATCATCATAAATGGAATTTGGGAGATGTATGCAAGCTTTCAAAACGAATTTCCAAAACTAATTTGGTACAATGTTTTCTTTAACCTGAGAATGAGGATCGGTTTTTTAACCGCTCCCACAGGCGCTAGTGGATCTTCCATGCCTAGGCACGGGTATCCGGTCGAAACCATGGAGGTGAAGCTAGTTTTGAGTCAGTGGAAGTGTTGATTAGTTTTGAAACCACTACACCGTTCGTGCGGCGGTCCTAAGTGTCCGGTTGGGTGCGGTGACAGTGTATGTTTTGTATTTTTCCAAGGGCACTGGGGCAGCGTAGTCCTGAGTAAGTATGAGTAAGTAAGTATGAGTAAGTGTCTGAGGATCTCTATATATGCAAATGAATTTGATCTGAACCAAAGGACCGTGGCCAGAAAGCGTAAGTGTCATTAGTCATGACGGCCGTGAACCAGAACGCGTAAGTGTTCAAACGTGACCGGTACCTGAGGGATCGCTTGACATGGGAGAGGATGGTACCTCATTTATCTACGGACAGACCCTATGGAGAGCTTGTAACGGATATTTTTGATTGTTATGCATGCAGTGATATGCTGTTTGGATGTGTAGTATGCATCATGTCAGACATTTGGAGTTTGACAAAGTTATATTTAGAGGTCATAACCTTATCATAGAATACGTATGTGAGTAACAATATTAGATTCACCAACTTTGAGGGCAAAGTTCTTTAAGGGGGGTAGATTGAAATACCCCGAACTTAAATATGGTGACTAAATTATTTTAATATGGTATTTAAGGGCCTAATAGTGCCTAAGTAATTTTGGTAAGGAAAATAAATCCAAAAGAAGCGAGAAAATGCTTAAAAAGCGAAAAATGCTAAAATAAGCGTTATATAACCATAGGAGGCACGAGACCTCGGTTAGAGTATTATGTGGATTCCTAAGGCTTATTCATGCCTAATTAATGTATGAGAATGATTCCCGAAGAAAACGGATCCAAATAATGAATTAAAACGCTAATAAAGCTTTAGCGCACGTTTTTCAAGAAAACCCGAAAACGTGATTTTGAGTAGTCAAATGAACCCGTAAAAATTATAGTTCATCAAATAACTATAAATAAACATTAATGGAAGCTTAAGAGCCATTAAAATAAAAGTAACAAGAAAATTCTAGAAAACGGGCCCGGTTAGTGAATAGTGCTAAAACCAGGTAAATTAACGAGCGTTTTCTGTAAAAGATGAAAAACGCCCCAGCCTAATTAATTGTGGGGGCCGGTTTTTATGAGTGTGAGACACACTCACACACACAAAAAACTAACTAATACTTTAATGGGTTGAAAAGTCAAAAGTAGAAAAAGAAAAGTACCAAAGTAAAAACATTACTCTCTTTCCTCACTTTTCCTTCTCTCTCTCTCTCCTATTCTTTCTTCTTCCCACCATGAGTACTCCCTCCTTCCTGCTCCTCTCAGCCAATTTTGAAGCTCCAAAATAGCTCCCATGGCAGCCCCTCTTCATCCTCTTGCTCAAGCCACATGAATGCTCCAAATTTAAAACAATACACATATTTGTGTTCCTCTCACCAAGGGCTACACTTTCATCTTTTCAAAATTTCAAAATGGTGAAGTTGACCACCATGGGTATACCTCCATACATGAAGAAAATGGCATTTTCTTGGAGCTTGGAGCCTGGAGCCTCCTCTTTCTTCTAAGGTATAAAATTTCATGAAAAACTCATCTTTTCTCCACCTTCTAGTGAGGCCGATTTTGAACCCCTTGTAATGCCTTGTTCTTTCTCATTTAGCTATTCTCCAAGCCTCCAATGGTGTTTTTCATGGAAATCGGCCTCCTAGAATGGAGAAAAGATGAGTTTTTCATGGAAATTTTTACCTTAGGAGAAAGAGGAGGCTCCAAGCTCCAAGAAAATGTCATTTTCTTCATGAATGAAGGTATACCCATGGTGGTCAACTTCACCATTTTGAAATTTTGAAAAGAGGAAAGTGTAGCCCTTGGTGAGAGGAACACAAATATGTGTTTTGTTTTTAATTTGGAGCATTCATGTGGCTTGAGCAAGAGGATGAAGAGGGGCTGCCATGGGAGCTATTTTGGAGCAGGAAGGAGGGAGTACTCACGCTGGGGAGAAGAAAGAATAGGAGAGAGAAGGAAAAGTGAGGAAAGAGAGTAATGTTTTTACTTTTGTACTTTTCTTTTTCTACTTTTGACTTTTCAACCCATTAAAGTATTAGTTAGTTTTGTGTGTGTGTGAGAGTGTCTCACACTCGTAAAAACCGGCCCCCCACAATTAATTAGGCTGGGGCGTTTTTCGTCTTTTACAGAAAACGCTCGTTAATTTACCCGGTTTTAGCACTATACACTAACCGGGCCCGTTTTCCGGAATTTTCTCGTTTCTTTAATTTTAATGGCTCTTAAGCTTCCATTAATGTTTATTTATAGTTATTTGATGAACTATACTTTTTACGGGTTCATTTGACCACTCAAAATCATGTTATCGGGTTTTCTCGAAAAACGTGCGCTAAGGCTTTATTAGCGTTTAAATTCATTATTTGGATCCGCTTTCTTCGAGAATCGTTCCCATATATTATTTTGGTCTTATTAAGCCCTAGGAATCCATATAATACTGAAATACCCCAAACTAATAAATCATGGATTAAACATCTAATCACATTGATTAAGGCCTAAACATGCCTTAAAAGTCAACTGAGAACAACAGTGGTCAACACAAAGCAACATATTGCACCCTTTGACTGTTTAGGGTAAATAAATACCTAAATGAACTACTTAGGACCTAAAAATTTGTCCTAAGCATATTAACACATTACTACACATATTACAATTGTTGGACAACACTCCAACACAAAGAACAAGCATTTTCATGCTTCAAGGTCAAGTAGGGCAAAAATGTGCTCTAAGAATACCTTAAAGGTCTAATGATCTCTAAATGATATAAAATTGGATACCATGATCAAATATCATTTAAGGAACACAACAAAACAATTCTCAAAGAAAACAGAGCTCAGAAACACCCTGTGACACAAAATGTGCACTAAAACACCTTAAAGCATGTTTATGTGTATGAGCTCTAAGATAATGACTTTTTGTCATTTTAAAGACTGGAGTATATCATTTATAATATTAATGTGACATGATATACTATATTTTAAAGTCTAAATCAAAGTTTGAAAATTAAAAATCAAAATGGGCAATTTAGTATGAATAGTAACCCAAATAGTGCATTTTTAAGCAATATTGACTAAGTAAGGTCAATGGTCAATGAATGACCACCAATACCCCTTAGAAGTCGGCAGCAAGGGAGCTTAGAAGACAGCTCACTCAACATTAACACAAAATATCTTATCAATTTGGTGAATCGCCATTTACTATTCCATTAATTAATATAAACTTAACTTATAAGGCAAATTAGCTTACCTTTCTTCATTTGCCTTCATCCCTGCCGACAGCACCTCATTCCAGCCTCTCTTTGGCTTCTCCAAACCGTGGCTAACACACTAAATACAATGGAGAACAACAATTGACATAGGTTGTTTTGGAGGTTAAATGGAGGGTGTATCTCGGCCTTAACAAGGGAAGGAGGTGGAGAAAGCTAATCTTGTTCTTAAGTTGGTACATCAAGAGCTTCAAGGTATAGCCATATCCAAGCCAAAAACACCATTTTAGGCACTTTAAACAAGGTCGAATTCAACCTTGGTTACCTTGGTATTCTAAGGTAAATGATGCTGTGGAAATTTTATCCTAAGTAGGTCGTGGCCAAACAAGGCCTTAACTAGGCAAAAACAGGATCATACTTCAGAAGGAGGCGCTTGACGAGCTAGTGGTCTACACTGCGCATCCTAGGTCTTGGTGAACGGTATGTAAAGGGGTTTGATCCGAGTAGTCCTAAGGAAACTCCTTGGGCTCAGATTTGGTTGATATCACTTGTGTGTTAAGTGTTTTTGGATACATGTATGTGATTGTGTGCTACTGCATTAATTATTTATGCACGAGCGTCCCACGGGACTAACACTACGTCGACTATAGATCGACTTATATAAACATACATATACGTTATTGTGATAACAAGACGGTTACTTGATATAATACCATAGTATTAATATTAAGTATATGGTAACCTAAGTAAAATACTTAGGGATGAGTCACGACATTGTCGGTCTCTAGAGCATGGATCTCGAACATGAATATGACCTAGATTACTTCTAGGTATGTGTGAGACCCATTGGGCAGCTAATTAATAAATTATACTCTCCATAAGACTAAGAGCAGATCTTAAGCATTATGAGAGAGAGATGGTGTGAGTTGAGGTGAGGAATCCAGTATAGTTTACGAACTATCTGGTTGCGCATTTGTGATCACTGAGGGGTACCCGATTGGGTTCCGCTCCAGGTTTATACCCAACGAGCCCAAACTGGATCGTGGGTCAGGTGGCTACGGCCTTTTATATGGACGTCTTACGAGACAAAAGAGAGTAGTCAGGGGCCTCCGGACCTCTGGCGAAATGAGCACCTTTGTGTGTACGGGAGAACTACTGTCCATGGTGAGGTTATCGGGTTGTCTTGACATGACGCCCAACTGGTATTAATTAAACATGGTTTAGATGGGGCCTTAAAGGCCAAATTAAATTAACTATGGAAACTGTATGCTACGACGATTGTACATTGTACATTATACTGTAAACTGTACGCTACGGCGATTGTACATGGTACATTATACTGGAGTTATTTCGATACGTTCGATATACAATTGTTGTTTGAGATATTAAAATGAATGTTTGGATTGGATGGATGGTTGAATGATTATGAATATTTGGATGGACGATTATGTATATTATACATGTGTATTACAGTATTGATTATAACTGTAAATGGTAAAGCATGAAACCAATCTAATAATAAGATGGTTAAAATGACTAAGTGACCATTAGGGTCCAGGCCTGGCATACTCAGCGTCTATCGCTGATACTACACCATATGCAGGTTGTTGATTATCGCCAAAGCCGAAGTGCGGGAACAGGGTAATTAGAGTTTATTTGGTTACCGCACAGGGAGTTTATTGTATAAAGGATATCAGACAGGTAAATGTATTATGGTACGGTTATGTATATTTGGGATTGGGTAGACGCTCACTTGTCGATGTTTATGTTTATGGACTTAGTATGATGTATAAGAGTTTTCTCGTTATCACGGCATTTAGCAGTTTGTTTATGTTGGAAGTTGGATGTAGTTTGGCTTCGTTGCTCGCATGGGCGAGTAATGGCCGGTGACACCCGGGTGAGTATTGTTGTTATTATTTATTCTTCCGCTGTAAGACGTTTTATTTGTTGCTACGTGAGAGATTATTACGTGATTATGGAGAGGGGTGTTACAAAAGTGGTATCAGAGTGGAGTACCGCTCTGATGACGAGAAGATAGGTAAAGACAGTGAGCTTAGGACTTGGGAAATAACGGGAAACGTTTGTGAGGTACGAGATGACTCGTCTTAAGAGATATTGTGATTAGTAACGCAAATTGCGTGATATATTGGCCTTTAAAGGCAATTCAATATCTATTGGTTGTGTACGGTAAATTACCGAGAATTTATGTGACATATATGTACTACAGATGTCTGGGGGAACTAGAGGGTGTGGTTCTGGTAGAGGTGGAGGCGGTGATCCCGAGATTCCAGGAGTTGCTGAGACAATTGATGCCGTTCTCGCACAGCTGGGTACTCAGATAGGAGGAGCACCAGCCCACCCGCCACAGCCCAGGGAAACGAACTGGCTCAAGTCAGTTACTGAGACCCGACCACCTACATATTCAGGGGAACCAGACCCCGTAGCCTTAGAGTGTTACATTGTTGAACATGAGAAGGCTTACGAAGCTTTGCAAGCACCTGCCAACCAGAAGGTTGTCATTGCTGCTTTCCATCTGAAGGATGCAGCCATCACTTGGTGGAGGTTGGTCAAGGACCATCACCTGGCTACACCCGACTTTTCGTGGGCTGCCTTTGTCGAGTTGCTGAGAGGGAAGTATTACCCGGCGCACCTCAAGCAGAAGAAGCGCCATGAGTTTGAGACATTGTCTCAGGGAGGTCTGACCGTGGATGAGTACTACGCTCGATTCATTGGTCTGCTGGACTTCATCCCCGGTGTTGATTACTCAGAGACCGTTAAGGTCGAGAAGTTCTGGGGAAGACTATTGTTTCGCATCCAGATGGCGATGGGTGCTACCCTCTACACTACCATCCAGGTATTAACATAGAAGCCATAAATTATTTACTTACTACAGTACCGTTTAACCTTGTGAGAACTTGCCAATGAGATTCCAGGAGTGTTATGACGCTGCCTCAAGGACGGAGCTAATGCTCCAGACTCGGGAAGAGACTCTCGGGACAAAGAAGAGAAAGAACCCTGAGGGAGAGTCTGAGGGTGGAGGAGCGTCTCCAGGCGATAGCCAGAAGAAGGGAAAGTAAGGACTTATCCCATTCTAAATTGTTTACAATATTAAATACCTCATGATGACCCGAAACCTTAAACAGGAAATTCTTTCAGAAGAAAGGGCAACAGGGTCACCAGGGAGCAAAGGGGAAAGAGCCCGTCCTTCGGTTGACCGGCCCAGTTATAGATGCTCAGCCTTTGAGATCTGCACCTCCTAAGGGTGAGAACACCTACCTCTTAAATTAAATTGTAACCTTAACCTTTATATCATCAGATTGTAACTAAAACTAAATAATATCATCAGGCACCGGACAGCCCCAGCACCATTACTATTGTAAGCGTTGTGGGAAGGATCATCCTGGGGTCGACTGCGATGGCCGCAAAGTTGAGTGCCGCTGTTGCAAGAAAGAGGGCCACCGGGAGTTCGAGTGCTGGATGAATCCAGAGAGCCGTAACTACAGGCCACCAAGGAATACTCAAAAGACCTCAGCTGGAGGATCTGGAGTACCACGAGGCGGTCAGGATGGCCAGACATCTACTGATGCTGGTGCCCTGAAGGGCAAGGGAGTCGATAGGGCATGAGTACCCTGAACTCCATGAGACCGCTGGTGGAAGACTTTTGTTTACTATGTTATGTACTTACCTTGGATGTTAGACTGAGATATGTTATTAGTATGTGGGAGTGTGTCGGGGACCACTCGCCTTTTTGTGTATGACTTTTGGGAACTAGTTTGTGGACTCGATACGAGTAACCTTGGAACCTTGACGGATTATATATAAATGAACAGGATGTTAACGCTTACATTATCATGTAGCCTATACTCAACGACGAATAGTCAGTGAGACCGGTGATTACTGAACCAGAATTTCTACCTGCATGGCGCACTTGCTATTGCAAGCGCTATGACAAGTAAACCACTGAAATTTCCATCTGCCTTGCGCACTTGACAGAGCAAGTGCTGCAACTGCAACTACAACTACTACTTTTTAGTCTTTTATTATATATATACCAAAAAAAAATGTTTTTCAAACTTTTTCATACAAACCCTAAGATTAAAAACCTATGCAACTTTGGAAGGACCGTTAGTCCAACCACAACAACTGAGAAATTATACAGCCATTGTGATTGTGAACCACACCAGTTTAATGGTTCGAGAATTTTCAGACAGGGCTTATTAGCCAAATACCATCAGTGTATACCCGCATTTAATGCTAATCACTACTAGTGATAAATGTTTAGTCCTTGTGGACAAGCATACCCTTTGTAGATGCACCACCGTCAGTGAGGATGGTTGGGAAGTGAAGAGCCAAGTTGCTCAAGCTATTATGCAATCTGCAATGCATCCAATTACATGGATGAGGGGACGAATATGAATTATGGATGAGATATGATCATGATAAACAGGAAAAAAGGAATATGAGTTGTACTCAATGAGATCGAGATAGGAGAACCAAGTTTGCTAAAAATAGCACATATTTTACTTACAAGCCGGCGTTATGGCTTATGGCTTATGATACGAAATACCACCGATGCCACAAAGGCAATAACACTTACAGCAAGATAACCGATAACACGAACTATTAAACAAAAAGAAAAAGAAGAGAAAAGAAAAAAAGGATATCCATCAAAGGGAGATTGACAACAGAATACTTCACAATACCCGTGTGACAGACATTACCAGTTTACTAAACGAGACATGGGACGACCGCACTCCGATAGGAGCATGTGGGCCTGACAGACTTATTTATGAGTTAGTCGGGTAAGTAGTAATGTATCAGTACGGTACCCCATGTAAGTAGACAAGTAGTGTTAGGAACACGAGAAGTAGTCAACTCCGTACTAAGGACAGTGATACAGGTTACCTCGAAGATGGACGATGAAATACCCCTAAATTAATTTAAATTAATTTAGGGGATTTCTTTTATTAAACCTTTAATAATACTATTAAGTATTAAATTATTATATGGAATTATGAATATTAAATTATTATATGGCATTATGAATATTAAATTATATGGCATTATGAATATTAATTATTATAGGAATTATGAATATTAAATTATTATATGGAATTGTGAAATTTATTTAGGGGTTTTCTCCTATTTAACCCTAATTATTATATATTATTATATAGCATTATGAATTTAATAATAAGATTTATAAGTCCATAAATCTTGAGAAAATTTCTAAACACTCCAAATATATTATAAAGATTTTAGGAAGTGTTGGAACATTGTTTTGAACATAAAAGTCAATATAAAATTCTAGAAACCTTAAAGCTTATTAAGCATTGCTAGAGTTGACTTTTTTAGAATGGTCAAACCAGGCCATGAAACCTATACCAATAAATAGGTTATGAAAAACCATGAAGATCGATAAAAAGAACGTCAAAAACGGATCATCCTAGCCAAAGTTATGCTAGATTGAAGTTTTGAATCAAAATTTTAAAATCTGCCACGTGTCAAGCTCACACGCGCCCACACTTAGATAGATTTTATCTCCATGATTTTCGGAACCGATTTTGCCCTATCTTGCGACCTCCATAACTTTCTCCTCGTTTGGAATTTTTGAGTGCCGTCTTTTGAATTCTCTTCTCCTTAATCTCATCTTTCCAAACATAACTCATACATCTTCTAACTCATCCTACATCGACGGGAATATTGATCCAAAGTTGCCACCTTGCGAATTCATAACCCAGAATTCTGGTTTTCTCTGAAATCAGGTAAACTTCGTCTTGCCATAACTTCTTCGTTTCTCGGCCAAATTTCGTGTTCTTTAGCTCGTTTTGAAGAGCTCTAATCCCTCTACAACTTTCATGTCAATGACCAAGGCTGATTCGTAACCAATTGGGAGAGTGAGGCGTCTGAACTTACCTACTCGATCACGTCTGGTTTTTGCCCAGAATTCTTCCTGAAACGACATGGTAACCTCAGATCTTTGTGGATCTGTAACTTTCTCCTTAGTTATTCGTTTTCCATGATTCTTCCACCAATGTTTAGAGTTACATGTTTACTTTAAAATGACGTAGGTTTTATGGATTGAATCTCTCTCAGCTAGCACGAGTTGATCCGTGAAGTAGGCTACTTGGTCTGCTCATAAAATAACAAGTTTTACAGAAAATCGAAATCAATTTCCTTGCCGGTGCATTTCTGGTAGGTTTCTGATCAAATTGCTCAGTTATTGTCATTCGTTTTTGCATTCCCGAACAAACCCCCATGTCAATTTAACCAATTTCGTACCATAATGAGAGAATTTTGTCGAATTCTTCTCGAAACTACATAAACCCTAAATCGAGTTTACCCAGAATCGAATTTCTAGAGTACTGCACGATAGGTTGTGAAATTTATACCATTAGATGCGTTTTTGAATTTCGGATCCAATGAAACAAGAATCGTCGAATTTCGTTCTGTAGATTGAGAGAAATCGAGGAATCTCTGTCGCGGTGATTTGGGAATTCGCTGATGAACTTGATAAACCAGGGCCGTCCGATTGTAGTTAGGAGAAACGGACGGCCGAGATTAAAACGTTTCAGATTTAGTTTATTTAAGTTTCTATAGATTTCAGTAAATAACCCTAACTTGTTGAATTAATTTAAATACCTTCCCGAAGGTATTTTGACTTGAAATTTTAACCATAGGTTCCTTATTTTATCTAGTTTATATTGATGTAAATTATTATGGTTTTGGAGTTTTTAAACGTAAGTTATGATTTTTACAATTTACGGGTTTTCTGGAATTATTTGGCTAAATTAAAAAGATATTTTTATGAAATAAAAATTTTATAATATGTCTAAAATGTTATAGTTACTGTATATTAAATTTGGGAATTTTTGGGCAATGGTAAAAGGTTTTAAAAATTGTGTTTATGAGTTTTTCATAAGAATAGCCTATAATATAAAGTTTTTAATGTAACCAAAAATTAAAGTATGGTTTGTTAATTAACTTTTAAGCTGGGGAAAAATAAGGGAAATTAAATTAACATTTTATAACAGTAAGTTTATAAAAGTTTTTGTATTAGCTTTTAAGAGAAGTGAAATTATGTACATATATATATATACTTACTTAAGTAGAAACTTATATAAATTAAGGAATTTAATTATCCTACATTTTACTTACTATATTATGGGAGTTGATATTTTTAATTAAACTAAGGGATAAAATAGTAACTTGGGTTAAATCAAGGAACTAAATTAATCTACATTTATATTAATTATTAATATGGTAGTTAATATACTTAACTGAAACTAAGGGAAATACTTTATTTTATTAACCATATTTTGGATGTAGGTGTGTGTAAAAGTTAATATAAATAATTAAATACAATAAAACTACATAAATAATGTTTTGTATAAATCCTAGTATATATAAATGTATACACAGTAAACATAATAAAATTAAATACCTTATAGGAAATATAATACGAAGGAATTAATAAGTTAAACTAAACCTCTACATAATACAAATAGAAGAATATTATATGAGGTGGTATTAAATTATAGTAATGTATTAGGCTTAAAGAGTTACCTTTAAATTTCTAAGATTCATATAAACAGTGTTAAAATACATGTATATATTTAGTCAATGACCACAATGTAAATCTATAATTGGGTTAAGAAATTAATAAGTTAAAATTTAGGAGTATTTGTAATTAGATTACATAAAGTGTTACACAAATAGATCTTATTATATAATTAATAATAAATGAATGAAATACTTTTACATTTAAATGTTCTTATTATATAAACAATAATAAAATAAATGAGTTACTTTTACATCCAAATGTGAAGAGGATTATTAAGTCTAGATTTAATCATCTCTTGACATTTATAGTATTGAGTAATAACTTAATATTTTAAGATAGAATCATTAAAAGGATTATGATATAAACTATATTAAACTATGATTTGGGAATTTATCTAAATAATAATCCTTAAGTTTCTTGGCATTAGATAAGCCATATGAAATACATTTGTAACGTTTGTTACCAATACTTAGGATGTGAGTTTACAAATAAGTGATGTACATAATAGTTAAAGATTTACAAAAAGGTTTGCAAATAGAAATTTGATACTTAAAATCATTGAACCTTTAATTAGATGAAACTAGGTTACATAAGAGATTATATTGATTTACCTTTTGACACTGGAAATATTAATGTGTCATTTGAATATAAGGTATGGGATTTTTCAGAATAGATTATCTTATTAAATAATTAACAATTTCACTTACGAACCATAATTTAATTCTCTGATAAATTCTACCTCTATGTAGATATATTGTCCATCCTAAATACAATAAAGGAATTAATTTATTAAGTTATTCATTTGAAACCTTAGGCTTTGTAAAATAATTTAAAACGTATTTAAGGCTTAATTTATTAAGTTAGTACAAAAGGATTATACATAGTCTATAGAGTGTATGTGTGTAAAATAAAAACATTTAGGAGATTAAAGGTAAACTAAGGAATACATAAAATGTTATATTTAAACACCTTAGTATATAGGTAATAATTAAGCAAACAATGTACCTTGTGAATACTAAATGTAAGAGTTCGATAAGTCTAAGTTAACTATAATATAGTTGTTTCAATATGAGAGGTAATTCAACATCTTATGGCAAGATTAGTAGACGGTTATAATAGGAAGTCATTCTGAACTAAGGATATGATAATTGAGTTAGTGGCTCAATTAAGTTATAATAAATTGTATCTACAACATTATGATTCCAAACAAGATGTAGTTCTTAATTAAGTTAAGGGAAAGACTTAATCATAATGGGTTGTCTAGTAGATATTGTTTAAAATACATAATCTTTACATTGTGAGATAATAGTATAGTATTCTGAGATGAGTCCACCATAGGTCATAATACATGTTTATTCTAAATTAAGATAAAGGTATGGGGCTTAAGATTATTATCGAAATTCTTAGATTTAATTATATAACATAAATACATTTATGAGATAGAGGTCTCAAAAGTCTGAATGTGAGGATTGTGGTTAAGTATGAATAAAGTGGATAGGAGTGGACAATTAGGCAAATGTTAATCGAATACATTCCTTGATCTTACCACCTTGGGCTATACAACGTTCTCAGATAACTCAAAAATTATACGTAACACATAAGTGAGGGCTTAAAAGACAATTGAGACTTTGGAATAAGAGTAAGGAATTTATTTAAGCTTAACTTAGGCTACAAGTGATTGATGATAGACTACCTTTAATATTCTTCAGAGTATTGTTGATTGTTTGCGCAAGTTGACTAGAACTGCTACAACGTTACCCAGGTACGATTTCTCGTACTCAGCTTGTGGTGTTTTGGACTTTATGGAATGTTTTGTACGATTTCTCGTACTTGATACTTTTGATGATGGACTTGATGGAATGTTTGGAACACCAACTGAACTTGAATGGATTTCAAAATGAAACTGTTGTGTGACTAACCGAGCTTGATGTGTCTAACTGAGCGCTGTATGTGAAACTTCCTTGGTTATTGGTTCCTCCTATCTAGTTGTTTCACTAGATATTAACTACCTAGGGTTTACGCTTCTGCACTCTGTAGGACTGAGTGTTTTAGTATTGCTCTGGTGCAGTTAATGATCTAGTGGGGTAACTGGGAATATAGGAAAGTATCTGGTATTGGTAAATTCTTCCTTTGGACTATGGGTATTGTTTCATCCATGAGTCGAGTTTGATCAGTCTATTGGGAATGGATTCTTTCTATTGGGTATTAATTGTTGAGGGTTTACGCCTTGCACTCTGTAGGACTGAGTGTTTTGGTATTGCTCTTGCGCAGTTAATAATCTAATGGGAATATGGGAAATGTTAATCTTGGTACTGAGCTAGGATTATTATATTAAGTGGTGCACTCCCCAAATTTCCCGATGACCGAGAACGTGTCGGTGGCAGCGGAGGTCTGCTATACCTCGTCCATCTGGACAACTGACAGCGGAGGTCTGTTTTACCTCGTCCTTGTGGCAACTGACAGCGGAGGTCTGTTTACCTCGTCCTTGTGACAACTGACTGGCGGTGGGGGCCATCTCTCCCAGTTGAATTATTCCACTCTTGAGTATATTTTGTCTATGGGAATCATCTTCTGAAATGGTGGAGACATAAACTGTCTACCACGGGTTATGGTTATTGATGTCACTCCTAGTCCTTTGTGACTACTTAAGTCTTTCTCTTCTTAACCAGAATTGGTTCTAACATCAACAATGGGGGCTAACTAACTATGTGGTGTGTCTACTTAAGTGGATGACTTGGTTTGGAAGTTTTCTGTCTCTATCATTGTCTTGTTTTCTTTTCTCTTTAACTTGATTGTTTTGAAGTGCTCTATCTCTGTTTTACTTTTAAGAGTTTGTTTTCATGTTATTGTTTATTTTGAAGAGTTATGTTTTATAAGTTTGTTTTTGGAGAATTGTACCAGTTCCATTCCAGGGAACTGACCCGCCCCTTTCGGGGTGGGCTGCTTGGTTCATCTTGCAGGTACGAATTGATTTACAGGTGGCCACGAAGAGAATGAGCGTTTGGGATGGGACTAGGTTTTGTGGAGAGTTAATGTGTTTAATTTCTATTTTGGTTGTGTTAAGTTTTTCTCGAGTTCAGACCATAGCTTTTGTAGGTTGTAAGTTGTAATTGGTGAGGTTTGGTGTCGGGTGTTGGAACCCGATGGTCTGTAATCGCCTTAGAGTTTTATTTCCGCTGTATTTATGGTTAATAGGGGCGTTAGAACAGAAAGTGGTATCAGAGCGTAGTTACGCTCTGAACCCGAGAAAACAAGCCGAGTGAAATACTTAGATTATAAGTGCACTTAAAACTGGGGAATTGGGGGTAGAATGAATGGGAAGTGAGGATTCCAGTAAGGCACGACTCCTAACCCTTCTTAGATTAGTGAATGATTTCTTTATACACTTTTCTTTTTATGAATGTCTGTAGAGAATGGTGTGCTGTTGTTCTGTTCGAACATTAAACTATAGTAGAAATATAGGTTGGAATATCATCTATTGAGTACGATAAGATTTTGGTTGAGATAAACCAAATATTAAGCTATTTTTCAAAAGCATACTCATGGAGAATACATTGCTAAAAATGCAATCCTTTAAAGCTAGTACACAAATTCCTAGAATTTTAAAGAATACTTTTGGTTGAAAACAGTATACAAATAGAACTGTACATAACTAAATTAGCATTGATCTTATGTGAAAGTACTTCAACTCCTTTAAGGTTTGAAAATAAATCTCATGAACTACTTGATATCAATTTATTACCTAAAGATGATGTTTAAGATAAATCTTAAGTCTAGAAAATTATTAAGTTAACAAACACTAGTAGCATACACCCGAACCCATAAACCACACTAAAACTCTATGCTAACTTTAGAAAGAAAATACCTAAACCTAACACCCTATGGGAAGTGCCTGGTGCGACGAACTTCTAGGCTGAAAGTAGTGGGGGTGCACACCCACTTCTAGAAGTTTAGGGGCTAGACAAGCCTTGTCATCTAACCGTAAATAATCTTCTACGCAGGTGATGGATTGTGTTGAACTTGAGGGGAAGTGGTGGTAAGACGTTACCATCATGAAATCTTGAGCTAGGCATATTTCATTACTAGCCACAATGAACAATTCAAAACTTATATATTAAGATCCAGTACTAAATTCATACATGTAAAGAGTTTACCGAGTTAAATCCTTGGTGAAAAATACTTACCTATGGAGTGAAAACACATGAGTAACACTAAACTAAATATCATTGATCCTTAAATACTCGGAATATTGAGCATCTAGTGAGAAATGAGAGTTACTTAAAGATTGGAAATTCTCATGTTTACTTGGAAGTTTAACATTATACATGTATAAAATTTTAGGAGCCACACTAATAGTGATATTTACCAAAGGCCACCATTATCTAAGAGAGTACTAACATCTAATGATCAGAATAATACTTATATAGAACAAACCTTAAAAAAATAATTACCAAGAGTGAGTGAGTTTTCATTAGACTAGTTCATTTGACTTAAAATTTTATATAGAGTCCCTACCTTAAAAAAAAATATAATTTTAAGATAAATGAATCATATTTTTGGAGCTACATTATAATTAATAAGAACTTCCTAAAACTCTGCCTTGTGTGAAATTATGTAAATATATAATAAGTAAATTTTATGAAGTAAATACCTAATGGTTCGTCTAGAATACTATAGTTACTTATAAAAACAATTGAAACTTGAAAAGTCACAGGAAATATATTTTTTTATAGAATTTTAACATATGGTTGGCTAATAAACCCTTGAAGATAATTTTGGAAGATATTGAGGATTATTAAATAATCTGAAATATTATTTTAAAACTCAAGTACATTACACTTGGTTTATAGCTTGTTAATATAATTGATATGATAAAATGAACATATAATGGACATATAATTCGTATCAGTCATAAAATGAATGGATAAGAATCATAAGTTAAAAGTTTATAACAATCAAGAAAACAAAAACTAAATGTTTGGTAGACTAATATGGTCTATGCGTGTTGTTGTGATTGGTTTTTGAAACAACCTTGTTGGATAATGTGTCCTTCTGTGGTTCTCGTTAGTAGCGGTACGAGGGCGTACCTTAGCTCTTTTAAGGGGGATATGCTGGCATACTCCTCCTTCGTTATCTCATCCGGATTATGCCTCGTTGCATTGTTAGTAAAAGGAGAACAGTATTAGCAGAATGAGAGGAGTTTGTATGTGCTTGGTTTTTACATTATGACTCAGTTATGACTCGGTATGTGACTTTTGGATTTTCATCATGGTATATCTGGTTCAGTTTGATTTTTGAGTAATCTTGGGTGGAAAGCTGTTATGGAAATGGATGGAAATAAAGGATTGGTTTGGTATGGAATTTCATTGGAATTATTATTATTGTCTCAGCACACCCGAAGCGGTGTGAGTGCCTATTAGTGATTTTTTTTAAACTTCGAGGCGAAGTTTCTTTTAAGGGGGATATACTGAAATACCCCTAAATTAATTTAAATTAATTTAGGGATTTCTTTTATTAAACCTTTAATAATACTATTAAGTATTAAATTATTATATGGAATTATGAATATTAAATTATTATATGGCATTATGAATATTAAATTATTATATGGAATTATGAATATTAAATTATTATATGGAATTGTGAAATTTATTTAGGGTTTTCTCCTATTTAACCCTAATTATTATATATTATATATAGCATTATGAATTTAATAATAAGATTTATAAGTCCATAAATCTTGAGAAAATTTCTAAACACTCCAAATATATTATAAAGATTTTAGGAAGTGTTGGAACATTGTTTTGAAACATAAAAGTCAATATAAAATTCTAGAAACCTTAAAGCTTATTAAGCCTTGCTAGAGTTGACTTTTTGAGAATGGTCAAACCAGGCCATGAAACCTATACCAATAAATAGGTTATGAAAAACCATGAAGATCGATAAAAAGAACGTCAAAAACGGATCATCCTAGCCAAAGTTATGCTAGATTGAAGTTTTGAATCAAAATTTTAAAATCTGCCACGTGTCAAGCTCACACGCGCCCACACTTGGATAGATTTTATCTCCACGATTTTCGGAACCGATTTTGCCCTATCTTGCGACCTCCATAACTTTCTCCTCGTTTGGAATTTTTGAGTTCCGTCTTTTGAATTCTCTTCTCCTTAATCTCCTCTTTCCAAACATAACTCATACATCTTCTAACTCATCCTACATCGACGGGAATATTGATCCAAAGTTGCCACCTTGCGAATTCGTAACCCAGAATTCTGGTTTTCTCTGAAATCAGGTAAACTTCGTCTTGCCATAACTTCTTCGTTTCTCAGCCAAATTTCGTGTTCTTTAGCTCGTTTTGAAGAGCTCTAATCCCTCTACAACTTTCATGTCAATGACCAAGGCTGATTCGTAACCAATTGGGAGAGCGAGGCGTCTGAACTTACCTACTCGATCACGTCGGGTTTTTGCCCAGAATTCTTCCTGAAACGACATGGTAACCTCAGATCTTTGTGGATCTGTAACTTTCTCCTTAGTTATTCGTTTTCCATGATTCTTCCACCAATGTTTAGAGTTACATGTTTACTTTAAAATGACGTAGGTTTTATGGATTGAATCTCTCTCAGCTAGCACGAGTTGATCCGTGAAGTATGCTACTTGGTCTGCTCATAAAATAACAAGTTTTCCAGAAAATCGAAATCAATTTCCTTTCCGGTGCATTCTGGTAGGTTTCCGATCAAATTGCTCAGTTATTGTCATTCGTTTTTGCATTCCCGAACAAACCCCCATGTCAATTTAACCAATTTCGTACCATAATGAGAGAATTTTGTCGAATTCTTCTCGAAACTACATAAACCCTAAATCGAGTTTACCCAGAATCGAATTTCTAGAGTACTGCACGATAGGTTGTGAAATTTATACCATTAGATGCGTTTTTGAATTTCGGATCCAATGAAACAAGAATCGTCGAATTTCGTTCTGTAGATTGAGAGAAATCGAGGAATCTCTGTCGCGGTGATTTGGGAATTCGCTGATGAACTTGATAAACCAGGGCCGTCCGATTGTAGTTAGGAGAAACGGACGGCGAGATTAAAACGTTTCAGATTTAGTTTATTCAAGTTTCTATAGATTTCAGTAAATAACCCTAACTTGTTGAATTAATTTAAATACCTTCCCGAAGGTATTTTGACTTGAAATTTTAACCATAGGTTCCTTATTTTATCTAGTTTATATTGATGTAAATTATTATGGTTTTTGAGTTTTTAAACGTAAGTTATGATTTTTACAATTTACGGGTTTTCTGGAATTATTTGGCTAAATTAAAAAGATATTTTTATGAAATAAAAATTTTATAATATGTCTAAAATGTTATAGTTACTGTATATTAAATTTGGGAATTTTGGGCAATGGTAAAAGGTTTTAAAAATTGTGTTTATGAGTTTTTCATAAGAATAGCCTATAATATAAAGTTTTTAATGTAACCAAAAATTAAAGTATGGTTTTTAATTAACTTTTAAGCTGGGGAAAAATAAGGGAAATTAAATTAACATTTTATAACAGTAAGTTTAAAAGTTTTTGTATTAGCTTTTAAGAGAAGTGAAATTATGTACATATATATATATATATATATATATACTTAAGTAGAAACTTATATAAATTAAGGAATTTAATTATCCTACATTTTACTTACTATATTATGGGAGTTGATATTTTTAATTAAACTAAGGGATAAAATAGTAACTTGGGTTAAATCAAGGAACTAAATTAATCTACATTTATATTAATTATATAATATGGTAGTTAATATACTTAACTGAAACTAAGGGAAATACTTTATTTTATTAACCATATTTTGGATGTAGGTGTGTGTAAAAGTTAATATAAAAAATTAAATACAATAAAACTACATAAATAATGTTTTGTATAAATCCTAGTATATATAAATGTATACACAGTAAACATAATAAAATTAAATACCTTATAGGAAATATAATACGAAGGAATTAATAAGTTAAACTAAACCTCTACATAATACAATAGAAGAATATTATATGAGGTGGTATTAAATTATAGTAATGTATTAGGCTTAAAGAGTTACCTTTAAATTTCTAAGATTCATATAAACAGTGTTAAAATACATGTATATATTAGTCAATGACCACAATGTAAATCTATAATTGGGTTAAGAAATTAATAAGTTAAAATTTAGGAGTATTTGTAATTAGATTACATAAAGTGTTACACAAATAGATCTTATTATATAATTAATAATAAAATGAATGAAATACTTTTACATTTAAATGTTCTTATTATATAAACAATAATAAAATAAATGAGTTACTTTTACATCCAAATGTGAAGAGGATTATTAAGTCTAGATTTAATCATCTCTTGACATTTATAGTATTGAGTAATAACTTAATATTTTAAGATAGAATCATTAAAAGGATTATGATATAAACTACATTAAACTATGATTTGGGAATTTATCTAAATAATAATCCTTAAGTTTCTTGACATTAGATAAGCCATATGAAATACATTTGTAACGTTTGTTACCAATACTTAGGATGTGAGTTTACAAATAAGTGATGTACATATAGTTAAAGATTTACAAAAAGGTTTGCAAATAGAAATTTGATACTTAAAATCATTGAACCTTTAATTAGATGAAACTAGGTTACATAAGAGATTATATTGATTTACCTTTTGACACTGGAAATATTAATGTGTCATTTGAATATAAGGTATGGGGATTTTTCAGAATAGATTATCTTATTAAATAATTAACAATTTCACTTACGAACCATAATTTAATTCTCTGATAAATTCTACTCTATGTAGATATATTGTCCATCCTAAATACAATAAAGGGAATTAATTTATTAAGTTATTCATTTGAAACCTTAGGCTTTGTAAAATAATTTAAAACGTATTTAAGGCTTAAGTTTATTGAAGTTTAGTACAAAAGGATTATACATAGTCTATAGAGTGTATGTGTGTAAAAATAAAACATTTAGGAGATTAAAGGTAACTAAGGATACATAAAATGTTATATTTAAACACCTTATTATATAGGTAATAATTAAGCAAACAATGTACCTTGTGAATACTAAATGTAAGAGTTCGATAAGTCTAAGTTAACTATAATATAGTTGTTTCAATATGAGAGGTAATTCAACATCTTATGGCAAGATTATTAGACGGTTATAATAGGAAGTCATTCTGAACTAAGGATATGATAATTGAGTTTAGTGGCTCAATTAAGTTATAATAAATTGTATCTACAACATTATGATTCCAATAAACAAGATGTAGTTCTTAATTAAGTTAAGGGAAAGACTTAATCATAATGGGTTGTCTAGTAGATATTGTTTAAATACATAATCTTTACATTGTGAGATAATAGTATAGTATTCTGAGATGAGTCCACCATAGGTCATAATACAATGTTTATTCTAAATTAAGAATAAAGGTATTGGGCTTAAGATTATTATCGAAATTCTTAGATTTAATTATATAACATAAATACATTTATGATATAGAGGTCTCAAAAGTCTTGAATGTGAGGATTGTGGTTAAGTATGAATAAAGTGGATAGGAGTGGACAATTAGCAAATGTTAATCGAATACATTCCTTGATCTTACCACCTTGGGCTATACAACGTTCTCAGATAACTCAAAATTATACGTAACACATAAGTGAGGGCTTAAAAGACAATTGAGACTTTGGAATAAGAGTAAGGAATTTATTTAAGCTTAACTTAGGCTACAAGTGATTGATGATAGACTACCTTTAATATTCTTCAGAGTATTGTTGATTGTTTGCGCAAGTTGACTAGAACTGCTACAACGTTACCCAGGTACGATTTCTCGTACTCAGCTTGTGGTGTTTTGGACTTTATGGAATGTTTTGTACGATTTCTCGTACTCAGCTTGTTGTGTTTTGGACTTTATGGAATGTTTTGTACGATTTCTCGTACTTGATACTTTTGATGATGGACTTGATGGAATGTTTTGGAACACCAACTGAACTTGAATGGATTTCAAAATGAAACTGTTGTGTGACTAACCGAGCTTGATGTGTCTAACTGAGCCTGTATGTGAAACTTCCTTGGTTATTGGTTCCTCCTATCTAGTGTTTCACTAGATATTAACTACCTAGGGTTTACGCTTCTGCACTCTGTAGGACTGAGTGTTTGGTATTGCTCTGGTGCAGTTAATGATCTAGTGGGGTAACTGGGAATATAGGAAAGTATCTGGTATTGGTAAATTCTTCCTTTGGACTATGGGTATTGTTTCATCCATGAGTCGAGTTTGACCAGTCTAATTGGAATGGATTCTTTCTATTGGGTATTAATTGTTGAGGGTTTACGCCTCTGCACTCTGTAGGACTGAGTGTTTTGGTATTGCTCTTGCGCAGTTAATAATCTAATGGGAATATGGGAAATGTTAATCTTGGTACTGAGTATGGATTATTTATATTAAGTGGTGCACACACTTTTCACCGATGACCGAGAACGGGTCGGTGGCAGCGGAGGTCTGCTATACCTCGTCCATCTGGACAACTGACAGCGGAGGTCTGTTTACCTCGTCCTTGTGACAACTGACAGCGGAGGTCTGTTTACCTCGTCCTTGTGACAACTGACTGGCGGTGGGGGCCATCTCTCCCAGTTGAATTATTCCACTCTTGAGTATATTTTGTCTATGGGAATCATCTTCTGAAATGGTGGAGACATAAACTGTCTACCTCGGGTTATGGTTATTGATGTCACTCCTAGTCCTTTGTGACTACTTAAGTCTTTCTCTTCTTAACCAGAATTGGTTCTAACATCAACAATGGGGGCTAACTAACTATGTGGTGTGTCTACTTAAGTGGATGACTTGGTTTGGAAGTTTTCTGTCTCTATCATTGTCTTGTTTTCTTTTCTCTTTAACTTGATTGTTTTGAAGTGCTCTATCTCTGTTTTACTTTTAAGAGTTTGTTTTCATGTTATTGTTTATTTTGAAGAGTTATGTTTTATAAGTTTGTTTTTGGAGAATTGTACCAGTTCCATTCCAGGGAACTGACCCGCCCCTTTCGGGGTGGGCTGCTTGGTTTCATCTTGCAGGTACGAATTGATTTACAGGTGGCCACGAAGAGAATGAGCGTTTGGGATGGGACTAGGTTTTGTGGAGAGTTAATGTGTTTAATTTCTATTTTGGTTGTGTTAAGTTTTTCTCGAGTTCAGACCGTAGCTTTTGTAGGTTGTAAGTTGTAATTGGTGAGGTTTGGTGCCGGGTGTTTGGAACCCGATGGTCTGTAATCTCCTTAGAGTTTATTTCCGCTGTATTTATGGTTAATAGGGGCGTTACAGACGAGAAGAGCACCAGTTAAACCAACGGGCTAGAGAAATCAAGAACCTCCAACAGAGAATAGTAGACAGTATAAAGTGAAGACTAGGAAACCGTTCAAGGACAGGAAACCAAAGGAAAGAAACAGGAAAACCCATTATGGACGAATAATATGTAGAATCCTCATAAGGATCGAGCAAATTCTTGCAATCCAGAGGAAATCTACCAGAGGATATGGACAGAAACGCGTGACTACGCAATGATGAGAGACAAAGCTAAAATACTAGCAGATACCTTAAGCGAGGAACAATGGACTTGGAATGTACCACTCACATGATGATTCACGCATCTTATCTGTTGGACTCATTAGATATTAGCTGCTGAGAGTTTACGCCTCTGCACTCTGTAGGACTGAGTGTTTTGGTATTGCAATTGTGCAGTTATTAATCTAGTGGGAATACGGGTAGATGTAATGGATATCAACAGGAGTGTGTAAAAAAAAAGGAACTACAATAGTGTGTTACTCCGGAACGAAACCACCAGGAGACACGGATGACAAGCTTTATCTTCGTGGACATGTAGGCTGGTACGTCTTGGTATTACAAGACAAAGTGCAAAGAGCACTAAGTATTGACAATAGCCAATGTCATATTACATCTCAAGCTGAATATCAGTGAGAGAAGACACACGCATGTATGCTAGTGATCCAAATAAGAGATACACAGCAATGGAAAGAGGCAAACTGAGCCTATGTTCATGGGTCTACACCTCAATACGGAGCGAGTGGGCCCTTAAGAACGAACTTGGGAGAGAGCACAAATAGTTTAGTGCCTCACCTTTATGCATTATGGAGCCCAGAAGGGCTAGAGTCATACCCGTCTCTCTGATATGAGGATAATCCACGAGTTGGAGAACTCTTTGAGAGCCAAGTATCCCGCGCTCCTTGTTGAGCGGCTGTTGTATACTTGTGGGGTACGGGGGGCGTAACCCTTTTTAAGGGGGGTAGAGCCTCTTGGCTGTGCACGTGTGTGCACTAAGTTTTGTTGTGGTATGCGGGGCATATAAGGTTTGTTTATTTGTTTGTTTCGTATGCATGGCATACAGTGAATTGGTGGTGTGCGGGGCACACGAGGTTTTGTTGGTTATGTTTGGTATGCGGGGCGTACGTTGTTTGGTTGTTTAGGTGTGATGTACACTAGTATGTATGTATCTTATGAGATACCTGTTTGAATGTTGTATTTACACCCATGTGTGTAATACTTTTCTTATGCTACTTGTGATATATGTATTCATATTGCTTTGTAGAATGATTACATATGGTATCGCCTAGATACGAAATGAGTCATTAGATATGGAATGTGGAACGATGGTATGTTATGGACACCTCGGGAGGTTGTCAGGGTTTGTAGAACTGATAGGAAATGATGGTGCTGATGGATCCCTATATCCATATATGATTGAACTAACGCCACAAAGTGATGGCTATGTGCTGTATAAGCGCAATACGGTGTGTAAATGATATATCACATAGATATACATTATGGGAATAATGGGTAGTCATATATTATATACTTACCTATTTGATTAAGCGACTTCGGGACGAAGTCTTTTTAAGGGGGGTAGATTGAAATACTCCAAACTAATAAATCATGGATTAAACATCTAATCACATTGATTAAGGCCTAAACATGCCTTAAAAGTCAACTGAGAACAACAGTGGTCAACACAAAGCAACATATTGCACCCTTTGACTATTTAGGGTAAATAAATACCCAAATGAACTACTTAGGACCTAAAAATTTGTCCTAAGCATATTAACACATTACTAAACATATTAAAATTGTTGGACAACACTCCAACACAAAGAACAAGCATTTTCATGCTTCAAGGTCAAGTAGGGCAAAAATGTGCTCTAAGAATACCTTAAAGGTCTTATGATCTCTAAATGATATAAAATTTGATACCATGATCAAATATCATGTAAGGAACACAAAAAAACAATTCTCAAAGAAAACAGAGCTCAGAAACACCCTGTGACACTAAATGTGCACTAAAACACCTTAAAGCACGTTTTTGTGTATGAGCTCTAAGATAATGACTTTTTGTCATTTTAAAGACTGGAGTATATCATTTATAATATTAATGTGACATGATAGACTATATTTCAAAGTCTAAATCAAAGTTTGAAAATTAAAAATCAAAATGGGCAATTTAGTATGAATAGTAACCCAAATAGTGCATTTTTAAACAATATTGACTAAGTAAGGTCAATGGTCAATGAATGACCACCAATACCCCTTAGAAGTCGGCAGCAAGGGAGCTTAGAAGAAATCTCACTCAGCATTAACACAAAATATCTAATCAATTTGGTGAATCACCATTTACTATTCCATTAATTAATATAAACTTAACTTATAAGGCAAATTAGCTTACCTTTCTTCATTTGCCTTCATCCCTACCGACAACACCACATTCCAGCCTCTCTTTGGCTTCTCCAAACCGTGGCTAACACACTAAATACAATGGAGAACAACAATTGACATAGGTTGTTTTGGAGGTTAAATGGAGGGTGTATCTCGGCCTTAACAAGGGAAGGAAGTGGAGAAAGCTAATCTTGTTCTTAAGTTGGTACATTAAGAGCTTCAAGGTATAGCCAGATCCAAGCCAAAAACACCATTTTAGGCACTTTAAACAAGGCCGAATTCAACCTTGGTTACCTTGGTATTCTAAGGTAAATGATGTTGTGGAAATTTTATCCTAAGCAGGCCGTGGCCAAACAAGGCCTTAACTAGGCAAAAACAAGATCATACTTTAGAAGGAGGCGCTTGACGAGCTAGTGGTCTACACTGCGCATCCTAGGTCTTGGTGAACGGTATGTAAAGGGGTTTGATCCGAGTTGTCCTAAGGAAACTCCTTGGGCTCGGATTTGGTTGATATCACTTGTGTGTTAAGTGTTTTTGGATACATGTATGTGATTGTGTGCTACTGCATTAATTATTTATGCACGAGCGTCCCACGGGACTAACACTACGTCGACTATAGATCGACTATATAAACATACATATATGTTATTGTGATAACAAGATGGTTACTTGATATAATACCATAGTATTAATATTAAGTATATGGTAACCTAAGTAAAATACTTAGGGATGAGTCACGACATTGTCGGTCTCTAGAGCATGGATCTCGAACATGAATATGACCTAGATTACTTCTAGGTATGCGTGAGACCTAATAGGCAGCTAATTAATAAATTATACTCTTCATAAGACTAAGAGCAGATCTTAAGCATTATGAGAGAGAGATGGTGTGAGTTGAGGTGAGGAATCCAGTATAGTTTACGAACTATCTGGTTGCGCATTTGTGATCACTGAGGGGTACCCGATTGGGTTCCGCTCCAGGTTTATACCCAACGAGCCCAAATTGGATCGTGGGTCAGGTGGCTACGGCCTTTTATATGGACGTCTTACGAGACAAAAGAGAATAGTCAGGGGCCTCCGGACCTCTGGCGAAATGAGCACCTTTGTGTGTACGGGAGGACTACTGTCCATGGTGAGGTTATCGGGTTGTCTTAACATGACGCCCAACTGGTATTAATTAAACATGGTTTGGATGGGGCCTTAAAGGCCAAATTAAATTAACTATGGAAACTGTACGCTACGGCGATTGTACATTGTACATTATACTGTAAACTGTACGCTACGGCGATTGTACATGGTACATTATACTTGAGTTATTTCGATACGTTCGATATACAATTGTTGTTTGAGATATTAAATGAATGTTTGGATTGGATGAATGGTTGAATGATTATGAATATTTGGATGGACGATTATGTATATTATACATGTGTATTACAATATTGATTATAACTGTAAATGGTAAAGCATGAAACCAATCTAATAATAAGATGGTTAAAATGACTAAGTGACCATTAGGGTCCAGGCCCGGCATACTCAGCGTCTATCGCTGATACTACACCATATGCAGGTTGTTGATTATCGCCGAAGCCGAAGTGCGGGAACAGGGTAATTAGAGTTTATTTGGTTACCGCACAGGGAGTTTATTGTATAAAGGATATCAGACAGGTAAATGTATTATGGTACGGTTATGTATATTTGGGATTGGGTAGACGCTCACTTGTCGATGTTTATGTTTATGGACTTAGTATGATGTATAGGAGTTTTCTCGTTATCACGGCGTTTAGCAGTTTGTTTGTTTAGCGTTTTTTCGCTTTTTAAGCGTTTCTTTGTTTCTTTTGGATTTATTTTCCTTACCAAAATTACTTAGGCACTATTAGGCCCTTAAATACCATATTAAAATAATTTAATCATCATATTTAAGTTTGGGGTATTTCAGGAAATATTTATTTTTTAATATTTAATGATATTTTCATTTTTAAATTTTTAAATTTTTTAAAGATTTTTATATTTTTAAAACTTTTTAAATTTTAATTTTTAATTTTTTTTAATTTTTATAAAATTTTTATATTTTTATTATATTTTGATATTTTTGTTAAATTTTAACACTTATGGGCATATTGTGAACTTTAAAACTATTTGTTAACTGGTAGGGGTATTTTTGTCTTTTTTCCATCTATAGTAGTATTTCATGGATTTTTCAGAAAATATAGAGATATTTCATGACTTTTTTTATGACATTTCATGAATTAGTAAAAAATATAGTGACATTTCATAAAATTTCCCTTTGTTTTATTTGGACACCGGGATTCCCTCCCAAATCACTCCCATTCTCTTCTCTGACCGGATGTCCATCCGACTAACTGGAGGTAGAAGAAGCATCAATGCATCAAGACGCACCAGATGTTTCCGATCAAAGCTATGGGAGCAATAGCACCTACGTTTTCAATCTCCCGTTCGGACTTTTCATGGAAAAGCTTGGTTTACAAGCTTTATTATTAAGCTTACCCAGGTTAACAAATAAGGGGTTGAGAACTACATATTGGTGGGACCTCTTAATATGAGTGCTCCAATAAAAAAACAACATCTGTCACATTAATGTGTTCCAAATGTAAATCGTGACTGGAGAACGGCCCATGAATTGATCTGAAAGCTCTAGTGAAGTAACAGCTCATACTTGGATAAATGTGATTAGGCCCCATTTTTATCTATATTATAAGCTAGTTTATTTGATCAGTTAGTTTGTTCTCTCTGTATGCCACATATATCAATTCTCATATCAACTTTTTTTCTCTCTACTTTTTCTAATTTCAGCTGACAACTGACATAGCTCTCAGTTCGGCTAGACAAAAGAATAAGACCATAATTTGGTCATCATTCAATTAAAAAATTCTTTTACAAATTGTTTGGATTTTGAAAGTGGATAAATATTTTAAAAAAAATATACAAATTATTCAAATTTAATAAAAATTCTTCACGGAAAAACAGATTATACTAATAAAATAACAATTAAGAAATAGTATAATATTTAATTTTTAAAAATCACCTTAAGTATGAATATCTAGTTTATTAAAAAAACAGATAGAAATTTCACAGTTTTTGTTAATCAAGCCAGTCTGTTGGCTGATGCTGGGGCCTGAGGACAATCAAACTTTAACCAGGGGTCCTTATGTATGAATATCTACTTTATTAAAAAAAAAAATCGAACTCCCTGACAAAACAAAACGATGTCGCTTGTTCTGTTTGTCTACGCTACTACTACTACTACT
Organism: Limonium bicolor; assembly: GCA_023374045.1. Lineage (NCBI taxonomy): Eukaryota > Viridiplantae > Streptophyta > Magnoliopsida > Caryophyllales > Plumbaginaceae > Limonium > Limonium bicolor. The sequence continues at coordinate 312,744,168 of CM041778.1, forward strand.
TCCCATCGTCGAGACTCGATAGCGTACGTTAGCAGTAGCAGTTTGGCGTCGCGGTCTTTCCACTTTCCACCACGCTCCCTATCTCTCTCTCGCTCCTCTGAGTCCTCTCCCCCTTAATGCGCACTTGAACTCCGCTACAAACCACATAAAATTAATTACACTGAGAAAGAGACAGAGAGGAGATAGATAGGGAAAGCAAAAAGCACGAAGAGTAGAGCGAGAGGGAGTGAAAATGGGATGGTTAGCTCATGTTAACGAAAATTGATTGTTGAGGGGTCGATCTTCTGGGCAAGGAAGAGCCCTCCCTGAATTGGTACTGCTTTTCTTTCAGATATTATAGATTACAACGTTTTCGTTCCGATTTAGAGGTGAGTTTGCAGCTCGTGATGAACTGATCTATACCCTTCCAGAGTTTCTATCTGGCGGAACTCCGAGTTATCTTTCAGCTGTCAATTGCAACCTGCCGTAGTTATTCTCTGCTAGCTTAGGCAATGGTCATTCTCTAATTAGACAGCTGGGTCAATTAGTTTGCCCAAGCGTCAGTAAAACCATGTGTAGGGATTGTATTCAGGATCTCCAAGTTATTTGAATTGAACCCTGGAAGAACCGCGTCATTCTTTCATTTTAAAGTTGTAACTCAGCGCTAAAGTGTGCCTACCTGCCGTCTTTTCCTCACTTACTTTGGTCACATTAATTTCATATACTGGAGTATATATCCGTTTTTCTGTGGGTAGCGCTCATCGATTGAAAACGTGGTGGGTTCTGCCTTAAGCTTTCTTGGATGTTAAATACACTTCTCACCTCCAGCCTTTAGCTTGTTTTGTTATTTAACTTCCGCTGGGGCGATCATTTGGTACTGTTGCTTTTTCCCCTGCTATATGTGGTCCCTGGCAAATTTGGGTAAGAATCAATCAACCGGAAAAGTTTGAATTTTTACAGCTTGAAAATATGTTTGCACATGCGTTGAATGATTTTTCATTTGTCCTGTTTTAACAGTTTTAACTACGGTATTAATCAATGCTGTGTAATTTTCACGTGGCACAAGTAAATAATGATGTTTTAGACTCGGTTGTTTGATCAAAGTTGATAAAAAGGGGGGGGGGGGGGGGGGGGGGGGGGGGGGTTGTTTTCACTTCAACCAACTCGATGTTCTTTTGATGTTGTTTCGTTACATCTCTTCAAAGCTTTCAATCACTTTTAGAACTTTTCTTATTGCTTCATGATGTGGCCGTTGATTTTGATGTCTCTTCTTACACTTTTTTTTGCTCATTTCATATTTCTACTCACTGAAGTTACCAATTGCTTCTTCATTTCGAAGCGAATAATAACCAGGGATTTGAAATGGCTGTTGGAATCTAAATCCCTTAGTTTGCAAGTTCAATTTTTTTTACTTTTCTTAACAGTATCTAAACTTTTGGATGTATTGTAGGAGGTAGCAGCAAATAAGTCATTATAATGGGTGTCTCGGGTAAATGGTTCAAAGCATTGGCTGGTTTTAAGAAACATGACAAATCATCACCTGCATCAAAAGATGTAAGTGTGGTGGCGATTCTTTTGTCCTTTCTGTATTTTTTCCTCTCATGCCAAGTGAAGATCATCAGATTACCAATCACATCATTGATTCTGATCATGGAAAGTTTTTTCCCATTTCAGAGAGCTTCTTCAACGGGAAAGACTCAGGATCAGAGAAATCCTCGTACTGAGGTAGATAATGGTTCAGTTAAAAAAGAACAGATGGAGGGTCACATTGATCAGCTAGAGCGAGAAGAGAATCTTATGTCAGTTTCAGATGGTACCCCTGCCCCTTCAACTTCTATCCAAGAAAAGAATGAAGCCATTTACCAACACAGAATGACAAAAGAATGGGCTGCTACTTATATCCAAACTGCTTTTCGAGGATTCCTGGTGTGGATCAATTTCTTGGTTTTAATTTAAGCTTGTTGCTCACTGGTAGTATCTTTTGTGGTCCCAGGATGTTTATATGACCGAGACTGATCTTGACAACATATGATCAATGTGTGCACTTCTTTGAGTCAGTTTGATGCTGCTCTTATCATCCCCAAGTTACAGTTATATTTCTTTATTGTTTGACTCTGGATCCGTCTTTGTCTTGGTGATTCAATCAAATTGAAGAAAACGAAGAAACAATAAGAATCTTGGGCTCCCAGTCTATGAAGTCCAAACCTGTAAATATCTAAATGGGTTTTGAGTAACACTCTTAAGTTGCAATTGTTGCATATTTTTTATTTAACTTGACATCAGTCTGTTTAATATCCTATCCCTTGCCTATCTGTTCATGGTTGGCACATTTTGTTACCTGTTCTTATCCAATTCCTCAAGAGGAGACGTTTTTGAAATTAAGAAACTATTGGTACTATCAGTTAACCTCAAAGTGTAGTCTTTGTTGTTCCTTATGTTAATTTATTGGTATATTATCCACTAGGCTAGGCGTGCTTTACGAGCACTGAAAGGGCTAGTGAGGCTTCAAGCACTTGTTCGAGGCCATGCTGTGAGAAAGCAAGCAGCTATGACTCTAAGATGCATGCAAGCTCTTGTCAAAGTTCAGGCACGTTTCAGGGCTAGGCGTGTCCGCTTAGCACTGGAAAGTCACACTTCACAGGAGAAAGCTCAGAAGCAATTTTTACATGGAGCTCGTATGAGGGAAATAGAGGTGAGTGAAGTGAGGTTTTTTATTTCCTTAGCTCAGTTTCCGTTCTTGTGATATAAATCACAAACTTGAATGTGTAGGAAGGATGGTGTGATAGTGCTGGATCTGTCGAAGATATTCAAAAAAGTTACAGAAGAGGCAAGAGGCTGCTGCTAAGCGTGAGAGAGCCATGGCTTATGCTTTGGCTCATCAGGTAAATACCTGATCCTTGCTTCAGTTATGTTGTTTGCCTCATTGCCTCTCCGTTTATCTAGGGCAATCGTATTCGTATGTCAGCTTCTATAGCTTCCTATAAGTCAAACAGTTGTAAAGTCCTTCATTCTATCAACTTCTACTCAGTTTTGTATATTGTTCTGATGATAGTGGACTTGCTAGGTTTTATTTAAAATTGTCTTAATTGAGCTGATGTCAGAAGAATGAGTATATCTTTATAAATGTCACAATCCTGGTGATAGACTGAAACTTCAATATATTGAAGGAGAGATATGCGAAACTATACTACTAAAACCTCATAACACTTCCGAATTTTGAATCTTCTTATTGAAAACCTATTTTCCTAATTCTAGACAACTCATGGTATGAACTAGAAGACAAGGTATGAAACAAAATGAGTCACATAGTTCTATTTATATTTTACAATATACTCTACATACGTTTTTACAATATACTCTATATATGTTAACATCTTTCGCTTCAGTTTCTTAAAAGAAACAATGTTAGTTAAATTCATCTTGTCATAAGGGTTTAGTATTCGGTTCTAATCTTTCGTTAAAACTGAAGAATTGACTTTTTATTTTTTTTTCAGTTTTAGGTGACTGATTTTATAACAAAAACAAGACTTTTCGTTAACCATTATTTCAATTTGATTTTTGGTTTTAGAACAAAAATTATTCCATATGAATTCAAATTTTTTATTTTTAAAAATATATAAAAACAAAAACTTCTGATTGTTCCTATACAACCTTTTAATTTAACTGAATTATCTCAGTTCAGTTTGGTTATTTGGTTGCGAAAAATGCTTTTGGACTCTTTGACTTAAAAACGAAATTACTAATTTTACTCCCTACCTACCATTACCCATTATCAAATTGGAGTTTAAGATCAGTATCTATCTGTTCAGTGGCAAGCAGGAACCAAGCGGCAAGCAGCACCATCTGGGCTTTCAGCCAGATAACAATGACTGGGGTTGGAACTGGCTGGAGAGATGGAGGCTGTTCGCCCTTGGGAAAATCGCTTTCTTGAAGATAGAAGTGGCCCTCCTACTCAACAAGTTAAACCCACCGCCGCTAAGAATCTTGCATCAGCTGTTGAATCTCAAAAGAACCAGTATGCCAGTCAGAGAGCAGGAGCAGGCACGTCCAATTCGGATGGGTCATCCACAGCTAGATCAACAAAGACGCAAGACACATCTAATAACATAATACCCCTCATCGTCCAAGATAAATGCTAAGCAATCTTTCGGTTATTTAGTTCAAGAAGCTAACTCTAAACCGGGGATTCGATCAAGATCTCACAGCAACCCAAGGAGAGAGCGCTGGTGATGCAAGATACTAAGAACTCTAAGAGCGGTTGTCTTATCCTGGTATTCCACTGGCTTCCATCCCAGACCCTATCCTTATGTCTACCTGTTTTTTTGTCGAGATGGAGTTTTAGATAGCTCGATGCTTCCTTCATATTATAAGTGGTTTTTGTAATGAACTGAATATGTTCCTTTGATTTTGACCAGAAAACCAGCGGGGCTCTGAAGCTTTTGGAGTCACTGCACCTCGAACAGCTCCCAAGAGGACTACTGTTACCCAAAAGGCCGTCAAAGACAAATCAAACTTGATAGAGACGTTGCAAAACCTGCACGGAAACAGGCTGTTGTTGATCCGTAAAGAAGAGATCTGATTGTTGTCGCCGATGATGTATATATGTGAAAGTAGAGCTGGTGAGAAGGAAATACCATTGTTTTCTATTATCAGTCCTCCCTGGACTTTATGTGGTGGTGTATGGTAATGCAATGTTTTGGCGGATGTAGTTTCCTTTGTTGTAGAATAAAGAGCACTACAGGATCTGGATTTTTTTTTTCCTTCCATTATGAATTAATGTGATTAAGAAGTGTGGGAGTTCTTTTACCCTTGTTTTAGTGTTTGGTTTAATTGAACTCAAACCGAGTGACTCTAGTAAACCAGTTTTCTATGGATTTACTCAGCTTGTGGTCTCTATAATTGTGGAACACAAGAAGTTTAGCGGCCAAGCTAGGGGTGGCAAAAGAAGTTGGTGAGATTTACCAGTCGGGGTAAGTCAAATATGAACTTGACTTAATTATTAAATGGTTTGATATGCATTATTTGATTAACTAATCGTCTCACACATATATAACTTGAATTTGTATAGATTTAATCTAAACTTTAGATGTTTAACCAGTCAAGTTATATGTAAGGGACTAATCTGACTAACTAATATTTTCTTTAGTTTATTATACTCAGTTTTTATTTAAATCAAATTTAAGTTAAAACATTAATATGTCCAAGAATAATATTTGTTTTTAAATAACAAGCTTATACTTTCAAATACCTGTTATTTGTATTAAATCGTTTGCAGAGATTATGGAGTTATTTTTACTAATATCCAAACTTTGAACAATAATTAAATTGGTGACATTTTTACATAATTCTGTCAAAAATTTAAATCTAAACCAATAAATTATTGTTTTATGTGAATGGGAACCTATCTAAAATAATTAGGATATTTGAGTTTTTATTTACTTCATGATATCTTACCATGTTTCCTAAATTATACAGAATAACACTGAATTTTAAGTAATTTTATAAGATAACACCCTGTTCTATATTTTGTTAGCTACTTTTGATAATGTCTTTTAAAAAAGTAAAATATCTTTGTTAAGTTAACCAATCTGATACGTAAGCAAAATATATGTAATGTTGATTAGAAGACATTACACTGTAATAACAAAGGTGTTTGACTGTTTCTAATGATATTAGAGGAGCACTTAACTAAATATGAGACAAGGTGTTATCTGGTGAATACTTAAAGCTTAATGTTATTCTGTATAATTTTAAAAATACTAGTATATCATGATTTAGTAAAACTTAATGGTATTTGATTAAATATGTCAAAAATTAAAATTGGTTATTGAACATTTCCATAACACTTTGTGGTTTGAAATATAACTATCTTAGCATAGCGTATTGTCAATGTCAGGTATGTTTGTGCTCTTATTAGCAGCTATTTAAAATTAGGTGCTAAAAACTTTTAATTGTGTAATTTGATTTTAGGTGTAGAAGTATTCTCAATTTATTATATCTGTTTCATTTTAATATGAAATAAAAATTAAAAGATAGATGATATTGGATGTAAATTAAAATAGAAGTTAAAGTTATAAGAGAATAATATTTTTTTATATGCAGCTAGATTTTATCAGTACACTATTTTAAAAATTATAGTGAATAGTAGTGTTTTTATTTATATATATATATATATCAATATTAGTGGAAAAATTTATTTATATTATAATTAATTAAATGCTATTATAAAACTAGCCTAGCAATGAGTATTTTATTTTTGGGGTTGCTGTACACAATTACTAATCACCACAGTATAATTTTTTTTTTTCAATCATAACGTTGTAAACATGTAACGAAGTGTGGGTGCAACTTTTTTTCATCAATTGATATCCACTTGTGATTTAATTAAAGAAGTTTATACTTGATGAATAGTGATTTTACTAATTGCAGTATAATTTTTTTTTTGCCAAACTATCCGAACTACATTGTAATGTATTGGGGCGCCCGTTTTTTCTTTTAAAAAATAAAATTCGATATATGAAACAGTTTTTATAGTCATTTTTTTGTTACTAACTTGTAGTACAAATTTTTAATTTTCTATCCAAACTTTATGTTGGAATGTGTTATGGCGATATCTTTTCATTGAATAATGTAAATGGACATTTGAAACAACTTTTATTGAACATCTTGAATCATAACTAAGTTACATAACATATTACAAAATAAAATTTAATGTAAGACATCTTTAGGGAAAAAAACATAACTGACATCCTCAAACATCATTACTGTCAACCGAATCATCACTCTCGCCTTCATATGAATCAGGGAGGGATTCGAGTTCCCATAATATAGAACTGTCATACACTTCATTACTGCCAACCCGAATCCATTAAAAAATCACTGTCGCCTTCATATGAATTTGGGAGGGATTCGAGTTCCCATAATATGGATCTATCATACACCCCCACACGCTCATTACTGCCAACAAACTCTTCTTGGTTGTGAAGTGATTCGTGCTACAACATTGAAACATCACTATGGTCCACTGACTCTTCTGTATCAAAATGAATTCATGCTCCAATATGACAATAGAACTGTTGTTGTCATTTGAGTGACTCATGATAATATGAACAGGTTGTGAATTTGGAGGAGTTTGCGGTGTGGAAATATTAATTGTAAGAATCAGTAGCAACTCTACTCCTTTTATAGAGAAAGAACAAACTCCAGATTTTTTTTATTTTTGCTTAAAACATGGTGGTTATGCCTGATAGTGACTATGTCCTTACAAGTGATGCTGAAGCTAAATAGCAATATAAGAATTTACATCCTTGTATTCCTTATAAAATTGTGAAACATCATTTCATACCTTCTGTAGTCCTATAAGGAATCTCTTATGGACTGTTGTGTAATAATGCTTAAACACACACACATACACACACACGCACGCACCCACGCACGCACGCACGCACGCACACACACACCACACACACACACAACACACACCCACACACACACACACACACACACCACACACACACACACACACACACACACACACACACACACACACACACACACACACACACACACACACACACACACACACCCACACACACACACACACTCACGCACGCACGCACACTCACACAGATACACACACACAATAATGTCACGAATTGAGCTGTAATACCCCAACCAGAAATCCAATAAACTGAACGGCGATCACTCCCAAATAAAATACAACGGCAGCGGAAATAAATAACAACACCGGCGGTATTACAATGCCGTTGGCCACCCTTGTGACCACAAGGCTAAGTCCAAATACAATCCTCAAATGTCACGGTCTGGAATACAGATACAACCCGAGATCTAGGAATCAAACTCAAAGTAGAATACTGAAATGAATTAATTAACTAATAGTAGACTCCCAAAGCTTGGTCTACCCCCCCTACACTCAGTGTGGTGATCTTCTTAAACTTCAGGTACCTGAAAAATGGGGGTGCCCCCAAAGGGGCTCAGCAAACAATGCTGGTATGGAAAACGTGCAGCCCATCGTCTACCGGGCCACACCAGCTACTTTGTCGAACACATGCAGTTCATTTTTATAAAGCTGTAAACAAGCATAATCTGATGATAACAAGTATCCAAACAAGGACAATAATGTCACGTAGAACAAGACACAGAAGGTCAAGTTAGCTGAACTGAATGTCTGATAGCTGTCGGGTCCACACAGTGGGACTGACAGATTTATAAAAGTATATCAATATAGTGGAGGTATAGTGACCTCGTTATAGAGAAAGGTTGGGTATAAAAACCCCAGGAGATAACTTAGTTAAACCCTGAACTGAGAGGCGTGGGAAATGAATCCCACTAGAGGAAAGAAGTCTTCCTCAAACTGAACTGATGGGCATTTGAATCCCGGAAGGAATAGAGTCTTCCTCCCAACTGAATGTTCCGTCGCGACGTAGTAGGAGACGACCTGAGACAGGTACAACTCCCGTAGCATGCATGGCCAGATCCAACTGGGCTCCTCATTCTCAAAGTATATATTGTTAAGTGTCATATAAAGACATTAAACAAAACAATGTGTATTGTCAATTATCACGTTTAGGATAATGACGTTTGTTATAAAGTGAGGTTAGTGAGAGACTTGAGTACAAGTCCTCGGTATACTGAAACGCAGGTATTTAATCCACTGGTATAGTAGTTTTGTATGCGTGGGACATACACGTTGTAGTCAGCAACAATCACGCACATAAAATAATACAACAGTGCACAAGAGTAAAACAACATTTTACATTAATTATCTTGGTCGTTATTTCAAACAACAGATAGCACACAAGCCGGTGTAATCCGTTAGAAAACAGGTTGCAAGAATCCCATACCGTTCACCGTAGACTGTACTCGTTTAATTCCCGGTCAACGTCTGGTCAAACAGAGTCCTAGAATAGGATTGACTGAGAGGGTTAATTTATGTTACCCTTATATAATAATTCTATTGGATCATTTAACAAATCTCGTATTTGTTATTTCATGTGAGGTTTATTTCTTTTAATTACCTCATGATTTAATGTATAACTTATTTGTTATTCCTTTTGATTTATTTATACATCCTTTAATGCACATATATGTGTTCATTGCATTTGTTGTTTATTTTATTTGTCTAGGTGACATAACAACTTATAATTTCTTAACTATATTTATATGTCATACATAGACATAAAATTCTTATAGTTTTATTATTCCTCCTTTTAACCATAAATAATATTTATTGTTTATCTTTTAATTCCTTATAACCATGTAAGCCATAGTTATTAATTCCATAATTCCTTAAATCAAAATTCTTTCTTCAAATCCTCCAAATATCCCATATAGTACTCTTATACTTTATTTAAATCTAAAATTCTTAAACTTGTATTTTTCGTATTGTACAAACAACCACCATTAATTCATAACTTTACACTTACTTCTAATCTCTTTATATAACATAATTTTTAATTCCCTCATCTAATTAAATTACAAACTACCACTAATCTTTTGGACATAACTTATAAATATTATAACTTTCAAGAATTACATCTTAGCCCCTCAAAATCTCGGCATATATTTATATACTTCTATAATTGCAATTTAGCCACAAAATCTTATAATCTTTACATAATGTCTTATAAACTATAGTTTTATTTTAATTCTCCATAAATGCCGATATATATATATATATAAATTCTTAAATTACCAAACTAACCCCAAAGTAATTCGGCTATGTCATTTATTTTTCCTTAATTACAATTTCATCCCAAAACTTTATATTAGTATCTTAATAAATTTATAACCTAAAGTCTAAATATTTATTTCTTCAAAATTTCGAAAGTGAACTCAATGATTCTCTTAATTATCAATTCGCCCACTAAATATTTACAAACTTTCATATCAACTTTTATAAATTACATAGTAGCCCAAAACTTTATAAAAAGTTATTTTAAGCTTGTTTAGATTATCTAAAATTCTTAAACTTAATTCCTAACCTTTTATTATATCATAATTACACCAAATACCCCCTTTAACTCTCGGCTTTCACAATAAATCCACTAAACTTTGTAAAAATTACATTTAAACCACATAACTTAATTAATTAGCCATTTAAGCACTAATAAAATATTTTTAACTCTCTCCAAACTTTAAAATATAAGTTTATATACCTAAGTAGGTCATTAAAACCCATTTATCAATTAGAGCATTCGGCCATAAATATTTAGTGACCATATAGTATATAAAAGTGGATTTATATGTCATAATAATTATACATAAATTCATAGGAGTCATATAACTCATGTATAAATTATTGTAAGGTCTTATATTGATTCTTAGCTCAAAATAAAACATTTTTGCCCTAGACATTTCGGCCTTATTTTATTTGTAACATAAATAAATTTTGTGACACAAAAATGTGTCTTAAGGTAAATATTTTCTATATATGTTATAGTTATATTTTTGGCATATTAAACCATATAGTTTCGGTATTATTTAGCCTAGGAGATGTACATAATTTTTGTACAATTTTTAGAAGCTTAACAAAGCTTATAACATAAATATTTACTTAGTAAACTTACTTCTTAACAAAGGTGGTTTAAGTGCTTGAACTTCTTCTTGAATCTCCAAGCTTTCTCCTAGGTAAACTTGATGCTCTCTCTTCGGTTTTATGCAAGAGGTGAAGGTGTTTAGGAGTTAGATCTTGAATAAGATCTTAAGTAGATTTGGAAGTAGTTTTACAAGACTTTACCTTAGACTTTTCTCCTTATAAATTCGGAACCCCTAAGGTAGGTGAAGAACAAGTTTTCCTTCATCAAAATGAAGAAGAAAAGAGACTTATAAGAGGTAGAACTTGGTTACACATAAAAATGTGTTTTAAGGATTTTCAAGCTTTGAAACCTACCTTAAGATAACCTTGAGGTGCTCCTTGGATTAATGTTGTTTTGGACAACCCCCTTGGAGATCTAATTGATGCCGAACACACCTTGTTATGCTAGGAAGAGTTTTGCTTCAAGACTTGCCAAGAAATGCTAGGAATTACCTTAAAGATGAAGATAGAAGTTAAAACTCCATTAATGGACTTAAGAGCTTCAAAGGAAGAAGATGAAGCTAGAAGAGAGAGGAGGGAGCCTTACCAAACCGTGGAGGAATGTGCAAGGAGGGAAATGAGACCTAGCTCACGTAAATGAAAGAGGGCAATTGGAATTTGATTTTGTTTTGTCAATTTTTAATGTCAAATGACTTTACTTTTTCTTAGTTTATTTCATGGTTGATTGGCTCAATAAATGTCCTCTTTTCCAGCATAGAAATCGGACATGTGAGGTGTGACAAGGCAAGAGTTGGAAAGGAAATAATTGTGAGCTAGAAGACAAGGTAATTTAGGTAAGTTATTCTTTTGATTTTTCTAAGTTAGGCTTGTCTTCTTCCTCCCTTGTAGAGTCACGAATTCAAGGGTCAAATGGGGTGTCTTAATTGACATTGAAGAGCCAAGGACAAGCATGTTAGGTCACATGGAAAGAAGGAATCTAGAAAAGTGAATTCTAGATCTACTTTTTACTTTTTCTCATTTGTTTTTGTTCTAGCTCACATGGCCTTATTCCATGGCCTAATTTCGACAGCTTGCTGTCAAATGAGACCTACATACTTTGAAATTAAGTAATATAACACATGGGAAGGTGAGTCACCATGTTCTATGCTTTTTATAAACTTTTAATGCAATTTTTATACTAGTTTTTGCTCTCAAAATCGGCCCCTATAGAGAGTCTTGTTGACTAGTCACACCAACTGATTTAGAAGGTCATTTTAACCCTTTTAAGATTACCAATTCGTGGCATGTCAAAAACTACCAGGTATTGCGTAAAACGCGTTTTCGTGACACCCGAAGGTGTGTTTTTGTGCTCTAAGGAAATTTTGGGAAACAAATTGTCTTTATGAGTTCCAAGTGTTTTTAAACACTTATTATAGTAAATAAATATATTAAGATGTTACATTGGGTTATATGAGGTTATATCAACCCATGACATAATTTACGGGCCATCGGGACACACCCGGGCAAAAAGGAGCGTTAAGAAATCCTCCTGTGGTTTTTGCTGAATTTTGAGAAACCACTTCGTGGGTTCTCTTTATAATGGTTAATAATGATGTTAGGAACTCAAGGAATTAATTTTATAGGAGTTCGTGCCACCTCGGCACTCCTCCGGACTTTTCGTGCTTTAGGAGCGGGCGTGAGCACTCCCGAGCGTTTTGCGTTTTTGACTGAATTTAGCTTTGGGAATATATTTGTATATTCATATAATAATTGTATGACCATTTGGTTTGAATATTAGAGGGTCATACAAGGTCATGTTTGACCATATGCTTCTAAGGCGTTTTAGCGTTTATGGAGAAACGACTATTTTTACGTAACGTTCTCATGCATGGGTTTGCATGCTTACGTGAAATGATTCATATTTGGATTATATTCCAATAAATAATTATTTAATAATATTATTTAGATTTGGGGTATTTCATGAGCTAAGTCGTGACACTTAAAATCGTGAGATTTATCAACTCAAAATATATTTTTATGTAAAAGATGTAATATCAAGATCATTTCCTCACAGACAATGCAACTTTGGATTAAGAAAGCATTTGTAAATTCAAGTCCTTCTTCCTCATGTGACTGCTGTTCAGAATTTCTACATTTGGATATAACATTAGGTTTGTTCCGTGCGGTAGATGTTTAGATTATTAGATATTCAAAATTGATAGATGTTTAGATCTATAAAAATTTGATAATGAACTATAACTTTCAATTCTATGAAGCAGGGGGGGTTTGAAGTTTCAGACTTTTGTAAGGAATTCCTACATTTGGATATATTTCAGTTCTCATGACATAAAAATTGGGTTTGTTCCGTGTGGTAGATGTTTGGATTATTAGATATTCAATTGATAGATGTTTAGATCTATAAATTTGGTAATGAACCCTAACTTCCAATTCTTTGAAGTAGGGGGGTTTGAAGTTTAGGACTTTTGTAAGGAATTTCTACAATTGGATATATTTCGGTTCTCGTGACCTAAACACTAGGTTAGTTCTGTGTGGTAGATGTTTGGATTATTAGACATTCAATTGATAGATGTTTAGATCTATAGAATTTGGTAATGAATCCTAACTTTCAATTCTCTAAAGCAGGGTTTTGAAGTTTAGAACTTTTGTAAGGAATTTCTATATTTGGATATATTTCAGTTCTCATGATATAAATCAGTGAAACTTGTAACATAACACAAGTTAAGGTCCTACAAATGAAGATCAATTTTAACTATAAACAGTTTAGTCAACAAACCATCCAAACTATATCTTAAAACAACAAAAATATAAACCCCTAAACTACGGCGTGCCATACTGGTGATAGTATGAATCCCATATAGATAAGGTGCTGAAGGCCTCATCTATCCCCTATTTAGTTGCCCTCTGTTCCTTCTCTAGCATCTCCTCACGGTAGTAACGCCAGTCCCTGCTGCGGTTCCCGGAAAATAAGGCCTACCAATCTCAGTTGCCCCACTCATGAGCTGCAACATAATATTATTAAGTTAGCCTAGCATTCACAAAATGTTATAATCAACTGAAATTATACAAAGGCAGAGATCAACTTACTAGGGCGGGATCCAGCCGATGAACCAAGGTGTTGTTGTACATGTCAGGATTTAGAATCTTTGGATGGTCGTGTTTGATGTACCAATCCAGATAATCTCCATCACATGCGTGCAGCATCGCCCTTGTCTTAGTGCACCCCTGAGTAGCAGCACACTCACGTGTGGTGTCCCACACACTATACATGGGGGGGTGGGTACACACATTTATAGCGGGATCCCTTTCTCCCTCTTTTTTGGATTTGATGTTTGGTCTGATAGGGGGAGGTGAGATACACTGAATGTACCTGAATTGGCGGACAACACACACCGGCATATGGATCATTCACGCCCATGTATTGCAGGTACCCCTGTACTAAGTGTGGCCCTTGTTCTCATTCACCTTCTTGCGACCGTAGGGAAACCAATCAATCTACATTGGATCACAGGAACATAAGCATCAATATGAAACAATAATGTAAATGATAAAAATCACAATTGTTGTACCACTTACATTTCTTGTTGTCAGAGCATCTAGATGCTTGTGGTAGTTCTTCAGCAACTCTTTATCTTTCTACTGGAAGGTGGACCTAACCCATCTCATAGCCCACGGTAACGCTGGTCGAAGAGTGGGGAAGTATGCATATATCCAGCACTATAAAAATTTAAAACATAAATTATGCCAACTATTAATGTGAATTCATGAAAATTTATTAGACATTGTTGTACATTAAAACACTTACCTCGAGAACGGTCAAACAACCAGCAATGCTTGCACAGTTAGCATGAGATGCTATCCCCAGCTAGCGATACAACCATGCAAGAGTACTTGCTCCCCATGCGTACTTCCTTAGCTTCATATACCGGCTCATGGGAGTGACTAACCAGAACAGTAGAGGACTTATGAGTCCATGTCCCTTCCCAGCAAAGTTAGTGGTACCGATCGCATAGTAGAGCCAACCACTCGCCTCCTTCATAGGTAGCCTCTGCCCGGTCGAACACCACTGAATAAATGTACATAGCTGAACAACACCAGTATGCCACATGAAATTTGTCATCACCTGAACGCCCTCGTCATATTCTAAACACTTAGCCATCGTCTCCTTAAGCTCAATGTTTGACGGGTCCCCCAGAACCGGATGACCAACGATGGGGGTCCTCAGTATCTGCCACACATCATGAAGTGTGATCATTATCTCTCCAAAGGGCATGTGGAAAGAGTTGGTGTCCGGCTGCCACCTCTTCATAAAGGCCAAGATCAATGACACGTTATTGAAAGGCCATGTGATATCTAGCAGATGATGCATGCCTGAATGTATAAGCATATTCCTTGCCCTTTTGCTAGGAACCAGGCTAAACGACCAGTTCGTGATCAACCTGTTTCGGGATTTAAAACCCAAAACCCCGGTCCTAGATAATTACCACGACGTTTACACATGCATGAAGAATTATTAAATATACTTGATAAAGTGAAAGATAAGAGAGTAATACTTAGTCATTGACCAAAGGTCAATGACAACATGCACCCCGGAACTAGTGATGACACTAGTCAGTATGGACCACCACCAGGTACTAGCACATCATGAAGCCTTCGGTGAGTGGGAAGAACAGGCTCCATTTGGCGAGCATCTTCCTCATCAGTCGCACTCTCATGATCAAGGTCGTCCTCGTCCTGGTCCTCATCCTCATCCATCTCCTCAGCCTCCTCCTCATTGATATCCATGTCAACGGCTACAACATCAGGAGGGGTAGCTACCCCCAGCAGAAGTCTGTGCCTCCATATGTTGCACGTGGTGGTCATGATAGTTACCCTCAATAGAAGTCTATGCCTCCACATGCCCCACGTGGTGGCTAATCTCACCCTTTATATCACACAGCTAGAGCTATAGAGGCAGAAATATGTTATTATCTCTACCTAGGCAATGTACTTATACATTTGGCGGGTACAGTGAATGAAGTGGGGTTTTCGATCTCAAGGACCTCATTCAATTAATTGACAATTACTACTAACTGAGAAACTAAACTAAGAAAACATAAAACATCACTTTTCAGGTTTACTTAATTTAATGAAAAGACTAATTCAATAAACAAGCATAAACTAATACAACAGTAAAAATAAACTAAATAAAGAAATAAATATTGAAACACTAAAATATAAAGAAGCACCCTGAATTGTTCTGCAAACCTTCACTTTATTAATCTATTAATAAACTTTTCTCTAATTTTGCAATAAACTCAGGAATCTTAATTAATCCGTTGACCGGTCCCTTACAACGAATCCTAACTAGCAGAAATAACAAGCCGCAAACCATGCCCAAGTCAATTCTAACCATCGCTTTATTACCAATTCCTATTGGAAACCGATTAACCTATAGGCAAACCATGCTTCTAGTCGTTAATCCGGTTTACCTTCCTATGTCTTGTTAACAAATCTCAGTGTCGTATTTTGATTAGAAAACTACAAATATTGCTTTAATAATTGATCAGAGAATTAAAGTGCATGAAGGACACGAATTAAACTACTACAATATTAAGAAAAGATTACAAAAATAATATAAAGATCCGGTTACTTTACCAAAACGGAGATAAACTACTACACTAACATGACTCTAATAATACAAATTAACAAAGAAGAACACATTGGATAGTTTAGAGATAAAAGGGAAGAAGAAACTCTATTAAGAAGATTCCCTCCCCGCCTTCCGTCGTCACGTGTCTCTGTATTAATCCTCAGTCAGAAGTGTAAAGTGCTAACAATAATGAAGTTGTGGTGTTTGGTGTGTGCGGGGAGAGAAGGCTGAAGCCCTCTTTATTTGAGCGCGACAGAGCTGTATGGCGTGAATGTCTGCTCCCCTCAAATATATATGTCACGTTAAGTATGATGTTGAAACCCTCAAAATCTTTATCAACATAATATATTATGCCACGTGATGTTGATTTTATCGTTAATCAATTTTTGTCCATGAGTAAATGATCTTGTAATTAATGATGGGCTGGTCCATAATGAACAAATGATGAGATTTGCAGCCGTGATGATAAATAATCCCTCATAAGTATTGAATATATGCAGCCATATATATATATATACATACATATGTCACCATTTGTTGTGTTGTAATCATTATGAGATGATGAATGTAAATCCAAGACTTTTTCCTGCGCTTGGCATATAAAATGTATCAGTTCACATTGAAACATAAATCTAAGAAAAGCATATGAAAGTGAATAAATATGACTCAATTAATTGTATATATAGCATGAAATATAGTTTTGAAATAGATATATTTCACACTTATCACTTGGCCCGATCACCAAAAGACAAACACCTCCGGAATGAAGCCATATGCATCCTCGACCATGGTATGTGTGCGTATGGGTCGTAATCATGCAATGATTGGGCGCAGGGATGGGTCCATGATAGGCTACTGTTGTGCTGAAATGATGAGTGAAGTGGAGGGTCAGCATGACTGGAGAAGTTCTTTATGAACCTCCGGTAATACCCTGCCAGACCGAGGAAGCTCTGAATGTCGGTAACTGAAATACCCCAAACCAAGTATGCTAAGTAAACATCAATTATGATGTAGTAAGGCTAGAATATGCCTTAGAAAGATTGGTAGACAATTTAAACCAAGGAAAACACAAGAAAGTGCCTTAAGGGCAATTTGGGCGAAAACATGCTCTAAGCTTGGAGTGACTTTGATTAGCACCCAAATACCATTATAAGACCTTAGTAATATGCTAATGTACATTTAAATCAATTAGCAAAGAAAACCAGCTCAAAACAAGCTTAAACACAAAATGTGCTTTAAAGACTTCTTAAAGCCCTTTTTGAGAAATTGTCTTAGAATTGAGTTTTGAGTGGCTAAATGCCCATGATTACATCTTAATCAACATGTGTACTAATTAGTATCACATTAGGAAGTCTAAATCAATGGGAAAATCAAAAATTTCAGAAATATGTGCACTAATTTGTGAATAGTGCCAATAGTGACTAGTTTAAGTTTTAGTCAACTTAAGTCAATTAGTTGGTCAACCAAGACCATAAATATCTTGGTATTATGATGAGGGCCGGTTTATAAGGATGAGTCACCATAGACTTCATCAAATAAGGAAGAAAAGAAGAGATAAGTAAAGGAGTACTATTTGCTTTATTAAAGTAAATACCTTATATTAACCTACCTCTCTCCTCTCTTCTTCATTTCTCTTCTTCTTCCACGATTTTCTCCTCTTCTCTCTCTGTTCTAAACCGTCTCCAAGCAGCACCCATGGCACCACCACCTTGCTTTGTTAACAACTTACTCATTTTAGCTCCAAATCAAAACTAAGCACATATATCTCTTAGTTAGACCAAGACCTTGCTTCCTATCTTTTCAAAATCTGAAAAGCCTCATTTTGTAGCCATGGAAATCACCATTGGAGGAGGAAAAGCTAGCTTGAGGTGTTCATTATCTTCTCCATTCATTCAAGGTAATGAAAGTGAAAGAAAAATCAACTTTCCATCCTTTTTCTTAGATGGCCGAAAATCATCACTCATGGGCCCTTGTTTTTATGCCTTGTTCTAGCTTGATTTATTCACCAAGGACTAGTGAAGGTCCTATTTCATTCAATGCCCAAGTCTACCTTGAGACTTCAAAGGTAATCATCCACTTTTATGCCTTAGAACACATTTCTAACCTAGGTTTTCATTCCTTGAGGTTAGTGTATTGTTTAGTAATCATGTGAGTCATTGAATATTGGTTAGAACATTGGCAAAGGTTTTAAGTGGTGGCCGATAATCATGCAAGAAGAGGTCTAAGGAGGAAGATAAAATAAGCTTGAGAAAACAAGGTAAATTACTTACCTAATGGTGGTTTAAGTTTTAAGGAATGAGTTTTAGATGAGTACCAATGTAGCCTAGGGCTTACATTAGGTAATGGGTTATGTAACCTAAGAAAAAGAACTTAAATAAGCTTGTGAACTTGTGACTAAGAGCCGATGGGAATGAGTTGATAGTATAAGTTTAAGATGAGTTTTAAGAGCATTATAACTATTATGAGATTGATGAGTGTATTTGCAGGTTGAAAGCTTTTTATATGTGGGAAATTCAGTGTTTAAGTTTAAGTCATTTAAGGGCCTAAGAGCCATGTCATTTAAGAGCCTTAGTGCTATGCAATTTAAGATTATTGCAATATGTTGAGTTTTGTTGTGAATGAGTTGGATTGGGTGAGAAAATAAGATGAGAAAGGACTTGGTGTGTGTGTGAGATTATTGTGTGAGAAAACAAAGCATTTGGGCGTGATAATATGCTAAAGGAGCTATGGCGAAATTTGAGTAGAAAACAAGGTGTTTTAAGTGATGGTGGTGAGTTAGTATGCCCTAGGATTCACTAGGGATCATTATGAGGAATTTGAGTGGAAATGAGTTAGATAAGGAGTTCTTGAGGTTTAGAATGACCTAGAATGGTCTATGAGGAATTATAGTTTAGATGGGTGCATTGAACACACCAAAGTCATGGTATGAGGAATGTAAGACTTGTGCAAGAATCTGGAGGAAATGATGTATAATGCTTTGAGGTGATTTAGGTATGAACTAAGAGTAGAACAATGAAGTTTCGGGAAGTTTGGTGTAAGAGGTGGTGATGTTAGTGGTGGACTAGTAAGGTTTGGTTGAATGGTAATGTGTGGACTTGGGTGATGGAAGTGAAAGTTGTAGGAGAATGTTGTAAGTCGTCAAGGAAAATGACTAGAAACGTATAAGAGGGTATGACCATGAGAATGGTGAGTAAGTTGCATAAAAGAAGTGGAAATGTCTAAGGAGGGTGTTGCATGGTCAAGGTAAATGAAGAACAATGTCAAGGTGTTAAGGTAGTGGGAAAGAATGTATAAGTAAGCTCATGAGTTCAGGAGTGATGAGTAACAATGAAAAGAAGAGAAATTGTGCATGGACATGCAAGATGACCTTGGAAGGTTTAACAAGCAAGATGGAGTGCAATGATGTTAAGGAGGAGTTATATGGGTTGAAAAGAAACTTTGGATAGTTGAAGTTTTTAGACAAAATGTACATGTTGGAAAGAAAAGGAATTAACTAACAAGTGTTAGGAGTTTTTGCAAGAATTTAGTAAATGTTAAGAAGATCTTTGGAGGTTATTTTAATGAGTTTGGAGGATGATTAAGGTGGGTTTAAGGGTCTAAATGATGTTAGAACACATTAGAAGGCTTTAGGAGAAGTTTGGTGAAGATTTAATAATTTTTGGACATGTTCTGGTGGCGTCCGACCCAGGGGTCCGACCCAAGTTTTGGTCGGACGGCCTCTGTTAAACGCTAGGGAAAGGTTCTGGAATGGTCCGACCCAGAGGACTTGGGTCGGACGGGTGAGTTTTAGAGGGCGGTTAAGTTTCTAGAATGGTCCGACCCAGTTGGTTGGGTCGGACATGGGTCGGACATGAGAGTTTTAAAAAGATGGAAGATTTCTGTAATGGTCCGACCCATTTGGTTGGGTCGGACGTGGGTCGGACAAGTGGAATTTCTCAAACCCGAGAGTCTCTGGAATGGTCCGACCTAGTTGGTGGGTCGGACGGTGGTCGGACGACCCTTAAGACTTAAAAAAAAGAAACCCTAAGAGAGTTTAGTGGTATTAATGGTACCCCATTAAGGGGCAATGATGATTAGAGGTATAAAGACCTAAGGGATTAATTAAGAATAAACTTAAAGTTTAAGATTAAGTTTGTAAGATTAAGTTGTAAGACTTAAGAGGTGTTAGGTTGGAATCATTAAGGGTTAAGTAAGTTAAGTAAGACAAGTAAGTTGAATTGAGTTTAAGTGATTAACAACCTAAAACTGAATGAATGTTTTAGGACTTGGAAATTGGACTCCGGAAGAGATTAAGCAACTGAACGACCAACGGTGAACGGTACAGTTCTTCTTGTGACCTGCTTGCTAACGAGGTGTCCCTTGGCTTGTGTGCTATTTGTTTTTGTGTGTGCTCACTAAACAAGATAAAGCATGCAACCGGAATATTATGTTTATTGTATTGTTGTGTGATGTTTGAAAACTAACACAACATACCGTGAGAATTTACTAACCAACGTTTAGTAAGGAATTGAGTGAGACTAAGGAACTCCCTAATATGAGAGTGATATACCGAAAGAGGTTAACCAACAAACAAGTCTTGAGACTACTACTAACTGGAACTTGAGTGAGGAAACCCGGGACTGACTCCGGTCATGCATGCTAAGGAAAGGGGGTCGGTATCTATAGCAGATTCAACTTCCGCTTAAGGACTTGTCTTCGGACTTGTAGCCTTGTAACACCCCAACCGTTAATCTCGTCATTACCTCTTAGACCTTCTCTAATTACTCGTACTCACACAGCGGAACTCTAATTTACAACGAGGGTGAAACAACACCGTTAGCCACCCATGTGGCTAACCAGGCCTTTCTTACATACCGTAACGGTCTGATGAACTGGAACAACCGAGTACTTCATACAAATACAATACTCATTTCACTTCTTTACTATACCGAGTCTACAATATACGGATGCCGATAACATACTCGGACTTACACCTCATTCAATGCATAAGTAATACGATCTAACTACCCACGCTTCATAGCTGTCCCCGTCCTACTCTCTCGAACGGTGGTCAGCTTCAAGTACCTGCACACTAAAAACGTCCCCCTAGGGGGTCAGCTTACGCTGAATATGAAATTCGCATATACCGCGTGCTAACCGCGGTACGCCGACTACTTTGGGTCGGATATACATGGAGTTCATTTTATAATCAAACACATGCATCTTGGCAATACAATATATATGTATATTACACAAGGAATCTACATCCAGTCATGGAACACAATTCCTAACTAACCTAACAAGGTTGTTAGCTGTATTATTTTACTCTTAGGCCTTGAGGGTTATACCTCACTTGCCCTGGTTACTCATTCAATAACTTGCCCGCTCTCTCGGGTTACTTAATCTTATACACACCCATTCTCTTGGGCTACTCATTCTATACTCTACTCCCCATTCTCTAGGGTTATTATACTCATTATCTCACCCACGCTCTCGGGTTATTATACTCATTATCTCACCCACGCTCTCGGGTTATTATACTCATTATCTCACCCACGCTCTCGGGTTATACTGCTCAAGCTTGTGTAGATTCTCGAGACACTACAGGTCTCCTACGTCACGCTTGTTACTCTTAACATACTCGAGCCAAAACTCATGGCTCTCGAGCATAGTCTTACTTCCCCGGTTTCGACCCTACTCTGGGTCTAGCATGGTGGGAAGGTTCAACTAGCTCCCGGAATTCTCTCTTGGTTCCTATCTCTTTTTACACAGGTCCGAATACTCTCGGACTACTCTCGTTCCCATACACTCCTCTCTCGGAGTTATTATAATATTACGTGTTTTAGTCTAGAAACATCACTCTCGATGTTTCTAATGACATGGGAACATTACTTTAGTTTGGTTAATCTTAGGTTTAAGAGTTACCTTTACAATACATATACTCATACTTTCGGTTATATTCTTATACCGGGTAAAACCCTCTTATAGGAGGTCGACCATGTCTCAAGGGAGTTACTAATCCCCTAGGTCTCTTTTACCTTCTTTATAAGTTCACATTATTGGACTAACTTCAATCCTCTCGATGGAGGTTCATTGCTCTCCACTCATATTTATTTTGTGGATTGTTTCAATAAGGTTTTCTAACCGTTATCGGGTATTTTACTCAACCCGTACATCTCCTCACGTTCTAGGGAGTTCATATGTTTGCGTTATCGTTATACTTTAATCGATAGCTTGTGTGTGTTTTGCATATTACCATTGTTCATGAGACTACCCCTCTACGGGTTTTTAGTCAAACACTACTCTCTATGAGTCGGTCTATGCACTATGTTAGACCACACCGGCATACAAGTATGTTTAGTTCATACCACACATCATGGCATACATAATCAACAAGGGATTATTTTCATGCTTTAATCTTGATTAAGCCGGCACACAAACACAAATCAGAGTAACTCGGTTAGCATACGGGGCATGAGAAAATCATACCTTTCACCGGGGTTTTTACTTTTACCGTGTCATCTCACCATGCTCGGGTCACGCACGATTCTCTGATAATGTTTCAAACATTATAATTAATACTAAGCTCATACGGTACATTATTAAATGCTACTCCCGTACTTACCCCGTTATCCCGTTATCTCGGTTTTACTTTTGTTAATTTGAGTTCTCACTTCTCAATCACTTCTAATACATTTTAACACTTCTCAGGGCCTTTACATCTCACCAAACAAGGCCTTAACATCTTATAACATCATTAACACTTAAACCCCCATCTATTACAACCTTTAAATGCTCTCTGTAGGTTTCTGGGGGTGGTCCGGGACCTTGTCCTTACCCCCAGTCCCGGACCTATTGCAACTTAACTCTCGGCGATTTTTAACATATGGTCCGGGACCTTGTCCCTATCCCAAGTCCCGGACCAGCATGGTTGTGCAGTCTCGACCTATTTAAATGGGGTGGTCCGGGACCTTGTCCTTACCCCAAGTCCCGGACCAAGTGCAGTTTTGACAGATTTGGCATTTTTCCAAATCTGTTACAACCTCTTTCTTTCACCATTGTCTTTCCAATCTTTCCCACTTATAAGCTACATGTTTTAGCACTTAATTACCCTTCTTAATCACCTTAAACTAAGCACTAAGTGCACTCACCAACTCTAGTTAATTTCACTCAAAATCCACTTGTATTTCATAACTAGTTTTCTTGTTTTCCCTTAACTCATGTAACAGATTTGGTAACTTCTTTTACCATTCAAACAGTGCCATTCCCAGCACTTCCATTGACATTATTTCTACTCCTCATACACACTTCTCCTTAGTTTGGTTTCCAAATCCTTAACCTCTCACTTAACACCTCTTAAACACCCTTAATTTCTTCCTTTGAACAAAACACTCAAGTCCATACATCCCTAGGAAATTTTGACAGCACTTACCTACTTCTTAAGCATATTCACCACACTTAAATCAGCTCATAAACACTCCTTCATCCCTGTTTATTGAAACACACACAACTATAATGCACCAAATTCCCTCTTGTTTACACATATTCACTAACTTAGCTTCTAGGTTTATTTGTACACCTAAACCACATTAAAAACAATCTCATTCAACTAACATCATTGTAGTATCGTAACTACTCCCATTCAAGAGCATTAATTCAACTCTAAATTCAGTTTCACAAGCCCAATAAACTAACACAAGGTAAGCTCTTTACCTCATTGTTTTCGGTTTTCACCACTCTTCTTCCTCTTCCTCTTGTTCCCCTCTCTTTCCTCATTTTCACAACACACAAGGGGTCTAGATTGCCATCTACAATCATATCCCCATCATATCCCCATACGTACAACAACAAGTAAATTTCAATATTTCCCACATAACCTAATATATTTCAAGGAGCTAGTTTTCAAGGTTTACCTTAGGTTTTACCTTAGCATAACCAAATGGATAGCTTGGCAATCTATTGGAAGAGTTTCCAACCCCCCCAAGAGCAAGATGCTCACGGCTGACATGGGGAAAAAATGCAACGTGAAGAAATTTTTTTCCAAAATTGGAAGAGTTAGCTAGAAATGAAGAGCTTGTAACTTCCTTTTTACCTTGAAGTATCAAGAAGATGATGGAGGCTCAAAATCAGCTCCTCAAGCTTCAAAAGGCGAAACACCCATGGAAGTGAAGGTGGAGGAAACAAGATTTTGAGGGTGGAAAACGTAGCCCTCGCCGATACGAATCTAACGGTATAATTTTTGTGTAATTCGGTGAAGAAATGAACAAGATAATGGAAGGAGAAGATGGAGGTGTGGTTGCTGTTTGGAATCGCTCAGCGTACAGAGGAGAGGAAGAAGATAATAACAGGGCTGAGCAAAACGTGAAATGAAGAAGGAGGAGGTGAGAGGTAAGTAATTTAAGTTACCTTTTTACTTTATACTATTTGCTTTATTTACTTATTTGTCCTCTTATTACTAAATAGCTAGCAAGCTATTAATGAGTGTATACACATTAATTAAAACCGCCCACGTGAATTAATAGCCCGGGTCGTTTTTTTCGTTCTTTTCGAATTAAACGCGTTTCGTCTCCCGGTTTGGTCACTATTCACTTACCGGGTCCGTTTTCCGGAATTTTCTCGTTTAATTAATTTTAATGGTTATTAAGCTCCCATTAATACTTATTTATATTTATTCAACTATTTTTTACGGGTCCGTTTGACCACTTAAAGTCACGTTTTCGGGTTTTTTTCGAAAAACGTGCTTTTATGCTTATTTAGCGTTTTAATCCATTATTTGGATCCGTTTTCTTCGGGAATCATTCCCGTATACTAATTAGGCTTAACTAAGCCTTAGGAATCCATCTCGGACCCTTACGAGATTATATATCTCTTATTTTCATTTAATGCATATTTTAGCGTTTTTCGCGTTTAACGCATTTTCTCTTTTCTTTTGGTTTTTATCTTTTTACCAATACTCTCTAGGCACAATTAGACCCTTAATAATCTTTTTAGAGTAATTAAATCACCATTTTAGATCCGGGGTATTAAAAGCCTAGGGCCGGTTGCCGGCTCAGCTACGCTGGACTCCCGTCCAGGGTAGGTGGCATTCAGATGGTGCGGTGGGATCACCTAAATCCCAGGTGTGAAATTAAGCTACAACCATTCCCCCTCCAGGAACGGTTTGTATACTGAGAATAAGTTAAGATTAAGATTAAGGTAAGGTTAAGATAAGTTGCAACCATTCCTCTTTAAAGGATGGTTTGTATTATTAAGACTAAGATAAGCTACATCCACTCCTTATTAAAGGATGGTTGTTTCTAAGATTAAGACAACTAAGATTGAGGTGAGATAAGGATGGAAAGTTTAAGAGGAAATATAACTTAGAGTTAATAATTAACTCTCTAATTAAGGGAACGCATTTAAGTCGTTCGTTATGTTTGAACTTTGATTGTTCATATTCGGTTTGTTGTTTACTGCACTTTCTATTATGTTGTGCATCTAATCAACCTCCATGCTATCGACAATTAGTCGTCATAGCCACGTTAGCTTGGGGGCCATGAGAGGATCGTACCAGCATTTGTGCTGACCCCCTTTGGGGGCTGTTTTTACTACACAGGTAAACACCAGGAGGCGGCCGTCGCGCGAGAGTAAGAAGGGGGACAAGTGTTAAGGGTTAAGTGTGGCCTACGAGTTGTGCATGTACACTCGTATGGCAATTGAGTTAGTAAGATGTATAGGTTGTGAGAGGATTGTAAGAAGATTATGTGTTTGGTTAAGGTTGTTATGTACTAATGTTCGGTATATTCTGTAGTCAGACCGTGGCAAGGTCCTGGTGTGTAAAGAATTCCGCTGTGACGTGTATATATATATGTTGTTAAGTTGCGAGACCATGTTTGAATTGAGTTGGGGTGTTACAGTAACCGTCTTCGGCCTAGGCCAGTGCGCATTCATCAATCTTGCCAGAATTCATAGTGATCCCGGCCTCAGAAATGACATGACCAAGGAAGAGACCTGGTCAAGCCAAAAAACTCGCACTTCGAGAACTTCACATATAGCTTGTTCTCCCTCAATGTCTGTAGTACACTCCTCAAGTGGCTTTCATGCTCATTCTTCGACTTAGAATAAACAGAATGTCGTCAATGAAGACAACTACCAACTTGTCCAGCTGATCTCGGAACAACCTGCTCATCAAATCCATAAATTTCGCCGGTGCATTCGACAGACCAAATGGAATAACCGTGAACTCATAGTGGCCATAATCTGGTTCGGAATGCTGTTTTCTCGATGTCACCGTCTCCAATAGCAATCTGATGGTAACCCGACCGCAAGTTGATCTTGGAGAACACGGATGCTCCCTTCAGTTGGTCGAAGAAGTCATCGATGCGCGGTAATGGGTAACGGTTCTTCACCGTAACAGCGCTCAACTCCCTGTAGTCGATGCAAAGGCGTAGGCTGCCGTCCTTTTTTCTTCACAAGATGACCGGTGCTCCTATGGTGAAACTCTCGGGCTTATAAACCCCTTCGAGTAGGTCTCGCAGCTGCACCTTGAGTTCTATCATCTCAGCTGGAGCCAGGTAGGGCGCCTTCGCTATTGATCCGTTGTCTGGCATCAACTCAATCTCAAACTCAACGACCAGTGCTGTTCGCATGCCTAGGAGCTCCTTCGGAAAGACGTAAGGAAACTCCGACACAAGTGACAAATCTGGGCTAAACTCTGGATCTCTTTCTATGTCCTGGACATAGCAGAGGTATACATCATTCTTTCTTTGGATCACGCGATACATCGCCATGGCGGAGATGATCTGGGTTGAAGGCTCCCTGGGTCTCTAGCGGTATGAAATGGTAACCCTAGTCGGACTCTGAAGAAGCAGACGATGCTCGGGGCATAGGATTCGACCTCTATGCCGCTCCAACCAGTTCATTCCATGATCACATCAGATCTAGCCCCATGAATTCTATCATGTTGATTGGAACTCTTCGTTCTTATTTGTTACGGTGGCACTTCGGTAGTAATGGGTACATCTGATCAGCTCCTTAGATGGGAGAGTGACCACAAAGTCAGGCATCACCTCCACGTCCAACCCCAGCCTCTTCACAAATGAAAGCGAGATAAATGTATGTGAGGCTCCAGAGTTAAACAGAATCGATGCATCCACGCCATTCACTAGGAAGGTACCGGTGAGGATGTGCTGCTTTTGCCAGCATCTGCCTCGGTACACACACTCTGTGTAACTCCCATTCCGAGTGCACAACCTAATTTATTTCCTAAACTTCATAAGTACAATGGTAATAACACAAGTGGAATATTAAGTAATCAACACTACTTTATTCATTTAAACCATCCGTTACATCATGATTTGTATTACATTATGACCACTTCACTTAAGGTATACATACTTAATGCATCATTGCTTGCTTAACGTACGGGACTTCATATATCACATGGTTATACAGGACTTAAAACTACCTAAAGATTAAGTTCAGGTGTCCAGGTTTCATGTTGCGTGGCATTTATTACTTGCCGGGGGTGCCGTATTCAGCTTGATCTTTTTGATACCATGATACAGCATCCTCGAATGCCCACCCATGACTAATACATCTCCTGACTTCAACATTAACTTTCAGGCAAGGTCAGCACGCTTCTGCTGCGCCATAAATGAACTCAGCGGCATCATCTATGGACCAGAACACCACAGGTACTCCCTTACCAAGCGACTCGAGTATTTCATTCGTGTCTTGGTGTGTAACTCAATCATCAACCTTTTTCGTAGAAGTTGACGATACATAAGTCTGCCTTGATACTCGGAACAGGATCCGATTCAACTTGTTGAGCAATTCCCATAGTATGATTAACGACCGTAAGGAACTCCCCAGGTATGCTCGGGTAGCCGCTCCATCTTCGGCTCACGTCCCTGATATGACTTGGTGTAAGGGTTCCAGTCCTTACCCATGCACATCATCTTCAATTTCATCTTTGACCTGCTCAGATACTCCGGTGTATAGAAACCTCCACCTGATGATCCAAGCTTACTACATCGTTGGATGATCTGGATTTGTTCTTCTGGTGTTAGGTATCCATTTAATAATATCATACCTGGCTGGATAACTGATAAATGCGGATTTATCTATGTTTCTATGCTTAATGTGATTAATATTTTATTCGTTTATATGATAAATTCCATACTTATATGTTATTTTATGTTATATACAAAGAACTCCCCTTGTGGTTTTATGCTAAAACAATTAAAAACGCTGAAGAAAAGGTCTAGAAACATATGTCAAAGCTTAATAGTCAAACTGGGACCAAACTAACTCTAAAATGAACATTCTGCTCAATTTACAGGATGGTCCGGTTTTATGTGCTGATTTATAAACTTGGACCACAAAAGGACGGAACCTACTGCCTTATTTTGGAAGTGGTCCGGGTTTGTTTACTGATTTACAAACCCGGACCAGTAGATCAAACCTTGCACTGTTGAATGGATTGGGGCGCAGCCATTTCTTGGACGTGACAAGCATATACTTTGGGCCGGTCTTGCATGCATATTCACATGGGTTCGTTGACTTATTTTTGTATGTCGAGATATGAGAGAAACAAATGCTGAGAATTACATGAGGAACAATGATTTGCGCCGACAAACCGCAGACATCATGGGCTACAGTACAACTACAGAGGCACCGACATATACACACATAAGCAGTCATTATGTTGCACATTGGACATATACAACAGCCCATACACGTGAAGACTTGGGAAATCAATCTTTGATTTCTTTTTCATTGAATCGCTAGGTGACATGGGCCGACATTCCTGTATGACGCAGACTGGGACAAGGCATTCATGGGTTGCACTCACACGCCCAATATCTTTGGCCATGCACTTGAGTGAGGGCCTTCACCATCGACATGGCCATGCACGCGTACAGCAGAGGCACAGACATTTGTGAGAACGCAAGCATACGAGACAAAAATCAGCGGCATATATATATTCGTACACATTACGAAACACAAAAAGAGAAAATAGAGAAAATCCTAGCCGTTCGAGAGCGTAGTCGAGTTCGAGACACAGAAAGAGGAAACAGTCAGTTTCAATAGACCGGAGCAGAAGACAGGGACTGGATTCTCATTGTCTCCAATTTATGACATTTTCTAATCTCTTTAATATTGTTATTACTTCTTTGTCTTTAAATGTCTGAGTAGTCGTTAGAATACTGGTTTGGTATGGAAAACTAGTTTATTATTTGCTTCCTGAGTTGTCGAATATAAATTCTATACACATTGTAGTTTTGTTCCTAGTTATTTTATTGAATTCTCTTGTGATTAATTAATTGCTTAAGTTTATTTGGTATGATTGCTTACAAGTGAGAACTGCGGCGTTCATTAGACCTTAGAAATATTACCCAGTGAAACTACAGATGGCAATTCCTGAGGATTAGCTGACTAGAAACCAGATGAACCGTTAATGCTACTAGTTAATTTGTAATTCATAACGAGAGTTAGGATTGGGAGTTTACTAGTAAGGATCTATCTTGCGGGAGACCGGTTTTAGATTAATTTAGATCTGAGGTTGCAATCTAGAATTAGAAAACACTCAAAGGGAATTCATAAACTAGGAAAGAATAGTAAACCAGGATTCACCCTTTAATTTATTAGATAATCACTTTAATTGTTTTTTTTATTTTTCTTTAATCTTCTGCAAATCAAACCCCTAATTTTACTATTGTTATTTTTCCTTCAGTTTATTATTTAGTTAGATTAAAAGACTCAAACTAGATACAACTGTCTTTGGTTCGATAACCTAGAGAACTACCTAGGAAAACTTGCTACAATAGACCAGCACACTTGCTGCAATACACTTTTACCCGAACAAGTTTTTGGCACCGTGGCCAGGGAGGCATAGTTATTTAGTTTAGTCTTTATTGTATTTTTTTTCTTCTTTTCATTTATTTTGTTTAGTTTGTTTTTAGTTTTTTGGTTTGTTTTATTTTTTTAAATTGTTATTATTCTGTTTGATACTTAATTTGGTTTGTTGGATTGTTTTGATTTTTATAGTTATTTATTTTCTAGGATTTTTATTTTATTAGATTCTTCTTAATTTTACTTGTGTTTGTTTTCTTTAGTCCAATTTTATTTTATTTTGTTTTTCCTTAATTTGTTAATTTTTTGTTTTGGTTCTGCTTATTTTATTTTTATCAATAGGTTTTAGTTTAGTTTGATTTTGTTTTTTATTTATTTTATTTTTATGTACATATTTTAATTTTTATTTCTTTCTTCTTTATATAATTAATTTTTCTTTATGCGAAAGGTGTGGAGGAGACCACGAGCATGCTTATTGTCCAGTTGTTTCTTCTAGTTTTGAGGATGCTCTAAAAAGTTTTATATCGTCTAGCCCTCTTGAAGCACGACCGTCTCCTGAACACTACTCTCCTACACAAAGTTACAACCAGTGGGTTATCTGCTAGACGTGTGGAGGAAATCATGAGAGTTCACAATGTTAGGGTATTCTATCTAGTTTGGAAGCTGCAGTTGCAAATTTTAAATCGTCTTTCGAGTCACGTTCTGCTGGGCATGAGGCCTTTATGATGTAGATGAAGGAGCATCAAGAGACTAATGTTAGAATTTAGGCCATCTAGTTGAAATATCCCCAAGCTTGGATGTGAACCGATTCTTGAGATCAAGCAACCAACTGCAGTAGTTGAGTGGAATGGTACGCAACTTGATCCAACGATCCCTGAAGTTGCTAACACACCTGAGGTGGAGATCATGGAGAGACCAGAGCTAGAGATTGAGCAAGTTGATGAAGCTATAGAGTTAGAGGATGATCTAATTCGTGAAGCTACCTGGTCTATTCCCCCACCACCCGCACCTGAGCTAGAGAGTCTTCCAGTTGACTTTCTTCCTACACCTGCTAATGAGCCATCAAAGCAGAGCTACCTTATCGACTTCAGGGATCCCTTGATTCTTGTTGAAGTTGATTTATCTACAGGTTCATCCTTTGAGCTTCTTCCAAACGATAAGCATGTCTATATCCTTGAATTTGAGAAGGAGAACCCGCAAATTTGTGATCTTCACATTAAATCACCCACCTCAACACAACCACACAATGCATGATCAGTGGAGTTTACACTTTACATATGGAATGTTGAGGTTACCTTTCCTTTTGATCGGGGACGTTTTATGAAGATATATGATGCTCACCCCACCCACCCTTTGGCTCCCACATCACATCATATTCGATCCTGGTTGACTCATGGAGGTATGGTCTAGCCAAAGACGTTAAAGAAGGGCAGCTGGCTGGGAGACAACCCAGTGTTATATTTTTTTTGTCATTTTTTAATTTTAGTTTTAATTTATTTTTGTAGTTATTTTCCTGGTTTTATTGTTTATTAATTTTTAACTATGTTTGTAGTTTTGGTTGCTTCTGGTGTCTTTCTTTCAGATGAATGCTTCATGTGGATGCTGCAACCAGGCTACAACACTTGAGCAAAACTCAAGTGTGGGTGTGGGTCGTTCTACATATGCAACAACAACAAAATCCAGGGGAGTTCTAGTTTTAATTGTTTTCTTTTAATTTTAATTTTTGTTAATGACTGCTTTGCTCTGTTTTCCTTCGGACATAAATTTTTTTTCCGTGAGCTTTGAGTTTTTCACTCCTGCCTTGTCACACAATGAGGACATTGTTTAATTTTAAGTGTGGGGTTGGGAGTGACCTTCAGTTATCACTTCAGACCACTAGCTTTTGATTTGTTTTAGGTGATGAATAATGTGCTTCTCTTCGCCATTAAATGTTAAATTTTGGGTGAAAATATTTTGTGGAGTTTGAAATTGAGCCTGATGACAATCTTAAAATCTTTCTTCTTAAAAGTTGTCTTTCCGGAATTGTTTTACTTAAATTTACTCTATTTTCACTGAAATTTTATGGATTGACTAATTGTGGAGACTGAATGCATTTAGCTTTGGATCTTGGGAATGATATGAATGTTTGGAATGAAAGGATAAGGCAAGGTACTCCTCTGATCAAAAATTTCCTAAACCGAATCAGGCCTCTTTTATCTGGTTATTAAGTCTTTGGGGTGCTTTATCACCTATCTACCTAAGATCTCGTGATCTGGGATAGTTGGCCCAAAGCCGTTACATGGGTAAAGAGAAAATTCTGGGTGAAGTAACAACTATGCAATTAATTAAATAAATTTGTTGTGTTTTATTTCTTGACC
Source organism: Limonium bicolor (assembly GCA_023374045.1). NCBI lineage: Eukaryota > Viridiplantae > Streptophyta > Magnoliopsida > Caryophyllales > Plumbaginaceae > Limonium > Limonium bicolor. The sequence continues at coordinate 312,776,506 of CM041778.1, forward strand.
AAGAAATTTTTTTTACATGTGAAATATTTAATTGCAGTTTTTTTTAGTTTTTGATCATGAGTGTGTGGTGTTGAAAGGTATTACGGAATAAGGCCTTACTTCACCCCCTTGTCATCCAAGGGTATTGGAAAGAAATGGTGGAAGGTCCCAAGCTAATCTGTGTTTCAGTTTCTGCAATTTTAGTTTATTTCATACTTTTATTAAATTATTCTTTATTCACTGTTTGCGAAAACTGACAGTCTAGAGCAGATTGATTTTTCTGATTGTCATTTTGCTTGTTTCCTTCTGCTTATGTTTAATCCTTGAGTTTAATGTTTCTGTTTGGAGCAGTTATATTCTTTATTTGTTTGAGGACAAGCAAAAACTAAGTGTGGGGTAGTTGATAAGTGCGGAATTTATCAATGTTTCTATGCTTAATGTGATTAATATTTTATTCATTTAAATGATAAATTCCTTACCTATATGTTATTTTTATGTTATATACAAAGAACTCATTACTTGTGGTTTTATGCTAAAACAGGTTAAAACGTTGAAGAAAAGGTCTAGAACATATGTCAAGAGCTTAACAGTCAAACTGGGACCAAACTGACTCTAAAACAAACATTCTGGTTAATTAACAGATGGTCTGGGCTTATGTGCTGGTTTATAAACTTAGACCACAAACGGACAGAACCTACTGCCTTATTTGGAAGTGGTCCAAGTTTGTTTACTGATTTACAAACCTGGACCAGCAGATCAAACCGGGGTGCTGTTGAATGGATTGGGGTGCAGCCATTTCTTGGACGCGACAAGCACATACTTTGGGCCGTCTTGGATGCATATTCACATGGCTCGTTGACTTATTTTGTATGTCGAGATATGAGAAAAACAGCCCGCTGAGAATTACATGAGGAACAAAGATTTGGGCCGACAACCGCAAACATCATAGGCTACAGTACAACTATAGAGGCACCGACATATACATACACGAGTAGTCATTATGTTGCACATTGGACATATACAGCTGAAATACCCCAAACCTTTATATTTTGTTTAAATATTAAGATATGGTATATTATGGCTAAAAAGTAAACGTTAGTGAACAATTTAAACCATAGAAAACACAATAAAACACCATAAAGGCAATTAGAGCAAAATGTGCTCTAAGCTTGGGATAACCTTGGTTAAGACTCTAAGAGCCTACCAAGACCTTATTTACACGTTAATGAAAATGTTAAACCAATTACCAAAGAAAACCAAGCTTGAAAACAAGTTAAATACCAAATGTGCTTTAAGAAGTCTTAAAGCACATTTTTGAAAAATTGTCTTGTAAATGGGTTTTGAGTGGCTAAATGCCCATCATTACTCTTTAATCAACACGTGTACTACTTAGTATCACATTAGGAAGTCTAAATCAATGGGAAATCAAAAATTTCACAATTATGTGCACTAATTTGTGAATAGTGACCAATAGTGCTAGTTTAAGACATTAGTCAATATAAGTCAACTAAATGTTCAACAAAGACCATAAATATCCTAGTACTAAAAGGGGGGCCGGTTTTTAAGGTATGATTCACCACACTTAACTAGCTTGTTAAGAAAAGAAGAAGAAATAAGTAAATTCACTATTTACCTTTTACTTAAATATCTCACAAACTTAACCTCTCTCTTCATTCTCTTCTTTTCTCTTTGTTTCCCACCATCTTCACCTCCTCCTCCCTTCCTCAATCGGTTTGCTACAGTTTATCACCATTCTCCATCTTTGATTGCTTGTATCTCCTAGCTCCATGCTCCAAAATTAATTCCAAGACCACCATTCTCTTAGTTTAGTCAACTCTACAACCTTGTCTTTTCAAATCTCCAAAACCCATTTCGGTGCCAAGAGGAATCACCATGAAAGGAGCTTGAAATCATCTTTTTACACCTCATTGTTCTCCTTTGCTTCAAGGTAAGGAAAACCAAAGAAAATCTATATTTCCTCTTGTTTTTGTTAGTGACCGAAAATCACCTCTTCATGGGGTTTTCTTTTGCTCATTCTTAGCTTCATTCCAATCTTCAAAGGACTAGGTGGATTCCTCTCTTGCTACTTAATCCAACTTCCATTCAATTCTAATGTAAAACATTCATTCTTGTGTTTTAAGACATCATATAACCTAAGGTTTATTAGGAGCTTATGCATGAAGCTTAATGCTCATTATCTTTATTGTGTATTGAATAGAAACTTGACAAGTAATCAAAAGCTCCTTGACGATTTTTAATCAAGAAGAACAAGGAAAACAGTGAGGAAGTTTTGAAGGAAAGAGGTAAATGAACTACTTTAATGAAGCCTTATGTGTCTTAGGAAATTGAGCTTTAAAAATGCTTAATAAACTACCTAAGGAGCCAATTGTAAATGATCTAGAAACTATCCTCAAAGAGGTTATTAAAGACATATGTGTTGTTGTATGTATTTGCAGGTCAAAGGCAAATATTATGTGGGAAATTCAGTGTTTAGGTTTATGCAATTTAAGGGCCAAAGAGCCATGTTATTTAAGGGCCTAAGTGCCAATCAATTTAAATTAAGCACTATATTGTGATAGTGTAGTTTAAGGCTTAGTTGTGTGTAAATAACATTTTTATGTGGATAAATGTTCTTGAGTGCTTAAAGGTGAAAAACCTTGTGTTTTGGAGTAAGAAAATGCTAAAAAAACTATGTCAAAATTTAAGTAGAAAACAAGAAGTTTAGGTGTTCAAATGAAGTTTAGTGACCTAGGTTGTACTAGGAATTGTTAAGGTCTAAACTTGTTAAAGAAAGGGAATTAAGGTGTTCTTAGGTTTAAAAAGGTATAGGCATTGTCATGGAGGATTTAATGTTCATTGAATGATAATGATACATCAAGGTCATGGTGGGAAAGTAGTCAAGTCTAGAGAAATTTGGTGAGCAAGGGAAGAATTATGTTTGTGGAAGTTTAGGTGTGAAATGGAGGAAAAATAGAAAGAGCTTGTGTAATGGAGGTGCTGGGCAGAGATAATGCTTATGGAGTAGTGGTAGTGAAGATGAGGTAACATTTTGGTTAGTTGGTGTTGTAGGCATGAAACTCCACTTAGAAACTTAAGGAAAAATATTACAAGTGTTAAGAAGTTTTGTGAGAAAATTGAGTAACAAGTTGGAAAAGGAATTAGACAAGTTTGAGGTGTTATTTTAGCATTAGAATATACCTAAGATCATATGGGACCTTGGGTAAACAATGGATGAAGAGAATAGATGAAACAAGGCTTGAAAATGACAATATTTAAAATCTGTATCAATGGTCCGGGACCTAGGTCTAGGGTAAAGTCCCGGACCATGCATAAAAAGAGCCGAGAATACATTCACTACCTTGGTTCGGGACTTAGGTCTTGTACTAAGACCCGGACCACCCCTTATTTAACCTCCGAGAGTTATCAGCCTAGATTGGTCCGGGACATAAGTCCCGTATAAAGTCCCGGACCACAACAAAAAATCACCCGAGAGTCATGCCATGAATAGGTCCGGGACTTTAGTAAGGACCAAGTCCCGACCACTTAAAAAACATTGTTTAAGGTTAGTAAATGATGTCTAATGATGGTGATTGATAAGTAATGATGTTATAAGGTTGTTTAAGACATGTTAGGTGTGTTATAATGACAATTAAAAGGGTGAAAAGTTACAACAAAGTGTTAGAATAAAATAAGCTAGAAATGTGAAGTAATAAGCTAATCAGGTCAAGTACGGTAATTAACCGATATTACTAAATGTGTATAGGAGTTGCCTACGGTGGAAACCAATCGCAGCAGGGACCAAGGTATGGTTTTCTTGCAGTCTGTGGTCTACCGGTTTACACCGGCTTGTGTGTTGTTTACTTTATGTGTGTTTATGACCTTGTAAGATTTAAGTCATGAAATGAATTTACAGTCATTGCTATTATTGTGACGTGAGTGTACCGGTACCGTTAACCTCGGATACGTGCTAACCCATTAGTTAACTAAACTAGGATACGTAAGAGAGCGGTACCCAGTTGTAACGTTTCAACTTAAGGAACGTTCTAACCACAGCTATGCATGAGCTAACTGTGGTTTGTGTTGTTAAGCTATGTCTCATATCCCTTGTGTGTCTTACTGGACCTAAACACCTACTTGTGAATTAGTGTATTAAGTTCCAATAACGGGACTCCTAACAAGTGCTAACCAGGGGAATGAGGAGTCCGGTCGTTCCAGCCACGCGTGTGAGTATGGGGGTCGATATCTATATCAGGTTCGACTCTCTCTGTATGTTATGGTTGTTTTTCCTTCTTGGTTTCCAATCACCCTTTAGCTTAACCAAGGCTATTTTACTGACTCACGTCGGGCCTGGGGGCATACTATGTTCGGTGTGCTTGGATCACTATATCCGACACACCTCGGGGTTAAGTTATTCGTTCATCTAACAGGACGGTAACGAGTTATGTAATGAGCTTAACATGAGTTTGACATCATTCTCTAGGCTCTCCAAGTGATTTAACTATGTTTGGTTCGGTTCCCAAAGAGGACCGTTCCCGTTATGTTATGTGTTAATGTTGTGATGCAATTCTTGTTGCTATGTGATGTCAATTGTATGTTAAAAATCAATGCCATGTTATCATGACAATTGGTTGCGTGTATCCCGGTAGCCGACGGGCTGCACGTTAGCCGTACCAAAGTATCGCTCTGATGACCGGAATACCGAGCTTAGGAATATACCGAGTTAGGAAATTAATCTTAGTTACATGAGTGAGCAGATAGGGAAAGGTTAACCACTAACTAAGTGTGGATTTACCTCATGTCGGAAAGGCGTTACAACCGTTGGATCCGATAAGTTTGTAAGCACAATGCTAATACATGTTCGTGTGAAAATCAGATGGCAGGTAGACCACGTGGTAGAGGCCGCGGGCGCGGTATTGGTGACCCAGAGGAAAACCCTACGGCACAAGTGATGGCTGACGTTGTAGCAGCCGCCGTAGCCCAGATGGTCCCACAGTTGGTGGCTGCGATGCAAGCAGCAAGGTGGTGGGGACCAACAAGGCCCATAACCGCAACTACAACCGCGCGAGACCAATTGGGTCAAAGCATTGGCAGACTTGAGACCACCATCCTTTCATGGGGAGACCGACCCCGGTAAGCTGGAGGCGTATATCTCTGAGCTGGAGACCGCCTACAAGACCTTGGATGTGCCTGCTGGAGCCAAGGTCCGTCTTGCCGCTTACTACCTGAAGGGTTCGACAAGGAGTTGATGGAAGCTGGTACGGGAGGGCAGAGTTGCTGACCCTGCCTTTGAGTGGAGGGAGTACACGGCTCTGCTGCGAGCCAAGTACTACCCGATACATGTACAAGAGGCTAAGCGCCTGGAGCTGGACAGCCTGAGACAAGGGGGTAAGATGTCGGTGGATGAGTACTATACCGCCTTCATCGACCTTATCCACCTGCTACCAGATCTGGGTTACTCGGATCGGATCCTGGTAAACCGTTTCTACAATGGACTCAGCTATCGCCTACGTTACGGGATGGGGCCAACAGGATATACTACCTTGCAGGTAATTGAACTACAGTGTGATGTGAATAAGTATGTATGATGTGTGAATGTGAATGTGTTTGGTTTGCGGGGCATAACTAACACCCTAAATAATAGGAGTGCTATCATGTCGCTGCTATAGTAGAGATCACCGTCCGTCTGAGGGACGAGGAGAATGCGCACAAGCGCAAGGCTTCGAGCGAGGGCCAGAGCACGCAAGGGTACGAGGGAGGAAAGAAGAAGAAACCTTACCCCCAGTCCCAGAAAGGCCAGCACCAGGGTGGCAAAGGCCAAGCCCAGACTACCACTGCTGAGGAGCCACTACAGCTCACGTATGCCTATGCGGCAAAGCCCCTACGCTCTCACCCGCCCAAGGGTAACTACCAATTTCATGTACCAAGATTAATGAGTGTGTTATGTTGTGAAGTGTGAATTATTGGTGTAATATGATAGCAGCTAGCGCGGGTTCTGGATCCGATCACCACTACTACTGTAAGTGGTGCAACGGAGACCACCCCGACAAGGACTACAAGGGAAATGATGTGCAGTGTCGCTACTGCAAGAAGATGGGGCACCGCGACTATGAGTGCTACTAGAACCCCAATGGTAGAAACTACAGGCCTAAGGGGCAATGGAAGGGTAAGGCTGCCGCGACCACCAAAGGCCAGAAAGCGACTAACCAGCCATCCTCAGATAAGGGGAACACGAACTCCTAGAAGGGGAAAGGGTCGGGATCCGGCAGGCCGCCCTGAATGTGGTAGACCGGTCAAGGCTGCTGGACCCTCTTTTAGACCAGGTACTACTCGAACCACTGAGTGAAGTAATTAACTGCTTACCGCATTTCATGCATGAGTGTTAGCAAGTCTAAATGTACAACCATATAAGTAAAGAGTTAAAGTATAAAGTATAATTTACCTAAACTAGATAATTCTAAACCTTAGGAACCTTCAATATTGTTATCCAATCCCTCCCACACCAAACCCCTAAGAAACTGCCATCAGCATCACCAAATTCCCGATAGAGCAATGTCAGGTTATCCAGCCATGTATGATATTATTAAATGGATACCTGACACCCGAAGCACAAATCCACATCATCCGACGATGCGACGAACTGGGAGCAGCACCTGGAGGTTTCTACACACCGGAGTACCCGAGTGGATCGAGGTTGAAGTTAAAGATGATGTGCATGGGTAAGGACTAGAACCCTTACACCAAGACATATCAGGACGAACGAGCGGAAGACGGAGCAATAGTCCCGAGGATACCTGAGGAGTTCCTTGTGGTCATTAACCACGCCGTGGGAATTGCTCAACAAGTTGAATCGGATCCAATTTCGAGTGTTAAAGCAGATTTGTGTATTGCGAACTTCTACCAGAAAGGTGGACAGTTAGGTTTACACCAAGATAAGGACGAAACACTCGAGTCTCTGAGTAAGGGAGTAACCGTGGTGTCTTGGTCCATTGGTGATACCACAGTGTTTGTGTATGGCGAGCAGAAGCGTGCTGATCTCACGAAGAAGTTAGTGTTGAAGTCAGGAGATGTATTAACCATAGGCGGGCAGTCGAGGATGCTATATCACGGTATCAAGAAGATCAAACTGAATACCGCACCTTCGACAGTAATTAATGCCACGCACATGAAACCCGAACGTTTAAATTTGACATTTCGGCAGTTCTAAGCCTTGTGTAACCATGTAATGGGTGAAACTAGTTGTATGTTAAGGATGCTATATATATTAGCTATGTCGACAATGTAAACCAACTTATGGTGTAAAGAGTATGTTAATGAATAAACACGCTGTTTTGAAGTATGTCAGCCGTGTTGTTACTGTGTACTTATAAGTTTGTGAACTGAATTAGGCTGTGCACTCGGAAAGGGAGGTATACTGGGAGTGTGTAATGAGGCAGAAGCCGGCAAAAGCAGCACTATCCTCACCGGTACCTTTCCAGTTAATGGCGTGGACGCATCGATCTTGTTCGACTCTGGAGCCTCACATACATTTGTCTCGCTTTCATTTGCGAGGAGGCTGGGGTTAGACGGTGAAGAGATGCCTGACTTTCTAGACACTCTCCCGTCGAAAGAGCAGATCAAGTGTACCCACTATTACCGAGATGCTATTGTACAAATCAAGGATGAAGAGTTTCCGATCGACATGATAGAGTTCGACGGACTCGGATTTGATGTGATTGTGGGGATGAACTGGTTGGAGCAGTACAAGGGTCAGATCCTATGTGCCGAGCATCGTCTGCTTCTTGGGAGTCTGACTGGGTTACAATTTCATACCGTCAGAGGCCTAGGGAGCCTTCGACTCAGATTATCTCCGCTATGTCTATGTATCATGAGTTGCGAAGGAAGAGTGATGTATACCTCTGCTATGTCCATGACATAGAGAGAGACCCGGAGTTTAGTCCAGATGTGCCGGTAGTGTCGGAGTTTCCTGATGTTTTTCCTAAGGAACTGCCAGGCATGCCGCCAGTACGGAAGTGGAGTTCGAAATTGAATTGGTTCCGGGAACCGGACCAATAGCGAAGACGCCCTACCGTATGACTCCAGCTGAGATGACTGAGCTCAAAGAGCAGCTGCAAGACCTACTCGACAAGGGATTTATACGCCCGAGCGTTTCACCATGGGGAGCACCGGTCCTCTTCGTGAAGAAGAAGGACGGTAGTCTCCGCCTCTACATTGACTACAGGGAGTTGAATGATGTTACGGTGAAGAACCGTTATCCTTTACCACGCATTGATGATCTATTCGACCAGTTGAAAGGAGCATCAGTATTCTCCAAGATTGACTTATGATCCGGTTATCACCAGATTGCTATCCGGGAAGGTGACATTGAGAAGACCGTGTTCCGAACCAGATACGGTCACTACGAGTTCACAGTTATGCCGTTTGGTTTATCTAATGCACCAGCCAAGTTTATGGATTTAATGAACTACTTGTTCCGAGATCAGTTGGACAAGTCAGTGGTAGTCTTCATCGACGATATTCTTGTGTATTCCTAGTCAAAGGGTGAGCATGAAAGCCACCTAAGAAGTGTGTTGTAAACGTTGAGAGAAAATCAGTTGTATGCAAAATTTTCTAAGTGTGAGTTCTGGATGAACCAAGTTTCATTCCTTGTCATGCTATTTCCGAGGCTGGGATCACTGTTGATCCGGCCAAGATAGATGCAGTGCGCACCTGGCCTAGGCCGAAGACGGTTACCGACATCCGGAGCTTCCTCGATCTGGCAGGATATTACAGGAGATTTGTGAAGGACTTCTCCAGTGTCTCGAAGCCGATGACTTCCTTAATGAAGAGGGATGCGCCATTCGAGTGGACAGACGATTATGAGAGTTCCTTCCAGAGTCTCAAGGTTGCTCTGACATCTGCACAGTCCTGACAATACCAGACGGTACAGATCTTGGTTTTGAGGTCTACCGCGACGCATCCGGAAGAGGTATGGGTTGTGTGTTGATGCAACACGGGAAGGTCGTAGCATACGCCTCCCGAAAGCTGAAGAAGCATGAAGAGAACTACCCTACCCACGACTTAGAATTGGGTGCCATTGTCTTCGCTTTGAAGATGTGGCGACATCATTTGTAGGGGTAAACGTGACAATTTATTCTGACCACAAGAGTTTGAAGTACTTGTTCACTCAGAAAGAGTTGAACATGAGGCAAAGAAGGTGGGTCGAGTTTCTAAACGATTACGACATCAACCTGCAGTACAAAGAGGGTAAGGCAAATGTGGTAGCTGATGCACTGAGTCACCGAGCACACTCTCTCCATTCGCTAGTCTCTCATTCTAGCTTGGTTGAAGAGGTGCGGAGTGCTCAGATGTCGGATCAGTATATGTTAGAGATCAGGCAGAAACTTATTGATGGCACATTCGAGGGTCAGAAGTATGATTTCCGACTCCACGATGATGACCTGATTAGGCTGAATGGCCGACTGTGTATTCCGAGGAGTAGCACCAAGCTGAAAGAGCACATATTGAGTGAACCCCACTGTTCTACGACTTTGATTCACCCCAGAGCTTCAAAGATGTATAAGGACATGAAACGATTTTTTTGGTGGATTGGAATGAAAAAGGATGTGAGTGACTATATGGTTAGGTGTCTCACTTGTCAGAAGGTCAAGTTTGAGCACCGACGACCTGGTGGTATGTGGTGCAGCCAATGCCAGTGCCTGAGTGGAAGTTCCATGATATTTCCATGGACTTGTAGTGAGGCTTCCACTACTAGGGGAGGTCTGAATATGATTTGGGTCGTTGTTGACCGACTGACCAAGGTGGCCCGATTCTACCGATGAAGGACACCTGGAAAGTGGCAAAGCTAGCAGAGCTCTTCGATCGAGAGATTGTATGACATCATGGGGTACCGAAAACTATCGTGTCTGATAGGGATACCAGATTCCTCTCGAGGTACTAGAGAACTACACGGGAAGCGCTTGGTACCGAACTGAAGTTGAGTACGACGTTCCACCCTCAGACAGATGGTCAGAGTGAGCGCACCATCCAGATGCTAGAGGATATGTTACGTGCATGTGCACTTGACTTTCAGACCAGCAGGATTGATAAGTTACATCTGATCTAGTTTAGCTACAACAACAGTTACCATGCATCGATCAAGATGTCTCCCTTTCAGGCTTTGTACGGTAGACCATGCCGCACGCCATTATACTGGGATGAGTCGAGTGAGATAGTCATTATAGGACATGAGTACGTGGAGCAAGTACAAGCAGAAGTACGCCAGATCCGAGCTAACATGAAGGCAGCTCAGGACAGCAGAAATCATACGCTGATGTGCGACGATGTGACCTGGAGTTCGCCGTGGGCGACTAGGTGTTTCTTAGAGTTTCCCCCATGAAGGGTGTGTTTCATTTTGGCCAGAAAGGCAAGTTGAGCCCGAAATATGTGGGGCCTTATGCTGTGATGGAGCGGATAAGCCCGGTAGCTTACAGGCTAGATTTACCTGCTAGCTGGGCAAGGTACATGATGTATTTCATGTGTCTCAGTTGAAAAAGTATATGTCTCATCCGTCTCATGTACTTCAGCCGAAAGGCTAATGTTAGAGCCGACCATGGGATCAGTGGAGACTCCCGTATGGATTCTGGACACTAAGACTCGGACACTCACCAAAATTCTGTAAGACTGGTGAAGGTCCTTTGGTCTAACCAAGAAGTCGAGGAGGCCACTTGGGAGCTAGAAGATAAGATGAGGGTGAAGTACCCGTCGTTGTTTACTTCTTAGTATTTGTATGTATGGGGTACGGGGCGTACCCCTTTTAAGGGGGGTAGAGCCGTTTCGTTTATATATGTACGACATGTATTGAAATACATTGTCTATGTTGTTATGTAATAGACCTTAGAGTCTAAGTGATGTTATGTTACCGGGACCTTGAGTCCGATGTTATGTAAAGTATGTTTGTTATGGAAGTGTTGTTTTATAGGTAATCCCTGTGTTCTAATATTAAAGATGCGTAGTGTGAACTTTGGGGACAAAGTTCTTTTAAGGGGGGAGATTGAAATACCCCAAACCTTTATATGTTGTTTAAATATTAAATTATGGTATATTATGGCTAAAAAGTGCCTTAGAAACATTAGTGAACAATTTAAACCATAGAAAACACAATAAAACACCAGAAAGACAATTAGAGCAAAAGATGTGCTCTAAGCTTGGGATAACCTTGGTTAAGATTAAGAGCCTACCAAGACCTTATTTACACATTAATGAACATGGTAAACCATTACCAAAGAAAACCAAGCTTGAAAGCAAGTTAAAACACAAAAATATGCTTTGAGAAGTCTTAAAGCACATTTTTGAAAAATTGTCTTGTAAATGGGCTTTGAGTGGCTAAATGCCCATCATTACTCTTTAATCAACATGTGTACTACTTAGTATCACATCAGGAAGTCTAAATCAATGAGAAATCAAAAATTTCACAATATGTGCACTAATTTTTGAATATTGACCAAATAGTGCTAGTTTAAGACATTAGTCAATATATGTAACACCCCCGACTAATGACCAACAAATAAACGACGCGCCAAGAGCATCACGAGTTATCTACGTAGCGGTTCAAATCTCCATCCGGGTGCTACAGATGCCAACCACCCACGTGGTAGACAGACCACATTACTAACACCAAGTTACGGTCTACATGACTGGAAACAGCCCTCAACCAAAACTCATATACAACATAAGATACAATTCCAAATACCGAGTGTCCACAATATAATTACTTAAGGGAAAATTCATGAGATACCCCTGTTTTCTTCGTAATTCACAATATACCCCTGTGTTAGTAATTTAACTTTAAACATGTTTAAATGTTGTCCAAAATTGATGAACTTTACATGGACGATGCTAAAGTGTTATATTTGGTCCAATATCAATTTGAAGTTTTTTAAGCTCACATGTGACCTGTGGGACCCAATGAGCAGTCACATATTCATTTGGTCCCACAGGTCACATGTGAGCTTAAAAAACTCAAATTTGATATTGGACCAAAATATAACACTTTAGCATCGTTCATGTAAAGTTTCATCAATTTTGGACAACATTTAAGCATGTTAAAGTTAAATTACTAAAGTCACAGGGGTATATTGTGAATTACGAAAGAAAAAGGGGTATCTCGTGACTTTTCCCATACTTAATCATAAACCGAAAAGTACAACCCAAGTTTAGTAACAACCTATACATTAAACATACTATTCCAAATTCAAAAGTTATACTCAGATAGACTACCCCCCCATGATAGCCAATCCCGCCTACGCTCCGTTATCATCAAGCTCAATACCTGTAAAATTGGGTTGTAAAGACTCAACAACTACACTGAGTATGAATATGTGTAGCCCGTATGTTGCCGGCTACACGACTACTTGGTCGAATATTATTAAGTCCATTTACATGCTATAATACAACAGTAAAGCACATCACAACACATCATGATATCACACACTTGAAGGTAGCATATCAATATCAACAAGCAACCAAGCACAACTTGCAAGTAGCATAGCAACGTCAAACATGCCACCCAACATAATAAGCTGTTAATGTAGCAACAACAATCAAGTAATTTATAGGACGTGTGCGTAGGTATATTATACCGATGATCCTCACTATGGGATCATTCAAGAGATTACGTATTGTTTCTTGTTCTCATTACACAAGTAACGTTCCTTCTCTTGCACCGAGTCAGGGGATATAGGTTAGATCCCGAGACTTTATTATGTAGGTGCTATTCAGCCCTTGTTTCTTAAAGAATCACATTTGTGAATTTTCTTATTTGCTTGGTCTCATTACACATGTTTTCCTTTATTCCCATGGTGTGTATTTCCTTTCTCTTTCCTTGCACCAGGTTTGGGGATATAGTTTAGATCCCGTGACCTTATCATGTAGGTGCCAATTGTTCCTTATCTCTTTAAGGCTATGTGTGAATTCTCTTATCACCACAAGATGGAGAACGTCTTCTCCATAGCTAATCCTCCATTCCGGCGTCGTGCGTCGAGGAAGAGGGGTCACCTCTAGACCCCAGGATGTGCTCCACCAATAGTCGGTCGAAGGATCTGATGCAGATACCAACTCCCGAGCGTCCCTACCGCGCGACCCGAGAAGTCATCTTCCCGGATTATCCTCATGTGCACCAGCTGATATTTTCTAATCATTATCATTAATAACTTGACACCATAGTGGGTGTCGTTAGAAGTCCTCTATAGTTAGAGAGGAGTTTTTCTTTGTATAGTTCTTGTTTTGTTTACGTAGTTCGTCATGTTCCATCTCAAATTCCATAAACGAGAAAGGGACTAAACTACTGTGTGCGCGCAAGTAATATGCAATAATGATATAACAAGCATATAAGCAAGCCACCACAAGCAATCCCAATTTCATGCTTTAGTCTTATGGTCATTGTCTAACAAAGCACACAACACACAAGCCGTGTAACACGGCAACATACGGACCACACATATCCATACCTTATTCAGAAGCAAGTATCGTCTCACACCCGGAGTCCCGGTTGGCGTCCGTTACGACCCTAACGTTGATTAAAATAACGTGTCAATTCATGATTTCATGTGATGACATTTCCTAGTTTATCTCATTTATATTGGGTGTTATTCCCTAGGTGAGTCGTTGAATGTACAGTTTATTCTAAACCTTAGAACTCTCAAGTACTCACCTTAGATTATTATTTAACTCCTAGGACGTTTACATCGTCGTTGTATGAGATAACTAAGCACTCCCTCTAGCTATTATTCTGGAGTATTTTAATCACTAATATGTAACAAGCTTATCTAAAGTAGATTTAACTTGCCTAGAGTGTATTCCCTTCTTAGTTAAATAGGTTAGCAATGTCTTAAACTATCATCATGGTAATATAATCTTTTTAGAAAACTCCTAAAACATGTTTATACAGAAGCACTGCATTTTCCAAATCTGCACACAATTCCCATGCATTATCTCGTCTAACTTCACCTCTAATGTAGTAATCTGATGTTTAAACTCTCGAAATGTTTTTACTAACTAGCTGCAGCTACTAGTTATGATTTGGGATCATTCTTAAACCATCACCATCCTCTTAGCACTTTAGTAAATTTGACATACTGAAACCCAAAATAGGTAAAACTGAAACACCATAACACAGGAAAACTGAACATCAACTCAAGCACTCCCACTCAGTTTCTCTTTGCACAGCAGTAAGTTGTTTCCCCATCTTCCCAAGTGTCTACACACCTCATTAAGTGTATTAGATACATCTTTAGTTCATTAGTAAGCCATCATAATCCACAAAGACCTACCATGACAGTTATACAGAGACCAATGTTACAGAAACCGATAAATACCAAACTGCTTCATTTAACTCCATGTTTAGGTCTCCTAAACTAGTTTTTAGTTTCCCCATGTATACTCCTCTCTACCTAAGTATGTTAGCTGAGGTTTAAGCCCATAATTTAACCCAAAAAAATCTTAAAACTACCCCTGGAAGTTCGTTTTACAGAAACGCGATTTTCAGAAATCTGAAACCACCATGCGTGCATCCATACCTCCCTACTTCTGTTTAAAAGCATCAAACTGATTCCTAATTTTCCCCAAAGTATTTGCACTCTCAGGTTGATGTATTAGTCAGGTTAGAAGTTCATTTTCTGACCATTTCAACACTCTTAGTCCCACTGTATTATAGTTATACAGAAGCTACAACATTATTGAAATCTGAAACAGCAAGCTCCATGTTTCTTCCTGATTCTTGTTTCTATTAGTTGCACTGGTGTTTCATTCTTTCCCTCAGTGTACCCGACTAGCTATAGGTGTTAATAATGTTTCTAAACTCAAACCAATCCAGTGAAACACTCACCCAGCTTCTGTACAGGTACACAGAAACAACAACTATCCAAAACCTGAAATCGAAATCTGCATTATCTCTTCCCCATCCCTTTCTCTTGTTATTAGTTAATTGACTCCTAGATTCTCAATGAATATGCAAACTTAACCCACCTCTTGGGTAATGTTTTTAGTTCATACTGATGCCACATACTCTCCTAATTCTTTGGAAAACCAGGTACATAGAGGCAGCACTTTTCAAAGAAAACTGAAAATAGAAACCTACTATACCTTATTCTTTCTCTTATCTTTACCCCTGAGTTTGACTCTCAATGTTCTCACAAATGTTAGCAAATTTAGGTAGGTGAATTAGCCAGGCTTTTTGACTCCTATAACTCTCAACCTAACCCCCTTCAAACTCTCTGTACTACGGTATATAGAACAAAAACGAAAACTGAAAAACTAAGCCACTAACTGATTTACAATCTTTCCCAAGGGTTTATAAATTTACTCAAGTGCCTTAGAAGTGTGTTAGAATCATTATCAACACGATACAACCTTTTATAACTCTCTGTTACAGAGCCACACAGAACTGAAGTTTTCAGAAGAGAAAACTGTACACTGAAACACAAAAACTGATTTTCTTCTTTTCTGTTTCTCTTACAGTCCTTTAATCTGACTTCCAACTTCTTTCCCGAATTGCTTATCCAATAGTTAAGTGATTTAGCAAGATCTTAAACTTAGGAACCACCTATAACCACACTGATAATTTTTGCTAAAACCTTCTTAATCAGAAACATAAAACTGCAGTAAACTGAAACTATGAAACTGATGTGTTTCTTTTTCCTCTTGTCTTTCTTTTCTGTTCTGTAATCTATTTTTTGTTTTCCCCACTGATTCCCCACTTAGCTAGGTGTGTAACATTTTTTTTAAAGTCAACAACAGACTCCAAGTCATCTAGAAAAAACCCTCTATGAACTCTTTACATAGAAATTCAAATCTGTCAAAACTGTGACATGATCTGATATGGTTTTATATTTTTTTCTTGTCTTTCTGTTTTGTTCCCAACCTTGTTTTTTTTTCAATCTTCCATCACCCTAATTGCCCACCTACCTAATTGTGTTAGTAAGCAACTGAATTCATCACCAAACTCGATTACACCTAATCACACCATTAATGTTGCTCAAACCTCCAAATTGTCAAAACTGGCCAGCAGATAAAATGAGACACAATCAGTTTCTTTTCTGTTAATTAGTAACCTGTCTCTTGATCTGTTCCAAGCTCTCCCCTATTTATTTGAAGTGTCTTATCGAGATTGTAAGCTCCAAGCAACTCAAAACCACTTGGTAAATGTTACAGACACTTCTCAACGACTGAAACTTGACAAAACTGAAACAGAAACTAAAAAAAAAGAACCTAGAACCCCTAAACTAATATACATTTCCGATTGATGTTTTTCTTTCTGCTCCCAAATCTGTTTTCTGTTTACTCATCTTGCTTACTCATTTAGTTAAGTAGTTTATCCATTTTTTCTCTCAATTCGAGACAGACTCAAGTAGCTTAGACAACCACCCTGAAAGTTCCTTACACAGAAGACTGAAAACTGAAAATCAGAAACTGGTAACTTCTTCTTCTTTTTAGTAGTTTTCTTTATGTTTGATAGCCTGACTTTGAGTTCATTCTCGAATCATGTAGCCACTTAGTTAAGTGTGTGAGTAAGGTTTTTTTTTAAACTTAACCCCAACCTAAAACCTCTGATAGTTCTATTAGAATCCCCTTATACAAAGGCTAATAAAAATTAAAGTATGAAACAGGGGTTCTCTTTTTGTTGTTTTTATTTGCTCACAGATCTGACTTTTCTATTCCATTCCCTTTCTTTGCTCACTAATTGATTCTCAATTCTTCCCAACTTATGTACACGTTGGTTTATATGTTAGCAAGGTTTTAGACCTATATTCCAGCCAATACTACCTTCTTTAAGCCTCTGAAGTTTCTTAGCAAACGAAACGAAAACTGTGGAACTAACTGCATTTGATTTCACTGCACTAACCTGATAACTAATTTTCCCAAAATGTTCTCACGCTTAGTTAAGTGCATTAGTAATGTGTTAGGTTCATTTTTAAGCCAATGCATCCTCTTTATCACCTCTGGAAGTTAGTCATATAGAAGCTACAAATGTAACTGAAACGGACTTGAAATACCCCAAACCTTGATATGGTATTTAAATGATAAACTAAGGTATAAGAAGGCTAAAGAATGCCTTAGAAACATTAAGAAACCATTTTAATCAAAGAAACATAAGGAAACACCAAAAGAGCAGTTTAAGCAAAAACGTGCTCTAAGCTTGTAGGGACTTGGGTGAGCACCCAAATATCATTCTAAGACCTTAGTAATATCCTAATGGTCATTTTAAGCCAATTACCAAAGAAAACCAAGCTCAAAAACAAGTTAAAACATAAATTGTGCTTTAAGGACTCTTAAAGCACATTTTCGAAAAATTGTCTTAGAAAGGGGTTTAAGTGGCTAAATGCCCATGATTACTCCTTAATTAACTTGTGTACTAATTAGTATCACATTAGGAAGTCTAAATCAATGGGAAATCAAAAATTTCACAAATATGTGCACTAATTTGTGAATAGTAACCAAATAGTGCCTAGTTTAGTCTTTAATCAATTAAGTCTAATTAATTGGTCAAACAAGACCATGACCAGCCTAATTATGAGGGGGCCATTTTTCTAAGGGTGTGAGTCACCAAGAGTAGCCAATTAATGTTAGAAGAAAAAGAGAAAAGTAAGTGGTTACTATTTGCTTTTAAGGAATCAAATATCTTATATGCCATCTCTCTCCTCCTTTCTTCATTCTTCATCTTCTCCATCGATTTCTCTTGCTCTCTTTCTTCTCTCTCACGTAAGAAGCAACCTCCATGCTAGCTCCATCTTCTTTTGCCCACATCTTGCTCATTTAAGCTCCAAAATCAAAACCAAGCACATATATTCTTAGTTAGCTCAAGCTCTTTCTTTCTATCCTTCCAAAACTTCAAGAGCTCCATTTTTGTGCCAAGGCAAACCGCCATTAGAGGGGGAAACTCAAGCTTGGAGACTCCATTAGCTTCTCCATTCTCTTAAGGTAAAGAATATGTAAGAAAATCAAGTTTCCATCATTTTCTCTCAATGTCCGAAAATTATCACTCATGGGGTTCCATTTTATGCCTTGTTCTAGCTTGGTTTCTACTCTCCAAAGGATAAAGGAGGTCCTTCTTGCTTAATATCCAAGCTTGTCTTGAGAAACCAAGGTAAAACAATCAATTTAATACCTTAAAACACATTTTAACATAGGTTTTTATTCCTTAAGGTTAGTGTGTTGTTTAGTACTCATTGGAGTCATTGAATGTTGGTTAGAACATTGGCAAGGAGAACTTGGTGGTGACCGAGATTGTTCAAGGAAAAAGTCTAAGGAGGAAAGTTTGTGAGCTTGTAAAAGAACAAGGTAAATTACTTACCTTAAGGTGTTTTATTGTTTAAGGGAATGGGATTTAGATATGTGATGAGTTTAGTGTAAAGTTTTCATTGGAGAAAGGGGTTATAAAACCTAGGATAAGAACAATGATTATACTGTGAACTTGTGACTAAGGAGCAAATGAGAAAAAGGAGATAGTTTAAGAATGTCAAGGTGAATTACAAGAATCATTTTATTTCAATGGGAGCCTTGTTGTGTGTATTCGCAGGTCAAAGGCAAATATATGTGGAACTTCAGTGGTTAAGATTATTGTCAGTTAAGGGCCTAAGTGCCAAGCATTTTAAGTTTATACACTATATGATGATGTGGTGTAGTTTGGTGTAACTTGTGTGTTAAGGTGATGTGTAATGAGAATTAGGCGATCTTGGTTGTTTGATGGTGAGAAACTAAATGTTTTGGTTGTTGTGTAATAATATGCCAGAGAACCCATGGAAAATTTAGCGAGGAACCTAAGTGTTTAAGATGTTCTAAGGAAATTTCATGACCAAGGTAGTACTAGGAAGTTTTAGAGGTTGTCTTGATGAAAAAGGGTGAGTTTAAAGTGCATAATGGGTTAGAATGACCTAGACATGATCATGGAGGATTTAGGAATCAAATGAATGTACTAGTGTATTTAGGACTTAGGCAAACATTGGTAAACTAGTAGAAAAGAAATAATGTGTTGGATGAAGGTGTCATAAACTTGTGT
This sequence comes from Limonium bicolor, assembly GCA_023374045.1. Taxonomy (NCBI): domain Eukaryota; kingdom Viridiplantae; phylum Streptophyta; class Magnoliopsida; order Caryophyllales; family Plumbaginaceae; genus Limonium; species Limonium bicolor. The sequence continues at coordinate 312,795,515 of CM041778.1, forward strand.
AGGAACTTTAAGTTGTTGCATAAAGGAGTTTTAGATGGTGAAATATGCTTGGGAGATGATGTTATAGTGTGAGGAAGCACTTGGCATAGTGGCTGTATTAGGTATGAACCACCACTTAGAAACCTAGTGAAAAACATTACAAGTGTTGGCATTATTATAAGGAGAACACATAATGACTAAGGTGGATATTAGTGAGTGATTTAATGAGTTTTGTGGAGGGCTTAGGGTGTATTTGAAGTGCCCAAATGAGGTTAGAACATACTAGGATATATGAGGTGAAGTTTGGAGTTAAATGGGAATTTAGAAACAAGGTCCTGGAGTCGACCGACCTTAGGGACCGGACCTGCAAGGTCGGTCGAGCTCAGTTTACACTACCGGAAAGAGTTTCTGGAATTGACCGAACTTGGGGACCGGACTTACAATTTCGGTCGGGCTTGTATTTTGTGTACGAATTAAGTCTCTGGAATGGACCGACCTTGGGGACCGGACTTGCAAGTTCGGTCATGCCTAGAATTTTGTACGGGAATTGGTCTCTGGAATCGACCGAACTTGGGACCGGACTTACAAGTTCGGTCGGGCTTAAATTTCCCATGGGGAAAACTCTCAGAATGGACCGACCTTGGGGACCAGACTTGCAAGGTCGGTCGGGGTAAAATTTTCAAACGGTAATACGTCCTGGAATGGACCGACCTTGGGTAAGGTCGGTCGGTAAGATCGGTCGAGCCAAAAACACAAAAAAAAAGAAATTTTAAATTCTAAAGATGATAATTGGTAGTAAGGTATGCCATTGGTAGGGTAATAATGATTAGGGACCTAAGAACCTAAGGAATTAAGTTAAGTTAAGTATAAACCTTAAGTTTAAAGTTAAGTTAAAATGGTTAAGTGGTAAAGACTTAAGGGGGTATCGAATGGGAATCTTTAGGGATTAAGTGTCTTAAGTAAGGTGCAAATAACTAATGGCCTAAAAATGAATGAATGTTTTAGGGTTTTGAATTGGGACCCCGGAGAAGGTTAAACAAACGACAGTCGACGGTGAACGGTACAGTCTTTCTTGTGACCTGCTTGCTAACGAGGTGTCCCTCGGCTTGTGTGCTATCTGTTTGTTTGATATGACTAAGACAAGATAAAGTATGCAACGGATATTAATGTTCTCGTTGTGTATGTGTTTCTTTACACTAACCCACGAGGCTTAAGGATAGCTACTAACTAAGCTTGATACTTATTGGGTTAAGGAGAGGATTTGTACATTGGTGATTGTTGGTAATACCCGTCAAGGTTTAACTAACACTGGTATTTAAGACTTTCACTAACCATAACTTGGGGTGGGAGTGAGGAATCCGGAATGGTACCGGCACATGTGTATTGGGGGAGGTCGGTATCTGAATCAGATCCGACTTCCGAATAAGACTTGTCCTCGGACTCGTCGCCTAGGGTCAACAAACCGACCCGACCACCTGGACTACTGTTTGAGGTGGGAGGCACATTAAGGATGGCGTGGGGGGATCAAGCCTACATCCCCAACAAATTAAGAAAGGTAGCTTATTGCCGGATAGTGCACTGCTACTGGCTAGGGTTAACCAAGCCCTACCAAAATAAGCAACCAATTAAGGGCTAACCAATCTAATAGTGGAATGGTTGGTAATTATAAGGTTAAGGAGATTGTGGATTTAAGGAGTTAAGATCTAACTCACTTATTAAGGGAACGCCTGAGTCGTTCATTTGCATTTGAGCTATTTATGTTCATTGTGGTTTGTTGTTTTATTGCATTTCATATTATGATCGTGATGCTAATCAACTTCCAAGCTATCGACAATTAGTCGTCGTAGCCCCGTTAGCTTGGGGGCCACGGAGGGTCGTACCAGCATTCGTGCTGACCCCCTTTGGGGGCTGTTTTTACACTTGCAAGTAAGCGGCCCATGAAGTCACACCACGAGAGTAGGAGCGGGTAGCCCTATGTGGGACTTTATTTTGAGTACGGGTAGCGCCTGTGCACCCGTTTGTTGATAGTTGAACTTGTGAAATATTGTATGGGTTTGGAGATACTTTAAACTCGGTTGGTGTATGTATTATGGATATACGGTTGTAAATATTTAAGTAACGGTATTTCTTGTTGATTAGACCGTGGCAAGGTCCTTGGTGATAGTTTATTTCCACTGTGACGTTTAGGTATTATTTGTTAAGTTGCGATAACCACGATTGGCTTAGGACGGGGTGTTACAAAAGTGGTATCAGAGCGTAGTTACGCTCTGATCAAGAAATACCGGACATAAGAAACCACCGAGTCAGGATATAAGTTAAGAAATAAGTGACGGGTTAAGGGTGTGAGCTGTTAGTGTGAGTAGAGTCAGATGACCACTAATAAGTGTGGATCGTCTTTACCGTCTATGGACGTTATGAATTCGTTAACCGGAACAGTGGTGGATACGAATCTAATGTGAGTTGTGATTGTTCAGATGTCAAGAAGGAGAGGCCGAGTCCGTGGTTGAGGCGGCGAGACTGAGATACCGGAAGGGCAGACAATCGCAGAGATCGTAGCTGCCGCCTTAGGGCACATGGGCTATCAGCCTGGTGTGGGTGCACCACCTCCACCGCCACAACCCCGGGAACCGAATTGGGTGAAGAGCCTTACAGACCTTCGACCCACACATTTTAAAGGGGAGACCGATCCTGAAATACCCCAAACCAATAAAATATGGATTAAACATCTAATCACACTGATTAAGGCCTAAACATGCCTTAAAAGTCAACTGAGAACAACAGTGGTCAACACAAAGCAAGATGTTGCACCCTTTGACTGTTTAGGGTAAATAAATACCCAAATGAATTACTTAGGACCTAAAAATTTGTCCTAAGCATATTAACACATTACTAAACAGATTATAATCGTTGGACAACACTCCAACACAAAGAACAAGCATTTACATGCTTCAAGGTCAAGAAGGGCAAAAATGTGCTCTAAGAATACCTTAAAGGTATAATGACCTCTAAATGATATAAAATTGGATACCATGATCAAATATCATGTAAGGAACACAAAAAAATCGTTTTCAAAGAAAACCAAGCTCAGAAACACCTTGCGACACAAAATGTGCACTAAAACTCCTTAAAGCACATTTTTGTGTAATTGCCTTATAAATTGGTTTTTTAATGGGCTTAAAGGTCATAATAACCTTTAAAATGATACAATATCATATTATATCATATTAGGAATTTAATTCCAGAAATTTACAAATTTTTACAAATTAATATTAAAATATTAATAAAACCCTAAAATGGGGCCCGTTTGAGTCAACATTGACTAAGAATGGTCAAGAGGTCAAAGTTTGACCCCTTGGACCACATGGGATCGACATTCACAAGAAAGGGAGCTCAAAATTCGTCACTTACATCACAAGACACAAGGTCCCAACACCTTTCCATGTTTTAAGGGACCACTTTTGCCTTACAATACAATAATGCAAATATTCAACCTTGGCTCCTTATTTGACTTATCCAGCCTTCAAAAAACGTGGGAGGCTCCACTTGACAGGCTCCATCCCCTCCAATTATCGATGCCATCTCCTTTAGTGAGTCACCAAACACCTAAATACATTAAACAAAGCAAAAATGAGTATTAAGGCAAAATTTGACCTAATCTCTCATTTGCCTTGCTTCCCAACGACTCAAGGCCTCTCTAACCTCTCTTGGCTTCTCCAAGTCGTGGCTAAAACACCAAGAACATCTGAAGAACACTTTGGTACCTAGGTGAGCTTAATTAGTCTTTTATGTTCAATTTCTTCACAAATCTTTCCTCTTTCGGTGGATCTAACATCAACCACTTCCATCCACGGATCTAGGTTGTTTTGGAGGTTAAATGAAGGAGGAATCTCGGCCTTAACAAGGGAAGAAGGTGGAGAAAGCTAAACTTGTTCTTAAGGTACAAAAATGTGCTTTAAGCACTTATCTTTTGATTCTCTTTAGATCCGGTTGTAAAACCTGTTCTCATAGCCTTATAATCTTCCTCTTAACATATTTATTCAGTGGATCTATCAAGAGCTTCAAGGTATAGCCAGATCCAAGCCAAAAACACCATTTTTGGCATTTTAAACAAGGTAAAAATTAGCCATCTTCGAATCTAAGTTATGTCGGTTTTACGCCTTGGTTTATTAGACCTTTTGATGCTCTTTTGCTTCTGTAAATTTAGGTTGAAGTCAACCCATACTCACCTTGGTATTCTAAGGTAAATCTTACCTTGAAATATACATTAAAACACTTCTTATGGTTAGATCTTGCTTGGAGACTAACTATGCCTTGGTTCCTGTTTGAAAACATGTAAAAGAAGCTGTGTGAATTTTATCCTAGGCTGGCCGAATCCAAACAAGGATTTATCTATGCTAAAACAAGGTAAAATCACTTAAACCTTCACTTGGTACATTAATATGTGATTATACATATGTATATGTATATGCCGTGAGTGAATGGTTAATAAGGTCTTATTTTGACCTTAGGTGATTAAGGAATGGTTTGTTAAATTTTATACCTAATTAAACAAGCATAATTGTCAAATTTAAGACATTATGTGGAAAATTGGTAATTAATGGAAAGATATGTGGCGAGGCCGAGATCTACAAGTATTTCGGGACATTTATGTGTAATTTATTTTGTAAGCCAATGTTTGTAATAAGGCCATGTACTTTAGGCCATTTTATTTATGCATTTACAAGCTTTTAATTAAGTTTAAGTGGTGAAAATGCATTACCGAAAAGAAATGGGGTATTAGGTGTAATTAAATTAAATTTGGGGGCTATATAATTAATAAGGCCGAAATTTAGAGGTTTAATGGTGTTTAAATAAAAATTATAAGGTTTTTATAAAGTTTTGGTGGTTAAATGGTAATTTCTAAAAAAAGTATGGGTGCAAACCGTAATTATTAGGAATTAATGGTCAAGGAAATATTAAGGAGGTCAACCTTTACCATGTGGTAGGTTTTGCCCAAATTAGATAAGTTAAATAGCTTATTTAAGGTTTATGATAAGATAAGTATTTTATTGTAACAATTTTATAACATATGTGGTAAATATGTTGTTTCCGAAAATAAAGGGTGTATAATGGTATTATAAACACCCATGGGCTATTAGGAATTTTTAGGAATTTATTGGGTTGATTTTGGAATTAAAATAAACTATATATGTATAATATATAGTTATTATGTCATTATGACACTTTGGAGAAATATAGGTGGTGGAAATATGAATACCAAAAGTATATGGGTTAATAAGGATATTTATAACCCTTTGGAGAAATTTGGTGATTTTTAGGATTATATAAGAGTATTTATTAAGATATATGTATAATATATAGTTTTAATGATATTATAAAACTATATGTTATAAATAGGGCCAAATGGCAATTATTGAACAGTTTTGGGTCTGTTCGGTATTTTTTATAGATATTGACCATAGGTTATATTTATATTAAGGTTAGAATGTTATAAATGGAATATATAACATGGTATAAATTATGGGATGATTTTGTAAATAAAGGAAACTATGGATTATGGAAAAGAATAAGATTTTCTTATGGTGCCTAAGCGGCAATATAAAATAGTTTTGTATAAAACTATAGGTTATAAATTAAAGGAAATAAGAATATCATATCAAATGATATTAGTATTAGGTATAACATTACATAATGTTTTGTGGCCAAAATAGAATTTAAATAAATTCAAGGGCTGTACCGAATTATTAAAGGTTGGAAAATGAATTTTAGACTATGGTCTATAATGTCATAAATGTTATAACAATTATATGGTTTAGGTGGGATTAATATAGGTGAGAATATCCACATTAAATAATGTGACAAACTATAAATAAATGAGATTTATAAACTAAGGTGTTTATGGAATAAACCTTAGGAGTTGTAATTATACAACATAAAATGTTACTCATGTTAGGATAATAATCTTAATATAAGTTGTATAATATAATACAACTAATGGGAATAATCATCTAAAAGAAGATGATAAAATGTAACATATAATGTAAGAGTTTATTAAACTCACGAAATTTACCTACGTGGTAAAAATATACATACACAAGAATAATGTATATAAGATGGATATATATTATGGTTGGAAACCATATAATATAATGGTGGTGGTTCGTACAAAAATAGTTACAACGATAAGTTATAAGTTTTTGAATGGAAATATAATTCGCTAAGATAATGGGGTATATAATACAATGTATTATAATGGATGGTGGAAAAATAATACAATATAATATAATAATGCATGCATACATGCAACTATAGGTTACATACCTAAATTTAATGGTGGATAAGATTAAAAGAAATATAATGAATTAAGCTTAACAGTTGAAATGTTTTGTCATACGAGTTTTAAAGTAACAAAGCCGACCGGTTTAGAGAAACCCGTAACAAACAACTGTAGAAAACAGGGATGAACTGTCGGGGTTACTTGTTATTCAGAAATACCGGATGTAGTTAGTCATGGAGACTGACTTGTAGTTTTAATACCGTTTAGATCATACTTCAGACAAGGACGCTTGACGAGCTAGTGGACTACACTGCGCATCCTAGGTCTTGGTGAACAGTATGTAAGGGGTTTGATCCGAGTTGTCCTAAGGAAGCTCCTTGGGCTCGGATTTGGTTGATATAATTGTGTGTTATGTGTGGATACATGTATGTGATTAAGTGTTACTTCATTATTTATTTATGCACGAGCGTCCTACGGGACTAACACTATGTCGACTATAGATCGACTTATATAAACATACATATACGTTATTGTGATGACATGACGGTTACTTGATATAATACCATAGTATTAATATTAAGTATGTGGTAACCTAAGTAAAACACTTAGGGATGAGTCACGATATTGTCGGTCTCTAGAGCATGGATCTCGAACATGGATATAACCTAGATTACTTCCAGGTATGCGTGAGACCCATTGGGCATCTAACTAATAATTATATTCTCCATAAGACTAAGAGCAGATCTTAAACATTATGAGAGAGAGATGGTATGAGTTGAGGTGAGGAATCCCGGTAGTTTACGAACTACTTGGTTGCGCATTTGTGATCACTGAGGGGTTTCCTAATTGGATTCCGCTCCAGGTTATACCCAACGAGCCCAAACTGGATCGTGGGTCAGGTGGCTACGGCCTTTATATGGACGTCTTACGAGACATAAGAGAGTCAGGGGCCTCCGGACCTCTGGCGAAATGAGCACCTTTGTGTGTACGGGAGGACTACTATCCATGGTGAGGTTATAGGGTTGTCCTAACATGACACCCAACTGGTATTAATAATTAAACATGGTTTGGATGGATGGGGCCTTAAAGGCCAAACTAAATTAACTATGTAAACTGTACGCTACGGCGAATGTACATTGTACATATGGATGGGGCCTTGAAGGCCAAATTAAATTGAAATTAATAAAGGATGGTATACGCTACGGTGAATGTACATTGTACATTATGTTGTTATTACTCGATACATTCGATATACAAATGTTGTTTGTGGTATTAAATGAATGTTTGGATTGGATGGATGATTAAATGTTCATGAATATTTGGATGGATGATTATGTATATTATACATTTATATTACAGTACTGATTATAATAGTAAAATGGTAAAGCATGGAATCAATCTAATAACAAGATGGTTAAGATGACAAGTGACCATTAGGGCCCAGGCCCGGCATACTCAGCGTCTATCGCTGATACTACACCATTACAGGTTGTTGATCATTGTCGAAGCCGAAGAGCAGGAACAGGGTAATTGGAGTTCTACTTTAATTATTACTGCACATGGAGCTTGTCTATATGGCAATGAAGATGGTGAATTGTATTATGGTAAGGGTATGTATTTTCAGGATTGGGTAGACGCTCACTTGTCGATGTTTATGATTTATGGACTTAGTATGATGTATAGGAGTTTTCTCATTATCATGGCGGTTAGCAGTTTGTTTATGTTGGAAGTTGGATGTAGTTTGGCTTCGTTGCTCGCATGGGCAAGTAATGGCCGGTGACACCCGAGTGAGTATTATTATTGTTATTTATTTTCCGCTGTGAGACGTTTTATTTATTGCTACGTGAGAGACTATATCGTGTTCATGGAGAGGGGTGTTACAGATCCCGCCAAGCTCGAGGCGTACATCTCCGAGCTGGAGACCACCTTTGAGACCCTTGACGTCCCTGCTGGGATCAAGGTGCGCCTAGCTGCGTTCTACCTGAAGGGGGCAGCAGGCGATTGGTGGAAGCTGGTGAGGGCCGAGCATGTGGCCAATCCAGAGTTCGGCTGGGAGCAGTACACCGCCTTGCTACGAGCAAAGTACTATCCCGCCCATGTCTAGACGAAGAAGAGCACCTACAGTTGGATGCGCTTAAGCAGACCGACAAGATGACGGTGGACGAGTATTACACAGAGTTCACCGCCTTGCTCTGTCTTCTGCCAGGTCTTGGGTATTCAGACCAGATACTGGTGGACCGCTTCTATGGCGGGCTTAGCCATCGACTCCGCTACGGCATGGGGCCGACGAGCTATACTACCTTGCAGGTAATGAGAATGAGTAAGATATAATTAAGTGAATAAGATTTAGTTTGTGAGAAATAAGAGGAACTAATACCTTGGGAAGCAGGAGTGCTATCATGCCGCTGCTAAGGTTGAGATAACCGTCCAGCTGAGGGACGAGGACAATGCCAAGAGAAAGAATGCTGGGAAGAGTACAGAACACCAAGGGCAAGGTGGGTTCAAGAAACAGAAGTACCAGCCTCAAGCCCAAAAGAACCAGAACCAAAAGGAAAGGAGGAAAATGAGAAGGCTATTGATGAGCCACTGAAACTGACTTATGCTTATGCTGCTAAGCCCCTGCGCTCCAGGGCGCCAAAGGGTAAGGAAATACATCTTGAGTAAATAAGAATGGTTAACAACATTGAGACAAATCACTGATGCGATACGTAATAAGGTACTGAGACTGGAAAGGAAACCGGAGGTGGCTACCAACGACACTACTATTGCCAGAGGTGCAAGGGGGACCACCCCGGAGTTGACTGCAGGGGGAATAAGGTGGAGTGTAATTTTTGCGGTGTACTCGGGCACCGGGCATATGAGTGCTACGGGAACCCGGAGAGTAAGAATTACAGACCCAGTTTTAAGATTAAGACTAAGACCGATCAGGGAGCTGGTTCTGACGTCAGAAGGGGGCGCATCAATCGGCGAGCAAGAGCCCACGGGTAGCCCAGAAATTGGGACCCACACTACACTTGGTGGACCGGGACATGATCCTGAACCCTCATCGAGGCCAGATACCGCTATAACCATTTAGTAATAAAATTGCCTGCTTACCGCATTACATGCATGCTTAATGAATAAATAAGATAAGTGAGAACAAGATAAGATTAGAATATAAGTAAGATATAACCTACTACTACCACCTTAGGAAGCTTCAACATCTGCTATCAATGCCTTCTACACCTAACCCGGAGTACACCGACATCGAAACCATAGACTTTCCAACCGAACAATGTCAGGTTATCCGCCCAGGTATGATTTTATTAAGGGGATACCTGACACCCGAGCGCAAATAGCCATCGTCAGGAAATGCAATCAACTAGGAATGAGACCGGGAGGTTTTTATACACCGGAGTACCCAGGGGGAGCAAGAATGAAGTTAAAGATGATGAGCTTAGGCAAGGATTGGAATCCGTATGCCAAGACCTACCAAACCATGAGGATACATGATGGAATCTCACCACCGGAAATACCCGAAGAATTCCATCCGATAAATACACAAGTCATGGAGATCGCTCAGCAGTTGGAAGCTGAACCGGTTCCAGACATACAAGCAAACATTTGCATCGTAAACTTCTATGAGAAAGATGGGCGACTTGGACTACATCAGGATAAGGACGAGACAACGGAGTCTCTCGAACGAGGGATACCCGTAGTGTCTTGGTCCATAGGAGATGACGCGGAATTTTTGTACGGCGAGCAGAAGCGTGCGGACCGTGCGAATAAGTTAATACTTAAGTCAGGGGATGTATTAGTTATGGGAGGAGTCAAGGATGTTATACCATGGGATTAAGAGAATCAAGCTGAATACAGCACCGTCAGCAGTGATTAATGCGACGCATATGAAACCAGGGCGGTTAAACCTAACCTTTAGACAATATTAGTTATGTAACATTTTAGTGTGAGATAAGGAATGAGATGTAAGATCAAGCACATGTTGTAAGTAGGATGGTTATGAATAAAATAACAGTGTTGTTCATATAAATTGTTACGACTCTGTTATACCATCATTACTCATAAAGCTTGTGAATACGATTAGGTCATGGACTCGGTACGGAAGGTGCGCTAAGCATACTTACAGAGGCTCAGGCCGACGCTAGTGGTACTATCCTCACCGGCACCTTTCCGATTAATGGGATTGAGGCATCAGTTCTCTTCGACTCAGGGGCCTCGCATACCTTTGTCTCGACATCTTTTGCGAGTAGGTTGGGGCTAGACGCCGACGAGCTACCCGACTTCACGGTTACGCTCCCGTCTAAGGAGAAGATTCGTTGCACTCGCTACTACCGAGGAGCCATTGTCAGAATAAGGGGGAAGACTTTCCAGTCAGTTTTATTGAGTTCAAGGAGTTAGGATTTGATGTTATCTTCGGGATGAACTGGTTGGAGCGGCACAAGGGTCGTATCCTCTGCGCCGAGCATAGATTGCTGCTCAGGAGCCCGTCTGGGGTAACAATATCATAGCGCCAGAGCCCAGGGAGCCTTCGACTAAGATCATCACCGCCATGGCAATGTATAAGGAGTTGAGGAGAAAGGAAGAAGTGTACCTCTACTATGTACAAGACATAGAGAGAGACCCCGAGTTCGACCCCGACTTACCGGTAGTGTCGGAGTTCCCCGACCTATTTCCACGGGAACTGCCCGGCATGCCACCCACTCGGGAGGTAGAGTTCACCATCGAGCTGCTACCTGGTACCGGACCGATAGCCAAGGCACCATACCGCATGGCTCCGACAGAGATGAATGAGTTAAAGGAACAACTGAAGGACTTGTTAGACAAGGGTTCATAAGACCCAGTGTATCACCATGTGGAGCGCCAGTTCTCTTCGTAAGAAGAAGGATGGTAGTCTCCACCTCTGCATCGACTACAAAGAGTTGAATGCAGTGACAGTGAAGAATAAGTACCCACTACCCCGCATTGATGATCTGTTTGATCAGTTGAAGGGAGCATCTGTGTTTTCCAAGATTGATCTTAGATCGGGGTATCATCAGATAGCCATTAAGGAGGGAGATACTGAGAAGACGGCATTCCGGACACGATACGGCCACTATGAGTTTACAGTGATGCCGTTCGGTTTGTCGAACGCACCGGCGAAGTTTATGGATCTGATGAACCGCTTGTTCCGGGAGCAGCTGGACAAGTCGGTTGTGTTTATTTATGATATTTTGATATATTCGAAATCGAAGACTGAGCATGAGGAACACTTGAGGAGAGTATTGGAGATATTGAGGGAGAACCAGCTATATGCTAAGTTCTCCAAGTGTGAGTTTTGGCTTGACCAGGTCTCTTTCCTAGGTCATGTCATCTCAGATGCTGGGATCTCAGTGGATCCAGCAAAGATTGATGCCGTGCGTACTTGGCCAAGACCGAAGACTGTTACCGACATCCGGAGCTTTCTCGGTCTGACAGGTTATTACCGGAGGTTTGTTAGGGATTTCAGCAAGGTCGCGAAACCGATGACCAGTCTGATGAAGAAGATGCACCGTTCTTATGGACGGCTGACTGTGAGAGATCATTTCAGAGTTTGAAAGACTCACTGACCACTGCACCGGTTCTGATCATTCCAGACGGTACAGAGGGCTTTGAGGTTTACTGTGATGCATCCGGCAGAGGGCTGGGTTGCGTGCTCATGCAACATGGCAAGGTGGTGGCATATGCCTCACGCCAGTTGAAGAAACATGAGGAGAACTACCCCACACATGATTTGGAGCTGGGAGCTGTAGTCTTCGCTTTGAAGATATGGCGCCACTACTTATACGGGGTTAGTGTGACGATCTACACCGACCATAAGAGCTTAAGATACATATTTACTCAGAAGGAGTTGAATCTCAGACAGAGAGATGGTTAGAATTCTTGAAAGACTATGACATTGACCTCCAATACAAAGAGGGAAAGGCCAATGTTGTAGCGGACGCCCTGAGCCGTCGAGCACACTCACTCCATTCGCTAGTTTCTTTCTCCAGCTTGGTTGATGAGGTGCGAGAGGCTCAGAGGACAGATGAGTACATGAGGGAGGTCAGACAGAAGCTGACAGATGGTACCTTTGAGAGTCAGAAATATGACTTCAGACTTCACGACGATGATCTGATCAGACTTAATGGCCGGTTATGCATACCACGGGGCAACACGGATCTGAAAGACCGTATACTTAGGGAATCACATGTTCTTCAGTTTCCATCCATCCGGGAGCCTCTAAGATGTATAAAGACATGAAGAGATACTTCTGGTGGTCGGGGATGAAACAGATGTTACCGAGTTCGTCTTGAGGTGTCTCACATGCCAGAAGGTAAAATTCGAGCACCGACGACCGGGCGGAATGGTACAGTCGATGCCAGTTCCGGTGGAAGTTCCATGATATCTCCATGGACTTTGTAGTTGGACTCCCACCTGCTAGGGGAGGTCTCAACATGATATGGGTGGTGGTGGATCGCCTTACCAAAGTAGCCCGATTCATACCGATGAAGGATACTTGGAAGGTGACCAAATTAGCTGAGTTGTTTGAGAGAGAAATCATGAGACATCACGGGATACCAAAGACCATAGTGTCAGATAGAGATACCAGATTCCTTTCGAGGTACTGGAGAGCTACTAGAGAAGCGTTGGGTACAGAACTCAAGCTGAGTACCGCGTTCCATCCTCAGACAGATGGTCAGACTGAGCGTACTATTCAGACACTCGAGGACATGCTGAGGGCATGTGCCTTAGACTTCCAGGGCAGTTGGATTGACAAATTGCATCTGATCGAGTTTTCATACAACAACAGCTATCACACTTCGATCAAGATGGCACCTTTTCAAGCATTGTACGGTAGACCATGTCGTACACCGCTCTGCTGGGATGAGTCGAGTGAGACGGTCATTATAGGACCAGAATATTAGAACAAGTTAAGGCTGAAGTTCAGCAAATCAGGGAGAATATGAAAGCTGCTCAGGATAGGCAGAAGTCGTATGCTGATGTTCGACGACGAGACCTGGAGTTCGCAGTGGGCGACCGGGTATTTCTGCGAGTTTCACACGATGAAGGGTGTATTCAGATTTGGGCAGAAGGCAAATTAAGCCCGAATTTGTTGGTCCTTATGAGATACGGAGCGGGTGGGCCCGGTTGCTTACAGGTTGAATTTACCTGCTGAACTGGGTAAAGTGCATGATGTTTTTCATGTTTCACAGCTAAAGAAATACATGCACCACCCCTCCCATGTGTTAGAACCTGAGAGGTTGACATTAGAACCGAATATGAGATCAGTGGAGGTTCCTCAGAGAATCTTGGATAGTAAGACTAGGGACACTCGCCATAAGTCAGTGCGACTGGTGAAGGTTCTCTGGTCTAACAGGATGTCGAAGAGGCCACGTGGGAGTTAGAGGATAGATGAGATCGAAGTACCCTTCGTTGTTTACTGACTAGATCGTCTGTATAGGGTACAGGGCGTACCCCTTTTTAAGGGGGGTAGAGCTTCCTCGCTTTTGAGTTGGAAACGAACATGTTTGTCGTTTGTTTGGTTGTGTAAGATGTGATTTTGTGTAAGTTGCTACACTTTGGTGATAAGTTTGAGATATGTATAATACTTATGTATTGTATTTGTGGAAGACCTTTGAGTCTTGAGGTGTGTGGATGTGGATATAAGATGTGGGTTAAGATTAAGAGAATTGAGTACCATGAATGGTTAAGCATATATGTGAACTTTGGGGACAAAGTTCTTTTAAGGGGGTAGATTGAAATACCCCAAACTAGATATGGTATTTAATGATAAACTAAGTATAAGAAGGCTAAAGAATGCCTTAGAAACATTAAGAAACCATTTTAATAATCAAAGAAAACATAAGGAAACACCAAAAGAGCAGTTTAAGCAAAAACGTGCTCTAAGCTTGTAGGGACTTGGGTGAGCACCCAAATATCATTCTAAGACCTTAGTAATATCCTAATGGTCATTTTAAGCCAATTACCAAAGAAAACCAAGCTCAAAAACAAGTTAAAAACATAAATTGTGCTTTAAGGACTCTTAAAGCACATTTTTGAAAATTGTCTTAGAAAGGGGTTTTAAGTGGCTAAATGCCCATGATTACTCCTTAATTAACTTGTGTACTAATTAGTATCACATTAGGAAGTCTAAATCAATGGGAAATCAAAAATTTCACAAATATGTGCACTAATTTGTGAATAGTAACCAAATAGTGCCTAGTTTAGTCTTTAATCAATTAAGTCTAATTAATTGGTCAAACAAGACCATGACCAGCCTAATTAATGAGGGGGGCGGTTTTATAAGGGTGTGAGTCACCAAGAGTAGCCAATTAATGTTAGAAGAAAAAATTTGCTTTTAAGGAATCAAATATCTTATATGCCATCTCTCTCCTCCTTTCTTCTTCATTCTCATCTTCTCCATCGATTTCTCTTGCTCTCTTTCTTCTCTCTCACGTAAGAAGCAACCTCCATGCTAGCTCCATCTTCTTTTGCCCACATCTTGCTCATTTAAGCTCCAAAATCAAAACCAAGCACATATATCTCTTAGTTAGCTCAAGCTCTTTCTTTCTATCCTTCCAAAACTTCAAGAGCTCCATTTTGGTGCCAAGGCAAACCGCCATTAGAGGGGAAACTCAAGCTTGGAGACTCCATTAGCTTCTCCATTCTCTTAAGGTAAAGAATATGTAAGAAAATCTAGGTTTCCATCATTTTCTCTCCATGTCCGAAAATTATCACTCATGGGGTTCCATTTTTATGCCTTGTTCTAGCTTGTTTTCTACTCTCCAAAGGATAAAGGAGGTCCTTCTTGCTTCATATCCAAGCTTGTCTTGAGAAACCAAGGTAAAACAATCAATTTAATACCTTAAAACACATTTTTAACCTAGGTTTTTATTCCTTAAGGTTAGTGTGTTGTTTAGTACTCATTGGAGTCATTGAATGTTGGTTAGAACATTGGCAAGGAGAACTTGGTTGGTGACCGAGATTGTTCAAGGAAAAAGTCTAAGGAGGAAAGTTTGTGAGCTTGTAAAAGAACAAGGTAAATTACTTACCTTAAGGTGTTTTATGTTTTAAGGGATTGGATTTAGATATGTGATGAGTTTAGTGTAGAGTTTACATTGGGGAAAGGGGTATAAAACCTAGGATAAGAACAATGATTATACTTGTGAACTTGTGACTAAGGAGCAAATGAGAAAAAAGATAGTTTAAGAATGTCAAGGTGAATTACAAGAAGCATTTTATTTCAATGGGAGCCTTGTTGTGTGTATTCGTAGGTCAAAGGACAATATATGTGGAAATTCAGTGGTTAAGATTATTGTCATTTAAGGGCCTAAGTGCCAAGCATTTAAGTTTATACACTATATGATGATGTGGTGTAGTTTGGTGTAACTTGTGTGTTAAGGTGATGTATTGAGAATTTAGGTGATCTTGGTTGTTTGATGGTGAGAAACTAAATGTTTATTTGGTGTAATAATATGCAAGAACCCATGGCAAATTTAGTGAGGAACCTAGTGTTTAAGATTGTTCTAAGGAAATTTCATGACCAAGGTAGTACTAGGATTTTAGAGGTTGTCTTGATGAAAAAGGGTGAGTTTAAGGTGTATAATGGGTTAGAATGACCTAGACATGATCATGGAGGATTTAGGAATCAAATGAATGTACTAGTGTATTTAGGACTTAGGCAAACATTGGTAAACTAGTAAAAAGAAATAATGTGTTGGATGAAGGTGTCATAAACTTGTGTAGGAACTTTAAGTTGTTGCATAAAGGAGTTTTAGATGGTGAAAGATGCTTGGGAGATGACGTTATAGTGTGAGGAAGCACTTGGCATAGTGGCTGTATTAGGTATGAACCACCACATAGAAACCTAGTGAAAAACATTACAAGTGTTGGCATATTATAAGGAGAACACATAATGACTAAGGTGGATATTAGTGAGTGATTTAATGAGTTTTGTGGAGGGCTTAGGGTGTATTTGAAGTGCCCAAATGAGGTTAGAACATACTAGGATATATGAGGTGAAGTTTGGAGTTAAATGGGAATTTAGAAACAAGGTCCTGGAGTCGACCGACCTTAGGGACCGGACCTGCAAGGTCGGTCGAGCTCAGTTTACACTACCGGAAAGATTTTCTGGAATCGACCGAACTTGGGGACCGGACTTACAAGTTCGGTCGGGCTTGAATTTTGTGTACGAATTAAGTCTCTGGAATGGACCGACCTTGTGGACCGGACTTGCAAGTTCGGTCATGCCTAGAATTTTGTACGGGAATTGGTCTCTGGAATCGACCGAACTTGGGACCGGACTTACAAGTTCGGTCGGGCTTAAATTTCCTACGGGGAAAACTCTCGGGAATGGACCGACCTTGGGGACCAGACTTGCAAGGTCGGTCGGGGTAAAATTTTCAAACGGTAATACGTCCTGGAATGGACCGACCTTGGGTAAGGTCGGTCGGTAAGATCGGTCCAGCCAAAAACACAAAAAAAAGAAATTTTAAATTCTAAAGATGATAATTGGTAGTAAGGTATGCCATTGGTAGGGTAATAATGATTAGGGACCTAAGAACCTAAGGAATTAAGTTAAGTTAAGTATAAACCTTAAGTATAAAGTTAAGTTAATATGGTTAAGTGGTAAAGACTTAGGGGGTATCAAATGGGAATCTTTAGGGATTAAGTGTCTTAAGTAAGGTGCAAATAACTAATGGCCTAAAAATGAATGAATGTTTTAGGTTTGTGAATTGGGACCCCGGAGAAGGTTAAACAAACGACAGTCGACGGTGAACGGTACAGTCTTTCTTGTGACCTGCTTGCTAACGAGGTGTCCCTCGGCTTGTATGCTATCTGTTTGTTTGATATGACTAAGACAAGATAAAGCATGCAACCGGATATTAATGTTCTCGTTGTGTATGTGTTTTCTTTACACTAACCCACGAGGCTTAAGGATAGCTACTAACTAAGCTTGATACGTATTGGGTTAAGGAGAGGATTTGTACATTGGTGATTGTTGTTAATACCCGTCAAGGTTTAACTAACACTTGGTATTTAAGACTTTCACTAACCATAACTTGGGGTGGGAGTGAGGAATCCGGAATGGTACCAGCACATGTGTATTGGGGGAGGTCGGTATTTGAATCACATCCGACTTCCGAATAAGACTTGTCCTCGGACTCGTCGCCTAGGGTCAACAAACCGACCGACCCGACCACCCGACTACTGTTTGAGGTGGGAGGCACATTAAGGATGGCATGGGGGGATCAAGCCTACATCCCCAACAAATTAAGAAAGGTAGCTTATTGCCGGATAGTGCACTGCTACCGGCTAAGGTTAACCAAGCCTTACAAAAATAAGCAACCAATTAAGGGCTAACCAATCTAATAGTGGAATGGTTGGCAATTATAAGGTTAAGGAGATTGTGGATTTAAGGAGTTAAGATCTAACTCACTTATTAAGGGAATGCCTTAGTCGTTCATTTGCATTTGAGCTATTTATGTTCATTGTGGTTTGTTTTTTATTGCATTTCATATTATAATTGTGATGCTAATCAACTTCCATGCTATCGACAATTAGTCGTCGTAGCCCCGTTAGCTTGGGGGCCACGAGAGGGTCGTACCAGCATTCGTGCTGACCCCCTTTGAGGGCTGTTTTTACACTTGCAGGTAAGCGGCCCATGAAGTCACACCACGAGAGTAGGAGCGGGTAGCCCTAGGTGAGACTTTATTTTGAGTACGGGTAGCGCTTGTGCACCCGTCTGTTGATAGTTGAACTTGTGAAATATTGTATGGTTTTGGAGATACTTTAAACTCGGTTGGTGTATGTATTATGGATATACGGTTGTAAATATTTAAGTAACGGTATTTCTTGTTGATTAGACCGTGGCAAGGTCCTGGTGATAGTTTATTTCTGTTGCGACGTTTAGGTATTATTTGTTAAGTTGCGATAACCACGATTGGCTTAGGACGGGGTGTTACAGGACTTCCAGTAACGTTTGAACTAGGTGGTTTATTACCTGGGGTTCTCTTTGTTTTGTGTGTTGTTTTTCTCCTGATCTACTCTTGGCAAATGTGGAACTCTCAGGCCTTGCACTTTCGACCTACTGAAGAGAGTACTCACGGTTAGACTGGACAATACCAGAAGAAAGAAAACAAGAGCTGGGGAAAACAGGAAACTGTTTAGAAGATGTTACCTTCAGGCTGAGTTTCTGGGAATATCGGGCCGCTTTTACCCATGAGGTTTTAAAACAAAGCCAAGAGGACTGCATGAGGATTTTTTTTGCATGAAAGGAACAAGATGGAATTGGAGGGTTATTCTATGTTTGTATCGGACAAAACCAAACAGAGGGAAGACTTAAAACAAAAATTTGTTGCATGGCTCACCTTGCACTGATATTCCAACCAGAATGCTAATACTTCAGGAGTGGTTTTGCTACATCCGCTTTTCAGATTTTCAAAAGAGAATCCAGCAGATTCCCAGGGGACTTCTGACACGCTTAAAGAGTAGAGCTGCAAGCAGGTTTATGCAAGACCAGAAGGAAAAACTTGACTAAGTGTGGTAGCTCTCTTCGGACAGAGGGAAATAAGAGGGTGGAGCGTTTTGCTTCTGGACTCTAGCCGAGAACAAGAAGAAGATGAACAAGGTGCCACCAAGTCGTATGTTTCTTGATGGAAAGAGAGGCATGGAGGGTGTTCTCCAGTTTAGAGTTGTACAAGCTGCGATGGATGAGGAGGAATGAAGGATGGAGTAACAACATAGGGTATGCATGCTCCTCGTTCCAGTTCGGGTTGCAGTCTCGACGTGAGTAAGGATACAGGTAGTGGCAGAGCATGTGGTTACCATGAATGATGGGAACTGGAAAATTGCAGAATTTTGTGCCCGCAATCAAAAGAAATGACAAGCTCGAGCAGAGTAAAAGTAGTGGTGGTTCTTGCTATCTCAAAAACGATATTGGCATGGAGTTAGTACCTAGGAGTTAGTGTCACACTTAAAAGAAGAAGAGGAAGGCTGTTTGGTGTTGGGTGTTACTATTTCACTCTTTTTGAAATCGGTGCAGAGGTAGTAGTGCAGGTCGATGATCTGGACAAGGAAGGCACGGTGGGATTGTGTTTGGTATCAATATGCATTATAACTATTGTATCCAGAGGTGCAGTATTATTACTGAATACGAGCACAGCTCAACCGTTAAAGCATTCGGGGAAGGTACGGGAGGTTTCGGGTTCGAATCCCGGCAGGAGCGTGTTCGCTCTTCTTTTTTTTTGTACCAAGTATATATGCTAATTTGTATACAGATGCGACTATATAGTATGTCGCGTTATTAGTTTTTACGTGACTACTTTATTCGTTACGTTGTTAGTCATATATATACGTATATGTATATACTTGTCGCGTTTTAATTATATGTGCTTATGCGACGTTATTATTTATTATTTACAACGTTATAATATCGTAACGTTACGTACATGTATTTTCGTATTCGTACATATATAAGTATGTGACTACATTAATATGTAACGTTGTCACGCTTTCGGACACGTATATACTAATTAAATTGTTCATACATTATTTTATGTCCGAATTATATAACGCGTTATTTTCGAATAATCTCCTCGCGTTTATGATTTTCTGTATCTAATTATTTAGGGGTGTTTCAACTTACCCCCCTTAAAAGGGACTTCGTCCCGAAGTC
This sequence comes from Limonium bicolor, assembly GCA_023374045.1. Lineage (NCBI taxonomy): Eukaryota > Viridiplantae > Streptophyta > Magnoliopsida > Caryophyllales > Plumbaginaceae > Limonium > Limonium bicolor. The sequence continues at coordinate 312,815,443 of CM041778.1, forward strand.
TTACTTCCTTAACTGGTGTTTTCCATAATTGTTAATCCTAGGGATCAAGTCCCATATTCATTCACGATAACCACAGGATCAAGTCTCCTATATTATAATTCTTAGTGCTCATACGCACTATGCCACCTTAGTGGCTTCACACACAAGTTCTGATAGCAATGTATATATGACAAGCTGAGGTGTAAACCACAATACACACATTCATTCATAAAAGGGTGCACATACACGTACATACCATTCACTGAAATACCCCAAACCTTGATATGTGGTTTAAATATTAAACTATGGTAGGTAAAGGCTAAAGAGTGCCTTAGAAACATCAGTGAACAATTTAAACCATAGTAAAATGCAATAAAGCACTAAGATACAGTTTGAGCAAAAACATGCGCTAAGCTAGGAGTGAACTTGGTTAGGACCCAAAGAGCCTACCAAGACTTAATAATATTCAATTATGATTTAATAAGGCTAATTAAGTCCTTAGGGAACTTTGGTAGACAGTTAAACCAAACAAACACAAGAAAATACCTTAAAGTCAATAAGAGCAAAAATGTGCTCTAAGCTTGGGATAAATTTGTATAGACCTAATGGTCATACCTATACCTTATAAATATGTTAATGAACATATTAAATCAATTAATAAAGAAAACCAAGCTTGAAAACAAGTTAAAACACAAAAAGTGCTTTAAGGAGTCTTAAAGCACGTTTTGAAAAATTGTCTTGTAAATGAGTTTTGAGTGGCTAAATGTCCATCATTACTCTTTAATTAACATGTGTACTATATAGTATCACATTTGGAAGTCTATATCAATAGGAAATCAAAAATTTCACTTCTATGTGCCTTGTTTTAGTGAATAGTAACTAAAATAAGCAAGTTTGTAACATATGTCATTATAAGTGTGACAATTGGTCAACAAAGACTAAAATACCCCTTGGTATAATATGGGGGCCGGTTTTATTATGTGGTGACTCACCACCATGAACTAGTAAAAATTAAAGAAAGAAGGAAAAGTAAGTGAAAAGTAAAAGCTACCTTTATAACATGTAAATATCTTCCAAAAGCAATTCCAATCTTCATTCTTTCTTTCCCACTCACACCCACCGTAGCTTTCTTCATCTTCTCCTAAACTCCACCGGTTTTGCTACAGCAAACCATACCATTCTCCATCTTCCTTCACTTGTAACTTCTAGCTCCATGATCCAAATTTAATTTCAGGACCACCTTTCTTCTAGTTGGAGCAAGCTCTTCACTTCTATCTTTTCAAAATTCTAAGAGCTCCATTTCGGTGCCAAGAGGAATCTCCATGGGAGGAGCTTGAGCTTATATTTTTATGCCTTGTTGATCACCTTTGCTTCAAGGTAAGGAAAAACCAAAGAAAACTCCATTTCCTTCATTTTTGGTGTTGACCGAAAATGCACCTTGTAATGGTGTCTTCTCTTGTCTTGTTTTAGCTTCATTTGAATCTTCCAAGGGCTAGGAGGAGTCCTCTCTTGATACTTATTCAAGTTCTCTTCCAATTCCAAGGTAAAACAATTACCTTAATGTGTTAAAACAATATATGTAACTAGGGTTTACAATGAGATGAAGCATAATGCTGGAATACTCATTCTATTATGTGTACATTGTTTAGAAGTTGACAAACAACCAAACATCCTACCGGTTTTACAAGGAAACAAGAAAGAAGTTTGTGAGGAAAAAGAGGTAAACAAACTATCTCAATGTAGTTTAAATGCCTTAGGAAAATGAGCTTGATTTGCTTAATAAAATACCGAAGGAGCCAATGGTGAATGACCTAGAGAAATGCTCTCAAGGAGTTTATTAAGGGCATATGTATTGTTGGGTGTATTTGCAGGTCAAAGGCATTACTTATGTGGGAAATTCAGTGTTTAAGGTTTATGCCATTTAAGGGCCTAAGAGCCATGTTATTTAAGGGCCTAAGTGCCAAGCAATTTAAGTTATGCACTATATTGTGATGTAGTGCTAAATGTGTGAAGTTTGTGTATAAAAATGTGTTTGATGGATTTTAGGTGTTCTTGGATGAAATAAGGTAAAAACCTAAGTGTTTGGGATGTGAGAATATACGAGAGAAGCTATGGCAAAATTTGGAAAATGTATAAGAAGTTCTAAGTGTTTTAAATAAGTCTTGGTGAACTAGGAAGTGTTAAAGGTGAAAAAGTGTTTTACTAGAGAAGGAAACATGTATTGAGGTGATTTAAAGTGCTACAAGGATTTAGGTATTATCTTGGAAGTTCTAGAAATTCAATGAGTGTTTTTGTGGGTGTATTAAAGTCTTGGAGAAGTTTGTTTAAGGTTTAGGTAATGTTGATATCCAAGGAATAAATGATGTTTAGGTAAATGTGGACAAGGAGTTTTGGTAGTAAGAAAAGATGTTGAGAGATGATGCTAAGGTGTAGAGGAAACATCTTGGCATAGTGGTCATTATAGGTGAAATACCACTTAGAAAACCAAATGAAAAATGTACAAGTATTAAGAGATTTTGTAAGGAGTTTGTGGAATGATAAAGATAGTTTTGGTGGGTGATTTAAGGAATTTAGTACATGGCTAAAGATGTGTTTGAAGTGCCCAAATGAGGTTAGGACATATTAGGATATATGAGGTGAAGTTTGGAGTTAAATGGGAAATGGAAATAAGGGTTTGGGGCAGACCGAACTTGCGACCGAACTTGCAAGTTCAGTCGAGCCCAGATTACCCAGCGAGAATTGGTTTCTGGAATGGACCGACCTTGGGGACCGGACTTGCAAGGTCGGTCGGGCTTGTATTTTGTGTACGGATTAAGTTTCTGGAATCGACCGAACATGGGACCGGACTTGGCAAGTTCGGTCGGGCTGATTTTCAAAGGGAAGAGACTCTCGGGAATGGACCGAACATGCGACCAAACTTACAAGGTCGGTCGGAGTAGAAATTTTGACGGGAATGTGTTCTGGAATGGACCGACCTTGTGCAAGGTCGGTCGGTAAGTTCGGTCAGACCAAAAACATGGTTAAAGGTTATAAAATGTTATGTAATGATGGGGACTGACTAGTAATGATGTTATAAGGTTGTTTAAGACATGTTAGGTGAGTTATAATGATAATTTAGTGGGGGAAAAGATGTATTAAAATGTAAAGGTAAAACAAGTTAAAAAGTAAAGTTATGTAACTAAGTTAACGGGAAAAATTATAAGCACTAGACTTTAAACAATCATGATACCCCGATGTTAATAAAAATACATGTAATGTTATCAGTTGTTCGAGGATTTGCTCGAGGAACATAAGTGGACACGATAAAGTGGACTCCGGTGACAGGTATGGTTTTCTTGCAACCTGTGTCCTACCGGATTACACCGGCTTGTATGCCAATGTGTTTTTCTGTATGTTTGCCACGTTGTAAGATAAAACATGTAATGAGTTTACAGTAATTCATTTATGTGGCGTGTTCAACTCCGATACCATTTAACCTCGGAAGTGTTAACCTTAGTTAACTGAGTCTAGGATCACATGAGAGTTCGGTAATCGGATTAAACGACCCGGACCATGGGACGTTCTAACCATGGCTATGCGTGTGTTAATTGTGTGATATGTGTAGGTGAATGTAGGGATCTCCCTTGTGTGTTTAACCCAGTTGTAATACTGCATGGTGTGCAGATGTGATAGACTCCATAGTGGGGTTCTACCTAATATCTAAAAGTAAGTATGTACTAACAGTGGTGAGGAATCCGGTTTGGCCGGTCGCGCGTTATTTGGGAGAGGGTATCCTTCTTAGCCTTACCCTTCTCTTTGTTATGGTTGTTTCCCTCACGGTTTATGATCTCCCATTAGCTTATTCCAAAGCTTAGCTATTCTGACTTAAGATCGGTTTAGGGGGAACATGTGTTTGTGTGGTGTGTTCGGGCCTCCAAACCCGAACCATCTTAACTTAAAGTTCCTCGTCCGACTATTAGGACGGTAATGAGTGTTGTTGTTGTTGTATAAACGAGCTTACCATGAGGGTGACACCATTCTCTAGGCTCACCAGTGAATTAACTATGTTGGGGTCTGTTCCTAAGAGGACCGTCCCGGGTTATGTGATTGTGTGTAATGCAATTCCTATTGCGATGTTATCATGTGCACGTCGAAACGTGAAAAGTGTTGTTATGTTTTGTTATGTGAGGAATGTTATATTTGTAATATGGAGTTTTTGTGGATCATGGAAATGAATCCCAGTTTGTGATAAGAGACGTTTAAGGATACCCCGATTATTGGGTAGTTGTCGGCTATTAAGGAAGTAGCTCCATTAGAGGAGGAACACTCTAAGGATAATGAATACCGTGAGTGACTTATTAAATAAGATGTATTATCCGTTTGTTAGCCCATTGAGGCGAAATGTTAGGTGTTGTTGTGTTTACAGTTGCATGTATGATTTAAATAATCAATCGCATGCTAAGACGACAATTAGTTGTGCGTGGCCCGGTAGCATGTGGGCTGCAGGATTACCATACAGCAAAGGTGCTGAGCCCCTTGGGGCCACCCTTTCTCTTCTTTTCCTATTTCAGGTACAGAGAGCTGGAAGCCGTTCGAGAGTAGGACGGGGTAGACATTGTACATGGGTAATCATGTAAGTTAAATATATACAGTAGGTGTAGTAAGACCGAAGTTGTTATCGGCATCAGTTTGTAAATACTCGGTACTGTTGGAAGGTATGTGTAGTATGTTTTGTTTTTAATGGAAAGGGATAATAATGTGTAGTCGCTCGGGAATCTAGTCCATCAGACCGGTACAATGTTTATGTAATAGCCTTGTTAGCCTCGTGGTGGTGGTTAACGGCGTGTAACACCAACGAGGTAAGTTATTTGATGAGGTGTGTATTCCGCTGCAGATTGTTGTTATGTTTTTGTTGTTGGATGGGGTGTTACAAAAGTGGTATCAGAGCGAAGTATCGCTCTGATGACTGAATTACCGAGCTTAGGAAGTACCGAGTTGAATTTAGTACTTTGGATTAAGGGTTGAGTGATAGCGTGAGAGATACGCTAGTTAGGTATTACCAGTGTTTACTGGAACCTACAATATCCAACCCGCCCTCCACAATCCCTGTTATATAACTTGGGAAACAATGCCAGAGATGAAAGTCCTCTCATACTCGGGAATACCCGATCTGGCTGTTATTGAATACCTCTAAGGGTACGGAGAACCTGTCATACGGTAGATCCCGAAAACTGGGAATCCCGGAGACGGTTTCCATCTGACAATGTTAACCGCATTTAATAGCGAAGAATGAAGAATCTAGTGTATAGAAGAATAGAATTTCCGGCAACCTGGGTCGACATGCCGAGCAGTCGAGGATAACCAGCTTGCAACGCACCAACCGTGCAACAGGCAAGAAGTGAAGTAATGGAACCCGAGACGAGTGTCTACGGGACCACAGTTGTTAAATAATACAATGACGGTATACCAACCGACAAAGGAACTACAACGTAGTGCCCAACAAGAGACAAGTCTCAGTAACCACGACAAATACGTGGAACGGGCTACGTAGAGGAAACAATACTAAGTAAAAGGGGGTCCCCAGAATGGGAAATACCCTAGTTAATGATTATCATGTGAAGACAGTGAGAAGTCACCTAGAGGAGTTATTATCAAGACAGTAGGATCAGTGAGGGCCAACAGGCCACTAATGATAGTGCGGGTAAAAACAATACCGCAACCACTATGTGTGCTTAACCGACAGCCAGTTAGCATGGCGCACTTGCCATAGCAAGTGCTGCTGTAACAGGGCTGTTCGGGAAATTTATAACCACTATGAAGTACTTGGTAAAGTACCATAAAGTTAAATGTGGTCGTCATAACAGTGGAAGGGCCTGTTAGCCTAACCCCTGTAATTGTAAGTACACCAGTCAGCAAGAAGCTAGACGTTGCTAAGGTAAGAAGATGTTGTGAAACCATGAAAATTTCTTTCAAACTCAGATTCACTCAAACTCTTTCCTTTTCAAAAACCAGATTTTCTTTCAAACCAATACTTCTTTCTAACCTTCTTCTAAAAAACCAACTAGTAAAACCAAGGGTAGTTGATAAGATTCAACAATGGATAAACTTTCCCTCGATTAAGTTCGGGAAGCATGGAATGATATTGTCACGGGACAATATAGGGAGTTGACAACAGAATACTTCACCTAGGCGTGTGACGGACACTACGAGTGTACCAACTGAATTGTGGGACGACCGCACTCCGATAGGAGCTTGTGGGCCTGACAGACCTGGTTATGGGTTAGTTGGGTAAGTAGTAATGTATCAGTATGGTACCCCACATGTGTATACGAGTAGAGTCCGGAATACGGGAAGTAGTCGACTCCGTTCTACGGTCAGCAGTATAAGTCAAACAACAGCTAAGGATTACCATGAATGGTTGAAGTAAAGGAACCCAGTTAAGTTAACGAGACTAAAGGAATTAGTGAATTCCTTTCAACGAAATGTTTAAGAGTCAGGAGGTGCGGAGTGCACTAACTGAATGCAAAGATATCGTCTATGACTTAAGGATCCTCAGGGATAAACATGATAGCTGGAATGGTGACCCAGCCTGTACATGGCAAAGCAGATGCCTAATGTGGACACATTAATGTGCAATGAACGGGATGAAACTCCCAGAATGAGTACCTACACTACCAGGAAATGTTGATCTTCACAGGAGGAGATAATAGCCAGTTAAAAACACAAACGGCGTGGCTAACTCAATATACCAATAAGTGCGAACCAGATGTAATGACATGACTTAGCAACACCCAGAAGCGATCCTTCAAGGGTGTTTGCATCAACGATAATTGAACAGATAACGTGATAGAAACACGAGGGTTGAAACTAACACCCAGTTTAGACATAGTTGTCAGGAGACAGACTGACAACCTAAGGGCATCCCATGAAAGGAGACGGAATGCAGCGACCTTGTCATGGAGCTCAATATAACATCCAAACCATGTAATGTTGTACAGAGAAGTACATGTGTGTGGACAGCCTACAATGAGCGCAGCTCAAGGAAAATAAGGCTTATAGGCCACAAGTAAATGTGTTATGTAAATTAGATTGATTGCAAAAGTTTATGTTATATAAGTGAATAGAGTGGAGACGAACCACTGTACTAAGAGTGGGGATACCTCTCGATGCTGTGAAACCGCTGGAGCGGTAGTTATGTGAACCAAGCTCAAGAATATGTTAAGGATGGACGATGTTATTATTGAAAGAGAGCATTTAGCTTAGTAGTATGTGTGTATAAGGTGAAGCACCGAGCTGAATAATGCTGGCTTGTGACTCGAATGATCGATGCTCAAAGGGCATTCTGTAGTCATCCAAATGAGTGATGAACCATAATGTGAATAATGTAAGTATATGTGTGGAAGTTAATGTGACAGTAAATACGATATAAGCTGATGTTATACAAGGAGTAAGAGCACGGTGCGCAGCAAGCGACCGTTGTTAAGTATTGTTAAACGATAATGTAACAGATAAGACCAGTTATGAGTTAAACTCAGTGGAGATGCATAGTAAGTGATACCAAACAAACTAGGTAGTAAGCCAGAGGCCAGTATTACGAGATCAGAATCTCAATGAAACACAGTGTGAATTCCTTGCGAATCGCATGAGAGATTTGCTGTCAAGAGTTTACGCCTCTGCACTCAGTATGACTGAGTGTTTTGGGTATTGCACTTGCGCAGTAATGATCGAGTGGGATAGCTAGGAATTGGAAAAAAAAAGTTAATTGGAGAGAAATAATGTTATAGGCCGATGCATAGGAAATGCAAGGCCGCACCAATAACAGTGTACTTGTAAGAAACCAAATGTGGAGACATGACTAACAGTAAGTGACTACAGTAGCACTAACGGCCAAATATCGGTATGGAATATACCCCAAATGTTGTAAACAGCTGAGAGAGCACTACACACTAGGTAGTAGCTCAATCTCAACCGACAGTAAGTCGGAAGGGAACAAGTCGATCATTGTGAAATACGTAACAGTATATACAGTCAATTATTATGGAAGTAGATAGGAAGTTTATAACTCACCGAATTCGCTAACGGTAAGAGATACCACGCGTCGGTTGAGAAACCATTGTTACCAAGATGAAGGTGACAATTGGGAATGTACAATACGGTAGGAATAACAAATGGGGCAATTAAGCTCTACAGTTATTAGAGTTTCGCAGCAGAAACTAGTGAGCCAGTGATTCAAGGGTTGAATGTACATGGTGAACATGAGCGAATGGCTAATTATTAACGCCTAAAAGCCTAACAGGCCAAATCAAAAGCTACTAAGAGTTTAAACAAACTCTAATGAGAATTCTTGGTTTAGGAACTAAACCGCCAATATGTTAAGATCCTCTAATCAGAATCCATTGTGTAATAGACCGCGTGAAAGTTAAAACACTTCACGACGGCAGAACATTTTAAGCCAATGTTTAGTGATTGATTACGTGGACGTAATCCCTTTAAGGGGGGTAGAGCGCAAAACCCACTTAGTGTGTATTACCATACAAGTGTACGTGACTTATGTTGTGCATAGCACAAAATAAATGTTTTGATGATTGGTGTGTGTGTTACGTAAACATACACATTCATTCATGGTTTAATTGTGGTAATTGCGCACAGAAGATGCGAATACCATTGTGATAAGTGTGTTTATTTGTTAACAGTTGTGTGTGATAGTACAAGCGTGGGGAGTAGAGAAACTCCCGGGGAACAAAAACCCGACAGTGTACACATGCGAAACTGTGTGTTGTATTTTGATAAAATATATGTGTATATATATACTATATAGTGATTCATGAAAGGTTATGGAACCGACATAGAACCTGGTGAGAATAAGATTCCCTAGGTAACAACATTAAAGTGAATGGAGATAACTGATAGACGAAGTTCTATCCCTTGGAGATGTATGATCATGATTAGAATGATTAAAAGATAGAAAATTGGAAATGAGTGATTCACTTGATACTTGAAATTGGAGTGGGAGGTGGAACTTGATTTGCATGCGATCAAGGGAAGCCGAACACAAATTGGAGTGGAAGGATAGTTCAACATTGATGCTGATCACATCAGGGTTGGATGATTCTTGAAGCGCCCTATAAGTGGTCACAAATAACCACGCTAAGAAAAGAAGCAAAGAGCATAAGTTGGACTTGGAGTTGTGTGTGTTTTCAAAAGGATTTTCAATTGGTACTTATAAAACGTCGATAGATACTTTACAAAATTAAAGTTCTCTTACTTAACCTCGCAAGGAAATTTAAATTAAATTAAGTGATTGTTTTGATCTCCCAAAGGCACGGGGACGGAAGGTGTCCATCGCGACCGGGTTCTGCGGGATCACAGTGTATATCAAAGATATTTTTGATTGCTATACATGCTATGACATGTTGTGTGGTACGTGTAATAAATATTATTTTGTTGACCTTGAGTTCCTAAAGTGTATGCTATTAAGACCTATGAGTCTGAATGTGTTGTGTTACATAGACCTATGTGTCTAAAGGCTGTTATGTTATCGGGACCTATGTGTCTAAATGTTGTTATGTTACCCAAGACCAGAGAGTCTAAGGGTTGTTATGTATGTGTAAATATTGTTAGATACCCGGACCATTGAGTCCGAGGTTATCATGTGAATATGTTATGTTATGTATGGATGTGAATGTGTTACCCGGACCATCAAGTCCGAGGGTGTGTTGTAAATATGTTTGGGTTATGGAAGTTTATTTCAAGTGATTCCTGTGTTCTAATCTAATGATGTGTGGGAAGTGTGAACTTCGAGGACGAAGTTCTTTTAAGGGGGGTAGATTGAAATACCCCAAACCTTGATATGTGGTTTAAATATTAAACTATGGTAGATAAAGCTAAAAAGTGCCTTAGAAACATCAGAGAACAATTTAAACCATAGTAAATGCAATAAAGCACTAAGATACAGTTTGAGCAAAAACATGCTCTAAGCTAGGAGTGAACTTGCTTAGGACCCAAAGAGCCTACCAAGACTTAATAATATTCAATTATGATTTAATAAGGCTAATTAAGTCCTTAGGGAACTTTGGTAGACAGTTAAACCAAACAAACACAAGAAAATACCTTAAGTCAATAAGAGCAAAAATGTGCTCTAAGCTTGGGATAAATTTGTATAAGACCTAATGGTCATACCTATACCTTATAAATATGTTAATGAACATATTAAATCAATTACTAAAGAAAACCAAGCTTGAAAACAAGTTAAAACACAAAAAGTGCTTTAAGGAGTCTTAAAGCACGTTTTTGAAAAATTGTCTTGTAAATGAGTTTTGAGTGGCTAAATGTCCATCATTACTCTTTAATTAACATGTGTACTATATAGTATCACATTTGGAAGTCTATATCAATGGGAAATCAAAAATTTCACTTCTATGTGCCTTGTTTTGGTGAATAGTAACTAAAATAAGCAAGTTTGTAACATATGTCATTATAAGTGTGACAATGGTCAACAAAGAGTAAAATACCCCTTGGTATAATATGGGGGCCGGTTTTATTATGTGGTGACTCACCACCATGAGCTAGTAAAAATAAAGAAGGGAAATTTACACCCCCCACCCATGGGGTTTGGTTAATTTCACACACAAACCATGTAGTTTGATGATTTACAAGGACACCACCTCAGGTTTGAATCTGTTAGCAAACGTCAACACAACCTCCTCCCGTTTAGTGATATGCCTACGTGGATGATTTTTTTACTGCATTTGACTTTCCCTCCACGTGGGATTAATTCCCATCTCTAATCTATCCTCCCCTGCAGTTCGACTGAATCAATTCACGGTAGGGTATTTGTTGTTTCGAACGCGTTCTTCCTCCAACAACCCTCACTGTGCCGTCGTCCCCGATCTACCTCCGAGCACCCACAATCTGCTTGCTGCGATTACCAGGTAAGGGATTGCCCCTTCTCTTCTTCGAAATCGTTCTTGTCCCAAGCGAAATCGGTCTTTCTCCTTATAGTAGTTGCTGCGATATGATGTTGGTCGTCAATTTTCTTTCTCCCTGCGATAATGATGTGTCTTCGAACAATCTTTTGCCTGGGCGATTCTCATGTTGCTGCGTTTACCAGGTAAGCGATTGCCCCTTCTCTTCTTTCGAAGTCGTTCTTCCTCCAAGCAATTGTTCTGTCTCCTTCCGTTAGTCGCTGCGATTATGATGTGTTCAATTTTCTTTCTCCTTGTGATTATGATGCGTTCTGCTAGACTAGGTAAATGTTCTGCTACATTTTCTTCTCGCTGCAATTAGGATGGCGTTTTGCAGTGGACATGGTACGACTGCTGGTGTAAAAAACCTGTGGAAATTTCCTTCCGATTCACTCTGTTCTGTTGTGAAGTGCTCTAACTATTGTAATTAGTTTCCCTAATTATGCGATTCAGTCTGATTCACTTGGGTTACTTGCTTGTGTCTGTTCTGTTTCATTCCCACAAGTTTAACTTGCTTGGTCTGGTTCTGTGCAATTTGGTTATCAATCTTTTTGCTGAAGCAATGTTGTGATATCTACTGATCATCTTAACCATCAGGAATCAATACTATGTCATCGTCTCAACAACCGTAACAGTGAAAGTCGATTCACCTTTGCATGTCAAGTGCAATTGTAAAAGAAATGCTAAGTTGTTCGTTGCTCTGACTCATGAAAACCCTGGGAAATTGTTCTACAAATGTGATGTCCTAACAGAATCTTCAAGTGGTGGTACGAGGTGGACATGAACATGATTTGCTGCGGCCTGACATTTACAGTGGGGAAGTGAACTCAGGCGATCCTAATGCTGATCTGATAATTCAAGAGCAACTGAGACAACTGCGAGAGGAGCTGATGGTCCTGAAAAATGAACTTCAAAGAGATAGAGTTGATTTGAAGCAAGAAGTTAATAAACTTATTACTCTCTCATATGTAATAATTGGTGCAATTGTACTTATGTATATGAAGTTAGTGTAGTTTAGTTGTCTAGTTATGAGAAATTAGTACTTCTGAATTTAAGTGTCACAATTCAGTTTGTATCCTAGTGTAAGTTGTACTTTGCTTCAGCCTAAATTAATGACAATGTCTTGTTCCGTAGTTAGTTTGTATCCGTGTGTGTGTGTTGTATTTTGCTACAATCTAAATTAATGAAAATGTGTTGAATTTGTTGCTGTTGTTAACAAAAGGCAACCACTCTCTACATTAGTTCATCAATATGTTGCTGTTAAATAATCACGCAGGTAATAACAAAAGAAAACACTGCTGCTGTTAAATAATTATGCAATCAAACTGCTGCTGCTGTTTGTCATTGTATATCTCAGTACACCAGTGTACATACTGCTGCTGTTAATCAAACAGCCGAACCCCAAAAGAAAACACTGTTGTTTGTCATTGTATATCACTACATCAGTCTACAGAGTAACACCAACCGTTACATATCAGAACAAAAGCTTCAACAGTGACAACCACCACAATAAAAGGTTACAGCACACAGCTTCAGCCATAGTCCAGCCAGCCACTTCTTTGTTCAGCTAATGACAGATTACAAAATTCCATGTCTTTCACACAGCTTCAACACATCTTTTAAATGCCTGAAACAATAACAAGTTCACATTTCAGATATCAAATTGAAACACATTTAAGGGATACAATAACAAAATTTAAAATGCTAAAATTAGAGGAATAATCAATACCATAAGATCGCGCCTTCATTTTTTTCCCTCGAACCCCTGATGATGTAGAGGCTGTTTCGTTTTTCTCCTTTCTCTTCCGTCCCTTTGCCACAGCGGCACCATTTCCATCACCAGCTGTTGTAGTAGCAACTAGACCCTCACCTTGGCCAACCCCTCTACTAGTTTGTGCTGAACAAGTCCTAGAGTTGTGCCCCCTTTGCTTACATCTTGCACACGTGACATGGCTTGACCTTTTAGTGATGGGCCTAGCCTCACCTTCTTCCCTTCTTCTATTCTTCTTCGGCCTACCCGGTAATTTTCTAAGGAATGGTGGTGCCAATATGGTTAAACCTTCAGGTTCTGGCCACAATGAGGTGTCTGGGATTGGAGAAATAGCTAGTGCATATGTAGCTGCATACAAATTCAAGGAGTAGTAAGGATGCACAAACTGATCCTTATCCAATCTTTTCCAATTCAATATTGCACATGCATGCTTGCACGGGATTCCCGATATATCCCAGGCCATACAATCACAATGTTTATCTCGTAGATTGACAATGTAATGCCTATTTGAGTCAGTCACCTCAAACTCAAACTCATTGCTTGCTGTATGACCACACCTACAACCAGCCTTGGTGTTCTTGTACAACATCTTTTTTGCATACGGAGTAATGCTTCCATTCATTTTCTGAATTGACTCCCGTCTATCATTTATCTTCTTCATCAAAGTGCGTCTAAGGCTTTCTAAAAGAGAGAAGATAGGGCTGCTTCTAATTCCAGACAACTTGCTGTTGAATGACTCAACAAAATTTGAAGTTGTCTCAATCACCTTAACATCTTTCGGCATATGTAACCTCACCCAAAGATTGTAGTCTACTTCTCTCAGATACCTATACGCCCCTAATGAAGTTTCCTCTATTCTCTTCATAACATCTCTCAACCCTACTGTAGTGTAACATTGTGAGGCCTCCCAAAATAAATTCCGTAACAAAGCACCTGATGTTATAGATCATAGTAAGGCATTGTGATTAAAGTATCAAGTTACAACTAGCTAGTGAATAAAATTTATCGATTACCTGGGTGATCCTTCTTGAAATTAGCATATAAATGTCGGCAGCAGATTCTCCTAGTGACTTCGGGCAACACCGCATCAAGTGCTGGTTCAACACCCTGTTAATCAAATGGTCTTTTAGAAAACAAGAACAGAAAAGAGAAATCAAATGAATACAATAGAGTCAATAATTACCTTTTGTCTATCAGAAATAATGACCCAATATTTCCTAGCATCTTCACTAGCAATTAGTCTCAAGTTACTAAAAAAGTATGTCCATGTCTCCGTAGTCTCGCTTGCGACAATAGCAAATGCAATGGGAAATATGCCATTATTACCGTTAAGTGCAACTGCGCTTAAAAGTACACCACCATAAGGTCCCTTAAGATGGCATCCATCTACACCAATGAACGGTCTACAACCTCTGAGGAAACCCTCCTTCAGCGCATTGAAGCATATGAAAAGCTTGCTGAATGTTGGAGGTCCATTGAGATACTCTTGGAATTTGAGATCAATGATTGAACCGGGGTTTCGTTCAAGGGCAATCTTGGTGTATTGATGAAGTCGGGCATAAGATTCAGCATGGTTACCTTGAAGTATTTTCATGGCCTCTTTTTTAGCCCTAAAGCACTTCATGTAGTTCACTGTCACTCCAAATTTTGTTTGAATAAAATGCTGAATAGCACTAGGGGACATGGAATTGTTGGCTCTCAATTCAGGCAACATCTTTCTCATTATCCACCTTGATGTGGCAGATGGGTTCTCAGCCAATCTTGAGCAAGTATGCTCACCTTTTATTGTTTTGATCATGAAGGTAACATTATCAGCCAAGAGAGATGCATGTAATCGCCACTCACAAGTATCATGGTTGTTACACCGCACCGTATATTTCCACGGATCGTTGGCTACCCTATACAAATCTATCCCTTCTTGTACAGCGTAGTCATCCATGACTTCTCTGAACATGTGCTTGTTCAAAAACATTTGACGAGGTTCTAACGTAATTGTTCCGTCCGGCTGTAACTCAAAGTGTTTACCTTGTGCAAGGAACTTTTCTTGTCCAACAACACCTTCATCTTCGTCACCCGAAAAGCACCCACCATCTCTCAGTGCATCTAACTCCTCAACATCTACATCATCCTCATCCTCGTCATGCATAGATTCTGATCCACTTTCTGCAGAAGAGCTAAAACCATACTCTTTATCCGATTTTTTATCCCAAGAGTCGTCAGAGAAGTAGGGATGTAGGTCAACCAACTGGTCTTCGGTATTACCTACACTTTGTAGATTCGAGTCCTTATCAGTACTTGCATTCACAGGGATAATTTGTAACTCGTAATTCCCAGAAGTCCTTGTACCAACCACTGCAATGTCGGTAGCACTGTTATGATTGGACGCAACTCTTGGACTGGATAAGGTAGGTGTCCCAGATCCAATTGGCTCAACACATTCAGTCTGTCTAACAGTGTTTACAGACTTTGTGGAATTCTCAGACAGGTTCTGAGTCACTGAAGGAGGCATTGGGTTATGACTGGAGCTTGATCCATATATGAGATTTAGACCACGAGGCCTTTTCTTCTTCTTCCCTTTTTTGTCACTGTTCTCAGCTATTGATTGACAAGGTTGTTTATTATGAGTTTGTGGTTGTTGTTGTGGGGGCTGATGTATTGTGGGATTGTGTAGTGGAGGTCTAACGAGAGAAGGCACTGTTTGAGGAGATTTACCCTGGGAAGGCTGTGTTTGTGGTGGTGGTGAAGTAGGACATATTATTTCTTGACAGTCAAGCATCTGTCTTTCATCAGCATCTGTCAACCACCTTCTGAATGTTGACATAAGTTCCGTATCCTTCTGTCCGTCTTTACTATTATTTCGATCAGTTCTTGTCCATGAAACAGTGAAAACATGTTTAGAAGCTGTCTATCGCAACCTATCTCTATCATCTTCATGCTTTTTGGGTGTTTGTAGAGGAATATAGGGTGCTGTGGAACTGTCACATTTCTCTGGTTCTTAAGGACAGTAAGACAATCGTCGACCAATTCAATAGTCGAGTATCTGTCCACGTCAACGGGCATTTCAACCTTGTACCGACCATTCTTGTATAAAACTTCAAGGGTGCAATTATCCATCTGTGTCAAACAAAAATCTCAACAACAATTTTCAGTGAAACTGACCAACATACTACTACCCATTAATTACAGCAACATACCCCATTCCACTAATTTAACTTACAGTAATCGGGCCATAATTAGTTTACTGTAATCAGGCGTTGATGCAGTGATAACATTCGGACAAGAGACAGGCAACATGAAAAACTTATAATTCATTATACATATGAGTTCTTCTCGACACAAAAGAAGAGGGATGATTCGAACCCATTGGAACAGGGACAACGCAAAACATAATACAAGGCAGCACATTCCATTACCAGGTAAGAACGATTTCGCTTGGGAGAAGAATGATTTCGAAGAAGAGAAGGGGCAACCCCTTACCTGGTAATCGCAGCAAGCAAACCATGAATTGGAGGAGACCGATTTCGCTTTGGGAGAAGAACAATTTCGAAGAAGAGAAGGGGCAAGCGCTTACCTGTTAATCGCAGCAAGCAGATTGTGGGTGCTCGGAGGAAGATCGGGGACGACTGCACAGTGAGGGTTGCTTGGAGGAAGAACGCGTTCGAACCAAAAATACCCTAACCGTGAATTGATTCAGTCGAACAGCAGGGGATGGATAGATTAGAAGATGGGAAAGTAATCCCACGTGGAGGGAAAGTCAAATGTAGTAAAAAAAAATCATCCACGTAGGCATATCAGTAACGGGAGGCAGGTTATGTTGACGTTTGCTAACAGATTCAAACCTGATGGGTGGTACTTGTAAATCATCAAACTACATGGGTTGTGTGTGAAATTAACCCAAACCCCATGGGTGGGGGGGTGTAAATTTCCCATTAAAGAAAGAAGGAAAAGTAAGTGAAAAGTAAAAGCTACCTTTATAACATGTAAATATCTTCCAAAAGCAATTCCAATCTTCATTCTTTCTTTCCCACTCACACCCACCGTAGCTTTCTTCATCTTCTCCCAAACTCCACCGGTTTCGCTATAGCAAACCATACCATTCTCCATCTTCCTTCACTTGTAACTTCTAGCTCCATGATCCAAATTTAATTTCAGGACCACCTTTCTTCTAGTTGGAGCAAGCTCTTCACTTTTATCTTTTCAAAATTCTAAGAGCTCCATTTCGGTGCCAAGAGGAATCTCCATGGGAGGAGCTTGAGCTTATATTTTTATGCCTTGTTGATCACCTTTGCTTCAAGGTAAGGAAAAACCAAAGAAAACTCCATTTCCTTCATTTTTGGTGTTGACCGAAAATGCACCTTGTAATGGTGTCTTCTCTTGTCTTGTTTTAGCTTCATTTGAATCTTCCAAGGGCTAGGAAGAGTCCTCTCTTGATACTTATTCAAGTTCTCTTCCAATTCCAAGGTAAAACAATTACCTTAATGTGTTAAAACAATATATGTAACTAGGGTTTACAATGAGATGAAGCATAATGCTTGAATACTCATTCTATTATGTGTACATTGTTTAGAAGTTGACAAACAACCAAACATCCTAACCGGTTTTACAAGGAAACAAGAAAGAAGTTTGTGAGGGAAAGGAGGTAAACAAACTATCTCAATGTAGTTTAAATGCCTTAGGAAAATGAGCTTGATTTGCTTAATAAAATACCTAAGGAGCCAATGGTGAATGACCTAGAGAAATGCTCTCAAGGAGTTTATTAAGGGCATATGTATTGTTGGGTGTATTTGCAGGTCAAAGGCATTACTTATGTGCGAAATTCAGTGTTTAAGGTTTATGCCATTTAAGGGCCTAAGAGCCATGTTATTTAAGGGCATAAGTGCCAAGCAATTTAAGTTATGCACTATATTGTGATGTAGTGCTAAATGTGTGAAGTTTGTGTATAAAAATGTGTTTGATGGATTTTGGGTGTTCTTGGATGAAATAAGGTAAAAACCTAAGTGTTTGGGATGTGAGAATATACGAGAGAAGCTATGGCAAAATTTGGAAAATGTATAAGAAGTTCTAAGTGTTTTAAATAAGTCTTGGTGAACTAGGAAGTGTTAAAGGTGAACAAGTGTTTTACTAGAGAAGGAAACATGTATTGAGGTGATTTAAAGTGCTACAAGGATTTAGGTATTATCTTGGAAGTTCTAGAAATTCAATGTGTGTTTTTGTGGGTGTATTAAAGTCTTGGAGAAGTTTGTTTAAGGTTTAGGTAATGTTGATATCCAAGGAATAAATGATGTTTAGGTAAAATGTGGACAAAGAGTTTTGGTAGTAAGAAAAGATGTTGAGAGATGATGCTAAGGTGTAGAGGAAACATCTTGGCATAGTGGTCATTATAGATGAAATACCACTTAGAAAACCAAATGAAAAATGTACAAGTATTAAGAGATTTTGTAAGGAGTTTGTGGAATGATAAAGATAGTTTTGGCGGGTGATTTAAGGAATTTAGTACATGGCTAAAGATGTGTTTGAAGTGCCCAAATGAGGTTAGGACATATTAGGATATATGAGGTGAAGTTTGGAGTTAAATGGGCAATGGAAAATAAGGGTTTGGGGCAGACCGAACTTGCGACCGAACTTGCAAGTTCAGTCGAGCCCAGATTACCCAGCGAGAATTGGTTTCTGGAATGGACCGACCTTGGGGACCGGACTTGCAAGGTCGGTCGGGCTTGTATTTTGTGTACGGATTAAGTTTCTGGAATCGACCGAACATGGGACCGGACTTGGCAAGTTCGGTCGGGCTGATTTTCAAAGGGAAGAGACTCTCGGGAATGGACCGAACATGCGACCAAACTTACAAGGTCGGTCGGAGTAGAAATTTTGACGGGAATGTGTTCTGGAATGGACCGACCTTGTGCAAGGTCGGTCGGTAAGTTCGGTCAGACCAAAAACATGGTTAAAGGTTATAAAATGTTATGTAATGATGGGGACTGACTAGTAATGATGTTATAAGGTTGTTTAAGACATGTTAGGTGAGTTATAATGATAATTTGGTGGGGGAAAAGATGTATTAAAATGTAAAGGTAAAACAAGTTAAAAAGTAAAGTTATGTAACTAAGTTAACGGGGAAAAATTATAAGCACTAGACTTTAAACAATCATGATACCCCGATGTTAATAAAAATACATGTAATGTTATCAGTTGTTCGAGGATTTGCTCGAGGAACATAAGTGGACACGATAAAGTGGACTCCGGTGACAGGTATGGTTTTCTTGCAACCTGTGTCCTACCGGATTACACCGGCTTGTATGCCAATGTGTTTTTCTGTATGTTTGCCACGTTGTAAGATAAAACATGTAATGAGTTTACAGTAATTCATTTATGTGGCGTGTTCAACTCCGATACCATTTAACCTCGGAAGTGTTAACCTTAGTTAACTGAGTCTAGGATCACATGAGAGTTCGGTAATCGGATTTAACGACCCGGACCATGGGACGTTCTAACCACGTCTATGTGTGTGTTAATTGTGTGATATGTGTATGTGAATGTAGGGATCTCCCTTGTGTGTTTAACCCAGTTGTAATACTGCATGGTGTGTAGATGTGATAGACTCCATAGTGGGGTTCTAACTAATATCTAAAAGTAAGTATGTACTAACAGTGGTGAGGAATCCGGTTTGGCCGGTCGCGCGTTGTTTGGGAGAGGGTATCCTTCTTAGCCTTACCCTTCTCTTTGTTATGGTTGTTTCCCTCACGGGTTATGATCTCCCATTAGCTTATTCCAAAGCTTAGCTATTCTGACTTAAGATCGGTTTAGGGGGAACATGTGTTTGTGTGGTATGTTCGGGCCTCCAAACCCGAACCATCTTAACTTAAGTTACTCGTCCGACTATTAGGACGGTAATGAGTGTTGTTGTTGTTGTATAACGAGATTACCATGAGGGTGACACCATTCTCTAGGCTCACTAGTGAATTAACTATGTTTGGGTCGGTTCCTAAGAGGACCGTTCCCGTTATGTTATGTGATGTGTTGTAATGCAATTCCTATTGCGATGTTATCATGTGCACGTCGAAACGTGAAAAGTGTTGTTATGTTTTGTTATGTGCGGAATGTTATATGTTGTAAGATATGGAGTGTGTGGATCATGGAAATGAATCCCAGTTTGTGATAAGAGACGTTTAAGGATAACCCGATTATTGGGTAGTTGTCGTCTATTAAGGAAGTAGCTCCATTAGAGGAGGAACACTCTAAGGATAATGAATACCGTGAGTGACTTATTAAATAAGGATGTATTATCCGTTTGTTGAGCCCATTGAGGCGAAATGTTATGTGTTGTGTGTTTACAGTTGCATGTATGATTTAAATATAATCAATCGCATGCTAAGACGACAATTAGTTGTGCGTGGCCCGGTAGCATGTGGGCTGCGGGATTACCATACCAGCAAAGGTGCTGAGCCCCTTGGGGGCCACCCTTTCTCTTCTTTTCCTATTTCATGTACAGAGAGCTAGAAGCCGTTCGAGAGTAGGACGGGGTAGACATTGTACATGGGTAATCATGTAAGTTAAATATATACAGTAGGTGTAGTAAGACCGAAGTTGTTATCGGCATCAGTTTGTAAATACTCGGTACTGTTGGAAGGTATGTGTATGTTTTGTTGTTAATGGAAAGGGATAATAATGTGTAGTTGCTTGGGAATCTAGTCCATCAGACCGGTACAATGTTTATGTAATAGCCTTGTTAGCCACGTGGGTGGTTAACGGCGTGTAACACCAACGAGGTAAGTTATTTGATGAGGTGTGTATTCCGCTGCAGATTGTTGTTATGTGTTTGTTGTTGGATGGAGTGTTACATTCACATACACACTATCTGAAACACACAAACCACAAACCTACCACTCATCAACGTGTGATTGTAGGAATACCCATAGTAAAAGGATCAAGTCCCACAAATTTCACAGTTCTATTTCACCAATTGTGCTTATAAGCACCACGCCACATCTGTGGCTTCACCAAGTTCTCAACTATATCTCAGTGTACTAGTAATGCTCATATACTGTACTCATAAGAAATAATATGAACAAGTCATTCATACATTAACCAAGGTACCTCACAAAGCATCCAATATACAATCCTAACATGGTTCAAGCTCGCATAATATCCAAAACAACACAACAACCAAACAACAAAATAGCAAAAACGCAGCGCGCCTACCCCCCTTAAAAATGGATTACGCCCACGTAATCCCTACTATATCATCCTTGAACGTTGGTTCAAGATGTTTAAGTCTCAAGGAGCATTCTAATTTCCACCCATCAAGGTCTTAACTATGCTAATGACTTAGTTTGTGTATCAAAAGATTTCGGATTTAGGTTTATCCTCTATGGCTTTAAGGTATTGGTCGATGGGTCACTTGTTATTCAACAGGAAGATGTGAGGTACGGTCCACCAGCTTCTGCTGCGCGACTCTGATTACCTTCGGGTTTAGTTTTCCATTTTTGTTACTTACAATGTATCCAACCATACAACTGGAAGATGTTCATGGTTTTGGTGCGCTTTTAGGCGTTTGTATTGTTCCTTCTGGCTGACCTTTAGGCTTATATTTCATGTATGCTTTGTACTAACGTTTTAGTTCTTGGTCTTTGAAGGTTACAAACGTGTTAGTTTGTATTACCGTTCATACTTATGCGTAACATAGGGTATCTAGTTTCCTTATTATCCTCATTGTTCTTGTGTGGAACTAAGGTAATTGACTACTATCAGTTATATTTTATGTGGTAACTTTTGGGTTTATAGTAACATCTTACCATTTCAAATTCTCACATATCTGTATACTCATGTGTTTATTCCCAAATTTTCGAGCCATGTATCTATGTATTTTATGTGGCTTCAACACTGCTTCTTTCGCATTTTTACTTATCCAACTTATAGACTTTCACTTATTTGTAGTTTATGTGTCCACTTGTAGGGGGATTTGAGACTCATTCCACACTAACGTGATCAGCGTAAGTGTCGGACTACCCCTTCACCCCAATTTATGCGTAGTGTCCCTTAACCTGGCCAGGGTCAAGTTCAACCTTGCACGTCCGCTTTGAATAAGCAATCAGTTAATCAAATTTGAGTTCTTATACTACTCGTATCTAGCCATCCGGCAATCATCTATGGGCTAGTGCCCAAGTCTAAGCCTTTAGATTAATTGTTTAGATTCTTTAACTGTATATACATATATATATATACTCGTGTGTTATAACCCTCTTGGTTTGTATATAGGTTCCCATATGAGTATTCCAATAAGTTTAATGATATACTAGTACATGCATTTATATCCTCCTGGTATTATCATCTCTCCACATTCCAATCCTAGTACCAAATGTAGGTATGTTAATGTTTGTTTCCTATATGCATGTGGTCTCATAAATTTTTGTGTTAGTCAATGGGGTATACAGTTGTATACTTCCCAACTCTTATGTTGTGACTATTATCCTCACATTTGCAAAATAATATCTGAATTTACAGCATGACTCCTCACCTATCTTAGTCCATCAATTAATTCCTCCATTAAGTCCGTTAATCATGTTTAAGGTTTCCAATTTCAATACCCAATTATTTATGAATATTTGGTCTTCTCCTGATATTTTCCTCTTCATAAATATCTGACTGATTTTTTTGTTGGACCGATTAGGCTCTCTTCGATCAGCCTTAATGTTATAAATTTTAATTCCGTTATTCCGTTTTCCATCTTAGTCTTTCCTGGGTCGGGTAACCCTTCTGTTACTTCCTTATCATTATTCTTTGTGTGTTTCTCTTACCTGAAGTAGTCTAGCTCTTTACCCTCTTGGTCCCCCAATATTTACTTTTGGCTGTCAAGTTATGTAATTAACTTAAGTCGAGTGTGATTCATAGCCATAGTGAAGGATAACAGACAATGTAACGGGTTTATACATTATAGAACCGAATTCTTCAGCCATCAGCGACATTGCTTGCTGGTATTCTAACAGTTCCTCTTTTGGACTGTGTTCATCCATGATTGACATTTAATTTTCTGTTGTACAATTCTTCCTTTATTTGATCTCTGTGATCATGATACTCGATAAATGGTTAAAACATAATGGCGAATTCGCTACCATTCCCTTATCTGTTGAGTTGTGTTTGGGTGGCAACTAGTGCCTGATACGATTGGTTACTTATAAAGTTCAAGAGACCTGTTCATGGGTTATATCAATGTGTTTTTGATCTTCGAGGATTGCAAATTAAAGTTGAGAAGAATTATTGTGCAAGAAGCAATGAGAAGCAGAAAGAATCAAAATAGAGGATTTGAGCTTCATAAGAAGTCACGGTAGCCATGTATTTGGATGGTTATATACTAATGGTGAGATAGGTCGTGTATGGTGATGGTGGTTAAATGGGCATGTATGCCACACACTGAACTAAAGATTAGATATTTGTAATACTTGTTGCCCATTCCAATGGTGTGCTATTATAGTGTTGTAGAGTAGAAGAATGATAAGCAACGTTTGTCCTTCATGGGACGTTTGCTAGGTTCCAAGGGTATAAAACAACCCGAACCAGATGAGTGTGAAGGAGACGTTGATAAGCATGTATATATGTTCCTTGTTCACCGGTGGTAGAAGCAGGAGAGAAACCTAGTAATGGTCACCGGTATCATTTGTTTAAGATGGAGAAATGTAGAAGAGTAATTGAATATAACGAAGGAGAAGGGAGGCGGTGACGATGCATAGCGATCGCCAGGTGAGGTGTTATGTCTTTTAGGTAATGCAGAGAATAGAGATAAAAGTAAGAAAGAGCAGGGAATTTATTGAATCCCGAAATATTAGATTTTAGTGTATAAAATTGTGTCATGCTTTGTTCGGTGTTATAGATCGTACCAATTTATGGTGTAATTACGTCTCGAATTATATTCTCTTATTTCATTGTTATACGAGGGGTTTTCTTAAATTACCCTCTCAAGTGTTCGAATTGCAGAATTTATCTCAATCCCAATCTTGGCTTAATTAATTGCTTATTTGAGCTTTATTCATTTCATAAATTTTGGGGTATTTCGGTCCTCTTTGCCTATGAGGTAGGGTCCTATCGACTGCTAAGCATGTCGACCCAAGTTGCCGCTAAAATTGGTCCCTCTACCGGTATTATCCTTTTGGAAATGTCTATTGTATAGTATAGTCTTTTCTCCACGGGTTGATTGTATGACATTAAGTAATTGCCAGATCGGGTTTTCCCGAGTATGAGGAGACTTTCTACCTCTCTGGCGTTCTTTCTCTGAATTTTAAAGAAAATTAGGGACGTAGAGGTTGGGTGTAGGTGTCTGTTAGGTATCCAGCAATTGCTAGGGAAGAATCCTAACTACGCGCCTCACGTACTACCCCAACCCTTAACTCATTGTCAGAATTCCTAAACTCGGTACTTCCTGTTCCAGTCATCAGAGCGTAGTTACGCTCCAAAAGCTATCACGAGTTATCTACGCAGCGGTTCAAATCTCCATCCGGGTGCTACAGATGCCAACCACCCACGTGGTTGACAGACCACATTACTAACACCAAGTTACGGTCTACATGACTAGAACCAGCCCTCAACCAAAACTCATATACAACATAAGATACAATTCCAAATACCGAGTGTCCACAATATAATTACTTAATCATAAACCGAAAAGTACAACCCGGGTTTAGTAACAACCCATACATTAAACATACTATTCCAAATTCAAAAGTTATACTCAGATAGACTACCCCCATGATAGCCATCCCGCCTATGCTCTGTTATCATCCAGCTCAATACCTGTAAAAATTGGGTTGTAAAGGACTCAGCAAACTACGCTGAGTATGAATATGTGTAGCCCGTATGTTGCCGGGCTACACGACTACTTGGTCGAATATTATTAAGTCCAACTTACATGCTATAATAAAGCAGTCAAGCACATCACAACACATCATGATATCATACACACTTGAAGGTAGCATATCAATATCAACAAGCAACCAATCACAACTTGCAAGTAGCATAGCAACGTCAAACACGCCACCCAGCACAATAAGCTGTTAATGTAGCAACAACAATCAAGTAATTTATAGGACGTGTGCGTAGGTATATTATACAGATGATCCTCACTATGGGATCATTCAAGAGATTATGTATTGTTTTCTTGTTCTCATTACACAAGTTTACGTTCCTTCTCTTGCACCGAGTCAGGGGATATAGGTTAGATCCCGAGACTTTATTATGTAGGTGCTATTCAGCTCTTGTTTCTTAAAGAATCACATTTGTGAATTTTCTTATTTGCTTGGTCTCATTACACATGTTTTCCTTTATTCCCATGGTGTGTATTTCCTTTCTCTTTCCTTGCACCAGGTATGGGGATATAGTTTAGATCCCGTGACTTTATCATGTAGGTGCCAATTGTTCCTTATCTCTTTAAGGCTGTGTGTGAATTCTCTTATCACCACAAGATGGAGAACATCTTCTCCATAGCTAATCCTCCATTCCTGGTGTCATGCGTCGAGGAAGAGGGGTCACCTCTAGACCCCAGGATGTGCTCCACCAATAGTCGGTCGAAGGATCTGATGCAGATAAAAACTCCCGAGCGTCCCTACCGCGCGGCCCGAGAAGTCATCTTCCCGGATTATCTTCATGTTCCACCAGCTGATATTTTCTTATCATTATCATTAATAACTTGACACCATAGTGGGTGTCGTTAGAAGTCCTCTATATTTAGAGAGGAGTTTTCTCTTTGTATAGTTCTTGTTTTGTTTATGTAGTTCGTCATGTTCCATCTCAAATTCCATAAACGAGAAAGGGACTAAACTACTGTGTGCGCGCAAGTAATATGCAACAATGATATAACAAGCATATAAGCAAGCCACCATAAGCAATCCAATTTCATCCTTTAGTCTTATGGTCATTTTCAAACAAAGCACACAACACACAAGCCGTGTAACACGGCAACATACGGACCACACATATCCATACCTTATTCAGAAGCAAGTATCGTCTCACACCCGGAGTCCCGGTGCGTCCGTTACGACCCTAACGTTGATTAAAATAACGTGTCAGTTCATGATTTCATGTGACGACATTTCCTAGTTTATCTCATTTATATTGGGTGTTATTCCCTAGGCGAGTCGTTGAATGTACAGTTTATTCTAAACCTTAGAACTTCTCAAGTACTCACCTTAGATTATTATTTAACTCCTAGGATGTTTACATCGTCGTTGTATGAGATAACTAAGCACTCCCTCTAGCTATTATTCTGGAGTATTTTTAATCACTAATATGTAACAAGCTTATCTAAAGTAGATTTAACTTGCCTAGAGTGTATTCCCTTCTTAGTTAAATAGGTTAGCAATGTCTTAAACCTATCATCATGGTAATATAATCTTTAGAAAACTCCTAAAACATGTTTATACAGAAGCACTGCATTTTCCAAATCTGCACACAATTCCCATGCATTATCTCGTCTAACTTCACCTCTAATGTAGTAATCTGATGTTTAAACTCTCGAAATGTTTTTACTAACCCAGCTGCAGCTACTAGTTATGATTTGGGTTCATTCTTTAACCATCACCATCCTCTTAGCACTTTAGTAAATTTGACATACTGAAAACCAAAATAGGGTAAAATTGAAACACCATAACACAGGAAAACTGAACATCAACTCAAGCACTCCCACTCAGTTTCTCTTTGCACAGCAGTAAGTTGTTTCCCCATCTTCCCAAGTGTCTACACACCTCATTAAGTGTATTAGCTACATCTTTAGTTCATTAGTAAGCCATCATAATCCACAAAGACCTACCGTGACAGTTATACAGAGACCAATGTTACAGAAACCGATAAATACCAAACTGCTTCGTTTAACTCCATGTTCAGGTCTCCTAAACTAGTTTTTAGTTTCCCCCATGTGTACTCCTCTCTACCTAAGTATGTTAGCTGAAGTTTAAGCCCATAATTTAACCCAAAAAAATCTTGAAACTACCCCTGGAATTTCATTTTACAGAAACGCGATTTTCAGAAATCTGAAACCACCATGCGTGCATCCATACCTCCCTACTTCTGTTTAAAAGCATCAAACTGATTCCTAATTTTTCCCAAAGCGTTTGCACTCTCAGGTTGATGTATTAGTCAGGTTAGAAGTTCATTTTCAGAGCATTTCAGCACTCTTACTCCCACTGTATTACAGTTATACAAAAGCTACAACATTATTGAAATCTGAAACAACAAGCTCCATGTTTCTTCTTGATTCTTGTTTCTATTTAGTTGCACTGGTGTTTCATTCTTTCCCTCAGTGTTACCCGACTAGCTATAGGTGTTAATAATGTTTCTAAACTCAAAATCAATCCAGTGAAACACTCACCCAGCTTCTGTACTCAGGTACATAGAAACAACAACTATCCAAAACCTGAAATCGAAATCTGCATTATCTCTTCCTCATCCCTTTCTCTTGTTATTAGTTAATTGACTCCTAGATTCTCAATGAATATGCAAACTTAACCCACCTCTTGGGTAATGTTTTTAGTTCATACTGATGCCACATACTCTCATAATTCTTTGGAAAACCAGGTACACAGAGGCAGCACTTTTCAAAGAAAACTGAAAATAGAAACCTGTTATACCTTATTCTTTCTCTTGTCTTTGCCCCTGAGTTTGACTCTCAATGTTCTCACAAATGTTAGCACATTTAGTTAGGTGAATTAGCTAGGCTTTTTGACTTTTACAACTCTCAACCTAACCCCCTTCAAACTCTTTGTACTACGTTATATAGAACAGAAATGAAAACTGAAAAACTGAGCTACTAACTGATTTACAATCTTTCCCAAGGGTTTATAAATTTACTCAAGTGCCTTAGAAGTGTGTTAGGATTCTTATCAACACAATACAACCTTTTATAACTCTCTGTTACATAGCCACACAGAACTGAAGTTTTCAGAAGAGAAAACTGTACACTGAAACACAAAAACTGATTTTTCTTCTTTTCTGTTTCTCTTACAGTCCTTTAATCTGACTTCCAACTTCTTTCCCGAATTGCTTATCCAATAGTTAAGTGATTTAGCAAGATCTTAAACTCAAGAACCACCTATAACCACAATGATAATTTTTGCTAATACCTTCTTAAACAGAAACATAAAACTGCAGTAAACTGAAACTATGAAACTGATATGTTTCTTTTTCCTCTTGTCTTTCTTTTCTGTTCTGTAATCTATTTTTTGTTTTCCCCTCTGATTTGCCCACTTAACATTTTATTTTTTAAACTCAACAACTGACTCCAAGTCATCTAGAAAAAACCCTCTACAAACTCTTTACAAAGAAATTCAAATCTGTCAAAACTGTGACATGATCTGATATGGTTTTATATTTTTTCTTGTCTTTCTGTTTTGTTCCCAACCTTGTTTTTTTTCTCAATCTTCCATCACCCTAATTGCCCGCCTACCTAATTGTGTTAGTATGCAACTGAATTCATCACCAAACTTGATTACACCTAATCACACCATTAATGTTGCTCAAACCTCCAAACTGTCAAAACTGGCCAGTAGATGAAACTGAGACACGATCAGTTTCTTTTTTGTTAATTAGTAACCTGTCTCTTGATCTGTCCCAAGCACTCCCCAATTTATTTAAAGTGTCTTATCGAGATTGTAAGCTCCAAGCAACTCAAAACCACTTGGTAAATGTTACAGACACTTCTTAACGACTGAAACTGAAACTAAAAAAAAAAGAACCCAGAACCCCTAAACTAATATACATTTTCGGTTGATGTTTTTCTTTCTGCTCCCAAATCTGTTTTCTGTTTACTCATCTTGCTTACTCATTTAGTTAAGTATTTTATCCAGTTTTTCTCTCAATTCGAGACAGACTCAAGTAGCTTAGACAACCACCCTGAAATTTCCTTACACAAAAGACCGAAAACTGAAAAATCAGAAACTGATAACTTCTTCTTCTTTTTCAGTTGTTTTCTTTATGTTTGATAGCCTGACTTTGAGTTCATTCTCGAATCATGTAGCCACTTAGTTAAGTGTGTGAGGAAGGTTTTTTTTTTTAACTTAAGCCCAACCTAAAACCTCTGATAGTTATATTAGAATCCCCTTATACAGAGGCTAATAAAAATTAAAGTATGAAATTGGGGTTCTCTTTTCTGTTGTTTTTATTTGCTCATGGATCTGACTTTTCTATTCCATTCCCTTTACTTTGCTCACTAATTGATTCTCAATTCTTCCCAACTTATGTACACATTGGTTTATATGATAGCAAGGTTTTAGACCTATATTCCAGCCAATACTACCTTCATTAAGCCTCTAATGTTTCTTAGCAGAAACGAAAACTGTGGAACTAACTGCATTTGATTTCACTGCACTAACCTGATAACTAATTTTCCCAAAATGTTCTCACGCTTAGTTAAATGCATTAGTAGTGTCTAAGGTTCATTTTTAAGCCAATGCATCCTCTTTATCACCTCTGGAAGTTAGTCATACAGAAGCTGCAAATGTAACAGAAACTGGACTTCCAGTAACGTTTGAACTAGGTGGCTTATTACCTTGGGTTTCTCTTTGTTTTGTGTGTTGTTTCTCCCTGATCTACTCTTGGCAAATGTGGAACTCTCGGGCCTTGCACTTTCGGACCTACTAAAGAGAGTAGTCACGGTTAGACTGGACAACACCAGAAGAAAGAAAACAAGAGCTGGGAAAACAGGAAACTGTTTAGAAGATGTTACCCGGACAACCCCTTATTTAACCTCCGAGAGTTATCAGCCTAGATTGGTCCGGGACATAAGTCCCGTATAAAGTTCCGGACCACAACACAAAATCACCCGAGAGTCATGCCATGAATAGGTCCGGGACTTTAGGTAAGGACCAAGACCCGAACCACTTAAAAAACATTGTTTAAGGTAAGTAAATGATGTCTAATGATGGTAATTGATAAGTAATGATGTTATAAGGTTGTTTAAGACACGTTAGGTGTGTTATAATGACAATTAAAAGGGTGAAAAGTTACAACAAAGTGTGAGAATAAAATAAGCTAGAAATGTGAAGTAATAAGCTAATCAAGGTCAAGTACGGTAATTAACCGACATTACTAAATGTGCATAGGAGTTGCCTACGGTGGAAACCAATCGCAGCAGGGACCAAGGTATGGTTTTCTTGCAGTCGGTTGGCTACTGGTTTACACCGGCTTGTGTGTTGTTTGCTTTTCTATGTGTTTATGACCTTGTAAGATTTAAGTCATGAAATGAATTTACAGTCATTGCTATTATTGTGATGTGAGTGTACCGGTACCGTTAACCTCGGATATGTGCTAACCCGTTAGTTAACTAAACTAGGATACGTAAGAAAGTGGTACCCGGTTGTAACGTTTCAACTTAAGGAACGATCTAACCATGACTATGTATGAGCTAACTGTGGTTTGTGTTGTTAAGCTATGTCTCATCTCCCTTGTGTGTCTAACTGGACCTAAACACCTACTTGTGAATTAGTGTATCAAGTTCCAATAACGGGACTCCTAACAAGTGATAACCGGGGGAATGAGGAGTCCGGTCGTTCCGGCCACGCGTGTGAGTATGGGGGTCGATATCTGTATCAGGTTTGACTTTTACTGTATGTTATGGTTGTTTTTCCTTCTTGGTTTCCAATCACCCTTTAGCTTAACCAAGGCTATTTTACTGACTCACGTCGGGCATGGGGGCATACTATGTTCGGTGTGCTTGGATCACTATATCCGACACACCTCGGGGTTAAGTTATTCGTTCATCTAACAGGACGGTAACGAGTTATGTAACGAGCTTAGCATGAGTTTGACATCATTCTCTAGGCTCTCCAAGTGATTTAACTATGTTTGGTTCAGTTCCCAAAGAGGACCGTTCCCGTTATGTTATGTGTTAATGTTGTGATGCAATTCTTGTTGCTATATGATGTCAATTGTATGTTAAAAATCAATGCCATGTTATCATGACAATTGGTTGCATGTATCCCGGTAGCCGACGGGCTGCACGTTAGCCATACCAGCCACGAGTTGCTGAGCCCCTTTGGGGCACCATATTTTATTTTGCAGGATGAGGATCGAGGAAGCGGAGTGGCTCTAGATTTTAGGAGTTATGAAATACTTTTGATAGTTTTGGATGTTGGACCCGGGATGCGCCTGTGCTCCCGTGGTGGTATATTATGGTTTGACAGTTATACAGTTATGGATGTAAATATTAGTACTCGGTATTGTTGGTGGTATTTATGGTTTTAGTACTTTGCTTGGGAATCTGTGCATCAGACTGATACGTTTTGTATGTATCCTGCCTTGTTAGCCACGTGGGTGGCTAACGGCGTGTAACACCAACCCGTTTAGTTATCGTTAAGTTATATGTATTTCCGCTGCAGTTCGAATTATTGTGTAAGGTTACTGTAGGGATTTTACAACAGCCCATACATGTGAAGACTTGGGAAATCAATCTTTGATTTCTTTTTCATTGAATCGCTCGTGACCTAGGCCGACATTCATGTATGGCGCAGACTGGGACAAGACATTCATGGGCTGCACTCACACGCCCAATATCTTTGGGCCATGCACATGAATGAGAGCCTTCACCATCGACATGGCCATTCACGCGTACAACAGAGGCGTAGACATTTGCGAGAACGCAAGCATACGAGACAAAAAAGTGGCGTATATATTTGTACACATTACGAAACACACGAAACAAGAAATAGAGAAAACCCTAGCCGTTCGAGAGCGTAGTCTAGTTCGAGACAGGAAAGAGGGAAACAGTCAGTTTCAACAGACCGAAGAAGAAGACAGAGATTGGATTCGTCATTGTTCTTCAACTAGATGATGTTTTCTAATCTCTTTAATATTGTTATTACTTCTTTATTTCCAATGTCCGAGTAGTCGTTAGAATACTGGTTTGCTATGGACAACTAGTTTATTATTTTGCTTCCTAAGTTGTCGAATATAAATTCTATACAGATTGTAGTTTTGTTCCTAGTTATTTATTGAATTCTCTTGTGAATAATTATTGCTTGAGTTTATTTGGTATGAATTGCTTACAAGTGAGAACTGCGGCGTTCATTAGACCTTAGGAATATTACCAGTGAAACTACAGATGGCAATTCCTGGGGATTAGCTGACTAGAAACCAGATGAACCGTTAATGCTACTAGTTAATTTGTAAATTCATAACGAGAGTTAGGATTTGGGAGTTACTAGTAAGGATCTATCTTGCAGGAGACCGGTTTTAGATTAATTTAGATCTGAGGTTGCAATCTAGAATTTAGAAAACACTCAGGAAGAGAATTCATAATCTAGGAAGAAATAGTAAACCAGGATTCACCCTTTAGATTTATTAGATAATCACTTTTAATTGTTTTTTAGTTTATTTAATCTTCTACAAATCAAACCCCCAATTTTACTATTGTCATTTTTCCTTCAGTTTATTAGTTAGTTTGATTAAAGACTCAAACTAGACACAACCACCTTTGGTTCGATAACCTAGAGAATACTTGATAAGTGCAAAACATATAGACTTTTTAGGGTTTAATCACCTTATTAATTGTAGCATTTTTAGTAATGTTTCTCACTTATCTAGGGTTTTTCCTATAAATATGTTGTTATATTTACTGATGTATTTTATGTGTTAAATTGTAGGAAAAATACCTAAAACATACATATGTTTATAAGGGATTAAAAGATGGTCACGTGAGGAAGAACGTGCATGCATGAATTGCATGCAACCGCCCAATAAGGGGCGGACCACTCTGAATAGAGGCAACCGCCTCATATTGTGAGGACGGGAATAGAGAGTACCGCCCAATAAGGGGCGGACAAAACAGAGGCAACCGCCCAATAAGGGGCGGTCAAGGCTAGGGTTTGCATGGAACCGCCCAGCGGACGTGATGGAGAAACCGCCTGTTTTCATGCGGTCATGATTAAATACGGGTTATCTTCGCCGACTCGCTCTGCAACTTGGGACGGCGCCTACCTTAAATTACTGACGCGTTGTTCCTGTCCCCTGCAATCAGTGAAGCTGCAATCAACGAGCTCAATCAGTGAGCTAATGAGCTGCTGCTCTGTTCTTCTTCTTCTATAAATACGAGCTTCATTCCTCCTTGCTCGGTGTCCTTCCAGAGGTTCTGTCCGTGGTTCCTCTGGAGTTCCAATTCACACCATCATTCCATCTTCGTACCACTACACTTTCACTCACTCGTTCATCTTCATCTCTAATCTCTCCGCTTCGCTTCTCCATTTGTTTTCTTTTCATCTCATTAATTTCACCTCTAGTCTCACGTATTTAAATAGAAGACCAAACTATTTAATATGTTAGGCTAGAGTTCGTATACTTTGCGAATGATTATTATGTTCTGTATTAATTATGCAATATGTTTTACTAGTTTTAATTTTAATAAAGTTTGTTACGCTTAAAGGTTTTCTTTCATCTTTTTAATAAATGTCATGAGTTTATTAAATTGCTTGCTAGTCTATTTTGATCAGACCGGTGATAAATAGACAGGTTAATTAAGTCGTAAAACTGGAGAAAGCTTTATTATGATTTAATGAGTTAGTATTTTCAAGTTGCAAGAATAAAATCCTCATACTCCTCTGCCGTCCACCAGTGGGTGCTTGATCGCACAACTGGAACGAGTCTTATGAGTCTATGACTTAGACCTTAAGATAAAAATAGGATCTTGCCAAACAATTATAATTAAACCAGTAGACCTAGCATGAGAGAGCAGTTATTATATTAACATGAACCAGAGTCCCGTTTAGTTTATTTGCTTACTTAGTTAATTTTATTTACTGTTTTTATTTATTTATAACAAGTCAATTAATCCCCCCTCTTGTGACACGCTTAGGTACTATAATATGTACATTAGTCCCGTGGTTCGATATCCGGTCGCTTACATTTCACTATACTACTGCGACCGGGATTTGTTTGCAGCCACGACGTTTATTTTGAGTTTTAATTTCTTTTCTTTTAATTTTACACCAGTTTAACCACTCACTTTATAATGTCTGCAAAATGGCGCCGTTGCCGGGGACTAGATTTATTCTAGTTCCTAAGCCCCGGATTATTCACCTGTTAATTATAAATATTTTGTTCTCTTATTTCTGTTAATATTATTGTTAATATTAATTATCTTCTATATTTTGTTAATATTAATTATCTAATAATCTGTTAATATTAATTGGACACCTGATTTTGGACATTTGGACAATTGGACATCTGACTACTAACTCCTTAATATTATTAACATTTCATTTCCATTGTCCTTAACATTTAATTTCCATTGTCCTTAACATTTAATTTCCATTGTCTCTAACATTTTATTTCCATTGTCTCTAACATTTAATTTTATGTAATTAACACTAACTTATAATTTATGTAATCTAACTACTAATTATTAATTTATGTGTACTAATGTTTAATCTGTTTATTTCTTATTCGTTATTGCTACATAAAAAAAAACAAAAACAGGTACCGCCTAATAATAGGCGGTCTACAAACAAGAACCGCCTAAAAGGAGGCGGACTACACAACCGGAACCGCCTATTATCAGGCGGTCGTCACACAGAACCGCCTAATACGAGGCGGTCGTCTCTATCAGAACCGCCTAAAAGGAGGCGGTTACATACACACTAAACCGCCCCAAACGAAGCGGTTGTGCTTCAGAATAGAAAAAAAAATAGAGCTAAACTCAGTGTTTCACTCCAGTCTGTTCTTCCCCAATTTCATTTCGAACTCGAGCGAGCCCCAGAGGAGAACACAGCCAGCGCAAATCGCCTCCCCCTCGATTCAACATAACTTCTTCAATTCTTCATCAAATTTTACAAGGTTGGTACCGAAATCTTCGTTTTTCAATTCTTTACATTTCTATAGCTTCAAATCTGTAAATGATGAACTACATTAGGAGAAATTAAGGACTGAAGTTTTGAATCCCTAATTCCTTAAATTCGAAAATTTCGAATTCTAATTGATAGATTTGTCTCGAATTTGTCCTATATTAATCATAATCTACATACACAAGGTTAAATCTTCACTTATTACACTTAGATTGGGTGTTTTTGATGAATTCTAAAATTGAAGAATGTTAGTTTCGAAAAATCAATGTTGAAACTAGCATTTTTCAGTTTATTAGTCTTGATTATTGAACGAATATATGTCATGACTATAGGTTATTAATTATAGATTTGATTGGTGACGGTACTAAAAACCTTGAATCTAACTGATTTAATTGTGGAGAAACGAAGAATTTTAGGGGAGACTCTGTCGAATTTTCGACAGAATTTATGTTGTATAATGATTCTGTTTATATTTCACATTCTTTGTTCATCTTATTTTGCTCAGTTGTTTTGTTAAATATTAATGTTCAGTTAATATTAATTTCTAAGTTATTTATTAACGTTTTTTGTTGTTATTATTTGTTAATTTTTTATGATGTTATTTTCTATTTAATTTTTATGCTGTTTTTGTTTATTAATTTTTATGTTGTTATTGTCTATTAATTTTCATGTTATTATTACTTTGTTTAATATTTAATATTTTATTGTTATGCTGTTAATGTTGTTTGCTTTTAATTTTAAATATTATTAGTATGCCTCGTATTCGTGGTGGCGACTGTCCCATGCATCATCTTCTGCACCTTGTCTTCGGGACGACGGCTTTATCTCAGCAGAGGCTCGTGCCTGGTTCGATCTAGGCAAGGACTTTATCATAGAGAGGAAATTTGAGCCTGCGGTGCTAGAGGCTGCAGGGGTGGATACTCTATTTGCCAGACTAGGACTTTCGATGATCCTAAGGATAGTGCAGGGAGTCTTTAGTCCGGACCTAGTCAGAGAGTTTATGCTAATGCCCGGGCGGGCGATATGAGCATCACCTCTTATGTACGCCATCACCCCGTGGAGGTCACACCCTCGTCATTCACTTCTTTCCTGCACATCCCGGATGGTCCTGAGGATATCCGAGGATTCACAGAGGAGTACTTGCAGAGGTCGAAGTCTAGGTGGCTTCAGGTTGTAGGTCGGAGGATCCGACATAGAGGGGAGGAGGAGAAGGATGTCCTCCCGTTCGCTAGCTTCCCCACGCTGACTCAGAGGCTTCTCCTGGAGATCCTCAGTCATCAGATTCGCCCATCTGGGCGCATGATGCTACTGATGAGGATTGTGCCTTACTAGACTACTTCCTAAGTCCATTTCCACCCCCACAGCGCATCTCCATCAGCCACATCATGTTCGGCCAGCTCCATAAGGTGGCTCCTACATTACGAAGAAGAAGAAGATCACTCCCATTTTTCCCTTCTTCCTCGGGCTCCACATTATCGGTTCCGTCCCATTCTCAGCAGAGTTCAAGCAAACTTTAGAGCTCCGATCAGCGAAGCGCCCAGTGTCACTGCTGACTGTGCGGAGCTGGGGCTTTGTGCGCTCAGATGACGGTACTTGGTCAGGGGTACCGCTGCTCAGTCTTCCACTGCATCTTCCACAGCAGCGGGGACCTCTACGGGAGCTACACACTCGGCTGATCCCGACCCACCGTCCGCTGACACTGCACAGGGAGAGGAGCCCTATGTGCCGACTACTGATGTGATGCAGACTCCAGCTCCTGTACCTATCCTGACAGATCTCCAGACTCAGTTCCAGGCCTTCCATCAGAGGTTTGAGAGCTTTGAGCAGACTCAGCAGAGGATACTGGCTGAGCAGGCACGGGTGATGCAGCGCTTGGACCAGAGTGAGGAGTTGCATGCACAGACAGCGCAACAGAATGCGCAGACCGCTCAGCTCCTAGCGCGTCTCCTCGCTCAGACAGGCCAGGGACCTGCACAGCCTCCACCACCACCACAGTGATTTTATTTTATTTTATTTTCTTGTTATTTTTATTTCATTTTATATTTCTCTGACTTTTTTGTAGACTATTACTGTTTAAACCTTGTGCTAACATTTGATATATTCAGGAAGGTAACAGTGTGGTTTACTTCATGTTTTTATTTTATGAATTTTTATTTTGTTTTTCATTTAATGATTTTCTTTTGGTTCAATTGGAGTTCTGCTGGCTATATATGATTTTCTTTTCAGAGCAAATTCTATGTCGAATATATAGCTGAACTCACCTTTGGAAAGCAACCTCAGTTGCTTTGGAATTTCAATATCTTCGGTTGAACACTTGCGCGAACTCAAGTGTGAGGAACGTCTCACCCCTACCAAAGCTCTAAGTGTGAGGAAGGATACCTTCCTCAATCTACAATACAAGGGGAGTTTCAGTTCTTCCTTTATTTTATTAATGTTCAACCTATATTTAATCCTTTATGAGTCTGTCATAATTTGAAAGGTCATTTTCTTGATTTTAATTCTGAACAATGAGAACATTGCTCCTCTTAAGTGTGAGGAAGGAGAGACCTTTCCCTAAAATTATGACAGTAGTTCGATAATGCCACACTCGCTTTTTGCTACTCTAAACTGCCTAAATTTAAAAAAAATTGATAAAAATGAGATAAATAATTGTAGAAGTGTCTGAAATTATGTCAAGTGACAACTGAAAGATGGTTTTATTTAAAGGAGTTTGTATAAAATTATTTTCCTTCAAAATACTCTATTTTCACTCAAAATATGATAGATCTGCTAGCTGTAAAAATCAATTTAGTTTAGCTTGGGATTATGGAAATATGTGGAAAATCAAGGAAAGAAAAGGATAAAGACAAGGTACTCCACTGTTTATGAAATTTTCTAACCAAAAACAGGCCTCGTCTATCTGGTTATTAAGTTCTTTGGGGTGCTTTAACACCTATCTACCTAAGGTCTCGTGACCTGGGATAGAAGACCCAACACCGTTACAAGGATAGGGAGAAAAGTCTAAGGTACAGAAAAATAATGCAATTCAAAAAAAAAATATATTATATAAATAATATGTGCTTTGTCTATACAATTTGCACATTCAAAAAAAAAGAAAGTGTAAATAATAAATTGCAATTTATATTTATAAACATGAGTATGTGGTGTTGAAAGGTATTGCGGAATAAGGCATTACTTCACACCCCTTGTCATCCCGGGTTAGAGAATTGAAATTGGTTGAAGATCCCAGGTTAATCTAACTTGTTTTCTGCAGTCTAGTTTATCTATGCTTTTATTAAATTCTTCTTCTTCACTGTTTATAAAAACCTACTTCTAAGAGCAGAATTATTCTTTCAATTGTCACTTTGTCTAAATTCCCTTCTACACTTATTTAATCTGTTTTATTATTTTGGCTTAGAGATAATTATATTCCTTATTTGCTTGAGGACAAGCAAAAGTCAAGTGTGAGGAAGTTTGATAAGTGCAAAACATATAGACTTTTTAGGGTTTAATCACCTTATTAATTGTAGCATTTTTAGTAATGTTTCTCACTTATCTAGGGTTTTTCCTATAAATATGTTGTTATATTTACTGATGTATTTTATGTGTTAAATTGTAGGAAAAACCTAAAACATACATATGTTTATAAGGGATTAAAAGATGGTCACGTGAGGAAGAACGTGCATGCATGAATTGCATGCAACCGCCCAATAAGGGGCGGACCACTCTGAATAGAGGCAACCGCCTCATATTGTGAGGACGGGAATAGAGAGTACCGCCCAATAAGGGGCGGACAAAACAGAGGCAACCGCCCAATAAGGGGCGGTCAAGGCTAGGGTTTGCATGGAACCGCCCAGCGGACGTGATGGAGAAAACCGCATGTTTTCATGCGGTCATGATTAAATACGGGTTATCTTCGCCGACTCGCTCTGCAACTTGGGACGGCGCCTACCTTAAATTACTGACGCGTTGTTCCTGTCCCCTGCAATCAGTGAAGCTGCAATCAACGAGCTCAATCAGTGAGCTAATGAGCTGCTGCTCTGTTCTTCTTCTTCTATAAATACGAGCTTCATTCCTCCTTACTCGGTGTCCTTCCAGAGGTTCTGTCCGTGGTTCCTCTGGAGTTCCAATTCACACCATCATTCCATCTTCATACCACTACACTTTCACTCACTCGTTCATCTTCATCTCTAATCTCCCGCTTCTCCATTTGTTTTCTTTTCATCTCATTAATTTCACCTCTAGTCTCACGTATTTAAATAGAAGACCAAACTATTTAATATGTTAGGCTAGAGTTCGTATACTTTGCGAATGATTATTATGTTCTGTATTAATTATGCAATATGTTTTACTGGTTTTAATTTTAATAAAGTTTGTTACGCTTAAAGGTTTTCTTTCATCTTTTTAATAAATGTCATGAGTTTATTAAATTGCTTGCTAGTCTATTTTGACCAGACCGGTGATAAATAGACAGGTTAATTAAGTCGTAAAACTGGAGAAAGCTTTATTATGATTTAATGAGTTAGTATTTTCAAGTTGCAAGAATAAAATCCTCATACTCCTCTGCCGTCCACCATGGGTGCTTGATCGCACAACTGGAACGAGTCTTATGAGTCTATGACTTAGACCTTAAGATAAAAATAGGATCTTGCCAAACAATTATAATTAAACCAGTAGACCTAGCATGAGAGAGCAGTTATTATATTAACATGAACCAGAGTCCCGTTTAGTTTATTTGCTTACTTAGTTAATTTTATTTACTGTTTTTATTTATTTATAACAAGTCAATTAATCCCCCCTCTTGTGACACGCTTAGGTACTATAATATGTACATTAGTCCCGTGGTTCGATATCCGGTCGCTTACATTTCACTATACTACTGCGACCGGGATTTGTTTGCAGCCCGACGTTTATTTTGAGTTTTAATTTCTTTTCTTTTAATTTTACACCAGTTTAACCACTCACTTTATAATGTCTGCAAAATGGCGCCGTTGCCGGGGACTAGATTTATTCTAGTTCCTAAGCCCCGGATTATTCACCTGTTAATTATAAATATTTTGTTCTCTTATTTCTGCTAATATTATTGTTAATATTAATTATCTTCTATATTTTGTTAATATTAATTATCTAATAATCTGTTAATATTAATTGGACACCTGATTTTGGACATTTGGACAATTGGACATCTGACTACTAACTCCTTAATATTATTAACATTTAATTTCCATTGTCCTTAACATTTAATTTCCATTGTCCTTAACATTTAATTTCCATTGTCTCTAACATTTTATTTCCATTGTCCTTAACATTTAATTTCCATTGTCTCTAACATTTTATTTCCATTGTCTCTAACATTTAATTTTATGTAATTAACACTAACTTATAATTTATGTAATCTAACTACTAATTATTAATTTATGTGTACTAATGTTTAATCTGTTTATTTCTTATTCGTTATTGCTACATAAAAAAAAAACAAAAACAGGTACCGCCTAATAATAGGCGGTCTACACACAAGAACCGCCTAAAAGGAGGCGGACTACACAACCGGAACCGCCTATTATCAGGCGGTCGTCACACAGAACCGCCTAATACGAGGCGGTCGTCTCTATCAGACAGAACCCCAAAAGGAGGCGGTTACATACACACTAAACCGCCCCAAACGAAGCGGTTGTGCTTCAGAATAGAAAAAAAAATAGAGCTAAACTCAGCGTTTCACTCCAGTCTGTTCTTCCCCAATTTCATTTCGAACTCGAGCGAGCCCCAGAGGAGAACACAGCCAGTGCAAATCGCCTCCCCCTCGATTCAACATAACTTCTTCAATTCTTCATCAAATTTTACAAGGTTGGTACCGAAATCTTCGTTTTTCAATTCTTTACATTTCTATAGCTTCAAATCTGTAAATGATGAACTACATTAGGAGAAATTAAGGACTGAAGTTTCGAATCCCTAATTCCTTAAATTCGAAAATTTCGAATTCTAATTGATAGATTTGTCTCGAATTTGTCCTATATTAATCATAATCTACATACACAAGGTTAAATCTTCACTTATTACACTTAGATTGGGTGTTTTTGATGAATTCTAAAATTGAAGAATGTTAGTTTCGAAAAATCAATGTTGAAACTAGCATTTTTCAGTTTTATTTAGTCTTGATTATTGAACGAATATATGTCATGACTATAGGTTATTAATTATAGATTTGATTGGTGACGGTACTAAAAACCTTGAATCTAACTGATTTAATTGTGGAGAAGCGAAGAATTTTAGGGGAGACTCTGTCGAATTTTCGACAGAATTTATGTTGTATAATTATTCTGTTTATATTTCACATTCTTTGTTCATCTTATTTTGCTCAGTTGTTTATGTTAAATATTAATGTTCAGTTAATATTAATTTCTAAGTTATTTATTAACGTTTTTGTTGTTATTATTTGTTAATTTTTATGATGTTATTTTCTATTTAATTTTTATGCTGTTTTTGTTTATTAATTTTTATGTTGTTATTGTCTATTAATTTTCATGTTATTATTACTTTGTTTAATATTTAATATTTTATTGTTATGCTGTTAATGTTGTTTGCTTTTAATTTTAAATATATATTAGTATGCCTCGTATTCGTGGTGGCGACTGTCCCGGTGCATCATCTTCTGCACCTTGTCTTCGGGACGACGGCTTTATCTCAGCAGAGGCTCGTGCCTGGTTCGATCTAGGCAAGGACTTTATCATAGAGAGGAAATTTGAGCCTGCGGTGCTAGAGGCTGCAGGGGTGGATACTCTATTTGCCAGACTAGGACTTTCGATGATCCTAAGGATAGGGCAGGGAGTCTTTAGTCCGGACCTAGTCAGAGAGTTTTATGCTAATGCCCGGGCGGGCGATATGAGCATCACCTCTTATGTACGCCATCGCCCCGTGGAGGTCACACCCTCGTCATTCACTTCTTTCCTGCACATCCCGGATGGTCCTGAGGATATCCGAGGATTCACAGAGGAGTACTTGCAGAGGTCGAAGTCAAGGTGGCTTCAGGTTGTAGGTCGGAGGATCCGACATAGAGGGGAGGAGGAGAAGGATGTCCTCCCGTTCGCTAGCTTCCCCACGCTGACTCAGAGGCTTCTCCTGGAGATCCTCAGTCATCAGATTCGCCCATCTGGGGCGCATGATGCTACTGATGAGGATTGTGCCTTACTAGACTACTTCCTAGGTCCATTTCCACCCGCTCAGCGCATCTCCATCAGCCACATCATGTTCGGCCAGCTCCATAAGGTGGTCTCTGTAACACCCCGGATTTTCTAACATTTTATTATGTCAATTATTCAAAAATAATAATAATAATTTAATATAGCAGCGGAATCAAATCCTAATCCGGGGCATTATTGCCACACTCGCAATTCAACGAGTGCTAAGGCCTAGAAACTTAACTAAATAACTAAATCATTTTTTTATTAGAAAGTCCAGCGTCCATAATAACAATTACTTACAACTGTAGAAGTCTGAAAGCCTAAAGTAAAATTCAATTACAAATAACCAGTCTATGTGCACGTCAACACCTGTGGCAGAAATCCAAACAAGCACAGAAAGAGCCACGATAAAGTCAGAAAAACTGAGTAAGCTACCACTTCACCATGTAAAAATCATTTTCTCTTTAGAAATCATTTTTAACAATATAACCACACAACATACAACACATTTCAACAATATTAACACACAACAACAAAATTATCATAACTATAAAATACTTCACATTGGATCTCTTTAGTAACTCAAAAATATATTAGTCAGATTATTTTAATTATCTTCCTTGTCCCAACATGCAGCCAGGACAAAACAACTTTACTCTCTCTTTGGGTACAACACGCAGCTGTAACCCGGACCCCAACACGCAGCCGGGAATCCAACCCAGCCACTAAATCCTTAAGTGTGCACACCCCCCAATAGTTCAAAGGACTAAGGAGTAGATCTAGGGCTAACTGTGTCCTAGTGCGGCCCACAGTATCTCAAACTTATGCGTCCTAATGCGGCCCGCATTTATCATCTCATTCATGTGTCCTAATGCGGCCCACATGCACCATGGTTTTCTCCTCTTAAAAATTATTTTATTCGTTATTATTCTTTACCATATAATCTCAACAAAATCCACATATTTCACCATAAATAAATTATGATATCATCCTCATTGAATAAATAATTCAATTTTCACAAAATCATTTCGTTAACGATTTCACAACAATATCAGTTGATCTCATAAATAAACTCATAACAATTTTCCATCAATCTCTTTTAGAAAATATATTTAAATAACCACTGATATCCATTACACAAATAAATCACTCATATAAGAAAATGAAATTATCTCTAACACTTAACACTTCAATCTCAAACAATGATCACACACAAAATTCACATCCACGTGAAAATTCATTATTATAATATAATAAAAATTAGTGAACGTAGTAACTTACCTCAAAAAGAACATTATCATTTGCACCCACCAAACATATAATTAGCCACTACTCTTCGTTTACACATTTTGGCACCGATTTGTTGACATCATCAATGAAAGAAACAACTCTAGCTGCTACATGCTACC
The DNA here is from genome assembly GCA_023374045.1 of Limonium bicolor. Taxonomy (NCBI): domain Eukaryota; kingdom Viridiplantae; phylum Streptophyta; class Magnoliopsida; order Caryophyllales; family Plumbaginaceae; genus Limonium; species Limonium bicolor. The sequence goes on from CM041778.1 coordinate 312,858,508, forward strand.
GCTACTTCATATTGTGGCCTCCCAAGATAGAAAAAAAAACTAATTGATCCCTTTTTTCATCTTTTCCTTTTATGTGTGTGTGAGAAGAGAGATTTTTTTCTTTTTGAATCTATGATATAGAGAAAGGAGACGCAACATAGAAGGAATTTATTTTTCTAGTCTAGATGAAGAAGAGGTATTCGAATATAGAGGATGGGCGGATAAAATGGAACATCAAATGAGCGTATATAGGAGGCCGAGGGTAACTGAAGAGCGAGGAATATAAACTATTTAATTATTACAGAAAATAATTGTTCAATCAATAACGAAAATTAAACTCCTTAATGAATAGAAAAATAAGAAGTTAGGAAATTTGGAAAGGTAAAGGTTAGTTAATAAATAGAGATGGAAATATAGAAAGTTTAAATTGATTAACTAAATAAAATCAGAAAATACCAAAAGGTGTAACCGACATATAGTAAAACTAATTTTTAGTGTATGTAATTAAATCAAAACTATCATTATTATAATAATTTAAACAACTAAATACACTAAATAATACAAAGTACACATGGATCATATTATTACATCAAAAATCATAACCGACGTATTTTGAATCAGGTTATTTATTAAAACGAATCTTTTTTATAAAATACTATACAACATGCTCGTAAATTATAGTATAATCCTCATAAACTACTTATTATACTTGCGAACCAATATTCTACTAAATTATATAATAGATGTATTTGAATAAACAGTATTATTTGAATCATAGCATCATTATTATAACCCCATTTTTTTAAAACTAAAATATACCAAGTTAACTAGAGATATACGAGGATCATTAATAAAATAACAATTGGCCTAATTAAAAACACGTTATTTGTTAGAATGAATTCTCTTTAGTAAATAACAAATGCGTAACCTTCATAATACATATATAAATATATACATTCATATATACTATACTTGCAAACAATAACACGTAACCTCGCAAACTATAATATATACTCGTAAACTAGAAAATAAATGTATTTTAAAATTTAGGGGTATTTCAGTCTCCTACATGAGGACGAAGAAGAAGAAGATCACTCCCATTTTTCCCTTCTTCCTCGGGCTCCACATTATCGGTTCCGTCCCATTCTCAGCAGAGTTCAAGCAAGCTTTAGAGCTCCGATCAGCGAAGCGCCCAGTGTCACTGCTGACTGTGCGGAGCTGGGGCTTTGTGCGCTCAGATGACGGTACTTGGGTCAGGGGTACCGCTGCTCAGTCTTCCACTGCATCTTCCACAGCAGCGGGGACCTCTACGGGAGCTACACACTCGGCTGATCCCGACCCACCGTCCGCTGACACTGCACAGGGAGAGAAGCCCTATGTGCCGACTACTGATGTGATGCAGACTCCAGCTCCTGTACCTATCCCGACAGATCTCCAGACTCAGTTCCAGGCCTTCCATCAGAGGTTTGAGAGCTTTGAGCAGACTCAGCAGAGGATACTGGCTGAGCAGGCACGGGTGATGCAGCGCTTGGACTAGAGTGAGGAGTTGCATGCACAGACAGCGCAGCAGAATGCGCAGACCGCTCAGCTCCTAGCGCGTCTCCTCGCTCAGACAGGCCAGGGACCTGCACAGCCTCCACCACCCCCACAGTGATTTTATTTTATTTTATTTTCTTGTTATTTTTATTTCATTTTATATTTCTCTGACTTTTTGTAGACTATTACTGTTTAAACCTTGTGCTAACATTTGATATATTCACGAAGGTAACAGTGTGGTTTACTTCATGTTTTTATTTTATGAATTTTTATTTTGTTTTTCATTTAATGATTTTCTTTTGGTTCAATTGGAGTTCTGCTGGCTATATATGATTTTCTTTTCAGAGCAAATTCTATGTCGAATATATAGCTGAACTCACCTTTGGAAAGCAACCTCAGTTGCTTTGGAATTTCAATATCTTCGGTTGAACACTTGCGCGAACTCAAGTGTGAGGAGCGTCTCACCCCTACCAAAGCTCTAAGTGTGAGGAAGGATACCTTCCTCAATCTACGATACAAGGGGAGTTTCAGTTCTTCCTTTATTTTATTAATGTTCAACCTATATTTAATCCTTTATGAGTCTGTCATAATTTGAAAGGTCATTTTCTTGATTTTAATTCTGAACAATGAGGACATTGCTCCTCTTAAGTGTGAGGAAGGAGAGACCTTTCCCTAAAATTATGACAGTAGTTCGATAATGCCACACTCGCTTTTTGCTACTCTAAACTGCCTAAATTTAAAAAAAATTGATAAAAATGAGATAAATAATTGTAGAAGTGTCTGAAATTATGTTAAGTGACAACTGAAAGATGGTTTTATTTAAAGGAGTTTGTATAAAATTATTTTCCTTCAAAATACTCTATTTTCACTCAAAATATGATAGATCTGCTAGCTGTAAAAATCAATTTAGTTTAGCTTGGGATTATGGAAATATGTGGAAAATCAAGGAAAGAAAAGGATAAAGACAAGGTACTCCACTGTTTATGAAATTTTCTAACCAAAAACAGGCCTCGTCTATCTGGTTATTAAGTTCTTTGGGGTGCTTTAACACCTATCTACCTAAGGTCTCGTGACCTGGGATAGAAGACCCAACCCCGTTACAAGGATAGGGAGAAAAGTCTGGGGTACAGAAAAATAATGCAATTCAAAAAAAATATATATTATATAAATAATATGTGCTTTGTCTATACAATTTGCACATTAAAAAAAAGAAAGTGTAAATAATAAATTGCAATTTATATTTATAAACATGAGTATGTGGTGTTGAAAGGTATTGCGGAATAAGGCATTACTTCACACCCCTTGTCATCCCGGGTTAGAGAATTGAAATTGGTTGAAGATCCCAGGTTAATCTAACTTGTTTTCTGCAGTCTAGTTTATCTATGCTTTTATTAAATTCTTCTTCTTCACTGTTTATAAAAACCTACTTCTAAGAGCAGAATTATTCTTTCAATTGTCACTTTGTCTAAATTCCCTTCTACACTTATTTAATCTTGTTTTATTATTTTGGCTTAGAGATAATTATATTCCTTATTTGCTTGAGGACAAGCAAAAGTCAAGTGTGAGGAAGTTTGATAAGTGCAAAACATATAGACTTTTTAGGGTTTAATCACCTTATTAATTGTAGCATTTTTAGTAATGTTTCTCACTTATCTAGGGTTTTTCCTATAAATATGTTGTTATATTTACTGATGTATTTTATGTGTTAAATTGTAGGAAAAATACCTAAAACATACATATGTTTATAAGGGATTAAAAGATGGTCACGTGAGGAAGAACGTGCATGCATGAATTGCATGCAACCGCCCAATAAGGGGCGGACCACTCTGAATAGAGGCAACCGCCTCATATTGTGAGGACGGGAATAGAGAGTACCGCCCAATAAGGGGCGGACAAAACAGAGGCAACCGCCCAATAAGGGGCGGTCAAGGCTAGGGTTTGCATGGAACCGCCCAGCGGACGTGATGGAGAAAACCGCCTGTTTTCATGCGGTCATGATTAAATACGGGTTATCTTCGCCGACTCGCTCTGCAACTTGGGACGGCGCCTACCTTAAATTACTGACGCGTTGTTCCTTTCCCCTGCAATCAGTGAAGCTGCAATCAACGAGCTCAATCAGTGCTAATGAGCTGCTGCTCTGTTCTTCTTCTTCTATAAATACGAGCTTCATTCCTCCTTACTCGGTGTCCTTCCAGAGGTTCTGTCCGTGGTTCCTCTGGAGTTCCAATTCACACCATCATTCCATCTTCGTACCACTACACTTTCACTCACTCGTTCATCTTCATCTCTAATCTCCCGCTTCTCCATTTGTTTTCTTTTCATCTCATTAATTTCACCTCTAGTCTCACGTATTTAAATAGAAGACCAAACTATTTAATATGTTAGGCTAGAGTTCGTATACTTGCGAATGATTATTATGTTCTGTATTAATTATGCAATTGTTTTACTGGTTTTAATTTTAATAAAGTTTGTTACGCTTAAAGGTTTTCTTTCATCTTTTTAATAAATGTCATGAGTTTATTAAATTGCTTGCTAGTCTATTTTGATCAGACCGGTGATAAATAGACAGGTTAATTAAGTCGTAAAACTGGAGAAAGCTTTATTATGATTTAATGAGTTAGTATTTTCAAGTTGCAAGAATAAAATCCTCATACTCCTCTGCCGTCCACCAGTGGGTGCTTGATCGCACAACTGGAACGAGTCTTATGAGTCTATGACTTAGACCTTAAGATAAAAATAGGATCTTGCCAAACAATTATAATTAAACCAGTAGACCTAGCATGAGAGAGCAGTTATTATATTAACATGAACTAGAGTCCCGTTTAGTTTATTTGCTTACTTAGTTAATTTTATTTACTGTTTTTATTTATTTATAACAAGTCAATTAATCCCCCCTCTTGTGACACGCTTAGGTACTATAATATGTACATTAGTCCCGTGGTTCGATATCCGGTCGCTTACATTTCACTATACTACTGCGACCGGGATTTGTTTGCAGCCCGAAGTTTATTTTGAGTTTTAATTTCTTTTCTTTTAATTTTACACCAGTTTAACCACTCACTTTATAATGTCTGCAATACTCCCTAGGAAAACTTGCTACGATAGACTAGTACACTTGCTGCAATACGCTTTTGCCCAAACAATAACCTAACACTGACTCATCGGGAATTCGATGATGTCGATGGTGGTCTCTTCGAGATTTGATGTTGAAGGAATTGGGAAACATATATTGAAAGATCCTAAGTTTGAATATTATCTAACTTAGGTGAGTTTGCAAGTCATATTACCATTTATCGGTCAAGTGGTTATACATCCTAACTTACTAACATCCGTGCTTGAAATACGGTAAGCAAGCAATTAATTCACTCAATTGGTTTCAGTAGTACCAGGTCTAGTAGAGGGTTCAGCTCCCTCTGATCGGTCAATCACACTGAGGGTGGCCTTGCCAGCTCCCGAACCCTTTCCTTTATAGAAGGTACGGTTCCCCTGGTCTAAGGAAGGCTAGTTCTTCGTTCTTGGGCCTTCAGATGTCATTGCGGTCTTACCCTTGCCCTTCCACTCGGGCTTATAGTTTCAGCTGTCGGGATTCTGGTAACTCTCAAAGTTCTGGTGTCCTATTCCTTTGTAGTAATGGCACTGCACTTCCTTCCCCTTGCAGTCTACCCCAGGGTGGTCCTTGTTGCACCATCTACAGTAGTAGTGATGCCCGGAGTTTCCTCCAAAACCAGAGCCCGAACAAGCTGCTATTACATCAAATGTTCAGTACTCATTTCACAAGGTTAATAATATAAGCTTCATTCATACTAGGGAACAAGTTGTTACCCTTTGGTGCATGAGAGCGCAGGGGCTTAGCCGCGACGACATTGGTGAGCTGTAGTGGCTCCTCGGTGTTAGCAGTCTGGCCATGGCCTTGGCTGCTCTGCTGCTGGCCCTTCTAGGACTGGTGGTGGGATTTCCCTTTCTTTTTTCCCCCACCGTACCCTTGTGAATTCTAGCTATCACCAGATGCTTTGCGCTTGTGCGCTTGGTCCTCGTCCCTCAGTCGGACGGTAATCTCAACCTTTCAAATGGCATGATAGCACTCATGAGGTTTAGAGTGTTAGTCATGTCCTGCAAGACTTATATACATTCACTTATAGTATAAACTTATTCACACACAAGCGGCATGTTTAAATACCTGCAAGGTGTTGTAGTCGGCTGGCCCCATGCCGTAGCGTATGTGGTGGCTAAGTCCGCTATAAAAACGGTTCACCAGAATCCAGTTTGAGTAACCCAGATCCGGTAAGAGGTGGATAAGGTCGGTGAAGGTGGTGTAGTAGTCATCTACCGACATCTTATCTCCCTGCCTCTGACTGTCTAGCTCTAGGCGCTTCGCCTCTTGGACATTTACTGGGTAGTACTTGGCTCGCAGCAGAGCCGTGTACTCCTGCCATCCGAACGTAGGATCGGCCATCTTCTCGGCCCGCACTAACTTCCACCAGTTCCTCGCCAAACCCTTCAAGTAGTATGTGGCAAGATAGACTTTGGCACAAGTAGGAACATCCGAAGTCTCGTAGGCGGTCTCCAGCTCGGAGATGTACGCCTCTAACTTAGCAGGGTCGGTATCCCCTTTGAACGACGGGGGTCATTGATCCGCCAACGCTTTCACCCAGTTGGTTTTGCGTGGCTGTGGTGGTGGGATCTGATTTATCGGTAGTGGCGGCAGAGTCTCTGGCTGCAGTGCAACAATCAGCTGAGGAACCATCTGAGCTACTACGGCCGCGACAACATCAGCCATCATCTGTGCCATCAGGTTTTCCTTCGGCTCTCCTCTCCCACGCCCGTGGCCTCGTCCGTGTCCATGACCTGACATCTAGATTTACATGAACGGACATTAGCATTGTGCTTACAAATGTACTAAGTTATATGATTATAACACCTTTCAGATGACAAGGTAAATCCACACTAATTTAGTGGTCAACCTTTGCATTCTCACATAATAGTTCACTCCCACAACTATAGTTACATTTCCTAACTAGATATATTCCTAAGCTCGGTAATCTAGTCATCAGAGCGAAGTATCACTCTGATACAACTTTTTGTAACACCCAAACCATAAACTCCATACTTAATAACTAATCACAACGGAAAATATGACATAATCACTAACTTAATAATTTGGTGTTACATTCCGTTAACCACCCACGTGGCTAACAAGGATAATACTTACATAATGTACCGGTCCGATGAACAAGATTCCCGAGCATAAGTCTTAACATTTTAATAGACTTCCATATTTACACTAAACCGAGTGACAGTGTACAAAAGACTACAATCTTGTTCCAGTTCTACTATAACATACTGTTGGGCAAAATAGTAGTTAAACTATCTTGCTAACTATAGGCAGTGAACCCAATCTTTGAAGTACAACAAGGTCGTATCCACAGAGACTTCGCAACTATCTAATTAATTATCAAGTTAGTAAATGTACAAAAAAGATAAATAAACGTGCATAAAATGTAAATTGGGGTTTAGCCGGAGGCAAGCTTGATTTTTAGGATTGGTGCAGAAATAATAAACACTGTAAAATAAAGTAAATGGATGGAAAATGGTATCCTAGGATAGCGGGGGAATTGCCTAAATTACTTAAACAATTTTATAACCATGTCTCAATTATTTATTGTCTATTAGAGTTAATAATTGTCAGTTATGAACTCTTAGGAATAGCCTCAGTATTTTCCTGCTCAATCCGGAGTGTAAATTCCAAGGTTTATTCCTTTGTGGTACCTTGACTATCTCAAAATCATATGTTGATAGTTACCAAATAAATGCAGTAGTTTGTCACGCTAAGCATTTAACAATATTTGCTGAAAGGAATTAAAACAAGTTTAATAAATGAAACAGGTGACAAATATTTATTTAAGTAATATTAGGATCAAACCCCATCCTAGGATACGAGTAAAAATCTCTCAGACATTAACAGAAATAAAAATAAAGCAGAGATAGCCATTATTATGGAGACTGCCGGCGGAGATTGGACTGCGATTCGCTTCTGCTCCAGCTCCCTTTTCTTCTCTTCTTCTTATCGTGCTTCTGCTGTGTGGTGGAATGAAGAATAAAAATAAAATGGAGAAGTGGAGGATAAGAGGATGGAATGGATCGTCGGTGTGGAACGATGATAAACTGCGGTGAACTGTGGTACAATTTGGATTTTTTGAAGGGATGGTTTATTTGAGCAGAAGCAGCGTGGGTTTTATAGAAGAAAGGAAGAGGAAGAAGACAGAGGGAACACCGTGTGAGGATTTTAAGGAATGGATTGGGGTGGCAGAACGCGTGAGGAACTGTCGGTAGGCGCCTGATATGGCTGAAGTAGTAGATAGATATGTTTGCAGGCGCCCAACGAAGAAGATAAACAGCACCAAAGTCTGTCGCTAATTTCTGGATCTGCGTTGCATTTACACGCGTCCTTGTTTCTGTCCGTCCATTTTTCCACGGACACATTTCTCAAATTGCTCACGTCCTCCCCTTGTCCGTCCATAATTCCACGGACATATTCTTCAAATTGGTGCGTCCGCCCCTTGTCCGCCCCTTGTCCGCCCTTATATCCACGGACGTGTTGTTTCTTGTTCGGCCAAAAAGCCTCGGACGCGCCACGGACTGAACCACGTCCGGCCTTTGTTTCGCGGACAAGACACGGACAACACAACTCATGTCCGGCCTTCTGTCCGGCCTTGGTTCCGCGGACGCAATTGCCCACGTCCGGCCTTTGTAGTGCGGACAAGACACGGACGGCTCAAGCTCTGTCCGGCCTTTGTTATGCGGACAAGACACGGACACAAGTCTTTGACTTATTTTCTTTTGCCAACTTTGACCGGCTATAGCTTCTTCGTTTGGACTCCGTTTTTCGAGCCGTTTGCGCCTATGTGTTCGTCTCTTTGTCTACTTTGTTCCTAGCTTGGTTTTCCTCATGTTTAACCAATAAATTTGTGAGATAATCAATAAAACATAAACTAGAGGAAAAACATACGATAAGTGAGAAATGAGCAAGAAAAGTGCTGATATAATATATGAAATACACCCATAAAACATGCTCATTTAGACACTTATCACACCCCCACACTTACCTTTTGCTTGTCCTCAAGCAAATCCATGTACCCAAGCAAGTAGGGAATGCTCAATACTAATAAATATTATTATGAAGGGTAGGATAAACAGGTGAACAGTACATGATCTTTAAACTTTTCGAGGAGTGTGATCCATCAACTACTGGTGGCACAGGTGTACTCAGTGTAAAATTAAAAATTAGAGTTTCTGGGTATGATCCAGATTACTTCGATGCTTCTTAGTTAAGGTGACTTTGAGAACTTTTACCATGGCCAACTTCTCTCAAGAATGGGCATTGAGGAGAAAACAAAAGGAAAAATAGATTTATGCATTTGTTTCACTTTTGCATAAGAGATGAGAAGATAATATGTAAGCATCAAGCTTTTATTTTTAAGAACACCCAACTCTCTTTGTTGGTTACCAATGGTGTCTCGCAAGTCCCTTATTTATTATTTTTTTTATTTTGACAGAGAAGCACCCCTTAGCAATCCCCAAGAGAGAAGACAGAAGGAACCCTGAGCGATAAAAATCCAACCATTGCAGATCATTTGGTCACACTGCATATAAATGCTCCTCAAAAGCAATCAAAATTTTAAATTTTGTACCATTTATCCCATTTATCCCACAATTCATAATAGTATTTATTCTTAAAGAGAACAACCCACATATAAAGGGTCCACGATATTGAATTTGGACAAACGCAAGATAAGCAGAGAGATTAAGCATTTTAAGCATAAAATGTCGCCGAAAAGGGCACACTCCCCCACACTTAAATTGAACAATGTCCTCATTGTTCACCAGAAAAACAAGGGAAGGGTTTAGAAGACCTTTTCGGTAAGTAGATAAAATAGAGAGAACACAAAGGTCACAAATAAACATTTAAGCATAGAAACGCTCCTCTACAGATTTTATTTAAATAAAAGCATAATTAAAGAAACTGGTACTCCCCTGAGATTATTTTTGCTAGCGTTATAGGAGTTCCCCCACACTTGAGCTTCAACCTCAAGTAGCGTAGCTTGGTTGCGGTGTGGAAATGAATTTGCACCTGTATAAGACACTAGAAGCAACCATACTATAAACGGGGTTAAGAGTTAGCAAAAACAAAATTTAAAGAGAACCTGAAAATTAAAAGAGCATAAAAGCATAAAAAGAAAAGTTCATCCGGGTTGCCTCCCAGGAAGTTGCCCTTCTTTAACGTCTTTGGCCAGACGCCTGCTTCGTTATCCCCGGCAACGGCGCCAAAAACTTGTAGGGCAAAATAGTAGTTAAACTATCTTGCTAACTATGGGCAGTGTACCCAATCTTTGTAGTACAACAGCTCTGCCAGGATAACGAAGTTGGCAGTAATTAAAAGCAAACCACCTGGATCAAAACAAAACATTACTTCGGCAAATATAATAAGAAAATGAATACTCCACAAAACCTGATGTTTGAGGAGGTATTGCCGGTAGCGTAGTTCTAACAGGAGACTAGGTGTGATTGGCTTTGCTTCCTCAAATTGGAAGATGTAAAAATCCTCCTCTTGTTGTTGAGGCTTATGGTAAGAGCCGTGATGGAAATGAACATCCATCAAAATTAAGTACCCTTAAAAAGAAACAAAAATTTATACACAAAAGGGGCAAATACGAAAATAAAAGAAAAGATAAACAGATAATAAACTAGATAGTTGGACCGAAGTCCCCGGCAACGGCGCCAAAAACTTGTTGGGCAAAATAGTAGTTAAACTATCTTGCTAACTATGGGCAGTGAACCCAATCTTTGTAGTACAACAAGGTCGTATCCACAGAGACTTGGCAACTATCTAATTAATTATCAAGTTAGTAAATGTACAAAAAAGATAAATAAAAGTGCATAAAATGTAAATTGGGGTTTAGCCGGAGGCAAGCTTGATTTTTAGGATTGGTGCAGAAATAATAAACACTGTAAAATAAAGTAAATGGATGGAAAAAGGTATCCTAGGATAGCGGGGGAATTGCCTAAATTACTTAAACAATTTTATAACCATGTCTCAATTATTTATTGTCTATTAGAGTTAATAATTGTCAGTTACGAACTCTTAGTAATAGCCTCAGTATTTTCCTACTCAATCCGGAGTGTAAATTCAAGGTTTATTCCTTTATGGTACCTTGACTATCTCAAAATCATATGTTGATAGTTACCAAATAAATGCAGTAGTTTGTCACGCTAAACATTTAACAATATTTGCTGAAAGGAATTAAAACAAGTTTAATAAGTGAAACAGGTGACAAATATTTATTTAAGTAATATTAGGATCAAACCCCATCCTAGGATACGAGTAAAAATCACTCAGACATTAACAGAAATAAAAAGAAAGCAGAGATAGCCATTATTATGGAGACTGCCGGCGGAGACTGGACTGCGATTCGCTTCTGCTCCAGCTCCCTTTTCTTCTCTTCTTCTTATCGTGCTTCTGCTGTGTGGTGGAATGAAGAATAAAAAATAAAATGGAGAAGTGGAGGATAAGAGGATGGAATGGATCGTAGGTGTGGAACGATGATAAACTGTGGTGAACTGTGGTACAATTTGGATTTTTTGAAGGGATGGTTTATTTGAGCAGAAGCAGTGTGGGTTTTATAGAAGAAAGGAAGAGGAAGAAGATAGAGGGAACACCGCGTGAGGATTTTAAGGAATGGATTGGGGCGGCAGAACACGTGAGGAAACCGTCGGCAGGCGCCTGATATGGCTGAAGTAGTAGATAGATATGTTTGCAGGCGCCCAACGAAGAAGATAAACAGCACCGAAGTCTGTCGCTAATTTCTAAATCTGCGTTGCATTTACACGCGTCCTTGTTTCTGTCCGTCCATTTATCCACGGACACATTTCTCAAATTGCTCACGTCCGCCCCTTGTCCGTCCATAATTCCACGGACATATTCTTCAAATTGGTGCGTCCGCCCCTTGTCCGCCCTTATATCCGCGGATGTGTTGTTTCTTGTCCAGCCAAAAAGCCTCGGATGCGCCACGGACTGAACCACATCCGGCCTTTGTTTCGCGGACAAGACACGGACAACACAACTCACGTCCGGCCTTCTGTCCGGCCTTGGTTCCGCGGACGCAATTGCCCACGTCCGGCCTTTGTAGTGCGGACAAGACACAGACGGCTCAAGCTCTGTCCGGCCTTTGTTATGCGGACAAGACACGGACACAAGTCTTTGACCTGTTTTCTTTTGCCGACTTTGACCGGCTCTAGCTTCTTTGTTTGGACTCCGTTTTTCGAGCCGTTTGCGCCTATGCGTTTGTCTCTTTATCTACTTTGTTCCTAGCTTGGTTTTCCTCATGTTTAACCAATAAATTTGTGATATAATCAATAAAACATAAACTAGAGGAAAACATACGATAAGTGAGAAATGAGCAAGAAAAGTGCTGATATAATATATGAAATACACCCATAAAACATGCTCATTTAGACACTTATCACATACGACCATGAGTGTACAGGCACATCTCGGGTTAAAGTATCTAAAAATAAACAAAAGAGTCTCATTTGCTCCTTAGTTTAAAGCGAGTCCGCTTCTTCGATCATCCTCCTGAAATATAATGGTGGTGCCCCGAAGGGCTCAGAAACCCTTGGCTGGTATGATTAACGTGCATCCCGCCGGCTACCGGGATACACGCAACTAATTCTCATAATATACATGGAATTAATTTCAATAATAAATATATATGAACATAACAACATTTATCACATAACATCATATATACAACATAACTCATGAACAAATCACGTGAGGAAATCAAACTGAAATAAGAGTTAACCAATTGTAGAGCCTAGAGAATGATTTGATTCTCATGTCGAGCTCATTACATAACCTGTTACTGTTCTGTTTATCGAACGTATAACTTACAACAAGGTGCGTCAGATTTAGTGGATCCAAGCATACCATACATAGTTTCCCCTAACCCCGAACATAAGTCAAGGCAGGAGAGCCATTTAAAAGACTCGTAAGAGATTGAATCCCAAGAAGGAAAACAACTATACATGGAGAAACTCAAATCTGATCGATATATCAACTTCTGTACTTACACGCGCGACCAGACACCCAAATTTCTCACCCCCAAGTTATACACTGGTTAGAAGCTCCATTCATGGAAGCTTATCATATCATGTCAAATTGTAGTTGTTCAAGACCAGTTAGGCACACAGGGGAGGTAAGACACATTCACAAACAACAGGGCACAATTACACATGAGTTATTCGTAGTTAGAATGTTCCCGTAGGTTGGAACGTTAATTTCGAATCCCGATCTCTTATGTGATCCTAGAGTTGGTTAGCTAACGGGGTTAGCACATTCTCGAGGTTAAACGGTATCAGAAAATAAAACGTGCCATATAAGTCAAATACTATAAACTCATTACATGATTTATCTTATAAGGTGGTAAACATCCATAAAAACAAATAAACATACAAGCCGGTGTAAACCAGTAGCAAACAAGTTGCAAGAAAACCATACCTTGGTCCTTGCTGCTTTCGTTGCCCCCTAAAAGCAGCTCCTATGAATAATTAATCACATCGGTTAATTACCGTACTTACCCTCCGATTAACTAATTACTTCTCCTTATTGTTTTATAATGTACTTTCACACTTAAACTTATAATTGTTTACCTTTCTAATGGTCATTACATGTCCTTAAACAACTCATTAAATCAATATATAACCTATACATTCATTTTAAAATCATAAACATACTCACGGCTTATTTTTGGTGCTGGTCCAGGACCTTGTCCAGGTCCTAACTCCAGGACCAACACTGATGGAGAATGCTCGGCAGGATTTTTCAGGTGGTTCGGGACTTGGCCCTTATCCTAAGTCTCGGACCAATGTTGCAGGATAATTCACGACATGCTTTAAGTAGGGGTCCGGGACTTGTTTGCAAGACTTAAGTCCCGGACCAGTCTAGGCAAGATATTCTCAGCTCTTTTTTGTGGTGGTCGGGACTTGTTACAAGACCTAAGTCCCGGACCAAGCATTATTCTGTAGGATTTTGACATTTTCTTTTGTTATCCTAGCTTCTTCCTTTGTCCATTTCATTTCCAACCTTTTCACATATATACTAACATGTTCTAACATCATTTTAACACTCTAAATCATCCTAACTCGTTGACCAACCTCACCACTTAATTCCTGGATTATATTACAAAACTTATTAACCCTTTTTACACATCTTATCTCACCTTTCTCAAGTCTAGTCATTCTCATGACAATTTACATCATTTTCATCAAGTTCTACACTCAACACACTTAGTTTCTAAACAGATTTTGCCATAACTTATCTACTATATTCTTATGCCCAAATGCATAGTTTTCCTTCCTAATCAAGTTAAGCTAATCAAAACCTTGTTAAACATTCCTAACACACAATTTCAAATCACATTACCGCAATTCAAATTATAATGCATAATCTTAAATTGCTTGGCTCTTAGGCCCTTAAATGACATGGCTCTTTGGCCCTCAAATGACATGGCTCTTAGGCTATTTCCATCATTTAGAGCTATCAACCTGCACTAACACAATACATTCAAAACACTCTATTTTGCACCAACATAGACATACTTTCTTAAGGCAATTAAACTACATTAAGGTAAGTCATTTACCTTGAGTTTTTCAGGCCTTTTTCTTTCTTTCTCCTTTCTTGTACCTCTGATTGAAAACATCCAGGGGGTTTACTTGCTAAAATTCTACCCAATAATCAAATGAAAGTAATGAGTGATAGGTAAAATACTTAAACTCATGGAAACACTCTAGATTATAAGAAGAGTGCTAAATGCACCAAAATGAGTGTTTACCTTATAAAACCTAGGAACGTTTTTCTGTAGAAAATCAAAGTAAAACTTGAACTAAGCCATTGAATCTTGAATAAAGGCTAATATCATGAAAGATCGGAGTACAATAAGGAGCTATTTTCGGTCGAGTAAGAGACGAAGGAAAAGATGAGTTTTTTAGTTTTTTCTTACCATGAATCAAAGAGAATATAAACTAGCTCCTGAAACTGAACTTTTCTCCTCAAATGGAGCTCCTTCAATGGAGTCCAACTTCATCTTTTGGAATTTTGAAAGGAGTAAAAGAGAGCTCTTGACTCAATTAGCAAGAATCTACCTCCGGTTTTTTATTTGGAGTTTTGTGTAGCTACTTGAGCAAGCAATTGAAATTGAGAAACCATTGATGAACTCGAGAAAAATGTAAAGAGGAAGAATAAGGGGAGTAATACGGCTGGGAGCAGGGGCGGTGTGACAGCCCAGACAAACAGCCCACATGTGTGATATTGTCCGCTTTGGCACGCAGGCCGCACGGATTTGTTTCTGGGGTTTCGCCCCAAAACGCGTCACACAAGGGAAGAGTATCCCCACCCTAATAAGGTATGGTTCGTGCTCTCTCCCGATCGATGTGGGAGGTAACACCACGCCGGGTGTTACACCCTACCCCTCTTAAGGAGCCCAGTGCCCTCACGGGCTCACTGGACCCACACCGACCTGGGTCTGGCTCTGATACCATCTGTGACAGCCCAGACAAACAGCCCACATGTGTGATATTGTCCGCTTTGGCACGCAGGCCGCACGGATTTGTTCCTGGGGTTTCGCCCCAAAACGCGTCACACAAGGGAAGAGTATCCCCACCCTAATAAGGTATGGTTCGTGCTCTCTCCCGATCGATGTGGGAGGTAACACCACGCCGGGTGTTACACCACTGAAATACCCCAAACTTATTAAACATGGATTAAATATCTAATCACATTAATTAAGGCCTAAACATGCCTTAAAAAGTCAACTGAGAACAACAGTGGTCAACACAAAACAAGATGTTGCACCCTTGACTGTTTAGGGTAAACAAATACCCAAATGAACTACTTAGGACCTAAAAATTTGTCTTAAGCATATTAACACATTACTAAACATATTACAATTGTTGGGAAACACTCCAACACAAAGAAAAAGCACTTTCATGCTTCAAGGTCAAAAAGGGCAAAAATGTGCTCTAAGAAACCTTAAAGGTCTAATGACCTCTAAATGATATAAAATTGAATTACATGATCAAATATCATGTAAGGAACACAACAAGACCGTTGTCAAAGAAAACAGAGCTCAGAAACACCAGGCAACACAAAATGTGCGCTAAAACTCCTTAAAGCATGTTTTTGTGAAATTGTCTTTTAAATTGGTTTTAAATGGGCTAAAAGGTTATAAATACCTTTAAATATAATAAATATCATATTATATGATATTAGGAATTTAATTTCCAAATTTTTCAGATTTTTACAAATTTAATATTAAAATATTAATAAAAACCCTGAAGTGGGGCCCGCAGGAGTCAAAATGACCAAGTTTGGTCAATGGGCAGCTAAAGACCCATTTGCCCTTGTGGAAATCGGCTGGCATGGAGGTGGGATGACAACATAAGTCATTGATTGGCAATAATGCTGCCTAATACAAACAAGAATAGTAAAAGCTTAAATTATTCTTACTTTTTCAATTATTTCAAACCTTACCTAGCTCTTTCCTTCCTCCTTGCACGATTCCCTTCTGCCCAACTGAGCTCCTCCCTTCCATGGAAGCTCTCAAGGTCTGTTCTTGAGCATGGAAGGCAAATCTAGCTCCTAAGTTCCTAATGTAAGTGTTTTAATGTCATTTTTAGTCATTTTTAGCTCTTTTTCTTCATCTCTTCACCACCAACACCTAAATTTCGTGGCTCAACAATTCCTATGGCTTACTCTCAGTGTTCTAAGGTTAGAACAAGAGCTAAACTCAGTTGAGACCAGTAGAGGGACCAAGGTTGTTCAAATCTACATTTTAAGGTAAAAATGTGCTTTAAGCTCATAACTTTTGATTCCCTTCGAATTTGGCTGTGAAATTTTGGCCATAGCCTCATCCTTCTCCTTTTCATGTGGGATCTGTTGGCTAGCCATTTGGAGCAAGGATGGCCGAGATCCAAGAGAAATACTCTCTTTTTGGGCATTTTTCCAAGGTAAAACCTAATAACAAGGTAGGATTTCGAGATCTAGCTAATTCTTATGTTAATATGGTGGATCTAACACCTTGTGGTGTGTTTGGTTCAGGTCGAAACCACTTAGAACTTTCCTTGCACTCTTAAGGTAATTTTTGCCTCAAATCTTACATTAAATTACTCCTTATGGTTAGATCTTGCTTAGAGACTAACTAGGCCTTGTTTTCTGTTTGAAAACATGTTAAACAAGCTGTGGAGAATTCCTACTCAAGGTGGCCGAACCAAACAAGGCTTTACCTAAGCTAAATCAAGGTATAAATCACTTAAAACCTTAACTTGATACATTAACACAAGTTTAAGTGTGTGTATACCAATTGCCGTGAGTGAAGGAGAAAAACAAGGTCTTATTTGACCTTAAAATGTTCAAGAAATGGTTTAATAAATTTTATAACTAATTAAACAAGCATAATTGTCAAATTTAAGACATTATGTGGAAGTTTGGTAAATAAACAAAGAATCTATGGTGAGGCCGAAAATTTATATGTATTTTGGGACATTTATGTGTAATTTATTTTGTGAGCAAATGTTTGTAATAAGGCCATGTATTTTAGGCCATTTTATTTATGCATTTACAAGCTTTTATTTAAGTTTAGGTGATATATAATTATTACCGAAATGAATAAGGGGTTATAGTGTAATTAAATTAAATTTAGGGACTTTAGAAAAAAAGCCGAAAATTAGAGTTAAAAAGGAGTTAAAATAAAGTTTGTAAGATTTTACAAAGTTTTGGGGTTAAATGGTGAATTCTAGAAAGTTTGGGTGTAAACCGTAAATATAAAGAATTGTTGGTCAAGGAAATATTAAGGAGGTCAACCTTGACCATATGCTAGGTTTTGACCAAAATAAATAAGTTAGATAACTTATTTAAGGTTTTATAATAAGTTATTTATTTTATGGTAATATTTTTATAACATATGTGGTAAATATGTTATTACCAAAAATAAAGGGTGTACAATGGTATTTTAAAACACCCATGGGCTATTAGGAATTTTTAGGAATTTATTGAGTTGTTTTTGGGATTAAAATAAACTATATATGTATAATATAGTTATTATGTCATTATGACACTTTGGAGAAAAATAGATGGTGAAATGGTAAATACTAAGAGTATATGGGTTAATAAGGATATTTATAACCCTTTGGTGGAATTTGGTGATTTTTAGAATTATATAAGAGTATTTGTTGAGATATATGTATAATATATAGTTTTAATGATATTATCAAACTATATGTTATAAATTGGGCCTAATGATAATATAAAATGTATATTGAGGTCTATTCGGAACTTATGAAAAATAACCATAGGTTATACTCTTTTATAGGTTAGAAATGTTATATTGAATGGTATATATAACATGGTGAAAAGAAAGGGGTGATTTGGTAAATAAAGGAAAATTATGGTTTAAGGAAAAGTATAAGGTTTAATATATGCCTATGAGGCAATATACAATAGTTTTGTATAAAAACTATAGGTTATGAGTTAAAGAAAATAAAAAGTACCATATCAAATGGTATTAGTACTTTGGTATAACATTACATAATGTTATGTGGTCAAAAGGGGATTTAAATAAATTCAAGGGCTATACAGAATTAATAAGAGTTGGAAAATGAATTTTAGACTATGGTCTACAATGTCATAAATGTTATGACAAATATATGGTATTAAGGTGGTTTAAGGGAATTAATAGGAGGGGTACTCACATAAAATAATGTGACAAACGATAAATAAATGGGATTTATTAACTAAGGTGTTTATGGAATAAACCTTAGGAGTTGTAATTATACAACATAAAATGCTACATAATATTAGGATAATAATCTTAATATAAGTTGTATAATATAATACAACTAATGGGAACAATCATCTAATAAAAGATGATAAAATGTAACATAAAATATAAGAGTTTATGAAACTCATGAGAATTACCTACGTGGTAAAAATATATATACATACACAAGAATAATGTATATAAGGTGGATATATATATTTTGGTTGAAAACCATATGGTTTAATGGTGGTGGTTATTTAAAAAAAATATATAGTTACAAACTATATGTTATGGGTTTTTGGGATGCAAATACTATTTGCAAAAGATAATGAATTATATACTACATGGTATGATAAGGAATGGTGGGAAAATAATACAATACGGAAAAGAATACAATATGATAAGTGATACAATACAAAAAAATATATAATATAACACAATCATGCATGCTTACATGCAACTATAGGTTACGTACCTAAACTAGGTGTGGATAAGATTAAAAGAAATACGACGAATTAAACTTAACAGTGAAAAGAATGACGTATGAGTTTTAAGTAACAAAGCCGACTGTTTTAGGAAAAGACCTGTAGCAAACAACTGTAGAAAACAGGGGTGAATTGTCAGGGTTACTTATTATTCGGAAATACCGGATGTGGTTAGTCATGGAGACTGACTTATAGTTTTTATTACCGTTTAGAGTATACTTCTGACAAGGACGCTTGACGAGCTAACGGACTACACGGAGCATAGGATCTTGCTGATTCATACTCCACCGTAATACTGTCAGGGTGAACGGTATGTAAAGGGGTTTGCCGAGTTGTCCTAAGGTTGCTCCTTGGGCTCGGATTTGGTTGATATAACTTGTGTGTTGTTATATGTCTCTGGTTGTCTTTGAGGACTTCCTTAGTTCAGGCTTCTGTGTGATCTGTGATAAGATTGTTTGCCTGAATGTGTTAATTGATATGCATGAATTGTATATTTATAGCTGCTTATTATTTACTGTTGTTGAGTTAACAGTATTGGTTCGTATATATGAACCTATATATATAAAACGAACTAGCGGCTATGGTGCTATCGTATATGAAATATGAGGAACGTAAGTAAAACGTTGTAGCACTATGATAATAACACATACATATTATCTGAGACTTGTGTACGGAGCATTGGCCTTTTCTATACGCCGCTCTCGTATCTAACACTGGATCCTGAGTTTACAAACTCTGGGTTGGACTAGTGACCCTAGTCTGCTGTGTTAGAAAATTTGGTAATGCGATGCGATGGTATAATTAAAAAATTAATGAATGGAAGGAAAGCCAAGAGGATGTGGCTCTTGGTGCGCGCTGTGATCACAAAAACGATACCAGGATGTCCGCGTACGGGTCCGTAAGTATCAAGGAAATTCCCGTGAGCTAGAATGGCTCGTTGGTCGGAGACTCTACCGTTGGAGTGGCTACTGCCGTGGGTGACCCGCCATAATATATGGGTAACTAGAGACGTGTCGTTTTAACGAGACATTGTCACTAGGTATAACTGAACAACTAAAACAATTGAAACTTATACAGTGGCGAACAATATCATGGACGAGACTTAATACTTGTTTATTATTCTCGTTGTTTCGCTTTGTTGTTCATTGGTTATACTTGTGGATATTTTATGGTGTGTTGATGGTTGGATGGAGCCTACAAGGCTAAGGTAAATGAAATATGACAACTGTACGCTACGGCGTATGTACATGGTACATTATTTTGATAATACTCGATACGTTCGATATATAAATGTTGTATGGAATATTAGATGAATGTTTGAATATTTGGATGGATGGTTGAATGTTTATGGATATTTGGATGGATGGTTGAATGTTTATGGATATTTGGATGGTTGGTTAAATTTATTATGCATGTTTACTATAGTATTGAATATAACTGTAAAATGGTAAAGCATGAAACCGATCTAATGATAAGACGGTTAAAATGACAAGTGACCATTAGGGTCCAGGCCCGGCATACTCAGCGTCTATCGCTGATACTACACCATTTCAGGTTGTTGATCATTGTCGGAGCTGAAGAGCAGGAACAGGGTAATTGGAGACGTAGCATAGAAATGAAGATGGTGTATGGTCTTATGGTAAGGTTGTGTATTTTCAAGATTGGGTAGATGCTCACTTGTCGATGTTTATGATTTATGGATTTAGTGAGATGTATAGGAATTTCTCGTTGTCACTGCGGTTAGCAGTTTATTTATTTTGGAAGTTGGAAGTGGTTTGGCTACGTTGCTCGCATGGGCGAGTAATGGCCGGTGACACCCGAGTGAGTTTTGTAATAGTTATTTATTTTACCGCTGCGAGACGTCTTTATTTATTGCTACGTGAGGGATTATATCGTGATTATGGAGAGGGGTGTTACAAAAGTGGTATCAGAGCGGAGTACCGCTCTGATGACGAGAAAGTAGGTTAAGACAGTGAGCTTAGGACTTGGGAAATATTGGGAAACGTTTGGGAAGTACGAGACGATTCGTCTCAAAAGATATTGTGTCTAGTAACGCAAATTGCGTGACAGGTTAGCCTTAAGGCAACTTAATATCTATTGGTTATGCACGGTAATTTACCGAGTATTTATGTGACATACTGTACTACAGATGTCTGGTGGTACTAGAGGGCGTGGTACTGGAAGAGGTAGAGGCGGGTGACCCCGGCATTCCAGGAGTTGCTGAGACGGTTGCAGCCGTTCTTGCACAGCTGGGTACTCAGATAGGAAGAGCACCAGCCCACCCGCCACAGCCCAGGGAAACGAACTGGCTGAAGTCAGTTACAAGACCCGACCACCTACATATTCTGGGGAACCAGACCCCGTAGCTTTGGGACGTTATATCGTTGAACATGAGAAGGCCTATGAAGCTTACAAGTACCTGACGACAAGAAGGTCGCCATTGCTGCTTTCCATCTGAAGGATGCAGTTAGCACTTGATGGAGTTGGTCAAGGACCATCACCTGGCTACGCCCGACTTTTCGTGGGCTGCCTTTGTAGAATTACTGAGAGGAAAATACTACCCGGCGCACCTCAAACAGAAGAAGCGCCAGGAGTCCGAGACACTGACCCAAGGAGGCCTGACGTGGATGAGTATTACGCTCGATTCATTGGACAGCTGGACTTCATTCCCGATGTGGATTACTCAGAGACCGTGAAGGTCGAGAAGTTCCGGGGAGGACTATTATTTCGCATTCAGATGGCGATGGGTGCTACCCTCTACACTACACCCAGGTGCTAACATGAAAGCCATAAAATTCTTTACTTACTACAGTACCAATAACGTTGTGAGAACTTACCAATGAGATCCGGGAGTGTTATGATGCTGCCTCGAGGACTGAGCTAATGCTCTAGACTCGGGAAGAGACTCTAGGGGCAAAGAAAAGAAAGAACCCTGAAGGAGAGTCTGAGGATGGAGGAGCATCTCCAGGCGATGGCCAGAAAGGGAAAGTAAGGACTTATCCCATTCTAAACTATTACCATATTAAATACCTTATGAATGCTGAACCGAAACCTTGAACAGGAAATTCTTTAAAAGAAAGGGCAAGCAGGGTCACCAGGGAACAAAGGGAAAGGAGCCCGTCCTTCAGTTGACCGGCCCAGCTATTGATGCTAAGCCTCTGAGATCTGCACCTCCTAAGGGTGAGAACACCTACCTCTTAAATACAAATATAATCTTAACCTTTATACCATCAGATTTTAACTTAAACTTAATTACTACCATTAGGCACCGGACAGCCCCAGCGCCATTTTTACTGTAAGCGTTGTGGAAAGGACCATCCAGGGGTCGACTGCGAAGGCCGCAAAGTCGAATGTCGGTGCTGCCACAAAGAGGGCCATAGGGAATTTGAATGCTGGATGAACCCAGAGAGCCGTAATTACAGGCCACCAAAGAATACTCAGAAGACCTCAGCTGGAGGATCTGGAGTACCACGAGGCGGTCAAGATGGCCAGACATCTACTGATGCTGGAGCCCTGAAGGGCAAGGGAGTAGATAGGGCATGAGTACCCTAACTCCATGAGACCGCTGGTGGAAGACTTTTACTTACTATGTTGTGTGCTTACTTTGAATGTTAGAAGGAGCTATGTTATAAGTATGTGGGAGTGTGTCATTGACCACTCGCCTTTTGTGTAAGACTTTGGGATTAGTTGTGTGTACTCAGTACCAATAAGCTTTGAACCTTGAAGGATAATAATATGAACAGGATGTTAAGGCTTACATTATCATGTAGCCATACTTGATGACACAGAGTCAATGAGACCAGGAATTACTGAACCAGAATTTCCACCTGCATGGCGCACTTGCTATTGCAAGCGCTATGACAGTAAACCACTGAAATTTCCATCTGCCTTGCGCACTTGCTACAGCAAGTGCAGCGACAGCAACAATAACAACTACTGCAAATGCAACTGCAACAACTACTACTTTTAACCTTTTATAAAAAAAAACTGTTTTCCAAACTTTTTCATTCAAACCTTGAGATTAGAAACCTATGACCTTGGAAGGACCGTTAGTCCAACCACTGCAACTGGACACATTATACAGCCACTATGACTGTAAAAAAAAAAAAAACACCAGTTTAAACGTTCGAGGAAGTTTCAGACAGGGCTATTAGCCAAATACCATCAGAGTATACTTGCATTTAATGCTAATCACTACTAGTGATACATGTTTAGTCCTTATGGACAAACATACCCTTTGTAGATGCACCACCGTCAGTGAGGATGGTTGGGAAGTGAAGAGCCAAGTTGCTCAAACTATTATGCAATCTGCAATGCATCCAATTACATGGATAAGGGGACGAATATGAATTATGGATGAGAATGATAAAAAAAAAACAGGGAGAAAAAGGAAAATTGTGTTGTACTCAATGAGATCAAAAAAAAGAGGAGAAACAAGTTGCTAATATAGCACGGATTTTACTTACACCGAATTGAATAATACTAGTATAATACAAGTTACCACGATTGCCACAAAGGCAATAGCACTTATTACGGGATAACCGATAACACGAACTATTAGAAAAAAAAAGGAGTAGAAGCAAAAGAAGACAAAAAAAAAAAAAGAAGAAAGAAGAAAGCAGAAGAGGAAGCAAAAAAAAAGGGATATCCATCAAAGGGAGATTGACAACAGAATACTTCACTACAACCGTGTGACAGACATTACCAGTTTACTAAACGAGTCATGGGACGACCGCACTCCGTTAGGAGCATGTGGGCCTGACAGACTTATTTATGAGTTAGTCGGGTAAGTAGTAATGTATCAGTACGGTACCCCATGCAAGTAGACAAGTAGTGTTAGGAACGCGAGGTAGTCAACTCCATTCTACGGACAGTAAGACGGATTACCTCGAAGATGGACGAGAAGAGCCGCAGTTAAAACAACGGACAAAAAAAAAAGGAGAACCTTCAACAGAGAACAGTGGACAGTATACAGAGAAGACAAAGGAACGTTTAAGGACAGGAAACTAAAAAAAAAAAAGCAACAGGAAAACCCGTTATGGACGAAAATATGTAGAACCCTCATAGGATCAAGCAAATGCTTGCAATCCAGAGGAAATCTACCAGATGATATGGACATAAACGCGTGACCACGCGAGGAGAAAAGATAAAGCTATATGATAGCAGATATCTTGCTTAAAGAACAATGGATTTGGAATGTACCACTCACAGGATAATTCGCACATCTTATCTGTTCGACTCATGAGATGTTAGCTGTGAGCGTTTACGCCTCTGCACTCTGTATGACTGAGTGTTTTGGTATTGCACTCGTGCAGTTATTAATCTAGTGGGAACGCAGAAAGATAAAGTGGATATCAACAAGAGTGTGTAAAAAAAAAGAGAACTACAACAGTGTGTTACTCCGGAACAAAATACCAGGAGACATGGATGACAAGCATCATCTTTGTGGACATTTAGGCTGGTATGTCTTAGTATTACAAAGACAAGTGCAAAGAGCACTAAGTACTAACAATGGCCAATGTCATAGTATACCTAAACTGAATATCAGTGAGAAAAGACACACGCATGTATGCTAATGATCCAAACAAGTGGATTCACAGCAATGGAAAAAAAGAGGCAAATTGAGCCTATGTTCATGG
This sequence comes from Limonium bicolor, assembly GCA_023374045.1. Taxonomy (NCBI): domain Eukaryota; kingdom Viridiplantae; phylum Streptophyta; class Magnoliopsida; order Caryophyllales; family Plumbaginaceae; genus Limonium; species Limonium bicolor. Next base: position 312,883,015 of record CM041778.1, read on the forward strand.
GTCTGCAACTCAACGGAGCGAGTGGGCCCATTGGAATGAACTTGGGAGAGAGCACAAATAGATTAGTGCCTCACCCTTTATGTATTGTGGAGCCCTAAAGGGCTAGAGTTATACCCGTCTCTCTGATATGAGGATAATCCAGGGAGAACTCTTTGAGAGCCAAGTATCCAGCGCTCCTTGTTGAGCGGCTGTTGTATACTTGTGGGGTACGGGGGCGTAACCCTTTTTAAGGGGGGTAGAGCCTCTTGGCTGTGCACATGTGTGCACTAAGTTTTGGCTGTTTATATGCATTGCATACAAAAAAAAAAGAATTGGTGGTGTGCGGGGCGTATGAGGTTGTTTGTTTTTATGCACGGCATACAGTGAATTGGTTTTGTTGGTTATGGTTGGTGCGCGGGGCGTGCGTTGTTTGTTTGTTTGTGTGTGATGTACACTTGTATGTACGTATCTTACGAGATACCTGTATGAATGTTGTGTTTACACCAGGTGTGTAACACCTTGCTTATGCTATTTGTGATATGTATTCATATTGCTTTATAGAATGATTACATATGGTATCGCCTAGATACGAAATGAATCATTAGATATGGAATGTGGAACAATGGAATGTTATGGACACCTCAGGGAGGTTGTCAGGGTTGTTAGAACTGATAGGAAATGATGGTGCTGATGGATCACCTATATCCATATATGATTGAACTAATGCCACAAGTGATGGCAATGTGCTGTATAGGCACAACACGATGTGTGTAAATGATATATCACATAGATATACATTATGGGAATAATGGGTAGCTATACATATATATACTTACCTATTGATTAAGAGACTTCGGGACGAAGTCTTTTTAAGGGGGGTAGACTGAAATACCCCAAACTTATTAAACATGGATTAAATATCTAATCACATTAATTAAGGCCTAAACATGCCTTAAAAGTCAACTGAGAACAACAGTGGTCAACACAAACAAGATGTTGCACCCTTGACTGTTAGGGTAAACAAATACCCAAATGAACTACTTAGGACCTAAAAATTTGTCTTAAGCATATTAACACATTACTAAACATATTACAATTGTTGGGCAACACTCCAACACAAAGAAAAAGCACTTTCATGCTTCAAGGTCAAAAAGGGCAAAAATGTGCTCTAAGAAACCTTAAAGGTCTAATGACCTCTAAATGATATAAAATTGAATTACATGATCAAATATCATGTAAGGAACACAACAAGACCGTTGTCAAAGAAAACAGAGCTCAGAAACACCAGGCAACACAAAATGTGCGCTAAAACTCCTTAAAGCATGTTTTTGTGGAATTGTCTTTTAAATTGGTTTTAAATGGGCTAAAAGGCTATAAATACCTTTAAATATAATAAATATCATATTATATGATATTAGGAATTTAATTTCCAAATTTTTCAGATTTTTACAAATTTAATATTAAAATATTAATAAAACCCTGAAGTGGGGCCCGCAGGAGTCAAAATGACCAAGTTTGGTCAATGGGCAGCTAAAGACCCATTTGCCCTTGTGGAAATCGGCTGGCATGGAGGTGGGATGACAACATAAGTCATTGATTGGCAATAATGCTGCCTAATACAAACAAGAATAGTAAAAGCTTAAATTATTCTTATTTTCAATTATTTCAAACCTTACCTAGCTCTTTCCTTCCTCCTTGCACGATTCCCTTCTGCCCAACTGAGCTCCTCCCTTCCATGGAAGCTCTCAAGGTCTGTTCTTGAGCATGGAAGGCAAATCTAGCTCCTAAGTTCCTAATGTAAGTGTTTTAATGTCATTTTTAGTCATTTTTAGCTCTTTTTCTTCATCTCTTCCACCAACACCTAAATTTCGTGGCTCAACAATTCCTATGGCTTACTCTCAGTGTTCTAAGGTTAGAACAAGAGCTAAACTCAGTTGAGACCAGTAGAGGGACCAAGGTTGTTCAAATCTACATTTTAAGGTAAAAATGTGCTTTAAGCTCATAACTTTTGATTCCCTTCGAATTTGGCTGTGAAATTTTGGCCATAGCCTCATCTTCTCCTTTTCATGTGGGATCTGTTGGCTAGCCATTTGGAGCAAGGATGGCCGAGATCCAAGAGAAATACTCTCTTTTTGGGCATTTTTCCAAGGTAAAACCTAATAACAAGGTAGGATTTCGAGATCTAGCTAATTCTTATGTTAATATGGTGGATCTAACACCTTGTGGTGTGTTTGGTTCAGGTCGAAACCACTTAGAACTTTCCTTGCACTCTTAAGGTAATTTTTGCCTCAAATCTTACATTAAATTACTCCTTATGGTTAGATCTTGCTTAGAGACTAACTAGGCCTTGTTTTCTGTTTGAAAACATGTTAAACAAGCTGTGGAGAATTCCTACTCAAGGTGGCCGAACCAAACAAGGCTTTACCTAAGCTAAATCAAGGTATAAATCACTTAAAACCTTAACTTGATACATTAACACAAGTTTAAGTGTGTGTATACCAATTGCCGTGAGTGAAGGAGAAAAACAAGGTCTTATTTGACCTTAAAATGTTCAAGAAATGGTTTAATAAATTTTATAACTAATTAAACAAGCATAATTGTCAAATTTAAGACATTATGTGGAAGTTTGGTAAATAAACAAAGAATCTATGGTGAGGCCGAAAATTTATATGTATTTTGGGACATTTATGTGTAATTTATTTTGTGAGCAAATGTTTGTAATAAGGCCATGTATTTTAGGCCATTTTATTTATGCATTTACAAGCTTTTATTTAAGTTTAGGTGATATATAATTATTACCGAAATGAATAAGGGGTTATAGTGTAATTAAATTAAATTTAGGGCTTTAGAAAATAAAGCCGAAAATTAGAGTTAAAAAGGAGTTAAAATAAAGTTTGTAAGATTTTAAAGTTTTGGGGTTAAATGGTGAATTTAGAAAGTTTGGGTGTAAACCGTAAATATAAAGAATTGTTGGTCAAGGAAATATTAAGGAGGTCAACCTTGACCATATGCTAGGTTTTGACCAAAATAAATAAGTTAGATAACTTATTTAAGGTTTTATAATAAGTTATTTATTTTATGGTAATATTTTTATAACATATGTGGTAAATATGTTATTACCAAAAATAAAGGGTGTACAATGGTATTTTAAAACACCCATGGGCTATTAGGAATTTTTAGGAATTTATTGAGTTTTTTGGATTAAAATAAACTATATATGTATAATATATAGTTATTATGTCATTATGACACTTTGGAGAAAAATAGATGGTGAAATGGTAAATACTAAGAGTATATGGGTTAATAAGGATATTTATAACCCTTTGGTGGAATTTGGTGATTTTTAGAATTATATAAGAGTATTTGTTGAGATATATATAATATATAGTTTTAATGATATTATCAAACTATATGTTATAAATTGGGCCTAATGATAATATAAAATGTATATTGAGGTCTATTCGGAACTTATGAAAAATAACCATAGGTTATACTCTTTTATAGGTTAGAAATGTTATATTGAATGGTATATATAACATGGTGAAAAGAAAGGGGTGATTTGGTAAATAAAGGAAAATTATGGTTTAAGGAAAAGTATAAGGTTTAATATATGCCTATGAGGCAATATACAATAGTTTTGTATAAAAACTATAGGTTATGAGTTAAAGAAAATAAAAAGTACCATATCAAATGGTATTAGTACTTTGGTATAACATTACATAATGTTATGTGGTCAAAAGGGGATTTAAATAAATTCAAGGGCTATACAGAATTAATAAGAGTTGGAAAATGAATTTTAGACTATGGTCTACAATGTCATAAATGTTATGACAAATATATGGTATTAAGGTGGTTTAAGGGAATTAATATAAGGAGGGGTACTCACATAAAATAATGTGACAAACGATAAATAAATGGGATTTATTAACTAAGGTGTTTATGGAATAAACCTTAGGAGTTGTAATTATACAACATAAAATGCTACATAATATTAGGATAATAATCTTAATATAAGTTGTATAATATAATACAACTAATGGGAACAATCATCTAATAAAAGATGATAAAATGTAACATAAAATATAAGAGTTTATGAAACTCATGAGAATTACCTACGTGGTAAAAATATATATACATACACAAGAATAATGTATATAAGGTGGATATATATATTTTGGTTGAAAACCATATGGTTTAATGGTGGTGGTTATTTAAAAAAAATATATAGTTACAAACTATATGTTATGGGTTTTTGGGATGCAAATACTATTTGCAAAAGATAATGAATTATATACTACATGGTATGATAAGGAATGGTGGGAAAATAATACAATACGGAAAAGAATACAATATGATAAGTGATACAATACAAAAAAATATATAATAAACACAATCATGCATGCTTACATGCAACTATAGGTTACGTACCTAAACTAGGTGTGGATAAGATTAAAAGAAATACGACGAATTAAACTTAACAGTGAAAAGAATGACGTATGAGTTTTAAGTAACAAAGCCGACTGTTTTAGGAAAAGACCTGTAGCAAACAACTGTAGAAAACAGGGGTGAATTGTCAGGGTTACTTATTATTCGGAAATACCGGATGTGGTTAGTCATGGAGACTGACTTATAGTTTTTATTACCGTTTAGAGTATACTTCTGACAAGGACGCTTGACGAGCTAACGGACTACACGGAGCATAGGATCTTGCTGATTCATACTCCACCGTAATACTGTCAGGGTGAACGGTATGTAAAGGGGTTTGCCGAGTTGTCCTAAGGTTGCTCCTTGGGCTCGGATTTGGTTGATATAACTTGTGTGTTGATATGTCTCTGGTTGTCTTTGAGGACTTCCTAGTTCAGGCTTCTGTGTGATCTGTGATAAGATTGTTTGCCTGAATGTGTTAATTGATATGCATGAATTGTATTTTATAGCTGCTTATTATTTACTGTTGTTGAGTTAACAGTATTGGTTCGTATATATGAACCTATATATATAAAACGAACTAGCGGCTATGGTGCTATCGTATATGAAATATAAGGAACGTAAGTAAAACGTTGTAGCACTATGATAATAACACATACATATTATCTGAGACTTGTGTACGGAGCATTGGCCTTTTCTATACGCCGCTCTCGTATCTAACACTGGATCCTGAGTTTACAAACTCTGGGTTGGACTATGACCTAGTCTGCTGTGTTAGAAAATTTGGTAATGCGATGCGATGCGATGGTATAATTAAAAAATTAATGAATGGAAGGAAAGCCAAGAGGATGTGGCTCTTGGTGCGCGCTGTGATCACAAAAACGATACCAGGATGTCCGCGTACGGGTCCGTAAGTATCAAGGAAATTCCCGTGAGCTAGAATGGCTCGTTGGTCGGAGACTCTACCGTTGGAGTGGCTACTGCCGTGGGTGACCCGCCATAATATATGGGTAACTAGAGACGTGTCGTTTTAACGAGACATTGTCACTAGGTATAACTGAACAACTAAAACAATTGAAACTTATACAGTGGCGAACAATATCATGGACGAGACTTAATACTTGTTTATTATTCTCGTTGTTTCGCTTTGTTGTTCATTGGTTATACTTGTGGATATTTTATGGTGTGTTGATGGTTGGATGGAGCCTACAAGGCTAAGGTAAATGAAATATGACAACTGTACGCTACGGCGTATGTACATGGTACATTATTTTGATAATACTCGATACGTTCGATATATAAATGTTGTATGGAATATTAGATGAATGTTTGAATATTTGGATGGATGGTTGAATGTTTATGGATATTTGGATGGATGGTTGAATGTTTATGGATATTTGGATGGTTGGTTAAATTTATTATGCATGTTTACTATAGTATTGAATATAACTGTAAAATGGTAAAGCATGAAACCGATCTAATGATAAGACGGTTAAAATGACAAGTGACCATTAGGGTCCAGGCCCGGCATACTCAGCGTCTATCGCTGATACTACACCATTTCAGGTTGTTGATCATTGTCGGAGCTGAAGAGCAGGAACAGGGTAATTGGAGACGTAGCATAGAAATGAAGATGGTGTATGGTCTTATGGTAAGGTTGTGTATTTTCAAGATTGGGTAGATGCTCACTTGTCGATGTTTATGATTTATGGATTTAGTGAGATGTATAGGAATTTCTCGTTGTCACTGCGGTTAGCAGTTTATTTATTTTGGAAGTTGGAAGTGGTTTGGCTACGTTGCTCGCATGGGCGAGTAATGGCCGGTGACACCCGAGTGAGTTTTGTAATAGTTATTTATTTTACCGCTGCGAGACGTCTTTATTTATTGCTACGTGAGGGATTATATCGTGATTATGGAGAGGGGTGTTACAGGCGGAGCCAGAATTTGATAGTTAGGGGGGCCAAAAATATTTTAACAAATATTATTAATAAAAAATAAATAAATTACATTATACAAAATTATATACATAAATGATAGGTAAATATGTGCAATTATCAAAATATATAAGTAAATGTCATAGGTAAATGATAGGTAAATATGTGCAATTATCAAAATATGATACAAATGCTAAATAAAAAAAATAAGTCATTAAATCATGGTACTAATAACTTAGCAAGTCTTTGAAACCTATACATTAATCCAAAAAAATCTTTGATAAAGTTAAATAGACATCTAACTTACAACATATACCAACCATTTTAACTTAAAAGGACCAAGTTGCTCTCTAATTGCTGAAAAAATATTTTAAAAATTACTGATAATTATCAAATGATAGGTAAATATGTGCAATTATCAAAATATATAAGTAAATGTCATAGGTAAATGATAGGTAAATATGTGCAATTATCAAAATATGATACAAATGCTAAATAAAAAAAATATGTCATTAAATCATGGTACTAATAACTTAGCAAGTCTTTGAAACCTATACATTAATCCAAAAAAATCTTTGATAAAGTTAAATAGACATCTAACTTACAACATATACCAACCATTTTAACTTAAAAGGACCAAGTTGCTCTCTAATTGCTGAAAAAATATTTTAAAAATTACTGATAATTATCAAATGATTAAGAAGTCATGCAGCTGTAATGAAAATGAGAAACTACATCGAAGTTTTATTCCCAAGTGACCTAATTGTGTTAAAATAATATATTATTTTCTACACTTGGTCTAGTTTTGTAAAAAAAAAAATTTTAGAAAATATTATAAATACAATTATCAATGGATAGTCAAAATAAAATTTGATGAATGAAATCAATAATGGAAAATAAAAAGGCTTTTTGTTTATATTTTTAAAAATTATAAAGAGTGGCTAGTCAAACATTGTCGTGGGTAGAGTAATTAGAAAAATAAAAAAAACTTCAAAGAAAAAACATATAATCAAGGACATTTCATACTTAGTTAGATGACACTTTATTGGAGTTTGTTAAATTAAAATCAACATAAAATATGACTGAATAGACATATGCTAACACAAATTATTTATAACTATAAAAATTCATTTTATAGTATAATACTTTCACATTTTTTTTTCAAAATTTTGGAGGGGCCAAGCCCCCCTGACCCTAAGTGTGGCTCCACCACTGGCTGGGAGAGAAATCTTAGGAGAGAGAGAGAGAGAGTTGATTTTGTAATTGTAAAGTGGTAAGGTAGAATTGTGAATAAAGTAAGTGAAATTATGCTTTTGTATACTCACTTAGCTGGAAAATAAGGGTGATGAGTCACCTAAGAAAACCGGCCCCATATAATAAATCAGGGAGGGGTAGTTTCATCTTTTGGCAAGAAACACTCATAAATCCCCGTTTTGGTACTATTCATCAATCAGAGCCATATTCAGGAATTTATTTTTGTTTTTATATTTTGATTGATTCTAGCCCTTAATTAATACTAAAATATATTGTATACAACTACTATAGTCCACACAAGTCAATTAAACTAATTAAAATCACATGTGCGTTAAAACTTGTAATGTCTCGTTAAACCTCTATATGAGTTCGTTTCTCTTGGGGATTGTTCTCACATGTCTTAATACATATTTAAGGTATAAATATCTAATTACAACCCTAGTCAAGGTCATATACCTCCTATAGTTGCTTAACGCACATTTTTACATTTTGTGCCTTTTAAGCGTTTTCTCTTTTCTTTTGGTTTTAAAAAGTTTACCAATGTTCTTAAGAACTCAATTAGCCTTATAAAATCATAATTGAATAATTTATTAACATATCTAAGTTTGGGGGTATTTCAGACATTCTATAGATTACAAACTACAAGTGTGATCGAGACAAGCTAGATAGAGTGGTGGTCTTGAGTATCCCATTCGGTGACATCTAAGCCATAGGTTTCATCCTCCAAAAGTTCTTTGTGTAACGCCCCTACTTATCATAAATGCAGCGGAAATAAAATACTAAGGCGATTACAGATCATCGGGTTCCAAACACCCGGCACCAAACCTCACCAATTACAACTTATGACTTTACAAAAGCTACGGTCTGAACTCGAGAAAACATAACATAAAAGAATAATAACAAAATACAATAGCTCTCCAAAGTTCCTAATTCCCATCCCATACACTCATACTCTTCGTGGCTACCTGTATAGTAATTCGTACCTGCAAGATGAAACCAAGCAGCCCACCCCGGGAGGGGTGAGTCAGTTCCCTGGAATGGAACTGGTACAACTCTCCAAAACAACAGTTTTAAAAGAAAAACATAACTCTTAAAAAAACAATAACTTGAAGTCAAATGCACAAAACAAATCGAAGAACAAGACACCATCAAATCACCAAGTCAAAGGTAACAAGATGAGGAGTAAAAATAAATAATAGAAAGGTAACTTAGTCAATCAAAATCACACCATGTGTTAGTGAACAACCATTGTTTAAGTTAGATTCAGTTCCAATTAGGATTAGAAAGACCCAAGTAGTCACAAGGACTGGGAATGAAAGAAGATATCCAAGAACCCATAACTCAAGAGTGGAATAAAACCAATTGGGAGAGATGGCCCCCACCGCCAGTCAGTTGCCACAAGGGCGAGGTAAACAGACCTCCGCTGTCAGTTGCCACAAAGGGCGAGGTATAGCAGACCTCCGCTGCCACCGACCCGTTCTCGGTCATCGGTGAAAAGTGAGTGCACCACTTATTAGAAATAATCCATACCCAATACCAAGATTGACATTTCCCATATTCCCACTAGATTATTAACTGTACAAGTGCAATACCAAAACACTCAGTCCTACAGAGTGCAGAGGCGTAAACCCTCAACAGTCAATATCTAATGAGGTAACCAGATAAGAGGAACCAATGATCATGTGAGTTGTACATCCAAGGCTCAGCTAGTCACAACAGACTGAGTTAGTCACACAAACAATTTCCTTTCAAGATACATTCATACTCATTTAGCGTTTCTCAAAATGTTCCATAAAATTCGTCACCAAAAGCATCTGAGTACGAGAAATCGTACAAAACATTCCACAGAGTCCAAGACACAACAAGCTGAGTACGAGAAATCGTACCTGGTAATCGCTGTAGCAGTTCTAGTCGACTTGTGCAAATAATCAACAATACTCTGAGGAATATTAAAGGTAGTCTAACATCAATAACTTGTAGCCTAAGTTAATGAAATACCCCGAACTTAAATATGGTGATTATATTATTCTAATATAGTATTTAAGGGCCTAGTAGTGCCTAAGTAATTTTTGGTAAAGGAAATAAATCCAAAGGAAATGAAGAAACGCTTAAAAAGCGAAAAACGCTAAATGAGCGTTAAATAACCATAGGAGGTACGAGACCTCGGTTATAGTATTGTAAGTTCCTAAGGCTCATCCATGCCTAATCAGTATACGGGAATGATTCCCGAAGAAAACGGAACCAAGAAATGTATCAAAACGCTAAAAGAGCTCTAGCGCAGTTTTTCGAGGAAACCCGAAAACGTGATTTTAAGTGGTCAAACAGACCCGTAAAAATTATAAATCATTGAATAATAATTATTAAGTGTTTTATGGAAGCTTAATAACCAGTAAAAATAAAAGAAACGAGAAAATTCCGGAAAACGGGCCCGGTTATTTGAATAGTATCAAAACCGGGTAAAATAACGAGCGCTTTCTGTAAAAGACGAAAACGCTCCAGCTAGTATAACAGTGTGGGGCCGGTTTTTATTAGTGTAAACAGCTCTCTCTCACACACATGTAACTAGCTAAATTAATGTAGAGTCAAAAAGCAAAGTAGAACAAAAGGACAAAAAGGCACTTACTTTTCTCTCTCCACCCTCATTTTTTCTCTCTCTCCTTCCTCCTTCCTTCTCCATCGGATCCTCCCTCCTCCTTGCTCTGCTGGGACGATTTTGAAGCCCCCAAAGGAAGCTCCCATGGCTTCCTCACTTTCCTCCACAAGCTCTAGCTACATGAGAGCCCCAAATGCAAAATAAATTACATATTTGTAATCCCCTCATCCTCCTCTACATTTCTATCTTTTCAAAATTCGAAAAGGATGAGTTTCATCTCCATGGGTTTTCCCCATTTGAAGAGAAAAGCACACCATTGTGAAGCTTGGAGTCTCCCCTTCCTCCTAAGGTAAAAAGTTTCAAGAAAAATCCATCTTTCCTCCATTTTCTATGGTGACCGATTTTTGCCCTCCTTATAATGCCTTGTTTTTCCTCTTGTTTTGGAGCTTTGCTTCAACCCTCCAATGGTGGTGAGAACACCTTCTTGAACCAAGGGCTAAAACCCCTTCTAAAGCACTCCAAAGGTAAACCCTAGAATTTGTATTTTAAACACTTATATGAATTAGTGTTAATGTGAGGGTTAGTAGATTAATTATGCTTGTCTTTGTGTGCTTGGGTAATGGGAATGGAGTTTGGCAACTCCATTCCCCATAAAACCGATTTGGACAAGGAAGAGAACAAGAGGAGAAATGAAAAAGAAAAGAAGGAATCAAAAGCTCAAGGTAAGAGCTCCTTCCTAATGTAAATTCTATTGCATTAGAGTAATGGGAATGGGTAAAATATTTAAAGAAACCAAAACTTTGTACTAGTATTGAGAATTGTGAAGTTTGAGTACTTAAGAGCAAGTATGTGGATTGTAGGCCTTAGAGCCAAATAATTGTATATGAGTATGTGTATTGTGAATTGAGGAATTATTGGTGAATTTATAGTGCATTGAGTGCTGGTAGAACCCTTGTGGTTTGGCTAGAATAGGTATGGATTTGATGAGAAAGGATGTGTGTGAATAAGTAAGGAAGGTAGATGAGTTATGGCAAAATTTCGGTAGGAATTGTGCATTAAGGAATGACTTGGTGAGTGGGAAAAACCAAGGTATGTATTGGGGATAGTAAGGATGTTTAGAAGCCATGGAAAGATGATAGTAGTATGTGGAGTTAAGCTACAAAATCTGTAGCAAGGGAGGCATCAAAATGTATTGTGAAACTAGGAAGAATTTAATGTGCAGAATCTGGTAAAAGGAGTGTTGGAACTTGGGTATAGAAAGTGTATTGACTTGGGGATGAATTGGTATGGTAAGTAGAGATATGTAGAATGCTAGGAATGACATTGGTTGAGGAAGTATTGGATGGAAAAGTTGTAAAAATCTGTAGCATAAGAGTAACAAAAACTGTCACAAGTGTTGGAAAAGAAGTGAGGAAATTGAGTAAGTTATTTGATGGATTTAGTAATGGATTTGATGGATGGATTAAGGTATCTTAGGAAGCCTAATTAGTGCTAAATCATGTGGGATTACATGTAGGAAGATTGGGGAAGAACTGAGTAAGGAAAGAAGTGAAAAACAAAAGCTGTAGGTAGGTTCTGGACCGGACCGACCCAGAGGTTGGGTCGGACGGTGGGTCGGTCGGATACAGACCACAGAACCAAAACATTCGGGAACGGACCGACCCAGGAGCCGTGGGTCGGACATGGGTCGGTCGGAGCTTAGACAATGGACTGAATCTTTCGGGAATGGACCGACCCAGAAGTGCATGGGTCGGTCGGAACAGTTCTGGGTCGGTCGGGACAATTTCAGAAGACGGAAAACTTACTGGAATGGACCGACCCAAAGGGTTGGGTCGGTCGGTGGGTCGGTCGGCCCTAACTTATAAAAAAAAAAAAAAAAATAGTAACATAGTAATCATATGTATGTATATATATGGATATGTACATATATAAAGGACATTAGTAATACACCATTAATGAAGTGGTAATGGTAAGAAAGTAAGTATATGAGCAGGAAAAACAAGTATAAAAAGTAACTAAGTAAATTGAGAGTATGAGAACATAAGTACACCGGGATAACGGGGTAAGTACGGGAGTAGTAATTACTTGCGAATCATACGAGCATAGTATTAATAATGTTGAAACATTATCAGAGGAACAAGTGTGAACCAAGGAACAAGGGAACACACGGTAAAGCTAATCCCGGTGAAAGGTATGATTTTCTCATGCCCCACGTGCTAACCGAGTTACATTGATTTGTGTGCTGTATGCCGGCTAATCAAGACTAAAGCATGAAAACGGTTTATTGCCTTTCTTTGCATGTCTTGCTGTATGTTGCATGAGCTAACCTTTCTTGAATTGATGTGTGGCTTACTTGGTGCGTAGATCGACTCATAGATGAGTCTTGTATGTAATGACTCGTAGTAAGAGTCTTATTGTGAGACAATGGAACAATAACAACGCACTAAACTATCGATCACAACGATAACGCAACCCAATAAACTCACTAGAATGTGAGAGAGTGTACGGGAGTAACAACCTCCCGATAACGATAGAAGAATCGAAATGAATAATCCACACACAATAAGTAGTGGAAGTAAGTAAGTAACCTCTGGTAGAGGAACTAATCTTGGTACAAATACGAACCACGAGAGTAGTGAAGAATGATGAGGGATCTCCAAACCCCTTAGTAATTGGTCGACCCATTATGAGAGGACCCGACTAATGTAAGTATGTCCCGAACATGAGAGTATCCGATATGTTGGGGAAACCCTTAAACCTGAGGATGCCAGACAGTAGTAATTCCCTAAGCCAGTGGAGGTTATCGAGAGAGATACTTCTAGGCTAATCTGTAAGATTGTAGTATACTCTGAGAGAAGAGTGTTGGGAATACGAGTAGTCCGGTAGTACGGACATTGAGTATTTGAGGAGCTGATCGTACAGCCCTCGTATTGTAGGTCCGGTGGCGAGTCTTCAGTATGACTCAGCCTAGAGACCAAAGTATGAGTAACGAGTATTGCGTACGTATGAGTAAAGTAATGAGTATTGAGTAAGAAGCGAGTATGAGTATGTATTGAGTAATGAGTATTGGGTATGTATGAGTAAGTATCGAGTAACGGGTATGTATGAGTATGTGAGGAGTATTGAGTAATGAGTGTGCATAAGTGTAGTAACGAGTACGGAGTAAGGAATGTGTACGAGTAAAGTATCGAACATGGAGTGTGTATGTAAGAGTAAGGAGTAGGTATGAGTAGAGTAGCGAATCTCGAACATAGTACGAGAGTAACGATGAACAACTAATACCAATGGTTGACTATCAAAATGTCTTCCTTAGTAAGTATTGAAATTGTATGTGTATGTAAGTATTGTTGTCTGTATGATTGTAGCATGAGTATGTATGTATGCATGTAATGAACTCCATGTATACTCGACCCAAAGTAGTCGATGTACCGCGGTTAGCACGCGGTATATGCGAAGGTCATGCGCAGCGTAAGCTGACCCCCTCGGGGGACCATTTTTAGTGTGCAGGTACCCGAAGCTGATCACCGTTCGAGAGAGTAGGACGGGGACTGCTACGTAAGCATGGGTAGTTGTGTAGTAGGATTGTACTTGTATGTATGTGAATTGGAAGTCCAAAACTGTAACGGTAAATTAAGGATTGTAGTGTACTCGGTACAGTATGGTATTGAAGTATATTTGAATTATGGATTAGTATGCACAGGAAGGAATTGTATGTGTAGACACTCGGTATGTTCATATTCATCAGACCGATAGTATGTAGTATTGTAACTCGCCTTGTTAGTCATGTGGGTGACTAACGGCATTGTACACCCGCTGTTGAGTAAGTAGTATCCGCTGCGAGGGTAAGTATGGTATGGTAACGACGGTATTAGCGGTAGGGGTGTTACAAAAAGTGGTATCAGAGCGAAGTATCGCTCTGATGGATGAAATACCGAGTTTAGGAAAGTACCGAGTTAGGAAGTAGAGACTTAGGGCTAAGGGTTGAGTGCTAGTGTGCGAGGACGCTAGATAGGAACTTCCGTGTGAACCGGAAACCTACAACAACCATACCCGCCCTCCGCAACCCACGGTATTAAGTATGGGGAATAACGCCAGAGAGATGGAAGACCTCTCACACTCGGGTAACACCCGATCTGGCAGTTGCAAGTAAACCTTATTAGAAAAGAACCTGTCATACGGTCGAGTCCAAGAACTGGAAGTCCCGAAGACGGTTCCCGTTAAATGACAAGGACCGCACTTAATGGCGGAGGAATGAAGATCCTAAACACAAGGATGATGAAATTTATGGCACCATGGGGCGACATGCTTCGCAGTCGCGAGGACCATGTGTAGCCAGCAAGAAGAGAAGCACAGTCGTGCAATGAAACAAGGAAAATGGAGTAACAAGCCGAGACAAGAGAGTCTACGGACCGTAATCTTTGATGATACCAACAACGGTATACAAACCGACTAAGGAATTAGTCGAGGTTGGATTAATACCAAACCTACATGCCAAGAGGCTGTAATAACCAAACAACATAGTTCAGATAACCATGAAAGAAATCATAACACAGACACCTATAGGACCACAACATAGTTCCTAAGGACAAGCCAAGTCTCGTTAACCACACTGAAGGTGTGAGACATGTCAAGTATACTGAGAAGCGACTCAGGAGATCGATCACCAAGATCAAAGGATCAAAGGAAGATCTAATAAGACCACCAACTATGGATGGAAACGATGCCGTAACCGGTATACGTTAACTGAAAAACAACTTACCCGCGCACTTGCCTAGGGCAAGTGCAGCAACAACAGAACGGTTGGAATACTTTTACCAAATCGCAAATACTTACTACAGTACCACTATGACGAATGGAGCAAATGCAGGATCACCAATCCTAAGGATGTTAAATAATGAACCCTCGGGAAGGCCTAGCGGCCCGACCATTGTATTAAGGACGTACCAATCAGCAAGAAGCTGAACTTGGTCAAGACCACAAACTTGGCAACGCCATGAAGAATTTCTTTAACACCGAACCGTTATTTCAAAAACCAAAATTTTTCTCCAAAAACCACAAACCTTCTTTCAAAACATTGGATTTTAAAACCCAACAGATGGAATATCGGTGAGTATCATAGAGTGATACAAGAAGAGTTGACAATAGAATACTTCACCTAGGCGTGTGACGAACACTACTAGTGTACCCAAATACGGGATGTGGGACGACCGCACTCCGAAGGAGCTTGCGGGCCTGACAAATAGTTAGGTAAGTGGTAACGTGCCAAGACGGTACCCCACGTATGTATACATGTAGTGTACGAAACACGGGAAGTAGTCAACTCTGTTCTACGGACCATAAGTAAATACAAAACAGAATAGTTAGATACCTCAAACGAGCAAAGGAAACTCAGGTAAGCTACATGCTAAGGAGTCAGAAACTCACTCCAGGAGAACAATGAAGAGTTTAAAGTGCGAGAAGCACCAACAACTGAATAAAGACATTGGACATGTCTCGAATATACTAAAGTAAAACATGACGACTGGAAGGAATACGCAGTCTAAACACAGTAAGGCAATGCCTAACACTAACACTTTAGTGTTCAATGAACGGGATAGGATTCCCAGAACAACTACCACAAACACACAGAGTGATGTGGCAAGGTACCGGAAATACCATTCATCGCCGGAAGGAATACCAAATCCGTTATAACACAAGGAAAAACACCAATGGTCTACCCTAAGAACGGGAGCCACTGTAACCCTCAACGGATAACTCAGATCCAGAACCGCAAGGTGGGATAACAAACTGAACATACTCATAAACATCAAGCAGATGCAATAGCATAATCAGTAATACCCAGGAGCAATCCATAAAGGGTATCAAGTCAACAAGGTTGAACGAAATATCGTGATAAGAACACCACAATTGGAACGAACATTCGGTTAGAACACCGAAGGGATCCCACTTGACAGGGGATACCCCAAATTAATAAACGGTATCAATCAATACCAGGATACGAAAGGGCCTCCAACGAACGGAAGCGTGATGCAACGATCTTATCATGGAGCCCAGTATCACCTCCAAGCTATTCTATGGCATATGGAGAAGTAACCACCTTGGAACAGCCTATGATGAGTAGAGCTCTAGGCAATATGGCCAGTACGCCATGGAACTATTACATTACAGAGTTCAACGGTTGCAAAACCAGTTATGGACCACATGGAAAATAGTCAAGGACGACACTAATAAAGTTTATTGACCAACAAGCAAGGATACCCCTCATAAATGTGAGACCGCAAGAGCGGTGAACATATGGATCCCAAGAAAGGGATACCATCAGTAACTGTCGGGAAATATATTCCTTTCAGAACTACTAACGTAGTCAAGCTTGAGCATATAATTATTGCCAAACAATGTGAAATAAGCTTCAACAGCAATTGTGACAACCAAGGAGTAACCGGTTATAAAACCAATGATGCTCAGAGAGCTCAGAAAAATAAAGGAATACCATATTCTGTATTTGCCAAATACATGGGGAACCATTGTATAAAGGATAAAAATGCATGAGCTGAAGCCAGCAACGGTGGATGCCATGTAAACCAATATTGGGGAATCTGTAAGAACATGGTGCGCATCAGGCCACCAATGTATATGAATAATCACCAATGCTATGGACTTGTTAATACAAGATGGTGGACAGACTGGGCAATAAGCCAGAAGTCTGCACCAAATGATGAAGCACCACTTGAAAGAGTAGCAATCAGTCCTATTGCGATCTCAAAAGAGAGTTACTGTCAAGTGTTTACGCCTCTGCACTCTGTAGGACTGAGTGTTTTGGTATTGCATTTGAGCGGTAATGATCGAGTGGAATATGAGGAAAGGTAAATTGTGGTAAACTATTCCTTTCACCAGTAGACATGGCCTAAGCCAGTCAAGCAAAAGCCTAGAAACAAACCATGCGACCTAAGGCCAAGGAGACACGATGAGTGTCAAACACCAACAATCACAAGATGTGAATTCCACAGGAATAAAGGTGAAAGGAGACTTAAGAAAGTCACAAGGACCGATGCATTGAGAATGCAAGGTCATACAAGTAAAGAACACTTGTAATGAACCAGGAAAACTGGTACAATTCGGAAGCTACTAACAGTAGAGGAAGCACTACAACCCAGTAGTGACTTAACCTCAACCGACAATAAGTCGGAGAAATCAAGTGAATGATCACTACAGACACGACAGTATGCATATAGATTGCCAAAGAGCTGATTATAAATCTAAAACTCATCGAGTTCGAGCACGGTAAAGGAATACCACACTTGGTTAATAAACCTTGTTCCCACATCAAGAGGGACAAAAGGTGATGTGTAACACGTTAAGGATAACGAGAAGGGCGAATCACCTAAGTTATCAGGGTCGCGCAGCAGAAGCTAGTGGGCCCAGAATTATACACCTAGTGAATAAAAGGCTAATCACCAATGCCTCAAAGCCATTTAGGCTAGAACCGAATCCGGTTAAGAGTTGAATAACTCCGATGAAAATTCTTGATGCAGGGACTAACCGATAATACGGTTAAGACCCGTTGATCAAGAAACATTGTATAATAGACCGCATGGAAGCTGAACCACTCCTTGACGGCTGAATGCCCTCGACCAATGTCCAATGTTGACACATGGTAGATTACGTGGGCGTAATCCCTTTTAAGGGGGGTAGAGCGAAAACCGCGAAATGTATGTTTTACGTGATAGGTGCGTAAACTACAATGCGCATAGCGCAAAGGTATTTGTTTTAATGATTGATACTTATGTTACATAAACATTTGTATTCACTCATTGTATAATTGTGGTAAATTGGGAAGTAAGTATAGGAAAAAGGAGTAGAGAAACTCCAGGGGAATGAGTACCCCGACTGGTAACAGTATGAAGAATGAGTATGTATGGGAGACTTGAGGAGTATAAATCGGTATGGAACCGATGTATGTAATGAGTATGTATGGAACCGAAGTATGTAATGAGTATGAATCGGTGTACAACCGATGTATTTTATGAGTATAAATTGGAGTATAGCAACTTAATGGGATGGTATACCCACGAATTTCTTGAGTATAGTAGTTGGAGGAAATGTAGTAATGACGGATGGAATGATTAGTAAGCAAGTAAGTGAGCAATATAAATTGGAAAATGTATGTGTATGATTACGAGTAGCAAGACTAACAAGATAGAAAATGAAATAATGCTTGACAATCTGTCTGTTTGTATTGAGGTGGGAAGTGGAACTTGATTTGCTAGCGATCAAGGGAAGCCGAACACAAATTGGGGTGGAAGGATAATTCAACACCAATGCTGATCACATTGTGGTTGAAGGACTCTGGAAGCTCCCTTAAGTGGTCACAACAATGACACTAGTAATAGGTATAATCATCATAAATGAATATTGGGAGATGTATGCAAGTTTTCAAAATGAATTTCCAAACTATTTTGGTACAATGTTTTCTTCAAAATTGAGAATGAGGATCGGTTTTGAAACCGCTCCCACGGGCGCTAGTGGACCTCCATGCCTAGGCACGGGTATCCGGTCGAAACCATAGGAGGAGAAGCTAGTTTTGAGTCCGTGGAAGTGTAGAGTAGTTTGAAACCACTACACCGATGGTACGGTAACAGTGTGTGTTTTGTATTTTTCCAAAGGCACTGGGGCAGCGTAGTCCCGAGTAAGTATGAGTAAGTATGAGTACAGTATGAGTAAGTAAGTATGAGTAAGTGCCGGAGGATCTCTATATGTGCAAATGAATTTGATCAGAACCAAAGGACCGTAGAGCCAGAAAGCGTAAGTGCTCAAGTCATGACGGCCGTGAACCAGAAAGCGTAAGTGTTCAAACGTGACCGGTACCTGAGGGATCACTCTCCATTGGGGGAGGATGGTACCTAATTGCCTTCGGGTGGACCCCCTTGGAGAGAAGTAAAACGGATATTTTTGATTGCTATGCATGCAGTGACATGCTGTTTGGATGCGTAGTATGCATCATGTCAGACATTTGGAGTTTGACAAAGTATATGTAGAGGTCATAACCTTAGCATGAAGTATTACGAGTAACATATTAGATTCACCAACTTTGAGGGCAAAGTTCTTTAAGGGGGGTAGATTGAAATACCCCGAACTTAAATATGGTGATTATATTATTCTAATATAGTATTTAAGGGCCTAGTAGTGCCTAAGTAATTTTTGGTAAAGGAAATAAATCCAAAGGAAATGAAGAAACGCTTAGAAAGCGGAAAACGCTAAATGAGCGTTAAATAACCATAGGAGGTACGAGACCTCGGTTATAGTATTGTAAGGATTCCTAAGGCTCATCATGCCTAATAGTATACGGGAATGATTCCCGAAGAAAACGGAACCAAGAAATGTATTAAAACGCTAAAAGAGCTAGCGCACGTTTTCGAGGAAACCCGAAAACGTGATTTTAAGTGGTCAAACAGACCCGTAAAAATTAAATCATTAATAATAATTATTAAGTTTATGGAAGCTTAATAACCAGTAAAAATAAAGAAACGAGAAAATTCCGGAAAACGGGCCCGGTTATTGAATAGTATCAAAACCGGGTAAAATAACGAGCGCTTTCTGTAAAAGACGAAAAACGCTCCAGCTAGTATAACAGTGTGGGGGCCGGTTTTTATTAGTGTAAACAGCTCTCTCTCACACACACATGTAACTAGCTAAATTAATGTAGAGTCAAAAAGCAAAGTAGAACAAAAGGACAAAAAGCACTTACCTTTCTCTCTCCCCCTCATTTCTCTCTTCTCTCTCCTTCCCTCCTTCCTTCTCCATCGGATCCTCCCTCCTCCTTGCTCTGCTGGGACGATTTTGAAGCCCCCAAAGGAAGCTCCCATGGCTTCCTCACTTTCCTCCACAAGCTCTAGCTACATGAGAGCCCCAAATGCAAAATAAATTACATATTTGTAATCCCCTCATCCTCCTCTACATTTCTATCTTTTCAAAATTCGAAAAGGATGAGTTTCATCTCCATGGGTTTTCCCCATTTGAAGAGAAAAGCACACCATTGTGAAGCTTGGAGTCTCCTCTCCCTAAGGTAAAAATTTCAAGAAAAATCCATCTTTCTCCTCCATTCTATGGTGGCCGATTTTTAGCCCCTTTAATGCCTTGTTTTTCTCTTTTTTGAGCATCAACTTCACCTAGCAATGGTGGTGGATTCTTCTTCTTGAACCAAGGGCTAAAACCCCTCCTAAAGCACTAAAGGTAAACCCTAGAAATTGTATTTTAACACTTCATGAATAGTGAATCTAGGGTTAGTGATTAATTATGCTTGTTTTGTGTGCTTGGGGTGATGGGAATGGAGTTTGGCAACTCCATTCCCCATGTGATCGGTTTGAACAAGAGAGAAAAGAGGAGAAAGGAAAAAGAAAATAAAAAAGCTCAAGGTAAGAGCTCCTTCCTAATGTAAATTTTATTGCATTAGTGTAATGGGAATGGGCAAAACATTTAAAGAACCCAAAACCTTGTACTAGTATTGAGAATTGTGAAATTTGTGTATTTAAGTAAGTATGTGGATTGTAGGCCTTAGAGCCAAGTAATTGTATATGTGTATTGGTATTGTGATTGAAGGAGTATTATTGGGATTGTATATGTGTGCTGGTAGAACCCTTGTGGTTTGGCTAGAATAGGTATGAATTTGATGAGAAAGGATGTGTGTGAATAAGTAAGGAAGTATGAGTTATGGCAAAATTTCGGTAGGAATTGTGCATTAAGGAATGACTTGGTGAGTGGGAAAAACCAAGGTATGTATTGGGGATAGTAAGGATGTTTAGAAGCCATGGAAAGATGATAGTAGTATGTGGAGTTAAGCTACAAAATCTGTAGCAAGGGAGGCATCAAAATGTATTGTGAAACTAGGAAGAATTTAATGTGCAGAATTTGGTAAAAGGAGTGTTGGAACTTGGGTATAGAAAGTGTATTGACTTGGGGATGAATTGGTATGGTAAGTAGAGATATGTAGAATGCTAGGAATGACATTGGTTGAGGAAGTATTGGATGGAGAATTGAGTTGTAAAAATCTGTAGCATAAGAGTAACAAAAACTGTTACAAGTGTTGGAAAAGAAGTGAGGAAATTGAGTAAGTTTTGATGGATTTAGTAATGGATTTGATGGATGGATTAAGGTATTTTAGGAAGCCTAATTAGTGCTAAATCATGTGGGATTACATGTAGGAAGATTGGGGAAGAAATGAGTAAGGAAAGAAGTGAAAAACAAAAGCTGTAGGTAGGTTCTGGACCGGACCGACCCAGAGGTTGGGTCGGACGGTGGGTCGGTCGGATACAGACCACAGAACCAAACCATTCGGGAACGGACCGACCCAGGAGCCGTGGGTCGGACATGGGTCGGTCGGAGCTTAGACAACGGACTGAATCTTTCGGGAATGGACCGACCCAGAAGTGCATGGGTCGGTCGAACAGTTCTGGGTCGGTCGGGACAATTTCAGAAGACGGAAAACTTACTGGAATGGACCGACCCAAAGGGTTGGGTCGGTCGGTGGGTCGGTCGGCCCTAACTTATAAAAAAAAAAAAAAAATAGTAACATAGTAATCATATGTATGTATATATAAGGATATGTACATATATAAAGGACCTTGGTAATACACCATTAGTGTAACATTAATGGTAAGCAATAAGTATGTAAATGGGAAACAAGTAAGAGGATTAAGTAAGTGGTAGTATGAAACGTTAAGTACACCGGGATAACGGGGTAAATACGGGAGTAGCGATTATTGTGATTGTAGAATAGTATTAATAATGTTGGAACATTATCAGAGGAACAAGTGTGAACCAAGGAACGAGGGAACACACGGTAGAGCTAACCCCGGTGAAAGGTATGATTTTCTCATGCCCCACGTGCTAACCGAGTTACATTGATTTGTGTGCTGTATGCCGGCTAATCAAGACTAAAGCATGAAAACGGTTTATTGCCTTTCTTTGCATGTCTTGCTGTATGTTGCATGAGCTAACCTTTCTTGAATTGATTGTGTGGCTTACTTGGTGCGTAGATCGACTCATAGATGAGTCTTGTATGTAATGACTCGTAGTAAGAGTCTTATTGTGAGACAATGGAACAATAACAACGCACTAAACTATCGAATCACAACGATAACGCAACCCAATAAACTCACTAGAATGTGAGAGAGTGTACGGGAGTAACAACCTCCCGATAACGATAGAAGAATCGAAATGAATAATCCACACACAATAAGTAGTGGAAGTAAGTAAGTAACCTCTGGTAGAGGAACTAATCTTGGTACAAATACGAACCATGAGAGTAGTGAAGAATGATGAGGGATCTCCAAACCCCTTAGTAATTGGTCGACCCATTATGAGAGGACCCGACTAATGTAAGTAAGTCCGAATATGAGAGTATCCGATATGTTGGGGAAACCCTTAAACCTGAGGATGCTAGACAGTAGTAATTCCCTAAGCCAGTGGAGGTTATCGAGAGAGATACTTCTAGGCTAATCTGTAAGATTGTAGTATACTCTGAGAGGAGAGTGTTGGGAATACGAGTAGTCCGGTAGTACGGACATTTGAGTATTTGAGGAGCTGATCGTACAGCCCTCGTATTGTAGGTCCGGTGGCGAGTCTTCAGTATGACTCAGCCTAGAGACCAAAGTATGAGTAACGAGTATTGCGTACGTATGAGTAAAGTAATGAGTATTGAGTAAGAAGCGAGTATGAGTATGTATTGAGTAATGAGTATTGGGTATGTATGAGTAAGTATCGAGTAACGGGTATGTATGAGTATGTGAGGAGTATTGAGTAATGAGTGTGCATAAGTGTAGTAACGAGTACGGAGTAAGGAATGTGTACGAGTAAAGTATCGAACATGGAGTGTTGTGTATGTAAGAGTAAGGAGTAGGTATGAGTAGAGTAGCGAATCTCGAACATAGTACGAGGAGTAACGAATGAACAACTAATACCAATGGTTGACTATCAAAATGTCTTCCTTAGTAAGTATTGAAATTGTATGTGTATGTAAGTATTGTTGTCTGTATTATTGTAGCATGAGTATGTATGTATGCATGTAAAATGAACTCCATGTATATTCGACCCAAAGTAGTCGATGTACCGCGGTTAGCACGCGGTATATGCGAAGGTCATGCGCAGCGTAAGCTGACCCCCTCGGGGGACCATTTTTAGTGTGCAGGTACCCGAAGCTGATCACCGTTCGAGAGAGTAGGACGGGGACTGCTACGTAAGCATGGGTAGTTGTGTAGTAGGAGTTGTACTTGTAATGTATCGTGAAATTGGAAGTCCAAAACTGTAACGGTAAATTAAGGATTGTAGTGTACTCGGTACAGTATGGTATTGAAGTATATTTGAATTATGGATTAGTATGCACAGGAAGGAATTGTATCGTGTAGAACACTCGGTATGTTCATATTCATCAGACCGATAGTATGTAGTATTGTAACTCGCCTTGTTAGTCATGTGGGTGACTAACGGCATTGTACACCCGCTGTTGAGTAAGTAGTATCCGCTGCGAGGGTAAGTATGGTATGGTAACGACGGTATTAGCGGTAGGGGAGTTACAGTTAAACTTAAACAAATTCCTCACTCTTATTTCTAAGTCTCAATTGTCTTTTAAGCCCTCACTTAAATGTTATGTATAACCTTTGACTTATATTAGAATGTTGTATAACCCAAGGTTGTAAGACTAGGGAATGTATGTTATTAACACTTGTTAGTTGTTACACTCTTATCCACTTTATTCATACTTAGCCCTAATTCTCAATTCAAGACTCTTGAGACCCTTATATCATAAGTGCATATTATATTATTCATCTAATCTTAGAATCTCAATATAATTTTTAAGCTTAATACTTTTATTCTTAATTTAGAATAAATATCGGGTTATGACCTATGATAGGTTTATCTTAGAATATTATACTATTATCTCACAATGTAATGATTATGTATTTTATCAGTATTACCAAATAATCCATTATGATTAAGTTTCCCTCTCAACTCAATTAAGATCTACATCCTGTATATTGGAAACATGGTGTTATAGATGCATTTTATGATAACCTAATGAGTTACTAAACTCATTTATCTTATGCTTAGTTTAAGATGACTTTTATTACAACCATCTAATAATCTTATCATAAGATGTTAAATTGTTTCTCTCATCTTGAATAACTATATTATAGTTAACTTAGATTTATCGAACTCTTACATTTAGTATTCCCAAGGTATATTATTTACTTTATCATTAACTATATAATAAAGCACTTTAAGATAACCTTTTATTTATCCTTGCTTACATTTAATTTCCCAAATGTTTTATTTTTACACACATTCCCGCTATAGACTATGTATAATCCTTTTATACTAAATTTTAATAAACTTACGTCTTAAAATACATTTTTCATATTGTTTACAAACCTAAGGTTTCAAAGGAATAACTTAATAAATTAATCTCCTTTATTATGTTTTAGGATGAACACTATATCTTAACATAAGGTAGAATTTATCTAAGAATTAAACTCTCATTCACAAGTGAAATTGTCAATTACTTAATAAGATAATATGTTCTGAAAAATCCTCATTCCTTATACTCAAATGACACATTAATATTTTTAGTGTCGTAAAGTAGATCAATATAATCTCTTATGTAACTTAGTTTTATCTAATAAAAGGTTCAAAGGTTTTAAGTATCAAATTCCTATTTATAAACCTTTCTATAAATTCTAACCACTAGATACCTCACTTAATTGTAGACTCACATCCTAAGTATTGGTAATTAATGTTATAAATGTATTTCATATGGCTTATCTAATGCCAAGAAACTTAAGGATTATTATTTAGATAAATTTCCAAATCATAGTTTAATGTAGTTTTATATCATAATCCTTTTAATGATTTTATCTTAAAACATTAAGTTATATTTCAATACCTTAAATGTTAAGAAATGATTAAATCTAAACTTACTAATCCACCTCACATTCATATGTAAAAGTATTTTATTTACTTTATTATTGTTTATATATTAAGAACATTTAGATGTAAAAGTATTACATTTATTTATCATTAATTATAGAATAAGATCTATTTGTGTAACATTTTATGTAATCTAATCACAATTTTTCCTAAGTTTTAACTTATTAATTACTTAACCCAATTATAGATTACATTATGGTCGTTGACTAATACTATACATGTATTTTAATACGGTTTATATAAATCTTAGAAATTCAAAGATAACTCCTTAAGTTAATAATCTTAATTTAATACCGCCTCATATAATATTCTTTTATTAGTATTATGTAGAGGTTTAGTTTATCTCATTAATTCCTTCATATTATATTTTCTATAAGGCATTTTATTTCTTTTATTTATGTAGTTTTTTTTTATGTGTATATATTAGGATTTATTCAAGACATTCCTTGTGTAGTTTTATTGCACTTAATTATTTATACTAACTTTTACACATAGCTACATCCAATATATGGTTTATAAATAAAGTATTTTCCCTTAGTTTTCGTTAAACATATTAGCTTCCATATTATGTATAATAAATAAAATGTAGTTTAGTTAAATTCCTTGATTTAATATAAGTTTCTATTTATTTCCCTCATATAAATATATATAAATATATGTAACAATTTTTACTTCACTTAAAGTTAGTACCCAAAATATTTATAAACATACTGTATTAAATGTTACTTAGTCTTATTATATTTTCCCAACCTATAAAGTTCATTAATCAACTATACTTTAATTTTTGACTACATTAAAAACCATATATTATAAGTTATTCTTATGAAAAACTCATAACACAATTTTTAAACCCATTTACAATTGTCCAAAAATCCCCAAATTAAATATAGTAACTATAACATTTTAGACATATTATAAAATTTTTATTTCATAAAATATCTTTTAAATTATCCAAATAATTCCATAATACTCGTAACTTGCAAAAATCATAACTTATGTTTAAAAACTCAAAACCCAATTAATTTACATCAAAATAAACTAGACTTTATAAGGAATCTATGGTTAAAATTTCAAGTCAAAATACATTCGGGAAGGCCATTAAATAAATCTAGCAAGTTAGGGCTTATTTCTGAAAATAATATAAAACTTATACTTATATTTTGAAACGTTTAATCGTGGCCGTCCGTTTCTTTTAACTGAGATCGGACGGCTCCTGATTGTCGAGTTCATCATCGAACTCAACCCGATTCCGAGTACTAAATCCGATTTTCTCCTAATCTACAGAACGAAATCGAGTGATTCTTGTTCCTATCGATTCGAAATCAAATTACGGTTCTAATGGTACCAATTTCCCCAATTATCATGCAGAATTGAATAAATTCGAATCTGGGTTCGAAGTTAGGGTTCTTATTTGGTTTCGGTTTCGATTTGCTAAAATTCCCTCAATTCATTGCTTAATTGGTTAAATTGATAGAGGGTTATGAACGGGAATGCAAAAACGAAGAGCATAGATGGTGGAATTTGGTCTGAAACATCACCGGAGATGCGCCGGTTATGAAATCGAAATCGATTTCTGGAAAGGTCAATATTTTATGTGCAGTTCGAGTAGCCTACTTCATGGGTCAACTCGTGCTAACTGAGATTGATTCAATCCATGAACCTACGTCATTTTAAAGTAGACATGTAACTCTAGATGCTAGTGGAAGAATCATTGAATTTGATAAACTAGGGAGAAAGTTATAGATCTCACAAGATCCGAGTTTACCTAGTTGGTTCGGGATGAAACTGGACAGAATTACCGCCGTGATCGAGTGGGCAACTTTAGACAAATTTATCTCCCAAACCCGTGCGAATCAGCCTTGGCCATAAACATGAAAGTTATAGAGGGATTTGAGATCTTCAAACAAGCTAAAGAACACGAAATTTGGACGAGAAACGAAGAAGTTATGGCGTGACGAAGTTACCCGATTTCAGGAAAAACTGCAGTTCTGGTTTTGGGTTACGCAATCGCGAGGAGCCAACTTTGGATCAATTTTCCGTCATTGTAGAAGGAGTTAGATAGTGTGTGAGTAATGGTTGGAAAGAGGAAAGATAGGAGAATCGAATGAAACAAACGGCATACCAAATGGTGGAGTAGGGAAAAAGATATAGGTGTCTAAAGATCGACCCTTGGCATGCCATAACTGAAGGAAATCTGAAAAGACTAAGTTAAATCGGGCTGACTGGGCGCGACACGTGTCCTGGACACGTCAGCATCCTTCAAAATTTTGGCTCTAAACTTCAATTTATCATAACTTTGGCTAGGATGATCCGTTTTTAACGTTCTTTTTATCGATCTTCATGGTTTTTCATAACCTATTTATTGGTATAGGTTTCATGGCCTGGTTTGACCATTCTCAAAAAGTCAACTCTAGCAAGGCTTAATAAGCTTAAGGTTTCTAGAATTTTATATTGACTTTTATGTTTCAAAACAATGTTCCAACACTTCCTAAAATCTTTATAATATATTTGGAGTGTTTAGAAATTTTCCCAAGATTTATTGACTTATAAATCTTATTATTAAATTCATAATACTATATAATAATGTATAATAATTAGGGTTAAATAGGAGAAAACCCCTAAATAAATTTCACAATTCCATATAATAATTTAATATTCATAATTCCATACCATAATTTAATATTAATAGTATTATTTATGGTTTAATAAAAGAAATCCCCTAAATTAATTTAAATTAATTTAGGGGTATTTCAGTATATCCCCCTTAACAGAAACTTCGCCTCGAAGTTTAAAAATCAACTAATAAGCACTCACACCACTTCGGGTGTGCTAAAACAATAATAATTCCAACGAAATTCCATACCAATCCAATTCCATCCATTCCCATTCCACATCCTTTATTTCCATCCATTCCCATTCCACATTCCACTCGAGATTACTCAAACTCAAACTGAACCAAGATATACCGAGATATTTCATGATAAAAATAAAAAGTCACATGCGGTGTCATAATGTAAAAACCAAGTACACACATACACCTCTTACTCTGCTAATCACGCAACAGGGCATAATCTGGATGAGGTAGCGAAGAAGGATTATGCTCTACCCCCCCTTAAAAGAGAACTTCGTCCCGAAGTTTAAGATTTATCTACCAACTACTCACACCCGCTTCCGGTGTGTGGGTAAACTAAATATCAAGTTGTACTACAAGCTTTAAAATGTATACCAAACAATCAACCACTCAAGGGTATTCATCCAATAACAATTCCCAAACATTTGTTTCCGTTATCAAACACTACATTCAAAGAATTCAGCACCTTATTATCAAGCTTTGTTGTAAATTTTATGGCACTGTTGAATTTATCTATGATCGATATTTATTTGTACCCCCTGATTGTTATGTATTTGTATTTTCTTGATTATTATAAAATTTTATCTATGATCCTTACCTATTCATTTTATGACCAGTACGAATGATATGTCCATTATATGTTCATTTTATATTGTATGTTTATTTTATGAAGATGTCGTACCCCCCCCCCCCTTAAAATAGGGTACGACCCATATCCGTCTCGTAATAATGAAGTGGAATTTAAACTCACTTTTAAGGAGCACTATATTTTACATCTCCTATGGAGATTCCTCCTTCAAGGATGCAGTTCATTTTTGATGCACAATATCACTCGTTGTTATTCTAGCTTGATTATAATTAAATCTTTTAGTGACCCCAACATGCTTTCCTAACTCATTGCGCCTCTCTTACGGTCATTGGCAAGAACAAAGTTTAGAATTCATCGTTCATATAGTAGGTTAAGTTTTGAAACCGGAACATATAGGTTATACTTAGATATTACTATAATAACATTTTAGTTCACTCTTTCTTTATTTAAGTATTGGATGTAGTAGGTATCAAAATCTTAATCATGTGATTTGGAAACTATTAATTCATAAAAGAAAAATTCCATTATAATGTAATGTAATTATTTACATGACATCCTTACTACAACATTTCTCTAGAAGCATTTTATAACCTAAAGTTTCTTAATTGTCAAGGCTTAAAAATTCATGAACTTATTTAAAATAGTATCATACTATATATTAAAACTTCTTTTTTTTTTCTTTTCATTGCAATTAAATCTTTCATGAAACCTTGTACCGAGTTTATAACCTAAAATACGTAAATATGCCATTTATGTTATTTTCACATATCAATATATTAACAAGCTATAAATCAGGTGTAACATGTTTGAGTAGTTTAAATAATATTTTAGATCATATAATAAGTCTAGATAGTCTTTCAAAATTATATTCAAAGCTTTATTAGCCAACCATACATTAAAATTTTTTTATATTCCTTTATAAAAATACACCTTCTGTGACTTCTAAAATTTTGCATATGTATAATGTTAAACTTCTGAATAAACATGAGAATTTCCAATAATTAAGTAACTCTCATTTTTTTTTTACTAGATGCTCATTACTCCAAGTATTTAAGAATCAGTGATATTTAGTTTAGTATTACTCTTCCCTTCACTCAATCTTTAAGTCACTTCCTTTAATATATATTTTTTATATTTAATAAGGGGTAAATGTTGTACCTTGGAGTACCCAAATTTAAATCCCCTTCCTCCATGTATAGGTATTTTCACCAAATATTTAACTCAATAAACCCTTTACATGTATGGATTTTAATACTGAATCTTAAGATACAAATTTTGAATTGTTCATTGTGGCTAGTAATGAAATATGCCTAGCTCAAGATTTCATGATGGTAACGTCTTACCACCAATCCTCCTCAAGTTCAACACAATCCATCACTTGCGTAGAAGATTATTTACGGTTAGATGACAAGGCTTGTCTAGCCCCTAGACTTCCAGAAGTGAGTGTGCACCCCCACTACTTTCAGCCTAGGAGTTCGTCGCACCAGGCACTTCCCGTAGGGTGTTAGGTTTATGTATTTTCTTTCTGAAGTTAACATAGAGTTTTAGTGTGGATTACAGGTTTGGATGTTGATCTTTTCTGATGAGTTACTAGTTCTTGTTAGTTTAATAATTTTCTAGACTTAAGATTTATCTTAAACATGATCTTTAGGTAATAATTTGTACCAAGTAGTTCTTGAGATATATTTCAAGCTTTAAAGGAGTTGAAGTATATATCACTTAGTTATTCAAAGCTCCACTTGTATACTATTTTCAACCAAAAGTATTCTTTAAAATTCTGGGAACATATGTTCAAGCTTTTAAAGCATTGCTTTCTTAGCCATGTATTTTCCATACGTATGCTTTTGAAAGTAGTTCAATGTATGATTTATTCCAACCAAGATCTTATCATACCCAATTGATAATGTTCCAGACTTATTATTATTATATTTTTTTTTCTATAGTTTAATGATCAAACGGTATGACCACACACTATTCCTAACAGACATTCATACAAAAAGTGTATAAAGAAATCATTCACTAATCCAAGAAGGGTTAGGAGTCGTGCCTTAATGGAATCCTCACTTCCCAATTCTACCCCAATTCCCCAGTTTTAAGGGCACCTATATTCTAAGTATTTCACTCGGCTTGTTTTCTCGGGCTCAGAGCGTAACTACGCTCTGATACCACTTTCTGTAACGCCCCTACTTATCATAAATGCAGCGGAAATAAAATACTAAGGCGATTACAGATCATCGGGTTCCAAACACCCGGCACCAAACCTCACCAATTACAACTTACGACTTTACAAAAGCTACGGTCTGAACTCGAGAAAACATAACATAAAAGAATAATAACAAAATACAATAGCTCTCCAAAGTTCCTAATTCCCATCCCATACACTCATACTCTTCGTGGCTACCTGTATAGCAATTCGTACCTGCAAGATGAAACCAAGCAGCCCACCCTGGGAGGGTGAGTCAGTTCCCTGGAATGGAACTGGTACAACTCTCCAAAACAATAGTTTTAAAAGAAAAACATAACTCTTAAAACAACAATAACTTGAAGTCAAATGCACAAAACAAATCAGAAGAACAAGACACATCAAAATCACCAAGTCAAAGGTAACAAGATGAGGAGTAAAAATAAATAATAGAAAGGTAACGTTAGTCAATCAAAATCACACCATGTGTTAGTGAACAACCATTGTTTAAGTTAGATTCAGTTCCAATTAGGATTAGAAAGACCCAAGTAGTCACAAGGACTGGGAATGAAAGAAGATATCCAAGAACCCATAACTCAAGAGTGGAATAAAACCAATTGGGAGAGATGGCCCCCACCGCCAGTCAGTTGCCACAAGGGCGAGGTAAACAGACCTCCGCTGTCAGTTGCCACAAAGGGCGAGGTATAGCAGACCTCCGCTGCCACCGACCCGTTCTCGGTCATCGGTGAAAAGTGAGTGCACCACTTATTAGAAATAATCCATACCCAATACCAAGATTGACATTTCCCATATTCCCACTAGATTATTAACTGTACAAGTGCAATACCAAAACACTCAGTCCTACAGAGTGCAGAGGCGTAAACCCTCAACAGTCAATATCTAATGAGGTAACCAGATAAGAGGAACCAATGATCATGTAAGTTGTACACCCAAGGCTCAGTTAGTCACAACAGACTGAGTTAGTCACACAAACAATTTCCTTTCAAGATACATTCATACTCATTTAGCGTTTCTCAAAATGTTCCATAAAATTCGTCACCAAAAGCATCTGAGTACGAGAAATCGTACAAAACATTCCATAGAGTCCAAGACACAACAAGCTGAGTACGAGAAATCGTACCTGGTAATCGCTGTAGCAGTTCTAGTCGACTTGTGCAAATAATCAACAATACTCTGAGGAATATTAAAGGTAGTCTAACATCAATAACTTGTAGCCTAAGTTAAACTTAAACAAATTCCTCACTCTTATTTCTAAGTCTCAATTGTCTTTTAAGCCCTCACTTAAATGTTATGTATAACCTTTGACTTATATTAGAATGTTGTATAACCCAAGGTTGTAAGACTAGGGAATGTATGTTATTAACACTTGTTAGTTACACTCTTATCCACTTTATTCATACTTAACCCTAATTCTCAATTCAAGACTCTTGAGACCCTTATATCATAAGTGCATATTATATTATTCATCTAATCTTAGAATCTCAATGATAATTTTTAAGCTTAATACTTTTATTCTTAATTTAGAATAAATATCGGGTTATGACCTATGATAGGTTTATCTTAGAATATTATACTATTATCTCACAATGTAATGATTATGTATTTTATCAGTATTACCAAATAATCCATTATGATTAAGTTTCCCCCTCAACTCAATTAAGATCTACATCCTGTATATTGGAAACATAGTGTTATAGATGCATTTTATGATAACCTAATGGAGTTACTAAACTCATTTATCTTATGCTTAGTTTAAGATGACTTTTATTACAACCATCTAATAATCTTATCATAAGATGTTAAATTGTTTCTCATCTTGAATAACTATATTATAGTTAACTTAGATTTATCGAACTCTTACATTTAGTATTCCCAAGGTATATTATTTACTTTATCATTAACTATATAATAAAGCACTTTAAGATAACCTTTTATTTATCCTTGCTTACATTTAATTTCCCAAATGTTTTATTTTTACACACATTCCCGCTATAGACTATGTATAATCCTTTTATACTAAATTTTAATAAACTTACGTCTTAAAATACATTTTTCATATTGTTTACAAACCTAAGGTTTCAAAGGAATAACTTAATAAATTAATCTCCTTTATTATGTTTAGGATGAACACTATATCTTAACATAAGGTAGAATTTATCTAAGAATTAAACTCTCATTCACAAGTGAAATTGTCAATTACTTAATAAGATAATATGTTCTGAAAAATCCTCATTCCTTATACTCAAATGACACATTAATATTTTTAGTGTCGTAAAGTAGATCAATATAATCTCTTATGTAACTTAGTTTTATCTAATAAAAGGTTCAAAGGTTTTAAGTATCAAATTCCTATTTAAAACCTTTCTATAAATTCTAACCACTAGATACCTCACTTAATTGTAGACTCACATCCTAAGTATTGGTAATTAATGTTATAAATGTATTTCATATGGCTTATCTAATGCCAAGAAACTTAAGGATTATTATTTAGATAAATTTCCAAATCATAGTTTAATGGAGTTTTATATCATAATCCTTTTAATGATTTTATCTTAAAACATTAAGTTATATTTCAATACCTTAAATGTTAAGAAATGATTAAATCTAAACTTACTAATCCACCTCACATTCATATGTAAAAGTATTTATTTACTTTATTATTGTAACACCCCATCCAACAAAAACACATAATAACAATCTGCAGCGGAAACTCAACTCATCACATTACTTATTCCAATGGTGTTACACGCCGTTAACCACCCACGTGGCTAACAAGGCTAATACATGTACATTTGTATCGGTCTGATGGACTAGATTCCCGAGCAACTACACAATACAATCTTCATTCCATCTTCAACACTTATTATATACATACACTCCCCCTGTACCGAGTATTTACAAACTACTGCCGATAACAACTTCGGTCTTACTACGCCTATCATACTCACGCCATTTAAATGGCTACCCATGTGTAAACATCTGCCCCGTCCTACTCTCGAACGGATTCCAGCTCCTTGTACCTGAAATAGAAAAGGAGAGAAAGGGTGGCCCCCAAGGGGCTCAGCACCTTTGCTGGTATGGTAATCCCGCAGCCCACATGCTACCGGGCCACGCACGACTAGTTGTCGTCTTAGCATGCAGTTTATTATATTTAAATCATGCATACAAGCCATAACCATACAACCCATAATATTTCGCCTCAATGGGCTCAACCTATAACCAACACATCCACACTTAACCAACCATCCAATGATTCCTTAAACCCTAGAGTGGCTCTCCTCTAAAATGGAGCTACTTCCTTAACGAACGGCATGTACCCTTTAATCGGGTTATCCTCAAATGCCTCTTGTCGCAAGCTGGGATTCATTTCCATGATCCACACATTCCATATCCTACAACATAACTCATTCCACACATAACAAAACATAACAAACCTTTCTTGCTTCGATGTACACATGACAACGTTGCATTCTTTTAAAACACCCAATATATATATATATACCAAAGCATAGCAAGGGGATTTGCATAGCACTATAACATTACATATCACCTCGAGAACGGTTCACGTTAAGATCCTTCCACCATAGTTAGTCCATACCATGAGCATAGAGATTGTTGCCAAACTCATACCAAGCTCGTTAATTACCTCATCACCATCCTGTTACTTGAACGGTTGACTTAAACCCAAGGTGTGTCGGATATAGTGATCCCAAGCACACCAAACAACACAGTATGCCCCTGTGGCCCGACGTGAGTCAGTAAACTAGCTTTGGATAAGCTAAGGGAAGGTTGAAACCAAATTGGAATACCACCTAAACATACACCAAGGGAGCCGAACTGGATATGATAACGACCCCCATCCATCACACGCGTGGCCGGAACATACCGGACTCCTCACCCCCCATTAGCCCATAGACTCTTAATAATAAGTAGTTAGAGATCCATTATGGAGCCTACCACAACCACACACCATACGGTATCATAACCGAGTTAAGCACACAAGGGAGGAGAGAGTCATACATTCACATACAAACATCACGCACAAACATCACATAACCAACTCACGCATAGCCGTGGTTAGAACGTTCCTTAAGTCGGAAACGTTGTTACCGGATACCGTTCTCCTACGTTTACCTAATAGAGGTTAACTAGCCCTTCAAGCGCATTCGAGGTTACCGGTATCGGCACGTAAACATACAATAACAATAACGACTGTAAACTCGTTTCATGATTTATCTCATAACGTGGCAAACATACAGAAAAACACATTGGCATACAAGCCGGTGTAATCCGGTAGGACACAGGTTGCAAGAAAACCATACCTGTCACCGGGGTCCACTTTACCACGTCCACTTATGTTCCTCGAGTGATTTCTCGAACAACTGTTAACATCACATGTGTTTTTATTAACATCGGGGTTTGCTTGATTATTTAGTGTCCAAAGCTTATAATTTTTCCCCGTTAACTTAATTACATAACTTCACTTTTTAACTTGCTTTACCCTCACATTTTAATACAACTTTTCACCCACCTAATTGCCATTTAAACTCACCTAACATGTCCTTAACAACCTTATGGCATCATTACCTATCAATCCCCATCATCTCATATCATTTCATAACCTTAAACCATGTTTTTGGTCCGACCGACCCACCGTCCGACCCACAACTGGGTCGGTCCATTACAGAACCCTTTTACTTCCTTACAAACATGCCCGTCCGACCCACGTCCGACCCACCATTCTGGGTCGGTCCATGTGCGAACATTTTCCTTCCTTTGAAACTTGACCGACCGACCCATGTCCGACCCACCCTTTTGGGTCGGACCTTCCCCGAACACTTCCCTAACATCTAACAGAGGCTCGACCGACCCAAAAACTGGGTCGGCCCCTGGGTCGGTCGCCTTCTAATCTTACCCAAACTTTGCCAATCTTCACCAAACTTCTCCTAAGGCCTCTTAGTGCTTCCTAACAACATTTGGTAACCTTATATCCACATACAACATCCATGAAACTCATTTTCTAACTCCTTAAGCCTTCACTTATTTCCTTGTAAAATTCCTTAACACTTTCAACATTTGTACTAGGTTCCTAAATGGTGTTTCTCACCTATTATAACTACTATCCCAAAACACTTTCTCCTCATCTTAACATCATCTCTTAAGCGTCATTTTCTTACTAACTAAATCTCCTTTTTACATCATACCTAAACATCACTTGTTCCTTGAACACCAACCTTACCTAAACCTTAGACAACTCCTCCAAGACTTTAATACATTCACAAACACACATTGAATTCCTAGAACTTCCAAGATAACACCTAAATCCTTGCATCACTCTAAACCACCTTAATACATGTTTTCTTCTCAAGTAAACATTCATTCACCTTTAATCCTTCCTAGTTCACCAAAACTCACTTACAACACTTAGAACTTCTTACACATTTCCCAAATTTGGCCATAGCTTCTCTAGTATATACCCACATCCAAACACTTAGGTTTCTACCTTATTTCATCCAAGAACACCTAAAACCCATCAAACACATTTTATACACAAACTTCACACATTAAGCACTACATCACAATATAGTGCATAACTTAAATTGCTTGGCACTTAGGCCCTTAAATGCATGGCTCTTAGGCCCTTAAATTGCATAAACCTTAAACACTGAATTTCCCACATATAATGCCTTTGACCTGCAAATACACCCAACAATACATATTCCTTTAATAAACTCCTTGAGAGCATTTTACT
Source organism: Limonium bicolor (assembly GCA_023374045.1). Lineage (NCBI taxonomy): Eukaryota > Viridiplantae > Streptophyta > Magnoliopsida > Caryophyllales > Plumbaginaceae > Limonium > Limonium bicolor. The sequence continues at coordinate 312,919,574 of CM041778.1, forward strand.
AGCTCATTTACCATTTGCTCTTTAGGTAGTTTTAACAAGCATCATAAGCTTATTTCTCCTAAGGCATTAAACCACATTGAGATAGCTTGTTTACCTCTTTTCCTCACAAATTTCTTTCTTGTTTCCTTGTAGAACCGGTAGGGCATTTGGTTCCTTGCCAACAACTAAACCATATACCAACATTGAAATGAGTATATAAGCTTTAAGCTTTATCTCATTGTAAACCCTAGTTACATATATTATCTTAAGGTATTAACATGATTGTTTTACCTTGGAATGGAAAGAGAGCTTGAATATATATCAAGAGGGGACTCCTCCTTGCCCTTGGAAGATTCAAATGAAGCTAAAACAAGCAAGGTAAATACACCATTGTGAGGTGAATTTTCGGTCAACATGAAAACATGGAGGAAACAAGGATTTTCTTTGAGTTTCCTTACCTTGAAGCAAAGGTGATCAACAAGGCATAAAAATATTAGCTCAAGCTCCTTCCATGGAAGTTCTCCTTGGCACCGAATTGGTGGTTTTGAAGTTTTGAAAAGACAAGATTGTAGAGCTTGACTTAACTAAGAGAGTGGTGGTCTTGAAATTGAATTTGGATCATGGAGCTAGGAGTTACAAGCATTCAAAGATGGAGTTCTTGTGTGGTACTATTGCAAACCGTAGAAGAGAATGAAGAAGAGAGGTTGGAGGAGGTTGGATACGTGTGAATGAGGAGGGAAATGAGAGAATGAGGTTTGCTTTTGCTTTTAGAAGATATTTGTACTAAAGTGAAAAGTAACTTTTGCTTTATCATTTAGTTAACTCATTTGTTTGTGTAGGTGTGGTGAGTCACTAAGGAAAACCGGCCCCAAATAGTTAGAAGGGTGTTTTGGTCTTTGTTGACCAACTTAATCACTTATAACATTATATGTTACAAGCTAGTTATAAAAATCACTATTCACCAATAACAAGGCACATAGAAGTGAAATTTTTGATTTCCCATTGATATAGCCACCCAAATGTGATACTATATAGTACACATGTTAATTAAAGAGTAATGATGGACATTTAGCCATTCAAAACTCATTTACAAGACAATTTTTCAAAAACGTGCTTTAAGACTTCTTAAAGCACATTTTGTGTTTTAACTTGTTTCCAAGCTTGGTTTTCTTTGGTAATTGATTTAATATGTTCATTAACATATAAATATGGCATAGGTATGACCATTAGGTCCTATACACATTTATCCCAAGCTTAGAGCACATTTTTGCTCATATTGACTTTAAGGTATTACCTTGTGTTTTGTTTGGTTTCATTGTCTACCAAAGTTTCCTAAGGACTTAATTAGCCTTATAAAATCATAATTAAATGTTATTAAGTCTTGGTAGGCTCTTTGGGTCCTAACCAAGTTCACTCATAGCTTAGAGCATGTTTTTGCTCGTACTGTGTCTTAGTGCTTTACTACACTTTACTATATTTTAAATTGTCCACTGATGTTTCTAAGGCACTTTTTAGCCTTTACATGCCATAGTTTGATATTTAAACAACATACCAAAGTTTGGGGTATTTCAATCTACCCCCCTTAAAAGAACTTCGTCCTCGAAGTTCACATTTCCTCGCATCATTGGATTAGAATACGGGAACTACTTATAGCCATAAAACTTCCATTACCAACCACCCTTTACATCCAACCTCGGACTTAATGGTCCGGGCAACATATCCACATCATTTGGACACATAGGTCCCCATAACATAACAGTCTTTAGACACATAGGTCTATGTAATACCACACATTTAGACTCATAGGCCTTGATAGTATACACTTTAGGAAATCCAAGTCAAAACAACATTCATTACACATACCACACAACATGTCAGAGCATGTATAGCAATCAAAAATATCCTTGATATACACTATGATCCCGCAGAACCCGGTCGCGATGGACGCCTTCCGTCCCCGTGCCTTTGGGAAATTAAAACAATCACTTAAATTTAAAATTTCCTTGTGAGGTTAAGTATAAGAAGATCTTTTATTCAAAATATTAATCGATTGTTTGAAAATACCAATTGAAAATCCTTTTGAAAACACCACACAACTCCAAGTCCATTTTATGCTCCTTGTATCTTTCTTAACATGGTTATTTGTAATCACTTATAGGGAGCTTCAAGAATCATCCAACACTGATGTGATCAGCATCGGTGTTGAACTATCTTTCCACCCCAATTTGTGTTCGGCTTCCCTTGATCTCATGATAATCAAGTTTCACCTCCCACTTCATTTTCAACCAACAATTAATTCAAGCATATCCCATTTTCTATCTTTGAATCCTTCTAGTCATAATCATAACATCTCCAAGGGATAGAACTCTGTCTATCAATCATCATCCAAATCCAACTTAATTCCAGTTACCTAGGAAATTTAATTCTCACTAGGTTCTATGTCGGTCTCATATCCCTTCATAAATCACAGCACTGTATATATATACATATATTTTTATCAAAATACAATACATGGTTTACATTTATGCACCATCGGGGTTTTAGATCCCCGGGAGTTTCTTTACTCCCTTCCACTTGTACTCTCACACACCACTGTTCACAAAATAAACACACTTCCCACAATGGTATTCGCATCCTCTGTGCGCAATTACCACAATTTACCCACAAATAAATGCGTATGTTTATATAACACACGCGCCAACCATCATAACAATCATTTTGTGCTATGCACACCTAGTTCGCGTACACTTGTACGGTAAAACACACTAAGTGGTTTTGCGCTCTACCCCCCTTAAAAGGGATTACGCCCACGTAATCAATCACTGAGCATTAGCTTAATATGTTCTGCCGTCGTGAAGTATTTTAACTTCCACGCGGTCTATTACACAATGGATTCTGATTAGAGGATCTTAACCATATTAGCGGTTTAGTTCCTAAACCAAGAATTCACACTGGAGTTGTAACTCATAACCGGTTTCGGTCCTGGCCTGTGAGGCTTCTAGGCATTGATAACTAGCCATCCATTCATATTCACAATGTATACCCGGTACCTGACGCATGGGCTCACTGGCCTCTGTTGCGCAACCTCGATAATCATAGAGCTAGTTTGCTCCATTCGTTACTGTTACTGTATTGTACATCTCCAATGTATTGCCCTTATCTTGGGAACAATGGGTTCTCAACCGACGCATGGTATCTCTTACCCTGAGCGAATTCGGTGAGTTTCACAATTTTCCATCCATTTCTCCAATAGCTTACTACGTAAACTGCACAATGTTTGACTTGCTTCTACCGACTTATTGTCGGTTGAGATTGAGCTACTACCTAATGTGTAGTGCCCTCTCAGTTATTTCCAACATTTGGGTTATATTCCATACCGATATTTGGCAGTTAGTGCTACCGTAGTCACTTACTGTTAGTCATGTCTCCACCTTTGGTTTTGTACATGTATTCTTTCATTGCTGCGGCCTTGCATGACCTATGCATCGGCCATTATAACATTATTCCTCCACAATTACCATGCTTCTGATTCCTAGCTATCCCACTCGATCATTACTGTGCAAGAGCAATACCAAAACACTCAGTCATACAGAGTGCAGAGGCGTAAACTCTTGACAGTAAATCCCTTATGCGATTGCGATAGGAATTTTCACTGAAATCCTTATCTAACACTTGCCACCGGCTTACTGCTCGGTTCATTTGCTATCACTTACTGTTGTATCTCCACTGGGGTTAACTCACAACTCTGCTTACTCACCATTTTATCATCTAACCATCCTCATATAACGGTCGCTTATTGCGCACCGTGTCCTTACTCATTATATAATCATCAACTTATACTGCATCCGCTATTATATTAGCTTCTGCCATTATGCTGGGTTTATCCGGCCACTTATTTGGCTGATTTTTGAATATACTACTATATTTTCCCTTGAGCGTTGTTCGCTACACATTTAGCTTCACACACCTATGGTGATTGCTATCAACTTATCACACTTCCTGTCTACACAACTGGTACAAACATTTCCTTTCGTATTATTCTTATTCAAATCACCCTGGGGTAATAACAACGTGGTCCATCCTCCACATATTTCTTGAACTTGATTCACATAACTACCGCTCCTGCGGTCTCACAATATCGAGAGGTATTCCCACTCTTAATGCAGTGGTTCGCTTACCACTCTATTCACTTATACCACATAAACTTCTACCATCATTCGAATTTATATAACATATCTTGATTATGGCTTATAAACCTTATTGGCCTTGAGCTCGGCTCATTGTAGGCTGTCCACACACATGTACTTTTCTGTACAATATTACCTGGTTAGAGGTTGTATTGGCATCCATGACAAGGTTGTTGCATCACATTTCCTTTCATGCGATGCCCCTTAGGTTTGTCAGTCCGTCTCCTGACAACTTATGTCTAAACTGGGTGTTAATTTCAACCCTTGTGTTTCTGTCATGTATTTCGTTCAACAATTGTTGATGCGCACACCCTTCGAGGATTTCTCCTGGGTGTCGTTACGTTATGCCTTACATTTGTTTCACACTTTTTGGTACATTCTGCTATTATCTTCTTCTGTAAAGATCAACATTTCCAGATAGTGTAGGTACTGATTCTGGGAGTTTCATCCCGTTTGTTTGCACATTAATGTGTCCACATAGGCATCTGCCTTGCCCTGCTTTTCAGCTATCATGTTTATCCCTGAGGATCCTTAAGACATATACTATGTCTTTACATAACAGTCAGTGCACTTTGCACTTCCTGACTCTTAAAACATTTCCTTGAAAGGAATTCACTAATTCCTTTAGTCTCGTTAACTTAACTGAGTTCCTTTACTTCAAGCATTCCTTGTATTTTCTAGCTCCTGTTTGATTTATACTGCTGACCGTAGACGGAGTCGACTACTTCCCGTGTTTCGGACTCTACTGGTATACATATATGGGGTATCATACTGATACATTACTACTTACCCAACTAACCTATAAGTAGGTCTGTCAGGCCCACATGCTCCTATCGGAGTGCGGTCGTCCCACAACACAGTTGGTACACTTGTAGTGTCCGTCACACGCCTAGGTGAAGTATTCTGTTGTCAACTCCCTTATATTGTCCCGTGACAATATTCATTCCCTGCTTCCCGAACTTAATCGAGGGAAAGTTTGTCCACTGTTGTATCTTATCATCTGCCCTTGGCTTTACTGGTTTGGTTCAAAAGAAGGTTGGAAAGAAGTGTTGGGTTGAAAGAAAATTTGGTTTTGAAAAGAAAAGGGTTTGAATAAATCTGGGTTAAAAGAAAAATTTCCATGGTTTCACAACATCTTCTTACCTTAGCCAAGTCTAGCTTCTTGCTGACTGGTGTGTTTCCAATTACAGAGGTTAGGCTAACAGGCCCTTCCACTGTTATGACATTCACATTTAACTTTATTGTACTTTTCCAAGTATTTGTAGTGGTTACGAATTTCCTGAACAGCCCTGTTATAGTAGCACTTGCTATGGCAAGTGCGCCATGCTAACTGGCTATCGGTTCAACACATACCGGTTGTGGTATTGTTTTTATCCCACTGTCATCAGTGGCCTTGTTGGCCCTCACTGATGTTACTGCCTTGATAATAACTTCTCTAGGCGACTTCTCACTGTCTTCGCATGACAATCATCAACTAGGGTGTTTCCCATTCTGGGAGACCCCTTTTCCTTAGTATTGTATTCTCTTTGTAGCCCGTTCCACGTATTTGGGCACTACATTGTAGTCCCCTTTCGGTTGACATACCGTTTTGTATTTATTCATCAATTGTGGTCCCGTAGACACTCGTCTCGGGTTTTACTAATCCATCTCTTGCCTGTTGCACAGTTGGTGCATTGCAAGTTGGTTGTTCTCGACTGCTTTGCATGTCGACCCAGGTTGCCAGAAATTCTATTCTCCTATACACAAAATTCTTCATTTGTCGCTAGGAATGCGGTTAACATTGTTTAGATGGAGACCGTCTCCGGATTCCCAGTTTTCGGATCTACCGTGTGACAGGTTCTCGTACCCTAAAGGTATTTAATAACAGCCAGATCGGGTATTCCCGAGTAAGAGAGGACTTTCCATCTCTCTGGCGTTCTTTCCCAAGTTATCAAACAGGGATTGTGGAGGGTGGGATGGATATGTAGGTTTCCAGTAGCCACTGGTAGTTCCTACCTAGCGTATCTCTCAGCTATCACTCAACCCTTAACCCAAAGTACTTAATCCTAACTCGGTATTTCCTAAGCTCGGTAATCAGTCATCAGAGCGATACTTCGCTCTGATACCCTTTTTGTAACACCCCATCCAACAACAAACACATAATAACATCTGCAGCGGAAACTCAACTCTCACATTATATTTCCAATGGGTTACACGCCGTTAACCCCACGTGGCTAACAAGGCTATACAGTACATTTGTATCGGTCTGATGGACTAGATTCCCGAGCAAATACACAATACAATCTTCATTCCATCTCAACACTTATTATAACATACACTCCCCCTGTACCGAGTATTTACAAACTATACGATAACAACTTCGGTCTTACTACGCCTATCTACCACGCCTTTAAATGGCTACCCATGTGAACATCTGCCCGTCCTACTCTCGAACGGATTCCAGCTCCTGACCTGAAATAGAAAAGGAGAGAAAGGGTGGCCCCCAAGGGGCTCAGCAACCTTTGCGGGTATGGTAATCCCGCCAGCCCACCATGCTACCCGGCCACGCACGACTAGTTGTCGTCTTAGCATGCAGTTTATTATATTTAAATCATGCATTACAAGCCATACCTACAACCCATAATATTCGCCTCAATGGGCTCAACCTATAACCAACCATCCACACTTAACAACCATCCAAGATTCCTTAAACCCTAGAGTGCCTCTCCTCTAAAATGGAGCTACTTCCTTAACGAACGGCATGTACCTTTAATCGGGTTATCCTCAAATGCCTCTTGTCGCAGCTGGGATTCATTTCCATGATCCACACATTCCATATCCTACAACATAACTCATTCCACACATAACAAAACATAACAAACCTTTCTTGCTTCGATGTACACATGACAACGTTGCTTCTTTTAAAACACCCAATATATATATATACCAAAGCATAGCAAGGGGATTTGCATAGCACTATAACATTACATATCACCTCGAGAACGGTTCACGTTAAGATCCTTCCACCATAGTTAGTCCATACCATGAGCTAGAGATTGTTGCCAAACTCATACCAAGCTCGTTAATTACCTCATCACCATCCGTTACTTGAACGGTTGACTTAAACCCAAGGTGTGGTCGATAGTGATCCCAAGCACACCAAACAACACAGTATGCCCCTGTGGCCCGACGTGAGTCAGTAACTAGCTTTGGATAAGCTAAGGAAGGTTGAAACCAAATTGGAATACCACCTAAACATACACCAAGGAGCCGAACTGGATATGATAACGACCCCCATCCATCACACGCGTGGCCGGAACATACCGGACTCCTCACCCCCCATTAGCCCATAGACTCTTATAATAAGTAGTTAGAGATCCTTATGGAGCCTACCACAACCACACACCATAGGTATCATAACGAGTTAAGCACCAAGGGAGGAGAGAGTCATACATTCACATACAAACTCACGCACAACATCACATAACCACACTCACGCATAGCCGTGGTTAGAACGTTCCTTAAGTCGAAACGTTGTTACGGATACCGTTCTCCTACGTTTACCTAATAGAGGTTAACTAGCCCTTCAAGCGCATTAGAGGTTACCGGTATCGGCACGTAAACATACAATAACAATAACGACTGTAAACTCGTTCATGATTTATCTCATAACGTGGCAAACATACAGAAAAACACATTGGCATAAAGCCGGTGTAATCCGGTAGGACACAGGCAAGAAAACCATACCTGTCACCGGGGTCCACTTTACCACGTCCACTTATGTTCCTCGAGTGATTTCTCGAACAACTGTTAACATCACATGGGTTTTTTAAACATCGGGGTTTGCTTGATTATTTAGTGTCCAAGCTTATAATTTTTTCCCGTTAATTAATTATAACTTCACTTTTTAACTTGCTTTACCCTCACATTTTTAATACAACTTTCACCCACCTAATTGCCATTTAAACTCACCTAACATGTCCTTAACAACCTTATGGCATCATACCTATCAATCCCCATCATCTCATATCATTTCATAACCTTAAACCATGTTTTGGTCCGACCGACCCCCGTCCGACCCAACTGGGTCGGTCCATTACAGAACCCTTTACTCCTTACAAACATGCCCGTCCGACCCACGTCCGACCCACCATTCTGGGTCGGTCCATGTGCGAACATTTTCCTTCCTTTGAAACTTGACCGACCGACCCATGTCCGACCCACCCTTTTGGGTCGGACTTCCCCGAACACTTCCCTAACATCTAACAGAGGCTCGACCGACCCAAAAACGGGTCGGCCCCTGGGTCGGTCGCCTTCTAATCTTACCCAAACTTTGCCAATCTTCACCAAACTCTTAAGGCCTCTTAGTGCTTCCTAACAACATTTGGTAACCTTATATCCACATACAACATCCATGAAACTCATTTTCTAACTCCTTAAGCCTTCACTTATTTCCTTGTAAAATTCCTTAACACTTTCAACATTTGTACTAGGTTCCTAAATGGTGTTTCTCACCTATTTAACTACTATCCAAAACACTTTCTCCTCATCTTAACATCATCTCTTAAGCGTCATTTTCTTACTAACTAAATCTCCTTTTTACATCATACCTAAACATCACTTGTTCCTTGAACACCAACCTTACCTAAACCTTAGACAACTCCTCCAAGACTTTAATACATTCACAAACACACATTGAATTCCTAGAACTTCCAAGATAACACCTAAATGCCTCACTCAAACCACCTTAATACATGTTTTCTTCTCAAGTAAACATTCATTCACCTTTAATCCTTCCTAGTTCACCAAAACTCACTTACAACACTTAGAACTTCTTACACATTTCCCAAATTTGGCCATAGCTTCTCTAGTATACCCACATCCAAACACTTAGGTTTCTACCTATTTCATCCAAGAACACCTAAAACCCATCAAACACATTTTATACACAAACTTCACACATTAAGCACTACATCACAATATAGGCATAACTTAAATTGCTTGGCACTTAGGCCCTTAAATGCATGGCTCTTAGGCCCTTAAATTGCATAAACCTTAAACACTGAATTTCCCACATATAATGCCTTTGACCTGCAAATACACCCAACAATACATATTCCTTTAATAAACTCCTTGAGAGCTTTTACTAGCTCATTTACCATGTGCTCTTTAGGTAGTTTAACAAGCATCATAAGCTTATTTCTCCTAAGGCATTAAACCACATTGAGATAGCTTGTTTACCTCTTTCCTCACAAATTTCTTTTTTTTCCTTGTAGAACCGGTAGGGCATTTGGTTCCTTGCCAACAACTAAACCATATACCACATTGAAATGAGTATATAAGCTTTAAGCTTTATCTCATTGTAAACCCTAGTTACATATTATCTTAAGGTATTAACATGATTGTTTTACCTTGGAATGGAAAGAGAGCTTGAATATATATCAAGAGGGGACTCCTCCTTGCCCTTGGAAGATTCAAATGAAGCTAAAACAAGCAAGGTAAATACACCATTGTGAGGTGAATTTTCGGTCAACATGAAAACATGGAGGAAACAAGGATTTCTTTGAGTTTCCTTACCTTGAAGCAAAGGTGATCAACAAGGCATAAAAATATTAGCTCAAGCTCCTTCCATGGAAGTTCTCCTTGGCACCGAATTGGTGGTTTTGAAGTTTTGAAAAGACAAGATTGTAGAGCTTGACTTAACTAAGAGAGTGGTGGTCTTGAAATTGAATTTGGATCATGGAGCTAGGAGTTACAAGCATTCAAAGATGGAGTTCTTGTGGGTACTATTGCAAACCGTGAAGAGAATGAAGAAGAGAGGTTGGAGGAGGTTGGATACGTGTGAATGAGGAGGGAAATGAGAGAATGAGGTTTGCTTTTGCTTTAGAAGATATTTGTACTAAAGTGAAAAGTAACTTTTGCTTTATCATTTAGTTAACTCATTTGTTTGTGTAGGTGTGGTGAGTCACTAAGGAAAACCGGCCCCAAATAGTTAGAAGGGTGTTTTGGTCTTTGTTGACCAACTTAATCACTTATAACATTATATGTTACAAGCTAGTTATAAAAATCACTATTCACCAATAACAAGGCACATAGAAGTGAAATTTTTGATTTCCCATTGATATAGCCACCCAAATGTGATACTATATAGTACACATGTTAATTAAAGAGTAATGATGGACATTTAGCCATTCAAAACTCATTTACAAGACTTTTTCAAAAACGTGCTTTAAGACTTCTTAAAGCACATTTTGTGTTTTAACTTGTTTCCAAGCTTGGTTTTCTTTGGTAATTGATTTAATATGTTCATTAATATATATATATGGCATAGGTATGACCATTAGGTCCTATACACATTTATCCCAAGCTTAGAGCACATTTTGCTCATATTGACTTTAAGGTATTACCTTGTGTTTTGTTTGGTTTCATTGTCTACCAAAGTTTCCTAAGGACTTAATTAGCCTTATAAAATCATAATTAAATGTTATTAAGTCTTGGTAGGCTCTTTGGGTCCTAACCAAGTTCACTCATAGCTTAGAGCATGCTTTTGCTCGTACTGTGTCTTAGTGCTTTACTGCACTTTACTATATTTTAAATTGTCCACTGATGTTTCTAAGGCACTTTTTAGCCTTTACATGCCATAGTTTGATATTTAAACAACATACCAAAGTTTGGGGTATTTCAATTATTGTTTATATATTAAGAACATTTAGATGTAAAAGTATTACATTTATTTATCATTAATTATAGAATAAGATCTATTTGTGTAACATTTTATGTAATCTAATCACAATTTTTCCTAAGTTTTAACTTATTAATTACTTAACCCAATTATAGACTTACATTATGGTCGTTGACTAATACTATACATGTATTTTAATACGGTTTATATAAATCTTAGAAATTCAAAGATAACTCCTTAAGTTTAATAATCTTAATTTAATACCGCCTCATATAATATTCTTTTATTAGTATTATGTAGAGGTTTAGTTTATCTCATTAATTCCTTCATATTATATTTTCTATAAGGCATTTTATTTCTTTTATTTATGTAGTTTTTTTTATGTGTATATATATTAGGATTTATTCAAGACATTCCTTGTGTAGTTTTATTGCACTTAATTATTTATACTAACTTTTACACATAGCTACATCCAATATATGGTTTATAAAATAAAGTATTTCCCTTAGTTTTCGTTAAACATATTAGCTTCCATATTATATATAATAAATAAAATGTAGTTTAGTTAAATTCCTTGATTTAATATAAGTTTCTATTTATTTCCTCATATAAATATATATAAATATATGTAACAATTTTTACTTCACTTAAAGTTAGTACCCAAAATATTTATAAACATACTGTATTAAATGTTAATTAGTCTTATTATATTTTTCCCAACCTATAAAGTTCATTAATCAACTATACTTTAATTTTTGATTACATTAAAAACCATATATTATAAGTTATTCTTATGAAAAACTCATAAACAATTTTTAAACCATTTACAATTGTCCAAAAATCCCAAATTAATATATAGTAACTATAACATTTTAGACATTATAAAATTTTTATTTCATAAAAATATCTTTTAAATTATCCAAATAATTCCATAATACTCGTAACTTGCAAAAATCATAACTTATGTTTAAAAACTCAAAACCCAATTAATTTACATCAAAATAAACTAGATTTATAAGGAATCTATGGTTAAAATTTCAAGTCAAAATACATTCGGGAAGATATTAAATAATCTACAAGTTAGGACTATTTCTGGAATAATATAAAAACTTATACTTATATTTTAAACGATTAATCTGGCCGTCCGTTTCTTTTAACTGCGATCGGACGGTCCTGATTGTCGAGTTCTTCATCGAACTCAACCCATTCGAGTACTAAATCCGATTTTCTCACAATCTACAGAACGAAATCGAGTGATTCTTGTTCCTATCGACTCGAAATTAAATTCCGGTTCTAATGGTACCAATTTCCCCAATTATCATGCAGAATTGAATAAATTCGAATCTGGGTTCGAAGTTAGGGTTCTTATTTGGTTTCGGTTTCGATTTGCTAAAATTCCCTCAATTCATTGCTTAATTGGTTAAATTGATAGAGGGTTATGAACGGGAATGCAAAAACGAAGAGCATAGATGGTGGAATTTGGTCTGAAACTCACCGGAGATGCGCCGGTTATGAAATCGAAATCGATTTCTGGAAAGGTCAATATTTTATGTGCAGTTCGAGTAGCCTACTTCATGGGTCAACTCGTGCTAACTGAGATTGATTCAATCCATGAACCTACGTCATTTTAAAGTAGACATGTAACTCTAGATGCTAGTGGAAGAATCATTGAATTTGATAAACTAGGGAGAAAGTTATAGATCTCACAAGATCCGAGTTTACCTAGTTGGTTCGGGATGAAACTGGGCAGAATTACCGCCGTGATCGAGTGGGCAACTTTAGACAGATTTATCTCCCAAACCAGTGCGAATCAGCCTTGGCCATAAACATGAAAGTTATAGAGGGATTTGAGATCTTCAAAACAAGCTAAAGAACACGAAATTTGGACGAGAAACGAAGAAGTTATGGCGTGACGAAGTTTACCCGATTTCAGGAAAAACTGCAGTTCTGGGTTACGCAATCGCGAGGAGCCAACTTTGGATCGATTTTCCGTCATGTAGAAGGAGTTAGATGTGTGTGAGTAATGGTTGGAAAGAGGAAAGATAGGAGAATCGAATGAAACAAACGGCATACCAAATGGTGGAGTAGGGAAAAAGATATAGGTGTCTAAAGATCGACCCTTGGCATGCCATAACTGAAGGAAACTGAAAAGACTAAGTTAAATCGGGCTGACTGGGCGCGACACGTGTCCTGGACACGTCAGCATCCTTCAAAATTTTGGCTCTAAACTTCAATTTATCATAACTTTGGCTAGGATGATCCGTTTTTAACGTTTTTTTATCGATCTTCATGGTTTTTCATAACCTATTTATTGGTATAGGTTTCATGGCCTGGTTTGACCATTCTCAAAAAGTCAACTCTAGCAAGGCTTAATAAGCTTAAGGTTTCTAGAATTTTATATTGACTTTTATGTTCAAAACAATGTTCCAACACTTCCTAAAATCTTTATAATATATTTGGAGTGTTTAGAAATTTTCCCAAGATTTATTGGCTTATAAATCTTATTATTAAATTCATAATATTATATAATAATGTATAATAATTAGGGTTAAATAGGAGAAAACCCCTAAATAAATTTCACAATTCCATATAATAATTTAATATTCATAATTCCATACCATAATTTTAATATTAATAGTATTATTTATGGTTTAATAAAAGAAATCCCCTAAATTAATTTAAATTAATTTAGGGGTATTTCAGTATATCCCCCTTAACAGAAACTTCGCCTCGAAGTTTAAAAATCAACTAATAAGCACTCACACCACTTCGGGTGTGCTAAAACAATAATCATTCCAACGAAATTCCATACCAATCCAATCTTTGGCTTCCATCCATTCCCATTCCACATTCCATTTATTTCCATCCATTCCCATTCCACATTCCACTCGAGATTACTCAAACTCAAACTGAACCAAGATATACCGAGATATTTCATGATAAAAATAAAAATTCACATGCGGTGTCATAATGTAAAAACCAAGTACCCACATACACCTCTTACTCTGCTAATCACGCAACAGGGCATAATCTGGATGAGGTAGCGAAGAAGGATTATGCTCTACCCCCCCTTAAAAGAGAACTTCGTCCCGAAGTTTAAGATTTATCTACCAACTACTCACACCCGCTTCCGGTGTGTGGGTAAACTAAATATCAAGTTGTACTACAAGCTTTAAAATGTATACCAAACAATCAACCACTCAAGGGTATTCATCCAATAACAATTCCCAAACATTTGTTTCCGTTATCAAACACTACATTCAAAGAATTCAGCACCTTATTATCAAGCTTTGTTGTAAATTTTATGGCACTGTTGAATTTATCTATGATCGATATTTATTTGTACCCCCTGATTGTTATGTATTTGTATTTTCTTGATTATTATAAAATTTTATTATGATCCTTACCTATTCATTTTATGACCAGTACGAATGATATGTCCATTATATGTTCATTTTATATTGTATGTTTATTTTATGAAGATGTCGTACCCCCCCTTAAAATAGGGGTACGACCATATCCGTCTCGTAAAATGAAGTGGAATTTAAACTCACTTTTAAGGAGCACTATATTTTACATCTCCTATGGAGATTCCTCCTTCAAGGATGCAGTTCATTTTTGATGCACAATATCACTCGTTGTTATTCTAGCTTGATTATAATTAAATCTTTTAGTGCCCAACATGCTTTCCTAACTCATTTCGCCTCTCTTACGGTCATTGGCAAGAACAAAGTTTAGAATTCATCATTCATATAGTAGTTAAGTTTTGAAAACGGAACATATAGGTTATACTTAGATATTACTATAATAACATTTTAGTTCACTCTTTCTTTATTTAAGTATTGGGTGTAGTAGGTATCAAAATCTTAATCATGTGATTTGGAAACTATTAATTCATAAAAGAAAAATTCCATTATAATGTAATGTAATTATTTAAATGCCATCCTTACTACAACATTTCTCTAGAAGCATTTTATAACCTAAAGTTTCTTAATTGTCAAGGCTTAAAAATTCATGAACTTATTTAAAATAGTATCATACTATATATTAAAACTTCTTTTTTTTTTTCAATGCAATTAAATCTTTCATGAAACCTTGTACCGAATTTATAACCTAAAATACGTAAATATGCCATTTATGTTATTTTCACATATCAATATATTAACAAGCTATAAATCAGGTGTAACATGTTTGAGTAGTTTAAATAATATTTTAGATCATATAATAAGTCTAGATAGTCTTTCAAAATTATATTCAAAGCTTTATTAGCCAACCATACATTAAAATTTGTATTATATTCCTTTATAAAAATACACCTTCTGTGACTTCTAAAATTTTGCATATGTATAATGTTAAACTTCCAAATAAACATGAGAATTTCCAATAATTAAGTAACTCTCATTTTTTTTTACTAGATGCTCATTACTCCAAGTATTTAGAATCAGTGATATTTAGTTTAGTATTACTCTTCCCTTCACTCAATCTTTAAGTCACTTCCTTTAATATATATTTTTTTATATTTAATAAGGGGTAGATGTTGTACCTTGGAGTACCCAAATTTAAATCCCTTCCTCCATGTATAGGTATTTTCACCAAATATTTAACTCAATAAACCCTTTACATGTATGAATTTTAATACTGAATCTTAAGATACAAATTTTGAATTGTTCATTGTGGCTAGTAATGAAATATGCCTAGCTCAAGATTTCATGATGGTAACGTCTTACCACCAATCCTCCTCAAGTTCAACACAATCCATCACTTGCGTAGAAGATTATTTACGGTTAGATGACAAGGCTTGTCTAGCCCCTAGACTTCCAGAAGTGAGTGTGCACCCCCACTACTTTCAGCCTAGGAGTTCGTCGCACCAGGCACTTCCCGTAGGGTGTTAGGTTTATGTATTTTCTTTCTGAAGTTAACATAGAGTTTTAGTGTGGATTACAGGTTTGGATGTTGATCTTTTCTGATGAGTTACTAGTTCTTGTTAGTTTAATAATTTTCTAGACTTAAGATTTATCTTAAACATGATCTTTAGGTAATAATTTGTACCAAGTAGTTCTTGAGATTTATTTCAAGCTTTAAAGGAGTTGAAGTATATATCACTTATTATTCAAAGCTCCACTTGTATACTATTTCCAAAAGTATTCTTTAAAATTCTGGGAACATGTGTACAAGCTTTTAAAGCATTGCTTTCTTAGCCATGTATTTTCCATACGTATGCTTTTGAAAGTAGTTCAATGTATGATTTATTCCAACCAAGATCTTATCATACCCAATTGATAATGTTCCAGACTTATTATTATATATTTTTTTTCTATAGTTTAATGATCAAACGGTATGACCACACACTATTCCTAACAGACATTCATACAAAAAGTGTATAAAGAAATCATTCACTAATCCAAGAAGGGTTAGGAGTCGTGCCTTACTGGAATCCTCACTTCCCAATTCTACCCCAATTCCCCAGTTTTAAGGGCACCTATATTCTAACTATTTCACTCGGCTTGTTTTCTCGGGCTCAGAGCGTAACTACGCTCTGATACCACTTTCTGTAACGCCCCTACTTATCATAAATGCAGCGGAAATAAAATACTAAGGCGATTACAGATCATCGGGTTCCAAACACCCGGCACCAAACCTCACCAATTACAACTTATGACTATTACAAATGCTACGGTCTGAACTCGAGAAAACATAACATAAAAGAATAATAACAAAATACAATAGCTCTCCAAATTCCTAATTCCCATCCCATACACTCATACTCTTCGTGGCCACCTGTATACAATTCGTACCTGCAAGATGAAACCAAGCAGCCCACCCCGGAGGGGTGAGTCAGTTCCCTGGAATGGAACTGGTACAACTCTCCAAAACAACAGTTTAAAAGAAAACATAACTCTTAAAACAACAATAACTTGAAGTCAAATGCACAAAACAAATCAGAAGAACAAGACACATCAAAATCACCAAGTCAAAGGTAACAAGATGAGGAGTAAAATAAATAAAGAAAGGTAACGTTAGTCAATCAAAATCACACCATGTGTTAGTGAACAACCATTGTTTAAGTTAGATTCAGTTCCAATTAGGATTAGAAAGACCCAAGTAGTCACAAGGACTAGGAATGAAAGAAGATATCCAAGAACCCATAACTCAAGAGTGGAATAAAACCAATTGGGAGAGATGGCCCCCACCGCCAGTCAGTTGCCACAAGGGCGAGGTAAACAGACCTCCGCTGTCAGTTGCCACAAAGGGCGAGGTATAGCAGACCTCCGCTGCCACCGACCCGTTCTCGGTCATCGGTGAAAAGTGAGTGCACCACTTATAGAAATAATCCATACCCAATACCAAGATTGACATTTCCCATATTCCCACTAGATTATTAACTGTACAAGTGCAATACCAAAACACTCAGTCCTACAGAGTGCAGAGGCGTAAACCCTCAACAGTCAATATCTAATGAGGTAACCAGATAAAGGAACCAATGATCATGTGAGTTGTACATCCAAGGCTCAGTTAGTCACAACAGCTGAGTTAGTCACACAAACAATTTCCTTTCAAGATACATTCATACTCATTTAGCGTTTCTCAAAACGTTCCATAAAATTCGTCACCAAAAGCATCTGAGTACGAGAATCGTACAAAACATTCCATCAAGTCCAAACACATCAAGCTGAGTACGAGAAATCGTACCTGGTAATCGCTGTAGCAGTTCTAGTCGACTTGTGCAAATAATCAACAATACTCTGAGGAATATTAAAGGTAGTCTAACATCAATAACTTGTAACCTAAGTTAAACTTAAATAAATTCCTCACTCTTATTTCTAAGTCTCAATTGTCTTTAAGCCCTCACTTAAATGTTATGTATAACCTTTGACTTATATTAGAATGTTGTATAACCCAAGGTTGTAAGACTAGGGAATGTATGTTATTAACACTTGTTAATTGTTACACTCTTATCCACTTTATTCATACTTAACCCTAATTCTCAATTCAAGACTCTTGAGACCCTTATATCATAAGTGCATATTATATTATTCATCTAATCTTAGAATCTCAATAATAATTTTTAAGCTTAATACTTTTATTCTTAATTTAGAATAAATATCGGGTTATGACCTATGATAGGTTTATCTTAGAATATTATACTATTATTTCACAATGTAATGATTATGTATTTTATCAGTATTACCAAATAATCCATTATGATTAAGTTTCCCCCTCAACTCAATTAAGATCTACATCCTGTATATTGGAAACATGGTGTTATAGATGCATTTTATGATAACCTAATGGAGTTACTAAACTCATTTATCTTATGCTTAGTTTAAGATGACTTTTATTACAACCATCTAATAATCTTATAAAGATGTTAAATTGTTTCTCATCTTGAATAACTATATTATAGTTAACTTAGATTTATCGAACTCTTACATTTAGTATTCCCAAGGTATATTATTTACTTTATCATTAACTATATAATAAAGCACTTTAAGATAACCTTTTATTTATCCTTGCTTACATTTAATTTCCCAAATGTTTTATTTTTACACACATTCCCGCTATAGACTATGTATAATCCTTTTATACTAAATTTTAATAAACTTACGTCTTAAAATACATTTTTCATATTGTTTACAAACCTAAGGTTTCAAAGGAATAACTTAATAAATTAATCTCCTTTATTATGTTTTAGGATGAACACTATATCTTAACATAAGGTAGAATTTATCTAAGAATTAAACTCTCATTCACAAGTGAAATTGTCAATTACTTAATAATAATATGTTCTGAAAAATCCTCATTCCTTATACTCAAATGACACATTAATATTTTTAGTGTCGTAAAGTAGATCAATATAATCTCTTATGTAACTTAGTTTTATCTAATAAAAGGTTCAAAGGTTTTAAGTATCAAATTCCTATTTATAAACCTTTCTATAAATTCTAACCACTAGATACCTCACTTAATTGTAGACTCACATCCTAAGTATTGGTAATTAATGTTATAAATGTATTTCATATGGCTTATCTAATGCCAAGAAACTTAAGGATTATTATTTAGATAAATTTCCAAATCATAGTTTAATGGAGTTTTATATCATAATCCTTTTAATGATTTTATCTTAAAACATTAAGTTATATTTCAATACCTTAAATGTTAAGAAATGATTAAATCTAAACTTACTAATCCACCTCACATTCATATGTAAAAGTATTTTATTTACTTTATTATTGTTTATATATTAAGAACATTTAGATGTAAAAGTATTACATTTATTTATCATTAATTATAGAATAAGATCTATTTGTGTAACATTTTATGTAATCTAATCACAATTTTTCCTAAGTTTTAACTTATTAATTACTTAACCCAATTATAGATTTACATTATGGTCGTTGACTAATACTATACATGTATTTTAATACGGTTTATATAAATCTTAGAAATTCAAAGATAACTCCTTAAGTTTAATAATCTTAATTTAATACCGCCTCATATAATATTCTTTTATTAGTATTAGTAGGTTTAGTTTATCTCATTAATTCCTTCATATTATATTTTCTATAAGGCATTTTATTTCATTTATTTATGTAGTTTTTTTTTATGTGTATATATATTAGGATTTATTCAAGACATTCCTTGTGTAGTTTTATTGCACTTAATTATTTATACTAACTTTTACACATAGCTACATCCAATATATGGTTTATAACATAAAGTATTTTCCCTTAGTTTTCGTTAAACATATTAGCTTCCATATTATGTATAATAAATAAAATGTAGTTTAGTTAAATTCCTTGATTTAATATAAGTTTCTATTTATTTCCCTCATATAAATATATATATAAATATATGTAACAATTTTTACTTCACTTAAAGTTAGTACCCAAAATATTTATAAACATACTGTATTAAATGTTACTTAGTCTTATTATTTTTTCCCAACCTATAAAGTTCATTAATCAACTATACTTTAATTTTTGACTACATTAAAAACCATATTATAAGTTATTCTTATGAAAAACTCATAAACACAATTTTAAATAAACCCTTTACAATTGTCCAAAATCCCCAATTAAATATATAGTAACTATAACATTTTAGACATATTATAAAATTTTTATTTCATAAAAATATCTTTTAAAATTATCCAAATTCCATAATACTCGTAACTTGCAAAAATCATAGCTTAGTTATTTAAAAACTCAAAACCCAAATTAATTTACATCAAAATAAACTAGACTTTATAAGGAATCTATGGTTAAAATTTCAAGTCAAAATACATTCGGGAAGGCCATTAAATAAATCTAGCAAGTTAGGGCTTATTTCTGAAAATAATATAAAACATATACTTATATTTTGAAACGTTTTAATCGTGGCCGTCCGTTTCTTTTAACTGAGATCGGACGGCTCCTGATTGTCGAGTTCATCATCGAACTCAACCCGATTCCGAGTACTAAATCCCGATTTTCTCCTAATCTACAGAACGAAATCGAGTGATTCTTGTTCCTATCGATTCGAAATCAAATTACGGTTCTAATGGTACCAATTTCCCCAATTATCATGCAGAATTGAATAAATTCGAATCTGGGTTCGAAGTTAGGGTTCTTATTTGGTTTCGGTTTCGATTTGCTAAAATTCCCTCAATTCATTGCTTAATTGGTTAAATTGATAGAGGGTTATGAACGGGAATGCAAAAACGAAGAGCATAGATGGTGGAATTTGGTCTGAAACTCACCGGAGATGCGCCGGTTATGAAATCGAAATCGATTTCTGGAAAGGTCAATATTTTATGTGCAGTTCGAGTAGCCTACTTCATGGGTCAACTCGTGCTAACTGAGATTGATTCAATCCATGAAACCTAGTCATTTTAAAGTAGACATGTAACTCTAGATGCTAGTGGAAGAATCATTGAATTTGATAAACTAGGGAGAAAGTTATAGATCTCACAAGATCCGAGTTTACCTAGTTGGTTCGATGAAACTGGGCAGAATTACCGCCGTGATCGAGTGGGCAACTTTAGACAGATTTATCTCCCAAACCCGTGCGAATCAGCCTTGGCCATAAACATGAAAGTTATAGAGGGACTTGAGATCTTCAAAACAAGCTAAAGAACACGAAATTTGGACGAGAAACAAAGAAGTTATGGCGTGACGAAGTTTACCCGATTTCAGGAAAAACTGCAGTTCTGGGTTACGCAATCGCGAGGAGCCAACTTTGGATCAACTTTCCGATCATTGTAGAAGGAGTTAGATGGTGTATGAGTAATGGTTGGAAAGAGGAAAGATAGGAGAATCGAATGAAACAAACGGCATACCAAATGGTGGAGTAGGGAAAAAGATATAGGTGTCTAAAGATCGACCCTTGGCATGCCATAACTGAAGGAAATCTGAAAAGACTAAGTTAAATCGGGCTGACTGGGCGCGACACGTGTCCTGGACACGTCAGCATCCTTCAAAATTTTGGCTCTAAACTTCAATTTATCATAACTTTGGCTAGGATGATCCGTTTTTAACGTTCTTTTTATCGATCTTCATGGTTTTTCATAACCTATTTATTGGTATAGGTTTCATGGCCTGGTTTGACCATTCTCAAAAAGTCAACTCTAGCAAGGCTTAATAAGCTCTAAGGTTTCTAGAATTTTATATTGACTTTTATGTTTCAAAACAATGTTCCAACACTTCCTAAAATCTTTATAATATATTTGGAGTGTTTAGAAATTTTCCCAAGATTTATTGGCTTATAAATCTTATTATTAAATTCATAATACTATATAATGTATAATAATTAGGGTTAAATAGGAGAAAACCCCTAAATAAATTTCACAATTCCATATAATAATTTAATATTCATAATTTCATACCATAATTTTAATATTAATAGTATTATTTATGGTTTAATAAAAGAAATCCCCTAAATTAATTTAAATTAATTTAGGGGTATTTCACTTTGCCTAGTGGAGATTCAGTTTTGGTGGAGGTATCTAACTCATCAGAATCTACGGTGAACTCCATACAGTGAGGAGTTCGAGACTGAGATGGAGTACCACTTGTGGTTCTAGACAAGGTTGTGAGAGAGTCAAAATCTGGGTGAACATATCTTTGTGCGACATATTTCCTGGGATGTCATGTGAGCATGAGCTTGTGAATGGCTGAATGGATTGTATGCTTATTTGAGTTGTAAGAACTTTGTGGAGTTGCTACCATTTTGTAAGATGTGTAGCAATGTTCGTGGGTGGTAAGTGAAGTGATCAAGGATTTATAGACGCATAGGGATATGCTCAACGAATGATCGGTGAGGGGTAATAAATAAGGTGCCGTGTCTTGTGGGCTATGTTTGTAGGCCTTTTAGGTGTCAAGTTAGGAGTTTGGATTAGTGGAATCGATGGAACTGAATATCTCTGATCATTTGTGATTTTTAATCAAGGAAGAAGCAGTCAATGCAATAGATTATTTCGTAAACACTTTTCATTCAAGAAGTCAAAGTAACAGTTGCATTTCCATTAATATCAAAATATTGACTTAGAAACTGATGCCAATGGCAGTAAAAATTAACGATAGAAATTTAAATCTAACTTAAACTAATTTTCTCACGAACTTCACTCGTGTCTCTAAAAGACAAAGAGCGCTCAGGCTAGAGGTGGGAATCTATGAAATTTGTAGCTCCTTGAACCAAGTGATGAACACTTGGTTCTTGGGAGACAGCCCGCACAACAGTAAGAGTAACTCTTACACGCTGAAAAATGTCCTGAGTTGAAGTATCCAGACTGGTCCCCGACCTGTCGTGGACTGGTGAGAGACTGCACTTCCTCTTGAGGGCTGATATCCTGACAGTTGGTCGAGGCTCTGATCGAAAGTCCTCGCTCTTGGTGGGCTTCGGAGGGACTATGAGCTTATCTCCTCTAGACTTGATCCCCATCTTGGACAACATCTCTGAGCAGATGCAGTCCTAAGCGGTGTGTGCGTACTCTTGGAAGCAGCTGGTGTCCACTTCATTCTGTTGTAGTGCCGCGGTTACCACTCCCCCATGTACCAAACCTTGGTTTACATAACGACTCTTCTCAATGGTGAGAAGAATCATTACTGGGAGGTATATCTTCACCTTGGTTGGAAAGGGTACATCAGTCTCACATCTCTCGCGTTGAACATGTGAGTACGTTGATTTCTCAGGGTAATGTTGTGGGTGACCAGATTGAAAAAGACTCTGTCAGGGATGGACATTTCCACTGCGTGGAAGTTGTTCATTGTAGCTCCTTTATTGGGCATGTTGACCATTTTCCCTCCTTGATGTCCTAGGTCATTCCAAGTTGTGTCCTTTGGATTGACCAATTGTGAGCCTCGATTTTTAAACCCTATCCTTTGTTGATTCGAGTTGATTAGGATCTGATCGGGTTTTAGGTCCACTTATAACCTAAGTTTAATAATGATGAGTGTGAAATATGAATTGTTTTAGTGGTCTTTAATGCTTAATTTTTATACGCGCATCGATAATATTCCACACTTATCTTACGTTTTCCTTTGATCTGTTGTTTGTTAAGGCTTGATACCTTTTTCTATATTAAATGCAAAGAAAAACCAAGGAAACAGTAGATTAACTCACGAGGGAGATGATGCAACAAACGGGGGTCGAATTGGAGTCGGAACGATGAATTTAGAGGATTTTGAAGGTATGTTAGAGCTTGTGTCCGAACTTCCAAGCTCGGACGCAAGTCGAGAGTTCGTGTGCTGTGCCTGATGAAATGTCCGAACTTCAGTCCTAACTTCGAAGTTCGGACATGGTTCGAGAATCACAATGAGAAAAGTCGGAAGTCTGACCTACGGTGCATGTCCGAAGTTGTGTCCGAACATCCAAGTTCGGACACAAGTCGAGACTTTTGTAATTGGAGCGCTCAAAGCAATATGTTCAAACATTGAAGGTCGGACCAATGTTCGGACGCGACTAAAATTTCAGCAGAAGTTTGGCGTTTTGAAGGGAGAAAGAGGAAGAAACTCTATTTAATGACCTAATCAGAGGAGAGGAGGATCATTCATTATCGATCATTACGTCACATCACTCTCACGCTGGAAAACGACGCTCTTTCCACTCATCCACTCCATTAGCATCAGCTTCACCTGCATCCACATTCACCAAGCACATCATCATCATTTAGGAGGAGCATCGACAGAAGGGAGTCAGACCATCATCTTCAACCTTGCGCCGGCAGTCCCTGAGTCCAGATAATCGTTCAATTCGAGGGTTTTTCTTCCCTTAGATGAATTCTCTTTTGATTGTATTTATCTGCTTCTTTGTAATGTCTGGCTAGTAGGGATTAACTCTGGGTTAGGGTTGTTCGCGATGGATTCAATGTAGTTAGGAATTCTTCAATTTGATTATGGGATTGTAATGGATTGTTTCTAGGTTAATGATTATCATTTATCTTCTCTATTAAATTTGCGCATTTATAGAGTTGTTTTGCGAATCCTATTAGGATTAGATAAGGTGATTAATAGGAAGTTTGAATTAACCTGGAGATTTGGGGAAAGATTAGTCGGATAGATAATTTTTCCTACAAACGCTAATAATTATTCGCACGTAATCTGCCTATATGTGTTTTGCCAACTGCTAGATTAGAGTTGACATGTTCTGATAGGTGAGCTCTTCCTTTAACTAAGATTTAGGATCGAAGAGAGCTTAAGAATTGGCCTTTCTGTTTCTCATAGTAGAATTGTAGATTTTACTAGATTTATCCAGTAAAGAACAACCCAAACCCGGAGTTCCACTCACTTTATCAAATTTGTCATTTACTTTCATTAATTGTTCATTTAAACTTTGATTTGCACTTATTCAATTCAATCACAAAAACAATTCACAACCCCCTGAATTTCTAGTTTTCTTAGGACTTAGGCTTATTTATTCAAGTCCCGTGGTTCGATACCTGGTTGCTTAACTTTCTATACTATAGTGACCAGGATTTTTGCAACCCGACAGGCTTTTCGTTTTATTAATTTCTAGGTTTGTCAATTTAGTTTTAGTAGAACATTTTCCCTGTTTGCAAATAACTATGTCATATAACACTAATTATTAAAACCTAAGTTAGCTCACTAGAATCTATAATGAGTTGCAACCTAATTTTTACCTAGGGTAGGAAAGGTAAAGTTCGGGTTCGGGGCTTGGTGTTCGACTTATTTAGGGTTCAATTACTTTCACTACCCCTGAAGTCGTTTTTCCTCTACTTAGCTTAATTATGGATTATTACGAGTCATTTTAACCTAAGTGCGCACTTCTGATTTTTTTTTGTATTTTACCAATTTTTGACAGAAAATTAAAGTAAAAATTAAAACTACCTAAACTAGGGTTTTGGAGGACGTGGCCCCGGACTTTTCAAGTTTACGTTTTTATTTTAGTTCTATTTTCGTAATCATGTAATTCAATTAGGGTCCGTGGTTTCGGACATTAGGTCCGTGGCTACGGACATAATTAAAATTTGACCTAATTCTACCTCCGAAACCCTAGTTTAGGTAGTTTTAATTTTTACTTTAATTTTCTATGAAAAATTGTTAAAAATACATAAAAATCAGAAGCATGCACTTAGGTTAAAACGACTCGTAATAAGTCGTAATTAAGCTAAATAGAGGAAAAACGACTTCGGGGGTAATGAAAGTTATTGAACCCTAAATAAGTCAAATACCAAGCCCCCGAACCCGAACTTTACCTTTCCTAATTTACCCTAGGTAAAAATTAGGTGGTGACTTATAATAGGTTCCAGTGAGCTAACTTAGGTTTTAATAATAAGTGTTATATGTCATAGTTCTTAAACTTAGGTTATAAGTGGACCTAAAACCCGATCAGATCCTAATCAACTCGAATCAACATAGGACAGGGTTCAAAAATAGAGGCTCACAGAATGACGACTCTGCTGGGGACAAAATTCTTAAAGTTAACTTGATTAATTTTTAAGAAAGGGGCTTCACTTGAAATTTGTTTATTTACGGCCTTCATTATGTTGTTTGTTTACTTTTGTGCACAATTCAAATTTCTCCACCTTTGCATCATATGAGAGCGAGGGTCCACTCAAACAAGTTCTACCCCGGGACCCATTTTAGGGTCCCCTTTCAAGGACTCACACCGTTTAGGTGATGTGAATAAGCGGGGAAAAGAGGAGGATGTCGTCTAACCACATCCCATTAATACTCGGGCTTTAGCGCAAGCGTTTTCCTGGCAGTGCCCTTACCAATCCCTGTTTGCTTATTCAAAGACCCGACCGTAGACACACACCTTTAGGTGATGTGGAAAAAGTGGGGAAGCCCAAAGAGAATAGCGTGCAAGCCCTATTCCTTTGGGGTGACCTAGGCCCACACCCCAAGCACCTCTCCGGATCCATCCATACCCAAGTTGGTTAAAGCGTCAAGTGAAAACATGTTGAGATTGTGTGGGCCTTGTTTGCTTGTATGACTGGCCCACTGCCAGCCTAGAAAATGATAGGAACATCTCCCACATCAACTCAGCCCAATCCGAGTTTTCCGCTTTATTGTTTGCGGCCCAAAGGCCCTGTTTGTTTTAATATGTGAGTCATTTGGGCTTCGGCCCAGAAGTTTAGACTTAGGTGATTTCTCTTTTTCGGTCAAATTTGAATTATCGATTTAGTTCTAGACCCATGAAAAACAAATCCACCTAACATAATCCATGAGACATGAAAATCCATCAGGCCTTTCCATTCCAAGGCCCATTCTAGTCTAGGAAGACTCTTTCACTTAAGCTTTGGCCCAAAGTCCTACATCTAGGTATCATCTTTTAGGCCCAAACATAATTACTTGGCCCAAATTCCAATTCACATTTAGAACATGGTTAGAAATCACATCGGCCCATGCTTCTTACTTCTAGCCCAAATACATTCTGGCCCAAATGCCAAATTCTTAGGACGTTCCTGCCCAAGAGCCATATTCTTCAAACATTTCGGCCTAGGCACCGGTTCATAGCTCATGAATCATTCCAGGCCATATGCCTCTCTCCCAGCTCATTCGGGCCTCAACGCCTACTCACAACCTTTAAAACATTCCAGCTCCTGTGCTTTTCTTACAGCTCAAGCAAGCTTTAACCTAAAACTTCTTTGTGGACCAGAATTTTAGCTCAGTCCTCTTTTGTTTTCTAACAAATGGTACTTTGGAAACAGATAAGCCTGAATCCCAAGTATGGTAGAGGGAGGAAACCCAATCAGCATGAAGGCCCAGTGTGAGCCTCGATTTATAAACCCTATCCTATGTTGATTCGAGTTCACTAGGATCTAGTCGGGTTTTAGGTCCACTTATAACCTAAGATTAATAACTATGTCATATAACATTAATTATTAAAACCTAAGCTAGCTCAGTAGAACCTATTATGAGTCGCCACCTAATTTTTACCTAGATTAAATTAGGAAAGGAGAGTTCGGATTCGGGGGTTTGATATTCGACTTAATTAGAGTTCAATTACTTTCATTACCCAAGAAGTCATTTTTACTCTACTTAGTCTAATTACGGCTTATTACGAGTCATTTTAACCTAAGTGCGCGCTTCTGATATTTTTGTATTTTTAACATTTTTTTGACAGAAAAATAAAGTGAAATTGAAAATACCTAAACTAAGGTTTCGGAGGCAGAATTAGGTCAAATTTTGTTTTTGTCCGTAGCCGCGGATCTAACGTCCGAAACCACGGACCCAATTGAATTACATGATTACAAAAACAGAACTAAAATAAAAACGTAAACTTGAAAAGTCCAGGGCCACAGACAGGGTTTCCGTGGGCCCGGACATGTACTGTTAAAAACCCTAAAATTTGAAAAATTGAAAAATAAGAAATCCCGCCACCGTCTGTGGGTGTCCGTGGTCCCGGACAACCTGTCCGTAGTCCCGGATCATGCGTCGGAGGTCACGGACCACCCACGGATAGTGGGTTTTTGATGGTTCCCGACGGTGTTTTTGGCTAAACAATTATGGGTGTGTAGCCTAAAAGATTTCCAATATGTTAGTAATCAGAGATTCTCGATTTAAAGTCGAATTAAATACGAAACTTAATGCACAAGTTAGTGAACAGAAGCAAAGAAAAACAACAATTCAGAAACAGAAAGGAATTGTTTTGAACCCAAATTTTAATATAAGGTTAGATTAACCGTGGGGAGTTAGAAAATCTAGGTTCCAACCTGTTTTACCTTCGGATTTGAGGTGTTTCTTCACGTCGGGTGTCTTTTGGTGCTTCACCGGAGTTGGTTCCGGTTTGGGTTCCAGACCAGCTTCTGGCTATTGGAGATTGGTGATGCTATTCACATTTTGGTGCTGTTTTGGTGAAGGTTTGATGATGGATGATGTTGTGGGAGTTGAAAAAGGTGTTTTGGTGTTGATTTTGTGAGATTTCGATGAAATTTCGGGGCTTGGATGTGTAAAAACGTGGGGAGGTTGTGACGGCTGAGTTTCTTGAGTTGTTAGGGTTCTTCTAGTTCTGATTTGATTAAGGGATAAGGTTCCTTATATAGGCTTTCTTAAAGATAGAAAAATCCGGTAAAAACTGAGATTTACCAACGTTTTAGCACAAGGGCTTCCAAAAGGAATCTGACTATGAAATTTCAAACATGGGTAAAGGATGGTATTTCTGATTTTTCTAAAGTAGAATCGAATTTTTCAGATATTGGAATATTTTTAAATTCAATTTCTCGTCAGATTCAATCAGATATTGCTAGAAAATTATTAGAAATTCGAAAAATCAAAATTCTAGCACCATTATGACCAAAATGTCATCCTCTATCATGGGTTAAAATTTCAAAGCATTTTGAATTGATTTGACCCTTCTTTGGAGGAGAGAGAAAGCCTATAGGGGGCTTAGGAGCCTTAAAAAATTACGAAAATGCCCCTGGAGATGACTAAACTGTCCCTAGTACCCTGAAATGTGCCGATCGAACTGGGAACCCTCGCTACTTGACCAAACTAGTCTATTAGTAGAGACTCTTTTCCGGGGGGTTGAAATTTTGGGTATAACACCCAGTTTGCAGCTTTAGAGCAAAAGTACATGGCCGCCTTTGATGCCATAGAATAGAAACATAGGTCCAACACTAATGACATGGAGGCTAAGTATGTCACCATCATTGAAGAGCTGAAGAGCAAAATCAATTCCCTTGAGGTCGGTCATCAGGAAAACATTCTAGGGAAGATTTCTAACCCTGGGAACGAGGGCGACTACATCAAAATTAACTCCGTTGGGGCCCAGGATGCACAAAGATTTGTAGAGGAAGCCGCCTCAGACCACCAACTAACTGTAGAACTCAAGAAGGCTTTGAAAAAGATCGAGCGCATGGGGAAAGCTAACAAGCTAGCCAGCCTCAATTACCTTTCCATGACGTCGTATCCCGAGGTTGATCTCCCTCTAAAGTTGAAGCTGCCTACACTTACGTTGTACAAAGGTTCCTTGGATCCATAAATTTATTTGGCAATGTTTGACCTGGAAATGTCCAGCCTTGGGCTCAACGACCTGTAAAAATCCAAGGTTTTTGCATGCTATCTAGACGAGATTTCTCAACGTTTGGTATCTCACTTAGAGGATGAATACCAAGACCTACGAGGAGGTTTACGAGGCTTTCCTAAATCATTTCGAGTATATTAAGAATCTCAAAGTCACTAGAGTTGATCTTGCAGGCACAAGACAGAAAGACAACGAGTCCATGTCTGATTTCATCATGCGTTGGAGGAGAAAGGATGCTGCTATGCCTACCAGAATGGACGAGCAGGAACAAATCCGCATGATAGTGGAAAATATGCAAAAATAGTACAATGATGAGTTGAAGTGCATATATTTCCCAAATTTCGAGATGTTAATGGGACAGGTTGGAATCCTAGAAGAGAGAATCCAGAAGGGAGATTTTGGATCCAAGGCAACACCTAGTACCGGGGGTAGCTCCAGACAGCATGAAGTAAACATTGTTAGGAAACCAAAGAGGGAGGGTTGGAACCATAAAATGACGCCATCACCTTGCCGGGACTTCCAGTGCAGTGAATTTACAAATATCGGCCAACCCCTGAGCCAGGCACTTAGAGAGCTTCAAGAACAAGGCATGCTACAACCTCTTATCCCTCGACAAAGAGACCCTCAAAAGGGAATGAATCTTAACCAGTTTTGTTAGTATCACCAGCTTCCCGGTCATGACACCGACGATTGTAAAATTCTGAAGCAGCGCATCCAAGATCTTATCAATCAAGATTTCCAATTCCCCGAGTAGGAATCCCATGCCGAGCACCATTAGAGACTGCCATTTTATGCACTCCATTAAGTTTGTTTTCTTGATTAGTTGTCTTTCAATTTTTGTAGAAGTTAATTCCCTTTATCATTTTCGATAGTTTTTCAGAATTTATTATTTTCAGTGTTATCTTTTCATTCATTGAATAAAACATAGTTCCATCTTTACAGTTTCTGTGCACAATATTAAAAAAACAACAAAAAAGATAAGCAGTCACGTCTTTCAGAGGATCACGAAATAATTACTTTTCTGACAACGAAACAGAACGACTTGTCTTGTGTTTCTAAAATGGTGAACATGTCCGTCCAAACACCATAGTTTATCCCAAAACATCCACAAAGCAGTCCAAAACCCACATCTGTTTAGGTGTTGTCACAGACCCCAAATCAATACTAGGGGCATTTTGGTTCAAATTTGTCATCTTTAATCTTTCGTTTAAATGTGTGAAGAAGTTTCAGAGTGAAAATCTCGTGAGAGTGTCTTGAGTGGAAAAACCATGTGTGAACGAGGGTGTCATTTTTACACGACTCTGGTGAGACCACATTCAAAGGTAAGAAAAATGGCGTAACTTCGATCGAATGAGATAATTTGTAAATTTACTCTTACACCTGCGAAAAGTAAGAAGGAACGAATACACAACTATCAGGAATGACGAAGCACCTAGGTACAACACCACATAGCCAAAAGCTTGTGAACCGTGATATTAAACCCTAGGCACCCCCGTTGAGCCTTTCATATATCCATTTTTGATATTATGAACTCCATAAAATAATCCAGCCAATGATGAATGTCAGTAACACCCCTACCGCTAATCCTCTAATCAGTGCCTAAACACCTTGGTCGTTAAACTAATCGTAGTGGAAAATCAAACCAAACGGCGGGTGATACAATGTCGTTAATCGCCCATGAGACTAACAAGGCCTAAACCATAAACAGTTATGGTCTGATAAATATAATTACCAAGTTTACTTAAATACATTCATAATGACTTCTATCACATTGGATTACCGAGTAAATAAGTGCATAATTTAATTACATCAAATCTCGGATCCAACAAGATTTACAATTTCCCAAAATCCAAAAGGAGTGTACTACATAGTACACCGGCTAGACAAAAAGGGCTGCACTACCAAAATTCGCTAACTATAAAAAACTTAATAACCTGGTCGCATCTCGACCATCAATAGTCTCGAGTACCTGAAAAATAAACATTGGCCCCAAAGGGGCTCAGCACAATTACTGGCATGAAATTCGCATACCCCGCGTGCTAACGGGCGTACGCTGACTACTTCGTCGCATACATGGAGTTCATTTTATTTTAAACAACATGCTGAATATAACACATAGTAATCATTCAATATAGCACACCACATATGTCATAACATAAGTAAGGAAATGAATCACAATCATCAAGGCCTTGAGGTTCTCTTCTCAAGTTCTAGCCTTATCACAAAGTCAGTTAGTTACTCGTCCAGGTTAATCGAATGTTCTTAACTCTTATCTCTTGACCATATGACTCACACTAGCCATGATCATTACTTTCTCACTTATTCTTACTTTTGAATATTCTTTTAGTTAAGTCGGTTGACCTCCGGGCAAAGATAGAAAATCTCACCATCGGGCTTTAGTTCTTACTTCTCGGGGTTGTGACCATACGGTTCAGAACCATGGTGGCAAGGCTAGGCCAGAATTCGGAAACAATCTCTCTTGCCTGCTCATTCTCACGCGTGGCCGAAACTCTGTCAGACTTCTCACATACTTCAATTTCAATTTCTCAAAGTTAGAAATGTTACTTAGTTAGGAGTTAGTGAGAAATCATTCTTTCCATACTACTTTGTTAGTACACTTCACACCAAGGCAATCAAACACTCCATCCACATAAATAGATTTCATGAATTATACAAACTATAAGTTCAAATACAGTTCAGCAAGGAACAACACATTACAAGCACAAGAGAGTGCAATAAACCCGATTCGTGTGTTTTATCTTATTTAGGTGGTGACACATAACACATAAACACACAAATCAGGTAACCACAGTAGCATACGGGGCATGTGAAAATTATACCGTTCACCGTCGCTTTCGTATCTTCGACTCCTCTTTGAAATCAACTATACGAGTTGTATAACATACATGGCATCGGGCGGATAATTCTCTATAGTTAATCTAACACGTTTCATCTTTTATGCTTCCCAATGTACAATTACTAGTTCCTTAGACTTCATACTTAACCACACAATCATTTACTTCCCATCATTTCTCAAGCTTGTTTTCTTAGGCTCTTATGTGCATATTATTTTCTTCTCATCATCATCATTCTCCATATGGTCTACTACTTAAGCCCCATATTTTTTTGAAATACCCCAAACATAAGTATGCTAAGTAAACATCAAATTATGATGTAGTAAGGCTAGAATATGCCTTAGAAAGATTGGTAGACAATTTTAACCAAGGAAAACACAAGAAAGTGCCTTAAGGGCAATCAGGGCAAAAACGAGCTCTAAGCTTGGAGAGACTTGGGTGAGTACCCAAATATCATGATAAGACCTTAGTAATATTCTAATGGTCATTTTAAATCAATTAGCAAGGATAATCAAGCTTGAAAACAAGTTAAAACACAAAATGTGCTTTAAGAAGTCTTAAAGCACATTTTTGAGAAATTGTCTTAGAATTGAGTTTTGAGTGGCTAAATGTCCATCATTACTCTTTAATCAACATGTGTACTAATTAGTATCACATTAGGAGGTCTAAATCAATGGGAAATCAAAAATTTCAGAAATATGTGCACTGATTAGTGAATAGTGCCAAATAGTGACTAGTTTAAGTTTTAATCAGTATAAGCTAATTAGTTGGTCAACAAAGACCATGACTAGCCTCATTTAAGGTAGGGGGCCGGTTTTTCTAAGGA
Organism: Limonium bicolor; assembly: GCA_023374045.1. Lineage (NCBI taxonomy): Eukaryota > Viridiplantae > Streptophyta > Magnoliopsida > Caryophyllales > Plumbaginaceae > Limonium > Limonium bicolor. The sequence goes on from CM041778.1 coordinate 312,952,547, forward strand.
GGGTGAGTCACCATAAGTAGTCAAATAAGGAAGAAAAGAAGAGATAAGTAAAAGAGTACTATTTACTTTATTAAAGCAAATATCTTATATTAGCTTACCTTTCTTCTTCTCTCTTTCCTCCTCTTCACACGGTTTTCTTCACTTCCTCTCTTCTCCATTCACGTAAGAGAAGCCTCCATTGTTGCTTCACCTTGCTTTGTCCATAGCTTGCTCCTTTTAGCTCCAAATCAAAAACAAAAACACATATTATTCTTAGTTAGCTCAAGCTCTAGCTTTCTATCTGTTCAAATCTTGCAAAGCTCAAGTTTGGTGCCATGAGAAAACTCCATTGATGGAGGAAAATCAAGTTTGAAGAGCTCATTAGCTTCTCCATTCTCTTAAGGTAAAGAAAATGTAAGAAAAACCATGTTTCCATCATTTCTTGTACATGGCCGAAAATTCCTTCTCATGGGGCTATGTTTTTATGCCTTGTTCTAGCTTGATTTATTCACCAAGGACTAGTGGAGGTCCTATTTCATTCAATGCCCAAGTCTACTTTGAGACTTCAAGGTAACCATCCACTTTTATGCTTTAGAACACATTTCTAACCTAGGTTTTCATTCCTTAAGGTTAGTGCATTGTTTAGTACTCATATGAGTAATTGAATATTGACTAGAACATTGGCAAGGGGAATTTAAGTGGTGGCCGAAATCTATGCAAGAAGAAGGTCTAAGGAGGAGATTAAGATAAGCTTGAGAAAACAAGGTAAAATGCTTACCTAATGGTGGTTTAAGTTTAAGGAACGAGTTTTAGATAAGTACCAATGTAGCTTAGAGCTTACATTGTGTATTGGGTTATATAACCTAAGAAAAAGAACTTAAAACAAGCTTATGAACTTGTGACTAAGGAGCCAAAGGAAATGAGTTAGTAATATAAGTTTAAGGTGGATTTTAAGAGCATTATAACTACTATGAGATTGATGAGTGTATTTGCAGGTTGAAAGCTTTTATATGTGGGAAATTCAGTATTTAAGTTTAAGTCATTTAAGGGCCTAAGAGCCATGTCATTTAAGAGCCTTAGTGCTATGCAATTTAAGATTATTGCAATATATTGAGTGTGATGTGAATAAGTTGATTTGGGTGAGAAAATAAGATGAGAAAGGACTTGGTGTGTGTGAGATTATTGTGTGAGAAAAACAATGCATTTGGGCATGAGAATATACTAGAGGAGCTATGGTGAAATTTGAGTAGAAAATAAGTGTTTAGGTGATGGTGGTGAATTAATATGACCTAGGATTTACTAGGAGTCATTATGAAGAATTTGAGTGGAAATGAGTTAACTAAGGAGTTCTTGAGGATGAGAATGACCTAGAATGGTCTATGAGGAAGTTAGAGTTTAGATGGGTGTATTGAACACACCAAAGTCATGGTATGAGGAGTGGTAAGACTTGTGCAAGAATCTGGATGGAAAGGTATATAATGCTTTAAGGTGATTTAGGTATGAACTAGAGAGTAAAACAATGAGAGTTTTGAGAACCTTGTGTAAGGGTGATGATGCTAGTAGTGGACTAATGAGGTTTAGTTTAGATGTTAATGAGTGGACTTAGGTGATGGAAGAGAAAGGTGTGGGAGAATGTTGTCAAATGTCAAGGAAATGACTGGGAATGTAAAAGAGAGTATGATCATGAGAATGGTGAATAAGATGCATAAAAGAGGTGGAAATGTCTAAGGAGGGTGTTACATGGTCGGGGTAAATGAAGAACCATGTTAAGGTGTTAAGGTAATGGAAAACAATGTATAAGTAAGCTCAAGAGTTTAAAAGTGATTAGTTAACAAGTGTTAGGAATTTCTTGCAAGAATTGAGCAAAAGGTTAGGATGATCTTTGGAGAGTTTGGTGGAAGTTATAAGGTGAGTTTAAGTGCCTAAATGATGTTAGAAGACATTATGAGGGTTTAGGAGAAGTTTGGTGAATATTGGTTAAGTGTTTGAAGGCTTAGAAAATGAGTGTTTTGCCTTGTCCAAACATCCGTCCGGACATGGACGTTCGGACAGGCCCTGTTGCGTGAAAATTTTCAGAGTCTCGACTTGTGTCCGACCTTGGGAAGTCCGGACACAAGTTCGGACGTGCCTGCTTCTACTTAGGATTTTCCTCGACCCATGTCCGAACTTCCGAAGTCCGGACACATGTTCGGACATGCGTCTGTTTTCAGTTTTGAGTCTCGACTTGCGTCCGAACTTGGGAAGTCCGGACACAAGCTCGGACATGCCACTGTTTTGGCCAAAAACCTTGTTTAAGGATGGGAAATGATGAGGATAATTAGGTATTGATATTATAAGGTTGTTTAAGACATGTTTGGAGGGTAACAATGATAATTAAGTGGATGAATAAGTATAAGTGATGAGGAGAAGCGATTCACTTAAGATTAAGTTTGTAAGATTAAGTTGTAAGACTTAAGAAGTGTTAGGTTGGGATCATTAAGAGTAAGTAAGGTAAGTAAGTTAAGTAAGGTAAGTAAGTTAAGTAAGGTAAGTAATTTAAGTAAGTTGAATTAAGTTAAGTGATTAACAACCTAAAACTGAATGAATGTTTTAGGACTTGGGAATTTGGACTCCGGAAGAGAGTAAGCAACCGAACAACCCACGGTGAACGGTACAGTTCTCTTGTGACCTGCTTGCTAACGAGGTGTCCCTCGGCTTGTGTGCTATTTGTTTTGTGTGCTCACTAAACAAGATAAAGCATGCAACCGGATCATATTATATATATATTGTATTGTTGTGTGATGTTTGAAAACTAACACAACATATCGTGAGAACTTACTAACCAATGTTTAGTAAGGAATTAAGTGAGACTATGGAACGCCCCCTAATAAGGGACGATATGAACCGAAAGAGGTTAACCAACAAATATGGTATTGAGATTACTACTAACTGGAACTTGAGTGAGGAAACCCGGGACCGATCTCCGGTCATGCATGCTAAGGAAAAAGGGGGACGGTATCTGAATCAGATCCGCCCTCCGCTTAAGGACTTGTCTTCGGACTTGTAGCCTAGGGCCGGTTGCCGGCTCAGCTACGCTGGATTCCCGTCCAGGGTAGGTGGCATTAAGATGGTGCGGTGGGATCACCTAAATCCCAGGTTTGGACTTAGGCTACAACCATTCCCCTCCAGGAACGGTTTGTATTATGAGAATAAGTTAAGATTAAGATAAGTTACAATCATTCCTTTTTAAAGGATGATTTGTATTGTTAAGATTAAGATTAAGTTAAGATTAAGATAAGTTACAATCATTCCTTTTTAAAGGATGATTTGTATTGTTAAGATTAAGATTAAGTTAAGATTAAGATAAGTTACAATCATTCCTTTTCAAAGGATGATTTGTATTGTTCAGATTAAGATTAAGTTAAGATTAAGATAAGTTACAATCATTCCTTTTTAAAGGATGATTTGTATAATTAAGATTGAGATAAGCAACATCCACTCCTTATTAAAGGATGGTTGTTTCTAAGGTTAAGATAAGACTAAGATTTTAAGGTGAGATAAGGATGGACTAAGGTTAAGAGGGAACATTATTTAAGGAGTTAAATAACTAACTCTCCAATTAAGTGAACGCATTTAAGTCGTTCATTGTGTGTGAACTTTGATTGTTCATATATGGATTGTTGTTTACATCATTTACTATTATGTTGTGCATTTAATCAACCTCCATGCTATCGACAATTAGTCGTCGTAGCCACGTTAGCTTGGGGGCCATGAGGGGATCGTACCAGCATTCGTGCTGACCCCCTTTGGGGGCTGTTTTTACTACACAGGTACATCAGGAAGCGGCCGACGCGAGAGTAAGAAGAGGATACAAGTGTTAAGGCTTAAGAGTGGCCTACGAGTTGTGCATGTACACTCATATGGCAATTTGAGTTAGTAAGATGTATAGGATGTGAGGGGGTTGTAAGAAGGATATGTATATGGTTAAGATTATTGTACTAATGTTCGGTATATTCTATAGTCAGACCGTGGCAAGGTCCTGGATTGTAAAGAATTCCGCTGTGACATGTATATATATATGCTGTTAAGTTGCGAGACCACAATTGGATTGAGTTGGGGTGTTACAAAAAGTGGTATCAGAGGCGTAGTTACGCTCTGAAGACAAAAATACCAACTTAGGAGAATTTAGGTTGAGATTGAGTTATGGGTTCGGTTGGAGATAGAGTGAGAGGTGCGTTAGTCTGGACTTCCCGATGCTTACCGGACATCCATAGTACCTAGGCCCGCCCTCCACATCCTTAACCCTAAAAATGTGGGACAAACGCCAGAGAGAAGAAAGCCTTCTCTTACTCGGGGAAACCCGATCTGACAGTTAGCTAACAATAAGCAGTACGAGGAACATCTTGTTGCTCAACAATTATGGAGAACTTGGAGATTTTCAATGGAGCGCAACAGAGAGACGGGCGCTACCTATGGGATACTATCAGTAAGGGAACGGTAATTACCGGCAACATGGGTCGACATGCTACGCAGTCGAAATAACCCACAATACCAATGGTAAGGAAAGCACTACGAGTGCAATGGATAAGGAAATGATAAGAGACATGAGTACCAGACAATGGTCCGAAGGAGCATAACAGTAGGATAATACAAAGCAAGAGGATTGGGATTGCTGGAAAGTCCAGTTAGAAACGGGAACTCCAAACTCCATACAATAAGGAAGGTTACAAACCTAGCCAACGTAATGCGGACGACGATAAGAATTCATAACAAGTTGTATACCAAAATAGGACTACAATGTAGTGCCTAAAGGAAACCGTTGCTCAGTAACCACAACAAAACGTGTGGAGACTGGGGCGAGAATTAAGACATAAGAAAATATTAAGGGGTTTCCTCAGAAAGAGGAACGCCCTGATAAATGACAGTACTGTCAAACAACAAAGAAACTGCCGGATGGACGGTTATCCAAAATAAGGGATTATTGAAGGAGTCCCGAGGATTACCAATTACATGGAAGTTAGAAGGAGGTATCATTACCAATGTACCTTGTACCAATAGCCATCCTGCATGGCGCACTTGCCATAGCAAGTGCTACCACGATTAAGCTACACGGAAAGCCATCAAAGCAAGATAGGAGAACGCTACAGATGTAACGCATATTAATGCTGCACTGTAAATCCATAAGAACAGAAAAATAAGACCTTGGAAAGGCCCGACGGCCTGACCATGATGAGATGAGGTGACACACCAGTCAGCCGGGAGCGGAGCTCAGACAGAGTACTAAACCATATGAATATTTGCAACTGTATAACCCACTACAACGACAACCGACAGTACGGTAAGAACACAATCCCGAACTCCATGGGGAAAACCTAAGGGATCGCTCGGTAATGCGAGCAAAAACACAATATAAGCAATAATATACAAGGGATGTATTATAAGATACTATTGAGACTGTTGAAGCAACGACTTACAACGAAAACGGGATAAGACTCCCAGAATGACCACTAAGGATACCAATAACAACATTCTACAATGAAGATGTTGGAAAACCCAGAAAATAAGGGTAAAAGAAATGAACATAAGCTATAACCTACTAAGGACTAAAGATGTACCACCCGGGAAAAAGGAAAGCCGGAGGACTACCCCCACAGAGCGGGCATAGTCGAGCCGAGCAAACTGATGAATGACAGTTAATACTGTTTGTTTAACTCATTAACACCCAAGTATGATTGATCATCAACGGGTGGCATAGTCAACAGAAGATGAACGAAGCGTTGAGATGGAAGTATAAAATGACAGAACGATACCCAACTTGGACACCTTAAGGCAAACGCCTAGTACGAACTGAACCTTAAGTACTAAAGGACATAAGTCTAATAATACGACAGCATTGTCAAAGACACTAAGTAACCTCAGATCACCTGAACAACTTCCATAGCAGGAAGCAGGATGCAGCAACTTACCATGAAACCCGATACTACATTTAGTGTATAACCTAACAGTGGATAGTGCTCAAGGAACCAGAATCTTAAGAGAATGACCTGCAGATGAGTAAGAACACAAATAATGAACTGAGACATTAAGTACTAAGAGCCTACGAGCCTAGGATGTTAACCACATCAGAGCCCGAGGTGCAGTAAGTTATAAGAGAGCTTGTTTAAGCCACGAAGGGACTACAATTTGTAGATACGGACGGTTACCAAACCTATAACTTAGATTGGGAAAAACATTACCAAGAAAGGGTACCAATGAGAATATTGAGATAATGCTAAGGACAGGAGCGGAGAATGAACCATGCCTTTTAGGGTGGGGATACCTCTCCTTGTTGTGAGGCCATGAGTGGGAATGAACCCCTCAAAAAGGGCTTTCACCTATTAGAGATAAAATACACTTTATTTAGAAAATGGAAACTATGAACCTTGGGATTACCTTGGAACATACCAGATACACTTGAGTAATAAGGAAGGTTGCAGAGATAGACCCCATATCCGACACCAGGATGTAAGAATTAGTGATCGTCAGAGATAAACACCGTGACTGCACATTATGGCACGTCAATTAATCAATGCTCAGAAGAGCTTGTGATTCAGTGGATGGCATCTTCAGTAACCAGTTAAATTACGTGGTAGAAAACATCACTAAGGATGAAAGAAAGTGAAAGAGATTAGCCTACTTACGAATCTGAGATTGGAGCAAAACATCTTTATATCAAGAGTCAACTATTTTACAACACGGTACGACAACTGCCAATACCGGAATGAGAGAACTTCCAGTGTGTTTACACTAAGAAGGGATTGAGTATAAGGTAAGACATTAGAATAAGTGAGTAAGAGGTTGCACCATTAATGAGCAACATGGTAAAGGCCAACTACCACGGTAGTAATGGTCGTGAGTATAATAGTTAGATAAGTGGATTAAGTCATGGTGCGCGGTAAGGCGACCATTATGTATGAGCCGTCAAATATTGACACTGAGGCAATTAGATTTATGAGTTAAGACCAGCATAAGTAAGAAAATAAGATGGTAGACGAACTGAGCATTGAGGCCAGTAGTCTGGACCTGGTTAGGGGAGATTTCACAGGAAGCACACTACCCATTCCTTAAGGAACTGGAAGTGCATTCCTATTAGCATAAATATGAGAAACAAGATAAGAGGCTCTACAGAAAGAGACCTCAATTATTAAGAGACCGAATCAGTACGGGATACAGAAAGGAGCTGAAGCATACCATACCCAAGAACACAGTAAATGGACTTCCCTTGATTAACTTCAAGAAGAACAATAAATGTTATTATGGAACGATGAAGAGGAGATCGACAATAGAATACTTCATAATTAGCAATAGCTAAACGTGTGACGGACACTATGAGTTTACTAAAACGAGACGTGGGACGACTGCACCCCACAGGGGCATGCAGGCCTGACACGCTCATTTATGAGTTAGTTGGGTAAGTAGTAATGTACCAGTAAGGTACCCCATGCATGTAGACGAGTGGTGTAAGGAACACGGGAGGTATTCGACTCCGTACCACGGACAACGACACAAGATCAGACAAGAGCAGCCATTACCACAAACAGTCGAAGAGAAGAATACAGTCGAACCAGCAACACAGAGGAACCAGAGAGCAAATAATTAAGGACTATGAAGTGCGAAGAGCACGGATTGTTAAGTACAGACATTGGATATGTCTTAAGATGTAAGGAATTAAGACTGTAAGCGCGTTATGCACTAAACAGTAGTTTCAAACTAAGAATCATCCTCAGACCAAAGGTCAGTTGAGGAGAACAATTTAGACATTCGAGAAAATACTAAGAGTATGAGCGTAAGATCTTCAAGGAGAATGGATAGACGAGTTACAACTCATTAAGGCCGTGTATATATAAAGATAACACGTGTCCATTGAGACAATTAAGCCTAAGATTATCAGAGTCACGCAGCGGAAGCTAGCAGACCACTACTTTGAGATTAGACCAAACCAAGTTAAGAATACGGCATAAGTACCGTTAAGAATCCTCGATACAGAGACTAAGTCATTTCTGATCGAATTATAAGTAAGATAGATGGCGTGGAAGCTAGAATGCTTGGTGAGAATTAGACATCTCGAACTTATGTTCAAAGATGATGTGACGCCGATTACGTGGGCGTAATCCACTTTAAGGGGGGTAGAGCGAAAACCGCTTAGCGTATGTTTGTGTACTGAGTACACAAACTACGGTGTGCATAGCACAAAATAATTTGAGAATATGTTTTACATAAACATTTTAAGATAAATCATGGTTATTGCACACAGAAGATGTGAATACCATACATATTAAGTACCTATCTTGTTAACTCCGGTGTGAGTACAAGTTAAGAGAATTAAGGAAGAGGTTTAAGGAGACTTAAGGAATAAGGACTATATGAGGTATAAGTCGATATGAGACTATGTGTGAGATAAGAATAAGATAACATTATGAGATACAATTTGATGTGAATATGAGGAAGGAAATTGTAATGCTATGAGATATAAGATGGTGAGAATTGGTATGGGACAGTTATAGAACTTAGTAGGAATTTAAGTCTTGAGGTAATTACTAAGAGATGAATTTGGGATGTTCGAGGGACTGAGTCCACACTTTGGAGATGTATTGATTATGATTAGAAGAACTAAAAAGATAGAAAATTGGACATGAGTGAATTATTTGGATGTTTGAAAATGATGTGGGAGGTGGAACTTGATTTTCTAGGGATCAAGGGAAACTGAACACAAATTGGGGTGGAAGGATAGTTCTACACTGATGCTGATCACATCAGGGTAGGATGATTCCTGAAACTCCCTACCAGTGGTCACAATTTAACCACACTAAGGATAGAGGCCTTAGGATAAAATGGAATTGGAGTTGATTGTATTTTTAATTAGAGGAATTATTCCTCACATGACCTCGTAAAAAGGATTACCTTTTTACTGAGTCTCGCCCATGAAGTCGAGGACGCACGAGCCTTTGTCTTCGGACCGGTGACATGGGGAGCAAGTGTTTTGTATTCTAGCCCATGGTGACGAGGACGAATGAGCCATTGTCTACGGACCGGTGACATGGGAGAATACGTTGGAAATTATGTGAATGTTTTAATCATCAAAAGAAACAAAAAGAATTTCGAGTGCTACACATGCTTAAGCATGTTGTGTGATATTTAAGAATAAGCATATGGTGGACCTAAGGATTCAATGAGTTTAAGTATACATAAGTATGATCTATATGATCTAAGGAATGAGGTAATACATGTATTCTAATGAGATAAGATGCATGGGAACCTTGGGGACAAAGTTCTTTTAAGGGGGGTAGATTGAAATACCCCAAACATAAGTATGCTAAGTAAACATCAAATTATGATGTAGTAAGGCTAGAATATGCCTTAGAAAGATTGGTAGACAATTTTAACCAAGGAAAACACAAGAAAGTGCCTTAAGGGCAATCAGGGCAAAAACGTGCTCTAAGCTAGGAGAGACTTGGGTGAGTACCCAAATATCATGATAAGACCTTAGTAATATTCTAATGGTCATTTTAAATCAATTAGCAAGGAGAACCAAGCTTGAAAACAAGTTAAAACACAAAATGTGCTTTAAGAAGTCTTAAAGCACATTTTTGAGAAATTGTCTTAGAATTGAGTTTTGAGTGGCTAAATGTCCATCATTACTCTTTAATCAACATGTGTACTAATTAGTATCACATTAGGAGGTCTAAATCAATGGAACTCAAAAATTTCAGAAATATGTGCACTGATTAGTGAATAGTGCCAATAGTGACTAGTTTAAGTTTTAATCAGTATAAGCTAATTAGTTGGTCAACAAAGACCATGACTAGCCTCATTTAAGGTAGGGGGCCGGTTTTTCTAAGGAGGGTGAGTCACCATAAGTAGTCAAATAAGGAAGAAAAGAAGAGATAAGTAAAAGAGTACTATTTACTTTATTAAAGCAAATATCTTATATTAGCTTACCTTTCTTCTTGTCTCTCTTATTTCCTCCTCTTCACACGGTTTTCTTTACTTCCTCTCTTCTCCATTCACGTAAGAGAAGCCTCCATTGTTGCTTCACCTTGCTTTGTCCATAGCTTGCTCCTTTTAGCTCCAAATCAAAAACTAAACACATATTATTCTTAGTTAGCTCAAGCTCTAGCTTTCTATCTTTTCAAATCTTGCAAAGCTCAAGTTTGGTGCCATGAGAAAACTCCATTGATGGAGGAAAATAAAGTTTGAAGAGCTCATTAGCTTCTCCATTCTCTTAAGGTAAAGAAAATGTAAGAAAAACCATGTTTCCATCATTTCTTGTACATGGCCAAAAATTCCTTCTCATGGGGCTATGTTTTTATGCCTTGTTCTAGCTTGATTTATTCACCAAGGACTAGTGGAGGTCCTATTTCATTCAATGCCCAAGTCTACTTTGAGACTTTAAGGTAACCATCCACTTTTATGCTTTAGAACACATTTCTAACCTAGGTTTTCATTCCTTAAGGTTAGTGCATTGTTTAGTACTCATATGAGTCATTGAATATTGACTAGAACATTGGCAAGGGGAATTTAAGTGGTGGCCGAAATATATGCAAGAAGAAGGTCTAAGGAGGAGATTAAGATAAGCTTGAGAAAACAAGGTAAAATGCTTACCTAATGGTGGTTTAAGTTAAGGAACGAGTTTTAGATAAGTACCAATGTAGCTTAGAGCTTACATTGTGTATTGGGTTGTATAACCTAAGAAAAAGAACTTAAAACAAGCTTATGAACTTGTGACTAAGGAGCCAAAGGAAATGAGTTAGTAATATAAGTTTAAGGTGGATTTTAAGAGCATTATAACTACTATGAGATTGATGAGTGTATTTGCAGGTTGAAAGCTTTTATATTGGGAAATTCAGTATTTAAGTTTAAGTCATTTAAGGGCCTAAGAGCCATGTCATTTAAGAGCCTTAGTGCTATGCAATTTAAGATTATTGCAATATATTGAGTGTGATGTGAATATGTTGATTTGGGTGAGAAAATAAGATGAGAAAGGACTTGGTGTGTGTGAGATTTGTGTGAGAAAAACAATGCATTTGGGCATGAGAATATACTAGAGGAGCTATGGTGAAATATGAGTAGAAAATAAGTGTTTAGGTGATGGTGGTGAATTAATATGACCTAGGATTTACTAGGAGTCATTATGAAGAATTTGAGTGGAAATGAGTTAACTAAGGAGTTCTTGAGGATGAGAATGACCTAGAATGGTCTATGAGGAAGTTAGAGTTTAGATGGGTGTATTGAACACACCAAAGTCATGGTATGAGGAGTGGTAAGACTTGTGCAAGAATCTGGATGGAAAGGTATATAATGCTTTAAGGTGATTTAGGTATGAACTAGAGAGTAAAACAATGAGAGTTTTGAGAACCTTGTGTAAGGTGATGATGCTAGTAGTGGACTAATGAGGTTTAGTTTAGATGTTAATGAGTGGACTTAGGTGATGGAAGAGAAAGGTGTGGGAGAATGTTGTCAAATGTCAAGGAAATGACTGGGAATGTAAAAGAGAGTATGATCATGAGAATGGTGAATAAGATGCATAAAAGAGTGGAAATGTCTAAGGAGGGTGTTACATGGTCGGGGTAAATGAAGACCATGTTAAGGTGTTAAGGTAATGGAAAACAATGTATAAGTAAGCTCAAGAGTTTAAAAGTGATTAGTTAACAAGTGTTAGGAATTTCTTGCAAGAATTGAGCAAAGGTTAGGATGATCTTTGGAGAGTTTGGTGGAAGTTATAAGGTGAGTTTAAGTGCCTAAATGATGTTAGAAGACATTATGAGGGTTTAGGAGAAGTTTGGTGAATATTGGTTAAGTGTTTGAAGGCTTAGAAAATGAGTGTTTTGCCATGTCCGAACATCCGTCCGGACATGGACGTTCGGACAGGCCCTGTTGCGTGAAAATTTTTAGAGTCTCGACTTGTGTCCGACCTTGGGAAGTCCGGACACAAGTTCGGACGTGCCTGCTTCTACTTAGGATTTTCCTCGACCCATGTCCGAACTTCCGAAGTCCGGACACATGTTTGGACATGCGTCTGTTTTCAGTTTTGAGTCTCGACTTGCGTCCGAACTTGGGAAGTCCGGACACAAGTTCGGACATGCCACTGTTTTGGCCAAAAACCTTGTTTAAGGATGGGAAATGATGAGGATAATTAGGTATTGATATTATAAGGTTGTTTAAGACATGTTTGGAGGGTAACAATGATAATTAAGTGGATGAATAAGTATAAGTGATGAGGAGAAGCGATTCACTTAAGATTAAGTTTGTAAGATTAAGTTGTAAGACTTAAGAAGTGTTAGGTTGGGATCATTAAGAGTAAGTAAGGTAAGTAAGTTAAGTAAGGTAAGTAAGTTAGTAAGGTAAGTAATTTAAGTAAGTTGAATTAAGTTAAGTGATTAACAACCTAAAACTGAATGAATGTTTTAGTACTTGGGAATTTGGACTCCGGAAGAGAGTAAGCAACCGAACAACCCACGGTGAACGGTACAGTTCTCTTGTGACCTGCTTGCTAACGAGGTGTCCCTCGGCTTGTGTGCTATTTGTTTTGTGTGCTCACTAAACAAGATAAAGCATGCAACCGGATCATATTATATATATATGTATTGTTGTGTGATGTTTGAAAACTAACACAACATACCGTGAGAACTTACTAACCAATGTTTAGTAAGGAATTAAGTGAGACTAAGGAACGCCCCCTAATAAGGGACGATATGAACCGAAAGAGGTTAACCAACAACTATGGTATTGAGATTACTACTAACTGGAACTTGAGTGAGGAAACCCGGGACCGATCTCCGGTCATGCATGCTAAGGAAAAAGGGGGACGGTATCTGAATCAGATCCGCCCTCCGCTTAAGGACTTGTCTTCGGACTTGTAGCCTAGGGCCGGTTGCCGGCTCAGCTACGCTGGATTCCCGTCCAGGGTAGGTGGCATTAAGATGGTGCGGTGGGATCACCTAAATCCCAGGTTTGGACTTAGGCTACAACCATTCCCCTCCAGGAACGGTTTGTATTTTGAGAATAAGTTAAGATTAAGATAAGTTACAATCATTCCTTTTTAAAGGATGATTTGTATTGTTAAGATTAAGATTAAGTTAAGATTAAGATAAGTTACAATCATTCCTTTTTAAAGGATGATTTGTATTGTTAAGATTAAGATTAAGTTAAGATTAAGATAAGTTACAATCATTCCTTTTCAAAGGATGATTTGTATTGTTCAGATTAAGATTAAGTTAAGATTAAGATAAGTTACAATCATTCCTTTTTAAAGGATGATTTGTATAATTAAGATTGAGATAAGCAACATCCACTCCTTATTAAAGGATGGTTTCTAAGGTTAAGATAAGACTAAGATTTTAAGGTGAGATAAGGATGGACTAAGGTTAAGAGGGAACATTATTTAAGGAGTTAAATAACTAACTCTCCAATTAAGTGAACGCATTTAAGTCGTTCATTGTGTGTGAACTTTGATTGTTCATATATGGATTGTTGTTTACAGCATTTACTATTATGTTGTGCATTTAATCAACCTCCATGCTATCGACAATTAGTCGTCGTAGCCACGTTAGCTTGGGGGCCACGAGGGGATCGTACCAGCATTCGTGCTGACCCCCTTTGGGGGCTGTTTTTACTACACAGGTACATCAGGAAGCGGCCGACGCGAGAGTAAGAAGAGGATACAAGTGTTATGGCTTAAGAGTGGCCTACGAGTTGTGCATGTACACTCGTATGGCAATTTGAGTTAGTAAGATGTATAGGATGTGAGGGGGTTGTAAGAAGGATATGTATATGGTTAAGATTATTGTACTAATGTTCGGTATATTCTGTAGTCAGACCGTGGCAAGGTCCTGGATTGTAAAGAATTCCGCTGTGACATGTATATATATATGCTGTTAAGTTGCGAGACCACAATTGGATTGAGTTGGGGTGTTACATTTTTTATTTTGACTTGACCGACCCACACTGGGTCGGTCCCCTAGGTCGGTCGGATGCAGAGAGCTCCGATTCTGGGAACTTCAACTCGACCGACCCAGCCAGGGTCGGTCCACCCCTAGGTCGGTCGAATGCAGAAGCATCGCGATTCAAAATTTTTAGCTTGACCAACCCAGACAGGGTTGGTCCCCTGGGTCGGTCGAGTGCAGAAGCATCCCGGGTTGAGTAATTCTAGTCCGATCGACCCAAACAGGGTCGATCGACTATAGAGACTCTTCCTTATGTGCTTATTATACTCAATCTTCTCCACAAGTGTCCTAATATGTTTCAGCATCATTTAGGCACTTTAAAACCCCTCCTAATTGCTTGATCAACCCCTCACTAACTCATTTCTCAAGTCTTGGTTGATTCACACAATTTCTCCACTCTTAATCCTCCATACAACTACTTTGCTACAAATTTTGTTTTCTCTCTTTTCACTAGCTCAATGGTACTTCAATTAGTGTTGTTCTAATACTCATCATTCATCATTTTTTTCCCCCATTCTCCCCATCTATACAATCATCTCTAATCTAGTTTCCGAGGTGGTTAACTACTCAACTTCAATACTAAAACACAACTAACCAACCTAGGTTGTTTCTACCCATCCAAGCACCTAAGTCTTTTAGTTTCTACAATAATTTTGACATAATTCCCCTACAATTTTAACATTGCCCACACATAATTTCAGCTCACCAACTCATTCCCAATATCCACAACAATTTTTAAGCACTAATCAACACATTAAATTTCTGCACATACACAATCTACTTCCCATGGTTTCCAAGCCTTTATCCATCATTTAATCAACACTAAATATACCTCAATCTTTACTCAATGTCCGGAAACATAACCAATACTCAAAATAATGTAAATTCCTCCCATTCAAGCATTTAAAATCTGTTACACAAGCATACAAGATCAGCTCAAAGGTAAGTGCATTTACCTTGGATTTCTAGTTTAGTTTCTCTTCTTTCTCTCTCCATTTTCCTTCTTCTTTTCTTTCTTCTTATTCAAGCCTCACAAAATTGGTGATGCTACAGCCCACCAATGAACAACAATTTCCCACTTAGAACTAGCCTTTATTTAGTCTAGGGTTTAATCATAGTTTAAGGTTTAAAAGAGGCATTACCTTACCACTAGTTAGAATGGAGTCTTGCACAGCAACAATGGCTAGATTCCAGCAGCCTTTTGGAGCTCAAAAACTGGCTGGAACAAGGGGGAGGCAAGGCTAAAAAAATCTGAAATTTCTAAATTGAAGAAGAGAGCTAGAAAGGAAGATTTTTTAGTTTCTTTTTACCTTTAAATAACAAGGGAATGGAGGAGCTTCCAATGGTGGTCTCAAGCCTTCAAATGAGCTTCAGCAATGGAAATAAAAATGAAGGTTTTCAGATTTTGAGAAGATGAAAATGTTGCCCAAGGAGAGAAGAGTTCAATGGTGTAATTTTTATAGCATTTGGAGGTTGTTTGCACTTTCAAAAATGGAGGAGAAGGAGGGAGTTTTGTGATGGTGTTCAAATCGCCATGGAAGGCTGAGAGGAAGAAGAAGAGTTCAGGTGGGGGGGGGGGGGGGTAAAACGTGGGAAATGAGAGTGTAGGAGAGAGAGAAAAAAAATTGCTTTTTACTTTATGGGTTTGTCTTTTTGTGCATAAAAACAAATAAGGAAGAGGGGGAGAAGGGCTGGAAATCTTCCCCACTCACACACTCACCTAGTTTTCTGATTTTTATTTACAAATGGGGGAAGTTATTTTGTACAACTAACACCCCACAAGTTCTAGTTTTGCACTATTCACTAACTAGAACCCGTTTTCAAGAATTTTTCTGGTTTAAATGATTTTAATGATTCTAGACCTTCACTAATGTCCAATTATAGACGTTTGATTGAATAAAATTATTACGGGTCTATTTAACCCGGTTAAAGTTGCGTTTTCCCGGTGTCCTCGAAAAAGGTGCTTAAAGGTTTGTTGGTGTTTTTAACGCATTTTATGGATCTGTTTTCTTCAGGAATTGTTCCCACGTATTTGTTTAGGCATAATTAAGCCTCTAAAATTCTCATTAGCCTAATTAATTGATGTTTTTGAGTTCAGGGTATTTCGATTTCCGTCCCGATGACCAAAAGAAGCGAGGAGCCCGACTCTCAAATAACGTTCTCATCAGCCCAAAGGAGCAATGCCGCTATGAGCATGACGAAGCGATCTGCAAATGGTCCTAGAGTGACATAGGATTCAAAGAGCTCAAATCAAAGACAGCTCTCAAAGTTCACAAACGGGAACCACAAGAACCCCAAAAGGAAAAGAACACAAGGAAAATATGAAAATCCTGAAAGAAGTCCAAAAAAAAAGAAGAAAGATGAGAGAATGATGCAAAGGACAACTCCAAAGTCCATAGTTCCATAGCTCATCAGCAACGTCAACGCAAAGTGGCTAGACGACTTCAAAACAAGGATGACAGATCCGAGATAAAACACAAGTTGCAGCTTTGGTCACCCTTATTGCTCCACTTATTCCAAACATCCCTCCATGGTCCTATTGTCTTTCACCACACCCATGGCCATGTTATAAGCTTTAAATACTTTCGGCTTGGTAGTTGTGTATCCAATCACATGAAAGTAGCATATTGAATGCGTAAATCTGACAAATATCAAATTCAACGGTCTAGAAGTTATGACCATAAGCGAGAAACGAGTGAAAAATTCCAAACACGTCGAGTGTAGGTTATGAAGCACCACATCAAAACATAAGCATTGACCCTGTGAGGATGAGACTTGTTCACATGTTTAATTAGAAAAAAATACTGGGGGCAATCGATCGGGAATGATCGATTTCCATGAACTCTAGCTCAAATTGTCTTAAGGAAAATATTGGGGCAATTGTTGGTCCCAACAATTACTATGGCGACACCAATTGAAGCCCAAAGCTTAAGCACCACCACAACCATTACTACACAGGCCCGCATAAGCCCTTACCCCCACATCATACCACTCAGGCACACATAAGCCCTAACCTTCACTCAAACGCTCTCAGGCACACATAAGCCCTTACCTCCACACCACCACTACACAGGCCCACATAAACCCTAACCTCCACACAAACACTCTCAGGCCCGTAATTAGCCTTACCACCACAAAATTTCAAGTTTGTCACAAATCCTGAACACCAGTGAAAATTCCCAACCATTACTCACATTGTTATAACCCAAAGTTCCGTTACATTTTATTTTGTTAATGTTATCCTAAATTGGCTTATGTTACTTAGGACATGGAAGTCCTTCTTAAATCAATTGGGGACGAGGAAGTCATTTTCCCCATCCATTTAATTTTCTGGTAAGAATTAATAATTCCTAAATTCCTTAAATCCTTTAATCAGTAATTCCCACTTACTAATCATGTTCTCTTCCACACTTCTTTTCCCGTTCAGTTTTGAAACCGTCAGACGCTCCTTTCTCTTCTCTGCTCTCTCTCAAAAGTTGTGTTTTGTGCAACCTCTCAAGTTCTGCTGATTGTGGTCCTTCATTGAGTTTCTGCTGTGAATTATGCTCCGTTGGAAGGTTCGGTTTAGATTAAGGTAATTAGCGTTGATTCGTTCTTCTCCGATTCTGAAATTTGGGATGTCCCCCTTGTCTTACTCCTTCCTATGCACACTCTGATTAATGAATCAAAAATCCTTCCAACATTCCTTGTAAATCTCTACTGCTGTGGATTGGTTCTGTGCTCGTGACTGTCGGATTCAGGTGCGGATTATGGTCTCGTTGTGTGGGCATTCCAGTTCTTGATTTGAAGGTTCAATGTTCTGAATTTTGGTTTGTCTCTCTGCGGATGTGTATCCAGTGTTTTGGGATTGTGTTCCGTTCGGTTTGCGTTTTGGTGACTGCATTGTTTTGGACTCTACTGTTCAGTTTGGGATTCTTCTGCAGTCGATTGAGGTAGGTGGCTTTCGGATTCGGCTAGTGTGTTCAGCCTTGGGGAGTTTCAGATTTTGAGTTCTAGTTTGCGAATTGGTTCTACGTTGTGTTTGTGAATCCATCTGTTTATTGCTGTTTTAGGGCCTACAAACCCCCAAGGTTGTTTTCCACAAATTGTTGTCAATTTGAATGTGTTTTGAGCCTCTAATTTCTGTGTAATTCGTTTCTGAAAACTGCACTGTTTGACATGTCCGAACGTCTGTCCGATCACTGAAGTTCGGACAGACCCTGTTTGCATTTTATTTTCCGAGTTTTGAACGTGTCCGAACTTTCGTCCGAGCTTTGATGTTCGGACGAGGTGCGAGGATGAATCTGGCTTACAAGTCTCGTATGGTGTCTGAACTTGTAAGTCCGGACAGAAGTTCGGACACACCCTTCTGCCTTCTCTGATTTTGCTTCGACTTGTGTCCGAATTTTGACATTCAGACACATGTTCGGACTTTACGCGTATCTGTTTTGCGAAAGTGTCCGAACATCCATCCGAGATTTGATGTTCGGACATTCGTTTGATTGTGGCCTTTGAGTCTCGACTTGCGTCCGAACGTTGATGTCGGGACACAAGTTCGGACATGGCACTGTTTTTGCCCTAACTTGCTCGTTTGAGCTCCGTTTTGACTTCTGTTTGCGGGGTTGGGTTCCCCTTATGGTTTCTAAGCTACTTACAAGCTTTATGGTGCCTGTGATGCACATATGCTTAACCGTATTTAAGCTTTTGTTTTGGGACCTAGTTATCTCTATATCTGAACCGTGGATGGCTGGTTTAGCTATCTCGTAGCGCGCTGCGTAGGACGTCCTTCTGTTTCACGGGTGGTATCCCTGTTCTGTTCACAGGTTCCCACCTATTCTGTTCACGAGTGATGCTTCCTCGTTCTGTTCACGGATTATGTCCGTTCTGTCTGTATGCTTTTGAAATACCCCTAAATTAATATAAATTAATTTAGGGGATTTCTTTTATTAAATCTTAAATCATACTATTAAATAATAAATTATTATATGGAATTATGGAATTTATTTAGGGGATTTCTCCGATTTAACCTTAAAGAATACAATAAAATATTTAATTATTATATATATTATATAGTCTTATGAATTTAATAATAAGATTTATAAGTCAATAAATCTTGGGAAATTTTATAAACACTTCAACTATATTATAAAGATTTTAGGAAGTGTTGGTACATTGTTTTGAAACATAAAAGTCAATATAAAATTCTAGAAACCTCAAAGCCTTTTAAGCCTTGCTAGGGTTGACATTTTGAGAATGGTCAAACCAGCCCATGAAACCTATACCAATAAATAGGTTATGGAAAACCATGAAGATCAATAAAAAGAACGTCAAAAACGGATCATCCTAGCCAAAGTTATGATCAAATGAAGTGTAGAGCCAAAATTTGAAAACAAACTGACGTGGCACGGTCTGCTGAGTCATCGCGCGCCTCGGGATACGTGCCCCAGCACTTAGTCGGTTTTATCTCCTATATTCCCGGTAACAGAAACCAGTCTTTACCCTATCTTGTGACCTTCATAACTTTCTCATCTTTTGGAATTTTTTAGTGCTGTCTTCTTTGTTGTCTTCTTCTACACTTCCTCTAAACAACCATAACTCACACTAACCCTAACTCGTCCTAAATCAACCGGAAATTCGAGCCAAAGTAGCCACCCTGCAAAACCAAAACTGTAGTCTCCAGTTTTTTCCTTCGATTCAGGTAACTTCGTCTTGCCATAACTTCTTCATTTCTCAGCCAAATTCCATGTTCTTTAGCTCGTTTTGAAGAGCCCTAATCCCTCTACACTTTTCATGTTTATGCCCAAGTCTGATTCGCAACCGTTTGGAGGATATAATTGCCTAAAGTTTCCGATTCAACATCACATGAAATCATAGAAAACTGCAAGGTATAAACTCGTAACTTGCGACTTTAATTTATTTCTGTGTGTTGCGAGTTAGGATGAGTTTTTGTTATCAATATGTAGAGCTAAGTTTACTCTTTCGATTAAGCCCTTACACATAGCCTAACTCGATCTGTACTGCAAGTTATAGATCCTCAAAGTCGGCCTCGTGAACTGCTCGGAAGTTCGAACCTTTCCAGATTTCCGAATTCAATTTCCTCCGTTATTGCAACTCCGGTGAGTTTCCGATCAAATTTCTCCATTATTGTCATTCGTAATCATGTTACCGGCCTAACCCATGTTCCAATTTAATCTATTACGCGTTGTGTAACACCCCTACTACGCACTTGACAATACTTGTAATCGTAGTGGAATTAAACAACTAAATAATAACTAGACGATTTGGTGCTACAACGCCGTTAACCACCCATGTGGTCAACAAGGCAGAACAAATACGAGTGTACCGGTCTGATGATCAGACTCCTGAGCATAGAACTAGTAACCATTAATACATAAACATAATACCGAGTTTGTTGCTACATCCATAAACGTAACTGTACATCACAAACTGACAACGGCCGTCACTGTACTACAACGGTACCCAAAATATATCGCCACGGGAGCACAGGCGCATCCCGGGCTTAACATCCAAAAATAATCAAATGTAATCCTGCATCCTAGAATTTATAGCCATTCTGCTTCTTCGATCCTCATCGTGCAGTAAAAGAAATATGGAGCCCCCGAGGGGGCCAGCAACCCTTGGCTGGTATGGTTAACGCGCAGCCCATCGGCTACCGGGATACGCGCGACTAATTGTCATGATGACATGGAATTCTTTTTAAAAACATACAACATATACATATATCATAACATGGGTATTGTACACAACATCACACATAACATACAAGAACAATTCCTTTTAGGAAGTGAACCAATACAATTAGTTCCCATGGAGAGCCTAGAGAATGTTGCCATACTCATGCTAAGCTCGTTACATAACTCGTTACCGTCCTATTAGATTGAACGGATAACTTAACACAAGGTGCCTCGGATATAGTGATCCAAGCACACCGAAACAACACATAGTATGCCCCTGTGGCCCGACGTGAGTCAGTAAATAGCCTTGGTTAAGCTAAAGGGAAGGTTGGAAACCAAATTGGAAAATAACCATAACATACAAAGAGAATTGAACCGGTTATGACATCGACTCCCATACTCACACGCGTGGCCGGAACAGACCGGACTCCTCACTTCCCCCGTTAGCACTTGTTAGAAGTTCAGCATTGAACTAAATGAACCAATCACACACAATATGTTAAGTCTTGTTAGACACACACAAGGGATGAGAGAGTCATACTTAACAATGTAATACTCCCTCCGTTCAACAATAACTGTCATTTTAGAAACTTGCACACTTATTAAGAAAAGTAGGACAATGACGCATGTACCCCTACTTTTTACTTTTCCATTAGATAATAATTACTTTTATATTAAATAGTAGGGGTAAAAATGGAAAGAAGTGTGTCAAAAAGCTAGAATAACAGATATTTTTGAACAAGAATCACATCCTAAAACGACAGATATTAATTAACGGAGGGAGTAATATTTAACAACTGTAAAGTCGTTACATGATTTAAGTCTTACAAGGTCATAAACACACATGAAATACCCCAAACCTAAGTATGCTAAGTAAACATCAAATCATGATGTAGTAAGGCTAGAATATGCCTTAGAAAGATTGGTAGACAATTTTAACCAAGGAAAACACAAGAAAGTGCCTTAAGGGCAATCAGGGCAAAAACGTGCTCTAAGCTTGGAGAGACTTGGGTGAGTACCCAAATATCATGATAAGACCTTAGTAATATTCTAATGGTCATTTTAAATCAATTAGCAAAGAAAACCAAGCTTGAAAACAAGTTAAAACACAAAATGTGCTTTAAGAAGTCTTAAAGCACATTTTTGAGAATTGTCTTAGAATTGAGTTTTGAGTGGCTAAATGTCCATCATTACTCTTTAATCAACATGTGTACTAATTAGTATCACATTAGGAGGTCTAAATCAATGGGAAATCAAAAATTTCAGAAATATGTGCACTGATTAGTGAATAGTGCCGAATAGTGACTAGTTTAAGTTTTAATCAATATAAGCTAATTAGTTGGTCAACAAAGACCATGACTAGCCTCATTTAAGGTAGGGGGCCGGTTTTTCTAAGGAGGGTGAGTCACCATAAGTAGTCAAATAAGGAAGAAAAGAAGAGATAAGTAAAAGAGTACTATTTACTTTATTAAAGCAAATATCTTATATTAGCTTACCTTTCTTCTTCTCTCTCTTCATTCCTCCTCTTCACACGGTTTTCTTCACTTCCTCTCTTCTCCATTCACGTAAGAGAAGCCTCCATTGTTGCTTCACCTTGCTTTGTCCATAGCTTGCTCCTTTTAGCTCCAAATCAAAAACTAAACACATATTATTCTTAGTTAGCTCAAGCTCTAGCTTTCTATCTTTTCAAATCTGGCAAAGCTCAAGTTTGGTGCCATGAGAAAACTCCATTGATGGAGGAAAATCAAGTTTGAAGAGCTCATTAGCTTCTCCATTCTCTTAAGGTAAAGAAAATGTAAGAAAAACCATGTTTCCATCATTTCTTGTACATGGCCGAAAATTCCTTCTCATGGGGCTATGTTTTTATGCCTTGTTCTAGCTTGATTTATTCACCAAGGACTAGTGGAGGTCCTATTTCATTCAATGCCCAAGTCTACTTTGAGACTTCAAGGTAACCATCCACTTTTATGCTTTAGAACACATTTCTAACCTAGGTTTTCATTCCTTAAGGTTAGTGCATTGTTTAGACTCATATGAGTCATTGAATATTGATTAGAACATTGGCATGGGGAATTTAAGTGGTGGCCGAAATCTATGCAAGAAGAAGGTCTAAGGAGGAGATTAAGACAAGCTTGAGAAAACAAGGTAAAATGCTTGCCTAATGGTGGTTTAAGATTAAGGAATGAGTTTTAGATAAGTACCAATGTAGCTTAGAGCTAACATTGTGTATTGGGTTATATAACCTAAGAAAAAGAACTTAAACAAGCTTATGAACTTGTGACTAAGGAGCCAAAGGAAATGAGTTAGTAATATAGTTTAAGGTGGATTTTAAGAGCATTATAACTACTATGAGATTGATGAGTGTATTTGCAGGTTGAAAGCTTTTATATGTGGGAAATTCAGTATTTAAGTTTAAGTCATTTAAGGGCCTAAGAGCCATGTCATTTAAGAGCCTTAGTGCTATGCAATTTAAGATTATTGCAATATATTGAGTGTGATGTGAATAAGTTGATTTGGGTGAGAAAATAAGATGAGAAAGGACTTGGTGTGTGTGAGATTATTGTGTGAGAAAAACAATGCATTTGGGCATGAGAATATACTAGAGGAGCTATGGTGAAATTTGAATAGAAAATAAGTGTTTAGGTGATGGTGGTGAATTAATATGACCTAGGATTTACTAGGAGTCATTATGAAGAACTTGAGTGGAAATGAGTTAACTAAGGAGTTCTTGAGGATGAGAATGACCTAGAATGGTCTATGAGGAAGTTAGAGTTTAGATGGGTGTATTGAACACACAAAGTCATGGTATGAGGAGTGGTAAGACTTGTGCAAGAATCTGGATGGAAAGGTATATAATGCTTTAAGGTGATTTAGGTATGAACTAGAGAGTAAACAATGAGAGTTTTGAGAACCTTGTGTAAGGGTGATGATGCTAGTAGTGGACTAATGAGGTTTAGTTTAGATGTTAATGAGTGGACTTAGGTGATGGAAGAGAAAGGTGTGGGAGAATGTTGTCAAATGTCAAGGAAATGACTGGGAATGTAAAAGAGAGTATGATCATGAGAATGGTGAATAAGATGCATAAAAGAGGTGGAAATGTCTAAGGAGGGTGTTACATGGTCGGGGTAAATGAAGAACCATGTTAAGGTGTTAAGGTAATGGAAAACAATGTATAAGTAAGCTCAAGAGTTTAAAAGTGATTAGTTAACAAGTGTTAGGAATTTCTTGCAAGAATTGAGCAAAAGGTTAGGATGATCTTTGGAGAGTTTGGTGGAAGTTATAAGGTGAGTTTAAGTGCCTAAATGATGTTAGAAGACATTATGAGGGTTTAGGAGAAGTTTGGTGAATATTGGTTAAGTGTTTGAAGGCTTAGAAAATGAGTGTTTTGCCTTGTCCGAACATCCGTCCGGACATGGACGTTCGGACAGGCCCTGTTGCGTGAAAATTTTCAGAGTCTCGACTTGTGTCCGACCTTGGGAAGTCCGGACACAAGTTCGGACGTGCCTGCTTCTACTTAGGATTTTCCTCGACCCATGTCCGAACTTCCGAAGTCCGGACACATGTTTGGACATGTGTCTGTTTTCAGTTTTGAGTCTCGACTTGCGTCCGAACTTGGGAAGTCCGGACACAAGTTCGGACATGCCACTGTTTTGGCCAAAAACCTTGTTTAAGGATGGGAAATGATGAGGATAATTAGGTATTGATTTATAAGGTTGTTTAAGACATTTTTGGTGGGTAACAATGATAATTAAGTGGATGAATAAGTATAAGTGATGAGGAGAAACGATTCACTTAAGATTAAGTTTGTAAGATTAGGTTATAAGACTTAAGAAGTGTTAGGTTGGGATCATTAAGAGTTAAGTAAGGTAATTAAGTTAAGTAAGGTAAGTAATTTAAGTAAGTTGAATTAAGTTAAGTGATTAACAACCTAAAACTGAATGAATGTTTTAGGACTTGGGAATTTGGACTCCGGAAGAGAGTAAGCAACCGAACAACCCACGGTGAACGGTACAGTTCTCTTGTGACCTGCTTGCTACGAGGTGTCCCTCGGCTTGTGTGCTATTTGTTTTGTGTGCTCACTAAAAAAGATAAAGCATGCAACCGGAACATATTATATATATATTGTATTGTTGTGTGATGTTTGAAAACTAACACAACATACCGTGAGAACTTACTAACCAATGTTTAGTAAGGAATTAAGTGAGACTAAGGAACGCCCCCTAATAAGGGACGATATGAACCGAAAGAGGTTAACCAACAAATATGGTATTGAGATTACTACTAACTGGGACTTGAGTGAGGAAACCCGGGACCGATCTCCGGTCATGCATGCTAAGGAAAAAGGGGGACGGTATCTGAATCAGATCCGCCCTCCGCTTAAGGACTTGTCTTCGGACTTGTAGCCTAGGGCCGTTGCCGGCTCAGCTACGCTGGATTCCCGTCCAGGGTAGGTGGCATTAAGATGGTGCGGTGGGATCACCTAAATCCCAGGTTTGGACTTAGGCTACAACCATTCCCCTCCAGGAACGGTTTGTATTCTGAGAATAAGTTAAGATTAAGATAAGTTACAATCATTCCTTTTTAAAGGATGATTTGTATTGTTAATATTAAGATTAAGTTAAGATTAAGATAAGTTACAATCATTCCTTTTAAAGGATGATTTGTATTGTTAAGATTAAGATTAAGTTAAGATTAAGACAAGTTACAATCATCCTTTTTAAAGGATGATTTGTATTGTTAGATTAAGATAAGTTACAATCATTCCTTTTTTAAAGGATGATTTGTATAATTAAGTTTAAGATAAGCAACATCCACTCCTTATTAAAGGATGGTTGTTTCTAAGGTTAAGATAAGACTAAGATTTTAAGGCGAGATAAGGATGGACTAAGGTTAAGAGGGAACATTATTTAAGGAGTTAAATAACTAACTCTCCAATTAAGTGAACGCATTTAAGTCGTTCATTGTGTGTGAACTTTGATTGTTCATATATGGATTGTTGTTTACAGCATTTACTATTATGTTGTACATTTAATCAACCTCCATGCTATCGACAATTAGTCGTCGTAGCCACGTTAGCTTGGGGGCCATGAGGGGATCGTACCAGCATTCGTGCTGACCCCCTTTGGGGGCTGTTTTTACTACACAGGTACATCAGGAAGCGGCCGACGCGAGAGTAAGAAGAGGATACAAGTGTTAAGGCTTAAGAGTGGCCTACGAGTTGTGCATGTACACTCGTATGGCAATTTAGTTAGTAAGATGTATAGGATGTGAGGGGGTTGTAAGAAGGATATGTATATGGTTAAGATTGTTGTACTAATGTTCGGTATATTCTGTAGTCAGACCGTGGCAAGGTCCTGGATTGTAAAGAATTCCGCTGTGACATGTATATATATATGCTGTTAAGTTGCGAGACCACAATTGGATTGAGTTGGGGTGTTACATTTTTTTTTTGACTTGACCGACCCACACTGGGTCGGTCCCCTGGTCGGTCGGATGCAGAGAGCTCCGATTCTGGGAACTTCAACTCGACCGACCCAGCCAGGGTCGGTCCCCTAGGTCGGTCGAATGCAGAAGCATCGCGATTCAAAATTTTTAGCTTGACCAACCCAGACAGGGTTGGTCCCCTGGGTCGGTCGAGTGCAGAAGCATCCCGGGTTGAGTAATTCTAGTCCGATCGACCCAAACAGGGTCGATCGACTATAGAGACTCTTCCTTATGTGCTTATTATACTCAATCTTCTCCACAGTGTCCTAATATGTTTCAGCATCATTTAGGCACTTTAAAACCCCTCCTAATTGCTTGATCAACCCCTCACTAACTCATTTCTCAAGTCTTGGTTGATTCACACAATTTCTCCACTCTTAATCCTCCATACAACTACTTTGCTACAAATTTTGTTTTCTCTCTTTTCACTAGCTCAATGGTACTTCAATTAGTGTTGTTCTAATACTCATCATTCATCATTTTTATTCCCCCATTCTCCCCATCTATACAATCATCTCTAATCTAGTTTCCGAGGTGGTTAACTACTCAACTTCAATACTAAAACACAACTAACCAACCTAGGTTTTTCTACCCATCCAAGCACCTAAGTCTTTTAGTTTCTACAATAATTTTGACATAATTCCCCTACAATTTTAACATTGCCCACACATAATTTCAGCTCACCAACTCATTCCCAATATCCACAACAATTTTTAAGCACTAATCAACACATTAAATTTCTGCACATACACAATCTACTTCCCATGGTTTCCAAGCCTTTATCCATCATTTAATCAACACTAAATATACCTCAATCTTTACTCAATGTCCGGAAACATAACCAATACTCAAAATAATGTAAATTCCTCCCATTCAAGCATTTAAAATCTGTTACACAAGCATACAAGATCAGCTCAAAGGTAAGTGCATTTACCTTGGATTTCTAGTTTAGTTTCTCTCTTTCTCTCTCCATTTTCCTTCTTCTTTTCTTTCTTCTTATTCAAGCCTCACAAAATTGGTGATGCTACAGCCCACCAATGAACAACAATTTCCCACTTAGAACTAGCCTTTATTTAGTCTAGGGTTTAATCATAGTTTAAGGTTTAAAAGAGGCATTACCTTACCACTAGTTAGAATGGAGTCTTGCACAGCAACAATGGCTAGATTCCAGCAGCCTTTTGGAGCTCAAAAACTGGCTGGAACAAGGGGGAGGCAAGGCTAAAAAATTTTTTAGTTTCTTTTTAAGAAGAGAGCTAGAAAGGAAGATTTTTTAGTTTCTTTTTACCTTTAAATAACAAGGGAATGGAGGAGCTTCCAATGGTGGTCTCAAGCCTTCAAATGAGCTTCAGCAATGGAAATAAAAATGAAGGTTTTCAGATTTTGAGAAGATGAAAATGTTGCCCAAGGAGAGAAGAGTTCAATGGTGTAATTTTTATAGCATTTGGAGGTTGTTTGCACTTTCAAAAATGGAGGAGAAGGAGGGAGTTTTGTGATGGTGTTCAAATCGCCATGGAAGGCTGAGAGGAAGAAGAAGAGTTCAGGTGGGGGGGGGGGGGGGTAAAACGTGGGAAATGAGAGTGTAGGAGAGAGAGAGCCAAAAAAATTGCTTTTTACTTTATGGGTTTGTCTTTTTGTGCATAAAAACAAATAAGGAAGAGGGGGAGAAGGGCTGGAAATCTTCCCCACTCACACACTCACCTAGTTTTCTGATTTTTATTTACAAATGGGGGAAGTTATTTTGTACAACTAACACCCCACAAGTTCTAGTTTTGCACTATTCACTAACCAGAACCCGTTTTCAAGAATTTTTCTGGTTTAAATGATTTTAATGATTCTAGACCTTCACTAATGTCCAATTATAGACGTTTGATTGAATAAAATTATTACGGGTCTATTTAACCCGGTTAAAGTTGCGTTTTCCCGGTGTCCTCGAAAAAGGTGCTTAAAGGTTTGTTGGTGTTTTTAACGCATTTTATGGATCTGTTTTCTTCAGGAATTGTTCCCACGTATTTGTTTAGGCATAATTAAGCCTCTAAAATTCTCATTAGCCTAATTAATTGATGTTTTTGAGTTCAGGGTATTTCGATTTCCGTCCCGATGACCAAAAGAAGCGAGGAGCCCGACTCTCAAATAACGTTCTCATCAGCCCAAAGGAGCAATGCCGCTATGAGCATGACGAAGCGATCTGCAAATGGTCCTAGAGTGACATAGGATTCAAAGAGCTCAAATCAAAGACAGCTCTCAAAGTTCACAAACGGGAACCACAAGAACCCCAAAAGGAAAAGAACACAAGGAAAATATGAAAATCCTGAAAGAAGTCCAAAAAAAAAGAAGAAAGATGAGAGAATGATGCAAAGGACAACTCCAAAGTCCATAGTTCCATAGCTCATCAGCAACGTCAACGCAAAGTGGCTAGACGACTTCAAAACAAGGATGACAGATCCGAGATAAAACACAAGTTGCAGCTTTGGTCACCCTTATTGCTCCACTTATTCCAAACATCCCTCCATGGTCCTATTGTCTTTCACCACACCCCATGGCCATGTTATAAGCTTTAAATACTTTCGGCTTGGTAGTTGTGTATCCAATCACATGAAAGTAGCATATTGAATGCGTAAATCTGACAAATATCAAATTCAACGGTCTAGAAGTTATGACCATAAGCGAGAAACGAGTGAAAAATTCCAAACACGTCGAGTGTAGGTTATGAAGCACCACATCAAAACATAAGCATTGACCCTGTGAGGATGAGACTTGTTCACATGTTTAATTAGAAAAAAATACTGGGGGCAATCGATCGGGAACGATCGATTTCCATGAACTCTAGCTCAAATTGTCTTAAGGAAAATATTGGGGCAATTGTTGGTCCCAACAATTACTATGGCGACACCAATTGAAGCCCAAAGCTTAAGCACCACCACAACCATTACTACACAGGCCCGCATAAGCCCTTACCCCCACATCATACCACTCAGGCACACATAAGCCCTAACCTTCACTCAAACGCTCTCAGGCACACATAAGCCCTTACCTCCACACCACCACTACACAGGCCCACATAAACCCTAACCTCCACACAAACACTCTCAGGCCCGTAATTAGCCTTACCACCACAAAATTTCAAGTTTGTCACAAATCCTGAACACCAGTGAAAATTCCCAACCATTACTCACATTGTTATAACCCAAAGTTCCGTTACATTTTATTTTGTTAATGTTATCCTAAATTGGCTTATGTTACTTAGGACATGGAAGTCCTTCTTAAATCAATTGGGGACGAGGAAGTCATTTTCCCCATCCATTTAATTTTCTGGTAAGAATTAATAATTCCTAAATTCCTTAAATCCTTTAATCAGTAATTCCCACTTACTAATCATGTTCTCTTCCACACTTCTTTTCCCGTTCAGTTTTGAAACCGTCAGACGCTCCTTTCTCTTCTCTGCTCTCTCTCAAAAGTTGTGTTTTGTGCAACCTCTCAAGTTCTGCTGATTGTGGTCCTTCATTGAGTTTCTGCTGTGAATTATGCTCCGTTGGAAGGTTCGGTTTAGATTAAGGTAATTAGCGTTGATTCGTTCTTCTCCGATTCTGAAATTTGGGATGTCCCCCTTGTCTTACTCCTTCCTATGCACTCTGATTAATGAATCAAAAATCCTTCCAACATTCCTTGTAAATCTCTACTGCTGTGGATTGGTTCTGTGCTCGTGACTGTCGGATTCAGGTGCGGATTATGGTCTCGTTGTGTGGGCATTCCAGTTCTTGATTTGAAGGTTCAATGTTCTGAATTTTGGTTTGTCTCTGCGGATGTGTATCCAGTGTTTTGGGATTGTGTTCCGGTTTGCGTTTTGGTGACTGCATTGTTTTGGACTCTACTGTTCAGTTTGGGATTCTTCTGCAGTCGATTGAGGTAGGTGGCTTTCGGATTCGGCTAGTGTGTTCAGCCTTGGGGAGTTTCAGATTTTGAGTTCTAGTTTGCGAATTGGTTCTACGTTGTGTTTGTGAATCCATCTGTTTATTGCTGTTTTAGGGCCTACAAACCCCCAAGGTTGTTTTCCACAAATTGTTGTCAATTTGAATGTGTTTTGAGCCTCTAATTTCTGTGTAATTCGTTTCTGAAAACTGCACTGTTTGACATGTCCGAACGTCTGTCCGATCACTGAAGTTCGGACAGACCCTGTTTGCATTTTATTTTCCGAGTTTTGAACGTGTCCGAACTTTCGTCCGAGCTTTGATGTTCGGACGAGGT
The DNA here is from genome assembly GCA_023374045.1 of Limonium bicolor. Lineage (NCBI taxonomy): Eukaryota > Viridiplantae > Streptophyta > Magnoliopsida > Caryophyllales > Plumbaginaceae > Limonium > Limonium bicolor. The sequence goes on from CM041778.1 coordinate 312,982,887, forward strand.
GCGAGGATGAATCTGGCTTACAAGTCTCGTATGGTGTCTGAACTTGTAAGTCCGGACAGAAGTTCGGACACACCCTTCTGCCTTCTCTGATTTTGCTTCGACTTGTGTCCGAATTTTGACATTCAGACACATGTTCGGACTTTACGCGTATCTGTTTTGTGAAAGTGTCCGAACATCCATCGAGATTTGATGTTCGGACATTCGTTTGATTGTGGCCTTTGAGTCTCGACTTGCGTCCGAACGTTGATGTCGGGACACAAGTTCGGACATGGCACTGTTTTTGCCCTAACTTGCTCGTTTGAGCTCCGTTTTGACTTCTGTTTGCGGGGTTGGGTTCCCCTTATGGTTTCTAAGCTACTTACAAGCTTTATGGTGCCTGTGATGCACATATGCTTAACCGTATTTAAGCTTTTGTTTTGGGACCTAGTTATCTCTATATCTGAACCGTGGATGGCTGGTTTAGCTATCTCGTAGCGCGCTGCGTAGGACGTCCTTCTGTTTCACGGGTGGTATCCCTGTTCTGTTCACAGGTTCCCACCTATTCTGTTCACGAGTGATGCTTCCTCGTTCTGTTCACGGATTAGGTCCGTTCTTGTCTGTATGCTTTTGAAATACCCCTAAATTAATATAAATTAATTTAGGGGATTTCTTTTATTAAATCTTAAATCATACTATTAAATAATAAATTATTATATGGAATTATGGAATTTATTTAGGGGATTTCTCCGATTTAACCTTAAAGAATACAATAAAATATTTAATTATTATATATATTATATAGTCTTATGAATTTAATAATAAGATTTATAAGTCAATAAATCTTGGGAAATTTTATAAACACTTCAACTATATTATAAAGATTTTAGGAAGTGTTGGTACATTGTTTTGAAACATAAAAGTCAATATAAAATTCTTGAAACCTCAAAGCCTTTTAAGCCTTGCTAGGGTTGACATTTTGAGAATGGTCAAACCAGCCCATGAAACCTATACCAATAAATAGGTTATGGAAAACCATGAAGATCAATAAAAAGAACGTCAAAAACGGATCATCCTAGCCAAAGTTATGATCAAATGAAGTGTAGAGCCAAAATTTGAAAACAAACTGACGTGGCACGGTCTGCTGAGTCATCGCGCGCCTCGGGATACGTGCCCAGCACTTAGTCGGTTTTATCTCCTATATTCCCGGTAACAGAAACCAGTCTTTACCCTATCTTGTGACCTTCATAACTTTCTCATCTTTTGGAATTTTTTAGTGCTGTCTTTGTTGTCTTCTTCTACACTTCCTCTAAACAACCATAACTCACACTAACCCTAACTCGTCCTAAATCAACCGGAAATTCGAGCCAAAGTAGCCACCCTGCAAAACCAAAACTGTAGTCTCCAGTTTTTCCTTCGATTCAGGTAACTTCGTCTTGCCATAACTTCTTCATTTCTCAGCCAAATTCCATGTTCTTTAGCTCGTTTTGAAGAGCCCTAATCCCTCTACACTTTTCATGTTTATGCCCAAGTCTGATTCGCAACCGTTTGGAGGATAATTGCCTAAAGTTTCCGATTCAACATCACATGAAATCATAGAAAACTGCAAGGTATAAACTCGTAACTTGCGACTTTAATTTATTTCTGTGTGTTGCGAGTTAGGATGAGTTTTTGTTATCAATATGTAGAGCTAAGTTTACTCTTTCGATTAAGCCCTTACACATAGCCTAACTCGATCTGTACTGCAAGTTATAGATCCTCAAAGTCGGCCTCGTGAACTGCTCGGAAGTTCGAACCTTTCCAGATTTCCGAATTCAATTTCCTCCGTTATTGCAACTCCGGTGAGTTTCCGATCAAATTTCTCCATTATTGTCATTCGTAATCATGTTACCGGCCTAACCCATGTTCCAATTTAATCTATTACGCGTTGTGTAACACCCCTACTACGCACTTGACAATACTTGTAATCGTAGTGGAATTAAACAACTAATAATAACTAGACGATTTGGTGCTACAACGCCGTTAACCACCCATGTGGTCAACAAGGCAGAACAAATACGAGTGTACCGGTCTGATGATCAGACTCCTGAGCATAGAACGTAACCATTAATACATAAACATAATACCGAGTTTGTTGCTACATCCATAAACGTAACTGTACATCACAAACTGACAACGGCCGTCACTGTACTACAACGGTACCCAAAATATATCGCCACGGGAGCACAGGCGCATCCCGGGCTTAACATCCAAAAATAATCAAAGTAATCCTGCATCCTAGAATTTATAGCCATTCTGCTTCTTCGATCCTCATCGTGCAGTAAAAGAAATATGGAGCCCCCGAGGGGGCCAGCAACCCTTGGCTGGTATGGTTAACGCGCAGCCCATCGGCTACCGGGATACGCGCGACTAATTGTCATGATGACATGGAATTCTTTTTAAAAACATACAACATATACATATATCATAACATGGGTATTGTACACAACATCACACATAACATACAAGAACAATTCCTTTTAGGAAGTGAACCAATACAATTAGTTCCCATGGAGAGCCTAGAGAATGTTGCCATACTCATGCTAAGCTCGTTACATAACTCGTTACCGTCCTATTAGATTGAACGGATAACTTAACACAAGGTGCCTCGGATATAGTGATCCAAGCACACCGAAACAACACATAGTATGCCCCTGTGGCCCGACGTGAGTCAGTAAATAGCCTTGGTTAAGCTAAAGGGAAGGTTGGAAACCAAATTGGAAAATAACCATAACATACAAAGAGAATTGAACCGGTTTATGACATCGACTCCCATACTCACACGCGTGGCCGGAACAGACCGGACTCCTCACTTCCCCGTTAGCACTTGTTAGAAGTTCAGCATTGAACTAAATGAACCAATCACACACAATATGTTAAGTCTTGTTAGACACACACAAGGGATGAGAGAGTCATACTTAACAATGTAATACTCCCTCCGTTCAACAATAACTGTCATTTTAGAAACTTGCACACTTATTAAGAAAAGTAGGACAATGACGCATGTACCCCTACTTTTTACTTTTCCATTAGATAATAATTACTTTTATATTAAATAGTAGGGGTAAAAATGGAAAGAAGTGTGTCAAAAAGCTAGAATAACAGATATTTTTGAACAAGAATCACATCCTAAAACGACAGATATTAATTAACGGAGGGAGTAATATTTAACAACTGTAAAGTCGTTACATGATTTAAGTCTTACAAGGTCATAAACACACATGAAATACCCCAAACCTAAGTATGCTAAGTAAACATCAAATCATGATGTAGTAAGGCTAGAATATGCCTTAGAAAGATTGGTAGACAATTTTAACCAAGGAAAACACAAGAAAGTGCCTTAAGGGCAATCAGGGCAAAAACGTGCTCTAAGCTTGGAGAGACTTGGGTGAGTACCCAAATATCATGATAAGACCTTAGTAATATTCTAATGGTCATTTTAAATCAATTAGCAAAGAAAACCAAGCTTGAAAACAAGTTAAAACACAAAATGTGCTTTAAGAAGTCTTAAAGCACATTTTTGAGAAATTGTCTTAGAATTGAGTTTTGAGTGGCTAAATGTCCATCATTACTCTTTAATCAACATGTGTACTAATTAGTATCACATTAGGAGGTCTAAATCAATGGGAAATCAAAAATTTCAGAAATATGTGCACTGATTAGTGAATAGTGCCGAATAGTGACTAGTTTAAGTTTTAATCAATATAAGCTAATTAGTTGGTCAACAAAGACCATGACTAGCCTCATTTAAGGTAGGGGGCCGGTTTTTCTAAGGAGGGTGAGTCACCATAAGTAGTCAAATAAGGAAGAAAAGAAGAGATAAGTAAAAGAGTACTATTTACTTTATTAAAGCAAATATCTTATATTAGCTTACCTTTTTCTTCTCTCTCTTCATTCCTCCTCTTCACACGGTTTTCTTCACTTCCTCTCTTCTCCATTCACGTAAGAGAAGCCTCCATTGTTGCTTCACCTTGCTTTGTCCATAGCTTGCTCCTTTTAGCTCCAAATCAAAAACTAAACACATATTATTCTTAGTTAGCTCAAGCTCTAGCTTTCTATCTTTTCAAATCTGGCAAAGCTCAAGTTTGGTGCCATGAGAAAACTCCATTGATGGAGGAAAATCAAGTTTGAAGAGCTCATTAGCTTCTCCATTCTCTTAAGGTAAAGAAAATGTAAGAAAAACCATGTTTCCATCATTTCTTGTACATGGCCGAAAATTCCTTCTCATGGGGCTATGTTTTTATGCCTTGTTCTAGCTTGATTTATTCACCAAGGACTAGTGGAGGTCCTATTTCATTCAATGCCCAAGTCTACTTTGAGACTTCAAGGTAACCATCCACTTTTATGCTTTAGAACACATTTCTAACCTAGGTTTTCATTCCTTAAGGTTAGTGCATTGTTTAGACTCATATGAGTCATTGAATATTGATTAGAACATTGGCATGGGGAATTTAAGTGGTGGCCGAAATCTATGCAAGAAGAAGGTCTAAGGAGGAGATTAAGACAAGCTTGAGAAAACAAGGTAAAATGCTTGCCTAATGGTGGTTTAAGATTAAGGAATGAGTTTTAGATAAGTACCAATGTAGCTTAGAGCTAACATTGTGTATTGGGTTATATAACCTAAGAAAAAGAACTTAAACAAGCTTATGAACTTGTGACTAAGGAGCCAAAGGAAATGAGTTAGTAATATAAGTTTAAGGTGGATTTTAAGAGCATTATAACTACTATGAGATTGATGAGTGTATTTGCAGGTTGAAAGCTTTTATATGTGGGAAATTCAGTATTTAAGTTTAAGTCATTTAAGGGCCTAAGAGCCATGTCATTTAAGAGCCTTAGTGCTATGCAATTTAAGATTATTGCAATATATTGAGTGTGATGTGAATAAGTTGATTTGGGTGAGAAAATAAGATGAGAAAGGACTTGGTGTGTGTGAGATTATTGTGTGAGAAAAACAATGCATTTGGGCATGAGAATATACTAGAGGAGCTATGGTGAAATTTGAATAGAAAATAAGTGTTTAGGTGATGGTGGTGAATTAATATGACCTAGGATTTACTAGGAGTCATTATGAAGAACTTGAGTGGAAATGAGTTAACTAAGGAGTTCTTGAGGATGAGAATGACCTAGAATGGTCTATGAGGAAGTTAGAGTTTAGATGGGTGTTTGAACACACCAAAGTCATGGTATGAGGAGTGGTAAGACTTGTGCAAGAATCTGGATGGAAAGGTAATAATGCTTTAAGGTGATTTAGGTATGAACTAGAGAGTAAAACAATGAGAGTTTTGAGAACCTTGTGTAAGGGTGATGATGCTAGTAGTGGACTAATGAGGTTTAGTTTAGATGTTAATGAGTGGACTTAGGTGATGGAAGAGAAAGGTGTGGGAGAATGTTGTCAAATGTCAAGGAAATGACTGGGAATGTAAAAGAGAGTATGATCATGAGAATGGTGAATAAATGCATAAAAGAGGTGGAAATGTCTAAGGGGGTGTTACATGGTCGGGGTAAATGAAGAACCATGTTAAGGTGTTAAGGTAATGGAAAACAATGTATAAGTAAGCTCAAGAGTTTAAAAGTGATTAGTTAACAAGTGTTAGGAATTTCTTGCAAGAATTGAGCAAAAGGTTAGGATGATCTTTGGAGAGTTTGGTGGAAGTTATAAGGTGAGTTTAAGTGCCTAAATGATGTTAGAAGACATTATGAGGGTTTAGGAGAAGTTTGGTGAATATTGGTTAAGTGTTTGAAGGCTTAGAAAATGAGTGTTATGCCTTGTCCGAACATCCGTCCGGACATGGACGTTCGGACAGGCCCTGTTGCGTGAAAATTTTCAGAGTCTCGACTTGTGTCCGACCTTGGGAAGTCCGGACACAAGTTCGGACGTGCTGCTTCTACTTAGGATTTTCCTCGACCCATGTCCGAACTTCCGAAGTCCGGACACATGTTCGGACATGTCTGTTTTCAGTTTTGAGTCTCGACTTGCGTCCGAACTTGGGAAGTCCGGACACAAGTTCGGACATGCCACTGTTTTGGCCAAAAACCTTGTTTAAGGATGGGAAATGATGAGGATAATTAGGTATTGATGTTATAAGGTTGTTTAAGACATTTTGGTGGGTAACAATGATAATTAAGTGGATGAATAAGTATAAGTGATGAGGAGAAACGATTCACTTAAGATTAAGTTTGTAAGATTAGGTTATAAGACTTAAGAAGTGTTAGGTTGGGATCATTAAGAGTTAAGTAAGGTAATTAAGTTAAGTAAGGTAAGTAATTTAAGTAAGTTGAATTAAGTTAAGTGATTAACAACCTAAAACTGAATGAATGTTTTAGGACTTGGGAATTTGGACTCCGGAAGAGAGTAAGCAACCGAACAACCCACGGTGAACGTACAGTCTCTTGTGACCTGCTTGCTAACGAGGTGTCCCTCGGCTTGTGTGCTATTTGTTTTGTGTGCTCACTAAAAAAGATAAAGCATGCAACCGGAACATATTATATATATATTGTATTGTTGTGTGATGTTTGAAAACTAACACAACATACCGTGAGAACTTACTAACCAATGTTTAGTAAGGAATTAAGTGAGACTAAGGAACGCCCCCTAATAAGGGACGATATGAACCGAAAGAGGTTAACCAACAAATATGGTATTGAGATTACTACTAACTGGGACTTGAGTGAGGAAACCCGGGACCGATCTCCGGTCATGCATGCTAAGGAAAAAGGGGGACGGTATCTGAATCAGATCCGCCCTCCGCTTAAGGACTTGTCTTCGGACTTGTAGCCTAGGGCCGGTTGCCGGCTCAGCTACGCTGGATTCCCGTCCAGGGTAGGTGGCATTAAGATGGTGCGGTGGGATCACCTAAATCCCAGGTTTGGACTTAGGCTACAACCATTCCCCTCCAGGAACGGTTTGTATTCTGAGAATAAGTTAAGATTAAGATAAGTTACAATCATTCCTTTTTAAAGGATGATTTGAATTGTTAATATTAAGATTAAGTTAAGATTAAGATAAGTTACAATCATTCCTTTTTAAAGGATGATTTGTATTGTTAAGATTAAGATTAAGTTAAGATTAAGACAAGTTACAATCATTCCTTTTTAAAGGATGATTTGTATTGTTAAGATTAAGATAAGTTACAATCATTCCTTTTTAAAGGATGATTTGTATAATTAAGTTTAAGATAAGCAACATCCACTCCTTATTAAAGGATGGTTGTTTCTAAGGTTAAGATAAGACTAAGATTTTAAGGCGAGATAAGGATGGACTAAGGTTAAGAGGGAACATTATTTAAGGAGTTAAATAACTAACTCTCCAATTAAGTGAACGCATTTAAGTCGTTCATTGTGTGTGAACTTTGATTGTTCATATATGGATTGTTGTTTACAGCATTTACTATTATGTTGTACATTTAATCAACCTCCATGCTATCGACAATTAGTCGTCGTAGCCACGTTAGCTTGGGGGCCATGAGGGGATCGTACCAGCATTCGTGCTGACCCCCTTTGGGGGCTGTTTTTACTACACAGGTACATCAGGAAGCGGCCGACGCGAGAGTAAGAAGAGGATACAAGTGTTAAGGCTTAAGAGTGGCCTACGAGTTGTGCATGTACACTCGTATGGCAATTTAAGTTAGTAAGATGTATAGGATGTGAGGGGGTTGTAAGAAGGATATGTATATGGTTAAGATTGTTGTACTAATGTTCGGTATATTCTGTAGTCAGACCGTGGCAAGGTCCTGGATTGTAAAGAATTCCGCTGTGACATGTATATATATATGCTGTTAAGTTGCGAGACCACAATTGGATTGAGTTGGGGTGTTACAAAAGTGGTATCAGAGCGTAGTTACGCTCTGAAGACAAGAATTACCGAACTTAGGAGGATATTGAGGTTGAGATTGAGTTACGGGTTAAGGGTTAAGAGGTAGAGTGAGAGGTGCGTTAGTCGGGACTTCCCGGTGTCTACCGGACATCCATAGTACCTAGGCCCGCCCTCCACATCCCTAACCCTAAATGTGTGGAACAAACGCCAGAGAGAAGAAAACCTTCTCTTACTCGGGGAAACCCGATCTGGCAGTTAGCTAACAGTGAGCAATACGAGAAACATCTTGTTGCACAACAGATACAGAGAACTTGGAGATTTTTAATGGAGCGCAACAAAGAAACAGGCGCTACCTATGGACTTCTATCAATAAGGGAACGGTAATTACCGGCAACATGGGTCGACATGCTACGCAGTTGAAATAACCCGCAATACCAATGATAAGGAAAGCACTACGGGTGCAATAGGAAGGAAAAGGGAAGTGACATGAGTACCGGACAGTGGTCCGAAGGAGCATAACAGTAGGATAATACAAAGCACGAGGATTGAGATTACTGGAAAGTCCAGTTAAGAACCGGGAACTCCAAACCCCATACAATGAAAAAGGTTATAAACCTGCCAGACATAACGCGGACAACGGTGGAAACACATATGAGTTGTATACCAAAATAGGACTACAATGTAGTGCCTAAAAGAAACCGTTGCTCAATAACCACAACAAAACGTGTGGAGACTGGGGCGAGAATTAAGACATAAGAAAATATTAAGGGGTTTCCTCAGGAAGAGGAACGCCCTGGTAGATGACAGTACTGTCAAATAACAAGGAAACTGCCGGATGGATGGTTATCCAAAATAAGAGATTATCGAAGGAGTCCCGAGGACTACCAATTACATGGAAATTAGAAGGAAGTGTCACTACCGATGTACCTGTACCAATAACCCATCCTGCATGGCGCACTTGCCATAGCAAGTGCTACCACGGTTAAGCCACACGAAAAGCCATCAAGGCGAAATAGGAGAACGCTACAGTTGTAGCATATATTAATACCGGATTGTAAATCCATAAGAACAGAAAAAAATAAGACCTTGGAAAGGCCCGACGGCCTAACCATGATGAGATGAGGTGACACACCAGTCAGCCGGGAGCGGAGCTCAGACAGAGTACTAAACCATATAAATATTTGCAACGGTATAACCCACTACAACGACAACCGACAGTACGGTAAGAACACAATCCCGAACTCCAAGGGGAAAACCTAAGGGATCGCTCGGTAATGCGAGCAAAAACACAATATAAGCAATAATATACAAGGGATGTATTATAAGATACTATTGAGACTGTTGAAGCAACGACTTACAACGAAAACGGGATAAGACTCCCAGAATGACCACTAAGGATACCAATAACAACATTCTACAATGAAGATGTTGGAAAACCCAGAAAATAAGGGTAAAAGAAATGAACATAAGCTATAACCTACTAAGGACTAAAGATGTACCACCCGGGAAAAGGAAAGCCGGAGGACTACCCCCACAGAGCGGGCATAGTCGAGCCGAGCAAACTGATGAATGACAGTTAATACTGTTTGTTTAACTCATTAACACCCAAGTATGATTGATCATCAACGGGTGGCATAGTCAACAGAAGTTGAACGAAGCGTTGAGATGGAAGTATAAAATGACAGAATGATACCCAACTTGGACACCTTAAGGCAAACGCCTAGTACGAACTGAACCTTAAGTACTAAAGGACATAAGTCTAATAATACGACAGCATTGTCAAAGACACTAAGTAACCTCAGATCACCTGAACAACTTCCATAGCAGGAAGCAGGATGCAGCAACTTACCATGAAACCCGATACTACATTTAGTGTATAACCTAACGGCGGATAGTGCTCAAGGAACCAGAATCTTAAGAGAATGACCTGCAGATGAGTAAGAACACAAATAATGAACTGAGACATTAAGTACTAAGAGCCTACGAGCCAAGGATGTTAACCACATCAGAGCCCGAGGTGCAGTAAGTTATAAGAGAGCTTGTTTAATCCACGAAGAGACTACCATTTGTAGATAAGAACGGTTACTAAACCTATAACTTAGATTGGGGAGGAACATTACCAAAAAAGGGTACAATAGAAAATGAGATAATGCTAAGGACAAAGGAGCGGAGAACCGAACCATGCCTTTAGGGTGGGGATACCTCCCTTGTTGTGAGGCATGAGTGGGAATGAACCCCTCAAAAAAAAAAAGGGCTTTCACTTATTATAGATGCAATACGCTTTTTATTAGCGAATTGAAACTGTAAACTTGAGATTACCTTAGAACGAATCAGATACACTTGAATATAAGGAAGGATGCGCAGAGGACCCCATATCCAACCACCCAGGATGAAGGAAAGCGAGAAAAATTAGACTATTTATAAATCTGAGATGAAGTAGAACCCTCGTATTAAGAGTTAACTATTTATTACAGCACGGTAAGACAACCGCCATACACCCGGAACGAGAGAACCCCCAGTTTGTTTACAACCAAAAAGGGATTGAGTATAAGGTAAGCATTAGAATAAGTGAATAAGAGGTTTGCACCATTAATGGCAACATGGTAAGGGCCAACTACCGTAGTAGTTGTCGTGAGTACATAGTTAGAAAGGTGGATTAAGTCATGGTGTGCGGTAAGGCGACCATTATGTATGAGCCGTCAAATATTGACACTGAGGCAATTAGATTTATGAGTTAAGACCAGTATAAGTAAGGAAATAAGATGGTAGACGAGCTGTGCATTGATGCCAGTAGTTTGGACCTGGTTAGGTGAGATTTCGCAGGAAGCACACTACCATTCCTTAAGGAATTGGAAGTGCATTCCTATTAGCATAAATATGAGAAACAAGATAAGAGGCTCTATGGACGAGACCTAAGCTACTAAGGAATAGAATCAATGCAGAAGGGAGCTGGAGCATACCACATACCCAAGAACACAGTAAATGGACTTCCCCTTGATTAACTTCAAGAAGAACATAAATGTTATTATGGAACGATGAAAGAGGAGATCGACAATAGAATACTTCATATTAGCAATAGCTAAACGTGTGACGGACACTATGGTTTACTAAAACGAGACGTGGGACGACTTGCACCCCACAGGGGCTTGCAAGGCCTGACACGCTCATTATGAGTTAGTTGGGTAAGTGGTAATGTACCAGTAAGGTACCCCATGCATGTAGAACGAGTGGTGTAAGAACACGGGAGGTAGTCGACTCCGTACCACGGACAACGACACAAGATCAGACAAGAGGCAGCATTACCACAAACAGTCGAAGAGAAGACAGTTCGACAGCAACACAGAGGAACCAGAGAACAAATAATTAAGGACTATGAAGTGCGAAGAGCACGGATTGTTAAGTACAGGCATTGGATATGTCTTAAGATGTAAGGAATTAAGACTGTAAGCGCGTTATGCACTAAACAGTAGTTTCAGACTAAGAATCATCCTCAGACCAAAGGTCAGTTGGGGAGAACATTTAGACATTCGAGAAAATACTAAGTATGAGCGTAAGATCTTCAAGGAGAATGGAATAGACGAGTTACAACTCATTAAGGGCCATGTATATATAAAGATAACGTGTCCATTGAGACAATTAAGCCTAAGATTATCAGAGTCACGCAGCGGAAGCTAGCAGACCACTACTTTGAGATTAGACCAACTAAGTTAAGAATACGGTATAAGTACCGTTAAGAATCCTCGATACAGAGACTAAGTCATTTCTGATCGAATTATAAGTAAGATAGATGGCGTGGAAGCTAGAATGCTTGGTGAGAATTAGACATCTTGAACTTATGTTCAAAGATGATGTGACGCCGATTACGTGGGCGTAATCCATTTTAAGGGGGGTAGAGCGAAAACCGCTTAGCGTATGTTTGTACTGAGTACATAAACTACGGTGTGCATAGCACAAAATAATTTGAGAATATGTTTTACATAAACATTTTGAGATAAATCATGGTTATTGCACACAGAAGATGTGAATACCATACATATTAAGTACCTATCTTGTTAACTCCGGTGTGAGTACAGTTAAGAGAATTAAGGAGGAGGTTTAAGGAGACTTAAGAAATAAGGAATATATGAGGTATGAGTCGATATGAGACTAGGTGTGAGATAAAATAATATACATTATGAGATACAATTTGATGTGAATATGAGGAAGGAAATTGTAATGCTAATGATATAAGATTGAGAATTGGTATGGGACAGTTATAGAACTTAGTAGGAATTTAAGTCTTGATGTAATTACTAAGAGATGAATTTGGGATGTTCGATGGACTGAGTCCACACTTTGGAGATGTATTGATTATGATTAGAAGAACTAAAAAGATAGAAAATTGGACATGAGTGAATTATTTGGATGGTTGAAAATGACGTGGGAGGTGGAACTTGATTTTCTAGGGATCAAGGGAACCGAACACAAATTGGAGTGGAAGGATGGTTCTACCACTGATGCTGATCACATCAGGGTAGGATGATTCCTGAAACTCCCCTACCAGTGGTCACAATTAAATCACACTAAAAGTAGAGGCCTTAAGATAAAATGAAATTGGAGTTGATTGTATTTTTAACTAGAGGAATTATTCCTCACATGACCTCGAAAAAGGATTACCTTTTTACTGAGTCTCGCCCATGAAGTCGAGGACGCATGAGCCTTTGTCTTCGGACCGGTGACATGGGGAGAGCAGCGTGTTTCCTATTCTAGCCCATGGTGACGAGGACGAATGAGCCATTGTCTACGGACCGGTGACATGGGAGAATACGTTGGAAATTATGTGAATGTTTTAATCATCAAAAGAAACAAAAAGAATTTTGAGTGCTACACATGCTTAAGCATGTTGTGTGATATTTAAGAATAAGCATATGGTGGAACTAAGGATTCAATGAGTTTAAGTATACATAAGTATGATCTATATGATCTAAGGAATGAGGTAAGACATGTATTCTAATAAGATAAGATGCATGGGAACTCTGGGGACAAAGTTCTTTTAAGGGGGGTAGATTGAAATACCCCAAACCTAAGTATGCTAAGTAACATCAAATCATGATGTAGTAAGGCTAGAATATGCCTTAGAAAGATTGGTAGACAATTTTAACCAAGGAAAACACAAGAAAGTGCCTTAAGGGCAATCAGGGCAAAAATGTGCTCTAAGCTTGGAGAGACTTGGGTGAGTACCCAAATATCATGATAAGACCCTTAGTAATATTCTAATGGTCATTTTAAATCAATTAGCAAGAAAACCAAGCTTGAAAACAAGTTAAAACACAAAATGTGCTTTAAGAAGTCTTAAAGCACATTTTTTGAGAAATTGTCTTAGAATTGAGTTTTGAGTGGCTAAATGTCCATCATTACTCTTTAATCAACATGTGTACTAATTAGTATCACATTAGGAGGTCTAAATCAATGGGAAATCAAAAATTTCAGAAATATGTGCACTGATTAGTGAATAGTGCCAAATAGTGACTAGTTTAAGTTTTAATCAGTATAAGCTAATTAGTTGGTCAACAAAGACCATGACTAGCCTCATTTAAGGTAGGGGGCCGGTTTTTCTAAGGAGGGTGAGTCACCATAAGTAGTCAAATAAGGAAGAAAAGAAGAGATAAGTAAAAGTACTATTACTTTATAAAGCAAATATCTTATATTAGCTTACCTTTCTTCTCTCTCTTCATTCCTCCTCTTCACACGGTTTTCTTCACTTCCTCTCTTCTCCATTCACGTAAGAGAAGCCTCCATTGTTGCTTCACCTTGCTTTGTCCATAGCTTGCTCCTTTTAGCTCCAAATCAAAAACTAAACACATATTATTCTTAGTTAGCTCAAGCTCTAGCTTTCTATTTTCAAATCTTGCAAAGCTCAAGTTTGGTGCCATGAGAAAACTCCATTGATGGAGGAAAATCAAGTTTGAAGAGCTCATTAGCTTCTCCATTCTCTTAAGGTAAAGAAAATGTAAGAAAAACCATGTTTCCATCATTTCTTGTATATGGCCGAAAATTCCTTCTCATAGGGCTATGTTTTTTATGCCTTGTTCTAGCTTGATTTATTCACCAAGGACTAGTGGAGGTCCTATTTCATTCAATGCCCAAGTCTACTTTGAGACTTCAAGGTAACCATCCACTTTTATGCTTTAGAACACATTTCTAACCTAGGTTTTCATTCCTTAAGGTTAGTGCATTGTTTAGTACTCATATAGTCATTGAATATTGATTAGAAAATTGGCATGGGGAATTTAAGTTGTGGCCGAAATCTATGCAAGAAGAAGGTCTAAGGAGGAGATTAAGACAAGCTTGAGAAAACAAGGTAAAATGCTTGCCTAATGGTGGTTTAAGATTAAGGAATGAGTTTTAGATAAGTACCAATGTAGCTTAGAGCTTACATTGTGTATTGGGTTTATTACCGAAAAAGAACTTAAACAAGCTTATGAACTTGTGACTAAGGAGCCAAAGGAAATGAGTTAGTAATATAAGTTTAAGGTGGATTTTAAGAGCATTATAACTACTATGAGATTGATGAGTGTATTTGCAGGTTGAAAGCTTTTATATGTGGGAAATTCAGTATTTAAGTTTAAGTCATTTAAGGGCCTAAGAGCCATGTCAATTAAGAGCCTTAGTGCTATGCAATTTAAGATTATTGCAATATATTGAGTGTGATGTGAATAAGTTGATTTGGGTGAGAAATAAGATGAGAAAGGACTTGGTGTGTGTGAGACTATTGTGTGAGAAAAACAATGCATTTGGGCATGAGATATACTAGAGGAGCTATGGTGAAATATGAGTAGAAATAAGTGTTTAGGTGATGGTGAATTAATATGACCTAGGATTTACTAGGAGTCATTATGAAGAACTTGAGTGGAAATGAGTTAACTAAGGAGTTCTTGAGGATGAGAATGACCTAGAATGGTCTATGAGGAAGTTAGAGTTTAGATGGGTGTATTGAACACACCAAAGTCATGGTATGAGGAGTGGTAAGACTTGTGCAAGAATCTGGATGGAAAGGTATATAATGCTTTAAGGTGATTTAGGTATGAACTAGAGAGTAAACAATGAGAGTTTTGAGAACCTTGTGTAAGGGTGATGATGCTAGTAGTGGACTAATGAGGTTTAGTTTAGATGTTAATGAGTGGACTTAGGTGATGGAAGAGAAGGTGTGGGAGAATGTTGTCAAATGTCAAGGAAATGACTGGGAATGTAAAAAGAGTATGATCATGAGAATGGTGAATAAGATGCATAAAAGAGGTGGAAATGTCTAAGGAGGTTGTTACATGGTCGGGGTAAATGAAGAACCATGTTAAGGTGTTAAGGTAACGGAAAACAATGTATAAGTAAGCTCAAGAGTTTAAAAGTGATTAGTTAACAAGTGTTAGGAATTTCTTGCAAGAATTGAGCAAAAGGTTAGGATGATCTTTGGAGAGTTTGGTGGAAGTTATAAGGTGAGTTTAAGTGCCTAAATGATGTTAGAAGACATTGTGAGGGTTTAGGAGAAGTTTGGTGAATATTGGTTAAGTGTTTGAAGGCTTAGAAAATGAGTGTTATGCCTTGTCCGAACATCCGTCCGGACATGGACGTTCGGACAGGCCCTGTTGCGTGAAAATTTTCAGAGTCTCGACTTGTGTCCGACCTTGGGAAGTCCGGACACAAGTTCGGACGTGCCTGCTTCTACTTAGGATTTTCCTCGACCTATGTCTGAACTTCCGAAGTCCGGACACATGTTCGGACATGTGTCTGTTTTCAGTTTTGAGTCTCGACTTGCGTCCGAACTTGGGAAGTCCGGACACAAGTTCGGACATGCCACTGTTTTGGCCAAAAACCTTGTTTAAGGATGGGAAATGATGAGGATAATTAGGTATTGATGTTATAAGGTTGTTTAAGACATGTTTGGTGGGTAACAATGATAATTAAGTGGATGAATAAGTATAAGTGATGAGGAGAAACGATTCACTTAAGATTAAGTTTGTAAGATTAGGTTATAAGACTTAAGAAGTGTTAGGTTGGGATCATTAAGAGTTAAGTAAGGTAAGTAAGTTAAGTAAGGTAAGTAATTTAAGTAAGTTGAATTAAGTTAAGTGATTAACAACCTAAAACTGAATGAATGTTTTAGGACTTGGGAATTTGGACTCCGGAAGAGAGTAAGCAACCGAACAACCCACGGTGAACGGTACAGTTCTCTTGTGACCTGCTTGCTAACGAGGTGTCCCTCGGCTTGTGTGCTATTTGTTTTGTGTGCTCACTAAACAAGATAAAGCATGCAACCGGAACATATTATATATATATGTATTGTTGTGTGATGTTTTGAAAACTAACACAACATACCGTGAGAACTTACTAACCAATGTTTAGTAACGAATTAAGTGAGACTAAGGAACGCCCCCTAATAAGGGACGATATGAACCGAAAGAGGTTAACCAACAAATATGGTATTGAGATTACTACTAACTGGGACTTGAGTGAGTAAACCCGGGACCGATCTCCGGTCATGCATGCTAAGGAAAAAGGGGGACGGTATCTGAATCAGATCCGCCCTCCGCTTAAGGACTTGTCTTCGGACTTGTAGCCTAGGGCCGGTTGCCGGCTCAGCTACGCTGGATTCCCGTCCAGGGTAGGTGACATTAAGATGGTGCGGTGGGATCACCTAAATCCCAGGTTTGGACTTAGGCTACAACCATTCCCCTCCAGGAACGGTTTGTATTCTGAGAATAAGTTAAGATTAAGATAAGTTACAATCATTCCTTTTTAAAGGATGATTTGTATTGTTAAGATTAAGATTAAGTTAAGATTAAGATAAGTTACAATCATTCCTTTTTAAAGGATGATTTGTATTGTTAAGATTAAGATTAAGTTAAGATTAAGACAAGTTACAATCATTCCTTTTTAAAGGATGATTTGTATTGTTAAGATTAAGATTAAGTTAAGATTAAGATAAGTTACAATCATTACTTTTTAAAGGATGATTTGTATAATTAAGATTAAGATAAGCAACATCCACTCCTTATTAAAGGATGGTTGTTTCTAAGGTTAAGATAAGACTAAGATTTTAAGGCGAGATAAGGATGGACTAAGGTTAAGAGGGAACATTATTTAAGGAGTTAAATAACTAACTCTCCAATTAAGTGAACGCATTTAAGTCGTTCATTGTGTGTGAACTTTGATTGTTCATATATGGATTGTTGTTTACAACATTTACTATTATGTTGTGCATTTAATCAACCTCCATGCTATCGACAATTAGTCGTCGTAGCCACGTTAGCTTGGGGGCCATGAGGGGATCGTACCAGCATTCGTGCTGACCCCCTTTGGGGGCTGTTTTTACTACACAGGTACATCAGGAAGTGGCCGACGCGAGAGTAAGAAGAGGATACAAGTGTTAAGGCTTAAGAGTGGCCTACGAGTTGTGCATGTACACTCGTATGGCAATTTGAGTTAGTAAGATGTATAGGATGTGAGGGGGTTGTAAGAAGGATATGTATATGGTTAAGATTATTGTACTAATGTTCGGTATATTCTGTAGTCAGACCGTGGCAAGGTCCTGGATTGTAAAGAATTCCGCTGTGACATGTATATATATATATGCTGTTAAGTTGCGAGACCACAATTGGATTGAGTTGGGGTGTTACAACACAGAAAAACAACCAACACACAAGCCGGTGTAAACCGGTAGGCGACAGACTGCAGGAAAACCATACCTTGGTCCTTGCTTCGATTGATTTCCACCGTAGGTCACTCCTATACATGTTTAAGAATGTCGGTTAATTACTTACTTAACTTCAAATTTACTAAATGTTTAACATGATTATATGACATGTTTTAATGCCCCAACTTATCCTTGATTACCTACATTATACCCCCTAAGGTTTATTACTTAAGCCATACTTTTATGTTTTTTTTTGTTATGTTTTGGTCAGTCCGACCCACCGTCCGACCCAACCAACTGGGTCGGACCCTTCCAGTAACTTTCGGATTCGAAATATTCTACTTTGTCCGACCCATGTCCGACCCAAGTCCTCTGGGTCGGACCATTCCAGAAACTTTACCGTCTTTTAAACTCACCCGTCCGACCCATGTCCGACCCAAGTCCTCTGGGTCGGACCGTTCCAGAACCACTTACTGGCGTCTAACAGAGGCCGTCCGACCCAAACTTGGATCGGACCCCTGGGTCGGACGCCACCAGAACATGCCCAAACATTGTCAAATCTCCTCCAAACTTTTCCTCAAGCCTTCTAATGTTTTCCAACACCACTTGGCACACTTATTCTCTCATACAACATCCATAAAACTCATCTTCTTTCTCCTTATACACTTACTCATTTCTTACCAAAATTCCTAACACTTGTAATGTTTTCTCCTTAGGTTTCTAAGTGGTGTTTCATACCTATGATAACCACTATGCCAATAATGTTTTCCTCACCACTACTACATCATTTCCCAAGCATCTTTACTTCCTAACCAATTCCTTAAACATCTACAAGTCTATTGTTTCCTCATGCAATACATTACTTCTCCCTTATTCACCAACATTGCACAAGTCCTAAACACAATCTCACCATGATCTTGAAGTATCCCAAAACATTCTTTTGCATTCTAAATCCTCTAAAACATTGCCTAAGTCCTTTTTATTTCCTAGAATACCTTAATGCATGTTTCTTTCACTAGTTGAACACTTAACCATTCTAAACATTTCCTAACTTACCAAACTCATTTTAAACTCCTAAAACTTCTTATACATTATTTAAATTTCGTCATGGGTTCTCCTAGAACATTACCAAACCAAAACACATTGTTTTCACCATTAAACAATCAAGAACACTAAAATCCATCAAGCACATTCTTATACACAAAACTTCACTCATTTAGCACTACATCACAATATAGTGCATAATTTAAATTGCTTGGCACTTAGGCCCTTAAATAACATGGCTCTTAGGCCCTTAAGATGCATAAATCTAAACACTGAATTTCCACAATATTTTGCCTTTGACCTGCAAATACACTCAACAATACATATGCCTTTTACTAAGCCCTTGAGAGCATTTTCTAAGTCATTCACCATTGGCTCCTTAATCATTTTAAAAGCAATATAAGCTCATTTCTCCTAAGACTTTAAACCACATTAGGTTAGCATATTTACCTCTTTTCCTCACAACTTCTTTCTTGTTTCCTTGACTAAATTGGCAAGGCTTTTAGTTGCTTGTCAACTTCTAAACATTATACAAATGATAAAATGAGTATACAAGCTTTATGCTTCATCTCATTGTAAACCCTAGTTACATATATTATTTTAAAGCATTAAGATGATTGTTTTACCTTGGAATGAAGAGAGTTTGATATTACAAGAGAGGACTCCACCAGCCCTTGAAGATTAAATGAAGCTAAAACAAGCAACATAAGGACACATGGTGATTTTCGGACAACACAAAACATGAAGGAAATGTTATTTTTCTTTGAGTTTCCTTACCTAGAAGCAAAGGAGAACAACAATATGTGAAAAGATGAGCTCAAGCTCCTCCCATGGTGATTCCTCTTGGCACCGAAATGGAGCTCTTGGGATTTTGAGAAGATAGGAATGAAGAGCTTGATGAGACTAAGAGAATGGTGGTCTTTGTTTTTGATTTGGCAAAGTGAGCTAGGAGTTACAAGAGGTTGAAGATGAAGAATGGTGGTGGTACTATTGCAAAACCGTGAATGGAGAATGAAGAAGAGAAGAGAGCTTGGAACCGTGGGAAATGAAAGGGAAATGAGAGAATGAAGATAAGTTTTTTAAGAGATATTAAGTAGTAAAGCAAATAGTACTTGCTTTTCATTTTTTTTATTTTGTTTAAGTGGTGACTCACCATAAAAACCGGCCCCCATATTATCAGGGGTTTTTAGTCTTTGTTGACCATTTACACTTATATACTATGTTATAAACTTGCTTATTTTGTTACTATTCACTAAAACAAGGCACATAGATGTGAAATTTTTGATTTCCCATTGATATAGA
This sequence comes from Limonium bicolor, assembly GCA_023374045.1. Lineage (NCBI taxonomy): Eukaryota > Viridiplantae > Streptophyta > Magnoliopsida > Caryophyllales > Plumbaginaceae > Limonium > Limonium bicolor. The sequence goes on from CM041778.1 coordinate 313,002,728, forward strand.
CTTCCAAATGTGATACTAAGTAGTACACATATTAATTAAAGAGTAATGATGGACATTTAGCCATTCAAAACTCATTTACAAGACAATTTTTCAAAAATGTGCTTTAAGACTCCTTAAAGCACATTTTGTGTTTTAACTTGTTTTCAAGCTTGGTTTTCTTTGGTAATTGGTTTAATATGTTCATTAGTATAAATGAGGTCTTGGTAAGTTCATTAGGTCTTAACCAAGCTTATCCCAAGCTTAGAGCACATTTTGGCCTTTATTGACCTTAAGGCATTTGTTTGTGTTTTCTATGGTTTAAATTGTTTACTAATGTTTCTAAGACTCTTTTTAGTCTTACTACACCTTATTTTAGTGTTTAAACAACATAACTAGATTTGGGGTATTTCAATCTACCCCCCTTAAAAGAACTTTGTCCCCAAAGTTCATACTTCCACATATCCTAAATATTAGAACACGGGAACACATATCAACAATACTTCCATAACAACATTAACAACATCCTTACATAACATCGGACACAAGGTCCAAACAACAAAACATCACAACATCATTCAGACTCAGCGGTCTGTAACATAACAAGGTAACAACATGACAACACAACACAGACAATGTATCCAAATACATGTCGTACACACATAACCGAAACGGCTCTACCCCCCTTAAATAGGGGTACGCCCCGTACCCTATACATGCAAACGCTAAAAGTAAACAATGACGGGTACTTCGCCTTCATCTTCTTCCAGCTCCCAAGTGGCCTCCTCAACGTCCTGGTTAGACCAGAGAACCTTCACCAGTCTCACAGACTTATGGCGAGTGTCTCGAGTCTTAGTATCCAGAATCCGTACCGGAGTCTCCACTGATCGCATGGTCGGCTCTAAGGTTAGCCTTTCAGGCTGAAGTACATGAGACGGATGAGACATATATTTCTTCAACTGGGACACATGAAATACATCATGTACCTTGCCCAGCTCGGCGGGTAAATCCAGTCTGTAAGCTACCGGGCCGATCCGCTCCATCACCATATAAGGCCCCACATATTTTGGGCTCAACTTGCCTTTCTGGCCAAAACGAAATACTCCCTTCATGGGGGATACTCTCAGAAATACCTGATCGCCCACGGCGAACTCCAGGTCACGTCTGCGCACATCGGCGTATGATTTCTGCCTATCCTGAGCTGACTTCATGTTAGCCCGGATCTGTCGTACTTCTGCTTGAACTTGTTCCAGATACTCTGGTCCTATAATGACCGTCTCACTCGACTCATCCCAGCATAATGGCGTGCGGCATGGTCTACCGTATAATGCCTGGAAGGGAGACATCTTGATCGAAGCATGGTAACTGTTGTTGTAGCTAAACTCGATCAGATGTAACTTGTCAATCCAGCTGGTCTGAAAATCAAGTGCACATGCACGTAACATATCCTCAAGTGTCTGGATGGTGCGCTCACTCTGACCATCTGTCTGTGGGTGGAACGCTGTACTTAGCTTCAGCTCGGTACCAAGCGCTTCCCGTGTGGATTTCCAGTACCTGGAGAGGAATCTGGTATCCCTGTCAGACACGATAGTCTTCGGTACCCCATGGTGCCGAACAATCTCTCTATCAAAGAGCTCTGCAGTTTTGCCACTTTCCAGGTGTCCTTCATCGGTATGAATCGAGCCACCTTGGTCAGTCGGTCAACAAAACCCAAATCATATTCAGACCTCCCCTTGTAGGCGGAAGCCCTACTACGAAGTCCATAGAAATGTCATGGAACTTCCACTCAGGCACTGGCATTGGCTGTACCATACCACCAGGCCGTCGGTGCTCAAACTTGACCTTCTGACAAGTGAGACACCTCAACACATAATCATTCACATCCTTTTTCATTCCAGTCCACCAAAAATAACGTTTCATACCCTTATACATTTTTGAAGCTCCGGGGTGAATCGAAGTCGTAGAACAGTGGGATTCACTCAGTATGCGCTCCTTCAGCTCAGCGCTACTCCTCGGAATACACAGTCGGCCATTCAGCCTAATCAGGTCATCATCGTGGAGTCTGAAGTCGTACTTCTGACCCTCGAATGTGCCATCAATAAGCTTCTGTCTAATCTCCAACATGTACTGATCCGTCATCTGAGCACTCCGCACCTCTTCAACCAAGCTAGAATGAGAGACTAGCGAATGGAGAGAGTGTGCTCGGCGACTCAATGCGTCAGCTACCACATTTGCCTTACCCTCTTTATACTGTAGATTATGTCGTAGTCGTTTAGAAATCAACCCACCTTCTTTGTCTCATGTTCAACTCCTTCTGAGTGAACAAGTACTTTAAACTCTTGTGGTCAGAATAAATTGTCACACTTACCCCATACAAATGATGTCGCCATATCTTCAGTGCGAAGACAATGGCACCCAATTCTAAGTCGTGGGTAGGGTAGTTCTCTTCATGCTTCTTCAGCTGTCAGGAGGCGTATGCTACGACCTTCCCGTGTTGCATCAACACACAACCCATACCTCTGCCTGATGCGTCGCAATAGACCTCAAAACCATCTGGACCGTCTGGTAAAGTCAGGACTGGTGCAGATGTCAGAGCATCCTTGAGACTCTGAAAGAACTCTCACAGTCATCTGTCCACTCGAATGGAGCATCCTTTTCATCAAGGAAGTCATCGGCTTCGAGACACTGGAGAAGTCCTTCACAAACCTCCTATAATAACCTGCCAGACCGAGGAAGCTCTGATATCAGTAACTGTCTTCGGCCTAGGCCAGGTGCGCACTGCTCAATCTTTGCCGGATCAACAGCGATCCCGGCTTCAGAAATCACATGCCCAAGAAAGGATACTTGGTTCAACCAAAATTCACACTTTGAAAATTTCGCATACAACTGATTCTTTCTCAATGTTTGTAACACATTTCTCAGGTGGCTTTCGTGCTCACCTCTCAATTTCGAGTACACAAGTATATCGTCGATGAAGACTACCACTGACTTGTCCAACTGATCTTGGAACAAGCTGTTCATTAAGTCCATGAACTTGGCTGGTGCATTGGATAGACCAAACGGCATAACCGTAAACTCATAATGTCCATATCTGGTTCTGAATGCTGTCTTCTCAATGTCACTGTCATGGATGGCAATCTGATGGTATCCAGATCGTAGATCTATCTTGGAGAATACTGATGCCCCTTTCAACTGATCAAATAAGTCGTTGATGCGTGGTAAAGGGTAACGGTTCTTCACCGTAACTGCATTCAGCTCTCGATAGTCAATACACAGGCGGAGGCTACTGTCCTTCTTCTTCACGAAGAGGACCGGCGCTCCCCATGGTGAAATGCTAGGGCGGATAAACCCCTTGTCGAGTAGGTCTCTTAGCTGCTCCTTGAGCTCGGTCATCTCTGCTGGAGCCATACGGTAGGGCACCTTCGCAATTGGTCCGGTGTCCGGAACCAAATCAATCTCAAACTCTACTTCCCGTGCTGGCGGCATGCCCAACAGTTCCTTAGGAAATACATCAGGAAACTCTGACACTACGGCACATCAGGACTAAACTCTGGGTGTCTCTCTAGTCTGGACATAGCAGAGGTTATACATCATTCCTCGTCGTAGTCACGACACATAGCCATGGCGGTGATGATCTGAGTCAAAAGGCTCCCTGGGCCTTGGCGGTAAGATATTGTAACCCAGACGGACTCCGAAGAAGCAGACGATGCTCGGCACATAGGATTCTGCCCTTGTAGCACTCCAACCAGTTCATCCCAATGATCACATACACAAAACCAAGTCCGTTGAACTCTATCAGTCGATCGGAAACTATTCACCTCTGATTCGTACAAAACATCTCGGTGGTAGCGGGTACACCTGATCCGCTCTTTCGATGGGAGAGTGACTAGAAAATCTGGCATCTCATCCCGTCTAACCCCAGCCTCTTCGCAAAAGATAGCGAAAAATGTATGAGGCTCCGGTAGAACAAGATCGAAGCGTCCACGCTATTGACTGGAAGGTACCGGTGAGGATTGTGCCGCTCCTGCCGGCTTCTGCCTCATTGCAGACACTCAGTATACCTCCCGTTCGAGTGCACAGCCTAATTCATTGGCAAACTAATAAGTATTGGGTAACAACACGGTTGATATACTTCAAACAACTCCACTTTATTCATTAACACACTCTTTTACAACATTCGTTGGCTTACACTGTCGACATAACTAACACATACAACATCCTTAACATACACTGGTTCTACACATCACATAATTATACAAGGCTTTAAAACTTCCTGAAGGTCAAATTCAAACGTCCGGGTTTCATGTGTGGGCATTGATCACTGCCGATGGTGCGGTATTCAGTTTGATCTTCTTGATGCCATGGTATAGCATCCTTGACGCCCACCCATGACTAGTACATCTCCTGATTTCAACACTAGCTTCTTTGCGAGATCAGCCGCTTCTGCTCGCCGTACACAAACCTGCGGTATCACCAATGGACCAAGACACCCGGGTACTTACTTAGAGACTCGGGGGACTCGTCCTTATCTTGGTGTAACCCTAACCGTCCACCTTTTGGTAGAAGTTCACAATACATAGATCCGCTTTAAACACTTGGAATTGAATCCGTTTCAACTCGCTGAGCAATTCCCACGGTGTGGTTAACGACCGCAAGGAACTCCTCAGGTATACTTGGTACAGTTGCTCCATCTTCAGCTCGCACTCTTGATATGTCTTGGGTAAGGGTTCAGTCCTTACCCATGCCACATCATCTTCAATTTCATCTTCGTCCGCTCGGTATTCGGGGTGTGTAGAAACCTCCAGATGCTTCTCCCAGTTCGTTCGCATTTGTCGATAATGTGGATTTTGTTTCCCGGTGTCAGGTATCCATTTAAGTATTATACCTGGTTGGATGACCTGACATTGCTCCATTGGAAAGTTGGTGATGCTGATGGTGGTTTCTTCAGGGTTTGGTGTGGGTGGGATTGGATAGCAAATATTGAAGGTTCCTAAGTTTTCAAATTACCTATTTAGGTGACTTTCACACTATACATTAATTCTTTACTCACATGGTAGTACACTTGGACTCACTAACACATGCATGAAATGCGGTATGCAATCACTTATTTCACTCAACAGTTTAGGCGGTACCTGGTCTAGAAGAGGGCCCTGGCGCCTCAAACCGGTCCACCACATGCAGGGTGGCCTTGCTAGGTCCCGACCCCTTCCCCTTCTGGGAATCTGTGTATCTCTGATCTGGGGGTGGCTGATTCGCCGTCTTCGGGCCATCGGTGGTCGTAGTGGCCTTACCCTTCCATTGCCCCTTAGGCCTGTAGTTTCTACTGTTCGGGTTCTGCCAGCACTCATAGTCGTGGTGCCCCATCTTTTTGCAGTATCGGCACTGCACATCATTACCCTTGCAGTCCTTGTCGGGATGGTCTCCGTTACACCACTTGCAGTAATAGTGGCGCTCCGGTCCAGAGCCCGTGCTAGCTGCTAACACATCACACACTCAGTACATACTTCACAAAATAAACAACCCACTAGGATTCGGTATTGGAATTTGATTAATTACCCTTGGGTGGGTAAGAGCGTAGAGGCTTTGCCGCATATGCATAGGTGAGCTGCAGAGGCTCCTCAGCAGTGGTGGTCTGGGTCTGGCCCTTGTCACCCTGTTGCTATCCTTCCTGGGACTGGGGGTATGGCTTCTTCTTCTTTGCTCCCCCTTGCCCTTGCGTGCCTTGGCCCTCGCTCATGGCCTTGCGCTTGAGCGCACTCTCCTCGTCCCTCAGACGGACGGTGATCTCAACAATTGTAGTGGCATGGTAGCACTCCTGCAAGGTGGTATACCTGCTTGGCCCCATACCGTAGCGTAGGCGGTAGCTCAACCCGTTATAAAAACGGTTCACTAAAATCCGGTCTGAGTAGCCCAGATCCGGCAGCAGATGGATGAGTCCGATAAAAGCGGTGTAGTCTCATCAACTGTCATCTTGTCTCCTTGTCTCAAACTGTCAGCTCTAGGCGCTTGGCCTCCTGAACATGAATCGGTAGTACTTGGCTCGCAGGGGCCATGTACTCCCTCCACTGGAAGGTAGGATCACCAACTCTTCCTCCCTTACCAGCTTCCACCAGTCTGAGCCGATCCCTTCAGATAGTAAGCGGCTAGTCGAACCTCGGCACCAGCAGGAACGTCCAGGTCTCGAAAGCGGTCTCCATCTCGGAGATGTACGCCTCCAGCTTACTAGGGTCGGTCTCCCCACTGAATGACGGGGGTCTCAAATCCGCCAACGCCTTGACCCAGTTGGTCTCGCGCGGCTGTGGTTGCGGTTGTGGCCCTTGATGACCCTCACCGCCTTGCTGCTGCTACTGCATCGCAGCTAATAACTGTGGAACCATCTGGGCTACGGCGGCCGCAACAGCGTCGGCCATGACCTGTGCCGTAGGGTTCTCTCCCTGGTTCCTAGTATCACCAATGCCGCGCCCGCGGCCTCGACCTCGTGGTCTACCTGACATCTGAATTCACATGAACATTTATTAGCACTGTGCTTGCACACTTATCGGCCCAACGGTTGTAACATCTTCCCGACAATAAGGTATTTCCACACTTAGTTAGTGGTTAACCTTTCCACAACTGTTCTCTTAGGTAACTGTGGTTAGGTTTCCTAACTCGGTATATTCCTAAGCTCGGTATTATAGTCATCAGAGCGATACCGGGCTCTGATACCACTTTTGGTAACACCCCTACTACGCACTTAATAATACTTGTAATCGCAGCGGAAATAAACAACTAAATAATAACTAGACGATTTGGTGCTACAACGCCATTAACCACCCACGTGGTCAACAAGGCAGAACAAATACGTGTGTACCGGTCTGATGATCAGACTCTCGAGCATAGAACTAGTAACCATTAATACATAAACATAATACCGAGTTTGTTGCTACATCCATAAACGTAAATGTACATCACAAACTGACAACGGCCGTCACTATACTACAACGGTACCCAAAATATATCGCCACGGGAGCATAGGCGCATCCCGGGCTTAACATCCAAAAATAATCAAAAGTAATCCTGCATCCTAGAATCTATAGCCATTCTGCTTCTTCGATCCTCATCCTGCAGTAAAAAATATGGAGCCCCCGAGGGGGTCAGCAACCCTTGGCTGGTATGATTAACGCACAGCCCATCGGCTACCGGGATACGCACAACTAATTGTCATGATGACATGACATTCTTTTTAAAAACATACAACATATACATATATCATAACATGGGTATTGTACACAACATCACACATAACATACAAGAACAATTCCTTTTAGGAAGTGAACCAATACAATTAGTTTCCCATGGAGAGCCTAGAGAATGTTGCCATACTCATGCTAAGCTCGTTACATAACTTGTTACCATCCTGTTAGATTGAACGGATAACTTAACACAAGGTGCCTCGGATATAGTGATCCAAGCACACCGTAACAACACATAGTATGCCCCTGTGGCCCGACGTGAGTCAGTAAATAGCCTTGGTTAAGCTAAAGGGAAGGTTGGAAACCAAATTGGAAAACAACCATAACATAAAAGAGAATCGAACCGGTTATGACATCGACTCCCATACTCACACGCATGGCCAGAACAGACCGGACTCCTCACTTCCCCCGTTAGCACTTGTTAGAAGTTCAACATTGAACTCAATGAACCAATCACACACAATAGGTTAAGTCTTGTTAGACACACACAAGGGAAGAGAGAATCATACTTAACAATGTAAAATATTTAACAACTGTAAACTCGTTACATGATTTAAGTCTTACAAGGTCATAAACACACAGAAAAATAAACAACATACAAGCCGGTGTAAACCGGTAGGCAACAGACTGCAAGAAAACCATACCTTGGTCCTTGCTTCGATTGATTTCCACAGTAGGTCACTCCTATACATGTTTAAGAATGTCGGTTAATTACTTACTTAACTTCAATTTACTAAATGTTTACATATTATATGACATGTTTTAATGCCCCAACTTATCCTTGATTACCTACATTATACCCCTATGGTTTATTACTTAAGCCATACTTTTATGTTTTTTTTTGTTAAGTTTTGGTCAGTCCGACCCACCGTCCGACCCAACCAACTGGGTCGGACCCTTCCAGTAACTTTTGGATTTGAAACATTCTACTTTGTCCGACCCATGTCCGACCCAAGTCCTCTGGGTCGGACCATTCCAGAAACTTTACCGTCTTTTAAACTCACCCGTCCGACCCATGTCCGACCCAAGTCCTCTGGGTCGGACCGTTCCAGAACCACTTACAGGCGTCTTACAGAGGCCGTCCGACCCAAACTTGGATCGGACCCCTGGGTCGGACGCCACCAGAACATGCCCAAACATTGTCAAATCTCCTCCAAACTTTTCCTCAAGCATTCTAATGTTTTCCAACACCACTTGGCACACTTATTCTCTCATACAACATCCATAAAACTCATCTTCTTTCTCCTTATACACTTACTCATTCCTTACCAAAATTCCTAACACTTGTAATGTTTTCTCCTTAGGTTTCTAAGTGGTGTTTCATACCTATGATAACCACTATGCCAATAATGTTTTCTCACCACTACTACATCATTTCCCAAGCATCTTTACTTCCTAACCAATTCCTTAAACATCTCTACAAGTCTATAGTTTCTTCATGCAATACATTACTTCTCCCTTATTCACCAGCATTGCACAAGTCCTCAACACAATCTCACCATGATCTTGAAGCATCCCAAAACATTCTTTTGCATTCTAAATCCTTTAAAACATTGCCTAAGTCCTTTTTATTTCCTAGAGTACCTTAATGCATGTTTCTTTCACAAGTTGAACACTTAACCATTCTAAACATTTCCTAACTTACCAAACTCATTTTAAACTCCTAAAACTTCTTATACATTATTTAAATTTCGTCATGGGTTCTCCTAGAACATTACCAAACCAAAACACATTGTTTTCACCATTAAACAATCAAGAACACTAAAATCCATCAAGCACATTCTTATACACAAAACTTCACTCATTTAGCACTACATCACAATATAGTGCATAATTTAAATTGCTTGGCACTTAGGCCCTTAAATAACATGGCTCTTAGGCCCTTAAGATGCATAAATCATAAACACTGAATTTCCACAATATGTTTGCCTTTGACCTGCAAATACACTCAACAATACATATGCCTTTTACTAAGCCTTTGAGAACATTTTACTAAGTCATTCACCATTGGCTCCTTAGATCATTTTAACAAGCAATATAAGCTCATTTCTCCTAAGACTTCAAACTACATTATGTTAGCATATTTACCTCTTTTCCTCACCAACTTCTTTCTTGTTTCCTTGACTAAATTGGCAAGGCTTTTAGTTGCTTGTCAACTTCTAAACATTATACAAATGATAAAATGAGTATACAAGCTTTATGCTTCATCTCATTGTAAACCCTAGTTACATATATTATTTTAAAGCATTAAGATGATTGTTTTACCTTAGAACTTGAAGAGAGTTTGAATATATATCAAGAGAGGACTCCACCTAGTCCATGAAAGGTTGGAATGATGCTAAAACAAAGCAAAATAAGGACACCATTAAGGGTGATTTTCGGACAACATAAAAACATGAAGGAAATGTTATTTTTCTTTGAGTTTCCTTACCTAGAAGCAAAGGAGAACAACAATATGTGAAAAGATGAGCTCAAGCTCCTCCCATGGAGATTTCTATTGGCACTGAAATGGAGCTCTTGGAATTTTGAGAAGATAGGAATGAAGAGCTTGATGAGACTAAGAGAATGGTGGTCTTTGTTTTTGATTTGGCAAAGTAAGCTAGGAGTTACAAGAGGTTGAAGATGAAGAATGGTGGTGGTACTATTGCAAAACCGTGAATAGAGAATGAAGAAGAGATAGAAGAGAGCTTGGAGGCGTGGGAAATGAAGAGGGAAATGAGAGAATGAGATAAGTTTGTATGTTTTAGATATTTAAGTAGTAAAAGCAAATAGTACTTTCTACTTTACTACTTTAGTTAGCTTATTTTTGTTTAAGTATGGTGAGTCATCAAGAAAACCGGCCCCCATATTATAACAAGGGGTATTTTAGTCTTTGTTGACCAATTGTCACACTTATAATGACATATGTTATAAACTTGCTTATTTTAGTTACTATTCACTAAAACAAGGCACATAGATGTGAAATTTTTGATTTGCCATTGATATAGACTTCCAAATGTGATACTAGGTAGTAAACATATTAATTAAAGAGTAATGATGGACATTTAGCCATTCAAAACTCATTTACAAGACAATTTTTCAAAAATGTGCTTTAAGACTCCTTAAAGCACATTTTGTGTTTAAACTTATTTCAAGCTTGGTTTTCTTTGGTAATTGGTTTAATATGTTCATTAGTATACAAATGAGGTCTTGGTAAGTTCATTAGGTCTTAACCAAGCTTATCCCAAGCTTAGAGCACATTTTGGCCTTTATTGACCTTAAGGCATTTGTTTGTGTTTTCTATGGTTTAAATTGTTTACTAATGTTTCTAAGACTCTTTTTAGTCTTACTACACCTTATTTTAGTGTTTAAACAACATAACTAGGTTTGGGGTATTTCACGTTGAATTAAGAGAATTTAGCCAAATCGAATTTGAAACTTGTAAGAACCCTAACCTCTTCGAACCCAGATTCGATTTTGCGGAATACCGTATCATAAGTGGTGAAATTAGTATCATTAGAACCGGAATTTAATTTCGAAACCATAGAAACAAGAATCACTCAATTTGGTTCTGTAGATTGTGAGGAAATCGGGAATTAGTACTCGGGGGCTGTTCTGTAATCGCTGAAGAACTCGACGGTTTTCGGTCGTCCGATCGTAGTTAAAAGAAACGGACGGCCGAGATTAAAACGTTTCAGATTAGGTTTTTATAAATTCCAGTAAATAACCCTAATTTGTTGCATTAATTTAAATACCTTTCCGGATGTGTTTTGACTTGAAATTTTAAGCATAGGTTCCTTATAAAATCTACTTTATTTTGATGTAAATAAATATGGTTTTGGAGTTTTTAAACGTAAGTTATGATTTTTGCAAGTTACGGGTTTCTAGAATTATTTGGATAATTTAAAAAGATATTTTTATGAAATAAAAATTTTATAATATGTCTAAAATGTTATAGTTACTGTATATTAAATTTGGGAATTTTTGGGCTATGGTAAGTGGGTTTAAAAATTGTGTTTGTGAGTTTTTCATAAGACTAACTTATAATATATAGTTCTTAATGTAACCAAAAATTAAAGTATGGTTTGTTAATGAACTTTTTAAGCTGGGGAAAATATGGGAAACTAAATTAAATTTTATAACAGTAAGTTTATAAATGTTTGGGTATTAGCTTTTATGAGAAGTGAAATTATTTACATATATGATATATACTTATGGTAGAATTAACATAGGAACTTATGTTAAATCAAGGAATTTAATTATTCTACATTTTATTTATTATATTTTATGGGAGTTAGTATTCTTAATTAAAACTAAGGAATAAATATATATATATTTTTACGCATATATAAAAAGGGAATAAAGTAGTAACTTAGAGTAAATGAAATACTTTATGAAACATACTTGGAATGCAGTTAAAGGTTTTAGTAATAAGATAGTTTAAATATAATAAGTTACATAGGGGAAGTCTTAGTTAAATTCTAATACAGGTATACTTAAATATATAAAATAAATAAAGGAAAACATTTTATTTATTAAACCATATGTCGGTTGTGGTATGCCTAAAAGTTATTGAACATAATAAGATACAATAAAATTTCCTAAAAATGTTATGGATAAATCTTAATACATAAAGATATATATAAATATATATGGATATAAACACATTAAATAGATGAGAGAAATAATATTCCTTGTGATAGTTATAATAAGTAGAATATATATGTTAAACCTTAGGTTTTAATCGGTGTGTAATTAAATAGTCACTATTAACTTAAGGGTTTAATTACACAGCATAAACGTAACACGGTCTTGGGTTAACCGACTAAGCCCAAGTCTATGAACTTCAAAATGCCCACTTAAACAATTCAAAGAGAGTTTGGGCCACTCTCAGGAATAAATTCTAAATCGTTCCAAACTAACGAAATGGGCCTAACAATGGATTTAGTTAACAAGTCAAGCCCAAATCTTTGTGAGAGAATAATGGTAAACCTGGAACTATTAATCAGTAAGAAAGGAGGGTTGTTTAGTTTATAAGTCCCTTAACTAATCGACACTTGGAACACCTTAATTATAGGTTACTATTGGGGAATCACTTATTCGAGTTGTTTATTGTTCTTCACATACCAGGTACGATTTCTCATACTCCGTTACTTTTGCTGATTGACTTATGAGACGTTTTTGAAAAACGCTAACTGACTTTAAGAGGAATTTCTAAAAAAGAAATGGTTGTGTGACTAACTCAGCTTGTGTGACTAACTGAGCCTTGGATGTGAAACTCACTTGGGTATTGGTTCCTTCTATTTGGTTGTTCCATTAGACATTGACTGCTTAGGGTTTACGCTTCTGCACTCTGTAGGACTGAGTGTTTTGGTATTGCTCTGGGTAGTTAGTGATCTGGTGGGAATTTGGAAAAGGGTCAATTCTGGTAAATTCTTCTTTTGACTCTGGATATTGTTTCATCCATGAGCTGAATCTTGTGGTTTCGACGTGCGCGCGTCTTCAATGGTAACAGTGAGGGGTTGTATATCCCCTGTCCCAAAAGGGACGTGGTAGACAGTGAGGGGCTGTATATCCCCTGTCCCAAAAGGGACGTGGTAGACAGTGAGGGGCTGTATATCCCCTATCCCAAAAGGGACGTTGTAGACAGTGAGGGGCTGTATATCCCTTGTCCTAAAAGGACGTACTTGGCGGTGGGGGCCATCTCTCCGAGTTGATTTATTCCACTCTTGAGTTATTGGTTCTTGGATCTATCTTTTCATTCCTAGTCCTTTGTGACTATCTGAGTCTTTCTACTCCTAACGGGAATTGGGTTTAACTAAGGCAATGATGTTCACTAACACATGATGTGGTTTTGTTTCACTAACTTTACTTTTTGTTATTAACCTTTATTCTTATCTTGTTATCTTGATTTGGTGATTTGTGAAATGCCTTGTTCCTCTGTGGGTTTAAGTGATTGTTTCCTCTATTATTTATTTAAGAGTTGTATTATAAGTTTGTTTTTGGAGGATCGTACCAGTTCCATTCCAGGGAACTGACCCACCCCTCTTGGGGTGGGCTGCTTGGTTTTATCTTGCAGGTACGAGTTATTTTACAGGTGGCCACGAAGAGAACGAGTGATTGGGATGATTAGGTTTTGAGAGTTTATGTGTTTTATTGCTGTTCTTTTGTTAAGTTTTCTCAAGGTTCAGGCAGTGACAGTTGTAATCATTAAGTTGTATTTTGGTGAGGTTTGGTGTCGGGTGTTTGGAACCCGATGGTCTGTACGCCTTTAGTATTTTATTTCCGCTATAAATATGTTAAATAGGGGCGTTACAGAAATTGGTATCAGAGCGTAGTTACGCTCTGAACCCGAGAAGACAAGCCGAGTGAAACACTTAGATTATAGGTGCACTTAAAACTGGGGAACTGGGGTAGAATTGGGAAGTGAGAATTCCAGAAAGGCGCGTGACTCTTACCCCATACTTACTTTACTACTTACTTCACGTACCTACGAACCGTCCTTAGGACGTTATAAATATTTCATTATATTACTACATAGATAGTTAGACTTTACAATACGTCTTCTGAGTAACAAAACCGTCATACCAGCTAGATGTCTCGAAGAGGAGGAAGGAGGAGCTGGTCCCTCAGGAGGCTATGGACCCGACGCTGTCACCCCAGAGGTCATAGCGCAGATTGTGACAGCTGCATTAGCTCAGCAGCAGGCTCAGATCCCACAGCCACCACCACCACCACCTAATGGTCCCCGGGAGTTCAACTGGCTGAAGGCAGTCAACGACCTTCATCTCCCAGTCTACGAAGGCCAGCCAGAGCCGAATAACTTAGAGAGATACATCGACGAGATGCAGAAGGCCTTCACCTCTCTGCACGTTCCAGCGGTCGCCAGGTGGACATAGCGGCCTACTTTCTCCAGGGACCCGCGCATCGATGGTGGCAGACCGCCAGAGCTGAGCTGACTGCCCAGGCGGACTTCGGCTTCCCAGCCTTCTTATTGGCCCTAAAAGCCAAGTTCTATCCATCCTACCTACAGAAGAGGATGAGGAGTGAGTTCGAGCAGTTGAAGCAAGGGAGTTCCTCTGTTGCTGAATATTATAATAAATTTGTGGAGCTGCTCGCTGTTATTGGAGAGGGCTTACGCTCCGAGGTATCTGGTGGATAAATTCCACACCGGCTTGAACTTCAGGATCATGACTATGATCGGTTCCACCAGAGGGATGACCCTACAGGTATGGAACATGATTTAGAATTTCTTATACGCAAAGATTCCCCACTAACATATATTGTCACCACAGGAGTTAGCGGATGATGCGAATGACTGCGAGACCACCATTGCCTACCAGGACTCTGTGCTAGGCAAGAGGAAGGGGGATGGAGAAGAGGAAATGGAGGGAACTTTCCCAGAACTATGAGAGGAAGGGAAAGTTCTACAAGGGTAGGAACGAGAAGGCCATGGTCCCCTCATATACTAATGCTGAGCCACTCCGCTCCCAGCCATTTAAGGGTGAGATAAATTAGAAACTCCAAAGTGGTTACATCTTGTTATCACAATTACTAACCTTGAGACTGAAACAGGGAACCAACTTGCGAGAAAGTTCTTCTGCAAGTGGTGCAAGAAGGACCACCCGGGCAAGGATTGTAAGGGAAACCTGGTGGACTGCAACCACTGGTAAGAAGGGGCACAGATCGTTCGAATGCTTCCTGAACCCGGATTCCAGGAACTACAAGCCACACACCGGGAACCCTGCTAGAGCCCCAGTTGCTACTACTACTGGAGGAGGTCGAGGTGGCACAGGAGGTGCTGGACCATCTACCAGCCGCCCTGCCCAGAGTCATCCACAGAGGCCGGGACAGAACTACCCCCAGAGGCCGGGCAAGGCACCGGTCCTTAACATGGTGGACCGCGTCGAGGCAGCAAGTGATGACCCGAGTTCACCTGGTGAGGACTATTTTCCTCATGAAGAGGCTTAGACCCTTACTTCTTTACATTCGTTGGCTAGTTTTTTTCTTGTCAATGTAAAAGGGATGAACTATAAACCCTTCATTTTGTTTCGTTTCGAACCTTTCATTTCCAGTTGTGAACCTTGACTTATTTATTTAATGGCAATTGTTGTTCAGCTTTCGATATTTGCTTTCCTATTTTGCCATATTCCACACCCAACATCCCTTTTGAAGCCAAACCACACCCACCAGAGAAGTGTGAGGTCTTGAGACCCGGATGATCTTACTACGAGAGTACCTGACCCCAGCAGTCCAGTATGCATTGATCCTCAAGATCAGGGAGTTAGGTGTGAAGGAAGGAAATTTTTACACCCCTACCTTCAAGAATGGTTCAACCATGAAGGTGAAGATCATGTGCCTAGGTAAGAAGTGGAACCACACCACCAAGAGCTATGAAGAGGTGGAGGTGCCACCAATCCCGGAGGAACTGCAGACCATCATTAGAGCTGCAGTTAAGGCAGCCAAGAATTGGAGGATGAGCCCGTCCCAGACCTAACCTCCGACGTGTGCATCATCAACTTCTATGGAAAAGGGTAAGCTAGGGATGCACCAAGACAAGGACGAATCGCCAGAGACCGTCACTAGAGGAGTTCCAGTAGTGTCCATATCACTTGGAGACGACGCGGAGTTCCTCTTTGGTGATCAAAGGAGGATGGACCTTGCTACCAAGATCCTCCTGAAGTCGGGTGATGTACTGATCTTTGGTGGGGCAGCTAGACTCATCTACCACGGGGTGAAGAGAATCAAGCCCAACACAGCCCCCACACCCATTATTAACCAGACCCATATGAAACCAGGCCGTCTAAACCTAACCTTTAGACAGACCTAGCCTTGTACTTTACAGTTTCAGCATTGTAAATTTTAAGTTGCTCATGAAGCTTTCAATAAGAATGGAAATTCTAAGAATTTTATTGCTTCATTGTAGGGGTTGGAAACTCAGGGATCAGGTTGAATGTGTTGAACCAGGCTCAAGCGAAGAGCAATGGAATGGTCATCACAGGTATAAACATTAACCCTGAGTAATTACCTTGGAATGTTTACCCAGAATCTTAAAAATCTATCCTATAATTTCAGGCACGTTCCTAGTTAATGGAGTGGAGACCACAGTCCTGTTTGATTCCGGTGCCTCCTACTCTTTCATATCACAAGTGTTCCATGCTAAGATCAATGCTCCACAGAGGATATCCATGACTGCTCAGTCTTGCTGCCATCCAGAGAGCGGATCAAGTGTAGTAAGCAGTGCAAGAATTTGAGCATACACATCAAGGGAGTAGACTTCCTTCTGGATGCCATAGTCTTCCCTGGCATGGGGTTCGACATAATTGTGGGCATGGACACGCTACAGCGGTACCGAGGCAGACTACACTGTGCAGAGCATCGTCTCCTCCTGAAGTCAGCTACAGGGATCACCGTGTCATACCGAATGCAACCCAAACAGCCGACTGTGAAGGTTGTATCGGCTTTATCCCTGATGAAGGAGGTGTCCAAGGGCGCTACCGCCTACTACTGTTATGCCCAGGATCTGAGGACGGATCCGAAGTTCCAGAGATGTTCCCATAGTGTCGGAGTACCCCGACGTTTTTCCAGAGGAGCTACCTGGACTACCACCACTGAGAGAGGTTGAATTCAATATCGACCTCATACCTGGCACGGGACCGATTGCTAAGGCTCCCTACCGGATGGGCCCTGCAGAGATGGTTGAGTTGAAGAAGCAGCTGCAGGAGCTACTAGATAAGGGTTTCATCAGACCCAGTGTCTCACCTTGGGGTGCTCCAGTGCTATTCGTCAAGAAGAAGGACGGGAGTTGAGACTTTGCATCGACTATAGGGAGCTGAACAATGTCACGATCAAGAACAAGTACCCACTGCCCAGGATCGATGACTTGTTCGACCAGCTGAGGGGAGCTAAGGTGTTCTCCAAGATTGATCTGCGTTCCGGATATCATCAGATAGCTGTAGCTGAGTCAGATATAGAGAAGACAGCTTTCCGGACCAGATACGGCCACTACGAGTTCACAGTGATGCCGTTTGGACTAACCAATGCACCCGCAAGATTCATGGACCTGATGCAGAGAGTCTTCCAAGCCCAGTTGGATAAGTCAGTAGTCGTGTTCATAGACGACATCTTGGTATTCTCCAAGAGTCGGGAGGAACACGAGCAGCATTTGAGGACAGCCTTGGAGACTCTGAGAGAGAAGAAGTTATATGCCAAGTTCAGCAAGTGTGAATTCTGGCTGGACAAGGTGTCATTTCTTGGACATGTGATCTCAGCTGAGGGAGTTTCAGTAGACCCAGCTAAGATTGAGGCAGTGAAGAGCTGGCATAGACCTCGCACTGTGACAGAGGTGAGGAGTTTCCTTGGGTTGGCTGGCTACTATAGACGCTTTGTGAAGGACTTCTCCAGGCTAGCCAAGCCCTTGACCTCCCTGATGAAGAAGGACAGCCCATTTGTATGGACAGAGGCTTGTGAGGTCTCCTTTCAGGCGCTGAAGGAATCCTTGACCACAGCTCCAGTATTAGTGATCCCTGAGGTGAACGAGGGATACGAGGTGTATTGTGATGCTTCAGGCAGAGGGATTGGTGGGGTACTGATACAGAATGGCAGAGTGGTAGCATATGCTTCTCGACAGCTGAAGAAGCACGAAGAAAATTACCCCACACACGACCTTGAGCTCCTCGCCATAGTCTTCGCCTTGAAAATCTGGCGACATTACTTGTATGGAGCCACAGTTCGGATTATGCCAGACCACAAGAGTCTGAAGTACATCTGGACCCAGAAGGAGCTGAACCTGAGACAGCGACGATGGATTGAGCTACTGGCTGATTATGACATCAACCTTCAGTACACTGAAGGTAAAGGGAATGTCGTAGCAGGATAGTGATGTATACCTGCAGGGCGTCAAGCAGAAGTAGCAGACGGCATGACTGATGGTCTGAAGTATGAGTACGAGCTAGACAGCGAGGGATACCTTTGAGTCAGAGGCAGACTCTGCGTTCCTCAGGAGGCGACAACACTTCAGACCAGGATTCTCTCTGAGGCTCATTCCTCTACGTTATCAGTACACCCTGGAGCCACCAAGATGTACAAGGATTTGAAGCAGTTATTCTGGTGGAGCGGGATGAAGAGGGATGTAGCAGATTTCGTCTCCCGATGCCTCACCTGTCAAAAGGTGAAATTTGAGCATCGTCGACTAGGAGGCCAAATTTAGTCATGCCAGTACCGTGCTGGAAGTTTGACGACATCAGCATGGACTTTGTGGTCGGTCTTCCTCCAGCTAGAGACGGACTGAATTCTATTTGGGTGATAGTCGATAGGTTGACCAAGACAGCCAGGTTTATACCTATCACGGACACATGGAAGGTGCCCAAGCTGGCTGAGGTGTTCACCACAGAGCACATCCGGTACCATGGGGTACCGAAGACGATTTTCTCCGACCGTGATACACGTTTCCTCAGTAGATTTTGGCGTCAGGTGCAGGAGGCTTTTGGTACTCAGCTACGCCTTAGCACAACCTTTCACCCTCAGACTGATGGGCAGACCGAGAGGACGATTCAGACGCTGGAGGATATGCTACGGGCAGTTGCTCTAGACTATCAGGGGAGTTGGGTGGAGCGTCTACACCTGGTGGAGTTCTCCTACAATAACTTCTACCACTCATCTATCGGCATGGCACCATTCCAGGCTCTATATGGCAGGCCGTGCCGGACCCCCTTGTCATGGAGTGACCCTGCCGAGGCAGTTATGATTGGGCCCGAGTATGTTCAGACACTGCAGGATGACGTCAGAGTTATTCAGTAGCACATGAGGGCAGCGCAGTCTAGACAGAAATATTATGGGGATCAGCGCACGAGAGAGCTAGTGTTTCAGTTGGGTGACATGGTTTTCTTACGGGTCTCTCCGATGAGAGGGATATTTAGATTTGGGATGAGAGGGAAGCTAAGCCCTAAGTATGTCGGTCCGTACAGGATTACAGAGCGAGTGGGCCCAGTTGCCTACAGACTAGAGCTACCAGCGGAGTTGGGGAAGGTACACGACGTGTTTCATGTATCTCAGTTGAAGAAGTATATGCCTGACCCTTCTCACGTACTACAGCCAGAGAGACTGGAGAATGAGCCTACACTGAGGTATGAGGAGACTCCTATTCGGATCTTGGACCCGAAGGTCTGAGAAACGAGAGGCAGATCAGTCAAATTGGTGAAAGTTCTTTGGGAGCATCATGGGGTTGAGGAAGCTACTTGGGAGACTGAGGACTCCATGAGAGTAAAGTACCCACATTTGTTTACATGATATTCTACTATCCTGATGTGATTCACGTTAATGGCGGTACGAGGGCGTACCTTAGCTCTTTTAAGGGGGATATACTGGCATACTCCTCCTTCGTTATCTCATCCGGATTATGCCTTGTTGCATTGTTAGTAGAGGGAGAACAGTATTAGTAGTGTGAGAGGTGTATGTATGTATGTAGTTTTACATTATGGCACGGTAGTTTGTCACGTTTGTGTTTTGTTTCAGTTTATATTTTGATTCAGTTTGATTTGATTTCGGTACTCTCGAGTGGAATGTTGTAATGGAAATAAAGGATTGGATTGGTATGGAATTTCATTGGAATTATTATTGTCTCAGCACACCTGAAGCGGTGCGAGTGCCTATTAGTTGATTTTTAAACTTCGAGGCGAAGTTCTTTTAAGGGGGATATACAGAAATACCCCTAAATTAATTTAAATTAATGTAGGGGATTTCTTTTATTAAATCATAAATCATACTATTAAATAATAAATTATTATATGGAATTATGGAATTTATTTAGGGAATTTCTCCTATTTAACCTTAAAGAATACAATAAAATATTTAATTATTATATATTATTATATAGTATTATGAATTTAATAATAAGATTTATAAGTCAATAAATCTTGGGAAAATTTATAAACACTTCAACTATATTATAAAGATTTTAGGAAGTGTTGGTACATTGTTTTGAAACATAAAAGTCAATATAAAATTCTAGAAACCCTAAAGCCTTTTAAGCATTGCTAGGGTTGACTTCTTGAGAATGGTCAAACCAGCCCATGAAACCTATACCAATAAATAGGTTATAGAAAACCATGAAGATCGATAAAAAGAACGTCAGAAACGGATCATCCTAGCCAAAGTTATGATCAAATGAAGTTTAGAGCCAAAATTTGAAAAAAAAAACTGACGTGGCACGGTCTGCTGAGTCATTGCGCGCCTCGGGATACGCGCCCCAGCGCTTAGTCGGTTTTATCTCCTATATTCCCGGTAACAGAAACCAGTCTTTGCCCTATCTTGTGACCTTCATAACTTTCTCATATTTTGGAATTTTTGAGTGTCGTCTTCTTTGTTGTCTTCTTCTACACTTCCTCTAAACAACCATAACTCACACTAACCCTAACTCGTCCTAAATCAACCGGAAATTTGAGCTAAAGTAGCCACCCTGCGAAACCGAAACTGCAGTTTCCAGTTTTTCCTTCGATTCAGGTAACTTCGTCTTTCCATAACTTCTTCGTTTCTCAGCCAAATTCCATGTTCTTTAGCTCGTTTTGAAGAGCCCTAATCCCTCTACACTTTTCATGTTTATGCCCAAGTCTGATTCGCAACCGTTTGGAGGATATAGTTGCCTAAAGTTTCCGATTCAACATCACATGAAATCATAGAAAACTGCAAGGTATAAACTCGTAACTTGCAACTTTAATTTCTTTCTGTGTGTTGCGAGTTAGGATCAGTTTTTGTTATCAATATGTAGAGCTAAGTTTACTCTTTCGATTAAGCCCTTACACATAGCCTAACTCGATCTGTACTGCAAGTTATAGATCCTCAAAGTCGGCCTCGTGAACTGCTCGGAAGTTCGAACCTTTCCAGATTTCCGAATTCGATTTCCTCCGTTATTGCAACTCTGGTGCGTTTTCGATCAAATTTCTCCGCTATTTTCATTCGTAATCATGTTACCGGCCTAACCCATGTTCCAATTTAATCTATTACGCGTTGAATTAAGAGAATTTAGCCAAATCGAACTCGAAACTGGTAAGAACCCTAACCTCTTCGAACCCAGATTCGATTTTGCGGAATACCGCATCATAAGTGGCGAAATTAGTATCATTAGAACCGGAATTTAATTTCAAAACCATAGAAACAAGAATCACTCAATTTGGTTCTGTAGATTGTGAGGAAATCGGGAATTAGTACTCGGGGGCTGTTCTGTAATCACTGAAAAACTCGACGGTTTTCGGCCATCCGATCGTAGTTAAAAGAAACGGACGGCCGAGATTAAAACGTTTCAGATTAGGTTTTTATAAATTCCAGTAAATAACCCTAATTTGTTGCATTAATTTAAATACCTTCCCGAATATGTTTTGTCTTGAAATTTTAACCATAGATTCCTTATAAAATCTAGTTTATTTTGATGTAAATTAATATGGTTTTGGAGTTTTTAAACGTAAGTTATGATTTTTGCAAGTTACGGGTTTTCTAAAATTATTTGGCTAATTTAAAAAGATATTTTTATGAAATAAAAATTTTATAATATGTCTAAAATGTTATAGTTACTGTATATTAAATTTGGAAATTTTTGGGCTATGGTAAGTGGGTTTAAAAATTGTGTTTGTGAGTTTTTCATAAGAATAACTTATAATATATAGTTCTTAATGTAACCAAAAATTAAAGTATGGTTTGTTAATGAACTTTTTAAGCTGGGGAAAATATGGGAAACTAAATTAACATTTTATAACAGTAAGTTTAAAAATGTTTGGGTATTAGCTTTTATGAGAAGTGAAATTATTTACATATATGTATATATACTTATATGGTAGAATTAACATAGGAACTTATGTTAAATCAAGGAATTTAATTATTCTACATTTTATTTATTATATTTTATGGGTGTTAGTATTCTTAATTAAAACTAAGGAATATATATATATATATATATTTACGCATATATAAAAAGGGAATAAAGTAGTAATTTAGAGTAAAGCAATGAACTAATAAATTAACACTTATAATAACTAAATATTATAAGAGCTAGACTCCTAAGATATAGTAAAAGAAATTCTTTATGAAACATACTTGGAATGCAGTTAAAGGTTGTAGTAATAAGATAATTTAAACATAATAAGTTACATAGGGGATGTCTTAGTTAAATTCTAATACAAGTATACTTATATATATTAAATAAATAAAGGAAAACATTTTATTTATTAAACCATATGTCGGTTGTGGTATCCCTAAAAGTTATTGAACATAATTAGATACAATAAAATTTCCTAAAAATTTTATGGATAAATCTTAATACATAAAGATATATATAAATATATATGTATATAAATACATTAAAATAGATGAGGGAAATAATATTCCTTGTGATAGTTATAATAAGTAGAATATATATGTTAAACCTTAGGTTTTAATCGGTGTGTAATTAAATAGTCACTATTAACTTAAGGGTTTAATTACACAACATAAACGTAACACGGTCTTGGGTTAACCTACTAAGCCCAAGTCTATGAACTTCAAAAAGCCCACTTAAACAATTCAAAGAGAGTTTGGGCCACTCTCAGGAATAAATTCTAAATCGTTCCAAACTAACGAAATGGGCCTAACAAAGGATTTAGTTAACAAGTCTAGCCCAAATCTTTGTGAGAGAATAATGGTAAACCTGGAACTATTAATCAGTAAGAAAGGAGGGTTGTTTAGTTTATAAGTCTCTTAACTAATCGACACTTGGAACACCTTAATTATAGGTTACAATTGGGGAATCACTTATTCGAGTTGTTTATTGTTCTTCACATACCAGGTACGATTTCTCGTACTCCGTTACTTTTGCTGATTGACTTATGAGACATTTTCGAAAAACACTAACTGACTTTAAGAGGAATTTCAAAAAAAGAAATGGTTCTGTGACTAACTCAGCTTGTGTGACTAACTGAGCCTTGGATGTGAAACTCACTTGGGTATTGGTTCCTTCTATTTGGTTATTCCATTAGATATTGACTGCTTAGGGTTTACGCTTCTGCACTCTGTAGGACTGAGTGTTTTGGTATTGCTCTGGTAGTTAGTGATCTGGTGGGAATTTAGAAAAGGGTCCATTCTGGTAAATTCTTCTTTTGACTCTGGATATTGTTTCATCCATGAGCTAAATCTTGTGGTTTCGACGTGCGCGCGTCTTCAATGGTAACAGTGAGGGGCTGTATATCCCCTGTCCCAAAAGGGACGTGGTAGACAGTGAGGGGCTGTATATCCCCTGTCCCAAAAGGGACGTTGTAGACAGTGAGGGGCTGTATATCCCTTGTCCTAAAAGGACGTACTTGACGGTGGGGGTCATCTCTCCGAGTTGATTTATTCCACTCTTGAGTTATTGGTTCTTGGATCTATCTTTTCATTCCTAGTCCTTTGTGACTATCTGAGTCTTTCTACTCCTAACGGGAATTGGGTTTAACTAAGGCAATGAATGTTCACTAACACATGATGTGGTTCTGTTTCACTAACTTTACATTTTCTGTTATTAACCTTTATTCTTATCTTGTTATCTTGATTTGGTGATTTGTGAAATGCCTTGTTTCCTCTATGTGGTTTAAGTGATTGTTTCCCTGCTATTATTTATTTAAGAGTTGTATTATAAGTTTGTTTTTGGAGGATCGTACCAGTTCCATTCAAGGGAACTGACCCACCCCTCTTGGGGTGGGCTGCTTGGTTTTATCTCGCAGGTACGAGTTATTTTACAGGTGGCCACGAAGAGAACGAGTGATTGGGATGGGATTAGGTTTTGAGAGTTTATGTGTTTTATTGCTGTTTTGCTTTTGCTAAGTTTTCTCGAGGTTGAGGCCGTGACAGTTGTAATCATTAAGTTGTATTTTGGTGAGGTTTGGTGCTGGGTGTTTGGAACCCGATGGTCTGTACGCCTTTAGTATTTTATTTCCACTATAAATATGTTAAATAGGGGCGTTACAGCTTTGATTGACTAGTGTCCCACTCTGTTTCTGACTCTATTTGTATGACTCTGTTTAGTTCTATTTATGTTAGACTTCTGCTTCTGATTTCCATTACTGAATTGTGGGTTTCTTTCTGCCTTCTTCTGGTTTGATACATTTATTTAAGTGTTTTGAGCGTGCTGGTTGATGATGTTGGTCATCTACTGGGCATAGTTGGATGCTCATTCCCCTACTCTTACTAACATTGCAGATTGATCAGCGAGGATCACCTGCTCCGCTTCTAGATTTCTGTTTATGTTTTGCTCAGTTCTTTTGAAACATTATGTTTTAGCCTTTGTAGCCTACGGGCCTGAGTAGTATTTGATGTTACTTCTGTCTTCTGTTTTGTATTCGGGTCTGAGTTACCCTGTTACACTTTGTTGCACTATACTTTTCATATAACTATTCGTTTTGGGCCTTTACTCTATTTATTTTGGCGCGTTAGTTAGAGCCTTGCGTCATTAAGTAATAATACGTGGCGTGTAATAACCCTAACTCCTAGGCCAGTGTATGGGGGTGTTACATTTAGTGGTATCAGAGCCCTAGTTTCTATTCTGATGAGAATTTAGAGTTTGTCAGTCAGTCATCAGTATCTGTGCCTTGGAGTTTCAAGTCCGAATTGCTTGCTCTTGGATTTTCAGAATGCTGCCACGAAGAGCTCTAGTTACTCCCTAGGGTGATGTCGCCGAGGCGGTCCAGCAGTTCATGACCCAGCTGTTGCAGACAGTTGTGACTGGAGGAGCCCCTGGAGGAGGACCAGCTGAAGGAGCAGCTGGTGGTGCAGCCAGAGCTGGGGCTGCTGAGGCTGGAGGAGCAGAAGGTCGACTTTGCCACCTTCTTGTTTAAGGCCGAAGCTAAGGAGTGGTGGCGATCTGTGATAGGGAGGTTTCCACAGCCTTAGACGTGGGACCAGTTTACCGTGGAGTTTAATAAGCAGTTCTACCCCGACGTCTACAAGGACCAGCGCTTCCTGGAGTATAATCGGCTTTGCCAGGGCCGAGACATGAGTGTGGAGGACTACGTCAGGAAGTTTATTAGTTTGTCTAAGTTTGCACCTGAGCCCGATGAGCATAGGAAGGCCAGGAAGTTTGAGAGCGGCTGGAGGCCAGACATCCACTCTGCTGTGACGCAGCTGCGTCACAAGATCTTCAGGGACCACTAGTAGAAAAAAGATTTTAAATGACGCACTTTAAACCAAGGTTAAATCTTTAACCGTCGTTTTAACATTTTAAACCACGGTTTTTAAGCAAACCGTCATATATAGTGCACGCCTCATTCCATAAATGACGGTTCTCCATATAACCGTCATATATAGTTCGTCCGCTTTGAAGATAAAACGACGGTTCAGTACTAACCGTCGTATAAAGGGTTTATAAACCACGGTTCGTTTTCAACCGTCGTTTAAAGTTTTACGGAAAGAATTATAAACCACGGTTTTTTACAAAACCGTCGTTTATTTGTCCAGTCACATACGTCTTTAACGACGGTTCCTTGATTAACCGTCGTTTAAAAGTCTTTTAATAAAAATAAAAACCCGACCTTTCTTCTTCTTCCTCCTCTCGCTCTCTGTTTCCCCTGCGATTTCTCGACGATTTTTTCCACCGCCCCTTTCCACCGCCCCGTCTCCCCACCGTCGAGCTTGTGCCCGTCCTCCTCCTCCTCCGGCGCCGTCGAGCTTGTGCCCGTCTTCCTCCGGCGTCGACTGTTGTGCCGTCCTCCTCTGTCCTCTGCCCGCGTCGCCATTCTCGGCCGCGCGCCTCACCAACCGTCCCTCGCCTGAAGTCTCGACCTCATCAGCGCACCACGGTGCCCCAAGGTAAACCCTAAACTATCTTCGCTTTTTTTTTATTGTATGGGTGTATATATGATCGAGTGGGTACGACTGAGAGTGATAAAACGTGGAGAATTCTTGCGATGGTGGTTTTGTAGATTGGTTTGCGATGGTGGTTTTGTAGATTGACATGGATAAGCTCTGTGGTGAACGAGAAATGGTAAGTGGAGGAAGTGGAAGTGGGGATTCGTCTGTGAGTAAGGAGGCTGTTGAATTTGATATGGTTTCTTGCATTATCTGTCTAGCTAACTTACTTCAGTGATGAAATAATGATCGGACACTACTTGTTTTAGGATAAGTTATGGTGGTGGAGAAACAGATTGATGAATTGAGTACTGATCGAGATGAAAGAAAGTAAGAAAGAACAAACGAAATCGAGTTTGATTTGGGTAGCTGGTTTTGTTCATTAATGAAACAGCTTTGTGATTAGTTTTCCTAGGGATTGATAGCAGAGAGTTGGGATTTTGGATCTTTCAATTTATGGGTTTCATCCAAAAGACATTAATCTTTCACTTATCTTCACTCAATGTAGAATATATATATATATGCAATGGTTTTGAATATCAAATCGATCTCTCCGGTTGAATGCGTGGGATTTCCAATGGTGTGCTATGGTGGACTGATGTGTTAATTGTTTATGTCTTCTTTGTTTTGGTTGTTTTGATTTTCTAGTGTCGGTTGAGATATTATATTTTCTGTCACATTATGATTATTATTGTTGTTGTTATTGCGATCGAGGGAGGGAGAGAGAGTCGTACGACGTATGTTTATGCAGGGGAAAAAAGAATGAAAACAATTCTCTACAGTTCTCTTAAATGTTTGTTTATGCAGGGGAAAATGAAATGGTTTTCGTAGTAGTCTTTCTGATGTTGGTACTATGTTTGTTTCTGCCTTAAAAAAATGTGGAGTATATAAAAATACGCAAAGGTCATGCCAAATTTTTTCCAGAATTTAACCTTATTTTAATTTTATTGAATAGGTGTTTCTACGGTTGAACAATCCCTCTTCCTTCCCATTTGTGACTTGATCATCCTTATTCATCATTAGGTTAGTTTTTTAAAAATGTTATGGTTTATTCAAAATATATCTGTTTGTTAATTTGTTCAATTATTCATATATTTTTCAAATTAAAACCTTGTACTCTAATTTCATTGTATTCACTACGCACAGTCGGATTGTCTACTTGTCGCACTATCTGCTGCTGTCAACCTCTGCCACCGGTTTGCCTGATCAGAACCCACGGTAAATCACTTGCATTTCTGATTATAATTTTAGAAACAAATAGTAATATAAATGTATATATATATGTACATATATATATATAATATAATATTGTCACAAATAGACGTTATACTAAATTCTACTTGTATTCTGCAATCATTAGAATATGTATTTGCATAGTGTGGTTGAAATGTGATGATGGGGTTGAAATGGGGTGGATGTTTTTGTTCATTGATCATATATATATACATTTACTATATGCATACTTGTCTGTCTGATAATAATTCGTATGGTTTGCCGAGAGTTAATGTTGCTGCTATGTTTGTTAATTTCTGCCTTAAAAAAATGTGGAGTGTCTAAAAATACGCAAAGGTCATGCCAAATTTTTTCCAGAATTTAAGCGCTTTGTTCGTTTGTTTAATATGTTCAATTATTCAAGTTTTTATAAAATTAAAACCTTATTCTAATTTCATTGAATAGGTGTTATATACTGCGCGCAAGAGCATTTGTCTACTTCTCCTTCTTCTGTGTTGTTCGCGCTAGCTGACCATCCAGTACTCATCAGGTTGGTATTTAAAATGTTTCAATTTATTTTTGTTTTTCTATTAAACAATGGAAAATCAATTCAAACATAGAATTACCTGTCTGAGATATACCTGATAGAGGTATGTCTTAGATAGTCCCTGTTGGGACTGTCCAATGACCTTTGATCTCACCATCTAGGTTGTGAATGAGTTAATAATATACAGTAGTTCAGTGATAATTTCAGCAGCATTACCCTAGTGTTCTTCTAGTGTACATATATATATGTGAATTGAAACGATTCGTATATATATATCTACACTAGGAGAACTGTAGGGTAATGCTGCCGAAATTATCACTGAACTACTGTATATTATTAACTTGTTCCTAGGTGAGATCGTAGGTGATTGGATAGGTTTAGGTTGTTAAATCTGTAAATAAAAAAAAGAGGAGATCAATGGAACGAGTTCACGACATCTGGTGTGTGTTGAAAAAGGAGATGGAGCGCTCAGTGATGTACAGTGACAGATTGGACATCAAGTACCTAGAAGGGGTCAATAAATTTTGCAAAGTCCTTGTGACAATCTTAAACCAAGGGATAAGGATATATTCGATGTCCTTGTGTCGATTGCAAGAACGACTTCAAATACCGAGGTGGTGGACAAGATTAAGGATCATCTGATTCGCAGGGGTTTACAGATGATTATGAAGCCATAACAATACTGCATGTCAACATTCAGTACAAGTGTTTGAATGTGCTGATAACGTCGTTGCAGAACAATCAGAAATGGATGCTTCACAGGATTTGGGGATACTCAAGATGA
This sequence comes from Limonium bicolor, assembly GCA_023374045.1. Taxonomy (NCBI): domain Eukaryota; kingdom Viridiplantae; phylum Streptophyta; class Magnoliopsida; order Caryophyllales; family Plumbaginaceae; genus Limonium; species Limonium bicolor. Next base: position 313,031,298 of record CM041778.1, read on the forward strand.
TTCACTAGGTAGTGATTCAGATGATCAGGAGGACCTTAATGCAATGATGAAGATTTGAACAAAATTTTTCCAACAAACCCACAATCATTCGAAAATCTGATGGAAGCATCAAAGGAACCGTTGTACAGTGGATATGAAACGCAAACACAAAACAAATTGAGCGTTGTCTTAAAACTAATCAATCTGAAGGCGAGACATGGATGGAGTGATGTCAGTTTTACAGATCTTTTACAACTGCTGAAGAATGTACTACCAAAGGACAATGTGATACCCACAACAACTTATGAGGCAAAGAAGTTAATGTGTCCGATGGGTATGGAATATAAAAAAATACATGCTTGTCCAAATGGGTGTATGTTGTATTGGAAGGAGAATGAGTTGGATGACCATTGCTCTGAATGTGGGGAATCACGCTCTGAGCAAGGATGTGTACAACATGTGAGGTAGAGATTTTGTTCTGCGGTGCGAAGAAAAAGCAAATATTTGCTGATCCCATATCATCAGATGTAAGTACACAATAACTGTAATTTTTTGCTTCATAATTGTGATATTTAATAATTGTTGTACAAAACATTCTTTGTTTTATCTGTGGCAGCAATCATTGGATGTTGTTGGTGTTGTGTATCGACACCTCATGCTTATTGATACTAGACCCATTGGGCGGCCCTGATGACCTTCGAGAGATCGCTGTAGAGAAATGTTTGAAGGAGTGAGTATTCAAAAATTTTAATGCATTCTGTATTTATTTTAAGCTTGTCCTAGATTATTGACAATAAATGGCTTCATTTTAAAATGCTGTATTTATGCAGGGGTCATAAGCTTGGTTTTGAGTGATGTGAGAAAACCATTCTCCATCTTGGACTTCCATTACATATGTGTAAGTAATCATTTAATTTATGCGTTTTTGTATTAAAGTTAAACGTTTAATTTTTGATCTATCTAAAGTTGGTAATCCATGGATGGTGTGATGACAGTGTCCTCAGCAGCCTGATTCACAAAGCTGTGGCTATTATGTGATGCGGTACATGTTCGAGATTGTACAAAATATTGACACGCTTGCTGATGATGACAAGGTAAACCATACCAATCAAAGTTTTAGTTAAAGTTATTGCATTTGAAATAAAATTGTGTACTAATGATGATCAGTTTCTTTTTATGGACAGATCGTTTCTTTTTTCACACAAGCAGGGAGCACGTATTCCAAAATCGATCTCAACTTTGTAAGAGATCATCTATCGCAGTTTTGGTGTAAAAATTACTTGAGTGTTACTTAGATCTTATCCTAGTGTAGTTAGACTTACACTTTTGTTTGTACTGAAGCAACGTAGACTCTCAAAGAGTTTGTAAAGTTCAACTCTCTCTTATTTTGAAAGTTTGAATGGGTTTGTTTGCAATTCGTTTTCAATGTTGCAATTCAAACTGGCAACTTTGGTTTATGGTCATATAGTGTGGTGGTTATCAAAGGGCAATACCAGTTGGATGCCCTGTACAGGTTGTATATGCGATTGTAAATTGTGGAAAACATTTGTGGTAGAGGCTTAAAAAAAAAAAAAAACAAAAAAAAAGAAAAAAAAAACCACGGTTACTTAAAAACCGTGGTTTAAAATTCACTGGAACGACATTTTAAACCACGGTTTTCTACAGAACCGTCGTATAAAACAGTCATATACCACGGTTTTACAGACGAACCGTCGTTTAAAAGCATGATATACCACGGTTACAAAGCCAAACCGTGGTATAAAATCGGTCTGATCCGCGACAAAAACAACAATTAAACGACGGTCATATAGAAACCGTGGTTTATAATCGCGATTTTAAACGACGGTTTTGAACCGTGGTTTATAGGCATTTTTGAATATACGACGCGCGTATTAACCACGGTTTGGAACCGTGGTATATAGGCTTTTTAACCGTGGTTTATAACATTTTCTGCACTAGTGGACGTTGCTGATGTCGCCTTGTTGGTAGAGGCTGATCTGAGGGGCCGCCAGTCTGGCGGGAAGGACCAGGAGAGGAAGCAGAGGGCTGATGAGAGCGATAGGAGGGATCAGTCTGCTTCTTAGAAGAAGCAGTCTACTGGAGACCGATCTGGGGACCGTCAGGGTTTGAGGGACAGAGGTGGTTCGTCTTCTTCGTCGTCCACTTCGAAGTGCTAGGAGTGTGGCAAATTTCACCGAGGTCAGGACTGCTACAAGAAGTCTAGAGCTTGCTTCAAGTGTGGATCCTTGGAGCATAGGATAACTGACTGCCCTCAGGCCGAGAGGAGTAGAGGTAGCTCAGGAGGTAGGACTGAAGGATCTGTTTCTGAGTCCAGGGATCTAGACCGGGCTGAGCAGAAGAAGCCCCAGGGCCAGGCCAGAGTGTATGCGATGGCTGGAGAGAGGGATCGATCCACTGATAGAGTTGTCACAGGTATTCTCCAATTGTCTTCTCATTCTGTTTTTTGTTTCTTTGACTCTGGAGCCACCCACTCTTTTATTTCTGCCGAGTTGGTGGGTGAGCTCGGTCTTCCTGTTGTTCCCTTGGGTATTGAGTTATGCGTGCATAGTCCGTTAGTTAGAGATTCTGTTATGCTTCTGAATTCTGTTTGTAAGGATAGTCCTGTGCTAGTCAGAGATAGGACTCTGTATGCTAACCTCATCCCTATGGAGATGACTAGTTTGGATGTGATTCTGTGTATGGATTGGCTTGCTTCCCACCATGCCCACATTGATTGTGCCACTTCGAGAGTCACTTTTGAGGAGCCAGGTCAGCCCCGCCTAGTTGTAGCAGGGAATGGGATCCCGTGCTCGCCGCCAGTCATTTCAGCCATGCAGGCGTTTCGCTATCTCAGGAAAGGATGCTAGAGATTCCTATGTTACATCCCTGAGGTTCACAAGGATGCTAAGGTGGAGGATATCCCAGTGGTCAGAGACTTCCCCGACGTGTTTCAGGACGATGAGTCTGGGCTTCCCCCTGTTAGAGAGGTGAAGTTCTCGATCAAGCTTGCACCAGAGACTCAGCCGATTTCTAAGGCCCCATACCGGATGACGCCTACTAAGCTTAAGAAGCTGAAGATCCAATTGCAGGAGCTGTTGGATAAGGGCTTTATTCGCCCGAGTGTGTCACCTTGGGGAGCGCCTGTTCTGTTTGTTAAGATGGTAGCATGCGCTTGTGCATTGGCTATAGGGAGCTCAATAAGGTTACCATTAAAAATAGGTATCCTTTCCGGCACATTGATGACTTGTTCGACAAGCTAGCTGGAGCTAGAGTGTTTTCAAAGATCGATCTGAGGTCGGGTTATCATCAGTTGAGGATTAAGGCAGACGACATGCCTAAGTCCGCCTTCAGGACTCGTTATGGACACTACGAGTTCCTAGTGATGCCATTCGGTCTGACGAATGCGCAATCTATATTTATGGACATGATGAACCGGGTCTTTAAGCCGTTTTTGGACCAGTTCATCATGGTGTTTATCGATGATATCTTGGTGTATTCCAAGAGTGCTAAGGAGCACGAAGAGCACTTGAGGACCATCCTTTAGACTTTGAGGGAGAAGGAGTTGTACGTGAAGCTGAAGAAGTGTGAGTTCTGGTTGGACCAGGTGGTATTCTTGGGACATGTGGTCTCCAAGGAAGGTATCTCCGTGGACCCGGAGAAGATTATAGCGATTACTGAGTGGGCCAGACCCACTAATGTTGGTGAGATTCGTAGCTTCCTTGGACTAGCGGGCTACTATCGTAAGTTTGTGGAGGGCTTCTCCAAGTTGGTGATTCCGTTGACTCGCCTATTGCAGAAGGAGGTGAAGTTTGAGTGGAGCGAGGCCTGTGAGCAGTGCTTCCAGGAGTTGAAGAGGAGGCTAACGTCTGTGCCGATTCTGACTCTCCCATAGGGGACCGAGGGTCTAGAGGTGTTTTGTGACGCATCACATAGAGGACTTGGGTGTGTTCTGATGCAGCATAGGAAGGTGGTAGCGTATGGCTCCCATCAGCCTAAGCCATACGAGAAGAACTATCCAACCCATGACCTGGAGTTAGCTGTTGTAGTGTTCGCTTTGAAGATTTGGAGGCACTACCTCTATAGGGCTACGTCCAAGGTGTATACAGACCACAAGAGCCTCAAGTACCTGTTCATTTAGAAGGAGATGAACTTGAGGCAGAGGAGGTGGCTGGAATTGCTACATGACTACGATTTGGAGATCCTCTACCATCCTGGTAGAGCGAACGTTGTTGCTGATGCGCTTAGTAGGTGGGGTCCGTCTGGAGCTGTGTGTGCTTTGTCTGGTGTGCAGAGGTCTGCTCTCGAGTTGCAATGTATGGGTATCTGGGTCATCATCCAAAGAGGTCTGGGATGTTAGCAGCGTTACAAATTCAGCCACCTTGATCGACCGGATCAAGGCCGGTTAGGAGTTCGACGCCGAGTTATGTAAGATCAGAGAGGGATTATCTGCTGGTCAGGAGTCTGAGTTTCGGGTTTCAGAGGATGGCTGTCTGAGATTCAGAGACCATGTTTGTGTGCCTGCAGGCGACGCTTTGAGACGAGAGATTATGCAGGAGGCTCATGGAGCCCCGTACTCGGTACACCTAGGAGGTGTGAAGATGTACTGGGACCTTCGAGAGACATTCTGGTGGAACAATATGAAAAGGGACATATCTGACTTTGTATCCAAATGTCGGACCTGTCAGCAGGTCAATGCCGAGCATCAGAGACCAGCTGGTTTGCTTCAGCCTCTATCCGTTTCGGAGTGGAAGTGGGAGAGCGTAGGCATGGACTTCATCATGGGACTGCCTAAGACTCTGAGGGGATTTGATGTAGTGTGGGTTATTGTGGACTGACTCACGAAGAGTGCTCATTTCTTGTCGGTCAGGAAGACCTTTAGTTTGCACCGCCTAGCGCAGTTGTATTTGGATGAGATTGTGCGTTTGCATGGGGTTCCAGCTTCGATTGTGTCTGACAGAGACCCGCGCTTCGTATCTAGATTCCGGCAGAGTTTGTATCAGGCTATGGGGACAAAGTTGTCGTTCAGCTCAGCGTATCATCCTCAGTCAGATGGACAGATAGAGAGGACGAATCAGGTTCTGGAGGACATGCTTAGAGCATGTGTGCTTGACTTTGGAGGCAGTTGGGACCAGCACGTGGCGTTGATCGAGTTTGCTTATAATAATAGCTTCCAGCCTATCATCAGGATGGCCCCGTTTGAGGCTTTGTATGGTAGGAGGTGCTAGTCACCCATCTGTTGGGATGATCTGAAGGAGAGAGCAGTTGTTGGTCCAGACTTGGTTGAAGATGTTGTGGGTTAGATACAGTCCATCAGAGAGCGTCTGCTTGTGGCTCAGAGTCGTCAGAAAAGCTACACCGATTAGAGGAGATGACCTCTGGAGTTTGAGGGGGGAGACCATGTGTATCTGAAGATTTCTCCAGTCCGTGGAGTTGTGCAGTTTGGGAAGAGAGGCAAGCTTAGCCTTTGTTTCGTTTGACCTTTCGAGATCCTGGAGAGGATCAGACCGGTTGCCTACCGTCTGGCCTTGCCTCTGTCGTTAGCAGCAGTGCATAGTGTGTTTCATGTTTCCATGCTAAGAAAATATGTTCTGGATCCGTCGCATGTTATTGATTTCGGTCCGCTTCAGTTGAGAGAGAACTTCACTTTTGAAGTAGCGCCTTCGAGGATCCTAGCCAGAGATGTCCATAAGCTTAGGAGTAAGACCATGCCTTTGGTCAAAGTTCAGTGGCTGGGTCAGTCTGAAGAGGAGGCGACCTGGGAAGTGGAAAGTGAAGTGCGTTCTAAGTTTCCTGCCCTCTTCAAGCAGTAGGTACGTTAATTTGGAGGACGAAATTCTTTTAAGGGGGAGGTGATGTTATAACCCAAAGTTTCATTACATTTTATTTCATTAATGTTATCCTAAATTGGCTTATGTTACTTAGGACATGAAAGTCCTTCTTAAATCAATTGGGGACGAGGAGGTCATTTTCCCCATCCGTTTAATTTTTTGGTAAGAATTAATAATTCCTAAGTTCCTTAAATCCTTTAATCAGTAATTCCTACTTACTGATCACGTTCTCTTCCACACTTCTTTTCCCGTTCAGTTTTGAAACCGTCAGACGCTCCCTTCTCTTCTCTGCTCTCTCTTAAAAGTTTTGTTCTGTGCAACCTCTCAAGTTCTGCTGATTGTGATCCTTCATTGAGTTTCTGCTATGAATTCTGCTCCGTTGCGAGGTTCGGTTCAGATTAAGGTAATCAGCGTTGACTCTCCTTCCTCTGCAATCTGATTAATGAATCAGAAATCCTTCCAACATTCCTTGTAAATCTCAACTGCTGTGGATTGGTTCTGTGTTCGTGACTGTCGGATTCAGGTACGGATTATGGTCTCGTTGTGTGGGCATTCCAGTTCCTGATTTGAGGGTTCAATGTTCTGAATTTTGGTTTGTCTCTGCGGATGTGTATCCAGTGTTTTGGGATTGCATTCCGGTTTACGTTTTGGTGACTGCATTGGTTTGGACTCTGTTGTTCAGTTTGGGATTCCTCTGTAGTCGATTGAGGTAGGTGGCTTTCGGATTCGGCTAGTGTGTTCAGCCTTGGGGAGTCTCAGATTCTGAGTTCTAGTTTACGAATTGGTTATGCGTTGTGTTTGTGAATCCATCCGTTTATTGTTGTTTTTAGGCCTACAAACCCCAAGGTTGTTTTCCAAAAATTGCTGTCAATTTGAATATGTTTTGAGCCTCTGGTTTCTGTGCAATTCGTCTCTAAAAACTACACTATTTGACATGTCCGAACCTCTGTCCGATCATTGAAGTTCAGACAGACCCTGTTTGCATTTTGTTTTCTAAGTTTTGAACGTGTCCGAACTTCCATCCGAGCTTTGATGTTCGGACGGGGTGCGAGGATGAATCCGGCTTACAAGTCTCGTATGGTGTCCAAACTTGTAAGTCCGGACAGAAGTTCGGACACACCTTCCGCCTTCTCTGATTTTGCTTCGACTTGTGTCCGAACTTTGACATTCGAACACATGTTCGGACTTTACACGTATCTGTTTTCCGAAAGCGTCCGAACATTCGTCCGAGCTTTGATGTTCGGACATTCATTTGATTGTGGTCTTTGAGTCTCGACTTGCGTCCGAACGTTGATGTCCGGACACAAGTTCGGACATGGCACTATTTTCACCCTAACTTGCTCGTTTGAGCTCCGTTTTGACTTCCGTTTGCGGGGTTGGGTTCCCCTTATGGTTTCTAAGCTACTTACAAGCTTTGTGGTGCCTGTGATGCACATATGGTTAACCGTATTTAAGCTTCTGTTTTGGACCTAGTTACTCTGTATCAGAACCGTGGATGGTGGTTTAGCTATCTCGTAGCGCACTGCATAGGACATCCTTCTGTTTCACGGGTGGTATCCCCATTCTGTTCACAGGTTCCCACCTGTTCTGTTCACGAGTGATGTTTCCTCATTCTGTTCACGGATTGTATCCGTTCTATCTGTATGCTTTGATTGACTAGTGTCCCACTCTGTTTCTGACTCTGTTTGTTTGACTCTGTTTAGTCCTATTTATGTTGGACTTCTGCTTCTGATTTCTTATTGAATTGTGGCTTTCTTTCTGCCTTCTTCTGGTTTGATACATTTCATTAAATGTTTTGAGCGTGCTAGATGATGATATTGGTCATCTACTGGCATAGTTGGATGCTCATTCTCCTACTCTTACTAACATTGCAGATTGATCAGCGAGGATCACCTGTTCTGCTTCTAGAGTTCTGTTTATGTTTTGCTCAGTTCTTTTGCAACATTATGTTTTAGCCTTTGTAGCCTACGGGCTTGAGTAGTATTTGATGTTACTTCCGACTTCTGTTTTATATTCGGGTCTGAGTTACCCTATTACACTTTGTTACGCTATACTTTTCATATAAGTATTCATTTTGGGCCTTTACTCTGTTTATTTTTGCGCGTTAGTTAGAGCCTTGCGTCATTAAGTAATAATACGTGGCGTGTAATACCCCTAACTCCTAGGCCAGTGTATGGGGTGTTACACACATCACATACTCCCACCAGTGGCATGTTCGTCTCCTAAGAAACAAATGACAAATCTGAAATTTTAGGTAAGAAATGGTAATTTCATTTTTCTTTTTCAGTAGACAGAATTTTCTTCAAACATTACCACGTCTGGCACCTTTCTCGACATCTTCTTGTAAGTTTTGATTCCAATTTGCACTCTGATCGCATTTTATCATCTTTGCATTATTATAGCCACGTTTGGCACATTTCCCAACAATTTCCTGCTTTAGACAATTTTCAATTCTTATTGTAGTCACGTTTAACATTTCTACAATCAGTTTTCATCACAGTCATTTGCATAAAACATGCTCTGCATCATTTGCATCACACCATCATCATTGTATAATCCAAGCTAGAATGAATCCCACTCCCAAACTTTAGGCACCCATAAGACCTACCTTGCGTTCAATAACTTTAGGCACCCATAAGACCTACCTTGCATTTAATAACTTTAGGCACACATAAGCCATACCACCTATGCCTTCTTTCACTCATTTTAGGTTCCCGATGCCTTAGACGCTCTGCGTACTTCCCTTAGGTTCCCGATACCTTAGATACTCGGAGGAGTTGGCGGGGAAGTGGCAATAAGTCCCATATATTTTTGTCAACTCAATAGGGAGTAACAACTAGTGGGTGATGGAAATAAGTCCCCTTAGTAGTCTAGAAGTTATCCCTACACCCAAGTTGGTGGGCAGTGGCAATAAATCCCCATAGTATACCAACCAGGAGCTTTTAGGTTTCCGACACCTTCACGCTCAGCGTAGTTTATCCATTTTAGGTTCCTGACACCTTAGATGCTCGGTCTGGTTTATTCTCTTTTAGGTTCCTAACACCTTCACGCTCGGTGTAGTTTATCCATTTTAGGTTCCCGAAACCTTCATTCTCGGCGTAGTTTATCCATTTTAGGTTCCCGACACGTTAGATGCTCGGTCTGGTTTATTCTCTTTTAGGTTCCTGACACCTTAGATGCTCGGTCTGGTATATTCTCTTTTAGGCTCCCGACACCTTGGATGCTCAGTCTGGTTTATTCTCTTTTAGGTTCCTGACACCTTAGATGCTCGGTCTAGTTCATTCACTTTTAGTATAGTCCACCTTAAACATTTTAGGCAATTTGGCGCTTCATAATAGTCCAATAATCTTAAACTTCTCTCCTAGGTAGTCAACACCTTATAATCGCTTGACTTTATTTCACTTTCACTCATAGATAGCTAACGCCTCATAATAGCTCACCACAATCAATAGACTTTTGGTATAAATTTTGGGGTATCACTCAAGCATCAACTAGTCTTTTCATCTTCATTACAAAGCCTAGTTGACGGTGGGCAATCTGTTATACCCAAAATTTTAATCCCCTCGAAATAGTCTCTAAGGCATACGTGTTACAAAGGACAAAATGGGTTAAAATGCTCTAATGTGGGATTTTCCAAGGACATTCTTGGGATTTTCAATTTTCATATGACTTGTTCACTATCCCCAAACACTTCCAAAATCATAGTCATTATGAAAGGTATTTCATGATTTTCTGATAATATTTATTCTAGAATTTAGCTTTTAATTCATATTATAAGTTAATTTCTTTAATAACTAACACATGAAATAGCCTCAAAATAGAAATAAAAAGTTTTCCAAAATTAAAATAAAATTTCCACATGGTTAGCATGACTACATACAGTCGTAAACCTAAATTATTTTATTTGGAACTTAGCCTGAAATTTAAAAGAGAAATTCAATCATTTTACAATTTTCTCTCTCCTCTAGAAAATACAGAAATAAAATAAAAATTTCATGAAATTTTAATAAAAGATATAGGATTATAATTAGAGACTAATGCCATTGGAATTTCATTATTTCAACTTTCCAATAATAAGTTATGAATTATGGGAGATTCCATATTGTGAGATTTTTATCTAATCTGTTATTTATCAAAATAACACGATTTCAACTCTAAAAATTCCTAAAAATCATCCTTTACCTTTAGTTAAAATTTCATAATTTTTCTCGGCTTGTAGCATATTTTAAAAAATCAGGTTCACTTAGAGCACAAAAATAGGGTTTAAGATAAATTTTTGTTCTATCAACTTGGCCATGCACTTTCTACAAAAGACCTTCCCAAAAATGACCTAGGATAGAGAAGAAAACTTCAAAAGTTAGAAAATACAGCCACAAACCTTCTCCCCACGTTTTTACACTTCCAAGTCCCAAATCAATACCAAAACACTACTAAAATCACCCCGAAATCACCAAAAACTCATCCTTTCTTCTCCCATTGAACTTCCAAGCACCACAACACCAAAAATAAATAACCAAAAACATGGTTAACAGCCCAAAAAAGAAGGGGTCAGAAGCTGGTTTCGAACTCAAGCTAGAACTGAATCCAACGAAGCCTTGAAGGGCACCCGGAGTGAAGAATCCAATCAATTTCCTAAGGTAAAACATATAGAACCCAGATTTTCTAACTCCCCACGGTTAATTCAACCTCATATTAAAATTTGAGCTCAAACGATTCCTTTCTGTTTCTGAATTGTTGTTTTTCTTTGTTTCTGTTCATTGACTTGTGCATTAAGTTTCATGATTAATTCGACTTCAAATTGAAATCTTTTGATTACTAACATATTGTATATCTTTCAGGCTATCTACCCATAAATTTTGAGCCAAAACACCACCGGGAACCGCCCAAACGCCGCCATCCGAGGGCGGTCCGCACCCACAGATGCTATGTCTGGGGTCCCAAACGCCCTGTCCGTAAGCCCGGACGCCCCCGGACGGTGGCGGGATTTCTTATTTTTTTGAAATCTCAAACTTTAGGGTTTTTAACTGTGCATGTCCGGGCCCACAGACGCCCTGTCTGTGGCCCCAACTTTTCAAGTTTACGTTTTTATTTTAGTTCTGTTTTTGTAATCATATAATTCATTTGGGGTCCGTGGTTTCGGACATAATAAAATTTGACCTAATTCTACCTCCGAAACCCTAGTTTAGGTAGTTTTAATTTGTACTTTAATTTTCTGTCAAAAATTGTTAAAAATACAAAAAAAAATCTGAAGCACGTACCTAGGTTAAAACGACTCGTTATATGCCAATTAAGCTAAGTAGATGAAAAATGACTTCGAGGGTAATGAAAGTAATTGAACCCTAAATAAGTCGAATACCAAACCCTGAACCCGAACTTTACCTTTCCTAATATACCCTAGGTAAAAATTTAGGTGGCGACTCATAATAGGTTCCAATAAGCTAACTTAGGTTTTAATAATTAGTGTTATATGACATAGTTATTTAACTTAGGTTATAAGTGGACCTAAAACTTGATCAGATCCTAATCAACTCAAATCAACATAGGATAGGGTTTAAAAATCGAGGTTCGCACCAGTCCCTCTAGCTCTAGGTTGAAAGTCTTGCAGATCCAAGACTTCGTGATGTTGATACCAACTCCTTGGACCGTGGAGGTGAGGTAGTCTTCATCGTCACGCTCTAGAGCGGCCCAAGATGTCGCATGTGCTCCTTGAGCAGCTCGGTGTAGACGGTGACAGGCTCCTGAAAGAAATCCACCCATCCTTGAAACTCCAGCAGCTCCTGGATCTTTCAAACACCCATCTTCTCCATCCAGTCCAAGTCCAACGTCTTTGGTAAGACGGGACAGGACTTGTCATTGACATTCTCATCCTCCATCATGGCTGGCTCTAACTCCTTGAGCTTCTTCAGGCGCTTGAGAGTTTGAGGTGGTTGTGGCTTCGCAACCACCTTTTTGGATTGAAAGAGCTCCTCGGGCTCTTGAGCATGCGGTGAAGGCGCCATCTTTTGTTTTCCTTTGGCCTTCCTTATTTGATCGTGCTCCTTGAGCGTCAGTATGACCGGTGAGGGCGACTCTGTGTCACTATATCCTTCATGACTTGATCGGCGAGGTGTCAGAGACTGGTCGACAATTGGGACCGCGGTCTGAGCAATGAGTTCGATGTCCTTCTCTGACTCTGGTGCTGGTATACCTTCTTCTTGTCCCCTCTCTTCTGTAGAAACATCCTTTAGTGCCTTCTCGTCACTTTGAACATCTTCTTCTTCTAGTCGGTGAATGACGGCTTTGGCGACTGCTGAGGGAGTTACTTCTTCGTCGTCAGTGAAGTGCAATTGGCAAGTAGCACTTTCTGTTGAGTGGGCTTTTGGTGGAGTTTACTGCTTGGTCTTACTGCATTTGGAGGGGCGAGTTGTGTGACTCATTGTAGCAGTAAAATAACTTTGGCCTTTTGAGATCTTAGGATTTTTGGCTTTGGATTGTTTGGTGGTAGTTTTCGGTGATGAAGCAGGAGAGGACATGGCTGGTTTTTTTGTGGGGTTGGAGTAGGTAGGATTTTGGGTTTAAGAATTTCAGATTGAATGAGGTGGTGAACTTTAGGTAAGTGGGAGCTTATATAGATTACCTCTTCTTGTACTATTTCTCCTTCATCCATGACCCTTTGAACAAGTTGGTATTCCTCTTGCTTGGACAAACGAGGTGGCGGCGACACTTTGATAGGTTATCTGCCGTATGTTGGCCCCTTTTTTCTGGAGAAACATCTCCAAGGATGGTTTTTGTAGACTTGGGTGCCATTTTTTGCCGGATGATTTGCTAGAATTACTAACTTTTCGATCGAGTGTTCTTGAGCGGCTGTGAGGTAAGGGATTTTTCACACAAGGCTCACTAGAGTGTTATATGAGAGAAAAGTTGCATGAATGCTTATAGATATAGAGAAAGTGAGGGTAAATAGCGTGATGAGAGTGAGACTCTCATCGCCCTTTTATAGATATCGAGTAATGGTCGACGACCGTTCCTTGGCCACTCGCTGACATGTCCCAATGTACCTATTCACAATGGGCAGTGGTCATGATGGTTTGTCATCGATCCGTTGAAGTTTTTCCTGTTTCTATCCGTTGCACCTCCTTATTCTAGCCTTACTTTTTTTGGAATGCTGACATATCTGTTTGAAGTAGTCCTTTGACATAATTTCCATACATTAAACTGAACGTTGACTGTCGAACGACATAGTTGATGTGCTACTCACGTGTCGGTGACCGATAGTAGGAATCAAAAGATAGCCTAATCATGATAATGACTATCTTTCCAAGATCATGAACAATCTTTTTGAATCTTTATCTACTTAGCGGTTTGGTAAAAATGTCTGCTAGTTGATTTTCAGTAGAAATGTACTTTAAACCAACTAATTCCTTTTCACAACAATCTCTAAGAAAGTGATGTCTAATGTCAATATGCTTGGTACGAGAATGATGTACAAGATTTTTGGAAATAGATATGGCACTAGTATTATCAAAATAATTGGCAACGTACCTGTTTTGACACCATAGTCACCAATTTGTTGTTTGAGCCACAAGAGTTGAGCACAATAGCTTGCTGTAGCTATGTATTCAGATTCAACCATTGAGATTGCTGCACTTTATTGTTTCTTTGATCCCCATGCAATCAAACATGATCCAACAAAGAATGTTGTCCCTGACGTACTTTTTCGATCTGTGATAGATCCCCCATAGTCTACATCTGAAAATCCTACAATATTATAGTTTGTGAATTTTGGATAAAATAGACCAAGATTCATGCACACTTTTAGCTAACGTAGGATTCTTTTCACGACTATAAGATGACTCTCTCTTGGATCTACTTGAAACCTGGCACATAAGTAAACACTATACATAATGTCAGGTCTACTAGGAGTTAGATATAGTAGAGAACTGATCATAACTCTGTACGATCGCTAGTGGACCGGTTGGTTACCAGTCGTGATACCCATTTTTGTGCCAACTGCCATAGGTGTGTCAAAAGGTTTACATGCCTCCATTTCAAATCTCTTCAGTAAATATTTTACGTACTTTTACTGGGATATGATGATCCCTTCGCTATCCTGCTTGACTTGAAGCCCTAAGAAGAATTTCAATGCTCCTAGATCACTCATCTCAAATTCCTTTTTCATCAATGCCTCAAATTTCTTACAATACTTCTCATCAGAAGCCCCAAAGATTATATCATCAACATATACTTGCATAATTAAAAATTCCTTTATTATTATAAACAAACAGTGTTTTGTCTACTTTGCCACTTTGAAGTGATTTTCTAATAGATATGAGGACAGGCGGCCGTACCATGATCTTGGAGCTTGTTTGAGCCCATAGAGAGCTTTGTCATGCTTGAGCACCATGTCTTTTCCTTCTGTGTCTCAAAACCAAGAGGTTGTTCAATATACACTTCTTCTTTGACGTACCCATTTAGGAAGGCACTCTTGATGTCAAGTTGAAAGAATTTTATACCTTTATGTGCAACAAACACAATTAGTAATAGGATGGACTCCATCCTTGCTACTGAAGTAAAGGTTTCTTGGAAGTCTATCCCTTCTTATTGTTGATATGCTTATGCTACCAGAGAAGAATTGTTCCTAATGACTTCTCCCATTTCATTTAGCTCGTTTCTAAAGATCCATTTTGTGCCAAGTACCCCTAGATGTGTGGGACGAGCCACAAGATGCCAGACATTGCATCTTTCAAACTGATTAAATTCTTCTTGCATGCTTTAATCCAGTCTAAGTCTTGAAGAGCTTCTTTGATGTTCTTGGGTTCGATGGGTGAAATTGTCGTTGAGAAGGCTAAGAGATTACGAGTTTGTGCTCTGGTTTGAGTTCTTTTAGAGATATCTGATATGATATTATCCAATGGGTGATCTTTATACAGATACGAGATTGATGAATGGATGATGGTGATAGAGGATCTTCAACATCATTATTTTCTTTGTCGACTTGTTGTTGACCTGTCAGACAAGTTTTCTTTGGTTGGTGATTCATCGTTGGGATTTTCTGTATAATCTTGTTCAACTAGATCAAATCCAAATTCTTCATCTCCTTAAGATTCTTTGATCGTATGGACTTCAGCCTCATCAAAGATTACATGCACACTCTCTTCCACTTTAAAAATTCTCTTGTTGTAGATTTCGTATGCCCGACTTCTTTCTGAGTACCCAGGAAGATGGCCACATCACTTCTGGAATCAAATTTTCCTAAGGAATTCTTTTCATTATTGTGGACATAACACTTACAACCAAAGATCCTGAAGTGACTTATGTTTGGTTTTCTCCCCTTGATTAGCTCATAAGGTTTTTTGTTGAGAATTGGCCGTATGAGCGTTTTATTTGTGATGTAGCATGCAGTCGCCACAGCTTCCGCCTAGAAGACTTGAGAAAGACTGCTCCCCAACAACATGGCTCTAGCTACCTCTTGTAATCTTCTGTTCTTACGCTCAACTACCCCATTTTATAGAGGTGTCCTTGGTGCTGAGTATGTGTGATTGATTCCATGTTGTTTACACATCTCCATGAATTGTTAATTTTCAAATTTTGACCCATGATCAGACCAAAGCGTCTTGATCTTGTGGTTGAGTTGTACTTGGACTTTTCCTGCAAAGGCTTGAAATTTCTCAAAGACTTTATCTTTGGAAGCAATAAAGATTGTCTACATGAATCGTGAGTAGTCATCAACAATTACAAATACATACCAATTTCCACAAAAATTCTGATTCTAATGGCCCACATAAGTTGTAAACCCCCAAAACCGGCCTAAGAGTTAGGGGCATTACACGCTGCGTATTACTACCTAATAACGCAAGGCTCTAAAACTAACAATCGCATTAAGGCCCAAAACAATGCTTTCATAAACAGTATAAACCAAAGTATTATAACACAACCGAAGTTAACACAACTCCCAAATACATAACCAAGCCAGAAACAGAGGTCAAAACAGTGTAAGGCCCGGAGGCAACAACATCATAAACCAATAGTTTGAACGATCAAAAAGCTAAACACTATGGCTCCAGAAACTTAAGATGATCCTCGCAGATCAATCTGCAAAAACAGTAAGAGTGGGGGGGGGTAAGCATACACTATGCCCAGTAAGCAGTAACCGTCATCAGTGAGGTCGCTCAAAACAATTGAAATCGGGAGAAGGAGAAGATAAAAATTATATCCACAATTTCCCAAACAGTCAGAAGCTTTCAGAATCATAACAGAATGGAACACAAGAGTTCCCAGTACAGAAACAATCAGAGTTCTTAAACAGAGAAGGGACATGATACAATGCTCACACTCAGAAGGGGTCGAAGACCCATACATCATAACAGATCTCTCACAACGCAGAAATGACTCTAAAGAGCCAAAGGGTTCGTCAACCCCACAGAACAGAAAGGGAATGACCCACACTCAGAATGACGTCTACATGGTATACCACGAAATAGCTCGACCCAGCCATTCACGACTCAGAAACAAAGTATAATGTCCCAAAACAGAAGGATTGCATATTCAGAGGCAAACTTGCATTTAAATAAGCCAAAACACTCATGAATCATTAGTATAGATCAAAAGGAATCCAACACCGCAAACGGCACTCAAATCGGAGTTCAAACGAAGAAGCTGAAAACAGTAAGGTGTCCGAACTTTTGTCCAGACGTTGAAGTTCGGACACAAGTCGATTTGAAAATAGAAGGGAAATTCAGAGTGGCCAAACATCGAAGTTTGGATTGATGTTCGGACGTTTTATGGAAAAAGTTACGTGGTGAAGTCCGAGCTTTGAAGTCAGAAAACTGGGGTGTGTCCAAACATCGAAGTTCGGACCGAAGTTCGGACACGCCCCGAACTCACAAATACAGAAGCGCAAAACACACAGTCCGAACTTCAAAGTTAGGACAGATGTTTGGACAGCGCAAAAACTACAATTTCATTGACGAACAGAGAAGAAAATAATGCAAAATTGCCACCACAAATTTCCAAACTGATACGCACACCAAATCAGACTTAAACACAGAGAACCATGGGGTTTTAGCCATTCAGAAACGCAATTCAAACGCAAGGAAATCACACACAAAATCAGAGAACAACTCTTGCAACATCCCCATGGCTGAACTTCCACACCGAATCAAGCAACCACCTACCTCAGTTCGAAGTGCAGAAAATCCACAGAACGCAGCAGTAACAGCACCAACAATTGCTCAACCAGACAGAACCAAACAGCCACTGAATTTCCACAAACGACTCCAAAATCAGAAACAAAGCGAAGGAACCTAGGACTGGAAAATCCCAAAACTGCAACACAAACCTGAACAAGAGTGCAGAAAATCCAATAATTCTCAACAGCTCACAGCCTGTGCAGATCACAGATTGATAGCAACTCCGTAGTCTCTGAATTCAGCAACCACAATCTCTCAAAAATCAGAAAATAGAAAGGAAGAAGACACCACACCAAATCAACAACCTGAAAACCGAACCTGACTTGCAAAGAAGGAACACACAACAGCGGAGACTAGGGCTGCCCATGGTACGTTACCGCCTTATTCGGTTAACAGCTTTCGGTTAACCGGGTCTTCGGTTTTCTAAAATTCAATTCCAGTACCACTCATTTAGATCGGTTAACCGGATTCGGTTAACCGTTTAATTCAGTTTTCTAAAATCCGATTCATTACCATTCCGTTTAGACCCGTTAACCTTTAGTTTGGTTCAGTTTTATCGTTAACCTTATAGCCGTGTATTTTTTATTGATAAGACCCATACCATTAATATTATAGTACAACATTGATCATTCACCTAAATCATGAGTGACAAATCAAACACACATGTGACAAAAAAATATAATATTATACATATTCCCTCAATAGCTAACATTAATTATTATATAAGGTGAACATTAATATTTAAAGATTTTACTTGTATATATAATCGGTTAACCATGGTTAACCGAGTGGTTAACCGTTCTAAAAAATTCAATACTGTTACCGAAACCGAAACCGGTCAATTTACATGGTTCGGTTAACCATACCGCAAGAACCGACACGGTTAATCTGAAAACAGGTACGCTTCACTTCAATTTTGGTCGGATACCATGGTTTCGGAATTTGTTGGGCAGCCCTAGCGGAGACCTCCAATTCAGATGCAACTGCATCCTTCACAATTCTCAGCAGAGGAGGGAGAGAGAAGAGGAAGGAACGCTCGTTCAAACCACGATGAGAGACGCTCCTCACTAACTGACGTGAATAATAATGATCAGGAAAAGAAAAGAAATAAGGAATTCCTTTTCTTATAAATCAAATTAATTAATCACCTTAATTAACTAACCGAATGACCTCCTTGCCCTTGGCAATTAAGACAATGCCGCTGACGTCCCAACTGATAGCAAAGAATTTAATCCAACTTAGAATAACATTGTAATGGATATAATATAATGTTTGCAATTATACGGGTTATAACATCACCTCCCCCTTAAAAGAATTTTGTCCTCGAAATTGACTCACCTTACTGCTAGAAAGGGAGGGAAACTTGGCAGAAAGCTCATCTTCGCTCCCAAGTTGCTTCTCATTCTAACTGATCAGACCACTGAACCTTAACCATAGGCAGGGTCTTACTACGAAGCCGACGCACATCTCTAGCCAGAATGCGGGTAGGCACCGCCTCATAACTGAAGTCCTCTCTCAACTGAAGGACTATGGTCAATCACATGGGATGGATCATGCAAGTACTTCCTCAGCATCGAAACATGGAAAACACTGTGGACAGCAGACAAGGATGGAGGCAAAGCTAGACGATACGCCACAGGGCCAATCCTCTCTAGAATCTCAAACGGCCCAACGAACCTTGGGCTAAGCTTCCCACGCTTCCCAAACCGGACTACGCCTCTACCGGCGACACTCGCAGATAGACATGATCTCTAATCTCGAACTCAAGCGGTCTGTGCCTCAGGTCTGCATAGCACTTCTGTCTACTCTGAGCAACAAGCAGATGCTCTCGAATCATCCTGATCTTCTCTACTGCTCCCTGCACCAGCTCGGGTCCAACCAAGACCCTCTCCTTCAGGTCATCCTAACAGATGGGAGACCTGCACCTCCTACCATACAACGCTTCAAACGGAGCCATACCAATGCTCGCCTGAAAGCTGTTGTTGTAGGCAAACTCAATCAGAGTCACGTGCTGCTCCCAGCTACCTCAAAATCTAGGACACATGCGCGAAGCATGTCCTCCAGGACCTGATTAGTCCTCTCTGTCTGCCATCCGACTGAGGATGGTAGGCTGAACTGAAAGCTAAATTCGTACCCAGGGCTTTATGCAAACTGCGCCAGAATCTCGAAACAAAGCGCGGATCACGATCAGAAACTATAGTAGTAGGCATACCATGCAGCCTCACTATCTCGTCGAGATACAGACGAGCCAAACGCTCCAAACTGAAAGTCTTCTTCACCGGCAGAAAATGGGCAGACTTCGTCAGTCGATCCACTATCACCCACATAGCATCACAGCCTGAAGGGGTCCTAGGCAACCCCATACTAAAGTCCATCCCCACACTCTCCCAGTTCCACTCAGGAATGGGAAGGGGCTGAAGCAAACCCGCTGGCCTCTGGTGCTCAGCCTTAACCTACAGACAGGTCTGGCACTTTAACACGAACTCAGAGATGTCACGCTTCATCATAGGCCACCAAAATGACTCCCTAAGATCCCGATACATATTCACCCCTCCAGGGTGAACTAAGTATGGAGCTCCATGCGCCTCCTGAAGGATCTCCTTGCATAGAACTGAATCAGCCGGCACACACACTCGACCTCTAAAACGCAGACAACCATCACTGGAGATACTGAAGTCTGAACTCTGCTCTGAAGACAGCCCCTCTCTGATCCGACACAAAGCTGAATCTGACTCCTGACCGACTCTAATCCTGTCAACCAACGGAGACTGAACCTGAAGCGCTGCTATCATACTGGCACTGGCTGGTCTGACTACCCAAACGCCCATACACTGAAGCTCTAAGGCGGACCTCTGAACTCCTGTCAAAGCCCAAGCTACACCCGGAGCACCTCTCTGACTCAATGCATCTACCACAACGTTCGCTCTACCAGGGTGGTAAAGGATCTTCAAGTCGTAGTCATGAAGTAGCTCCAACCACCTCCTCTGTCTAAAGTTCAGCTCCTTCTGGGTGAACAGATACTTGAGACTCTTGTGGTCCATGTAAACCTTACACGACGCTCCATGCAGATAATGCCTCTAAATCTTCAGCACGAACACTACAGCTGTCAACTCCTGATTGTGGGCAGGGTAGTTCTTCTCATAGGGCTTCAGCTGCCAAGAGCCATAAGCCACTACCTTACCCTGCTGCATCAAGACACATCCAAGTCCCTTAAGGGACGCATCACAGAAGACCTCGAAGCCCTCGGTCCCAGACGGCAAGGTCAGAATCGGTGCGGTCATTAATCTCTTCTTAATCTCCAGGAAGCTCTGCTCGCAAGCATCACTCCACTCATACTTGATCTCCTTCCTCAACAGATGGGGTAGCGGGGATACAATCTTAGAAAACCCCTCAACAAACTTCCTGTAATACCAAGCTAACCCAAGGAAACTACGAATCTCAGCAACATTCGTGGGCCTCTCCCACTCCATCACAGCTCTAATGTTCTGGAGATCCACCGAGATACCATCCTTCGAGACTACATGTCCCAAGAACACCACGTGTTCTAGCCAGAAGTCACACTTCTTTAGCTTAGCGTACAGCTCACGATCCTTCAACGTCTGTAGAACGATCCTCAGATGCTCCTCATGCTCCTCTGCACTCTTGGAGTACACCAAGATATCGTCTATGAAAACAACCACGAACTTATCCAGATAGGGTTGAAAACCCGGTTCATCATATCCATAAAAACAAAGGGAGCATTAGTCAATCCAAACGGCATAACTAGGAACTCGTAATGACCATAACGAGTCCTAAAAGCGGACTTAGGCACATCTTCGGCCTTAATCCTCAACTGATGATAGCCTGAACAAAGATTGATCTTCGAGAACACTGTGGCGCCCACCAACTGGTCAAACAGATCATTGATGCGCGGAAGGGGATAGCAATTCTTGATGGTCACCTTATTCAGCTCTCTATAGTCAATGCACAATCTGAAGGTTCCATCCTTCTTCTTCACAAATAGCACTGGCGCTCCCCAAGGCGAAACGCTAGGGCGAATGAAGCCCTTATCTAGAAACTCCTGCTGCTGAACCTTCAGCTGCTTCAACACTTCTGGACTCATACAGTAAGGGGCCATAGAGATGGGCTGAGTCTCTGGCGCTAGATCAATCGTGAACTCCACCTCCCTCACTGGTGGAAGTCCGGGCACGTCATCCTGGAAGACCTCAGGGAACTCCCTGATGATCGAGATGCTCTCCAAGCTAGATCCCTCACGCACCTCTGGCAGATAATATAAGAATCCCTGGCAGCCCTTCCTCAAGAAACTGGCTGCCTGCATCGCCGACACAATCACTGGCGCACATGGAACTACATTCCCAGAGAAAGCAAAGCGAGTCCCGTATGGCAGGTCAAATACCACTCTCCTAGCTGCACAATCTATATGGGCATGGTGCTCACTAGCCAGTCCATGCCCAAGATCACATCAAAACAGGTCATCCGCATCGGGATGAGATCAGCATAAAAAGTCTTGTCCTTAACTGCTATGGGATAAGTCTTACACACAAAATTCAGCACACAAGGGGCAACCCCACCTAATGGACTATTCATACACAGGTCTACCTCACTAGGCATGGCAGTCAGTCCAAGGTTAGCCAACAAATCAGAATAGATAAAAGAGTGCGTAGCTCCAGAGTCAAACAAGCAAAACACATCCTGAGAATGGATCTGGAGAATACCTGAGACGACGTGATCACCAGCACGATCATGCTCTCCTGCCATAGCATAAACTTGGGCCTGAGTCTGAGGCTTCTTCTGGTCAGACCTCGCCCCTGAGTCTGAGCCGGTGCTTCTATCTCCTGCGCCTCTACCGGATGCCTGAGGGCACTGAGCAATCCTGTGCTCCATCGACCCGCACTTGAAGAAAGCACCGGTCTTCTTATAACACTCCCTACCAGGATGAGAGTGACCACACGACCCACACTTCGCCCCAGCTGACAAAGATGAAGAAGCTCCCCGGTGATCTCCACAAGACTGCTTCTTCTGAGGAGGAGCAGCCTCCTTCTTTTGAGACTCTTCAGCACGTCTCTTTCCTTTGTGGTCCTTACCAGCCTACCTACCTTTGATGTTGGTCTCTACCAGTAGAGCGACATCCGCCACATCTCTGAAAGTCCGGTGACGAAGAGGTGTCACAGCGGACCTAATGTCAGGTCTCAGCCTGCTCTCGAACTTACAGGCCTTCCTATGCTCATCCAGCTCTAGGGCATACTTCGAGAGAGTCACGAACTTCCTCACGTGCTCCTGGACTGACATGTCCCTCCCCTGACGCAGCCGATTATACTCGTTTATCTTCTGGTCTTTGTAAACATCAGGGTAGAACTGCTTGTTGAACTCTAAGCCGAACTGCCCCCAGGTCCAAGGCTGGGGATTCTTACCCATCACCATTCGCCACCACTCCTTCGCCTCCCCCTTGAAGAGGAACGTGGCGAAGTCCACCTTCTGGTCATCCTCTGAACCCATCACTCTGAGCAGGTCCTCCACCGCAGTAATCCAGTGGCTCACCACCTGAGGGTCACCACAGCCATTGTAGGAAGGTGGTTTCAGCTTCATAAACTCCTGGAGCGCCCTGACTCTTCCTCCCACAGTATTCGCCCCAGCTGGGCCCGCACCACCAGCTCCTCCACCAGCTCCCCCAGCAGCTGCAGCCACTGTCTGCATGAGCTATGCCACGAACTGCTGCACTGCCTCCGCAACATCTCCGTAAGGGGTCACTGGTGTTCTACGAGGAGGCATTCTGAGATAAATAAATCCAAAACTCGTTAGAACTGACTCAGACTTCAAGGAGCTGTCACAACTGATCCTCACACAAGCAAACACACCCACAGACACCAAAGAAAGCCAAACTGGCTCTGATACCTCTAAATGTAACACCCCCAAATCCGGCCTAAGAGTTAGGGGCATTACACGCCGCGTATTACTACCTAATAATGAAGGCTCTAAAACTAACTATCGCATTAAGGCCCAAAACAAGGCTTTCATAAACAGTATAAACCAAAGTATTATAACACAACTGAAGTTAACACAACTCCCAAATACATAACCAAGTCAGAAACAGAGGTCAAAACAGTGTAAGGCCTGGAGGAAACAACATCATAAACCAATAGTTTGAACGATCAAAAAGCTAAACACTATGGCTCCAGAAACTTAAGATGATCCTCGCTGATCAATCTGCAAAAACAGTAAGAGTAGGGGGTGAGCATACACTATGCCTAGTAAGCAGCAACTGTCATCAGTGAGGTCGCTCAAAACAATTGAAATTAGGAGAAGGAGAAGATAAACATTATATCCACAATTTCCCAAACAGTCAGAAGCTTTCAGAATCAGAACAGAATGGAACACAAGAGTTCCTGGTACAGAAACAATCAGAGTTCTTAAACAGAGAAGGGACATGATACAATACACACACTCAAAGGGGTCGAAGACCCATAGATCATAACAGATCTCTCGACAACACAGAAATGACTCTAAAGAGCCTAAGGGTTCGTCAACTCCACAGAACAGAAAGGGAATGACCCACACTCAGAATGACGTCTACATGGTATACCACGGAATAGCTCGACCCAGCCATTCACGGCTCAAAAACAAAGTATAATGTCCCAAAACAGATGGATTGCATAATCAGAGGCAAACTTTCATTTAAATATGCCAAAACACTCATGAATCAGTAGTACAGATCAAAAGGAATCCAACGCCGCAAGCGGCACTCAAATCGGAGTTCAAACGAAGAAGTTACACTGAAAACAGTAAGGTGTCCGAACTTGTGTCCTGATGTTGAAGTTCAGGCACAAGTCGATTTGAAAACAGAAGGGAAATTCAGAGTGTCCGAACATCGAAGTTCGGACTAATGTTCGGACGTTTTATGGAAAAAGTTACGTGGTGAAGTCCGAGCTTCGAAGTCAGAAAACTAGGGTGTGTCTGAACATCAAAGTTCGGACCGAAGTTCGGACACGCCTCGAACTCGCAAATACAGAAGCGCAAAACACACTGTCCGAACTTCAAAGTTAGGACAGAAGTTCGGACAGCGCGAAAACTGCATTTTCAGACTGACGAACAGAAAAGAAAATAATGCAAAATCGCTACCGTGAATTGCCAAACTGATATACACACCAAATCAGACTTAAACACAGAGAACCATGGGGTTTTAGCCATTTAGAAACGCAATTCAAACGCAAGGAAATCACACACAAAATCAGAGAATAACTCTTGCAACATCTCCATGGCTGAACTTCCTCACCTAATCAAGAAACCACCTACCTCAGTTCGAAGTGCAGAAAATACACAGAACGCAGCAGCAACAACACCGAACAATTGCTCAATTAGACAGAACCAAACAGCCACTGAATTCCCACAAACGACAATCCAAAATCAGAAACAAAGCGAAGGAACCTAGGACTGGAAAATCCCAAAATCTATAACACAAACCTGAACCAAGAGTGCAGAAAATCCAATAATTCGCAACAGCTCACAGCCCGTGCAGATCACAGATCGACAGCAACTTCGTAGTCTCTAAATTCAGCAACCACAGTCTCTCAAAAATCAGAAAACAGAAAGGAAGAAGACACCACACCAAATCAACAACCTGAAAACCGAACCTGACTTGCGAAGAAGGAACACACAATAGCGGAGACCTCCTATTCAGTTGCAACTGCAGCCTTCACAATTCTCAGCAGAGGAGGGAGATAGAGAAGAGGAAGGAACGCTCGTTCAAACCCTGATGAGAGACGCTCCTCACGAACTGACGTGAATAACAATGATCAGGAAAAGAAAAGAAACAAGAAATTCCTTTTCTTATAAATCAAATTAATTAATCACCTTAATTAACTAACGGAATGACCTCCTTGCCCTTGGCAATAAAGGCAATGCCGCTGACGTCCCAACTTTAGCAAAGAATTTAATCCAACTTAGAATAACATTGTAACGCATATAATATAAGGTTTGCAATTATATGGGTTATAACATAAGTCCATGTAAAGTAATTCAATGGCTTGGATGTACTTACATTTTCTAAGATTTGAAAGAAGTCTTAGTTTGTTTGCTTCTAACATACACAACACAAAGATTGGTCTCAGATTTCTTAATCTCAGGGAGACTTCTTACCAACTGTTTCTTGATAAGTTTTCTTAACAAGGATATGCTAACATGCCCTAGTCTCTTGTGCCATAGTGTGAAGTCATCTATTGATGCAGTCAAACATGGAAGATTTAGACTGTCAATATCCTTCATACTAGTTACATATACATTTTCCCATCTTTTACCCCTTAACAACTCCTTTTTGTTACTCATCCTTACTATGCTGCAATGTGTAGAATAGAAGTAGACTCAGTTACCTTTGTCACAAATTTGAGATACACTGAGTAAGTTGAATTTTAAACCATTAACTAAATTGACATTATCAATAACATAATCTGAAGTAAAACTAATCGTACCTACATCGATGATTTTTCATTTCTTGTTGTCTCCAAAAGAAATGGTTCCTTGGCTTCCTGGCTCGAATGAGAAGAACTTCATTTTGTCTCCTATCATGTGTTTAGAGCACCTGATGTCGATGTACCGGGAGGGGTCCTTTCCCAATCGATTCTGCGCTTAACAAGTTAGTAGTGTGGGGTTAGGGTTGTTGATGCTATTTTTATCGGCAAACTCAGCTCAATACTGAAGTCCATAATAATATTAATTCTAGAAGACGCTCATCAGTATTGAACCGACAAGACTAAGGAAGAAGATAGAATATCTCAACAAGATTTTATATATCTGTTAAAGATAAATAAAATCTCGGATAATGAGTTGTAATTGGATCTTCGACATCTATATATGATCAGATTGTAAATCTAGGGTTAGGGGGTGAGCTTTAACAAGAGAAAAACAGAAAGGGAAACACGGGCGAGAGAAGAGAGAGAGAGAGAGAGAGAGACTTCAAAGTGAAGCAATTCATGAGACAGTCACAAGAGTTAAGGTTTATACAATCTGGAGTTTCATAAGGGGTAGAACTTCAGATAATAGAAGTTGAGGGAGATAAACTTTCTTAACATGAATTGTGGTTGTGTCGTGAGGAAGTAGAAAAATACTATTTCTACGTGTAATAATTGTATCGGGTGTGATACGTGATTATAAATAACAGTCGATTGGTTCTTACTGTTATATATTCTAGTTTGCTGTTCTTCGTCAGTTCAATACTCAATCGGTAGGATTCAACAATTGGTATCAGAGCGCATTTACCCTCTACTTCGAAGAAACTTCTTCAGGGTCGTTCGTGATGAATTCCTACAGTGTAAAACCTCCGAAGATGACAAAGTTCAACTACACCAGTTGGTGTGAACAGATGGAAGATCAGTTGATTTCTATTGATCCACAATTATGAGACGTAGTGACTGAAGGTGACTTGAAGCCGAAGTTTGAGCAGGACGGAGTCAGAAAAGAAAAACCGAGATCTAGCTGGAGTGAAAACGACAACAAGTTGATAAGCAAGAACAGGCAAGCTCGAAGAATCATTATGTCATCATTATCAGATTCAGACCAACAGAAAGTCTTGGGCTTGCGTACTGCCAAGGAGGTTTGGGAGTTTCTCAAAACTGCATATGTGGAACATATTCTATAAAAAAGGCTAAGGGAAACAGCTCAAGAGACAGCTTGATAACTTCAAGATGTCAGACGGTGAGACTATATCTGAAACACTTGAGAGATTTGACAAGATTTTATGTGAGCTCAAAACTGTTGGGGTAGTTCTTGACAACGATGTGGTGAACGAAAGATTTCTGGATAGTCTTGGTAAATGCTGGCTAAATTTTACCACACTGTTAGAGTCCATAAAGGATTTATCGAAATTATCCTTTGAAGAGCTGGGTTCAGAATTGATAGCATACGAAGGGAAGATGAGAGGAGAACTAGTAAGTCCAGGTGTGAACAAGGATTTGCGCTGAAGGCCAAGAAAACTTCTAATGAAAAGATAAAGAGGATGAAGATACGAATGGGGATGAGGAAATTACCATGATAGCCAACGAATCAAAAAAATATTAGGAGGAAGATGAGGGTCTGGATCTAGATTTGATAAAACCAAATCAAAAAGGGATCAGATTATATGTTTTCGGTGTAACAAACCAGGACATGTCGTCAAGGATTGCACACTAAAGCCTAAGGATGACTTCCGTGATTAAGTCAAGAAATTTACAGAAGCTGCAGCAGCAGCATGGGGTCAAGACGTCTTAGACACAAACTCATAAACAGAAGAAACAGCACAGATGTGTATGACGGCAGTAATTGAGGAAGATGAAGATGTAAGTGCAGTATCAGATAAGGATTTTCGCATGATGGCTAGCGGAGACTGGTAGAAGGTACTAGAAGCTGATGAGGTAAGTCTAAACTCGTTGAAAATGCCTTCAATTATTATCTAAGAAAGATATCTTCAATTTGTTATCTTCCGCTGTTGTTAAAATTAAGATGCTAGAGTCAAAATTGTCTGAGTTAGAAGTGCCCAAGGCATCTATTATTGAATCCCAAGCTAAAGAAAAGTCTCAAATAAAATTCGTAAAACCTTTGCTAGAAAGAATTGAATGCTTACCTAAATGGGCACAAACTAAGTTTAGATCTCTTCAAGAAGGTTGCGAAAAATTGAGAAGAGAAAATGGGACCTTGACAAACGATCTGTCAAAAATCATAAGAGAAAAGGAGATATCTTCCCAACAAAATCCAGTCTGGTACTCAAGGTAAGCTGATTTGACACGAATGCTAATTGGAAAGAAAAAAGTAGAGACATCGGGTTACACACCCATAAGTAAAACTTCAAATTTCAAGAATACTAAATCTGAATATTTTTGTCAGTTCTGTCATAAACATGGTCATAGTATAGGGTTTTGTAGAACGTTGAATTCCTGAAGTACGTCTCGTATATCCAGAAATTTTTCTCAGGTCAGGACTGATTGAAACAGGAACACTTTCTCCTATCCACGAAACACCGTGATAGACAAGTCTGGGTACTTAAAACTAATAAGTGATTGTCTGTTCTTAGGCACTAGCTACCACACAATATGATAATTGGTGGCTAATGGATAGTGGATGTTTGAGACACATGAGTGGTAATAGAGGAAAATTCAACACTCTTGTTGAACATCGAGGAGGAAAAGTAACCTTTGGAAACAACGGGAAAGGACGGATAATAGGAATTGCATGGTTGGAAAAGACATTGCATTGATAAAGTTAGTCTTGTGGAAGGACTTAGTCATGACCTGCTTAGTGTCTCACAAGTTTATGATAAGGGTCCATCATAAGTCATTTTTGATTCAAACGGTTTTCAAATACGTAATAAGGCAACACAGGAAGTCATGCTTCAAGGTTGTAGAGTGGGAAATCTCTACATGGTGGATGTCAGTGATCAGAACGATTTATCTTGTCTCACGTCAATGAAGAAGATGTTTTGCTGTGGCATCGAAGGTTAGGATATGTACATCACCGATTAATCAACAAACTCATGATAAAAGGCTTAGTAAATGGACTGCGAGAAAAGACTTGATCTCAATACAATCTGCCAAGATTATGCTTTAAACAAACTCACACACATCTCTTATAACTCCAAGTTCGTGGTCAGTAGTAATAAGATTCTCGAGTTGTTACACATGGATTTGATGGGGCCAATGAGAGTGCAAAGTAGGTCTGACAAGAGATACGTACTGGTAATTTTCGATGATTATTCAAGGTATACTTGGGTTATCCTGCTTCATTGTAAGGATCAAACCTTTAATGAAATCAAAATCTTAGTCTCACAACTTCAGACCCAAACTGAGAGCAAGGTAAAATATATACGAACTGACCAGGGAACGGAATTTATCAATCAAAAGATATTACAGTTCTGTACTGATAATGGAATAACATACACTCACTCTGCAGCCAGAACGCCTCAGCAAAACGGAGTTGTTGAACGAAAGAATAGGACTCTTCAGGAGATGGCTCGCACTATGTTGAATAGCAGTGGTCTATCACCTAGCTTTTGGGGAGAAGCTATCAATACAGCTTACTATATTCTTAATAGAGCTCTTATTGTCCGATATTGATCAAAACTCCTTATGAATTGTTCAAAGGTCATAAACCAATTATTACGCATATTAGGTGTTTGGATGTACGTGCTACATTCTTAATCACGGGAAAGACAAATTGGGCAAATTCGATAAAAGAAGTGATGAAGGGGTTTTCCTTGGATACGCCATGAATAGCAAGGCATATCGTGTTTTCAACAAACGTAGTCTGATGGTTGAAGAGTCCACAAACATTAAGTTTGATGAAAAAAACTTTGGAGACAGAGCTGGTCACGGAGTAATAGAGGATTTGTTTCAGATTAAAGATGGAGAAACACCTCATGATGATGGTTCGGGAGCTGAATCAGAGGAAGAGATGAATCAAACTGAGAATCCACTACCATCAGTTCAGAACTCAGAATTGTGTCTGACTGCACCAATAGATACAAATACCACTCAAAGACAGACAATAGAGGTACCTCACCGTCTGACAGCCAGAAATGCTTCAGACGTAGAACTTAACAACATTCTGTCAAAATTGAATATTGGGGTTAGAACTCGATCTACCACACAAAATTTATGTGCCTTCTATGGCTTCATTTCCACCACAGAACCTAAGACCGTGAAAGAAGCATTGGAGGATGAAAGTTGGATCAATGCTATGCATGAGGAATTAAATGAGTTAGTGCGAAATGACGTGTGGGAGCTTATCGCTAAACCCAAAAACCAAAACATCATTGGAACTAAGTGGGTTTACAGAAATAAACTCGACTCAGATGGACAAATTTCTAGAAACAAAGCACGGTTGGTAGCTAAAGGTTACAACCAACAAGAAGGCTTGGATTTTGATGAAACTTATGCTCTAGTTGCTCATCTTGAGGCTATTCGTTTTCTGATTGCTTTTGCTACTTTACATAGATTCACTCTCTATCAAATGGATGTGAAGTATGCCTTTTTAAACGGAAATCTCAAAGAATAAGTATATGTTTCACAACCACCAGGCTTTGAAGATATTGAAAAACCTGATCATGTGTATCGATTAAAGAAAGCTTTGTACGGTCTTAAGCAAGCACCGAGAGCCTGGTATGAACGGCTGTCATCCTTTCTTCTGAAACAAGAATTGATCCGGGGAAAGGTTGGTCGTACATTGTTCATCAAATAGGATGGGGCGGACAAGCTCTTAGTACAAATCTATGTAGATGACATTGTCTTTGAATCTACCAGTCCAAGTATGACGCAAGGTTTAGCCTCCATGATGACCAAAGAGTTTCCAATGAGCAACATGGGTGAGCTCAACTTTTTCCTTGGACTAAAAATCAGGTAGACAACAGATGGCACGTATATCAGTCAGACAAAATACACACTTGAACTTTGGCCAAATATAAGTTTAATGAGTAACTAGTGCTATACCCATGTCAATGACTCCTCAGACTAGGACTGGAGGCAGATGTAATCCACGATCCACAATTTTAGAGGATGATTGGTTCCGTTCTCTATCTTACAGCCAACCGACCAATATAATGCAAAGTGTGTGCTTTTGTGCATATTTTCTGCTCATCCAAAGTTACCCCATGTCAAAGCTGTCAAAACGTACTGGTGTTATCTTCAAGGACAACCGACACTTGGGTTATTATACACAGCTAATCACTTCCCCTCTTGTTGCATACACGGATGCAGACTTTGGAGGTTCACTCACGGATCAAAATGAGCACCACTGGTACAAACAGAGTTTCTTTGGTCAATTTGATAGCATGGTCTCAAGAAAACAAGCGTCTGTTGCTCTGTCTATGACTGAAGCTGAATACGTTGCTGCAGGTGCTTGTTGCGCACAGCATTTGTGGAACTATCGACAACTTGAAGACTATGGCTTGTCATTTATGCCAGTCCCGATTTATTGTGATAACACAAGCACAATTGAGCTCACCAAGAACCCTGTTCACCACTCACGTTCCAAACACAGAGATATTCGTCATCACTTTATCCAGGATCATGTTGAACAAGGTACTGTCATCTTGATTCACTGTCCAATAGATAAGAAGTTAGCCGATATTTTCACTAAGCCTTTACCTAGAGACACCTTCGAGAAACTTAGGTTTGAGATTGGCATGGTTGACACCAAGTGAAATACTCCTGTTTATTTTTTTTCTTTTCTTTTGTCTCTTAGTTTAGTTTCTTTAACATTTTCACTTCACAACTACAGTTTTCGTTTCTTTCGATTTCTGTGTTGAGTATGTTAACACTGTTCATAACACTATTATCAAGGTTCTTACTACGTTTTTACACAATCAACTACTAGGATTTTTGTTAATATATTCTGTGTTTGTCCAATTAGCTGTTACTGTTCTGAGATCATACTTGGCACATGACTGATTAATTTGGGAACCTGTTTTATACTCCGGAAATAGAATTATTTTATAAGTATATATCCAGTGACACGTTTGTATTCATAAAATGAACTGGGTTTGAAGAATAGGTTGGTGGTATGAACAAGGCAAGAGATTCCGTTACTCACAGTGTGGTACATAAAAATTAACAATAAAAATATATGACATAATTGGCCTCCCTCGTCTGACTATTAAGTCTCTGAGGATGCTTTATCATCTAACTTCCTAAGGGTAACTACTCTGGGCAAGTTGACCCATCGTCGCTACAAAGATGGGGAGTAAAAGTCAAGCCACTTTTGCAATATATTATAATACCAAAAGCAGAAGCTCTTATGATCGAAGCCTTGACTGTGAGTATGAATCTGGGGCAATGAAAGGTTCAGTGGAATAAGACTTTACTTCTCGCCTCTTATCGATTCAATGGAAAGTGAAAGGTAGGAAGAGATCATTCTATAATACAAACGTGCCACTTTATACATATTTTTTACACACGGAGAGTAGAACGTCTCAACTTACTCAGTCGTATTACTTGATCTCCTTGGATAAAACAATGAATTGCTAAACTTATCTTAGAACGTTGTATTCTGTAAAACTCATTTATGAACTAAGATAGTATGTTAAGCAACGGTCTGTTACACTCTCTTCGCCCGCGTTTTTTTTATTAAAAAAACAACAAAAACAATGCTTTTATATTTTCCATAGTCAAAAACGTTTGGTGTGCCTCTTACTTTCCTCCTCAACCCTTACATGCTCTGATTTTCAAATAAACTTCTCACTGGTGTCAGTCCTCACCATCTTGAATCAAACTCGAACTTTCATACTTACCCACCATGGATTCTTTTGAACAATTACTCGTTGACGAAGATGTTCACCCACTCTCTGTCGAGAAACCAGTTGATCAAGAAGTCTCACAACAAGTCCCAGACTCCACTTCAAAACCCTCACCTGGCGTCAATTCCCCAAACCCTAATGCTGAAGCAATGGTGTTGAGCGACAATGCATCTTCCGCAACTCCCACTGAAGAGGAATTACCTTCTCCACCACCTGTTACCACCAGACGTGGATTGCGGGATCGATCCAAGAAAGTATCATCTGGAGTTGAGCGTACCTCTGAGCCTCAACCGAAGCACAAGATCGTCGACTCTCCCGTTCACCAGTCACGCTCTTCAAAGCGCAGGAAGTCAATCGGTAAACCTTTGTCCAGAACAAAGGCAAAAGAATATAATCTTGAAAGATTGCAGAATCCAGGCCCTTCTTTCCCTCAAAACCTGTTTTCGGTCGGCCTTTACTTGAATCTAACATAGTTCCTGGAAAACTGATAGATTGTGACTGGCTAGCAAATAATTCTTTAGAATCTCTAGGAGAGATCTTGAAATTTCAAGGGTGGGATAAATTGTTCAAATTTGAAACCGTGTATTACCCGGAATACGTATTTCCGTTTATCCAAAACATGGAATTTGTTTCTCCTTTTGAATTCTAGACTGAAGTAGCTGACAAGAAGATGATCATTTCTCTTGCATGGCTTATGATGATTTTTGAAGTTCCACTAGATGATCTGGCTGAATTTAACGCACATAAAATTGATGTCGCGTCCCATACTGATGTAGTCACTCATTTTGCTTTATCTCATGTGAGTTCTAGACCCAAGCATTACCCACAAAGAGATTTGGAAATCTTGCCACGTCTTTTACATCTGATTACTTACCAATGCATTTTTCCACGATTTGATATGCGGGACAAGGTCACACATGTGGATCTTACAGTCATGTGGTGCCTTGACAAGAAAATCCAGCTATCTTTGTCTAGAATCATCATATCCCATCTGAGGACCGTCATCAATAGCTCAAAGCCATTTGTTCCCTATCCGTTTTGGTTGACCAAAGTACTTAAGCATCATCAGATTTTCTTGGAGGATGCTTACTCTGTCTCAGCTCAACCAACAAGCTATGTAGCTCTGCCTACTCTCTCCAAAATGGGATTGGAACTCTCAGAATGTCTAGCTGGCAACGTAAACAGACAGGTCAACAAGATACAAAGAATGTCAAACAGTCTGCTCCAGATCAGGCGTTGCATCTTCTGGTCCAGTCTGTCCTAGACTCTGTTTTGGCTCTGGAAAAGAGCTTAATGGCACGACTCGATAGGGTGGAGGATAAGCTGGGTACTTTAATGCCTATGACGAATTCAAGTTCAGAATCGTCTGAGAAATTGTAGTGGTCATTTGGATTGCAATCCTACCCCTTTCCCCAATTAACACTTATTATGGATTGTTCGTTTTCTTTTCTACTGGAAGCTCTTTTTGATGTGGCAAAAGGGGGAAAATGTTTGGAAGTCTTTAAATTTCTCTTGTCTCAGATTTAGACTGATAGTTGGTGCATGATTAGACTGATAGTTCTTTTGTGATTAGTGCATGATTCCTCTATGCTTTAAGCTACATTTTTTTCTATTATTACTCTAGTTCAATTTCGGTTCATTTGCGTCTCTATCATTGAATATGATGCAAATCGCTTGTGTTGCACTTATGGACTGTTATTCTCTTACTGTCTTTACCTATTGTCATGAATTATTTAATGCTTAAAAGGTAGTGAGTTTTACATTGAGTACAGGATAAATTAAAGGTTATGTAAGATTCAAGGGGAACACCTAACAGATGATTGAACTCTCACGAGGGGATGCCAAGGTATAAAACTTAGGGGGAATTAATTCCAAAATTCGGAAAGATCAGTCATTCAGTTTAAGACTTCAATAGTTTGCCGCATCAAAAAGGGGGAAACTGTTGATGCTATTTTGATCGGAAAACTCAGCTCAATACTGAATTCCACAATAAGATTAATTCCAGAAGACGCTTATCAGTCTTGAACCGACAAGACTACGGAAGAAGATAGAATGTCTCAACAAGATTTTATATATCTGTTAAAGATAAATAAAATCTCGGATAATGAGTTGTAATTTGATCTTCGACATCTATATATGAGATTGTAAATCTAGGGTTAGAGGGTGAGCTTTAATGAGAGAAAAACAGAAAGGGAAACACTGGCGAGAGAGAGAGACTTCGAAGTGAAGCAATTCACGAGACAGTCACAAGAGTTAAGGTTTATACAATCTGGAGTTTCATAAGGGGTAGAACTTCAGATAATAGAAGTTGAGGGAGATAAACTTTCTTAATGTGAATTGAGTGGTTGTGCTCATGAGGAAGTAGAAAAATACTATTTCTACGTGTAATACTTGTATCGGGTGTGATACGTGATTATAAATAACATTCGATTGGTTCTTACTGTTATATATTCTAGTTTGCTATTCTTCGTCAGTTCAATACTCACTCGGTAGGATTCAACAAGGGTCTTCAGAATGTTTGGACCCATTTCCACCAACAATCATTGTTCAGGATCATTTTTACTACCCATTTTAGTCCTATTTTCTTATGTTGCCAATGTCTCATGAATCGTGTCCTATAGCATTTGGCTTCATGATGACCGGGTTGTCTGCATAGGTGGCAGACACCTCTATGACTGGTTCCTGATTGATATCCGATCGGTCGTTTGCTTTTCCACATGGGTGTCCTAGAAAAAGCTTCTAGATTTGCATGTTTTTCTTTGATTAGTGCTAGTTCATTTTCTTTTAGTTTAAGAGCAGCAATCAACTCATTAATTTCAGGTTTTTTTCCTAGCTTCATCTTTTCATGAACGACAAGAATTTCACTATAGTCGGTTTGTAATTTCTTGAGTGCAGTCATGAGGTTTACTACCTTATCCCTGTCCGAATTTTCCTCAAATCTTTCATTTTCCTCTAAGAGTTCTTTGTTTTCATTTTCTAATGCCTCTAGTTGGTCAACTAGTATGAGAGAAAACTTTCTAAGTCCTAGAAGTTCAACCTTTAGAATTTTCTTTCTAAGTTTAGAGTAGTTTACCTTGTTTTGTTCTTTTCCCTCTAATTCTGACGTGTCCTTTTCTTGCACAATCAAGCAAACTTCCTCAAGGCATAGGTGAGCCTTCTCATCTTCCAAGAGATTGCTATATGAGGTTTGATTGTTGTCGCATAGTTCTAAGTCTCCCCATGCAGCAACAAACGCTTCTTTCGTTGGCCCTTTGTTGAACGATCTTTGAACAGGTTTCCTGACCCTGTCGTTGCCTCTCGGGATCGTTGAGGATAGTCTTTAATGTGATGTCCATGCTTTGAGCACCCGAAACACTTGTCAATGTTCTTCTTCAGATGATCGTCAGTCTCCTTGGGCTCTTTACCCTTCCTCATGTTGTTTCTAATGAACTTTTGAAAGTACCTCTTAGCATAGAGGACCATCTCATCATTATCTTCTCCTGTCTTGGAATTTTTAGCTACTTGAAGGGCTATGCCTTTTGCTTTTTCTCTTATTGAACTTTTTGAGTTTCGTTGTTGTAATTTTAACTCAAATGCCATTAGGAACCTAAAATGTCTGCCAAAGACATATTAGATAGATCATGAACTTCTTGCATGGCATTGACTTTGCTGTCGAAGGAGGCAGGAAGAGATATGAGGAACTTCTGAATTTGATCCTCATTTGAGATAGTTCTTCCAAGCACAAGCATTTCGTTGATCAGCTTGGAGAACCTTGTATGCATTTCAGAGATGCTCTCTTTTCATCTTTCTTGAATATCTCTCAATGAGTGACTAGCAACTCAATGTAAGTCTTTTTTATCTCATTATTCCTTTCATACGTGAGTTCAAGAGTTTCCTAAATCTCTTGAGCTATTTTAGCTGAGGCTACTTTGGAGTATTGCTGAGGTAGTAGTGCGCAGTGTAGAATTCTTACTGCTCGAGCATTGAATATCAACTTCATGATTTGATCATCCATCATGTTGTTGACTGATATGTCTTGTCCTTGAGCATCTTGGAAGGTGTGGTCACCACGTGGTATAAACCCTCCACATCCTGGGATCATCAGACTTGATGTGAAACTCTATTTCATTTTTCCAGTGAGTGTAGTTATCTCCATTGAAGAGTGGTGGTCGATTTGGTGCAGAACCTTCTTCTGACGCTAGTACGCTTGCATGAGACATGTTAATCGTCTTCCAAAGCAGTTAGCTTTCTAAAAGAGACCTGCTCTGATACCAATTGAAACTAATTAATGCTCCTGACGCGTCCCTTACTGATCGTGGACGTATCGTTGTCCTAAGTGAACTACTTGATAGTTGAGGGAAAGCACTAGATAAACTAAAACTGGAAACTCCAATTCGATTGAGAGTTTACACATAGAAATTCACTCAATCTCCCTTGCCCTACCCATAGACTCCGGGACAGTTTAAGACTTTATCCCAAAATCCCTTACCCTCTCCTGACAGTCGGCCTACAGTTCCCTAACCGTTCCCCGACTGGTCAGTCTATCAATTACACAAGGTGTTGTCACTTGACTCCAGTCCTACCAGCTCACCAACTGTCTAGCTCTTACACACACTTTAGTCTGACTCACACTTGATCAGGTTATCTCTATCTTTTCTTTCTATCTCAAGCTTGCGTACATAGGACATAAATGCACGTATTTATACATGTTAGTTAAGATATAACTAACAGCCTATGATCACCTAGACTCTAGGAGTCGATTACTGCTTTACCCTTTAGCATGACAGCCAACTCAATTGTATATTGATCTTCAACTTGATTTGTAGCTAAGAACACGTGACGCTTGATGATTGAACACTTCGGCGGCAGTCCTTTCGATTGGTCGAACACCACTTGTGTGCTCAACTTGTCTGGCTCATTAATGCTCATAAATGATCTTTTTAAACTTCATTGTGGCTACGTAATAATGTGTATTAATAGCCATTGACTTATCTCCATAGGTTTATCAATTCTCTTGCAGTGTTTTGTGCTTATTTTACTTCTGATGTATGTGAGATGTGGTCGTGTGATGCTTGACTTCTTGCGTGAACTAGAAGTTTTAATGTGAGCTCTCCTAGACAGGTGCCCGACTAGTTGGGCACATGTCACAACTGAGTGCGCTTGCAACCTTGCGTGCTAAGCCACTCTTTTACCTATATATCGGAAGATCAAAGCTTAACAAATGTATTAAACATACAACACAAGGTTTACTATCATCAAAACTAAAGGATTTTAACTTAACAGCGAGGCGAATAGACATAAATCACATCACTTCCAGGGAGATCTACAGACGAGCGTGTTGATAGGCGAGGCGAACAGACACAAATCGTGTTGACCGTCGGGGCGAACAGAAGTAGGTTGTGTCGACCGCTGGGGCGAGCTCCAGAACTCCATTAATGGAGTTTTCAAGTTTTCTTTTCAGAATTTTAATTTGTAGATTTAGCCTAAATTAAGGTGTTTTTTGTAAAAACTAACACCAGATTCGGATTCACCACATCAAGATCTACAAGTTGCAAAAAAAATCAAAAAACTCACCGGAAAATTTTTCCGACGGTGGTCTGGCGGTGGTAAGGCGATCTGGAAGAGAGGATTCCGGTGATGAGTTTGAATGAGAGAGAGTGCGTGTGTGAGAAAAGAAGACACGGGACACGTCCTGTTTATATATGACGTGCATGTTTTTAACCGTTTTTTCACAATAACTCTCGTTTTGACTTATTTTCACTATATAAATGTCGTTTTATAGTAAATACATGAAATCGTATATAAATAAACATAATAAATGTCAATTGTATGTTTTAAGTCGTATTCTAACTTTATACGTTTAAGAAATGTTTAAACGCTTTTACCGTGACCCGAAACCGGTGTTATCAACTATAATTTTAGTATGATGTTTTTTGTACTGAAGTACAACAATTTTTATAATTTAATGAAACGTAATATAAAATTTCATTTAATAATGTGAAATCACAATTATAACGTTCAAACGTAATAAGATTGGGTTTAACGTCTTTTATTACCGAGATAACGTTTTTTTCAGTTTACGCTGACGAAATGATTTTTTCAAAAAACAAAGTTACAACAGTATGTTATTACATGTTTATAACATTAATATGATTTAAAAAAATTTGTACTACAGTGATTAGTAATTTTGTACTGCAAATAGCAACCCAGTTTTATTTTATGTTCACTTGTAGTGGCGGACCGAAATGGTTTGAAAGCAGTTGAAAAAACAATAGAAAGTAGAGTAGACAAATGTTTATAAGCCGTTTGGCCTCATAACTATTCACAAACAACCAAAATACTATCACATGCGTAAACTACGCGTGAATATGGAGTACCAAAAATCATGCGATCTCTAATAAAATAGATAACAACATGACTTTTCCGCCTTGTGCTACTACATGATGAGTGTCTAAATGAGCATGTTCTAGGGGTGTATTTAATATATCTTATCAACTTTTCATGCTCATTTCTCTACTTTAGCTAGTTATTCTCTAGTTTTGTGTTTTATTGATGTTTCAACACATTCATTGCTTAAACAGAAGAAATAACATGGCTAGGAGCAAAGAGAGGAACACGTAGGCATAAATGGATCCAAAATCGGATCTAAAATGAAGAAGATAGAGCGTTTTAAAGACCGACCTTCCCACATGACCGACCAAGATGGGTCGGTTTGACATATTCCCAAAGCTACTAGACTCAACCGACCCAAACGACCTCTCCTGGTAGGTCGGTCAGATGCTACTGAACTTGACCGACCCAGGCACGTGACGATATCTTCTCCTAGAGGCGACCAACCCAGCGTGGGTCGGTTGGGCTGAAAATTATGCCCAGAATCGTGTTTTTAAAGGGAAAAGAAGAGGAAAGAGAGGGGAGTCGAGAACAGACGAGAGGCAACGGTGAAGAAGAAGAAAAGAAGAAGAAGACTCCACATGTATTGAAGCTCCCGAGCTCCATTAATGGCTATTTCTCACTCTTTCTCCCTCATTTACTCTCTAATGATTGCGTAGACTCTCTTGTACCTTAGGATGGGGATTTTTCCTCAAATCCACAAAAACTTCATTGTTGAATCTTGAACTTGTTTTAATTCTTTATTATTGTTCTTAAGCTTAAAGTTTGATGACTATTGGTATTTGAGAATCTCAAACTTGTTGCTCATGAGGGGATTTGTATAGGGTTTTCCAATTTGTTATCTATGTGTTTTGGCATTGGTTGGTTTACTCTGAATCTGTCGATATTAGGCCTTGAGATAGATTCTAGGTTGTCGATTAGTCTAGCACTTATATGGGATTCTATAAACATGTGACTCTGAGATAAATCCTAAACCGTGGGGGACTGAATTAATGTACTTGAATTTTGATGATTTTGAGATTAGACTATATTGCAACTTTGGGGAACTTGAGTTTGTGCTATTAATAGACCCGGGGCTTAGCAGATTAAGAAATACAGGTTAAATCCGTTATAATTAGTAGGCCTAGGTTAGATTGCTAAGTAATTAAGTGTTCCTATTGTTTAGTTATAAATTCAAGCATCGACGATTGGTAGTAATGAGGTGATGGATGCTAAGATTCATCCAATGTACACCTATCCTAGATTAATTAGTTTAGTTTTATTGTTTTCATTCCAATTATCAAACCAACCCCCCCCCCCCCCCCCATTTACATTTATACACTTTTGTATAGATTTATGCACATTTGCTAAACTTATACTCTCTCTTGTTCTCAATAGATGATTTTTGGGTTCTTTTAAACTTTTTAAAATATAAGATTTTCTAGTTTTTTGTCATCTATTTTCTAATTGTACCCCTCAACTTTTATCTTACAACTTCACTTTTCATATTACTTCAATTTTTAATGC
This sequence comes from Limonium bicolor, assembly GCA_023374045.1. Classification (NCBI taxonomy): domain Eukaryota; kingdom Viridiplantae; phylum Streptophyta; class Magnoliopsida; order Caryophyllales; family Plumbaginaceae; genus Limonium; species Limonium bicolor. The sequence goes on from CM041778.1 coordinate 313,071,398, forward strand.
AAAACGTAAGGGTAAAATGATCTACTTTTTCACCTTAATTCTTGTGCCTTCAACTAGAAAATCATTTATTTAGAACATGAGGGAAGTTCCTATTAATACATCCTTGTTGAACTATAACAACTCGATTCACTGTCCATTAATTAGTAAGATACTTTCATTAGTATTATGCGCGACAAGACATCACCACCCCAAGATGAACTAGTGCTTCTGCTTGTTGTTGCACCAAGAATTGTTAGATATTTTTTTTTGATAATTATGGCATTGCCTTGTTATTGAGAAAAACACCAAGTTACAAGTCTATAAGTGATGTCCCCTACCTCCGCCTCCTTTCTGCCTCGTTAAAACCTTACTAGGCAAAACTCATTGAGAAAAATCCCAGCAAGAAAAAAGAGTACAGTCAGGATGTAGATCCCCCAACCATTAAAACAGTCACCTTTATTACGAAACATTTCAATCAGTACATGAGAACAACTAGTTACTGCCACAAATTAGATAAATTGCTACTCACAATGAATAATTCTACCCCTATTGGTAATTCCCTCCACCATGTCTTCATCCATCCCCACACGTCATACTTCACATTTCTCACGATCCCCTTAGGCTTATAGTCTATCCCTTGGAATATGCTTTCATTTCATGTCTTCCATAGATTCCAAACGCCATAGAAAAAGGTTATCATCTATACCTTCTTTCTTTCTTACCTCTCATACCCAATGCACGTTCTGATAAACAAAGATGGGTTGTAGTTATATAACGCTATCTATAATATATCTTGTGCGTTCATAGTATTGTTAATAAAAATACTACTATTAAATAAAAAATACTAACCAAAACTAGAAAAAATCTAAAAATATACATGCGCAGGTATAATAATAAATAATTGTAATGCAGTGTCTAAGGACATTGTTTCATAGATTATTTTACACAATAATTAGATTATAGTGTCCCTCATAAAAAGTAACTGCTAATGATCACTTTTTGATGCGATAATTAGTAGCTAAGTGCCAGATTAATATTGTAACAAATGGTGGTTATTTAGATAATCAATTGGAATAGAAAAACTCAGCTAATTCAACCAACTGTTTCCAAATTTCATAGTTTGTTGGTTCATAAATTTTTTGTATGGTGCGTGTGTCATGTTTTAATCATGCCACAAAAGACAGCCATAAGCATAATACGTTCAAATACTAGTCAGACCTGTGTAGCTAGACATGATTAAAATAAACACGAAACCTCATCTCAGTCATTTGATTATTATTATTACTAGCTAGCTATATTATTCATGGGATGTTCCCTTTTAGAAAACGCGGAGGCAGAACAATATTGAAATATCAATGAGTCTTTAGCTACAACCATATGTAGCCATCTTTGGCTACATTTTTTATGGTACAGTTTGTGTAGTATAAATGTACATGTTTTATAAGTTTATTGTACAGTTTATAAAGTTAGTATGTACATTTAGTACAAATTCAGAAAAATCACAATTCACTGCATACATGTACATATACATCAGTACAGTTTTGAATGATCAAATGTACAGTTTTCAATGACCAAATATACATATATGTAGCTATCTATAGCTACATGATAGCTACATGTGGTTGTAGCCAAGAAATTGGGTTGAAATATACAACCTGCGTAATATAGTGGAGGAAAAACTTGGGATTCCTTTTTTTTTTAAGGTAATTGAATATCGTAAGTAATGTAAACGTTATTTAAAAGCAGTTAGGAGAGGTTGGTGCCCTTGTGAGCCACCTCCATGGCTCCAATGTTTATGTCAAATAATTATTGATTTGATACAAGTAGTTAAATTTTGAAGTGTTACAATTTATAAAATATAAGTTTTATATATAAAATGTATAGTGTTATAATTTATGTTTTCAAAACAATATGTATGAGTTTGTTTCGGTCAATTTAATTTTTTATCCTTTTAAATATGTGTACTATATAATTTTAAAAAGTGTATCTCATAAACCTTCAAAAATAATCTTATTTAACATTAAACTACACCTTATTAAACTAAAAAATGAATCTTTGTTTCGTTGATGGACAAATATCAACCCCTACTTAAAAAAAATTCTCCACTTCTATATAACTCTTGAATGACTAATACTGTTTGAAAAAATTAATACCATCAAATAAGCTAACACCGACAAAGAAGCTAAAAACTGTCAAAAAAAGATAACACCAACAAAAAAGCTAACACCAGTGTATAAGCTAATGTGGTTCGGTTATTAACTACCATTCAAGAAAAAGAAAACCTATCCCCCGTACAATCCACCTAAGAAAATGAAAACCGTACCCCGTACAGCTCTAGAATGACTAACATCGACGAGGAAGCTCACACCATTAAAACATATGCAACTTTTTAAGAGTAATTATGCGTAGTGGGGTTGAGAAGTATCTTTGTGGAGTTGATCAAACTGTACCCCGTACAGTCTTTTTGATTTGGTATTGTTTTTCATTTAGTTTAATGTTATTAACTCTTACAAATACATTGAAAATATGATATGTTTATATGTAGTGGGGTTGTAAAGTGTCTTTGTGGATATGAGTGAATATGAATGTGAATGCAAGTATATAAGAAACTGGATGCAAGTACATGTGAATGTGAATATGAATGCAACTTTGAATACATGGTGTTAGTTGTGATTGTTATCAGATTCTGACATGTGCAATATTGGTGAAATACCCCAAACCTTGATATGTTGTTAAACATTTAAACTATGGTATGTAAAGGCTAAAAGTGCCTTAGAAACATCAGTGAACAATTTAAACCATAGTAAAACACAATAAAACACTAAGACACAGTTTGAGCAAAAACATGCTCTACTAGCTTGGAAGTGAACTTGGTTAGGACCCAAAGAGCTAAAAAGACTTAATAATATTCAATTATGATTTAATAAGGCTAAATAAGTCCTTAGGGAACGTTGGTGCACAATTAAACCAACAAAACACAAGAAAAACCTTAAAGTCAATTTAAGCAAATACTTGCTCTAGACTTGGTGTAACCTTGTATAATACCTAAAGGTCATTCTTAGACCTTATAAACATTCTAATGAACATGTTAAATCAATTACTAAAGAAAACCAAGCTTGAAAACTTAAAACACAAAATGTGCTTTAAGGAGTCTTAAAGCACATTTTGAAAAATTGTCTTGTAAATGAGTTTTGAGTGGCTAAATGACCATCATTACTCTTTAATTAATGTGTACTACTTAGTATCACATTAGAAATCTAAATCAATGGGAAATAAAAAATTCACAAATATGTGCCTTGTTTGTGAATAGTGCTCAAATAGTGCTAGTTTAAGTTATAATCAACATAAGTTGTTTACTTGGTCAAAAAAGGCCATATATTTTATATTGAAGGGGCCACGGTTTTCAAGGTGGGGAGTCACCAACCTAGTCATCCAACTAAAGAAAAGAAAAAAGAAATAAAGTAAAGTTACTATTTGCTTTTAAGCTTAAATATCTTGGCAAAAGTGAGACCTCTCACCTCCCTCTTCATTTCCTTGCCTTCCCACCGTGTTCTTCCTCTATTCTCCCAACCAGAACCGAGCTTGCTACAGCCCTCTCTTCTCTAACTTCAGTTGCTCACCAAATGTTCATTAATGCCCCAAATTAAATTCTAAGACCATATTTCTTAGTTAGACCAAGCTCTTCACTTCTATCTTTTCAAATCTTCAAGAACTCCATTTTGGTGCCATGAAGAATCTCCATTGAAGGGGGAAAAGCTCATCTTCTTTCATATTGTCATTCTCCTTTTTCAAGGTAACAAAACCAAAGAAAATCTAAGTTTCCTCTCATTTTTGTATGTGCCCGAAAATTCACCTCACAATGGTTCTTTTCTTGCTCTCTTCATAGCTTAATTCAAACTTCAAAGGACTAGGAGGAGTCCTATCTTGCTACTTAACCAAGCTCTCTTCCGAATTCCAAAGGTAATCATCAAATTTTGGTGTTTTAAGACATATGTAAACCTAGGGTTTAACTATGAGTTGGAGTATTAAACTTAATGCTCATTACCCTTATAGTGTATGATTAGAAGATTGACAAGTGATAAAAGCCCTTGCCGATTTTCTATCAAGGAAGAACAAACAAAAACAAGTGGGAAGTCTTGAAAAAAAGGTAAATGTGTTAACCTAATGTGGTTTAAATGCCTTAGGAAAATGAGCTTGATTTGCTTAATAAAATACCTAAGGAGCCAAAGGTGAATGACCTAGAAAATGCTCTCAAGGAACTATTAAGGGGCATATGTGATGTTGAGTGTATTTGCAGGTTAAAGGCAATATACTATGTGGAAATTCAGTGTTTAAGGTTTATGCAATTTAAGGGCCTAAGAGCCATGTTATTTAAGGGCCTAAGTGCCAAGCAATTTAAGTTTATGCACTATATTGTGATGTAGTGTAAATTTGGTGAAGTTTTGTGTGTGAGGAAGTTCTTGATGGATTTTAGGTGTTCTTCAATGGAATAAGGTAAAAAAAAACCTAAGTGTTTGGATGTGAGAATATACAAGAGAAGCTGTGGCAAAATTTGGAAAATGTGTAAGAAGTTCTAAGTGTTTTAAATAAGTTTTGGTGAACTAGAAAGTGTTAAAGGTGAACAAATGTTTTACTAGGGAAGAAAACATGTACTAAGGTGATTTAGAGTGATACAAGGATTTAGGTATTATCTTGGAAGTTCTAGGAATTCAATGTGTGTTTTTGGGAATGTTGATGTACAAGGAAGAAATGATGTTTAGGTAAGATGTGAAAAGGAGATTTAATTAGTAAGAAAAGAAGTGAAATACCCCGACCTTAAATATGGCGATTAAATTATCCTAATAGGTATTTAAGAGCCTAATATTGGTTAATAAGTATTTGTGAGGGAAAATAAATCCAAAAGAAATAAAGAAACACTTTAAAAGCGAAAAACGCTAAATAAGCGTTAAATAACCATAGGAGGTATGAGACCTCGGTTAGTGTATTATAAGGATTCTAAAGGCTTAATTAAGTCTAAATAAATATGAGGGAACAAATCCCGAAGAAAACGGATCCTCAAAATGGATTAAAAACACTAACGAACATTAAAGCGCGTTTTTCGAGGTAACCGGGAAAACGTGACTTTAAGCGGGTCAAATAGACTCGTAACAATTTTGGTCAACTAAATAATCATTAATAAATATGTGAAGCTTTAGAACCAATAAAATCATAAAACGAGAAATTAGTAAAAACTGTCAAAAACGGGAAGTCGTGGGGTAGAAACATAATAAACCAAGACTTATGTGTCCAATATTGTAAAAAGGATTTTAAAACCCTTATGGGCTCTCTGTGTGTCCGATCCCACAGCCCCACTCACACCTCTCTTTATTCATTCTTATTTACAAGCAAACAAAGCAATAAAGTAATCTCACCTTTATTACTTTACTCCCTCACTCACAATTCTCTCTCCTATTCCCATTTCTCCTCTCACGTACAGCACCTCCTTCCCCTCTCTGATTTTTCTTTCTTTCCTTCTCTGGTTGCTTCCCACCGAGCAGCCATGGAGAAATAGCAAAACTCACACAAACCCTCCATTCTCTCCTCTTGTAACCCACTCAAATCTCTTCCAAAAATTACAAAAAATTATACCATTGTAATCCTCTCACCAAGAGCTACGTTTCTATCTTTCCAAAATTCGAAAACACACATTTTCGTTTTTATGGGTATACCCCATTTGGAGCTTCAAGATCCACCTTCCTCTTCACGTTCTAAGGTAAAGAAAGGACCAAACCATTCTTTGAGTTCCATCTATTTCATTTTTCTGCTGAAAATCAAGAACCCACGTGAGCTCCATTTCCTTGTTTAGCCGTTTGACATTGCAAGAGGGGGCATTGTCACTTTGGTAACTGGAAACAAGGAGTAGAGAAAACAAACAAGGAAGAAGAGGAGAGCAAGAAGAAAGAAAGGAAGAAAAACAAAACAAAAGCAAAAACGTGAGGTAACAAAACGCCTCTGTATGGATTTAGTATAGTGTATACGTATGTATTTGTTTAGCAAATGTAAACCTACTGAAATGGTATAAGATAGGTTAGCATAATGGTATTGGTAGCATTAGTAAGTTAGGAATCTGTCAAAACAAAAAAAAATGAATGAGCTGCTGAAACGTTGAGCTTGGAACTGATGCATATATATGTAAACTGTCAAATACATATACACAAACTGAACAGGGTATAATTGTGGATGAATTAGTGTGAGGAGAATGTAAGATTATAGGGAGAACTATGGCAAAATTTACCTAGAAACTATGTCACTTAGGAGCTGTTAGCATTTGTAGAAGAAGAATGAAAATGGATCAGAAGTAGCAGCAGCAACTTGGTAGAACTGCAACAGAAAGAAAAGAAATGAAATAGTGGAAATGGTGAGATATCAGTAGGTTGGGGGAATTGAGTTGCGGTGATGGATTTAGGTAGGTTAGACATTAAATGAGTAGTTAAGCATGTAATATCAAGATTAGAAACAATTAGGAATGGATTAGAGGAAGAAGAGAATGAAACAGAGCAAGAAAGAAAACGCAATTCGTAGCAGACCAGTGTTGGTCCGGGACTTAGGCCTTGTATTAAGTCCCGGACTAACCATTCAAAACACCCGAGAGTTTGTCAAAATTTAGGTCCGGGACTTACCCCTTGTAAGAGGACCCGGACCAGTATGTCAAAATAGGCCGAGAGTGGTGTAAGTTCATGGTCCGGGACTTGGGTTAAGCATGAGGACCCGGACCACTCGTTAAAACCATTTGAAACTCACGACCAAGGTTGGTCCGGGACTAAGGATAGGGACAAGGTCCCGGACCAACACTAAATTTCACCCGAGAAGAATTTTAAGTGGGCTGTAAGTTAAGGCTTTGTTTGGGGATGGTTGTTATGTGGCATAAGACTTAATTAATCATAATTAAGAGTCATTAGGAGTATAAACAAGCTAGAACAAGAATAAGAAGTAAGTGAAGAATGGAAATGAAATTGTACAAGTAAGGATTAGTAAGTATGTAAGGTGGATGAACTAAGGCAATTTGAAGGGCCTAGGTAGTGTTTAAACATGTGAGATTACATGTAAGAAGATTGGAGAAACAATGGGTAAGTATGGGACTGAAAACGGAAGTAAAAATGCAAATACTGGGCCGGACCGAACTTGCGACCGGACTTGCAAGTTCGGTTGAGCCCAGATTTACAAAGATGGGGAAGCTTCTGGAATCGACCGGACTTGCGATCGGACATGCAAGTTCGGTCGGCCAGAAAAATTTCCGTCGAGCAAGCTACTGGAATGGACCGACCTTGCGACCGGACTTGCAAGGTCGGTCGGGCTAAAATCTTTCCGTTAAGAAACGTACTGGAATGGACCGACCTTGGGACCAGACTTGCAAGGTCGGTCGGCCCTAGAATTTTCACCCGATGTAACCTACTGACTCGGACCGAACTTACAAGGTCGGTCGCAAGTTCGGTCGGGTCAAAACTTACAAAAAAAAAAAACTATAAGACTAGGGTTAGTATATGTATGTCTGTATATGTATACCCACCTATACATACGTGCATATGTGTGTAAGTAAACCATTGTTAAGTAATTAAGAGTAAGTAAATAAAATGTATGTATAGGAATGTGAAGACCTAGTATGTATGAATTAGGAAGCGTAAGGGTAACCGAATTAAGTTAATGATAGTTAGATTAATTATTCGGTTGTATGTATATCTTAGGATTTGAATTGTGAATACCGGAGGAACGTTGGGATACAAGTACAACGGTGAAAGGTATGATTTCTTCATGCCCTGTATCCTAATCTGGTTACCCCGATTTGTGTGCTTATTTGACCACCTAAATAAGATAAATGCATGAATCGGACTATATTGCACTTACCTGTGCTTGACTTATGTTGTGCTTGATATTTATTGTCTTGAGCACTAGTTTGTATAATTCATGAAATATATGAACGATGATGAATGGTATTCGAACCTCGTATTGTACTTGTGTAATGTATTGTACCTCGTATGTTTGTGTATATGTGTATTGTATTATCGTGGCTTGGATGTTGACTTGTGCTAATTCCTAACTATCTAACTCCTAACTTAAGTGAGTAAATTGGAATGAGTACAAGTCCGATATAGCTTCAGCCACGCGTGAGGATGCGGAGTCACAAGAGGTTGGCAGCAATTCCTGACTCTTAAACTGATCCGCGGCCCAAATCCCTTAAATGGGTAGCATCCCGGATTGGTGAGTCAAGTAAATCCCGGAGGTGGGACGGTGTAGTCCCCAGGGCCGGAGGTCCCGACGACTTAACTTGAGTAAGAGTAAGAGTAAGTAAGTATGGATCCGTAAGTATGTATGAGTATGTATGCGTATGTATGAAGTAACGAGTAAAAGAGTAATCTCCAGCCGATTAACCCGGGTGGAACAACGAAGCTAACAAGAACTGTACTTTGTGTATGTAGTAAGTATGTGTATTCGGAAGAAGGTAAGTGAGTATTGAATGGTTATATCGTATTCCTTGTATGTAATGAATTGTATGTATGTATGTTTGTAAGTATTATTGTACTGTGTGTAAGAGCATGTATGCATGCTTGTATGAAAATGAACCGCATGTATTCGACCAAGTGGTCGGCGTACCCTCACTAGTACGCGGGGTATGCGGTTATCATGCTCGGCGAAAGCTGACCCCTTCGGGGGACATTTTTTAGTGTGCAGGTACCCGAAGAGAACATGGTCAAGGAAGAGACCGGAGGCACACCCTTGTAATTAGGAGTAAGTAGTTTGTGAGGAACGGGTAGTAAGTAGCCTCGTAGTGAGTACGTATGAACTTTGAAGAGGTAGTATATTTGTATAAGGATCTTAGTAAACTCGGTTAAGTATATTGTAATGTATGGATTATGGGGGAGTAAGTATTGAATGGAGCATTGTTGTATTTGATTGACGAATGGAGTTTGTATTATAGATTTGTAGTACTCGGGATTCCGGTCCATCAGACCGATGTTGTAAGCAGTAGTAGTAGCCTTGTTAACCACGTGGGTGGTTAACGGCATTGTATCACCCATAGTATGTAAGTAAGTATCCGCTGCGTGTATCTGACGTGTAAGGAGATTGGACGGTAAGCATGTATTAATGGTAGGGGTGTTACAAAAAGTGGTATCAAAGCGAAGTATCGCTCTGATGACTGGAAATACCGAGCTTAGGAAATACCGAGTTAGGAATTAGAAGCTTAGGGCTAAGGGCTGAGTGTTAGCATTAGAGATATGCTAGTTAGGAATTACCGGTGAGTACCGGATACCTACAATACCAGTCCCGCCCGCCGCAAACCCCATTGTATAACTGGGGAAGGGATGCCAGAGAGAAGAAAAGTCTTCCCATACTCGGGGAAACCCGATCTGGCAGTTGTGAAGCAATCACACGGTAAACAAGAACCGACACATGGTAGATTCCAAGAACTAGAAGTCCCGAAGATAAATCCCGGTTGAACCACAACACTGCACGTAATAGCGGTAGGATGGACACTCCAACCACGCGGAGGCTACAACATGCAACAGCATGGGGCGACATGCTTAGCAGTCGCGAAACCTAGCTAGTCAACTAACAGCAGGACAGAAGCACTAACCGTGCAATGGAATGAAAAAGGGAGCAGTAACGGAACCCGAGACACAAGTCTACGGGATGGTAATACTTGAATAATACCACCAACGGTATGCTAGCCGACTAAGGACATAGTCGGAAGCGGTTAACTCCAAAACTGCGATGCCATCAAGGTTGCAACACCTGGCCAATATAGCTCAGACAACTACCAGAACAACCATGAGATATAAACCAATAGGACTACAAGCGTAGTGCCTAAACAAGGAAGGCTCAGTAACCACCACAAATGTGTGGGAACGAACCACAAGGAGCGACACTAAACCAAATAGAACGGGAACCTCCAAGGAGTGGAGGAGTACCCAGATCTACGACAGCCATGTCTAGACCACCAAGAAGCTACCTAAAGGAGCGAGTATACCAATTATAGATCAATAAGATCGAGGGAAGCATCAACAAGACTAACAAACACAAATGGAAACCATACCGTGATCGGTATAGGATTACTCAAAAACCGCCAGTACCATGCACTTGCTACGGCAAGTGCAGTAAGGACATGAACATGTAAAGGAACACTCACACGTCACAAGTACATAGTAATGTACGGTGACCGTAATGAAACAACCACAGGATCACACATCCTAACAACCAGACGTATGAAACCTTGGGAAGGCTTAACGACCGACTACTGTACTTACGAGTCAGCGAGAAGCTAGACTTGGTCAAGACCTCAAACATGGCTATGCCATGAGAGATTTCTTTTAACACCGAACCATATTTTAAAACCCAAAAATTTTCTTTCAAAACCATAAACCTTCTTTTAAAACCTTGGATTTTAAAACCAGACCAACAGCATTGCGGTGAGTATCAAAGAATGATACAAGAGGAGTTGACAATAGAATACTTCACCTAGGCGTGTGGCGAACACTACGAGTGTACCCGTTACGGGATGTGGGACAACCGCACTCCAAAGGAGCTTGCGGGCCCGACATATAGTTGGGTAAGTGGTAACGTGTCAATATGGTACCCCACGTATGTATACATGTAGTGTGCGACGCACGGGAAGTAGTCAACTCCGTTCTACGGACCATGAGTGAGTTCAACCAGAACAACTGGACACCTCAGACGATCAAGTATTAAGGAACTCAGAGAATCCATCTGGAGATGAGGAATAAGAACTAAGAAGTGCAACGAGCACATACTAGTAAGTATAGACGTTGGATATGTCTCAAGGACATCAAACGAACACGTGATAGCTGGGAAGTACACCCAGCCTAGACACGGTAAGGCAACCGCCTAACGTGAACACCACGATACTCAATAAACGGGACAGAGTTCCCAAGGACAATTACACGATTACCACAAATATAACCCATCATCGGAAAGGATACTTAAACCTAGTCTACCCAAGGATGGGAGACGCCATAACCCAAAAAGGGACAACTCAAGTACAATACCGCAAGACGATACAGTGGACAACATATCATAAACGTTGCCGGATGTAATGGCATAATTTAACGACACCTAGGAGCAAATATTGAGGGTGACTGGATTAACAACAGCCAAACCAAGCATCAAGATAAGAATACAGGAACTGGAACGAACACTCGATTAAGACACCGAAGGGATTTCACTTGACAGGAAATACCCTAGGCTACAAAGGCACTGATCAGCACCAGATTGCCTAAGAGTCTCCTATGAATGGAAGCGTGATGCCACGGAGTGGAAACATGTATAAGCAGCTTGCGAAGAGCATAGCTTGCAGCGATACGGCTCAGAAGTCGTAAACCAAATACGTTATATAACCTTAAACGGTTGCCAAACCGGCACCAATGGTTAACAAGACCTGCAAGAGATATTGCCTCATACGACAAGAAATCAACAACTGGACCATAAATTCGAACCCAATATCCTGAGTGGCTGGGAGTAATGGCCAACTCAAGGTCACTGTCACTAGAGCATCTGCCTAGTATACAATTGACGGAGTTCTTAATTACCGCCATGCCTTCTGTAGCACTGGTAGCATAGAGGCATAAGAATCATGATAATGCCAACATTGGCCTAGCCCACACTTGGATACTACGAGAAACCCAAGGGAAGGTACCCCTCGTCAACCGAAGATCACAAATGAGGTCATGATGTGAACCCTTAGAACAGGCTTCCACTTACTATAACAATAAACCACGCAATAGATATTGCCAATGGGTGATGGAATAAGGAAATCAGATTTCCAAACCATTACGACTTAAAGGAGTAAGCATACTCCATATGTACTCAAGCATGTGGTGAACCATTGTGTAAACACCAACATAGCAAACCTTGTCATTAGATCTATGAGTTGAAACAAGCCTCTCAACAAGAACTTCACCTATCAATGATAGAACGGGACCAGAAAACCCTTGAAGTTTCTTGGGATGTCCCGGTGATGCACATATGAGTAGAACTACACAGCTGGAGCCTATAACCAAAGCTCAGCACTGAAAGGCAATAATTATCAAACAATCAATGTGAGTGCATGTTGCACACCACGGATGACCAACGCTCAAGAGAGCTTGTAACCGATAAACCACTTCATTCTTGGTCAACCAGGATATTTGGCAGATTATATAACGAATATGGAAGTAATGGGAGGTAAGCTAACCTACACAATGAAACCCAAATGGAAGAACATCTCCACATTGGGAAGATACTAATATTGTGGTATGCTACGACAACCGTCATACACGCGAGCATTGGAAACCCCAGGGTATTCATACCATAAGGGAATGGTGCCAATGACAATGGCAATGAGTAAAGAGAAACTATCACAGTAACAGAAATAGTAAAAACGATGTTGTATAATGAGTAAGAATACGGTGCGCAACAAGCGACCGATATGAGGAAGTAGCAGATAATGACACGGAGTATAAGTACGAAATGACAGGCAGAAATATTCTTTCCTATCACATAAGTGACTTACTGTCAAGCGTTTACGCCTCTGCACTCTGTATGACTGAGTGTTTTGGCATTGCACTTGTTCAGCTAATGATCTAATGAGATGGCTAGGGATATGAAGAATGTAAACCGTAGTAAATCTTTCCTTTCGCCACAAACATGGCATAAACCAGTCAAGCAAGCTTAGCAACATACAGTGCGGCCTAAGGCCAAAGAAGCGCGAAGAGTGTACGACACACTAGTAATCACTAGATGTGAATTCCATTGGAATATAAGGTGAAAGGAGATACAGGAAAGTCACTAGGACCGACGCATAGAAATGCAAGGTCATACAAGTAAAGAACACTTGTACTGAACCAGAAGAACTGGGATGATTTAAAAGCTAGTGACAACAGAGGAAGCACTACAGCTAAGTAGTGACTTAACCTCGCCCGAAAATAAGTCGGAGGAGCTTAATGAATAATCATGGAAGCACGAAAAGCATGTGCAGTAGATTACCAGAGAGCTGGTTATAAGTCTTAAACTCATTGAGTTCAAACACGGTAAAAGAATACCGCATTTGTCTAGTAAACCTTATTCCCATAATAGATGGATAAAAAGGTGATGTATAGCACATTAATGATAACACGAAGGGTAAGGGACCCAAGCTATCAGGGTCGCGCAGCAGAAGCTAGTGGGCCCTAGCAAGGAGATTAATATACCTAGTAAGTATGGCAAAATGGCTATTAATGCCTTGAAACTGATTAAGCTAGAACCGAATTACATATGAGTTAAATAAACTCATATAGGAACTCTTGGTGCAAAGACTAAACCATTGGTATGGTTAAGACCCTTTGACCAGAGCGTACTCTATAGTATACCGTAGTGAAGCTAAACGCTTCAATTTGCCCAAACTGATTAAACCAATGTTTAATAATAATATATGGTAGATTACGTGGGCGTAATCCCTTTTAAGGGGGGTAGAGCGAAAACCGCTTAATGTAAGTTTTATGAATAAAACACTTAAACCGTAATGTGCATAGCACAAATGAGAATCAAATTGACGATTGGTACTACGTTAAATAAACATAAGTACTCATTCATATTGTAATTATGGTAACTAGGCATTAAACGTGCAAATACCATAGGAGGAATGTACCTATCTTGTAACACCAGTGTAAGAGTATTAGTAAAAGAAAAGTAATGAGTAGTGGACGGAGCTCCACAAGTATTGTAACCTTTGAAGAAGTAGTACGAAATGAATGAGGATAGTAGTGGAATTGTAAGTAAAATATGTGAAACAATTGAAGCCAACTAAATCTTATAAATGTAGTATTCCGTAGTTAGAATATAGGATATGATGGTGAGTAATGGATGGAAGTGGTGAAGGTTCAGGAAATGAGCATTAGGATTGAACCATGGAGTAAAGCATTTGGGAAATAGAGTGAGGATGATTGATGGACTGACTCCATCCTTTGGAGATGTGTGAATGACTAGGAAGAGTAAAAAGATAGAAAATGAAAACAACTAAATTATTTGCTTGTTTGAAACTGATGTGGGTAGTCGAACTTGATCCTGATTAGATCAAGGGAAACCGAACACAAATTGGGGTGGAAAGATAGTTCAACACTGATGCTGATCACATCAGGGTCGAATGATTCTTGAAGCTCCCCTTAAGTGGTCACAAAAATCACACATAGGATAAAAGTAAGGTATATATATTGGACTTTGGAGTTATGTGTTTTAGAAAATTTTTAATTGGTAGTAGTGAAGTATTTCTCTTAGACTGAAGGTTAAGAATTTATGAGAAGCTTGTACCGGAGAAGATAGTAGTGTAGTATGTGGTATTATTCCAAAGGCAGCGGGACATAGAGGAGTCCTGCGTCGAGATGACCGGAGTGCCTGCGGGATCGTATGTGTATTGTATTGCTTTGGGGATAGCTTTGCACTGTATGTATGTATGAACTTTGTAATGAGGAACCAGATAGTTAGTAGTAGCGCGGATTGGAGTAACTATAGTACATTTGGATGGTATGGTAGGTAGAAACCTTGAGTAATGGATTTGGGAATTAGTAAGAGGAAGATTGTATAACCGTAGTATTAGACATGTAAGAATGAGTAAGCATTGTAAACTTATAACCTCGAACAACTTTGAGGACAAAGTTCTTAAGGGGGGTAGATTGAAATACCCCGACCTTAAATATGGCGATTAAATTATCCTAATAGGTATTTAAGAGCCTAATATTGGTTAAGAAGTATTTGTGAGGGAAAATAAATCCAAAAGAAATAAAGAAACACTTTAAAAGCGAAAAACGCTAAATAAGCGTTAAATAACCATAGGAGGTATGAGACCTTGGTTAGCGTATTATAAGGATTCTAAAGGTTTAATTAAGTCTAAATAAATATGAGGGAACAAATCCCGAAGAAAACGGATCCTCAAAATGGATTAAAAACACTAACGAACATTAAAGCGCGTTTTTCGACGTAACCGGGAAAACGTGACTTTAAGCGGGTCAAATAGACTCGTAACAATTTTGGTCAACTAAATAATCATTAATAAATATTAGTGAAGCTTTAGAACCAATAAAATCAATAAAACGAGAAATTAGTAAAAACTGTCAAAAACGGGAAGTCGTGGGGTAGAAACATAATAAACCAAGACTTATGTGTCCAATATTGTAAAAAGGATTTTAAAACCCTTATGGGCTCTCTGTGTGTCCGATCCCATAGCCCCACTCACACCTCTCTTTATTCATTCTTATTTACAAGCAAACAAAGCAATAAAGTAATCTCACCTTTATTACTTTACTCCCTCACTCACAATTCTCTCTCATATTCCCATTTCTCCTCTCACGTACAGCACCTCCTTCCCCTCTCTGATTTTTCTTTCTTTCCTTCTCTGGTTGCTTCCCACCGAACAGCCATGGAGAAATAGCAAAACTCACACAAACCCTCTATTCTCTCCTCTTGTAACCCACTCAAATCTCTTCCAAAAATTACAAAAAATTACACCATTGTAATCCTCTCACCAAGAGCTACGTTTCTATCTTTCCAAAATTCGAAAACACACATTTTCGTTTTATGGGTATACCCCATTTGGAGCTTCAAGATCCACCTTCCTCTTCACGTTCTAAGGTAAAGAAAGGAACAAACCATTCTTTGAGTTCCATCTGTTTCATTTTTCTGCTGAAAATCAAGAACCCACGTGAGCTCCATTTCCTTGTTTAGCCGTTTGACATTGCAAGAGGGGGCATTGTCACTTTGGTAACTGGAAACAAGGAGTAGAGAAAACAAACAAGGAAGAAGAGGAGAGCAAGAAGAAAGAAAGGAAGAAAAACAAAACAAAAGCAAAAACGTGAGGTAACAAAACGCCTCTGTATGGATTTAGTATAGTGTATACGTATGTATTTGTTTAGCAAATGTAAACCTACTGAAATGGTATAAGATAGGTTAGCATAATGGTATTGGTAGCATTAGTAAGTTAGGAATCTGTCAAAAAAAAAATGAATGAGCTGCTGAAACGTTGAGCTTGGAACTGATGCATATATATGTAAACTGTCAAATACATATACACAAACTGAACAGGGTATAATTGTGGATGAATTAGTGTGAGGAGAATGTAAGATTATAGGGAGAACTATGGCAAAATTTACCTAGAAACTATGTCACTTAGGAGCTGTTAGCATTTGTAGAAGAAGAATGAAAATGGATCAGAAGTAGCAGCAGCAACTCGGAAGAACTGCAACAGTTGGAAAAGAAATGAAATAGCGGAAATGGTGAGATATCAGTAGGTTGGGGGAATTGAGTTGCGGTGATGGATTTAGGTAGGTTAGACATTAAATGAGTAGTTAAGCATGTAATATCAGATTAGAAACAATTAGGAATGGATTAGAGGAAGAAGAGAATGAAACAGAGCAAGAAAGAAAACGCAATTCGTAGCAGACCAGTGTTGGTCCGGGACTTAGGCCTTGTATTAAGTCCCGGACCAACCATTCAAAACACCCGAGAGTTTGTCAAAATTTAGGTCCGGGACTTACCCCTTGTAAGAGGACCCGGACCAGTATGTCAAAATAGGCCGAGAGTGGTGTAAGTTCATGGTCCGGGACTTGGTTAAGCATGAGGACCCGGACCACTCGTTAAAACCATTCGAAACTCACGACCAAGGTTGGTCCGGACTAAGGATAGGGACAAGGTCCCGGACCAACACTAAATTTCACCCGAGAAGAATTTTAAGTGGGCTGTAAGTTAAGGTTTTGTTTGGGGATGGTTGTATAAGTGGCATAAGACTTAATTAATCATAATTAAGAGTCATTAGGAGTATAAACAAGCTAGAACAGAATGAGAAGTAAGTGAAGAATGGAAATGAAATTGTACAAGTAAGGATTAGTAAGTATGTAAGGGATGAACTAAGGCAATTTGAAGGGCCTAGTAGTGTTTAAACATGTGAGATTACATGTAAGAAGATTGGAGAAACAATGGGTAAGTATGGGACTGAAAACGGAAGTAAAAATGCAAATACTGGGCCTGACCGAACTTGCGACCGGACTTGCAAGTTCGGTCGAGCCCAGATTTACAAAGACGGGGAAGCTTCTGGAATCGACCGGACTTGCGACCGGACATGCAAGTTCGGTCGGCCAGAAAAATTTCCGTCGAGCAAGCTACTGGAATGGACCGACCTTGCGACCGGACTTGCAAGGTGGGTCGGGCTAAAATCTTTCCGTTAAGAAACTTACTGGAATGGACCGACCTTGGGACCGGACTTGCAAGGTCGGTCGGCCCTGGAATTTTCACCCGATGTAACCTACTGACTCGGACCGAACTTGCAAGGTCGGTCGCAAGTTCGGTCAGGTCAAAACTTACAAAAAAAAAAACTATAAGACTAGGGTTAGTATATGTATGTCTGTATATGTATACCCACCTATACATACGTGCATATGTGTGTAAGTAAACCATTGTTAAGTAATTAAGAGTAAGTAAATAAAATGTAAGTATAGGAATGTGAAGACCTAGTAAGTATGAATTAGGAAGCGTAAGGGTAACCGAATTAAGTTAATGATAGTTAGATTAATTATTCGGTTGTATGTATATCATAGGATTTGAATTGTGAATACCGGAGGAACGTTGGGATACAAGTACAACGGTGAAAGGTATGATTTCTTCATGCCCTGTATCCTAATCTGGTTACCCCGATTTGTGTGCTTATTTGACCACCTAAATAAGATAAATGCATGAATCGGACTATATTGCACTTACCTGTGCTTGACTTATGTTGTGCTTGATATTTATTGTCTTGAGCACTAGTTTGTATAATTCATGAAATATATGAACGATGATGAATGGTATTCGAACCTCGTATTGAACTTGTGTAATGTATTGTACCTCGTATGTGTGTGTATATGTGTATTTTATTATCGTGGCTTGGATGTTGACTTGTGCTAATTCCTAACAATCTAACTCCTAACTTAAGTGAGTAAATTGGAATGAGTACAAGTCCGATATAGCTTCGGCCACGCGTGAGGATGCGGAGTCACAAGAGGTTGGCTGCAATTCCTGACTCTTAAACTGATCCGCGGCCCAAATCCCTTAAATGGGTAGCATCCCGGATTGGTGAGTCAAGTAAATCCCGGAGGTGGGACGGTGTAGTCCCCAGGGCCGGAGGTCCCGACGACTTAACTTGAGTAAGAGTAAGTAAGTATGGATCCGTAAGTATGTTTGAGTATGTATGCGTATGTATGAAGTAACGAGTAAAAGAGTAATCTCCACCCGATTAACCCGGGTGGAACAATGAAGCTAACAAGAACTGTACTTTGTGTATGTAGTAAGTATGTGTATTCGGAAGAAGGTAAGTGAGTATTGAATGGTTATATCGTATTCCTTGTATGTAATGAATTGTATGTATGTATGTTGTGTAAGTATTATTGTACTGTGTGTAAGAGCATGTATGCTGTATGAAAATGAACCGCATGTATTCGACCAAGTGGTCGGCGTACCCTCACTAGTACGCGGGGTATGCGGTTATCATGCTCGGCGAAAGCTGACCCCTTCGGGGGACATTTTTTAGTGTGCAGGTACCCGAAGAGAACATGGTCAAGGAAGAGACCAGAGGCACACCCTTGTAATTAGGAGTAAGTAGTTTGTGAGGAACAGGTAGTAAGTAGCCTCGTAGTGAGTACGTATGAACTTTGAAGAGGTAGTATATTTGTATAAGGATCTTAGTAAACTCAGTTAAGTATATTGTAATGTATGGATTATGGGGGAGTAAGTATTGAATGGAGCATTGTTGTATTTGATTGACGAATGGAGTATGTATTATAGATGTGTAGTACTCGGGATTCCGGTCCATCAGACCGATGCTGTAAGCAGTAGTAGTAGCCTTGTTAGCCACGTGGGTGGTTAACGGCATTGTATCACCCATAGTATGTAAGTAAGTATCCGCTCCGTGTATCTGACGTGTAAGGAGATTGGACGGTAAGCATGTATTAATGGTAGGGGTGTTACAAGAAGTTTGAGAGATGATGTTAAGGTGTAGAGGAAACACCTTGGTATAGTGGTCATTATAGGTGAAATACCACCTAGAAATCTTAAGGAGAAAACATTCCAAGTGCTAGGAATTTTGTAAGGAATTTGTGAATGATAAGATGGTTTTGGTGTGTGATTTAAAGAGTTTAGTACATGCCTAAAGGTGTGTTTGATGTGCCAATGATGTTAGAACACATTAGGAGACTTGAGGAAAATTTGGAGAAAGTTTGACAATATATGGGAAAGTGTTTCTGCAAGCACCACTCAGTAACCCCCGGGGACCGACCCCAAGTCGGTGGGTCGGTCGGGGACTGAAGTAACTTGGATACTCTCTGCAGCCAGACCTACCCAGGGGGTGGTCGGTCGGTGGGTCGGTCGGACCTTAAAAAAAAATTAATTTTAAGAAGGTTAAGTGGTATAGTGGTATGCCATTAAGAGAGTATTGATGGTTAGAAAGATAAATATATATGGACTGAGAGATTATGTTTAAGTAGATGATTTAAATGTTAAGGTTATAAAATGATAGTAGTGATGGGGATTGATTAGTAATGATTTATAAGGTTGTTAAAGACATGTTAGGTGAGTATAATGACAATTGGTGAGGGGAAAGTTGTATCAAAATGTAAAAGTAAAACAAGTTAAAATGTAAAGTTATGTAAACTAAGTTAACGGGGAGAGTTATAAGCATTAGACATTAAATAATCATGCTACCCCGATGATAATAAAAGTACATGTAATGTTATCAGTTGTTCGAGAATTGCTTGAGGAACATAAGTGGACGTGAAAGTGGACTCCGGTGACAGGTATGGTTTTCTTGCAACCTGTGTCCTACCGGATTACACCGGCTTGTATGCCAATGTGTTTTCTGTGTTTGCCACGTTATAAGATAAATCATGAAACGAATTTACAGTCGTTATTGTTGAGGTATGTTTACGTGCCGATACCGGTAACCTCGAATGCGCTTGAAGGGCTAGTTAACCACTATTAGGTAACGTAAGAGAACGGTATCCGGTGATAACTTCCGACTAAGAACGTTCTAACCACGGCTATGCGTGAGTTAGTATGTGATTTTGTGTGTGATGTTTGTGTGTGAATGTATGACTCTCCCTCCCTTGTGTGTGTCTAACAAGACTTAACCCTATGTTGTGATTGTTTAATTAAGTTCTATGTTGAACTTCTAACAAGTGCTAACGGGGGAAGTGAGGAGTCCGGTCTGTTCCGGCACGCGTGTGAGTATGGGGGTCGTTGTATATCAGGTTCGATCCTCTCCGTATGATATGGTTGTTTTCCAATTTGGTTTCCAACCTTCCCTTTAGCTTAACCAAGGCTATTACTGACTCACGTCGGGCCACAGGGGCATACTATGTTATGTTTGTTCAGTGTGCTTGGATCACTATATCCGAGACACCTTGTGTTAAGTTATCCGTTCATTTAACGAGACGGTAACGAGTTATGTAATGAGCTATCATGAGACTGGCAACATTCTCTAGGCTACAAGTGAACTGACTATGTTTGGGCCGGTTCATAAAGGGAACCGTACCCGTTATGTTATGTATTGTTGTTATGATGCAATATCTATTGCGATGTTATTATGTACACGTTGGAACGTGAAAAGTGTTGTTATGTGTTGTTATGTGATGTATGTTATACGTTGTAATTGTGGAGTATGTGGATCATGGATATGATCCCAGTTTGTGATAAGAGGCGATAAGGATAACCCAATTAATGGGTAAGTGTCGTTTATTAAGGAAGTAGCTCCATTAGAGGAGAAACACTCTAGGGTTAATGAACACCATGAGGACTTATCAAGTAGGGATGTGTTATGTTGTGACCTTGAGGCGAAATGTTTGTGTTGTGTGTTTATAGTTACATGCATGACTTAAATATAATCAACCGCATGCTAAGACGACAATTAGTTGTGCGTGGCCCGGTAGCATGTGGGGCGGGATTACCATACCAGCAAAGGTGCTGAGCCCCTTGGGGGCCACCCTTTCTCTTCTTTTTCCTATTCAGGTACAAAGAGCTGGAAGCCTTTCGAGAGTAGGACGGGGTAGTCGTTGTACATGGGTAATCGTTTAAGTTGTATATATATAGTAGGTGTAGTAAGACAGAAATTGTTATCGGCATTAGTTTGTGAATACTCGGTACAGTTGGAAGGTGTATGTTGTTTCTATTGTTAATGGAAGGGTCAGTAATGTGTAGTCGCTCGGGAATCTAGTCCATCAGACCGGTACAATGATATGTAATAGCCTTGTTAGCCACGTGGGTGGTTAACGGTGTGTAACACCAACGAGTTAAGTAATGTGATGAAGTCTGTTTTTCCGCTGCAGTTTATTGTAAGTGTGTTAATGTTGGATGGGGTGTTACAAAAAGTGGTATCAGAGCGAAGTATCGCTCTGATGACTGAATTACCGAGCTTAGGAAGTACTGAGTTAGGATTTTAGTACTTTGGGTTAAGGGTTGAGTGATAGTGTGAGAGATACGCTAGTTAGGAGTAACCAGTGTGTACTAGAAACCTACAGTGTCCAACCCACCCTCCACAATCCCTGTTTTATAACTTGGGAAACAACGCCAGAGAGATGAAAGTCCTCTCTTACTCGGGAATACCCGATCTGGCTGTTATTAAATACCTCTAAAGGTCGGAGAACCTGTCATACGGTAGATCCCGAAAACTGGGAATCCCGGAGACGGTTTTCCATCTGAACAGTGTTAACCGTATTAATAGTGAAGAATGAAGAATTTTGTGTATAAGAGAGTAGAATTTCCGGCAACCTGGGTCGACATGCTGAGCAGTCGAGAACAACCAGCTTGCAACGCACCGACCGTGCAACAGGCAAGAAGTGGATTAATGGAACCCGTGACAAGTGTCTACGGGACCACAGTTGATAAATAATACACCAACGGTATACCAACCGACAAAGGAACTACAACGTAGTGCCCAAACAAGAGACAAGTCTCAGCAACCACGACAATCCGTGGAACGGGCTACGAAGAGGAAACAATACAAAAAAAAGGGGGTCTTCCAGAATGGGAAACACCCTAGTTAGTGATTATCATGTAAAGACAGTGAGCAGTCATCCGGAGGAATTATTATCAAGACTGTAAGATCAAGTGAGGGCCAACAAGGCCACTGATGACAATGCGGGTAAAAACAATACCACAACCGGTATGTGTTAAACCGATAGCCAGTTAGCATGGCGCACTTGCCATAGCAAGTGCTGCTATAACAGGGCTGTTCGGGAAATTTGTAACCACCACAAAGTACTTGGTAAAGTACCATAAAGTTAAATGTGATCGTCATAATAGTGGAAGGGCCTGCTAGCCTAACCTCTGTAATTGTAAAGTACACCAGTCAGCAAGAAGCTAGATTTGGTCAAGGTAAGAAGATGTTGTGAAACCATGAAAATTTTCTTTCAAACTTAGACTTATTCAAACTCTTTTCTTTCAAACCCGATTTTCTTTCAAACCAACACTTCTTTCTAACCTTCTTCTAAACCAAACCAGTAAAACCAAGGGCAGTTGATAAAGGTACAACAGTGGATAAACTTTCCCTCGATTAAGTTCGGGAAGCATGGAATGAATATTGCCACGGGACAATATAAGGGAGTTGACAACAGAATACTTCACCTAGGCGTGTGACGGACACCACGAGTGTACGAACTGTAATGTGGGACGACCGCACTCCGATAGGAGCTTGTGGGCCTAACAGACCTATTTATGGGTTAGTTGGGCAAGTAGTAATGTATCAGTATGGTACCCCACATATGTATACAAGTAGAGTCCGAAACACGGGAAGTAGTCGACTCCGTACTACGGTCAGCAGTATAAATCAAACAAGAGCTAAGGATTACAAGGAATGGTTGAAGTTAAGGAACTCAGTTGAGTTAACAAGACCAAAGGAATTAGCGAATTCCTTTCAAGGAAATGTTTAAGAGTTAGGAAGTGCGAAGTGCACAAACTGTTATGTACATCAATATTCTTAAGGATCTTAGGGATAAACATGATAGCTGGAACGAAGACCCAGCCTGTGCATGGCAAGGCAGATGCCTAATGTGGACACATTAATGTGCAATGAACGGGATGAAACTCCCAGAATGAGTACCTACACTACCAGGAAATGTTGATCTTCACAGAAGGAGATAATATGCCAGTTAAGAACGCAAACGGCGTGGCTAACGGAATGTACCAATAAGTGTGAACCAAATGTAAAAGCATAACTCAGTAACACCCAGGAGCAATCCTTAAAGGGTGTTCGCACCAACAATTGTTGCACGAAATGGCGTGACAGAAACACAAGGGTTGTAGATAACACCCAGTTTAGACATAAGTTGTCAGGAGACGGACTGACAAGCCTAAGGGGCATCCCATGAAAGGAAACGGAATGCAACGACCTTGTCATGGAGCTTAATATAATATCCAACCCATATAATGTTGTACAGAGAAGTACATGTGTGTGGACAACCTACAATGAGCGCAGCTCAAGGCAAATAAGGCTTATAGGCCACAAATAAAATGTGTTATGTAAATTAGATTGATTGCAGAAGCTTATGTTACATAAGCGAATAGAGTGGAGAACGAACCACTGCACTAAGAGTGGGGATACCTCTCGATGCTGTGAAACCGCTGGAGCGGTAGTTATGTGAATCAAGTTCAAGAAATATGTTAAGGATGGATGATATTATTGAAAAGAGAGCAGTTAGTTTAGTGGCATTGTGTATAAAGTGAAGCACCGAGCTGAATAATGCCGGCTTGTGACTCGAATGATCAATGCTCAAGGAGCATTCAGTAGTCATCCAAATGAGTGATGAACCATAATACGAATGATGTAAGTATATGTGTGGAAGTTAATGTGACAGTAAATACCATGTAAGTTAGTGTTATACAAGAAGCACGGTGCGCAGCAAGCGACCGTTGTATAAGTGTTGTTAAATAATAATGTGGCAGATAAGACCAGTTATGAGTTAAACTCAGTGGAGATGCAAGATAAGTGATAGTAAACAGACTGGGCAATAGGCCAGTGGTAGGTACTATGTGATGAGGAACTCAGTGTGAATTCCATGGCGAATCGCATAAGGGATTTACTATCAAGAGTTTACGCCTCTGCACTCTGTATGACTGAGTGTTTTGGTATTGCATTTGAACAGTAATGATCAAGTGCGATGGAAGGGGTTTTGGAAACGTTAATTGTGGTGGAAACAGAAAACGGCTTATAACGCCATAGTGATTGATGCATAGGAAATGCAAAGACATACCATAAAAGGGTACTTTTACAAAACCAAATGTGGAGGCATGATTAAGAATAAGGGACAACAGTAGCACTGAATACCAAATATTGGTATATAATATACCCTAAATGTTGGGTAATAACTAAGAGAGCACTACACACTAGGTAGTAGCTCAACCTCAACTGACAGTAAGTTGGAAGGAAACAAGTCGATCAGTGTGAAATACGTAACAGTATATACAGTCAATTATTATGGAAGTAGATAGAAAGTTCATAACTCACCGAATTCGCTAACGGTAAGAGATACAACGCGTCGGTTGAGAAACCATTGTTACCAAGATGAAGGTGACAATTGGGGATGTACAATACTCGAATAATAACAAAAAGGGGCAATTAAGCTCTACAGTTACAAGAGTTTCGCAGCAGAAACTAGTGAGCCAGTGATTCAAGTGTTGAATGTACATGGTGAATATGAGCGAATGGCTAATTATTAACGCCTAGAAGACCAACAGGCCAGAATCGAAACCAACTAAGAGTTTAAACAAACTCCAATGAGAATTCTTGGTTTAGGAACTAAACCGCCAATATGGTTAAGATCCTCTAAGCAGAATCCATTGTGTAATAGACTGCGTGGAAGTTAAAACACTTCACGACGGCAGAACATTTTAAGTCAATGTTTAGTGATTGATTACGTGGGCGTAATCCCTTTTAAGGGGGGTAGAGCGCAAAACCACTTAGTGTGTATTACCGTACAAGTGTACGTGATTTATGTTGTGCATAGCACAAAATAATTTGTTTTGATGATTGGTGTGTGTGTTATGTAAACATACGCATTCATTCATGGTTTAATTGCGGTAATTGCGCACAGAAGATGCGAATACCATTGTGATAAGTGTGTTTATTTGTTAACAGTGGTGTGTGATAATACAATTGTGGGGAGTAGAGAAACTCCCGGGGAACAAACCCCGACAGTGTATAAATGTGAAACGGTGGTGTTGTATTTTGATAAAATATGTGTATATATACTATATAGTGATTCATGAAAGGGCATGATACCGACATAAAACCTAGTGAGAATGAGATTCCCTAGGTAACAACATTAAAGTGAATGGAAATAACTGATAGACGAAGTTCTATCTCTTGGAGATGTATGATCATGATTAGAGTGATTTCAAAAGATAGAAAATTGGAAATGAGTGATTTAATTGATGCTTGAAACTGAAGTGGGAGGTGGAACTTGATTTGCATGCGATCAAGGGAAGCCGAACACAAATTGGGTGGAAGGATAGTTCAACACTGATGCTGATCACATTAGGGTTGGATGATTCTTGAAGCTCCCTATAAGTGGTCACAAATAACCATGCTAAGAAAAGAAGAAAGGAGCATAAGTTGGACTTGGAGTTGTGTGTGTTTTCAAAAGGATTTTCAATTGGTACTTATAAAACGTCGATAAATACTTTACATAATTAAAGTTCTCTTACTTAACCTCACAAGGAAAAATTTTAAATTTAAGTGATTGTTTTGATCTCCCAAAGGAACGGGGACGGAAGGTGTCCATCGCGACCGGGTTCTGCGGGATCACAGTGTATATCAAAGATATTTTTGATTGCTATACATGCTAAGACATGTTGTGTGGTATGTGTAATAAATATTATTTTGACCCTGATTCCCAAAAGTCTATGTCATTAAGACCTATGAGTCTAAATGTTGTTGTGTTACATAGACCTATGTGTCTAAAGGCTGTTATGTTATCAAGTCCTATGTGTCTAAATGTTGTTATGTTACCCAGGACTAGAGAGTCTAAGGGTTGTTATGTATGTGTAAATGTTGTTAAGATACCCGGACCATTGAGTCCGAGGTTATCATGTGAATATGTTATGTTATTTATGGATGTGAATATGTTACCCGGACCATTAAGTCCGAGGTTGTGATGTAAAGTATGTTTGGTTATGGAAGTTTATTTCCAAGTGATTCCTGCGTTCTAAACTAAAAGATGTGTGGGAAGTGTAAACTACGAGGGCGAAGTTCTTTTAAGGGGGGTAGATTGAAATACCCCAAACCTTGATATGTTGTTAAACATTTCAACTATGGTATGTAAAGGCTAAAAGTGCCTTAGAAACATCAGTGAACAATTTAAACCATAGTAAAACACAATAAAACACTAAGACACAGTTTGAGCAAAAACATGCTCTAAGCATGGAAGTGAACTTGGTTAGGACCCAAAGAGCCTAACAAGACTTAATAATATTCAATTATGATTTAATAAGGCTAAATAAGTCCTTAGGGAATGTTGGTGGACAATTAAACCAAACAAAACACAAGAAAACACCTTAAAGTCAATTTAAGCAAATACTTGCTCTAGACTTGGTGTAACCTTGTATAATACCTAAAGGTCATTCTTAGACCTTATAAACATGCTAATGAACATGTTAAATCAATTACTAAAGAAAACCAAGCTTGAAAACAAGTTAAAACACAAAATATGCTTTAAGGAGTCTTAAAGCACATTTTTGAAAAATTGTCTTGTAAATGAGTTTTGAGTGGCTAAATGACCATAATTACTCTTTAATTAATATGTGTACTACTTATTATCACATTAGGAAGTCAAAATCAATGGGAAATCAAAAATTTCACAAATATGTGGCTTGTTTTGTGAATAGTGCTCAAATAGTGCTAGTTTAAGTTATAAGTCAACATAAGTTGTTTACTTGGTCAACAAAGGCCATATATATGTTATATATTGAAGGGGCCACGGTTTTCAAGGTGGGGAGTCACCAACCTAGTCATCCAACTAAAGAAAAGAAAAAGAAAAAAAAGTAAAGTTACTATTTGCTTTTAAGCTTAAATATCTTGCAAAAGTGAGACCTCTCACCTCTCCTCTTCATTTCCTTGCCTTCCCACCGTGTTCTTCCTCTATTCTCCCAACCACAACCGAGCTTGCTACAGCCCCTCTCTTCTCTAACTTCAATTGCTCACCAAATGTTCATTAATGCTCCAAATCAAATTCTAAGACCATATTTGTCTTAGTTAGACCAAGCTCTTCACTTCTATCTTTTCAAATCTTCAAGAACTCCATTTTGGTGCCATGAAGAATCTCCATTGAAGGGGGAAAAGCTCATCTTCTTTCATATTGTCATTCTCCTTTGTTTCAAGGTAACAAAAACCAAAGAAAATCTAAGTTTCCTCTCATTTTTGTATGTGTCCGAAAATTCACCTCACAATGGTGCTTTTTCTTGCTCTCTTCATAGCTTAATTCAACTTCAAAGGACTAGGAGGAGTCCTATCTTGCTACTTAACCAAGCTCTCTTCCGAATTCCAAAGGTAATCATCAAATTTTGGTGTTTTAAGACACATATGTAAACCTAGGGTTTAACTATGAGTTGGAGTATTAAACTTAATGCTCATTACCCTTATATGTGTATTGATTAGTAGATTTACAAGTGATAAAAGCCCTTGCCGATTTTCTATCAAGGAAGAACAAAGAAAAACAAGTGGGAAGTCTTGAAAGAACAGAGGTAAATGTGTTAACCTAATGTGGTTTAAATGCCTTAGGAAAATGAGCTTGATTTGCTTAATAAAATACCTAAGGAGCCAAAGGTGAATGACCTAGAAAATGCTCTCAAGGAAACTATTAAGGGGCATATGTGATGTTGAGTGTATTTGCAGGTTAAAGGCAATACTATGTGGAAATTCAGTGTTTAAGGTTTATGCAATTTAAGGGCCTAAGCCATGTTATTTAAGGGCCTAAGTGCCAAGCAATTTAAGTTTATGCACTATATTGTGATGTAGTGTAAATTTGGTGAAGTTTTGTGTGTGAGGAAGTTCTTGATGGATTTTAGGTGATCTTCAATGGAATAAGGTAAAAAAAACCTAAGTGTTTGGATGTGAGAATATACAAGAGAAGCTGTGGCAAAATTTGGAAAATGTGTAAGAAGTTCTAAGTGTTTTAAATAAGTTTTGGTGAACTAGAAAGTGTTAAAGGTGAACAAATGTTTTACTAGGGAAGAAAACTTGTACTAAGGTGATTTAGAGTGATACAAGGATTTAGGTATTATCTTGGAAGTTCTAGGAATTCAATGTGTGTTTTTGGGAATGTTGATGTACAAGGAAGAAATGATGTTTAGGTAAGATGTGAAAAGGGATTTAATTAGTAAGAAAAGATTTGAGAGATGATGTTAAGGTGTAGAGGAAACACCTTGGTATAGTGGTCATTATAGGTGAAATACCACCTAGAAATCTTAAGGAGAAAACATTCCAAGTGCTAGGAATTTTGTAAGGAATTTGTGAATGATAAGATGGTTTTGGTGTGTGATTTAAAGAGTTTAGTACATGGCTAAAGGTGTGTTTGATGTGCCAAATGATGTTAGAACACATTAGGAGACTTGAGGAAAAATTTGGAGAAAGTTTGACAATATATGGGAAGTTTCTGCAGCCGACCTACCCAGGGGACCGACCCCAGTCTGGGTCGGTCGGGCTGAAACTGTGAACTTGGATACTCTCTGCAGCCGACCTACCCAGGGGGTGGGTCGGTCGGTGGGTCGGTCGGACCTTAAAAAAAAAATTAATTTTAAGAATGTTAAGTGGTATTAGTGGTATGCCATTAAGAGAGTATTGATGGTTAGAAAGATAAATATATATGGACTTGAGAGATTAAGTTAAGTAAGATGATTTAAATGTTAAGGTTATAAAATGATATGTAATGATGGGGATTGATTAGTAATGATGTTATAAGGTTGTTAAAGACATGTTAGGTGAGTTATTATGACAATTTGGTGAGGGGAAAGTTGTATCAAAATGTAAAAGTAAAACAAGTTAAAATGTAAAGTTATGTAACTAAGTTAACGGGGAGAAGTTATAAGCATTAGACATTAAATAATCATGCTACCCCGATGTTAATAAAAGTACATGTAATGTTATCAGTTGTTCGAGAATTGCTCGAGGAACATAAGTGGACGTGGTAAAGTGGACTCCGGTGACAGGTATGGTTTTCTTGCAACCTGTGTCCTACCGGATTACACCGGCTTGTATGCCAATGTGTTTTTCTGTGTGTTTGCCACGTTATAAGATAAATCATGAAACGAATTTACAGTCGTTATTGTTGAGGTATGTTTACGTGCCGATACCGGTAACCTCGAATGCGCTTGAAGGGCTAGTTAACCACTATTAGGTAAACGTAAGAGAACGGTATCCGGTGATAACGTTTCTGACCTGAGGAACGTTCTAACCACGGCTATGCGTGAGTTAGTTATGTGATGTTTGTGTGTGATGTTTGTGTGTGAATGTATGACTCTCCCTTCCCTTGTGTGTGTCTAACAAGACTTAACCCTATGTTGTGATTGTTTAATTAAGTTCTATGTTGAACTTCTAACAAGTGCTAACGGGGGAAGTGAGGAGTCCGGTCTGTTCCGGCCACGCGTGTGAGTATGGGGGTCGTTGTCATATCAGGTTCGATCCTCTCCGTATGTTATGGTTGTTTTCCAATTTGGTTTCCAACCTTCCCTTTAGCTTAACCAAGGCTATTACTGACTCACGTCGGGCCACAGGGGCATACTATGTTATGTTTGTTCGGTGTGCTTGGATCACTATATCCGAGACACCTTGTGTTAAGTTATCCGTTCATTTAACGAGACGGTAACGAGTTATGTAATGAGCTTATCATGAGACTTGCAACATTCTCTAGGCTACAAGTGAACTGACTATGTTTGGGCCGGTTCATAAAGGGAACCGTACCCGTTATGTTATGTATTGTTGTTATGATGCAATATCTATTGCGATGTTATTATGTACACGTTGGAACGTGAAAAGTGTTGTTATGTGTTGTTATGTGATGTATGTTATACGTTGTAATTGTGGAGTATGTGGATCATGGATATGAATCCCAGTTTGTGATAAGAGGCGATAAGGATAACCCAATTAATGGGTAAGTGTCGTCTATTAAGGAAGTAGCTCCATTAGAGGAGAAACACTCTAGGGTTAATGAACACCATGAGTGACTTATCAAGTAGGGATGTGTTATCTGTTTGTTGAGCCCATTGAGGCGAAATGTTATGTGTTGTGTGTTTATAGTTACATGCATGACTTAAATATAATCAACCGCATGCTAAGACGACAATTAGTTGTGCGTGGCCCGGTAGCATGTGGGCTGCGGGATTACCATACCAGCAAAGGTGCTGAGCCCCTTGGGGGCCACCCTTTCTCTTATTTTTCCTATTTCAGGTACAAGGAGCTGGAAGCCGTTCGAGAGTAGGACGGGGTAGTCGTTGTACATGGGTAATCGTTTAAGTTGTATATATACAGTAGGTGTAGTAAGACCGAAATTGTTATCGGCATTAGTTTGTGAATACTCGGTACAGTTGGAAGGTGTATGTTGTTTCTATTGTTAATGGAAGGGTCAGTAATGTGTAGTCGCTCTGGAATCTAGTCCATCAGACCGGTACAATGTATATGTAATAGCCTTGTTAGCCACGTGGGTGGTTAACGGCGTGTAACACCAACGAGTTAAGTAATGTGATGAAGTCTGTTTTTCCGCTGCAGTTTATTGTAAGTGTGTTAATGTTGGATGGGGTGTTACAATTGGATTGTATATGTGTGGGCAAATGCAAAAAAAAACAGGGGAGGTTATGTCAGAATTTTTGTAAGCTTCTAATCGATTAATCATTATCTAGTTTTGACTGAGCAATCTTGGCTTTTATGTGTGGGGAAATGTAAAAAAACAGAGGAGGTTATTTCAAATTTTTTTAAAGCCTTGCTTTTAATTTAATCAATTTTTTTTGTAGACTAAAAATACGGTACAGAGCCTGATACTTACACATTGTTCATACATACTCATTTCGACAAGGATGAACATGGAAACAGTGTGCCAGTATGCTCCAAGGTCGAGGACCCTGCTATAAGTGTTTTAATTTAACTTATTTAAAATGTACTACATTATTCAAATTTATTTATTAGCAATGAGTAATTATATCATTGTGTTATGTTTATGAAGCATAAATATGAAGAGTTGTTAGATGCTGCCTCTCAGCAGTCAGCCACTCCAGATGATCCATCTCTACAGGCCACACATATAGACCCTAATGAAATTTTTTATAAGGCTGTTAAAGGGAAATCGAGATAACATAGGGCCTATGGTGTGGGCGAGCTAGCACCAGAGTACTTCCTTGACTCATTTCACAGCACCGGTACTAGCTCATATGCTACCGGCTACGACCAGACTACATACGAGTCCATGAAGTCGGACATTGAGCGGGATCTGATTCAGAAGCTCAGTGACACTTATAGGGAGCAGATCCGTTCTAAGGAGTAGGAAACAATTCGTCAGGAGCTACGCAGCGAGGAGATGCAGGTGATAATACGAGCGCAGATCTACTAGATGTTTCCCTCACAGCAGGGTCCGTACGATGATCCTAGCGCTAGCTCTAGTACGGGTGGATGGGGTCAGTGGTCGGGAGGTCCGCATGATGGCTTAGGTGGTCCGGGTGGTCCACGTGATCACACGAGATATCGTCCAGGGGATGGGCATGGTTGGGGTGGCGGGTGTTAGATAGATATGACATTTGACTCTATTAGACTATGTTTGTATGAGACTACATTTGTGTGGGACTATGTGTGTGAGACTATGTTTGCGTGAGACTGTTCGTACCAAACTTCGACTATACTACTTTGTACCTTTTGTTGATTGAACATTTATATTAAGTTTACTTGTATTACTCTTCATAGTAAAAATGATATCTTGTATTAATTAGTACCAGTAACTCTTTATAGGGTTGCATATTACAGATGGATTTGAATAAAATGTGTTATAGGTGAAAATATATTAGAAATCAAAATAATAAATAATTTTTTAAAATATTAAAATAGATTAGTGGCGGAATAGCAACAGAAAATTCCGTCACTAACCGTTAATTGAAAAATGCATAATTTTGTCACTAAATTAGTGACGGACACATTCCCACTACATTATGTCGCTGTCGAAAATATTAACGACGGATTTATCCGTCGCTAAACGCATGTTTTTAGTGAAGTTGTATGAAATACCCCAAACTTAATTATGCTGATTAAATTATTCTAATATGGTATTTAAGGGCCCAATAGTGCCTAAAAAGTATTGGTGAAGAAAATAAAACCAAAAGAAAAGAGAAAACGCTTAAAAAGCGAAAAACGCAAAAATGAGTGTTACGTGACCATCGGAGGAATACGACCTTGGTTAATGTCCTAGATGGATTCCTAAGGCTTAGTTATTCCTAATTAATGTACGGGAACAATTCCCGAAGAAAACGGATCCATAAAATGAATTAAAAATGCTAATTAAGCTTTAGCGCATGTTTTTCGAGAAAACCCAAAAACGTGAATTTAAGTGGTCAAACAGACCCGTAAAAACTATGGTTAGCTATATAACTATAATTAAACATTAATGAAAGCTTAAGAACCATTAAAATTAAAGAAACGAGAAAAATTCGGAAAACGGGCCAGGTTAGTGAATAGTGCTAAAACCGGGTAATTAACGAGTGTGATTGCGAAAAGATGGAAATGCCCTCCCTCAATAAATGTAGAGGGCCGGTTTTTATTTAAGTGGGGCATGGCTTTCCTAGCTAATTAAATCCCCCATTATATGAGAAAGAGAAAGAGAGAGAGAGAGAGAGAGAGAGAGAGAGAAGTAAAAAGTGAAAAGGGATAAAGTACTCCCCTCCCTCTCTCTCCTCCCATTTCCTTTCTTCTTCCTCCTCCTCCTTCTTCCACCGATTTTCTTCCTCCCTCTCTGTTGCTGAACGGTTTTGAAGCCTCTTCAATGGCCTCCCTTCTTTCTTTGATTTCCAAGCTTCATCCATGCTCCAAACTAAAAAATAATCACATATTTGTGTTCCTCTCATCAAGCTCTACATTCCTCTCTTTTCAAAATCCAAAAATGGTGAAGTTCATCTCCATGGGTATATCCCATTTGAAGAGAAAACTACATATTCTTAAAGCTTGGAGTCTCCCCTTTGGTTTAAGGTAAGCAAGTTCAAAGAAAAACCTATTTTTCTCCTCCTCCTTGTATAGCAGGTTTTCACTCATTCTCATGCCTTGTTCATTCCTTGTTTGAGCTATTCTCCAAGCCTTCAATGGTGGATTAGAGCTCCTCTTTTGATTCATGGCAAGAACCCATTTCTAGGGTTTCCAAGGTAATGCAAATCTTAGTGTTTTAAGCATTTCCTTGTAATCTTGAGTTAATTAATGAGTTAAGTGTCTTTACTTAATCTCATTTCATTATTTAATGTTGGGCTGGAGCATTGGAAATTGCATTGCCCTTGACCGGTTTTGGAAGTCAAGAGAGAAGAGGAGAAGAGAAGACTTGAAATAAGAACTTGAGGAATTTAAGGTAAAAATCTACCTTAATGTGTGATCTTGTATGTGTTTGAATATGAGATGGGTAAATTAATGAATGAACCCAAAATGTGAGGGAAAATGTGTTCGATTGTGATTATGAGGAATTGTGAATTTGATTGTGATTTATGGGCCTTTGAGCCAAGCAATTTAAGTTACTGCAATATGTTATGTTTATGGAGTTTTGAATGAAGGTGTGTGCTGGTAGGACCCTTTATAGGTGTGGTTAGTTGTGAATGGAATTCGGTGATGAATTGTATATTTGGGCATTGTTAGGATTGTAGGTAAGACATGACAACATTTTGATAGAAATGGAGCGTTTGTATGTGACTTGATGAATGGAAGGAGTTAGTCTATATGTTTAGTTGAGTTGATTAATAACCTTGGAATGGTAGATGGAGGATGGATTAGAGAGAGAAAAAATCTGTAGCAAAGATGAGGAGAAAAGTCTTGAAATTTCTAGAGAAGAGTTAGTGTGCATAACTTTGAAAATAAGAGTTGAACTTGGGTATAGTTAATGCAAAAGTCTAGGAAGGTGTGGTGATGATCAATAAGTGATTTGGTAAGGTGGTAGAAGATTGTAAACTATCATGAAGAAGTAGAAATGCACAAGTGTGCAAAATGTAAAAAATGTGAGAAGTGAAATTGTAAAATTTAAGCAAGAATTGAGGCAAGGATTTGACCAATGGTTTCAGGAGGTTTAGAGCATGTTTTTAGGAGGTTAAATATGTTGGAAAAAATGTGGAAGGATTAGGAAAGATTGAGTGTGAATTAGGGGTTGAAATGGGATTGAAAATTTACCATTTGACAGCTTTTTAGCAGGCTCCGGGACTTGGTCCTTGGACAAAGTCCCGGACCACACTCAAAATAAGGCCGAGAATACAACCCTGCACTTGGTCCGGGACTTAAGCCTGGTACAAGGTCCCGGAACACTCTATTTTTTTAGCCGAAAGTTGAGTTTTCAGTTGGTCCGGGAGTTAGGGTAAGGACCAAGTCCCGGACCACCCCCAGAAATTGACCGTGAGTGTTTTAAAGTGTCTAAATGATGGGGGATTGATTGGTAATGGTTTTAGATGATGTATAGGAGTTGTTTGGTGACATGTAAATGTCCTTAGAAGGATAAAAAAAGTGCTAGAATTGATTGAGAAGTGAGAACTTAAGTTAACAAGAGTAAAACCGAGGTAACGGGATAACAGGATAAGTACGTGTGTAGTAGCTATTGACATATCGTAACGCCTTCTTGTTAATAAGAACAACTGGAATGTTATCAGTGGATCAAGTGTGAACCGAGCATTGCGAGGTGACTCGGTAAAGTTGAACCAAGGTGTAAGGTATGATTTTCTCACGCCATGTGTGCTAACCGTGCTACGTCGATTTGTGTGCTTATGTGCCGGCTTAATCAAGATAAAAGCATGAAACATGTTCTATTACTTGTTTGTATATCTTGATGCATGATGTGTGTGCGAACCACCTTGCATGATTGTGTGGTCTAACCTAGCGTTATAGATCGAATCATAGTTGAGTAACGGTTGGTTAGTGACTCGTAGAAAGAGTCATTTCCCGAAATAACGAAAACATGGAAACACACAAAAACTATCGAACCAAGAAATGATAATGCAACCTATGAACTCACTAGAACGTGAGAGAGTTGTACGGGAGTAGTAAACTCCCGATAACGGTGAGGGAACCGAATTGAAATAATCCACGAACACAAACAAGAGTGGAAAGACATAGTGAAACTCTACTTAGAGGATGGTGATAGTTCTAAGAAAAGAACTCAAGAGAAAAGTAAAATACACATAAAGGACCATCAAACTCCTTTAAAGATAGTCGATCCACAATATGAGGATCCGACCTAAGTTGAGAAAATGTCTCGAACATAAAAGTATTCGATAAGTTGGGTAAAACCTTAAATCTGAGAATACTAGACATTGAGAAATTCCCTAAGCTAATAGACGATATCGAGAGAGATACTTCTAGGCTAATCCATGAGATTATGAAATAACTCCGATGCTGTATGTAGTAGTACACCTTGTTAGTCACGTGCGTGGCTAACGGCGTTGTATCACCCACCGTTGAGTAAGTATGTATCCGCTGCGTGAGCATGAAAGTATGAGGAGTATGGACGGTAATGACGGTATTAGCAGTAGGAGTGTTACAAAAAGTGGTATCAGAGCAAAGTATCGCTCTGATGACTGGAAATACCGAGTTTAGGAAATACCGAGTTAGGAATTAGAAGCTTAGGGCTATGGGCTGAGTGTTAGCATTAGAGATATGCTAGTTAGGAACTCCCGGCGAGTACCGGATACCTACAATACCAGACCCGCCCTCCGCAAACCCCATTGTATAGCTCGGGAAAGTATGCCAGAGAGAAGGAAAGTCCTCTCATACTCGGGGAAACCCGATCTGGCAGTAGTGAAGCAATCCTATAAGAGGAAAGAACTCGACATAGAGTAGATTCCGAGAACTGGAAGTCCCGGAAATGGATCCCGGTTGAACAACAATACCCGCACTCGATAGCGGATGAATGAGTACTCCAACCCTAAGGAGGCTACAACTTACAACAGCATGGGGCGACATGCTTAGCAGTCGTGAACCTAGCTAACCAATCAGCAACAGGAAAAGGAGCACTAAGCGTGCAACGGCGCGGAAGGAAGAACAATAACGAAACCCGAGACACGAGTCTACGGGACAGTAATAGCTAAGTAATACCACCAACGGTATGCTAGCTGGCTAAGGACATAGTCAGGAGTGGTTAACTCCAAAACTACAACGCCAAGAGGTTACAATACCTGGCCGACATAGCTTACACAGCTACAAGGATATCCACGGGATATGAACCGATAGGACTACAAGAGTAGTGCCTAAACAAGCTAAGGCTCAATAACCACGGTAAACCAGTGGGAACGAGCAACAAGGAAAAACACAAGACGAATAAATGGGAGTCCCCAAGGATAGGAGAAATATCCCGATCAACGACAACCATATCAAGATCGCTGAGAAGCTACTTGAAGGATCAAGTATTCCAAACTTAGATCAATAAGATCGAGGGAAGAGTCAACAAGACTATTAAATACAAGTGGAAACCATACCAAGACCGGTATAGGGCTTCCCAAAAACCATCAGTACCACGCACTTGCCACGGCAAGTGCAGTAAGAACAAGAACATGTAGAGGAACCCTAACACACCACAAGTACTTTATAATTACCGAGACCGCAACGAAGCGACTACAGGATCACACATCCTAACAACCAGAAGTATGAAAACTTGGAAAGGCCTGATGGCCCGACCATTGTACAAGGACATACCAGACTGCAAGAAGCTATACTTGGTCAAGACCTCAAACATGGCTACGCCATGAAGAACCTCTTTTAACACCGAACCATTGTTTCAAAACCCAAAAAAATTTCTTTCAAAACCACAACCTTTCTTTTAAACCTTGGATTTTTAAACCAAACCAACAGAATTACGGTGAGTATCATAGGATGATACAAGAGGAGTTGACAATAGAATACTTCACTTAGGCGTGTGACGAACACTACGAGTGTACCCGATTACAGGATGTGGGACGACCGCACTCCAAAGGAGCTTGCGGGCCTGACATATAGTTGGTTAAGTGGTAACGTATCAATAAGGTGCCCCACGTATGTATACATGTAGTGTACGAAACATGGGAAGTAGTCAACTCCGTTCCACGGACCATAAGTAAGTTGAAAGCAGAACAGCTGGACACCACAGACGATCAAGGAGAAGGAACTTAGCTAAGAAACAAGTATGAAAGCACTCAGAGAATCCATCAGAAGATAAGAAATGAGGACTAAGAAGCACAAAGAGCGCAGACTAATAAGTATAGACATGGGATATATCTCAAAGGCTTCAAGCAAATACATAACAGCTGGAAGGGATACCCACCCTAAACACAGTAAGACAAATACCTAACGTGAACACCACAATGTTCAACAAACGGGACAGAGTTCCCGAGAACAATTACAAAACTACCAGGGAGTATAATCCATCAATGAAGAGGATATTAAACCTAGTCAAGAACACTAGGAGAAGTATAAGCAGTCTACCCAAGAACGGGAGACGTTATAACCCAAAAAGGGATAACTCAAATGCGATACCACAAGGAGGTATAGTGGACACAATATATCATAAACACTAGCCGGATGTAACGGCATAACCAACAACACCCAGGAGCAGTCCTTGAACGGTGTCTGAGTTAACAACAGTTTAACCTTGAACAAAGTGTCAAGATAAGAGCACGGGAGCTAGAACGAACACTCGGTTAGGACACCGAAGGGATTTCACTTAATAGGAAATACCCTCAACCACCGAAAGGCACTGAATAGCATCAGAGCGTCTAAAGGGCCTCATATGAACGGAAGCGTGATGCCACGACTTGCCATGGAGCCCAGTAATACCTCCAGCCTATGGAGTATACAAGGAGTGCAAACATGTATAAGCAGCTTGCAAAGAGCATAGCTCGTAGCAATTTGGCTTAAAAACCATAAACCAACTACGTGTGTAAATTTAAAGGGTTGCAAAACCCACACCATTTCATAACAAGACTAGCAAGAGATATTGCTTCATGCGACAAATAGATTGACAACTGAACCACCCAATTTGCACTCAACTTAATGAGTGGCCTGGAGTAATGGCTACCTCAATGTCACTGTCACTAGAGCATCACCCTAGTATACAGTTGATGAAGCTTTAATTGCCCTTCATGTCTTCTGTAGAAATGGTAACACAGAGGCATAGGAATCGTAATAATGCCAACAATGGCCTAGTCCACACTTGGACACTACGGGAAACTCGAGGAAAGGTACCCCTTGTTAACCAAGGACCACCAATGTGGTGATGATGTGAACCCTTAGAAAGGGCTTCCATCGACAATAACAATAAAGCTTGTGCATATAGATATTGTCAGGAGGCAATTGAATAAGGAAAAGAGATTTCCAAACCATTACGACTTGAAGGAGTAAGTATACTCCATATGCACCCAAGCATGTGGTGAACCATTGTATAAATACTAACATAGTAAACCCGGTCATGAGACTTATGAGTGGAAATAAACCCCTCAACAAGAACCCTCACTTACCAGTGATGGAATACTCTGCAATTAAAGAACGGGACCAGAAAACCCTTGAAGTTTCTTGGGATGTCCCGGTCATGTACATGCAAAAGTAAAACTACACAGCTAGAGCCTATAACCAATGCTCACCACTGAAAGACAGTAATTGTCAAAAACAATCAACGTGA
The DNA here is from genome assembly GCA_023374045.1 of Limonium bicolor. Taxonomy (NCBI): domain Eukaryota; kingdom Viridiplantae; phylum Streptophyta; class Magnoliopsida; order Caryophyllales; family Plumbaginaceae; genus Limonium; species Limonium bicolor. The sequence continues at coordinate 313,110,241 of CM041778.1, forward strand.
ATGCACATTGCACACCATGAATGACCGACGCTCAAGAGAGCTTGTAACCCGACAAATTACTTCATCCATTGTCAACCAAGATAATTGGTAAATTGTATCATGAATGAGATAATGTGAGGTAAGCTAACCTACACATGAAACTTATATTGCAATAAAACATCTCCACATTAGGAAGATAGTAACATTGCGGTATGCTACAACAACCGTCATACACATGAACATAGGAAACCCTCGGTGTATTCACACTATAAGAAATTGGTGCCAACAATAATGGCAATGAGTAAAGAGAAGCTACCACAGTAACAGAGACCGTAAAAACAATGTTGTGTAATGAGTAAGAATATGGTGCGCAACAAGCGACCGCTATGAGGAAGTAGTTATACAATGAAAATGAGTTGTAAGTATGAGATGAAAGGCAGAAGTATTAATTCCTATTGCAATCACACAAGAGAGTTACTACCAAGCGTTTACGCCTCTGCACTTTGTATGACTGAGTGTTTTGGTATTGCACTTGTGCAGTGATAAGTGTCCAAATGATCATGTTTTATGGGTGTATTTCATATATAATATCAGCACTTTTCTTGCTCATTTCTCACTTATCGTATGTTTTTCCTCTAGTTTATGTTTTATTGGTTATCTCACAAATTTATTGGTAAAACATGAGGAAAACCAAGCTAGGAGCAAATTAGACAAATAGACGAACACATAGGCGCAAACGGATCTTAAAACGGAGTCCAAACGAAGAATGTAGAGCCGGTCAAAGTTCCCAAAAGAAAACGAGTCAAATAAACTCGTCTGTGTCTTGTCCGCATAACAAAGGCCGGACGTGGGTAAGTCTGTCCGTGTCTTGTCCGGATAACAAAGGGCGGACAGAACAAAATATGTCTGTGGCACGTCCGTGCTTATTTGGCCGGACAGAAGCAAGAAAATGAAGGCGTCCGTGCTTATTTGGCCAGACAAGGGCCGGACAAGGGGCGGACAAGAGATAGAAGAAGAAACTGTGCCGCGTCCGTGGATTAAAGGCCGGACAAAGGCCGGACAGAGACATGACCGTGGTCTGTCCGCGGAGAAAAAGGCGGACACAACACAGATGTCCGAGGATTTATCCAAGGACGCGTGTAAATGAAACGCAGATCCAGAATTTAACGCGACTAGTTTCCTTCGCCGACTGGTTTTCTTCGCCGACTGTCTTCCCCAAGTTGCTTCTTCCTTTGCGGCGCCTGCAGACATATCCATCTACTCCATTAACCATATCAGGCGCCTGCCTTAAATTCCTCACGCGGTGCATTCCTTAAATTGCTCATGCGGTGTTCCCTCTGTCTTCTTCCTCTTCCTTTCTTCTATAAAACCAACGCTGCTTCTGCTCAAATAATCCATCCCCTCCTGAATCAAAATTAGACCACAGTTTATCATCGTTCCACACCTACGATCCATTCCATCCTCTTATCTCCCACTTCTCCATTTTATTTTCATTCTTCATTCCACCACGAAGCAGAAGCACGATAAGAAGAAGAGAAGAAAAAGGGAGCTGGAGCAGAAGCGAATCGCAGTCCAGTCTCCGCCGGCAGTCTCCAAATTAATGGCTATCTCTGCTTTCTTTTTATTTCTGTTAATGTCTGAGTGATTTTTACTCGTATCCTAGGATGGGGTTTGATCCTAATATTACTTAAATAAATATTTATCACCTGTTTCACTTATTAAACTTGTTTTAATTCCTTTCAGCAAATATTGTTAAAATGCTTAGCGTGACAAACTACTGCATTTATTTGGTAACTATCAACATATGATTTTGAGATAGTCAAGGTACCACAAAGGAATAAACCTTGGAATTTACACTCCGGATTGAGCAGGAAAATACTGAGGCTATTACTAAGAGTTCATAACTGACAATTATTAACTCTAATAGATAATAAATTATTGAGACATGGTTATAAAATTGTTTAAGTAATTTAGGCAATTCCCCCGCTATCCTAGGATACCTTTTTCCATCCATTTACTTTATTTTACAGTGTTTATTATTTCTGCACCAATCCTAAAAATCAAGCTTGCCTCCGGCTAAACCCCAATTTACATTTTATGCACTTTTATTTATCTTTTTTGTACATTTACTAACTTGATAATTAATTAGATAGTTGCGAAGTCTCTGTGGATACGACCTTGTTGTACTACAAAGATTAGGTTCACTGCCCATAGTTAGCAAGATAGTTTAACTACTATTTTGCCCAACTAGTTTTTGGCGCCGTTGCCGGGGACTTCGGTCCAACTATCTGGTTTATTATCTGTTTAGTTTTTATTTTATTTTCGTATTTGCCCCTTTTGTGTATAAATTTTTGTTTCTTTTTAAGGGTACTTAATTCTGATGGATGTTCATTTCCATCACGGCTCTTACCATAAGCCTCAACAACAAGAGGAGGATTTTTACATCTTCCAATTTGAGGAAGCAAAGCCAATCACACCTGGTCTCCTGTTAGAACTACGCTACCGGCAGTACCTCCTCAAACACCAGGTTTTGTGGAGTATTCCTTTTCCTATTATATTTGCCGAAGTAACGTTTTGTTTTGATCCAGGTGGTTTGCTTTTAATTACTACCAACTTCGTTTTCCTGGCAGAGCTGTTGTCTACTTATATTTTAGATCCAGGATAACGAAGCAGGCGTCTAGCCAAAGACGTTAAAGAAGGGCAGCTTCCAGGGAGGCAACCTGGATGAACTTTTCTTTTATATGTTTTTATGCTCTTTTAATTTTCAGGTTCTCTTTAAATTTTGTTTTTGCTAATTCTTAAACCCGTTTATAGTATGGTTGCTTCTAGTGTCTTATGCAGGTGCAAATTCATATCTACACCGCAACCAAGCTACACTACTTGAGGTTGAAGCTCAAGTGTGGGGGAACTCCTATAACGCTAGCAAAAATAATCTCAGGGGAGTACCAGTTTCTTTAATTATGCTTTTATTTAAATAAAATCTCTAGAGGAGCGTTTATGTGCTTAAATGTTTATTTGTGACCTTTGTGTTCTCTCTATTTTATCTACTTACCGAAAAGGTCTTCTGAACCCTTCCCTTGTTTTTCTGGCGAACAATGAGGACATTGTTCAATTTAAGTGTGGGGGAGTGTGCCCTTTTCGGTGACATTTTATGCTTAAATGCTTAATCTCTCTGCTTATCTTGCGTTTGTCCAGAATTTAAATTATGAACCCTTTATATGTGGGTTGTTCTCTTTAAGAATAAATACTGTTATGAATTGTGGGATAAATGGTACAAAAATTTTAAAATTTTGATTACTTTTGAGGAGCATTTGTATGCGGTGTGACCAAATGATCTGCAATGGTTGGATTTTTATTGCGCAGGGGTTCCTTCTGTCTTCTCTCTTAGGGATTGCTAAGGGGCGCTTCTCTGTCAAAATAAAATAAAAAAAACAAATAAGGGACTTACGAGACACCATTGGTAACCAACAAAGAGAGTTGAGTGTTCTTAAAAATAAAAGCTTGATGCTTACATATTATCTTCTCATCTCTTATGCAAAAGTAAAACAAATGCATAAATCTATTTTCCTTTTGTTTTCTCCTCAATGCCCATTCTTGAGAGAAGTTGGCCATGGTAAAAGTTCTCAAAGTCACCTTAACTAAGAAGCATCGAAGTACTCCGGATCATACCCCGAAACTCTAATTTTTATTTTTACCCTAAGTACACCTGTGCCACCATCAGTTGATGGATCACACTCCTCTAAAAGTTTAAAGATCATGTACTGTTCACCTGTTTATCCTACCCTTCATAATAATATTTATTAGTATTGAGCATTCCCTACTTGCTTGGGTACATGGTTTTGCTTGAGGACAAGCAAAAGGTAAGTGTGGGGGTGTGATAAGTGTCCAAATGAGCATGTTTTATGGGTGTATTTCATATATAATATCAGCACTTTTCTTGCTCATTTCTCACTTATCGTATGTTTTTCCTCTAGTTTATGTTTTATTGCTTATCTCATAAATTTATTGGTTAAACATGAGAAAATCAAGCTAAGAGCAAAGTAGACAAAGAGTCGAACGCATAGGCGCAAACGGATCTTAAAATGGAGTCCAAACGAAGAATGTAGAGTCGGTCAAAGTTCGCAAAAGAAAACAAGTCAAATAAACTCGTCCGTGTCTTGTCCGCATAACAAAGGCCGGGCGTGGGTAAGTCTGTCCGTGTCTTGTCCGGGTAACAAAGGGCGGACAGAACAAAATATGTCCGTGGCACGTCCGTGCTTATTTGGCCGGACAGAAGCAAGAAAATGAAGGTGTCCGTGCTTATTTGGCCGGACAAGAGATAGAAGAAGAAACCGTGCCGCGTCCGTGGATTAAAGGTCGGACAAAGGCCGGACAGAGACATGACCGTGGTCTGTCCGCGGAGAAAAGGGCGGACACAACACAGATGTCCGAGGATTTATCCAAGGACACAAACTAGGACGCGTGTAAATGCAACGCAGATCCAGAATTTAGCGTGACTGGTTTCCTTCGCCGACTGGTTTTCTTCGCCGACTGTCTTCCCTAAGTTGCTTCTTCCTTTGCGGCGCCTGCAGACATATCCATCTACTTCATTAACCATATCAGGCGCCTGCCTTAAATTCCTCACGCGGTGCATTCCTTAAATTGCTCACGCGGTGTTCCCTCTGTCTTCTTCCTCTTCCTTTCTTCTATAAAACCAACGCTGCTTCTGCTCAAATAATCCATCCCTTCCTGAATCCAAATTAGACCACAGTTTATCATCGTTCCACACCTATGATCCATTCCATCCTCTTATCTCCCACTTCTCCATTTTATTTTCATTCTTCATTCCACCACGAAGCTGAAGCACGATAAGAAGAAGAGAAGAAAATGGGAGCTGGAGTAGAAGCGAATCGCAGTCCAGTCTCCGCCGGTAGTGTCCAAATTAATGGCTATCTCTGCTTTCTTTTTATTTCTGTTAATGTCTGAGTGATTTTTACTCGTATCCTAGGATGGGGTTTGATCCTAATATTACTTAAATAAATATTTATCACTTGTTTCACTTATTAAACTTGTTTTAATTCCTTTCAGCAAATATTGTTAAAATGCTTAGCGTGACAAACTACTACATTTATTTGGTAACTATCAACATATGATTTTGAGATAGTCAAGGTACCACAAAGGAATAAACCTTGGAATTTACACTCCAGATTGACCAGGAAAATACTAAGGCTATTACTAAGAGTTTGTAACTGACAATTATTAACTATAATAGACAATAAATAATTGAGACATGGTTATAAAATTGTTTAAGTAATTTAGGCAATTCCCCCGCTATCCTAGTATACCTTTTTCCATCCATTTACTTTATTTTACAGTATTTATTATTTCTGCACCAATCCTAAAAATCAAGCTTGCCTCCGGCTAAACCCCAATTTACATTTTATGCACTTTTATTTATCTTTTTTGTACATTTACTAACTTGATAATTAATTAGATAGTTGCGAAGTCTCTGTGGATACGACCTTGTTGTACTACAAAGATTGGGTTCACTGCCCATAGTTAGCAACATAGTTTAACTACTATTTTGCCCAACTAGTTTTTGGCGCCGTTGCCGGGGACTTTGGTCCAACTATCTGGTTTATTATCTGTTTAGTTTTTATTTTATTTTCATATTTGCCCCTTTTGTGTATAAATTTTTGTTTCTTTTTAAGGGTACTTAATTCTGATGGATGTTCATTTCCATCACGGCTCTTACCATAAGCTTCAACAACAAGAGGAGGATTTTTACATCTTCCAATTTGAGGAAGCAAAGCCAATCACACCTGGTCTCCTGTTAGAACTACGTTACCGGTAGTACCTCCTCAAACACCAGGTTTTGTGGAGTATTCCTTTTCCTATTATATTTGCCGAAGTAACGTTTTGTTTTGATCTAGGTGGTTTGCTTTTAATTACTGCCAACTTCGTTTTCCTGGCAGAGCTGTTGTCTACTTATATTTTAGATCCAGGATAACGAAGCAGGCGTCTAGCCAAAGACGTTAAAGAAGGGCAGCTTCCCGAGAGGCAACCCGGATGAACTTTTCTTTTATATGCTTTTATGCTCTTTTAGATTTCAGGTTCTCTTTAAATTTTGTTTTTGCTAATTCTTAAACCTGTTTATAGTATGGTTGCTTCTAGTGTCTTATGCAGGTGCAAATTCATATCTACACCACAACCAAGCTACGCTACTTGACGCTGAAGCTCAAGTGTGGGGGAACTCCTACAACGCTAGCAAAATTAATCTCAGGGGAGTACCAGTTTCTTTAATTATGCTTTTATTTAAATAAAATCTGTAGAGGAGCGTTTATGTGCTTAAATGTTTATTTGTGACCTTTGTGTTCTCTCTATTTTATCTACTTACCGAAAAGGTCTTCTGAACCCTTCCCTTGTTTTTCTGGTGAACAATGAGGACATTGTTCAATTTAAGTGTGGGGGAGTGTGCCCTTTTCGGTGACATTTTATGCTTAAATGCTTAATCTCTCTGCTTATCTTGCGTTTGTCTAAAATTTAAATTATGAACCCTTTATATGTGGGTTGTTCTCTTTAAGAATAAATACTGTTATGAATTGTTGGATAAATGGTACAAAAGTTTTAAAATTTTTATTACTATTGAGGAGCATTTTTATGCGGTGTGACCAAATGATCTACAATGGTTGGATTTTTATTGCGCAGGGGTTCCTTCTGTCTTCTCTCTTAGGGATTGCTAAGGGGTGCTTCTCTGTCAAAATAAAATAAAAAAAACAAATAAGGGACTTGCGAGACACCATTGGTAACCAACAAAGAGAGTTGCGTGTTCTTAAAAATAAAAGCTTGATGCTTACATATTATCTTCTCATCTCTTATGCAAAAGTGAAACAAATGCATAAATCTATTTTTCCTTTTGTTTTCTCCTCAATGCCCATTCTTGAGGGAAGTTGGCCATGGTAAAAGTTCTCAAAGTCACCTTAACTAAGAAGCATCGAAGTACTCCAGATCATATCCCGAAACTCTAATTTTTATTTTTACCCTAAGTACACCTGTGCCACCAGCAGTTGATGGATCACACTCCTCTAAAAGTTTAAAGATCATGTACTGTTCACCAGTTTATTCTACCCTTCATAATAATATTTATTAGTATTGAGCATTCCCTACTTGCTTGGGTACATGGTTTTGCTTGAGGACAAGCAAAAGGTAAGTGTGGGGGTGTGATAAGTGTCCAAATGAGCATGTTTTATGGGTGTATTTCATATATAATATCAGCACTTTTCTTGCTCATTTCTCACTTATCGTATGTTTTTCCTCTAGTTTATGTTTTATTGGTTATCTCATAAATTTATTGGTTAAACATGAGAAAACCAAGCTAAGAGCAAAGTACACGAAGAGACGAATGCATAGGCGCAAACGGATCTTAAAACGGAGTCCAAACGAAGAATGTAGAGCCGGTCAAAGTTCGCAAAAGAAAACGAGTCAAATAAACTCATTCGTGTCTTGTCCGCATAACAAAGGCCGGACGTGGGTAAGTCTGTCCGTGTCTTGTCCGGGTAACAAAGGGCGGACAGAACAAAATATGTCTGTGGCACGTCCGTGCTTATTTGGCCGGACAGAAGCAAGAAAATGAAGGTGACCGTGCTTATTTGGGCGGACAAGAGATAGAAGAAGAAACCGTGCCGCGTCCGTGGATTAAAGGTCGGACAAAGGCCAGACAGAGACATGACCGTGGTCTGTCCGCGGAGAAAAGGGCGGACACAACACATATGTCCGAGGATTTATCCAAGGACACAAACAAGGACGCGTGTAAATGCAACGCAGATCTAGAATTTAACGCGACTGGTTTCCTTCGCCGACTGGTTTTCTTCGCCGACTGTCTTCCCCAAGTTGCTTCTTCCTTTGCGGCGCCTGCAGACATATCCATCTACTCCATTAACCATATCAGGCGCCTGCCTTAAATTCCTCACGCGGTGCATTCCTTAAATTGCTCACACGGTGTTCCCTCTGTCTTCTTCCTCTTCCTTTCTTCTATATAACCAACGCTGCTTCTGCTCAAATAATCCATCCCTTCCTGAATCCAAATTAGACCACAGTTTATCATCGTTCCACACCTACGATCCATTCCATCCTCTTATCTCCCACTTCTCCATTTTATTTTCATTCTTCATTCCACCATGAAGCAGAAGCACGATAAGAAGAAGAGAAGAAAAAGGGAGCTGGAGCAGAAGCGAATCGCAGTCCAGTCTCCGCCGGCAGTCACCAAATTAATGGCTATCTCTGCTTTCTTTTTATTTCTTGTTAATGTCTGAGTGATTTTTACTCGTATCCTAGGATGGGGTTTGATCCTAATATTACTTAAATAAAATTTATCACTTGTTTCACTTATTAAACTTTTTAATTCCTTTCAGCAAATATTGTTAAAATGCTTAGCGTGACAAACTACTGCATTATTTGGTAACTATCAACATATGATTTTGAGATAGTCAAGGTACCACAAAGGAATAAACCTTGGAATTTACACTCCGGATTGAGCAGGAAAATACTGAGGCTATTACTAAGAGTTCGTAACTGACAATTATTAACTCTAATAGACAATAAATAATTGACACATTGTTATAAAATTGTTTAAGTAATTTAGGCAATTCCCCCGCTATCCTAGGATACCTTTTTCCATCCATTTACTTTATTTTACAGTGTTTATTATTTCTGCACCAATCCTAAAAATCAAGCTTGCCTCCGGCTAAACCCCAATTTACATTTATGCACTTTTATTTATATTTTTTGTACATTTACTAATTTGATAATTAATTAGAAAGTTGTGAAGTCTCTGTGGATACGACCTTGTTGTACTACAAAGATTGGGTTCACTGCCCATAGTTAGCAAGATAGTTTAACTACTATTTTGCCCAACTAGTTTTTGGCGCCGTTGCCGGGGACTTCGGTCCAACTATCTGGTTTATTATCTGTTTAGTTTTTATTTTATTTTCGTATTTGCCCCTTTTGTGTATAAATTTTTGTTTCTTTTTAAGGGTACTTAATTCTGATGGATGTTCATTTCCATCACGGCTCTTACCATAAGCCTCAACAACAAGAGGAGGATTTTTACATCTTCCAATTTGAGGAAGCAAAGCCAATCACACCTGGTCTCCTGTTAGAACTACGCTACCGGCAGTACCTCCTCAAACACCAGGTTTTGTGGAGTATTCCTTTTCCTATTATATTTGCCGAAGTTACGTTTTGTTTTGATCCAGGTGGTTTGCTTTTAATTACTGCCAACTTCGTTTTCCTGGCAGAGCTGTTGTCTACTTATATTTTAGATCCAGGATAACGAAGCAGGCGTCTAGCCAAAGACGTTAAAGAAGGGCAGCTTCCCGAGAGGCAACCCGGATGAACTTTTCTTTTATATGCTTTTATGCTCTTTTAATTTTCAGGGTCTCTTTAAATTTTGTTTTTGCTAATTCTTAAACCCGTTTATAGTATGGTTGCTTCTAGTGTCTTATGCAGGTGCAAATTCATATCTACACCGCAACCAAGCTACGCTACTTGAGGTTGAAGCTCAAGTGTGGGGGAACTCCTGTAACGCTAGCAAAAATAATCTCAGGGGAGTACCAGTTTCTTTAATTATGCTTTTATTTAAATAAAATCTGCAGAGGAGCGTTTATGTGCTTAAATGTTTATTTGTGACCTTTGTGTTCTCTCTATTTTATCTACTTACCGAAAAGGTCTTCTGAACCCTTCCCTTGTTTTTCTGGTGAACAATGAGGACATTGTTCAATTTAAGTGTGGGTGAGTGTGCCCTTTTCGGTGACATTTTATGCTTAAATGCTTAATCTCTTTTCTTATCTTGCGTTTGTCCAAAATTTAAATTATGAACCCTTTATATGTGGGTTGTTCTCTTTAAGAATAAATACTGTTATGAATTGTGGGATAAATGGTATTAATGGTACAAAAATTTTAAAATTTTGATTACTTTTGAGGAGCATTTTTATACGGTGTGACCAAATGATCTGCAATGGTTGGATTTTTATTGCGCAGGGGTTCCTTCTGTCTTCTCTCTTAGGGATTGCTAAGGGGTGCTTCTTTGTCAAAATAAAATAAAAAAAACAAATAAGGGACTTGCGAGACACCATTGGTAACCAACAAACAGAGTTGCGTGTTCTTAAAAATAAAAGCTTGATGCTTACATATTATCTTCTCATCTCTTATGCAAAAGTGAAACAAATGCATAAATCTATTTTTCCTTTTGTTTTCTCCTCAATGCCCATTCTTGAGAGAAGTTGGCCATGGTAAAAGTTCTCAAAGTCACCTTAACTAAGAAGCATCGAAGTACTCCGGATCATACCCCGAAACTCTAATTTTTATTTTTACCCTGAGTACACCTGTGCCACCAGCAGTTGATGGATCACACTCCTCAAAAAGTTTAAAGATCATGTACTGTTCACCTGTTTATCCTACCCTTCATAATAATATTTATTAGTATTGAGCATTCCCTACTTGCTTGGGTACATGGTTTTGCTTGAGGACAAGCAAAAGGTAAGTGTGGGGGTGTGATAAGTGTCCAAATGAGCATGTTTTATGGGTGTATTTCATATATAATATCATCACTTTTCTTGCTCATTTCTCACTTATCGTATGTTTTTCCTCTAGTTTATGTTTTATTGGTTATCTCAGAAATTTATTGGGTAAACATGAGGAAAACCAAGCTAGGAGCAAAGTAGACAAAGAGACGAACACATAGGCGCAAACGGATCTTAAAACGGAGTCCAAACGAAGAATGTAGAGCTGGTCAAAGTTCGCAAAAGAAAACGAGTCAAATAAACTCGTCCGTGTCTTGTCCGCATAACAAAGGCCGGACGTGGGTAAGTCTGTCCGTGTCTTGTCCGGGTAACAAAGGGCGGACAGAACAAAATATGTCTGTGGCACGTCCGTGCTTATTTGGCCGGACAGAAGCAAGAAAATGAAGGCGTCCGTGCTTATTTGGCCGGACAAGGGGCGGACAAGAGATAGAAGAAGAAACCGTGCCGCGTCCGTGGATTAAAGGCCGGACAGAGACATGACCGTGGTCTGTCCGCGGAGAAAAGGGCGGACACAACACAGATGTCCGAGGATTTATCCAAGGACACAAACAAGGACGTGTGTAAATGCAACGCAGATCCAGAATTTAACGCGACTGGTTTCCTTCGCCGACTAGTTTTCTTCGCCGACTGTCTTCCCCAAGTTGCTTCTTCCTTTGCGGCGCCTGCAGACATATCCATCTACTCTGAAATACCTCGTTATTAAAAACAGTGATTAATTAGGCTAATTATAATTTTAAAGGCTTCATTTCACTTAAATAAATACGAGGGAACAAATCCCGAAGAAAACGAACCTTTAAAATGGGTTAAAAGCATAAACGAACCTTAAAGCGCGTTTTTCGAGGAAACCGGGAAAACGTGACTTTAAGCGGGTCAAACAGGCTCGTAACAATTTTGGTCAACTAAATAGTCACTAATAAATATTAGTGAAGCTTTAGAACCAATAAAATTAATTAAGCGAGAAAATTCCGGAAAACGGGTACCGGTTAGTAAAAACTGTAACAACCGGGAAGTTGTGGGGTAAGAATACAAATAAACAAAGTTAGTGTGTCCACTTTGCAAATAAAAATAAAATGTGAGTGTGTGTGGGTGTGTGGGATTGGCCGCCTCCCTCTCTCACTCCCCTTAATTCCTCTCTTATACATATAAAGACAAAACAATAAAGAAGAGAAAAGAAAACAAGTACAAAAGTAAAAATAGAAACTCTCTCTCCTCTAGCAACCCTCACTCACGTTTTTCCCCCCTCCTTCTCTATTTTCTCCATTCTCTTCTTCCTCCTGCGATGGATATGGAGTTTGAAGAAAACTCACAAAACTCCTCACTCCTCTCCTCTCTTTGAGTACTCAAACCTTCTCCAAATCCAATAAAAATTAAACCATTGTAACCCCCTTGTAAAGGAGAACATTTCCCTCCTTCCAAAAATCCGTAAACTCCACTTTCGTTTTTGTGGGTGTTCCCCATTTGAAGATTCAAGTCCACCATTAGAAGCACCTTCACCTCCTGTTACTTTGAGGTAAAAAGAATTTCGAAAATCCTTCATTTCTAGCTCTCATTGGCATTATAAGGATTTTCAGTTTTTGAACTCTTGGCCCTCTTTGTTCCAGCCGATTTTGGCTCTCTTGTTGGGCTAGGAATCTTGTTCTCTTGCTATTCAAGAACTTCATTCATCCATTGGAAGGTAATACCCTTGTCTAAACCCTAAAACATTAAATTCTAGGGTTAGTATAAAATGAATGCTAAATGTATTGTGTATGGTTATGGGCTGTAGAACTTTGTGGTGAAACCCATTGGAACCGAGAACAAAGAAGAAGGGAAGAGAAGGAAAAAGGAAGAAAGAAACTAGAAACACAAGGTAATTGCTTGTACCTTGAGCTAGTTTGTATGAGTATTGTAACAGTTTTAAGTAGTAAAATGAGTAGTGAATTGAGGAATGAGTAGTAAGTATGTTGTAGTATAATGAGAAGGTATTGAACAGTTTTGAAGTTTTTAAATGAAGTTTAAAAGCTTGGGAAAACATTGGGTATTGATTGAGTATGTGCAGGAATTTTATGTTGTTGTAGTAGTGTTGAATTGTGAGTATAATGTATTGCATAAACAGGTTATGAGAATGAGAAAATGTGAGCTGAAATAATGTGTGGAGAATGTTAAAAATATAGGGGAGACTATGTCAAATTTTGTGTAGGAAATGAGAGGACTTAAGTGTTTAAGAAGAGGAAGTAACCTAGGTAATAACTAGGTGTATTGGGAGAAGAGTAGTGGGAGTGTTTAGGTCTTGAAACAGATTTTGGAATGAGTTTGTAAATGGGATGAAACTAGAGTGTAAGGTAATGTATTTTGGATGCTAGGAATGGCATTAGTTGAAGAAGTAATGGAGGTTAGAAGTTGGAGTGAAAATCTGTAGCATAAGAAGAAAACCAAAATCTGTAGCAATTAGTGGAGAAAAAATAGTGCAAGTGTTGAAGAAATGAAATTTGTGTAAGTTGTGTAGGAATTGAGTAGTAAGTTGGAGAATGAATTAAGGTGAGTTAGAGCATCTAAATGAGTGGTAAACATGTAGGGAAGTATTGGTAAAGATTGGGGAAACAATGGGTAAAGAAAACACCCAAAAACAGATTTTAAAACTGAAGTACTGGGCCGGACCGGACTTGCGACCGGACTTGCAAGTTCGGTCGAGCCCAGATTTACAAAGACGGGAAACCTTCTGGAAACGACCGGACTTGCGACCGGACATGCAAGTTCGGTCGGACCAGAAAATTCTCCCGTCTGAAACCTTCTGGAATGGACCGAACTTGCGACCGGACTTGCAAGTTCGGTCGGCCAGAAAAATTCCGCAGATGAGAGCTTCTGGAATAGACCGAACTTGCGACCGGACTTGCAAGTTCGGTCGGCCAGAAAAATTTCCGTAACACAGGCTACTGGAATGGACCGAACTTGCGACCGGACTTGCAAGTTCGGTCGAGCCAGAAATTTCCCGTACTGATAGCTACTGGAATGGACCGGACTTGCAAGGTCGGTCGCAAGTCCGGTCGAGTCAAAAAAAAATGTTTTAATTATATGATTATAGTAATATATCATATATATATACTATATATATATATGCCTATACATATATGCATATTATGTAGTATACACCATGAATGAAGTAGTAATGGTAAGAAAGTAAGTAAATGAGTAAGGAAGCAAGCTTAAGAAGTAATAAGGAAAAGAATGGTTTTATAACCAAGTATGAATGTAAAGAAGTAGTAAGTAACATTGAGAATATCAATGAAGGAGTAAGTTAGATCAATAATAGATCATTGATCATACTACTTCATGTATGTATAGGAATCAATAGTTGATCCTCAAAGGAACCGGTAGTACTACGACGGTGAACGGTATGATTTCTTCATGCCCTGTATCCTAACTTGGTTACCCCGATTTGTGTGCTTATGTGATCACCAATAAGATAAATGCACGAATCGGACTTATATTGCACTTAACTGTGTTTGAACTATTTCGTTCTTGTTGAATCTTCTTGAACATTTAGTTTGTATAATTCATGAAATGTATGAATGGAAATGAAGTGTATGTGTAAGTATGAGTACTTGTGTATTGTATGTATGGAAGAAGTATGGACTTCTACTAATTCCTAACATCTAACTCCTAACATGAGTAATGAGTAAAATGGAATGAGTAGAAGCCCGATATAGTTTCGGCCACGCGTGAGGATAAGGAAACACAAGAGGTTGGATCCGAATCCTGGCTATAATCTTTTCCATGGACCAAATCCCTTGAATGGGTAGCATCCTGGATTAGTGGGCCACCCTAAAGCCCGGTGGTGGGATGTAGTAATCCCTGCCCGGAGGTCATACCGACTTAACTGGAAGTAAAGTATGTAAGAAGTAAGTATTGTATTGTATTGGTCTTGACTATTGTAAGTCATTGACCCGGAGTAAAAAGTATTGAACACCCGATTAACCCGGGTGTGTAATGAGGCTAACAAGACCTTTGTATGTATTGGAGAATTGTATCTCCGTAATGCGGTGAGTATGGTAAGTATGAATGGATGACTTGTATTGTACTTCTTGTATGTATTGTATGTATGCTTGTGAAATGAATGTATTGAATTGTATTGTATAAGCATGTATGTATGTATGAATGAAACGAACCGCATGTACTCGACCAATTAGTTGGCGTACCCTCGCTAGTACGCGGGGTATGCGGTTATCATATCAGCGTAAGCTGACCCCCTGGGGGAATGTTTTTACTCCACAGGTACCCGCGAGGCGTGAAGGTAGAGGACGGATGTAATTCTTTTTGGTAGTAGTAGGATTGGATGGTGTACCGAGTTGTACACGGCTAAGGCCTTTTGAGTAGCCGGTGTACCATGTGGTACACCTTTTTGGATATGAATTCTTAATTGGATAGTAAGGAGAGGATGTATAAACTCTTCATTTTTGGGAAGTATTGGAATGTAATTCGTATAATTGGATACTCGGTAATCAAATGTAAGTAAGTATTTGGTATTGTAAAGTAAGTAGTATGTATGCATTTCATTCTAATCATCAGACCGAAACGGTAAGTAGTAGTAGCCTTGTTAACCTTGGAGGGTTAACGGCGTGTATCACCCGCCGGGTAAGTAGTAGTATTCCGCTGCGAGAAGGGTAAGTATGGGATTGATTAGAGGATAATGGAAGGATTAGCGGTTGGGGTGTTACAAAAAGTGGTATCAGAGCGAAGTCTCGCTCTGATGATTAGAATTAAGAGTAGTGATTACCGAGTTAGGATTTCAACCGTCTTAAGACGGATATTTAGAAACCTAACTAGGAACTACCGTTGTTAACAACGGATACCTTAACGTCTGCAAGACGATACCATTGTTTGAATCAAGACCATGAGGTCATAGTATCACGACATCTAATGTAATCCACACTTGTTCAGATGTCAGGACGAGGTCCAGGTCGTCCCAGAGGAGGGGGCAACGAAGGACCAAGCGCGCAGACGATAGCTGAAATCGTCGCCGCCACGGTAGCATAGATGCTACCGGATGTAATCACCACTGTACAACAAACAACAAAACCAACAGCAGCAACAACAGCAGCAGCCCGACCCGCCTCAACCCCGAGAAACGAATTGGGTAAAGGCCGTCGCCGACCTTCGACCTCCATGCTTTAGAGGCGAGAGCGACCCCGCCAAGCTCGAGGCCTACCTCTCCGAGATGGAGACGGCATTCGAGACACTTGAGACTCCTGCTGGAGTTCGAGTGAGGATAGCTGCGTACTACCTCAAGGACGCGGCTATGGACTGGTGGAAGCTCGTTAAGGCCGAGCACATAGCTGATCCTGCATTCGGATGGGAAGCATTCACCTCTCTCCTCCGATCTAAGTACTATCCCGAGCATGTCAAGACCAAGAAACGGCTTGAGCTCGACGCACTAAAAATGACCGAGAAGATGACGGTTGATGAATATTACCGCACCTTCACCTCTCTTCTCCGACTTCTACCCGACCTTGGGTATACCGGCCAAGTCTTGGTCGACCGCTTCTACGGCGGATTGAGCCATCGACTCCGGTATGGCATGGGCTTCACACGGTTTACCTCCCTTCAGGTAAACAAGTTGAACCCTTAAAAGCCATGAGTAATGTGAATTAGTATCCCGTATGTAAGTGTAACCTAATGCCTAAGTAATTCAGGAGTGTTACCACGCTGCATCTCGAGTTGAGATCACCTGCCAGCTAAGAGATGAGGAGCAAGCGCTGAAGCGCAAGGTGAGCGGCAAAGGTAACCCCTCCGATGATCAAAACCAATCCAAACCTTGGAAGAAGAGGAAGGGGAAGCATTCCCATCAGAAGAACACTTCCGGAGACGGCGGTGCCCATGCTGAGAAGGGCAAGGCAGCTGAGCCATTACAGATTGCCTACACCGTGCCAGTGGCAGCAAAGCCACTGAGGTCTCAGCCCTACAGGGGTAAGAAACCGAAACCGAATTAGTACACTTGTGAATTAGTATGTATGTGGAGTATTGTAAGTATATCGAACCTTGCTAACTTGGAAGCTATAGGTTCTGGATTTGGCCAAGGAAAGAACCAATCTGATGGCCGCAGCTACATCTGCCGTAACTGCAACAAGGATCATCCCGACACAGATTTCCAAGGAAGGGAGATCCGCTGCTTCACTTGTCAGAAACCGGGCCACCGTGCCAATGCATGCCCGGAGAACTCTAAGCCCAAGGGCAACTACCAGGGCTACAAGCAGCGTGAAGGCAAGGAGGTTGCATCTGGCGATGCTCATGCCCAGCACACCTCGCAGGGACAGGGGTCCCGAGGTCCGCAGAAGGGCGCACCGCAGAGGCAGCCGGCCTTACACATCATAGACCGTGATGGGACCGGGACTAAGTCCGGCCCAGGTAACCACTGTAACCTTTAATCCTTGAAGAGCATGACTAAGTATTAAAGTAATTGTATGAATGAAAGCATGAATGCGTAAGTACTTGAAGTATGAAATTGAGCATGAGTAAGTAACATGGAAGTATGTATTGAGCATGAAATGAATCAGTAAGCCTAGAACTCACTCTAGATGAAATTTACCACCTTAGGGAAATTCCATATCTGTTACCCAATACCTTCGAACTCACCTCATGAAGAGACCGACATCGTCAATCACCACTTCAACAACGAACAGTGTCAGGTCATCCGCCCAGGTATGATCTTATTAAAAGGATACCTGACACCCGAAGCACAAGTTTCAATCATCCGACGATGCAACGAGTTAGGAATGGGTCCAGGAGGATTTTATACACCCGAATTCCCCGGTGGAGCTACAATGAAGCTGAAAATGATGTGCTTGGGAAAGGACTGGAACCCTTATACCAAGACATACCAAACAACGCGAGCAGAGACGGAGCAACACCTCCAGCAATACCCCCAGAATTCCAAATGCTTGTCACACAAGCTGTAGAAATTGCACAACAGTATGAAGATGAACCAATCCCTGCACTTGAAGCAGATCTATGTATCGTCAACTTCTATGAGAAAGAAGGACGACTTGGCTTACACCAAGACAAGGACGAGACAGCGGAATCTCTTGAACTAGGAGTGCCCGTAGTGTCTTGGTCCATTGGTGATGACGCCGTATTTTTGTATAGCGAGCGGAAGCGTGTGGACCTCGCAGAGAAATTGGTATTGAGATCAGGAGATGTTCTAATCATGGGTGGAAAATCAAGGTTGCTGTATCACGGGATCCAGAAGATCAAGTTGAATACGGCACCACCGGCAATAATCAATGCCACACACATGAAACCAAGACGCCTGAACCTTACCTTTAGAAAGTATTAATCTTGTAGTAGCATGTAATCCAGTAGTAACGTGTATTAGAGACACAGTATGTATGATGGTTGGTTATTCAATAAAAGCAGTGTTGGTTATTAAATTCCACTTGCGTTCCACCATCTTTACTTATAATCTCATGAATCAATAGGTTGTGGACTCGGTACCGAAGGTAACCTGAGCATCCTCACCGAAAAACAAGCCGACAAGAGCGGCACCATTCTAACGGGAACATTCCCAGTAAACGGCATCGAAGCCTTAGTATTATTCGACTCCGGCGCCTCTCACACCTTTGTATCGCCATCATTCGCTACAAGGTTGGGGCTAGACGCAGATGAGCTACCAAATTTCTTGGTTACTCTCCCGTCAAAGGAGCGGGTAAAGTGTACTATGTATTACCACACGGCCACCATTCAAATCAAAGGTGAAGCGTTTCCCATTTCCTTCATTGAATTCAACGGATTGGGATTCGACTTGATAATTGGAATGAACTGGTTGGAGCAGCACAAAGGACGGATCCTATGCGCCGAGCACCGATTGCTGCTCAAGAGTCCATCTGGGGTCACTGTTTCATACCACCAGAGACCGAGAGAGCCTTCAACTACAGTCATCTCCGCTATGGCAATGTATCGGGAGCTCAGAAAAGGACATGAAGTGTATTTATGTCACGTGCAAGACCTGGAGAGAGATCCAGAGTTCAGTGACGAGGTAGCAGTAGTCTCAGAATTCCCTGATGTATTTCCGAAAGAGCTACCTGGTATGCCACCACAGAGAGCAGTAGAGTTTGAAATCGACCTCATACCGGGTACTGGTCCCATTACTAGGGCACCATACCGTATGGCACTAGCAGAAATGGCAGAACTCAAAGAACAACTACATGATCTTCTCGACAAAGGGTTTATACGGCCGAGCGTATCACCCTGGGGAGCACCGGTCCTCTTCGTGAAGAAGAAGGACGGTAGTCTCCGCCTCTGCATCGACTACCGCGAATTGAATGCGGTCACTGTAAAGAACAAGTACCCATTGCCACGCATCGACGACCTGTTCGATCAATTGAAGGGAGCATCTGTCTTTTCTAAGATTGATCTCTGATCCGGATACCACCAAATTGCTATCAAAGATCAAGATATTGAGAAAACAGCATTCCGAACTAGATATGGCCACTACGAATTCACGGTGATGCCATTCGGTTTGTCTAACGCACCAGCCAAATTCATGGACCTAATGAATCGGTTATTCAGTGATCAGCTGGACACTTCAGTAGTAGTATTCATTGACGACATTCTTGTGTATTCGAAGTCACCAGAAGAACATGGAAACCATTTGAGAAGAGTACTTGAGACACTGCGCGAGAACCAGCTGTATGCGAAGTTCTCCAAATGCGAGTTCTGGCTAGATCAGGTATCCTTCCTTGGTCATGTCATCTCGAGCGTAGGCATTTCAGTAGATCCATCCAAAATCGAAGCAGTGCGATCATGGCCTAGAGCAAAGACTGTTACCGACATCCGGAGCTTTCTTGGTTTAGCCGGTTATTACCGGAGGTTTGTAAAGGACTTCTCAAAAGTCGCTAACCCCATGACGTCATTAATGAAGAAAGATGCACCGTTTGTATGGACAAGCGAGTGCGAGGTATCCTTCCAGAAACTAAAAGACTCATTGACCTCAGCGCCAATTCTCACACTTCTAGAGGGCACAGAGGGATTTGAGGTGTATTGTGATGCATCGGGCAAGGGCATGGGCTGCGTACTCATGCAGCATGGCAAGGTAGTAGCATACGCCTCCCGCCAGCTGAAAAAGCATGAGGAGAATTACCCGACACATGATCTAGAGTTAGGAGCCATTGTCTTCGCCTTGAATATATGGCGACACTATCTCTATGGGGTAAGCATCACCATCTACTCCGACCACAAAAGCTTGCAGTATGTATTTACCCAGAAAGAACTGAATCTAAGACAGAGGAGGTGGATGGAGTTCCTCTCGGATTATGACATCAACCTCCAGTGAAATACCCCAAACCTTGGTATGTTGGTTAAACATTAAAACATGATTATTAAGACTAAAAAGAGTCTTAGAAACATTAGTAAACAAATTTAAACAAAAGAAAACACAAGAAAATACCTTAAAGTCAATAAGAGCAAAATGTGCTCTAAGCTTGGAATAAATTTGTATAAGACCTAATGGTCATACCTATACCTTCTTTATATGTTAATGAACTTATTAAATCAATTACTAAAGAAAACCAAGCTTGAAAACAAGTTAAAACACAAAATGTGCTTTAAGGAGTCTTAAAGCACATTTTTGAAAAATTGTCTTGTAAATGAGTTTTGAATGGCTAAATGTCCATCATTACTCTTTAATTAACATGTGTACTATATAGTATCACATTTGGAAGTCTATATCAATGGGAAATCAAAACTTTCACTTCTATGTGCCTTGTTTTTGTGAATAGTGATTTTTATAAGCTAGTTTGTAACATATGTTATCATAAGTAGTTAAATTGGTCAACAAAGACCAAAACACCCTTCTAATTATATGGGGGCCGGTTTTATTATGTGGTGACTCACCACCATGAGCTAGTAAAAATTAAAGAAAGAAGGAAAAGTAAGTGAAAGGTAGAAGTTACCTTTATAACATGTAAATATCTTCCAAAAGCAATTCCAATCTTCATTCTTTCTTTCCCACTCACACCCACCGTAGCCTTCTTCATCTTCTCCCAAACTCCATCGGTTTTGCTACAGAAAACCATACCATTCTCCATCTTCTTCCACTTGTAACTTCTAGCTCCATGATCCAAATTTAATTTCAAGACCACCTTTCTTCTAGTTAGACCAAGCTCTACATTTCTATCTTTTCAAATCTTCAAGAACTCAATTTTGGTGCCATGGAGATTCACCATTGAAGGAGCTTGAGCTCACCTTCTCACATATTATTGTTCTCCTTTGCTTCAAGGTAAGGAAACTCAAAGAAAAATGACATTTCCTTCATGTTTGTGTAATGTCCGAAAATCACCATTAATGGTGCTCATTGTGTTGCTTTGTTCTAGCTCCATTTGAATCTTTCAAGGACTTGGTGGAGTCCTCTCTTCATAGATATTCAAACTCTCTTCAAAGACCAAGGTAAAACAACTATCTTAATGCTCTTTGAACAATGTAAAACCTAGGGTTTATAATGAGATTAAGCTTGGAGCTTGAATACTCATCACATTGTTTTTGTAATGTTTAGAAGTTGACAAGCAACTAAGCTTACCGGTTTTTACAAGGAAACAAGAAATAAGTTTGTGAGAAAAAGAGGTAAACAAACTACCTCAATGTAATTTAAATGCCTTATGAAAATGAGCTTGATTGCTTGTTAAAATGATCTAAGGAGCCAATGGTGAATGAGCTAGTAAAATGCTCTCAAGGAGTTATTTAAGGGCATATGTATTGTTGGGTGTATTTACAGGTTAAAGGCATTATTTATGTGGGAAATTCAGTGTTTAAGGTTTATGCAATTTAAGGGCCTAAGAGCCATGTTATTTAAGGGCCTAAGTGCCAAGCAATTTAAGTTGCACTATATTGATGTAGTGCTAAATGTGTGAAGTTTGTGTATAAAAATGTGTTTGATGGATTTTAGGTGTTCTTGAATGAAATAGGTAAAAAGCTAAGTGTTTGGATGTGAGTATATCAAGAACCCATGGCAAAATTTGTATAATGTATAAGGAGTTGTAAGTGCTTAAAGGAACTTGGGTGAACTAGGAAGTGTAAAGGTGAACAAATGTTTTACTAAGAGAGAAAACATGTTTTAGAGGTGTTCTAATGTGCTACAAGGACTTTGGTATTGTCTTGGAAATTCTAGGGATTCAATGTGTGTTTTGAGAATGTATTTAAGTCTTGGAGAAGGTTGTTAAAGGTTTAGAAATGTTGATGTACAAGGAAGAAGTCATGTTTAGGTAAGATGTGAAAAAGGAGATTTAGTTAGTAAGAAAAGAAGTTTGAGAGATGATGTTAAGGTGTAGAGGAAACACCTTGGTATAGTGGTCATTATAGGTGAAATACCACCTAGAAATCTTAAGGAGAAAACATTCCAAGTGCTAGGAATTTTGTAAGAAATTTGTGAATGATAAAATGGTTTTGGTGTGTGATTTAAAGAGTTTAGTACATGGCTAAGGGTGTGTTTGAAGTGCCAAATGATGTTAGAACACATTAGGAAGCTTGAGGAAAAGTTTGGAGAAAGTTTGACAAGTTTTGGACAACTTCTGATGTTGTCCGACCTAGTGGTCCGACCCAAGGTGGGTCGGACAGCCTCTGTTAAGTCACCCGTTGGAGTTCCGACCCAGATGGTTGGGTCGGACATGGGTCGGACATGTGTGCTCTAAGTCTCTGGAATGGTCCGACCCAGATGGTTGGGTCGGACATGGGTCGGACATGTATATTTAAAAGACGGGAAAAGTTTCTGGAACGGTCCGACCCAGTTGTGGGTCGGACGGTGGGTCGGACGGCCCAAAGTATGTAAAAAAAAAAATTTGTTTAAGGTTATGAGATGATATGTAATGATGGGGATTGTTAGGTAATGATGTAATAAGGTTGTTTAAGACATATTAGGTGGGTTATAATGACAATCAAGTAAGTGAAAAGTTGTATTAAAATGTAAAGGTAAAATAAGTTAAAATGTGAAGTTATTCAACTAAGTTAACAGGGAAAAGTTATAAGCATTAGACTTTAAACAATCATGTTACCCCGATGTTAAAAAAAATACATGTAATGTTATCAGTTGTTCGAGAATTGCTCGAGGAACGTAAGTGGATGTGGTAAAGTGGACTCCGGTGACAGGTATGGTTTTCTTGCAACCTGTGTCCTACCGGATTACACCAGCTTGTATGCCAATGTGTTTTTCTGTATGTTTGCCACGTTGTAAGATTAAACATGTAATGAGTTTACAGTAATTCATTTATGTGGCGTGTACAACTCCGATACCATTTAACCTCGGAAGTGTTAACCTTAGTTAACTGAGTCTAGGATCACATGAGAGTTCGGTATTCGGAGTAAACGACCCGAACCATGGGACGTACTAACCACGGCTATGCGTGTGTTAATTGTGTGATATGTGTATGTGAATGTAGGGATCTCCCTTGTGTGTTTAACCCAGTTGTAACTGTATGGTGTGTAGTTATGATAGACTCCATAGTGGGGTTCTAACTAATATCTAAAGTAAGTATGTACTAACAGTGGTGAGGAATCCGGTTTGGCCGGTCGCGCGTTGTTTGGGAGAGGGTATCCTTTTTAGCCTTACCCTTCTCTTTGTTATGGTTGTTTCCCTCACGGGTTATGATCTCCCATTAGCTTATTCCAAAGCTTAGCTATTCTGACTTATGATCGGTTTAGGGGGAACATGTGTTTGTGTGTGTGTTCGGGCCTCCAAACCCGAACCATCTTAACTTAAGTTACTCGTCCGACTATTAGGACGGTAATGAGTGTTGTTGTTATTGTATAACGAGCTTACCATGAGGGTGACATCATTCTCTAGGCTCACCAGTGAATTAGCTATGTTTGGGTCGGTTCCAAGAGGACCGTTCCCGTTATGTTATGTGATGTTGTTGTAATGCAATTCCTATGCGATGTTATCATGTGCACGTCGAAACGTGAGAAGTGTTGTTATGTTTTGTTATGTGAGGAATGTTATATGTTGTAAGATATGGAGTGTGTGGATCATGGAAATGAATCCCAGTTTGTGATAAGAGGGGTTTAAGGATAACCCAATTTAAGGGTAAGTGTCGTCTATTGAGGAAGTAGCTCCATTAGAGGAGGAACACTCTAGGGATAATGAATACCATGAGTGACTTATCAAGTAAGGATGTATTATCCGTTTGTTGAGCCCATTGAGGCAAAATGTTATGTGTTGTGTGTTTACAGTTGCATGCATGATTTAAATATAATCAATCGCATGCTAAGACGACAATTAGTTGTGCGTGGCCCGGTAGTATGTGGGTTGCGGGATTACCATACCAGCAAAGGTGCAGAGCCCCTTGGGGGCCACCCTTTCTCTTCTTTTCCTATTTCAGGTACAAAGAGCAGGAAGCCGTTCGAGAGTAGGATGGGGTAGTCGTTGTACATGGGTAATCTTTTAAGTTGTACATGTACAGTAGGTAGTAAGACCGAGATTGTTATCGGCATCAGTTTGTGAATACTCGGTACAGTTGAAAGGTGTATGTTGTGTTGTTGTTAATGGAAAGGGATAGTAATGTGTAGTCGCTCGGGAATTTAGCCCATCAGACCGGTACAATGTATATGTATTAGCCTTGTTAGCCACATGGGTGGTTAACGGCGTGTAACACCAAGAAGTTAAGTAATGTGTTGAAGTTTGTTTTCCGCTGCAGTTTGTTGTTAAGTGTGTTTGTTGTTGGATGGGGTGTTACATCCAGTATAAAGAAGGGAAGGCAAACGTTGTAGCCGACGCCCTGAGTCGTCGAGCACACTCGCTCCATTCGCTACTCGCTTCTTCTAGCTTGGTTGACGAGGTGCGAGACGCTCAGTGGAGCGACCCTTACTTCACAGAGATCAGACAGAAAATCACAGATGGTACCTTCGAGCACCGAAAGTACGACTTCAAACTGCATGAAGATGGTCTGATCCGTTTGAATGGCAGATTATGCGTCCCCCGAAGCAATGCTGAGCTAAGGGATCGCATTCTGCGAGAGTCACATTGTTCGACATTGCATGTCCATCTGGGAGCCTCTAAAATGTACAAAGACATGAAGAGGTACTTCTGGTGGTCAGGGATGAAATCCGACGTGACTGAGTATGTTCTGAGGTGTCTCACATGCCAGAAGGTGAAGTTCGAGCACCGAAGACCGGGAGGAATGGTGCAATCCATGCCCATTCCGGAGTGGAAATTCCACGATATCTCTATGGATTTTGTTGTTGGACTCCCACCTGCTAGGGGAGGACTCAACATGATCTGGGTTGTAGTCGATCGTCTCACCAAGGTTGCCCGATTCATACCGATGAAGGACACCTGGAAGGTGGCGAAGCTCGCGGAGCTATTCGACAAGGAGATTATTCGACACCACGGAGTCCCGAAAACCATTGTATCTGACCGCGACACCAGATTTCTTTCGAGATACTGGAGAGCAACACGAGATGCGCTTGGTACTGAGTTGAAGCTTAGCACCGCCTTCCACCCACAGACCGACGGTCAGACAGAAAGGACCATCCAAACACTAGAGGATATGCTAAGGGCATGTGCCTTAGACTTCCAGGGGAGCTGGATTGAGAAGCTTCATCTTATCGAGTTTTCGTATAACAATAGCTACCATGCTTCGATTAAGATGTCGCCATTCCAAGCTTTGTATGGTAGACCTTGCCGTACCCCGTTGTGTTGGGATGAGTCAAGCGAAGCGGTCATCATAGGACCGGAGTATTTGGAACAAGTACAAGCTGAAGTACAACAAATCCGAGCAAATATGATAGCAGCCCAAGATAGACAGAAATCCTATGCGGATGTGCGACGACGCGACCTTGAGTTCGCCGTGGGCGACCAAGTGTTCTTGCGTGTCTCACCTATGAAGGGCGTCTTTCGATTTGGCCAAAAGGGCAAGCTGAGCCCGAAATTTGTAGGCCCGTATACCATTACTGAGAGGATCGGAGCCGTAGCTTATAGGCTAGCATTGCCTGAAGAATTGGGGCATGTTCATGATGTCTTTCATGTATCACAACTCAAGAAATACGTAGCCGATCCCTCTCATGTATTAGAACCCGAACATCTATCCCTAGAGCCGACGATGAGATATGTCGAGACTCCACTGCGAATCCTTGATACGAAGACAAGAGACACTCGCCATAAATCTGTACGAATGGTGAAGGTCTTGTGGTCTAACCACGATGTCAAGGAAGCGACTTGGGAATTAGAGGACGCCATGAAGGCGAAGTACCCGAATCTATTTTTAGACTAGATGTCTAGTATCCGTATAGCACGGAGGGTACGGGGCGTACCCCTTTTTAAGGGGGGTAGAGCCTTTCGCTTTTGCATTGCTTCGGGTTAGCATTGCGTAGTATGTATGTATTGTAATTGTATTTTGGTTGGCACAGGTAGTGCTAATTGTATTGTATTGGCACAAAGTAGTGCTAGTAGTATTCGGTATGTAGTACGATGAGTATGGTATGTGTATGGTATGTATGTAATGAGTAATGCATTTGTGTTGTATGGTATATGACACGAATGACATTGTGAAGTGTATTGCGAATTGAATGGTGTATTGTGTATGGTATTCGAATGGAGTATTGCGTATGAATTGAGTACTGTGTATGGAAATTGAACTGAATAGGATGTGTGGTATCTGAATTGTGTATGCTGGTAGTAGAATGTATTGTGGCAACTGGCTTCCCAAATAAGTAGAAATGTAAACCGTAACCTTGAGCAACTTTGAGGGCAAAGTTTCTTAAGGGGGTAGATTGAAATACCCCGTAATTAAAAACAGTGATTAATTAGGCTAATTATAATTTTGAAGGCTTAATTACACTTAAATAAATACGAGGGAACAAATCCCGAAGAAAACGGACCTTTAAAATGGGTTAAAAGCATAAACGAACCTTAAAGCACGTTTTTCGAGGAATCCAGGAAAACGTGACATTAAGCGGGTCAAACAGGCTCGTAACAATTTTGGTCAACTAAATAGTCACTAATAAATATTAGTGAAGCTTTAGAACCAATAAAATTAATTAAACGAGAAAATTCCGGAAAACGGGTACCGGTTACTAAAAACTGTAACAACCGGGAAGTTGTGGGGTAAGAATGCAAATAAACAAAGTTAGTGTGTCCACTTTGCAAATAAAAATAAAATATGAGTGTGTGTGGGTGTGTGGGATCGGCAGCCTCCCTCTCTCACTCCCCTTAATTCCTCTCTTATACATATAAAGACAAAACAATAAAGAAGAGAAAAGAAAACAAGTACAAAAGTAAAAATAGAAACTCTCTCTCCTCTAGCAACCCTCACTCACGATTTTTCCCCCCTCCTTCTCTATTTTCTCCATTCTCTTCTTCCTCCTGCGATGGATATGGAGTTTTGAAGAAACTCACAAAACTCCTCACTTCTCTCCTCTCTTTGAGTACTCAAACCTTCTCCAAATCCAATAAAAATTATACCATTGTAACCCCCTTGTAAAGGAGAACATTTCCCTCCTTCCAAAAATCCGAAAACTCCACTTTCGTTTTTTTGGGTGTTCCCCATTTGAAGATTCAAGTCCACCATTAGAAGCACCTTCACCTCCTTGTTACTTTGAGGTAAAAAGAATTTCGAAAATCCTTCATTTCTAGCTCTCATTGGCATTATAAGGATTTTCAGTTTTTGAACTCTTGGCCCTCTTTGTTCCAGCCGATTTTGGCTCTCTTGTTGGGCTAGGAATCTTGTTCTGTTGCTATTCAAGAACTTCATTCATCCATTGGAAGGTAATACCCTTGTCTAAACCCTAAAACATTAAATTCTAGGGTTAGTATAAAATGAATGCTAAATGGTATTGTGTATGTGTTATGGGCTGTAGAACTTTGTGTGTGTGAACCCATTGGAACCGAGAACAAAGGAGATGAAGGGAAGAGAAGGAAAAAGGAAGAAAGAAAACTAGAAACACAAGGTAATTACTTGTACCTTGAGCTAGTTTGTATGGAGTATTGTAACAGTTTTTGGAGTAGTAAAATGAGTAGTGAATTGAGGAATGAGTAGTAAGTATGTTGTAGTATAATGAGTAATGGTATTGAAGCAGTTTTGAAGTTTTTAAATGAAGTTTAAAAGCTTGGGAAAACATTGGGTATTGATTGAGTATGTGCAGGAATTTTATGTTGTTGTAGTAGTGTTGAATTGTGAGTATAATGTATTGCATAAACAGGTTATGAGAATGAGAAAATGTGAGCTGAAATAATGTGTGGAGAATGTTAAAAATATAGGGGAGACTATGTCAAATTTTGTGTAGGAAATGAGAGGACTTAAGTGTTTAAGAAGAGGAAGTAACCTAAGTAATAACTAGGTGTATTGGGAGAAGAGTAGTGGGAGTGTTTAGTGTCTTGAAACAGAATTTGGAATGAGTTTGTAAATGGGATTAAACTAGAGTGTAAGGTAATGTATTTTGGATGCTAGGAATGGCATTAGTTGAAGAAGTAATGGAGGTTAGAAGTTGGAGTGAAATCTGTAGCATAAGAAGAGGAAACAAAATCTGTAGCAAAGGGAGAATGAAAACTGATGCAAGTGTTGGGAAGAAATGAGGAAATTTGGTGTAAGTTTTGTAGGAATTGAGTAGTAAGTTAGAGAATGAATTAAGGTGAGTTAGAGCATCTAAATGAGTGGTAAACATGTAGGGAAGTATTGGTAAAGATTGGGGAAACAATGGGTAAAGAAAACACCCAAAAACAGATTTTAAAACTGAAGTACTAGGCCGGACCGGACTTGCGACCAGACTTGCAAGTTCGGTCGAGCCCAGATTTACAAAGACGGGAGACCTTCTGGAAATGACCGGACTTGCGACCGGACATGCAAGTTCGGTCGGACCAGAAAATTCTCCCGTCTGAAACCTTCTGGAATGGACCGAACTTGCGACCGGACTTGCAAGTTCGGTCGGCCAGAAAAATTCCGTAGATGAGAGCTTCTGGAATAGACCGAACTTGCGACCGGACTTGCAAGTTCGGTCGGCCAGAAAAATTTCCGGAACACAGGCTACTGGAATGGACCGAACTTGCGACCGGACTTGCAAGTTCGGTCGAGCCAGAAATTTCCCGTACTGATAGCTACTGGAATGGACCAGACTTGCAAGGTCGGTCGCAAGTCCGATCGAGTAAAAAAAAAATGTTTTAATTATATGATTATAGTAATCATATATACATATATATATGCCTACGTACATATATGCATATATATGTAGTAGTACACCATGAATGAAGTAGTAATGGTAAGAAAGTAAGTAAATGAGTAAGGAAGCAAGCTTAAGAAGTAATAAGGAAAAGAATGGTTTTATAACCAAGTATGAATGTAAAGGAGTAGTAAGTTAACATTGAGAATATCAATGAAGGAGTAAGTTATATCAATAATAGACCATTGATCATACTACTTCATGTATGTATAGGAATCAAATAGTTGATCCTCGAAGGAGCCGGTAGTACGGATACAACGGTGAACGGTATGATTTCTTCATGCCCTGTATCCTAACTTGGTTACCCCGATTTGTGTGCTTATGTGATCACCAATAAGATAAATGCACGAATCGGACTTATATTGCACTTAACTGTGTTTGAACTATTTCGTTCTTGTTGAATCTTCTTGAATATTTAGTTTGTATAATTCATGAAATGTATGAATGGAAATGAAGTGTATGTGTAAGTATGAGTACTTGTGTATTGTATGTATGTATGGAAAGAAAGTATGGACTTCTACTAATTCCTAACGATCTAACTCCTAACATGAGTAATGAGTAAAATGGAATGAGTAGAAGCCCGATATAGTTTCGGCCACGCGTGAGGATAAGGAGACACAAGAGGTTGGATCTGAATCATGGCTATAATCTTTTCCTTGGACCAAATCCCTTGAATGGGTAGCATCCTGGATTAGTGGGCCACCCTAAAGCCCGGTGGTGGGATGTAGTAATCCCTGCCCGGAGGTCATACCGACTTAACTGGAAGTAAAGTATGTAGGAAGTAAGTATGGTATTGTATTGGTCTTGACTATTGTAAGTCATTGACCCGGAGTAAAAAGTATTGAACACCCGATTAACCCGGGTGTGTAACGAGGCTAACAAGACCTTTATATGTATTGGAGAATTGTATCTCCGTAATGCGGTGAGTATGGTAAGTATGAATGGATGACCTGTATTGTACTCCTCGTATGTATTGTATGTACGTATGCTCGGTGAATGAATGTATTGAATTGTATTGTAATAAGCATGTATGTATGTATGAATGAAATGAACCGCATGTATTCGACCAATTAGTTGGCGTACCCTCGCTAGTACGCGGGGTATGCGGTTATCATATTCAGCGTAAGGTGACCCCCTCGGGGGAATGTTTTTACTCCACAGGTACCCGCGAGGCATGAAGGTAGAGTGAGGACTGGATGTAATTCTTTTTGGTAGTTAGTAGGATTGGGATGGTGTACCGAGTTGTACACGGCTAAGGCCTTTTTGAGTAGCCGGTGTACCATGGGGTACACCTTTTTGGATATTGAATTCGTAATTGGATAGTAGGGAGAGGATGTATAAACTCTTCATTTTTGGGAAGTAACCTTGGAATGTAATTCGTAAAACTTGGATACTCGGTAATCAAATGTAAGTAGGTATTTGGTATTGTAAAGTAAGTAGTATGTATGCATTTCGTTCTAATCATCAGACCGAAACGGTAAGTACACTAGTACAAAAAACGTCTATTTCGTCGCCCCTATTTCGGCGGTTGTAGATAAAACCGCTGAAATAGGGGCCCAAGATATATATCGTATGTAAAGAAGGGGTCTATTTCGGCGGTTCCTAGATATGAACCGCCGAAATAGGCCCTTTTTAATAATAAAAAAATTAAATAGACCTATTTCGGCGGTTCCTTACACGAAACCGCCGAAATAGGTGTTTCTGTTTTTCTTTTTTTTTTTAAATTTAATCATCTATTACGGCGGTTCTTGTTAGGAACCGCCGAAATAGGTCTCTTTAATTTATTTAATAATTTAAAAGGGCCTATTTCGGCGGTTCTTTGTTAGGAACCGCTGAAATAGGTCCTTTTAATTAGCCCCCCAGCCCGATTCGAAACAATTACAGATCATTAGGGCTAATTAACCCCTCTTCTCCTCTCTCTGTTCCGCGGCGATTTCGAACCCACCACCGCCACCACAGCCGTCGACCGCCCGCCCTCCTCCTCCTCTTGCTTTCGCCGGTGTCGCGCCGCCGGTGTGGTCTTCGGTTGGTGCCGCCGGCCTCATTCCGCCACTCAACAGAGGCGAACAGAGGTGAGAACAAACCCTAACAATTGTTTCGGTTTTGTTTTATAAATTGTTAATGTGTTGTTAAAATTGTTAGATTGTTGTCACATTGTGTGGATGCTGATATTTATTGTGTGTGTGAAATCTTTGCAAGATTTGGTTGTTAAACTAATAAATTTATGTATGCACACAAGGTGTTCGACGAAATGTCCGAGTGAATTTTTGTGCTGTTTTTGGCCCTTCTTTTAAGTATAATTAGGTTAGCTTATTTGGGCTAGATTTATTATGCTTATAAACGTATGAATGAGTGTTGTAATATGTGCAATAAATATAAGTATAGTGATTGCGAGTAAAAGATATGTTGTTAATTAAGATGAGCATTAAGTATGAGTAGTTTGTTTCTTATATATTTAAAAGTATTGCGTATGTGGAGAATTAGAGAAAGTGTTATGAAATGTATATGTACAGTGCAATGAAAACATGATATTAAATTAGCAACGATTAATGATTATAGATGTGTCGCGTGTAGTATGATGTCTGGTTGTGTCATAGTATAAAATATTATTGTGTTATTTGTGTATATGACGATAAGTGAAAACAAAGATAAAAGTTAGTTTCTTAGTTGTCTGTAATAGTAGGTGAAGTGAAAATGCGTGTGTGTATGTGTTGAAAGTAGTAGCTTGTGTGAGCACAGTGAATATGAAAGTTGTAAACGCAAAGTAAAAATAATCAAATTTTGTATGAGTTTAGAAGAAAGAAATAGTAAGAAGAAAGAGTGTATAAAGTAATGAGTGAGCATAAATGATTATAGTAGATAAAAGTAGTAAAAAAGTGTAGAAATGATAAGTAAAAAGTGCTAGTAAAAGAGTGGAAGACCCTGAAGTAGTGTAAGAAGTTAAATGCTTAGTAAAAGTGTTAGCGTAGTAATAGACAAGTGTGTGTAGGGGTGAAAATTTCGTATGTAATGCGTTAAGTTTGATTTTTGTGAAGTGTTAAGTGGTAACAATTTATTGCAGCACATGAAAGAATGTAATGTAAGTGTAGAACGTTTCGTAGTGTTAATTGAATAAGAGCGTGAACAATCATTCATAGTAGAAAAATATTGTAGTAGTTGAGTATTAGCCGTTTTAGTAGCGGTTTGAAGTAAGGTGTGAGAATTTTTTTAATATATATATATTATTGTATAGTCGTTAAGTTTAATATAAAATTATTCTAATTGAATCTGATGTTGTTCATCTTTATGGCGTTGCCTCTGTAGAGATTGGTGTTGCTACACAAGTCTCGCACGCCCGATTGAGAAGAGGGGCTGAAAACAATTCATTTATGAACCGGTATTTTTTTTTAATTTAACTCTTAATCTCTCATTCTCTTCACTCACTGTAATATATCTAACTTATCATTTTCTCTTTGTGTCTCTACAGATAAATACTTAAGGAGCTTCTTTACCATTTGATGGTAATTGAAAGCAGAGCGGAGAGCAATTCATTTTCGAACCGGTAATATCTAACTTATCATTTTTTCCTCTTTTGTACTTTGTATTTGATTTCCACAAATTATTGGAATTTTCGTTTGATGAATGAATTTGTATATATTCTTTGTTTATGCTTGCCTTTGTGTTGTTGGATATTGGTGAATGCTTAATAATAGGCTAGTTGTGTCTTTATTTTACTTTGTATTTGATTTCCCAATTATTAAAATTTGGTTTGATAGATAAAGTTGGTATTAGTTTGATTTGTGATGGAAATTTGTGTTGAATGGTTGGTGAATGCTTAATAATAAGCATGGGATAGGTAAAATTATGCAAAAAGTCATGCCGTTTTTTTTTTTTAAAATCTCTTCGTAATTAATTTGTTTGATGTATGTG
Organism: Limonium bicolor; assembly: GCA_023374045.1. NCBI lineage: Eukaryota > Viridiplantae > Streptophyta > Magnoliopsida > Caryophyllales > Plumbaginaceae > Limonium > Limonium bicolor. The sequence goes on from CM041778.1 coordinate 313,142,856, forward strand.
TATATGTCTAACAATATCTAATTTTTTTTATCAGGTCTCACTACATTCAAGTCCGTGAATCACCTCTCTTGTTTCCCGCCTTCTTCCATTACTGTTCCTCTTTCCTCCACTGTGCACAAGTAAGTAACTAAACCTTATTTTTTGTTTAATAAATGCAATTATGTATTTAAATATAAGTGCTAGTACATAATTTAGCTTCATTCCCTATTTGTTGATGCATTTCTTTTTTAATTTATTTTTTGTTGCTCCCTTGCGGAGACATATCAGAAGTGGTATTGCTGCATCTCTCGCACAGAAGCTTTAATACCCCGGACCTAATAATGGTGATTAAATTACTCTAATATGATTATTAAAGGCCTAATGGTGCCTAAAGTGTATTGGTAAAGAAAATAAAACCAAAGAAAGAGAAAACGCTTGAAAAGCGAAAAACGCTAAAATGCGCGTTAAATGAGTATATGAGATATATGATCTCGAGAGGGTCCGAGATGGATTCCTAAGGCTTAGTTAGGCCTAATAGTATACGGGAATGATTCCCGAAGAAAACGGATCCAAATAATGGATTAAAACGCTAACGGAGTTTAAAGCACGTTTTTCGAGAAAACCCGAAAACGTGACTTTAAGTGGTCAAACAGACCCGTAAAAATTATAGTTGATTAAATAACTATAATTAAGTATTAATGGAAGCTTAATAACCATTAAAATAAAGAAACGAGAAAAATCCGAAAAACGGGCCCGGTTAGTGAATAGTGCCAAACCGGGTAAAATAACGAGCGTTTTCTGTAAGAAAACTGAAAACGCTCCAGCTCACACCTACAGGTGGGGCCGATTTTTAATTGGCTAGGTAGCCTCTCACACACAAAGAAAGAAAAGAAAAGAAAAGAAAAGAAAAAGAATAGTAAAAGTAAAAAGGGATAAAGTACTCACATTAGTCTCTTTCCTCCCTCACTTCTTCTTTCTTTTCCCTCCTGCCTTCTTCTTTCTTCGCGATCCTCCTCCCTTCCTCTGTACTGGAACGCGCTTGGAAGCTCCAAACATGGCTTCTCCACCTTCTTCTCCTTGCCCAAGCTTCATCCTTGCTCCGAATTGAAAAATAATTGTATATTTGAACTCCTCTCATCAAACCCTACACTTCCCTCTTTTCAAAATTCAAAAAGGGTGAGTTTCATTTTCATGGGTGTTGCCCATTTGAGGAGAAAAGCACATAATCTTGAAGCTTCCCCTTTCTAGCAAGGTAAAAATATCCATGAAAAAGTCATGTTTCTCTATTTTCCCACCTTGGCCGATTTTGGCTTTTGGTAATGACTAGCTTTTTTTCCTTGTTTGAGATATTCTCCAAGCTTTAATGGTGGTGGGAGTCCCTCTTAAGATTCAAGAGTTGAAAACCATTCAAGAAATTCCAAAGGTAAAACCTAATTTGGTGCTTTAAGCATCCTTGTGAATTTTAGTTTATTTGGTGAGCCTAAGGGAGCTCCTTGGTGCTTATTTTGCAATTTGAATGTGGCTAGAGAAGTGGGCAAATGAATTGCCTTGGCCGATTTTGAAGGAAGAAGAGGAGAAGAGAAATAAAAGGAAACTTAAGAAAATTTAAGGTAAGAAACCTATCTTAGTGGTATTCTATATGTATTAGGATTTGGGAAGGGTTAATAAAATGAATGAACCCCACTTGAGTTGTGGTGATAATGTGCTTGCTTAGAAATAATGCAAGTGAGAAAGCCTTTGTGAGTTAATGCTTGTTTTGGGAGCTATGTATATGATGAATTATGCTTTATGGTGTTTAATGAGTTTTGCTTAATTAATGAGGAAATATTGAGTGCTGATAGAACCCTTGTGGTTTGGCTAGTTTTAGGATGATTTAAATGGTGGTATGAGTTTTGGGCAATGTTAGAGAAGTAGCCAAGTTATGGCAAAATTTATGTGGTAATCTAAGTGGCCTGTTCTGCTAGTGATCTACAATTTGCCCTCATGGTTGTGTATGAAACGAAAGTACATCATGTTATCGCTCCTGATATCTGGTCCCAAGCAGCCAGGTAATAGCATTGATGTGTACCTTGCCCCTCTGATCGACGATCTGAAGCTATTGTGGAATGAGGGGACCGTGGTATATGATGCTTATGCAAGAGAGAATTTCACGCTCAAGGCTTTGTTGTTCTGTACCGTCAATGACTTCCCTGCGTATGGGAACTTGTCCGGTTACACGGTTAAAGGAACATTTGTATGTCCCATATGCGAGGAAGACACTTGTTCGGACCGTTTAAAACATTGTGGGAAGAATGTTTATATGTGTCATCGACGTCTTCTCCCCGAAGATCACCCTTATCGAGTAACGAAGAGAAAGTTGTTCAATGGTCAAGCCGAAACTCGTGTGGCCCGTCTACCTCTGACCTCTGAGGAAGTGTACGAAAAGGTTAAGGACATTGTAAATGTATTTGGAAACACATCAAAACCGGCGAAAAACATTTGGAAAAAGTGTTCTATCTTTTGGGAACTACCTTATTGGCGTCATCTTTCTGTGAGGCACTGCTTAGACATCATGCACATTGTGAAGAACGTTGGTGAGGCAGTGAGTGGGACTTTACTCAATATACCCGGCAAAACAAAAGACGGATTGAAAATCAGAAAGGACATGCAAACCATGGGTATACGAAAGGAGTTACACCCACAAGAGAATGGGAAACGAATCTACCTACCTCCTGCATGCTACACGCTCTCAAAGGCTGAAAAGATTAGTTTCTGCAAATGTCTGTACTCGGTAAAAGTACCGTCTGGGTACTCTTCAAACTGGAAGAACATTGTATCGATGAAGGATTTAAAACTTTTAGGCATGAAATCTCACGATTATCATGTACTGATGTTACATCTCTTCTTCCGGTCGCAATTCGAGGGATATTGCCATCTGATGTCAGAAAAACTCGGTTATGTTTCTTTTTCAACGCTGTTTGCTCCAAGGCAATTGACGTAACCTCTCTAGATGATCTACAACGTGAAATTGTTGTCACATTATGTCAACTTGAGATGTATTTCCCACCATCTTTCTTTGATATAATGGTACATCTAATTGTGCACATCGTTCGAGAGATACAGTTCTGTGGTCCGGTATACTTACGGTACATGTACCCTTTTGAGCGGTACATGGGTATTCTGAAAAGTAGAATGAAGAATAGGTATCGACCAGAGGGGAGTATTGTTGAAGCAACAGTGACTGAGGAAGTCACGGAGTTTGTGACCGATTATTTGAGTGAGGCAGAGTCTATTGGTATCCCAAAACCACGACACTATGGCAGGTTTAAGGGTAAAGGTGTTATTGGTAGAAAGATCGTGCAAGTTTCGCGTCTACTTATTCATCAAGCACATTTGTTTGTCTTACAACATCTTGAGGTTGTTGAACCTTATTTGGAAACCCATATGGTTGAGTTAAGGCATCAAAATCCTTTGAAAAACCACATTTGGCTGACAAAAGAACAAAACCGAGTTTTTATCCAATGGTTCAAAGATCATGTGTTGACATTAGCATCATCAGATCCAGAAGCTGTAAGCGAAGAGATCAGATGTTTGGCAATCGGACCTGAAACTAATATTACATCTTTTGAGGGGTATGATATTAGTGGGTATACATACTACACTGCACGCCAAGATGCCAAATCGATAAACCAGAATAGTGGGGTAAAAATTGAAGCTGCTGCCACTGAGTACCACAGCGGTAACCGATCTCAACCAGTTAGTAATTGGTATTATGGTGTCATCGAGGACATCTGGGAACTAGACTATGACATTGATTCCTTTCTGTTGTTCCGGTGCAAGTGGGTGGACAACCGACGCGGGTACCAAAATGATGGAGGGCTTACCATGGTTGATCTTTCACGGTTACACGGTTATAATGATGATCAATTTGTTCTGGGAAAGGATTGCGAGCAAGTGTGGTATGTTGAGGATCCGAAAGACTGCAGATGGTCTGTTGTTCTTCCAGGAAGAAGGCCGGTTGTAATCGAAAATGAAAATGAGGATAACGATGAAAATGGGACTGTAGAGGAAACATCCTTGTTTCCTACTGGATTACCGGATTCGATTGATGATACCGAAAACGATTTGCTCTACGCACGATCAGACCATGATGAGGGTGTTTGGGTAGAAAATATGAAATGATTTATGTTTTTTACGTTCAGGTAATGTTGTTAGTAGAATGTAGACTGTAATATCATCTTAACTGTTATTGTTATGCATCATAGTATTTATGTTATGAGTTTAACTGATGAAAATGCTTTATGATTTTTTTTGCAGTGGATGATCACCCTGATGACCCCATTGGACGGCTTATCTCGACTGGAGAACCTGAGCCACAGCAGAATAGACCAAGTAAGCGGGTCACGAGAGGAGGAAAGAAGAAGAAGGACCAGTTAGCAGTACACGAGACTGAGGCTGGCCCTTCACAGCAGACCGAGAGGAGTCAGTTGTCCACCAGAGGCGAAGAAGCAAAGAAGAGAGGTGCACACGTGGGCTGAAGGCTAACAAGGGCCCTCCTACAAAACCGGTGGACTTCAATCAGTTCAACCAACCCCATGGAAATTGGAAGAATGACTTCACCGCTTACGGTAGCCATTTGGTGAAGTCATATTGCAACATAAACCACAACTGGAAGCAAGTGCCTCAATCATTGAAGGATACTATGTTTCAGCGTCTTCAGGTAAATCTCTACATTATTACTATGATCTTTTGTGAAATAATAGAACATTTATGTTTACTTTACTAACTGAATGATCATGTACGTAGTCTCGTTTCTCCGTGGATCCCGCACTTAAAAAGGATGTGCTATCAGCGATGTCGAAACAGTTCCGGGACCATAAGAATAAGTTGGCTGACAAGTTCATCTACAAGATGCCTACTCCAGAAGATCCAGATGATCCAGATCATGGTGTAGACGGTGAGAGACCACCATGGGAGGTTTACGAAGGCATAACAGAAGAGCAATGGCTAGAATTTGTTGAGAGGCGTCACACACCGGAGTTCCAGGTGCACTTTATTGTCATACATACATAAATTAATCTTAATTTCTTATGTTTTTTGTGTTCAATTTCACTTAACATGATCCCATTAATTTATGCAGGCTCTCCGTGCGATTAATTTATGCAGGCTCTCCGTGCGAAACAACAACAAGCAAATGCTAAGAAGAATCTGTACCCTCACCACTTAGGTGGAAAAAGTATTGCTCAAAGGGTACCAGAATGGGAGCAAAAGGGATATCTGCCCACGGATGGCTCATTGGATGCCAGTGGCAGAAGAATGAAAGTGTGGGAGTTAAGCCACATTCCGAAGAACTCTACTCCCGAAAATCCTCAATATGATGAAGCCACGAGAGCAGTTATTGCTCAAATGGTAAGTGATATCATTTCATTTTCAGTCAAACTGTTCATTTCCTTTGTATATGAACTTATGTTAAACTAATAACTGTATTTGTGTGTTATATTAGGGGAATTAAGCTCTCAGCTCACCCAGGGCACCTGGACCTCACAGAGGAATGATGATCCTCTTACACGCGCTCTTGGAAGAAGGATCATCCAGGTCGTGCCATTGGGTTTGGTGGGCACGTTGGTATCCGCCAGGCATTTGGCGCACCCGGGTCCAGAATCAGCCAGGGACAGTCGATTAGCTACGAGGAGCACCTGAGAGCGTTGGCTGAGATGGAGCAGAGGATTACTCAGAACGTCGACGAGAGGATCGCTCAGGCTATATCAAGGATTCAGCCACAGCAGCATGAAAGCCAAGAGGTTTCTCGACCACCAGTTGATCAGTCACCCATTCAGCAGCAGAGTGCACCGGTAGTGAGAAGTAGTGTCCACTCGGCTGATCCGTTTCCCTATGCATCTCTACAGGTTAGACTAACATTTCAATTGAGTACATGACAATTATGATTTTTCACTTGATCACTAATATCATCATAGAAGAATTCACAATTTTTATCTAAACAGTTCCACATAACACTCAGGCACCCACTGAGTGTCATCTGTTTTTACAAATTGGAGTAGAAGAGGTCATGGTTGCATGGGGAAAACTTTTCCCCTCTTGTCCAAGTGATATTGTGCACGGTGAACCACTCCGACATTACCATGCACGAGTGCTTCTAGACGAATTTGTTGCAGAGCATGCTGACGTCGGTTTACCGGTGCCGATCCCACAAAGACCTACCGTGCGTTCTGCACAAACTGCGACAGTGCAGTGGCCTGCACGATTGGTCAGACTCCCTGGGCAGGTATTACTCTTAACCGTTGCTATAAAACTATTGGTGTACCACCTTGCATCCATATACTTAATTAGACTAATATCATAGGATATGACCGACCGAAGACTGATAAGGGCAAAGGAAAAAGAATTGCCACACCTGTGCAATCAAAGGCATCCACAAATTTTGTGCTTAGACCTGCTTTGGTGGAGAAGAGAATATTGGCCGGCTTGTCGACTAATATGCAGATTCTGCATTCCTCGTTGTTGCTACACCACCTGATTCTGATTCCCTCACTGTGGAAGATCCCGAGCGGATATTTCACTATATAGTTCAAGGAGAAAATATACATCGATTTGGGATGTATATGTCCGACTTCGAGGAGTGCTTCAGGAGGGATTGGTTGAATGTGTCGATTATCAAGTCGGCCGCCATGTGAGTGACTTCTACCTTTTATATTTTGAATTCATTAATTGGTGATGAATTAGATGTTTGAATAAAAGTTAATGATATGATGCCTCATAGGTGGGTGCATGATAAGGCGATCAATGTCTATGAAGATCGAAGATTTGGATTCCTGTGTCCTGCTATGTGCAGTGAAGTCCAGATGACAAGTGATCCGCAAGGCCTTATGCAATATATGACGAATGCCCTCTTTGAATGTTCTAACAAGTCATTTATTATGCTGCCATATCATTCAAGGTATGATATTTGACTATTTCTCTTAGTATTATCTAAAACATATAGTTTGTATTAGTTGCTTAATGATTTCAACACATTGTGTAATTTGTGGACAGTCGACATTGGTCTTTGTTTGTGCTGGTGATGTCGAAGCACCCACGAATCTTGCAATTTGACTCACTTGGTACGGGTGCCAAGAGACCGAAGATCTCCACCGCAATACTGGGGTAATTAGTTTGTTATCGTAAACAACAATTATTTACTTAACATTAACTGTTTCATAACTTGCTACTGATGCTTAAAACTATATATATTGCTGATGTATATAGTTCCATGAGAGCTGCATTATCTCTCCAGGGTATAACAATGAAGAGTAACATCCCTTGGAACACTGTCAAGGTACTCTATTAATTGATAAATTTGTGTGATAATGTTTAAACTTGTTTATAACTGTCAATATGTGCGTTTGTATAGTGTCTGGTGCAGCCTGGGGGTTCAGAATGTGGATACTATGTCATGAGATTCATGAGTGACATAGTAGGAGCGGCAAACCTTTTACCAGAGCACTCGTTAGACAAGGTAACATTCTTTGAAAGTTTTAGTAATGCTCTTTACATGTTGTTAGACTTAACATTTTAGATTAATGTTCATTTTTTTTTCAAGGCTTACGAAGAAGTGTTCAAAGGTGGTCAGTATGATAATGCTAACATTGTTGAGATGCTTGAGGAATGGTCGGAGTTCGTCTGCACAAGTTTAATGAATTGATGATCATGAAGATGTTTTGTGAACTTTTTTTAGTATGTAAATGTAACTCTGTACACTTGTGGATGGTGTAATGGTAGATTTGAATTGTATTGGTGTTTTTTATTTGTAATGAAAGTGTGAATTGCATTGGTTTTGTTAACTCTCAAGTTGTGGTGGGTCGTTGGTATTAATTGGGAGCTTTTATAACTTTTTAAATGTGTGCTGGAGCTCGCTGTATGGATGAAGCTTTATTACAAGTCTGATTGAACCAAATGTGGTGAATATATATATATATAAGCTGGGATGGAAAAAAACAAAATAAAAATACCCCTATCTCGGCGGTTCTTAGGGAACAACCGCCGAGATAGGCCCCTGGGATTGACCATGGAGAGATTGACCATGGGTCTATCTCGGCGGTTCTTAGAGAACAACCGCCGAGATAGACCCATGGTCAATCTCCCCATCGGTCAATCCCAGGGGCCTATCTCGGCGGTTGTTCCCTAAGAACCGCCGAGATAGGTACATCTAGTTCGGCGGTGCTCATTTCGGCGGTTGTTAACCGCCTAAATAGGCCCATTGGAACCGCCGAAATAGACGTTTTTTGTACTAGTGGTAGTAGTAGCCTTGTTAACCTTGGAGGGTTAACGGCGTGTATCACCCGCCGGAAGTAAGTAGGTATTCCGCTGCGAGAAGGGTAAGTATGGGATTGGTTAGAGGGTAATGGAAGAATTAGCGGTTGGGGTGTTACATACTCCATTAACCATATCAGGCGCCTGCCTTAAATTCCTCATGCCGTGCATTCCTTAAATTGCTCACGTGGTGTTCCCTCTGTCTTCTTCCTCTTCCTTTCTTCTATAAAACCAACGCTGCTTCTGCTCAAATAATCCATCCCTTCCTGAATCCAAATTAGACCACAGTTTATCATCGTTCCACACCTACGATCCATTCCATCCTTTTATCTCCCACTTCTCCATTTTATTTTCATTCTTCATTCCACCACGAAGCAGAAGCGCAATAAGAAGAAGAGAAGAAAAAGGGAGCTGGAGCAGAAGCGAATCGCAGTCCAGTCTCCGCCGGCAGTCTCCAAATTAATGGCTATCTCTGATTTCTTTTTATTTCTGTTAATGTCTAAGTGATTTTACTCGTATCCTAGGATGGGGTTTGATCCTAATATTACTTAAATAAATATTTATCACCTGTTTCACTTATTAAACTTGTTTTAATTCCTTTCGGCAAATATTGTTAAAATGCTTAGCGTGACAAACTACTGCATTTATTTGGTAACTATAAACATATGATTTTGAGATAGTCAAGGTACCACAAAGGAATAAACCTTGGAATTTACACTCCGGATTGAGCAGGAAAATACTGAGGCTATTACTAAGAGTTCGTAACTGACAATTATTAACTCTAATAGACAATAAATAATTGAGACATGGTTATAAAATTGTTTAAGTAATTTAGGCAATTCCCCCGCTATCCTTGGATACCTTTTTCCATCCATTTACTTTATTTTATAGTGTTTATTATTTCTGCACCAATCCTAAAAATCAAGCTTGCCTCCGGCTAAACCCCAATTTACATTTTATGCACTTTGATTTATCTTTTTTGTACATTTACTAACTTGATAATTAATTAGATAGTTGCGAAGTCTCTGTGGATACGACCTTGTTGTACTACAAAGATTGGGTTCACTGCCCATAGTTAGCAAGATAGTTTAACTACTATTTTGCCCAACATGCAGCTAATGATCAAGTGGGATAGCTAGGAATGTAGGAAATGTAAATCGTAGTAAACCCTTCTCTTCACCAACAAACATGGCATAAGCTAGTTAAGCAAGCTTAGCAACAAACTGTGCGGCCTAAGGCCAAAGAAGCACGAAAAGTGTAAAATACACCAATAATCACAAGATGTGAATTCCATCTTAATAAAAAGTGAAAAGAGACTTAAAAAAGTCACTAGAACCGACGCATAGAAATCCAAGGTCATACAAGTAAAGAACACTTGTACTGAACCAGAAGAACTGGTACAATTCAGAAGCTAGTGACAACAGAGGAAGCACTACAACCAAGTAGTGACTTAACCTCCCCCGACAATAAGTCGAAGGAACCCAGCGAATAGTCGTGGGAGTACGAATAGCATGTATAATAGGTTGCCAGAGAGCTGGTTATAAATCTAAAACTCATTGAGTTCAAGCACGGTAAAAGAATACCACAAGTGTATAATAAACCTTATTCCCACAATAAAGGGATAAAAAGGCAATGAGTAGCACATCTAGAATAACCAAAGAGCAAACTAAGCACGAAGGTTATCAAGGTCGCGCAGCAGAAGCTAGTGGGCCCTAGCTAAGAGGTTAATGTACCTAGTAAGTATGAAAGAAGGGCTATTAATGCCTTGAAGCCTAATAGGCTAGAACCGAATTAATTATGAGTTAAATAAACTCATATAGGAATTCTTGGTACAAGGACTAAACCATTAGTATGGTTAAGACCCTTTGACCAGTGTACATTATACAAGAGACCGTAGGGAAGTTAAATGCTTCAGAGTGCCCAAATTGAGTGAACCAATGTTCAATAATAACATATGGTAGATTACGTGGGCGTGATCCCTTTTAAGGGGGGTAGAGCGAAAACCGCTTAATGTAAGTTTCATAAATAAAACACATAAACCATAATTTGCATAGCACAAATGAGAATCGAATTGATGATTGGTACCTATGTTAAATAAACATACATATTCATTCATATTGTAATTGTGGTAATTAGGCACGAGAGATGCAAATACCATAGCATGAGTCGGTATAAAACCGATGTAGAACCTAGAAGAAATTGAGTTCCCTAGGTGACTGTCGTGAGACAATTGAGAATGAGTAGTGGACGGAACTCCACAAGTATTGTATCCCGTAGAGAAATTGTATGGAATTATTGAGGGTAGTTGATGAATGAAGCCCATGAGTAGTGTATTCCTAGGTATGTTATTGGAAGTAAATTGAGGACGATTGAATTTTATAAGTATTGTATTTCTTAGTAGAGTATTTGAGAGTAATGGACGAAAGTAGCAAAAGTCAATGAAGTGAACCTTAGGCATAGAATCTCGAAGTAAAGTATATGGGAAGTAGATTGAGAATGATTGATGGACTGAATTCCATCCTTTGGAGTTGTATGAATTTGTAATTATGACTAGGAAGAGTAAAAAGATAGAAAATGAAAATAATTGAATTATTTGATTGTTTGAAACTGATGTGGGAAGTCGAACTTGATCCTGATCAGATCAAGGGAAACTGAACACAAATTGGGGTGGAAAGATAATTCAACACTGATGCTGATCACATCAGGGTCGAATGAATCTTGAAGCTCCCCTCAAGTGGTCACAAGAATCACGCATAGGATAGATGTAATGAATATAAATTGGAATTTGGATTTGTGTGTTTTAGAAAACTTCTAATTAGTAGCGGTGAAAGAATTTCCCTTAGACTGGGAGCGAGGATTTGTTAGAGGCGTATACCGGAAGAAGATGGTAGTATAGCATATTGTATTATTCCAAGGGCAGCGGGACATAGAGGAGTCCTGTGTCTAGATGACCGGAGTGCCTGCGGGATTGTAATGTGTATTGCACTGCTTTGGGGATAGCTTTGCACTGTATGTATGTATAAACCTTGTAGAGTAAAACCAGATGGTTGGTAGGAATGCAGATTGGAGTGAATGCAGTATACTCGTATGGAATGGTATGTAGAGACCTTAAGTAATGGATTTGGGAATTGGTAAGGAGGAAGAATTTATGATTTTGGCATTAGACATGTAAGAAGGAGCAAGTATCGTAATCTTATAACCTCGAACAACTTTGAGGACAAAGTTCTTAAGGGGGTAGATTGAAATACCCCGAACTTAAATATAGTGATTAAGATTATTCTAATCCATAATTAAGAGCCTAATAATGCTTAAGTAATATTGGAAAGGAAAAAAATAAATCCAAAAGAAATGAAGAAACGCTTAAAAAGCGAAAAACGCTAAATAAGCGTTAAATAACCATAGGAGGTACGAGACCTTGGTTAGAGTATTATATGGATTCTTAAGGCTTAATAATGCCAAAATAATATATGGGAACAACTCCCGAAGAAAACGGATCCATAAAATGGATTAAGACCCCAAACGAACCTTAAAGCGTGTTTTTCGAGAAAACTGGGAAAACACGACTTTAAGCGGGTTAAATAGACTCGTAACAATTTTGGTCAACCAAATAGTCATTAATAAACATTAATGAAGGTCTAGAATCAATAAAATCAATTAAACGAGAAAATAGTAAAAACTGCAAAAAAAAATACAAGTTGTGGGGTAAAAGCATAAATAACCTAAACTAGTGTGTTCACTTTGCAAAAAAAAAATTTAAAACACACTTGTGAGTGTGTGTAGCAGCCTTTCAGCATGCTCACCTCCCCTCTCTTTTTATTTCTTCCTAATTAGCTAAAGGACAAAAAAATAAAAGAAAGAGGTACAAAAGCAAGAGTGAACCCTCTCTCTCCTAACACTCCCCCTCTCTCACGTTTTTTCTCTGCTCCAGACCTCTTCTTCTTCCTCCCTCTCTGTAATGGCAATTTGAAGAGGCCACACACAGCAGCCCACTTCCTTCTCATTTTTGAAACCCCAAATCACCTCCAAATGCTTCAAAAATTATACCGTTGAATTCGTGTCGCTTTGGAGATCGTTCTACACCCTTCAAGAATCAAAAACCTCCAACTTCATTTTTAAGGGTATAATCGTTTTGGAGCTTAAGGAACACCATTTGAAGCTCCATCCTCTTCTTCATGTTTTAAGGTAAGAAAAGGGACCAAGTTCTTCTCTTTTCATCTTTCCCTTGTAAAAATCCAAAACTCACGTGAAACACCACTACTCCACTATTCAGCCGGTTTTGGCATTTCAAGGAAGAGCTGAAGCATTGTCATTTTTATACTCAAAACTTCATTTAGAAGTTCAAGGTAAGACTTCCTAAGAGTTTTAAATGATTTCTCACAAGTTAGGGTTCAATACGTGAGTTAGAAAATTTACTAGTTTTTGTGTGTTGTGTGTGTGTGTGTGTGTGTGTGTGTGTGTGTGTGTGTGTGTGTGTGTGTGTGTGTGTGTGTGTGTATGCCTTGTTACATGGTGTAGCTTGGCCTAAATAGAATCAAGAAAATAAAGGAGCAAGAACAAAGAAGGAGAGAAGAAATGAGAAAGAAAGAAAGAAAAAGAATCTAGTAGCATCAACTTAATGAATCTACCTTTGTACAGATTTTTAGTGGTTATGTATGAGTAACTATCTTGCTTTAGGATGGTGTAATGCTACTGCAATGACAAAAAGGAATGAGATTATATTGGTGTTGTGTATACTAATGTTTAAGGGCCTTGGAGCCAAGTATTTAAGGTTTATGCACAATGGGATTATTGTTGAGAATGTGCAGGAATTATGTGCTGTTAGTATCCATTGTGGATATGGCTAGTTTACTAGGTGTATGGAATGAAAATGGTGCTTTGGGAATGTTAAGATTTATGGGGAAACTCTGTCAAAATTTCCTTGGGAACTAGGTTACATAAGTGTGAAATGGTAAAGAAATTACCTAGGTTGAACTAGGTGTGTTTTGGAGTTTGATTGAGTAGTTAATCAGCTTGAGAACTAGATTTAGAAGGAGTGTTGTATTGGGTAAGACTTTGGATGAAGGTAAGGCAATGAAAGAACCATTGGTTTAGTGAAGAAAGGGAGAAACCAAAATCTGTAGCATCAGTTGAGGAAGAAAACCTATAACAAAGGAAATAAACAGTGAAAATATGTTAAGTTAACAGAGGAGTATAGTGGTTGGATCAAGGAGGTTTAGTGTGTCTAAATGGTGTAAAAACATGTTAGATTACATGTGGAATGATTAGGAATGGATTAAGTATGAATTAGGGGTTGAAAGGAGGCTTAAAAACTGTATTTTAATGTGTAACAGGGATGGTCCGGGTTTACAAACCGGTACACAAACCCGGACCACCCCGAAAACACCCCAGAAACTCAATCCAGGGCATGGTCCGGGTTTGTATCCCGGTACACATACCCAGACCATAGTGAGTTTTAGGCAGAAACCGTTTTCCAGCATTGGTCCGGGCTTGTATCCCTAGACACAAACCCGGACCACCCCAAAACTTGCCTAGAAAGTGTTTTAATGCATTCTAAGATGGGGAATTGAATGGTAATGATAGTATAAGATAATTAAGACTTAATTAATGATGTTTAAAGGTCATTAAGACCATGAACAAGCCTAGGAAGAAATTTTAAGTAAGTACCCTAAGTAAAGGTATATAGTAACAAACAGGTAGTGAGTATAAAGTGGGAAACTTTAGCAAAGTAATAAGTAAGGTTGATTTAGATAATTAACCACCTAACTCTATGCATATGCTAGGATTCAAATAGTTGAACACCGAAGAGGAGTCGGTGAGTCCAAATCAACGGTGCAAGGTATGATTTCTTCATGCTCTGTATCCTAACCTGGTTACCCCGATTTGTGTGCTTATTTGATCACTTAAATAAGATAAATGCATGAATCGGACTTTAGTGCACTTACATGTGCTTGTATTATATTTGTTCTTGTTATGTTATCTTGAACATTTAGTTTGTATAATTCATGAAATGAATGGATGAAGATGAAGTGTATATGTACCTTGTAGAGTACTTGTGTAATGTATTCCACCTTGAATGGATGTGTATGTGAGAATGTATTATTGTGTGGTCTGGATGAGTTGACTTCTACTAATTCCTAACTACCTAACTCCTAACGTAAGTATTGAGTAAATTGGAATGAGTAGAAGTCCGATATAGTTTCGGCCACACGTGAGGATGAGGAGACACAAGAGGTTGGATCTGATTCCTGGCCTGAATCCTTTCTATGGACCAAACCCCTTAAATGGGTAGCATCCTAGATTGGTGAGCCACAGTAAAGCCCGGTGGTGGGACGGTGTAGTCCCTCCCTGGAGGTCCCTACGACTTGACTTGAGTAACTAAGTAAGTAAGTAAAGTATGTATGAGTAATGGTCTTGGCTGGTGTAAGTCATTGACCCTGAGTAAAAGAGTAATCTCCACCTGATTAACCCGGGTGGATAAAAGGAGCTAACAAGTATTGTGTATGTATTGTGTATGCGTATTTCGGTAAAGGTAAGTATGTATTGATTGACTTGTACTGTCTTCCTTGTATGTATTGAAGTGTATGTATGTATTCCTTGTGTAGTATTGTTGTATTATGTATGAAAGCATGTATGCATGTATGTATGAATAAAATGAATCGCATGTATTCGACCTAAGTAGTCGGCATACCCTCTCTAGTACGCGGGGTATGCGGAAGTCATATGCAGCGTAAGCTGAGCCCCTAGGGGCAATGTTTTTATTGTACAGGTACCGAAGCGGCTAAGGTCATGGTAAGATACCGGCGGTTATGCGTATATAGCTAGAAAGGAATTGTAGATAGTAGTGAATGGAATAAGGCATGTAGCTTCAATGTAGAAGTGTACCCAGTGGTACACCCCTTTGTACTTCGAAAGTAAGTAGCTTGTGAGGAATGGGTAGATGGTAGACTCATAGTAGTATGTATGAACTTGAAAGAATTATTGTATTTGCATTTGGATCTTAGTAAACTCGGTATGTTGTATTGAATTATGGAGCATTGTATTGAATGGGAAATTGTAGTACTTGATTGGTAAATGGAGTATGTATTGTAATTGTGTAGTACTCAGATATTCCGGTCCATCAGACCGATGTTGTATGTAGTAGTAAGCCTTGTTAGTCACGTGGGTGGCTAACGGCGTTGTATCACCCACCGTTGAGTAAGTATGTATCCGCTGCGTGAGCATGAAAGTATGAGGAGTATGGACGGTAATGACGGTATTAGCGGTAGGGGTGTTACACATTCCCTCTCCATTATGTCGTTGTCGAAAATATTAATGACGGATTTATCCGTCGCTAAACGCGTGTTTTTAGTGAAGTTGTATGAAATACCCCAAACTTAATTATGCTGATTAAATTATTATAATATGGTATTTAAGGGCCCAATAGTGCCTAAAAAGTATTGGTGAAGAAAATAAAACCAAAAGAAAAGAGAAAACCCTTAAAAAGCGAAAAATGCAAAAATGAGTGTTACGTGACCATCGGAGGAATACGACCGTGGTTAGGGTCCTAGATGGATTCCTAAGGCTTAGTTAGGACTAATTAATGTACGGGAACCATTCCCGAAGAAAACAGATCCATAAATGAATTAAAAACGCTAATAAAGCTTTAGCGCATGTTTTTTGAGAAAACCCAAAACATGAATTTAAGTGGTCAAACAGACCCGTAAAAATTATGGTTGGCTATATAGCTATAATTAAACATTAATGGAAGCTTAAGAACCATTAAAATTAAAGAAACGAGAAAAATCCGGAAAACGGGCCCAGTTAGTGAATAATGCTAAAACCGGGTAATTAACGAGTGTTATTGCGAAAAGATGAAAATGCCCTCCCTCAATAAATGTAGGGGCCGGTTTTTATTTAAGTGGGGCATGGCTTTCCTAGCTAATTAAATCCCCCATTATATGAGAAAGTGAAAGAGAGAGAGAGAGAGAGAGAGAGAGAAGTAAAAAGTGAAAAGGGATAAAGTACTCCCCTCCCTCTCTCTCCTCCCATTTCCTTTCTTCTTCCTCTTCCTCCTTCTTCCACCAATTTTCTTCCTCCCTCTCTATTGCTGAACGGTTTTGAAGCCTCTTCAATGGCCTCCCTTCTTTCTTTGATTGCCCAAGCCTCATCCATGCTCCAAACTAAAAAATAATCACATATTTGTGTTCCTCTCATCAAGCTCTACATTCCTCTCTTTTCAAAATCCAAAAATGTTAAAGTTCATCTCCATGGGTATATCCCATTTGAAGAGAAAACTACATATTCTTAAAGCTTGGAGTCTCCCCTTTGGTTTAAGGTAAGAAAGTTCAAAGAAAAACCTATTTTTCTCCTCCTCCTTGTATAGCAGGTTTTCACTCATTCTCATGCCTTGTTCATTCCTTGTTTGAGCTATTCTCCAAGCCTTCAATGGTGGATTAGAGCTCCTCCTTTGATTCATGGCAAGAACCCATTTCTAGGGTTTCCAAGGTAATGCCAATCTTAGTGTTTTAAGCATTTCCTTGTAATCTTGAGTTAATTAACGAGTTAAGTGTCTTTACTTAATCTCATTTCCTTATTTAATGTTGGGCTGGAGCATTGGAAATTGCATTGCCCTTGACCGGTTTTGGAAGTCAAGAGGGAAGAGGAGAAGCGAAGACTTGAAATAAGAACTTGAGGAATTTAAGGTGAAAATCTACCTTAATGTTTGATCTTGTATGTGTTTGAATATGGGATGGGTAAATTAATGAATGAACCCAAAATGTGAGGGAAAATGTGTTCGATTGTGATTAGGAGGAATTGTGAATTTGATTATGATTTATGGGCCCAAGCAATTTAAGTTATTGCAATATGTTATGTTTATGGAGTTTTGAATGAAGGTGTGTGCTGGTAGGACCCTTTATAGGTGTGGTTAGTTTTGAATGGAATTAGGTGATGAATTGTATATTTGGGCATTGTTAGGATTGTAGGTGAGATATAACAAAATTTTGATAAAAATGGAGCGTTTGTATGTGACTTGATGAATGGAAGGAGTTAGTCTATATGGTCTAGTTGAGTTAATTAATAACCTTGGAATGGTAGATGGAGGATGGATTAGAGAGAGAGAGAGACAAAATCTGTAGCAAAGAGGAGTAGAAAATTCTTGAAATTTCTAGAGAAGAGTTAGTGTGCATAACTTTGAAAATAAGAGTTGAACTTGGGTATAGTTAATGCAAAAGTCTAGGAAGGTGTGGTGATGGTCAATAAGTGATTTGGTAAGGTGGTAGAAGATTGTAAACTATCAAGAAGAAGTAGAAATGCACAAGTGTGCAAAATGTAAAAAATGTGAGAAGTGAAATTGTAAAATTTAAGCAAGAATTGAGGCAAGGATTTGACCAATGGTTTCAGGAGGTTTAGAGCATGTTTTGAGGTGGTTAAATATGTTGGAAAAAATTTGAAAGGATTAGGAAATATTGAGTGTGAATTAGGGGTTGAAATGGGATTGAAAATTTACCATTTGACAGCTTTTTAGCAGGGTCCGGGACTTGGTCCTTGGACAAAGTCCCGGACCACACTCAAAATAAGGCCGAGAATACAACCCTGCACTTGGTCCGGGACTTAAGCCCGGTACAAGGTCCCGGACCACTCTATTTTTTTAGCCGAAAGTTGAGTTTTCAGTTGTCCGGGACTTAGGGTAAGGACCAAGTCCCGGACCACCCCCAGAAATTGACCGTGAGTGTTTTAAAGTATCTAAATGTTGGGGGATTGATTGGTAATGGTTTTAGATGATGTTTAGAAGTTGTTTGGTGACATGTAAATGTTCTTAGAAGGATATAAAAGTGCTAGAATTGATTGAGAAGTGAGAACTTAAGTTAACAAGAGTAAAACCGAGATAACGGGATAACAGGATAAGTATGTATGTAGTAGCTATGTACATACCGTAACGCCTTCTGTTAATAAGAACAATTGGAATGTTATCAGTGGATCAAGTGTGAACCGATCATTGCGAGGTGACTCGGTAAAGTTGAACCAAGGTGTAAGGTATTATTTTCTCACGCCATGTATGCTAACCGTGCCACGTCGATTTGTGTGCTTATGTGCCGGCTTAATCAAGATAAAAGCATGAAACATGTTCTTTACTTGTTTGTATATCTTGATGCATGATGTGTTGCTAACCACCTTGCATGATTGTGTGGTCTAACCTAGCGTTATAGACCGAATCATAGTTGAGTAACGGTTGGTTAGTGACTCGTAGAAAGAGTCGTTTCTCGAAATAACGAAAACATGGAAACGCACAAAAACTATCAAACCAAGAAATGATAATGCAACCTATGAACTCACTTGAACGTGAGAGAGTTGTACGGGAGTAGTAAACTCCCGATAACGGTGAGGGAACCGGATTGAAATAATCCACGAACACAAACAAGAGTGGAAAGATATAGTGAAACTCCACTTAGAGGATGGTGATAGTTCTAAGAAAAGAACTCAAGAGAAAAGTAAAATACACATAAAGGACCATCTAACTCCTTTAAAGATAGTCGATCCACAATATGAGGATCCGACCTAACTTGAGAAAATGTCTCGAACATAAAAGTATTCGATAAGTTGGGTAAAACCTTAAATCTGAGAATACTAGACAGTGAGAAATTCCCTAAGCTAATAGATGATATCGAGAGATACTTCTAGGCTAATCCATGAGATTATGAAATAACTCCGAGAGAGGAGTTTTGGGAATTGAGTAGTCCGGTAGAGAAACGGACGTTTGAGAATTTGAGGAGCTAAGTGTGTAGTTCCATTTGATAGTTGAACCTTCCCACCATGCTAGACCCAGAGTAGGGTCGAAACCGGGGAAGTAAGACTTGTATTTGAAATCCCGGTGGTGAGTCTTGTGTATGACTCTGCCCATAGGTCATGGGTAATGACTTAAAAGATACCTTTGAGAATTTGATATTGAAACTTGAGAATTTGAGAATTTAGATCGAGTTTGAGAATTTGAGAGTTGAAGTTTGAGAACCTTGAGGTCTGAGTTGAGAATTGAGAACTAGAGTTGTAGAACTTGAATTGAGATTGAGTATAAGAGAGCTTGAGTAAGAGTAACCCAAGAGAATGGGAAGACATTGAGTAAGTGACTAAGGCATTAGTGAGGTAGAAATCCTCAAGCCCTAAGAGTAAGTATTATGAACTAACAACCTTGCTGTGTTAGTTAGGGATTGTATTCCATGTTTGAATGTTGAATGATTGTGCTAGTGTACATATATAATGTATTGCTAACTTGCATGTTGATTGAATTAAAAAGAATCACATGCTCTCGACAAAGTAGTCGGCGTACCCCCGTTAGCACGCGGGGTATGCGAATTTCATGCCAGCAATTTGCTGAGCCCCTAGGGGCGCTGTTTTTATTCTACAGGTACTTGAAGCCGAATACCATTGAAGTGTAGGACGGGGATGGCGGTTGAACATGGGTAGTTGATTAGGTATATTTGTATATTGTAACGACTGATTTGTAAGTCCGAATTGTATCGGTAAACTTGATGACTGTAGAACCTCGGTATAGAATTTGTTGGAGAATTGTATATGTATTTGGAATGGATAAGGTAATGTAATAGTATTGCTTGAACACTCGGTATACTCATTCATCAGACCGATATTGTATTGTTTTGTTTGGATTTGGCCTTGTTAGTCGCGTGGGTGACTAACGGCATTCTATCACCCACCGTTGGTAGTTTGATTTCTGTTGCTTTGACATTGGTAATTGAGACGGGTTAGGAGTTAATGATTGGATTAGCGGTAGGGGTGTTACATTGTATATGTTATTTATTTTCAAAATACTATTTAATAAACTACAACAATTTATTTTATTTTTTAAAAAAAAAGTGGGCCACTAGGTATATTATACAAAAATAAATATTAATATATATCATATAAAACTACAATTATATACACATATGTATTATCATTTATAGAAATATATATATATATATGGGTTGGCCATATGCTCAAAATTTTGTTAGGATTTGCCCAATTTTTTTTGGGTTAGATTTTTTTGTCTTGACCTGTTTAAAACTTTATTTGATTAACTCCAGCAAAATCCAAATAAGAGCAGGTGTATATGTTGTACTCTCTCTGTCCCAGTCAAAGTGTTCAGTTTACTATTTGGATGTGTCGTTTTTTATAAATCTATGTTTTATGATGGAACCCTTATATGAAAAACTATATATTGTACAACTTAATTTTTAAAAATTATTTTATCTTATATGTTTTACATTGAAGTGGAAAATGTTTCAAAAAGCAAACACCACACTTTAATTGGGACAGGGGTAGTAGTATTTATTGTTCTATGAAGGAGTACTATTTATAGAACAAAATGATACTATAATGCTTTTTAATCTGTCACGAGTTAATTTAAAGCATGTTCAGCAAAACTATACTCCACATGAGTTTAGTATTAATAAATATTATTTACAAAAAATATAGAAGATATGTAAAAAGGTCATATTAACTTGTGGAAATGGGTAATCTTCAACATAAAATATTATTTCCAAAATTTAGTAATTAAAAAATATGGGAGAAAAAATAAAAAAAAATCTAACTACATTGTAATAGATATATCCTTCACATCATCATATTAAAAGTTAGTAACAGCTACCCCTCATATAGATATACTTATGCCGATAAAGAAAATGTCTCATCCACCGATATATGGTCCCATTATTTTGGATAAATTGAAATTATTAGTTGATGAAATACCCCTAATTAATAAAACATGATTTAAGCATATATATATATATATTAAGGCTTAAACATGCCTCTATAATTATTTGGAAACAATCAAAAATCAAAAGCAAGCATAAACATACTTAAAAATCACTTAAGGCAAAATGTGCCCTAAAGAAGCCTTAAGGAGTGTATAACTTTGGTTAGGGTCCAAAATGGATTCCTAAACCTTATAACTAAGGTATTAACATGATAAAATCACTACCAAAGCAAACCAAACTCTAGACAGAGTTAAAACACAAAAAGGAGCTCTAAAACTCCTTAAGACACATTTTTAAGAATGTGTTCAAAAATTGACTTTGGGTGGCTAAATAGCCTTGTATACACTTCAATTAACATGTGTACTACTTATTATCACATTAGTAACTCTAAATCAAGAGATTTGCAAAAAAGAAAATCTAAAGTTTGGCACTAAAATGTGAATAGTACTCAAATAGTGCAAAACTAAGTCTTAATTGACTAAGATGGTCACTGGTCAATGTTGACCCTCAAAATACCCCAATGTGGGAGGCAACACAGCTGTCTACCAGCCTTACATAACAACCAAAATATCTTCTTATGACTCACCATTAACTATTCATTTATTATACATATCTTACCTTAAAAAGCAAATTTGACTTCTTTTCTCTCCTTAACCCATTCTAGCTGAGAGCACAGAAGCAAACCCTCTCTCTTTTCCTCCATTAACCAGGTGAAGTAAGCTTCTTCAAAGATCAACTCCCATTAATCTAGGTAAGCTCTTAATTCATGGTTTAGTCAATTCTCTTCCTCTTTTCTTCTTCTTCTTCCCATTGATCTAACTTCCAACCATTTCCATCCACTCCTATAGGGCAAGTTGGTGTTCAAAGAGAAGGGTTAATTCTTGGTTGAAACACAAAATCAAGGGGAGAAGAAAGCTTAAGACATTTCATAGGTAAAAACATGCTTTAAGCATATACCCTTGTTTATTCTTCAATTCTGGTTTTGTTCCTTAGTTCCTTTGGCTTATGTTCTCCTCTTTACATGCTTTTTCAGTAGATCTCACTATAGCTTCAAAAAGTAGCCAAATCCATCCCAAAAACTTCATTTTTGGCATTTTTGGCAAGGTAAACTCTAGCCATTTTCCACCTTGTTGTATCTGGTTGTATTCCTAGGTTTAGATGGTGTTTTAACACTCTTTTGTGCCTTAAAAATGAGGCAGTTTTATACCTAGAACAACCTTACAAATCAAGGTAAAGATTATGGTTTTCTAAGCTCATTTTCACTCCTTAATGTTCCTTAAGACATTGGACTAATTTGCGCCTCTTTTCCTTGCATAAAATGTAGCTAAAATGGTGCTTGAACCTTGGGTATATTTCTGTCCAAAGGTGTGCAAAAACAAGTTAAGATCATCCTTGACAAAGTTAAAATCTTACCTTAATAATGTGTTAGTCAAGTTCATATTAAATTATGTACAAAAAACTAACTAAGCCTATTATAAATTAGGCCATGAGTGTTGAAGTACTGTTTGGCTGGCTTTGTAAATAAAAATCAAGTAAGTATACTTACCCTTATTGTGTATTTAAGGTTTATGGTAATTATTGTTACAAAATAAAATAACACGTGGGGTTATAAGGTTTATTATGACTTATACGTTTGTGGTGTAGATTTATTTAACACTTTTGGCTAGTTTACTTTTATTAAGATGAATATAATGTCATAAGAGATTATTGAGGAGTAATAAAATGGAATTTATATAAAATTGGGGTAATTAAAATAAAAGCTGGGTGACTAACTATGCAATTATGTGCATTTATGTGTAATTTTCTTTTAAGTTGAACGTTGTTATATGGCCATGTAATTAGGCCACTTTAGATGTATGTATTTCAACGCTTTAAATATATTTAGAGAAATAATCTAATTACCGTAAAGATTAGGGGTAAAATGCAATTAAAACAAAATTGAGGGCTAAGATATACTATAACTGAAATTAGAACTTAAAATGAATTATTTTTTTATAAGATTTTATAAGTTTTGGCTGGGGTAAAAATGTAAATTCTAAGAAATTGGACGGAGGAAAATCTAAAATCTGGAAAGTTATGGTCAAGGCGGGATTAGGAAAGTCAACCTTGACCATATTAGTGACTTTGACCAAATTAGATGTTATAAACAATTAAATTGTGACTTTATATTAAGTTTATAAGTTAAATGTAAAATTTACAAAACTTATGGTGAAATACCCCAAACTTGATATTGTTTAAATACTAAACTATGATATTTAAAGGCTAAAAAGTGCCTTAGAAACATCAGTGTACGATTTAAACCATGGTGAAAACAATAAAGTACCATAAATACAGTTTGAGCAAAAACATGCTCTAAACTTGGAGTGAACTTGGTTGGGACCCAAAGAGCCTACCAAGACTTAGTGATATTCAATTATGATTTAATAAGGCTAATTAAGTCCTTAGGAAACCTTGGTGGACAATTAAACCAAATAAAACACAAATAAGACCTTAAAGTCAATTTGGGCAAAAATGTGCTCTAAGCTTGGGATAAATTTGAATAAGACCTAAAGGTCATATCTATACCTTAATTATATGTTAATGAACATATTAAACCAATTACCAAAGAAAACCAAGCCTGAAAACAAGTTAAAACACAAAATGTGCTTTAAGGAGTCTTAAAGCACATTTTTGAAAAATTGTCTTGTAAATGAGTTTTGAGTGGCTAAACGTCCATCATTACTCTTTAATTAACATGTGTACTACTTAGTATCACATTTGGAAGTCTAAATCAATGGGAAATCAAAAATTTCACAAGAATGTGCCTTGTTTTTGTGAATAGTAACCAAAATATGCTAGTTTATGACATAAGTCAATATAAGTAAGTTAATTGGTCAACAAAGACCAAACTACCCCTAAGTAGATGGAGTGGGCCAGTTTTCTAAGTGGTGACTCACCACCATGTAAAAATCAATACAAGAAAGGAAGGAAAAGTAAGTAAAAAGAAGAAAGTTACTTTATAACATAAATATCTTCAAAGGTAGACCTCTCACCTCATTCTCTTCTTTTCTCCTTGTTCCCACCGTCTACATCCTCTCCTATCTTCTTCAAAAACGATGGGCTATAGTAACCTCTCTTCTCCATCTTTATTTCCTTGTCAAATCCAACTTCATGCTCCAAATCAAATTCTAAGACCATATTTGTCTTAGTTAAACCAAGCTCTACACTTCTATCTTTTCAAATCTTCAAGAACTCCATTTCGGTGCCATGGAGATTCACCATTGAAGGAGCTTGAGCTCATATTTTCATGCCTTGTCATTCTCCTTTGCTTCAATGTAAGGAAAATCAAAGAAAAACTCCATTCCCTCTTGTTTGTATATGTCCGAAAATTTCACCTCACAAGGGTGCTTTGTTTTGCTTTCATAGCTCCATTTCAATCTTTAAAGGACAAGGAGGAGTCCTCTCTTGATGCTTATTCAAGCTCTCTTTTTATTCCAAGGTAAAATAACTATCCTAATGTGTTAAGACAATATATATAACCTAGGGTTTGAAAATGAGTTTAAGCATGAAGCTTGAATGCTCATTGGTTTTACTTGTACATTGATTAGAACATTGACAAGTAACCAAGTCCTCTTGCCGATTTCCAAACAAGGAAGAACAAGAGTGTTCAAGTAAAAATCTTGAAGAAAAGAGGTAAATGTGCTAACCTAATGTAATTTATGCCTTAGGAAAAATGAGCTTGATTTGCTTAATAAAATATCTAAGGAGCCAATGGGAAAAGAGCTAGTGAATTGTTCTTAAGGAGATTATTAAAGGGCATATGTGATGTTGAGTGTATTTGCAGGTCAAAGGCAATATATACGTGGGAAATTCAGTGTTTAAGGTTTATGTTATTTAAGGGCCTAAGAGCCATGTTACTTAAGGGCCTAAGTGCCAAGCAATTTAAGTTTATGCACCATATTGTGATGTAGTGTAAATTTGGTGAAGTTTTGTGTGTGAGAATATTCTTGATGGATTTTGGTGTTCTTGAATGTTTTATGGTGAAAAACAATGTGTTTTGGTATGACATTGTGCTAGGAGAACCTATGGCAAAATTTGGGTAATGTATAAGGAGATTTAGGTGTTTAAATGAGCTTTGGTGAACTAGGAAATGTGAGGAATGAATGAATGTTTACTAGGGAAGAAAACATGTATTAAGGTGTTATATAGTGCTATGAGGAATTAGGCACTATCTTGATGTTCTAGAAGTCCAATGGGTGTTTTGGGATGTAATAAAGTCTTGGAGAAGTTTGTTTAAGGTTTAGGTAATGTTGATGTACAAGGAATGAATGATGTTTAGGTAAGGATGCGAGGAAGGAATTTTAAGAAGGTGTGAACAAGGAAATTTAGTTAGTAAGAAAAGATGCTTGGGAGATGATGTTAAGGTGTAGAGGAAACATCTTGGTATAGTGGTCATTATAGGTGAAATACCACTTAGAAAACCAAAAGAGAAATGTTACAAGTGTTAAGAGATTTGTAAGTAAATGAGTGAGTGTTTAAGGACTTTAGAAGTAAGCTTGTACATGCATTTGGAGGATGTTATGTGAAGGTTTAAGTGTGCTAAATGATGTTAAGGCATACTAGCATATGTAAGGTGAAGTTTGGAGTCAAATGGGAATTTAGAAACAAAGGTCTGGAGCCGACCGACCTTAGGGACCAGACCTGCAAGGTCGGTCGAGCTCAGTTTACACTACCGGAAAGAGTTTCTGGAATGGACCGACCTTGGGGACCGGACTTGCAAGGTTGGTCGGGCTTGTATTTTGGGTACGAATTGAGTCCCTGGAATCGACCGAACTTGGGACCGAACTTGCCAAGATCGGTCGGTCATGAGTTTTCAAAGGGGAAAAACTCTCGGGAATAGACCGACCTTGTGGACCGAACTTGCAAGGTCGGTCGGAGTAGAATTTTTGACGGTAATATGTTCTGGAATGGACCGACCTTGTGTAAGGTCGGTCGGTAAGGTCGGTCAGACCAAAAACATTGTTTAAGGTTATAGGATGATGGGAATTATTAAGTAATGATACTATAAGATTGTTAAGGACATGTTAAGTGAGTTATAATGACAATTTAGTGGGGGAAAAGTTGTATTACAATGAAAAAGTAAAACAAGTTAAAATGTGAAGTTATTTAACTAGATAACGGGGATAAGTTATGAGAATTAGACTTTAAACAATCATGTTACCCCGATGTTAATAAAAGTAAATGTAATGTTATCAGTTGTTCAAAGATGTTACGAGGAACATGTGATGGCACGTTAGAGTGAAACCCTAGTGACAGGTATGGTTTTCTTACAACCTGTGGCCTACCGGATTACACCGACTTGTATGCCAATGTGTTTCTCTATATGTTTGCCACATTGTAAGATAAAACATGTAATGAGTTTACAGTAATTCATATATGTGGCGTGTCTAGTTCCGATGCCATTTAACCTCGGAAGTGTTAAACCTTAGATAACTAAGTCTAGGATCACATGAGAGATCGGTATTCGGATTTAACGACCCGAACCATGGGACGTTCTAACCACGGCTATGTGTGAGTCAATTGTGTGATGTTTGTGTGTGAATGTATGGACCTCCCTCGTGTGTCTAACCCAGTTGAAATACCTTTTGGTGTGTGGACGTGATAGATCCCACAGTGGGGCTCTAACTATTTAATCTACAAGTAAATATGTACTAACGGGGGTGAGGAATCCGGTTAGGCCGGTCGCGCGTTGTTGGGAGTGGGTATCCTTTTTAGCCTTACCCTCCTCTCTGTTATGGTTGTTTCCCTCACGGGTTACGATCTCCCATTAGCTTACTCCAAAGCTTAGCTATTCTAACTTATGATCGGTTTAGGGGGAACATGTGTTTGTGTGGTGTGTTCGGGTCACTAAATCTGATCCACCTTAACTTAAGTTACTCGTCCGACTATTAGGACGGTAATGAGTGTTGTATAACGAGCTTAACATGAGGGTAATATCATTCTCTATGCTCACAGGTGAATTAACTATGTTTGGGGTCGGTTTCTTAAGAGAACTGTACCCGTTGTGTTATGTATTGTTGTTGTGCTGTAATTTTTATAGCGGTGTGATGTATTATGTTGTAAAATGTGGAGTATGTGGATCATGGATATGAATCCCAGTTTATGATAAGAGGCATTTAAGGATAACCCGACTAGTGGGTCAGTGTCGTCTATTAAGGAAATAGCTCCATTAAAGGAGAAACACTCTAGGGTCAAAGAACACAAGGAGTGATTTGTTAGGTGTAGATGTGTTGTCTGTAATTGTTGTGACCACTGTTGTGGGTTGTAATGTGTTTTGTATTATTGGAGTACATGCATGATTTAAATGTAATCAACCGCATGCTAAGACGACAATTAGTTGTGCGTGGCCCGGTAGCATGCGGGCTGCGGGATTACCATACCAGCAAAGGTGCTGAGCCCCTTGGGGGCCACCCTTTCTCTTCTTTTTCCTATTTCAGGTACAAGGAGCTGGAAGCCGTTCGAGAGTAGGACGGGGTAGTCGTTTGTACATGGGTAATCATTTAATTTGTAAGTGTACAGTAGGTGTAGTAAGACCGAAATTGTTATCGGCATTAGCTTGTGAATACTCGGTACTGTTGGAATGTATATGTATAATGGTTGTTGTTAATGGAAAGGGACAGTAATGTGTAGTCGCTCGGGAATCTAGTCCATCAGACTGATACAATGTATATGTAATAGCCTTGTTAGCCTCGTGGGTGGTTAACGGCGTGTAACACCAACGAGTTAAGTAATGTGATGAAGTATGTTTTCCGCTGCAGTTTGTTGTAAAGTGTGTTAATGTTGGATGGGGTGTTACAAAAAGTGGTATCAGAGCGAAGTATCGCTCTGATGACTGAATTACCGAGCTTAGGAAGTACCGAGTTAGGATTTTAGTACTTTGGGTTAAGGGTTGAGTGAAACCGTGAGCGATACGCTAGTTAGGTATTACCAGTGTGTACTGGAAACTTACAATATCCTTCCAGCCCTCCACAATCCCTGTTTTATAACTTGGGAAAGAACGCCAGAGAGATGGAAGTCCTCTCTTACTCGGGGAAACCCGATCTGGCTGATATTAAGCATCACTGTAAGTACGGAGAACCTGTCATAAGGTAGATCCCGAAGAGTGGGAATCCCGGAGTCGGTTTCCATCTAAACAATGTTAACCGCATTAATAGCGAAGAATGAAGAATTTTGTGTATAAGAGAATAGAATTTCCGGCAACCTGGGTCGACATGCTGAGCAGTCGAGAACAACCAACTTGCAACGCACCGACCGTGCAACAGGCAAGAAGTGAAGTAATGGAACCCGGGACGAGTGTCCACGGGACCACAGTTGTTAAATGATACACCAACGGTATACCAACCGACAAAGGAACTACAACGTAGTGCCCAAACAAGAGACAAGTCTCAGTAACCACGACAAATGTGTGGAACGAGCTACGCAGAGGAAACAATACTAAGAAAAGGGGTCTCCAGAATGGGAAACGCCCTAGTTAATGATTATCATGTGAATACAGTGAGAAGTCGCCCAGAGGGTTAATTGTCAAGACTGTAAGATCAAGTGAGGGCCAATAAGGCCACTGATGACAATGCGGGTAAAAACAATACCACAACCGGTATGTGTTGAACCGATAGCCAGTTAGCATGGCACACTTGCTGTGGCAAGTGCTGCTATAACAGGGCTGTTCGGGAAAATTTTTAACAACTACCAAGTACTTAGTAAAGTACCACGAAGTTAAGTGAGATCATCATAACTGTGGAAGGGCTTAGCAGCCTAACCTGTGTAAATGGGAATACACCAGTCAGCAAAAAGCTAGACTTGGTTAAAGCAAGAAGACGTTGTGAAACCATGAAAATTTTCCTTTCAAGCTTAGATTTATTTCAACTCTTTTCTTTCAAAACCAGATTTTCTTTCAAGCCAATACTTCTTTCTAACCTTCTTCTAAACCAAACCAGTAAAACCAAGGGCAGTTGATTAAGATACAACAGTGGAGAGACTTTCCCTTGATTAAATTCGGGAAGCACGGAATGCATATTGTCACGGGACAATATAAGGGAGTTGACAACAGAATACTTCACCTAGGCATGTGACGGACACTACGAGTGTACCAACTGTAATGTGGGACGACCGCACTCCGATAGGAGTATGTGGGCCTGACAGACCTACTTATGGGTTGGTCGGGTAAGTAGCAATGTATCAGTGTGGTACCCCACATATGTATACGAGTAGAGTCCGGAGCACGGGAAGTAGTAGACTCCATACTACGGTCAGCAGTAAAAGTCAAGCAAGAACAACGGATTGCCAAGAATGGTTAAAGTAAAGGAACTCAGTGAAGTCAACAAGACTAAATGAATTAGTGAATTCATTTCAAGGAAATGTTTAAGAGTCAGGGGGTGCGAGGTGCACTAACTGTTATGTAAAGACATAGCATATGTCTTAAGAACCCCGAGGGGTAAACATGATAGCTGGAATGGTGACCCAGCCTGTGCATGGCAAGCAGATGCCTAATGTGGACACATTAATGTGCAATGAACGGGATGAAACTCCCAGAATGAGTACCTACACTACCAGGAGATGTTGATCTTCACGGAAGAAGATAATAGGCCAGTCAAGAACACAAATGGCGTGGCTAACTGAATATACCAATAAGTATGAACCAGATGTAATGGCATAACTTAGCAACACCCAGGAGCAATCCTTGAAGGGTGTTCACATCAACGATAGTTGAACGAAATAACGTGATAGAGACACAAGGGTTGAAACTAACGCCCGGTTTAGACATAAGTTGTCAGGAGACGGACTGACAATCCTAAGGGGCATCCCATGAAAGGAAACGTGATGCAACAACCTTGTCATGGAGCCCAATACAACCTCTATCCATGTAATGTTGTACAGAGAAGTACATGTGTGTGGACAGCCTACAATGAGCGCAGCTCAGAGCAATAAGGCTTATAAGCCACAAGCAAGATATGTTATGTAAATTTGAGTCAATTGTGGAAGTCTAGGTTGTACAGGTAAATAGAGCGGAGAACGAACCACTGCCTTATGAGTGGGGATACCTCTCGATATTGTAAACCGTGTAAGCGGTAGTTATGTGAACCAAGTTCAAGAATATGTTAAGGATGGACGATATTATTATTGCGAGAGAGTAGTTAGTTTAAAGTGAAACACCGAGCTAAATAACGCCGGCTTGGGACTCGAGTGATCAATGCTCAAGGAGCATTAAGACTCAAAGACTAGAATATTCAACAATTAGCCAAATGATTGGCGAACCATAATACGAGTGATGTAAGTATATGTGTGGAAGCTAATATGACAGTGAATACCATATAAGTTGATGTTATACAACGAGTAAGAGCACGGTGCGCAGCAAGCGACCGTTGTATAAGTGTTGTTGAATAATGATATGGCAGATAAGACCAGTTATGAATTAAATTCAGTGGAGATACAGCAGTAAGTGTTGACAAATGAACTGGGCAGTAAGCCAGTAGCCAGTATTACGAGATCAGAATCTCAGTGAAACACAGTGTGAATTCTGTTGCGAATCGCATGAGAGATTTACTGCCAAGGGTTTATGCCTCTGCACTCTGTATGACTGAGTGTTTTGGTATTGCACTTGCGCAGTAATGATCGAGTGGGATAGCTAGGAATTGGAAGCATGTTAATTGTGGAGGAATAATGTTATAATGGCCGATGCATAGGAAATGCAAGGCCGCACCAATGAAAGAATACGTGTACAAAACCAAATGTGGAGGCGTGATTAACAGTAAGTGACTACAGTAGCACTAACTACCAAATATCGGTATGGAATATACCACAAGTGTTGAAAATAACCAAGAGAGCGCTACACATTAGGTAGCAGCTCAACCTCAACCGACGGTAAGTCGGAAGGGAAACAAGTTAATCATTGTGAAATACATAACTGTATACGCAGTAAATTATTAGAGAAGTGGATAGAAAGTTTTGTAACTCACCGAGTTCGCTCATGGTAAGAGATACCACGCGTTGGTTGAGAAACCATTATCACCAAGATAAAGGTGATAAATGGGAGATGTACAATACAGTAAGAAGAACGAACGGGGCAAGCTAAGCTCTAAAGTTAACAGAGTTACGCAGCAGAGGCCAGTGAACCCATGCTTCAGATACCATTGTGCATTGGGAATACTATAAATGGCTAATTATTAATGCCTATAAGCCTCACAGGCCAAAACCGAAACCAGTTAAGAGTTAAAGCAAACTCCAGTGAGAATTCTTGGTTTAGGGACTAAACCGCCAATATGGTTAAGATCCTCTAACTAGAACACATTGTATAACAGACCGCGTGGAAGTTAAAACATTTCACGACGGCAGAACATTTTAAGCCAATGTTCAGTGATTGATTACGTGGGCGTAATCCCTTTTAAGGGGGGTAGAGCGCAAAACCACTTAGTGTGTATTACCGTACGAGTGTACGTAGTGTACATGACCTATGTTGTGCATAGCACAAATAATTGTTTTAATGATTGGTGTGCGTTACGTAAACATACACATTCATTCATGGTTTAGTTGTGGTAATTGCGCACAGAAGATGCGAATACCATTGTGATAAGTGTGTTTATTTGTTAACAGTTGTGTGTGATAGTACAAGTGTGGGGAGTGGAGAAACTCCCGGGGAACTAAAACCCCGACATTATATGTTCATATGACACTAAATGTGAAACTGTGTGTTGTATTTTGATAAAAATATGTGTATATATATACAATATAGTGATTCATGAAAGGGTATGAAACCGACATAGAACCTAGTGAGAATAAGATTCCCTAGGCAACAGGATTAAAGTGAATGGAGATAACTGATAGACGGAGTTCTATCCCTTGGAGATGTATGATTATGACTAGAATGACTAAAAGATAGAAAATTGGAAATGAGTGTATTATTTGATGCTTGAAAATGAAGTGGGAAGTGGAACTTGATTTGCATGCAATCAAGGGAAGCCAAACACAAATTGGGGTGGAAGGATAGTTCGACACTGATGCTGATCACATTAGGGTTGGATGATTCTTGAAGCTCCCTGTAAGTGGTCACAAATAACCACTCTAAGAAAGATGCAAAGAGTATAAATTGGACTTGGAGTTGTGTTGCATTTTCAAAAGGATTTTCAATTGGTATTTCCAAAACAGTCGATTAATATTTTGAATAAAGGATTCTCTTATACTTAACCTAGTAAAGAATATTTTGTTGTGCTTGCTCACGAGCCGAGGACGTATGAGCCTTTGTCTTCGGACCGGTGACATGAGAAGTATATATGTTAAAAATTAAGTGATTGTTTTGATCTCCCAAAGGTACGGAGACCAGAAGGTGTCCCTCACAACCGGGTTCTGCGGGATCACAGTGAATGTAAAAGATATTTTTGCTTGCCATACATGCTAAGACATGTTTGTGGTAGTGTAATAAATATTGTTTGACCTTGAGTTCCAAAAGTGTATGTTATCAAGACCTATGAGTCTAAATGTTGTTTGTTTATAGACCTATGTGTCTAAAGGCTGTTATGTTATCAAGACCTATGGGTCTAATGTTGTTATGTTACCCAGACCAGAGTCTAAGGGTTGTTATGTATGTGCAAATGTTGTTAAGATACCCGGACCATTGAGTCCGAGGTTATCATGTGAGTATGTTATGTTATGTATGGATGTGTATATGTACCCGGACCGTTAAGTCCGAGGTTGTGATGTAAAGTATGTTTGGTTATGAAAGTTTTATTTTTATAAGTAATCCCTGTGTTCTAATCCAATGATGTTGGGAAGTGTGAACATCGAGGACGAAGTTCTTTTAAGGGGGGTAGATTGAAATACCCCAAACCTTGATATATTGTTTAAATACTAAACTATGATATTTAAAGGCTAAAAAGTGCCTTAGAAACATCAGTGTACGATTTAAACCATGGTGAAAACAATAAAGTACCATAAATACAGTTTGAGCAAAAACATGCTCTAAACTTGGAGTGAACTTGGTTGGGACCCAAGAGCCTACCAAGACTTATGATATTCAATTATGATTTAATAAGGCTAATTCCTTAGGAAACCTTGGTGGACAATTAAACCAAATAAAACTCAAAAAAGACCTTAAAGTCAATTTGGGCAAAAATGTGCTCTAAGCTTGGGATAAATTTGTATAAGACCTAAAGGTCATATCTATACCTTAATATGTTAATGAACATATTAAACCAATTACCAAAGAAAACCAAGCTTGAAAACAAGTTAAAACACAAAATGTGCTTTAAGGAGTCTTAAAGCACATTTTTGAAAAATTTTCTTGTAAATGAGTTTTGAGTGGCTAAATGTCCATCATTACTCTTTAATTAACATTTGTACTACTTAGTATCACATTTGGAAGTCTAAATCAATGAGAAATCAAAAATTTCACAAGAATGTGCCTTGTTTTTGTGAATAGTAACCAAAATATACTAGGTTATGACATAAGCCAATACAAGTAAGTTAATTGGTCAACAAAGACCAAACTACCCCTAAGTAGATGGAGGGGGCCGGTTTTCTAAGTGGTGACTCACCACCATGTAAAAATCAATACAAGAAAGGAAGGAAAAGTAAGTAAAAATAAGAAAGTTACTTTATAACATAAATATCTTCAAAGGTAGACCTCTCACCTCATTCTCTTCTTTTCTCCTTGTTCCCACCGTCTACATCCTCTCCTCTCTTCTTCAAAAACGATGGGCTATAGTAACCTCTCTTCTCCATCTTCATTTCCTTGCCAAATCCAACTCCATGCTCCAAATCAAATTCTAAGACCATATTTGTCTTAGTTAAACCAAGCTCTACACTTCTATCTTTTCAAATATTCAAGAACTCCATTTCGGTGCCATGGATATTCACCATTGAAGGAGCTTGAGCTCATATTTTCATGCCTTGTCATTCTCCTTTACTTCAAGGTAAGGAAAATCAAAGAAAAACTCCATTCCCTCTTGTTTTGTAAATGTCCGAAAATTTCACCTCACAAGGGTGCTTTGTTTTGCTTTTCATAGCTCCATTTCAATCTTTAAAGGACAAGGAGGAGTCCTCTCTTGATGCTTATTCAAGCTCTCTTTTTATTCCAAGGTAAAACAACTATCCTAATGTGTTAAGACAATATATATAACCTAGGGTTTGTAAATGAGTTTAAGCATGAAGCTTGAATGCTCATTGGTTTTACTTGTATGTTGATTAGAACATTGACAAGTAACCAAGTCCTCTTGCCGATTTCCAAACAAGGAAGAACAAGAGTGTTCAAGTAAAAATCTTGAAGAAAAGAGGTACATGTGCTAACCTAATGTAATTTATGCCTTAGGAAAAATGAGCTTGATTTGCTTAATAAAATATCTAAGGAGCCAATGGGAAAAGAGCTAGTGAATTGTTCTTAAGGAGATTATTAAAGGGCATATGTGATGTTGAGTGTATTTGCAGGTCAAAGGCAATATATATGTGGGAAATTCAATGTTTAAGGTTTATGTTATTTAAGGGCCTAAGAGCCATGTTACTTAAGGGCCTAAGTGCCAAGCAATTTAAGTTTATGCACTATATTGTGATGTAGTGTAAATTTGGTGAATTTTTGTGAGTGAGAATATTCTTGATGGATTTAGGTGTTCTTGAATGTTTTATGGTGAAAAACAATGTGTTTTGGTATGAAATTGTGCTAGGAGAACCTATGGCAAAATTTGGGTAATGTATAAGGAGATTTAAGTGTTTAAATGAGCTTTGGTGAACTAGGAAATGTGAGGAATGAATGAATGTTTACTAGGGAAGAAAACATGTATTAAGGTGTAATATAGTGCTACGAGGAATTAGGCACTATCTTGATGTTCTAGAAGTCCAATGGGTGTTTTGGGATGTAATAAAGTCTTGGAGAAGTTTGTTTAAGGTTTAGGTAATGTTGATGTACAAGGAATGAATGATGTTTAGGTAAGGATGCGAGGAAGGAATTTTAAGAAGGTGTGAACAAGGAAATTTAGTTAGTAAGAAAAGATGCTTGGGAGATGATGTTAAGGTGTAGAGGAAACATCTTGGTATAGTGGTAATTATAGGTGAAATACCTCTTAGAAAACCAAAAGAGAAATGTTACAAGTGTTAAGAGATTTGTAAGTAAATGAGTGAGTGTTTAAGGACTTTAGAAGTAAGCTTGTACATGCATTTGGAGGATGTTATGTGAAGGTTTAAGTGTGCTAAATGATGTTAAGGCATACTAGCATATGTAAGGTGAAGTTTGGAGTCAAATGGGAATTTAGAAACAAAGGTGTGGAGCCGACCGACCTTAGGGACCGGACCTGCAAGGTCGGTCGAGCTCAGTTTACACTACCGGAAAGAGTTTCTGGAATGGACCGACCTTGGGGACCGGACTTGCAAGGTTGGTCGGGCTTGTATTTTGGGTACGAATTGAGTCCCTGGAATCGACCGAACTTGGGACCGAACTTGCCAAGATCGGTCGGTCCTGAGTTTTCAAAGGGGAAAAACTCTCGGGAATAGACCGACCTTGTGGACCGAACTTGCAAGGTCGGTCGGAGTAGAATTTTTGACGGTAATATGTTTTGGAATGGACCGACCTTGTGTAAGGTCGGTCGGTAAGGTCAGTCGGACCAAAAACATTGTTTAAGGTTATAGGATGATGGGGATTATTAAGTAATGATGTTATAAGATTGTTAAGGACATGTTAAGTGAGTTATAATGACAATTTAGTGGAGGAAAAGTTGTATTACAATGAAATAGTAAAACAAGTTAAAATGTGAAGTTATTTAACTAGATAACGGGGATAAGTTATGAGCATTAGACTTTAAACAATCATGTTACCCCGATGTTAATAAAAGTAAATGTAATGTTATCAGTTGTTCAAAGATGTTACGAGGAACATGTGATGGCACGTTAAAGTGAAACCCCGGTGACAGGTATGGTTTTCTTACAACCTGTGTCCTACCGGATTACACCGGCTTGTATGCCAATGTGTTTCTCTGTATGTTTGCCACGTTGTAAGATAAAACATGTAATGAGTTTACAGTAATTCATATATGTGGCGTGTCTAGTTCCGATGCCATTTAACCTCGGAAGTGTTAAACCTTAGCTAACTGAGTCTAGGATCACATGAGAGATCGGTATTCGGATTTAACGACCCGAACCATGGGACGTTCTAACCACGGCTATGCGTGAGTCAATTGTGTGATGTTTGTGTGTGAATGTATGGACCTCCCTCGTGTGTCTAACCCAGTTGAAATACCTTTTGGTGTGTGGACGTGATAGATCCCACAGTGGGGCTCTAACTATTTAATCTACAAGTAAATATGTACTAACGGGGGTGAGGAATCCGGTTAGGCCGGTCGTGCGTTGTTGGGAGTGGGTATCCTTTTTAGCCTTACTCTCCTCTCTGTTATGTTTGTTTCCCTCGCGGGTTACGATCTCCCATTAGCTTACTCCAAAGCTTAGCTATTCTAACTTATGATCGGTTTAGGGGGAACATGTGTTTGTGTGGTGTGTTCGGGTCACTAAATCCGATCCATCTTAACTTAAGTTACTCGTCCGACTATTAGGACGGTAATGAGTGTTGTATAACGAGCTTAACATGAGGGTAATATCATTCTCTAGGCTCACAGGTGAATTAACTATGTTTGGGGTCGGTTCCTTAAGAGAACCGTACCCGTTGTGTTATGTATTGTTGTTGTGCCATAATTTTTATAGCGGTGTGATGTATTATGTTGTAAAATGTGGAGTATATGGATCATGGATATGAATCCCAGTTTATGATAAGAGGCGTTTAAGGATAACCCGACTAGTGGGTAAGTGTCGTCTATTAAGGAAATAGCTCCATTAAAGGAGAAACACTCTAGGGTCAAAGAACACAAGGAGTGATTTGTTAGGTGTAGATGTGTTGTCTGTAATTGTTGTGACCACTGTTGTGGGTTGTAATGTGTTTTGTATTATTGGAGTACATGCATGATTTAAATGTAATCAACCGCATGCTAAGACGACAATTAGTTGTGCGTGGCCCGGTAGCATGCGGGCTGCGGGATTACCATACCAGCAAAGGTGCTGAGCCCCATGGGGGCCACCCTTTCTCTTCTTTTTCCTATTTCAGGTGCAAGGAGCTGGAAGCCGTTCGAGAGTAGGACGGGGTAGTCGTTTGTACATGGGTAATCATTTAAGTTGTAAGGGTACAGTAGGTGTAGTAAGACCGAAATTGTTATCGGCATTCACCTGTGAATACTCGGTACTGTTGGAATGTATATGTATAATGGTTGTTGTTAATGGAAAGGGACAGTAATGTGTAGTCGCTCGGGAATCTAGTCCATCAGACCGATACAATGTATATGTAATAGCCTTGTTAGCCTCGTGGGTGGTTAACGGCGTGTAACACCAACGAGTTAAGTAATGTGATGAAGTATGTTTTCCGCTACAGTTTGTTGTAAAGTGTGTTAATGTTGGATGGGGTGTTACATATTGGGTTGGAAAGAAATTTCTAAAAGTTTCTGGGTAAGAATAGTAAATATAACGGAATATAACATTTTAGGAATTTTTGGTGATTTTTAGCGAATTTATTGGAGTTATATAACTAAATATGTATAATATATAGTTTAAATGTTATAATATAAAGTATATAATATAAGTAGGTCAATTCGTATATAAGAAAAATTAATGGGCTTAAAATGAATAAGAACAGACCATGGGTCTGCACGGTAATTATTAGATATAAATATATAACCATAGGTTATACATAATATAAGTTTAAAATGTCATAATATATGATATATGTAACATGACATGGATCTTGTGGTAAAATAGTAATTAAAGAAAATGTGGGAGGTTGGAAGAATTATACTTATAACATTTGGGCCTTTTCTGCATTTATATAACTTACATAAAAACTATAGGTTAAAATTATCATGAGATAGAAATATCATATTATGTGATATAAGTATATAGTTATAACATTATACAATGTTATGTGGTAAAAGTGTAATTAATAAAAGAGATGGGCTGTACCGAGAAATAGAACATGCTATAAATGATTTCTGGACTATAGTCTATAATGATATGAGTATTATAATTATTATATGGTATTGATGTGATCAAAATGAAACTAGTATAAGTGAGAATATTCACATGAAATAATGTGACTAATGGTGAGTAAATGGGATTATAATATAAGGTGGGGTATTCAAATAAACTTTGGAAGTTTAATGACATACTATGATGTTACCTAACATTATAATCATAATCTTAAATAAGTATGTATAAGGTAATCACACCTAAATAAGATTAACCACCTTGCATGAAATGATAAAAAATGTATCATTCAATAAATGTATATATGTAAGGATATGCGCAATAAATGAGATTGTATAATATGGTATAACAATAGAGTTAAAACCTTAATGTAAGTTGTACAAATAGTACTAACTAGTGAGAATAACTATCTAACACAAAATGATAAAGTGTATTATTGAATAAATGGATTTATAAACTAATGTGTATAATGAATAAAC
The DNA here is from genome assembly GCA_023374045.1 of Limonium bicolor. NCBI lineage: Eukaryota > Viridiplantae > Streptophyta > Magnoliopsida > Caryophyllales > Plumbaginaceae > Limonium > Limonium bicolor. The sequence continues at coordinate 313,181,362 of CM041778.1, forward strand.
TTTAAAAAGTTTACTATGGTATTATATAAATGTCACATGACATTAAGGTAAAAATCTTAATATAAGTTGTATAATATACTACAACTAGTAAGAATAATCATCTTACATGAAATAATGAAATGTAACATTTAATAAAAGGATTTTATGATTCATTTATACCAACATAAAAATAAAGGCATGGACATATACATAGAAAAATGTATATATAATATGGTTGGGAACCATATAATATTTAGTGATGAATGTTATGAGATGAATGTAATTTATAAACTATAAATTATAAAGTCTTAAGGTTAAGTGTAACATATTACAAGGTGAATGAATTAGATAATACAAGGTATGATGATGAATGTTGTGAACTGATGTACTTAAGTAAATCAATCAAGTCAACATGACTAGTCAAGTCAACATGTTTGACCTAGTCAACTAATTTGACCCAAAAGGCCAAGTTGACCAATCCACACATAAAATGATAGATTGTGAAACAATAATATTAAATTGTGTATTGTCGCATGTATACATGCAACTATATGTTATATGCTTATATAAATATATGAATGTGGTTAAAATATACACGTAAGTATAAACATGGTTATATATATATATATATCATGGAGTATAATGGAATAAACCCGAACATTATAAAATACTACGAACTACGAGTTTACGTTATGAGACCGACTTATTTAGCTAAACCTGAACCAATTAACTGTTGAAATCCGGGGGCTAACTGTCGGGGTTTTAATGCTATTCAGAAATACCGGATTTAGTTATGAAATACCCCGAACATAATTATGGTGATTAACTTATTCTAATATGGTATTTAAGGGCCTAATAGTGCCTAAAGTATATTGGTAAGGAAAATAAATCCAAAAGAAATGAGAAAACGCTTAAAAACCGGAAAACACTAAAATAAGCGTTATATAACTATAGGGGGTACGAGACCTCGGTTAGAGTATTATAAGGATTCCTAAGGCTTATTCACGCCTAATTGATGTACGGGAACAATTCCCGAAGAAAATGGATCCAAATAATGAGTTAAAACGTTAATAAAGCTTTAGCGCACGTTTTTCAAGAAAGCCCGAAAACGTGACTTTGAGTGGTCAAATGAACCCGTAAAAAAATTATAGTTCATCAAATAACTATAAATAAACATTAATGGAAGTTTAATAGCCATTAAAATTAAAGAAATGAGAAAATTCCGGAAAACGGGCTCGGATAGTGAATAATGCTAAAACCGAGTAAATTAACGAGCGTTTTCTGTAAAAGACGAAAAATGCTCCAGCTAGTATATTATGTGGGGGCCAGTTTTTAAAGACTTAAAGTAGCCTCTCACACACACTAGACTAGTTTACTAATTAATAAGTCAAAAAGCAAAAGGAGAAAAGTAAAAAGCACTTTATCTCCTCTCTCTCCTCTCATTTCTCCTTTCCCTTTTCTCTTTCTTCTTCTTTCCTCATCCCAGCCTATTTTGATCCTCTCTCTCTGGTTGGGGATGATTTTTGAAGCTCCTCAAAGCTTCCATGGCTTCTTCATCATTCCAAGCTTGCCCAATCTCCATTTAAGCCCCAAATCGAAAATAAATTGCATGCTCTTCTTCCCCTCATCAAGATCTACATTTCTATCTTTTCAAAATTCCAAATGGAGGAGTTTGACCTCCATGGGATTTGGGCATTTGAAGAGTAGACTACACCATCTTGAAGCTTGGAGGCTCCTCTCTTTCCTATGGTAAAAATTTCCATGAAAAACTCATGCTTCCTCCATTTCTAGTGTGGCCGATTTTAGCCTCTAATGGAGCTCTGTTTTTCTCTCTCTTTTGAGCATCATTCCAACCTTCCAATGGTGGTGGGATCACCTTCTTGTTTCAAGGGTTAAAACCCCTCTTAAAAATTCCAAAAAGGTAAACCCTAACTTATGTGTTCTAAGCCTTTCATTGAATTAGTGAATTCCAAGGGTTAGAAGTTTAATTATATTCTTTTTTGTGTAATGTGGGTGTTGGGATGGAGTTTGGAAACTCCATTGCCCAACTTGACCGAAAAAGAAGAGAGCAAAAGGAAGAGAGCAAAAGAGGAACTCAAAGGGGCTTACGGTAAGGAAACTTTCTTCATGCTAACTTTAATGCATTAGGATGTTGGGAATGGGTAAATGAATGAAGGAACCAAAACTGGAATGGGAATGTATTTGGATGAAGTAGAAAGAATTTGTAAGTTGTTGTGTGAAATAAGGGCCTTGGAGCCAAGTAATTTGAATATGTATATTGGTATTGTTGTTTGAGGAATTATGTGTGCTGGTAGGACCCCTTGTGGGTGTGGCTAGAGTAGGATTGATTTGTATGAGAATGGATGGATTTGGGAATGTAAAGATTTAGGTAAGTCATGGAAAAAATTTAGTAGGAAATAGGCATTTTTAGATGACTTGGTGAATGGGAGAACCAAGGTGTGTATTGGGTTGAGTAGAGGTGCTTGATAAGCTTGAAATGGTAGCTGGTGGATGAATGTGTGAGTGTGTAAAATCTGTAGCAAATGGGTGTTGTAATGCATTGGAAACATTAGAAATGAGTTAGTGTGCAAGACTTAGGAAATGGGAGTTGGACTTGGGTATAGGTAGTGCATTTGTTTAGTATGGTATTGTAAGTCAATAAGTAGTTTGGAGAAGTTAGTAGAGGGTAATAACCCACCAAGAGGAAGTTAGAAATGCACTAGAGTGCATAAGTGCAAAATGAGTATGGAAGTTCGTAGAAATTGAGCAAGGATTTGGGTAAAGAATTTGAGTAATGATTTGAGGAAGTTTAGAGCATGATTGAGAGTATTTATGATGGACAAACATGTTAGATTACATGTAGGAAGATTAGGAAAGAAATGGGTAGAAGAATGGCTTTGAAACAGAGTCAAAAGGAGTAAATTGGCTAGGACCGACCCAGGGGACCGACCCATGGTTGGGTCGGTCGAGTGCAAAAATTTGCAATCGGAGAGTTTCTGACTCCGACCGACCCAGGGGGATTGGGTCTGTCGTGGGTCGGTCTAGTGTAGAGGTTCAAGACGAAAAGTTACTGACTTGGTCCGACCCAGAGGAGTTGGGTCGGTCGTGGGTCGGTCGAGATAGAAGTTTCCAGACATGATACACACTGACTTCGACCGACCCAGGAAGGTTAGTTGGTCGGGACAAGCTGTGGGTCGGTCGGACCTAACAAAAAAAAGAGAAGAAAGGAATGAAATGTAAATGCAAGTATATATGTATATGTGTATATAAGTAGATGCACAAGAGTGGCATTGGTAAGATCATTGAGAGAGTAACGAAGAAGTTGTAAAGTTAAGCAGACTTGAGTAAAACTAAGAATAATGAGATGATGGGGATAAGTAAGGGAGTATTAGTTTTACATACTGTAGTACCTTATATTAATAGAAATGTTTGGAACGTTATCAGTAGAATGAGTGTGAACCAGGGAACGGGAGGTCACACGGTAAAGTTAAACCCCGGTGTATGGTATGATTTTCTCATGCCCTGTATGCTAACTGAGCTATGTTGATTTGTATGCTTGTGTGCCGGCTAATCAAGATTAAAGCATGAAAACGATTTATTGCCTTTCATTGTATGTCTTGCTGTATGATGTATGAGCTAACCCCTCTTGAATGATTGTGTGGCCTAGCTTAGCGTATAAACCGACTCATAGATGAGTCTCATTGATTAGTGACTCGTAGTAAGAGTCGTGTTGCAAATTAACAAAATGTGGAAACGCACTACAACTAACGAACCAAGAAACGATAACGTAAACCAATGAACTCACTAGAATGTGAGAGAGTGTACTAGACTAGTAAACTCCCGATATCGGTAAGAGAACCAAAATGAATAATCCACAAAACAATAAATAGTGGAAGTATATAAGTAACCTCTATTAGAGGAATCGATGATGGGGCAAGACATAAATCTTGAGAGTAGTAACAAATGATGAGGGATCTCCAAACCCCCTTTGAAAACTAGTCGACCCATAATGAGAGGACCCGACTAGTGTAAACAATGTTCCGAACATGAGAGTATTCGATACGTTGGGGGAACCCTTAAATCTGAGAATACTAGGCATTGGTAATTCCCAAAGCTAGTAGAGGTTATCAATAGAGATGCTTCTAGGCTAATCCATGAGATTGTAAAATAACTTCGAGAGAGGAGTGTTGGGAATTTGAGTAGTCCGGTAAACACGGACATTTAAGTATTTGAGGAGCTAAGTGTATAGCTCCACTCGTATTTGTAAGCCCGGTGGCAAGTCTTGTGTATGACTCTGCCCGGAGGCTATGAGTAATGAGTATTGAGTAATGAGTATGTACGAGTAAGTATTGAATATTGAGTAATGAGTATGTATGAGTAAGTATTGAGTATTGAGTAATGAGTATGTACGAGTAAGTATTGAGTGTTGAGTAATGAGTATGTACGAGTGAGTATTGAGTATGGAGTAATGAGTAAGTACGAGTACAGTAACGAGTATTGAGTAGTGATTATGTACAAGTATAGTAATGAGTATGGAGTAAGGAATACGTATGACTAAAGTAATAAGTATCGAGTAAGGAGTAAGTACGAGTAGAATAATGAGTATTGAGTAAAGCACGAATAAAGTAATAAGTAAGGTAACGAGGGAGTAATGAGTGAGTAACTAACACGAACGGTTGACTAACGAGTTGTCTTCCCTTGTAGGTATTGAATCTTGTGTACGTATGTAAGTATTGTTGCTTGTGTATAATATTGTAGTATTAGTATGTATGTATGCATGAAAATGAATCCCATGTATTTGACCAAAGTAGTCGGCGTACCCCGGTTAGCAGTGGGGTATATGAATTTCATATGCAGCAATTTGTTGAGCCCCTAGGGGCACCGTTTTTATTTTTACAGGTACTTCGAAGCTGACCACCGTTGGAGAGTGTAGGACGGGGTTGCTGTATAAGCATGGGTAGTTGAGTAATAGAAACTGCATTTGTATTGTAATGCGAAATTGTAAGTCCAAATTGTATCGCTAGTTTGAGGATTGTAGTGGACTCAGTATAGTATTGTATTGGAGTTTGTATTTGGATTATGATTTGAGTATGGAATGGAAAGTAATGTATTGTGTAGAGTACTCGGTATATTCAAGTCATCAGACCGATAGTATGTAGTATTGTAACTGGCCTTGTTAGTCACATGGGTGACTAACGGCATTGTACACCCGCCGTTGTGTACGTAATATCCGCTGTGAAGGTAAGTAATTGTAAGGTAATATCGGGATTAGCGGTAAGGGTGTTACGTAATGTGGTATCAGAGCGAAGTATCTCTTTGATGGTTGAAATACCGAGTTTAGGTAAATACCGTGTTAGGAATTAGATACTTAAGGCTAAGGGTTGAGTGTTAGCGTGTGAGGTACGCTAGATAAGGACTCTCGGTTGAACCGGAAACCTACAATAACCATACCCGCCCTCCACGTCCCCCGTTGTAAAGTTGGGACAAGAACGCCAGAGAGATGGAAAGACCTCTCACACTCAGGTAAAACCCGATCTGGCAGTTGCAAAAATAAACCTTATCAGAAAAGGAACCAGTCATACGGTGGATTCCACGAACTGGAAATCCCGGAGACGGTTCCCGTTGGAACAACAACAACCGCATTTAATGACCGTAGGTCGAAGATCCTAAACACAGGGTATTGAAAGTTACGGCACCATGGGGCGACATGCTTCGCAGTCGCGAGAACCATGAGTAGCCAACAAGAAGAGGAGCACAACCGCGCAATGAAGCGAAGAAGATAGAGTAACAAATCCGAGACAAGAGAGTCTACGGACTGTAATGCTTGATAATACCAACAACGGTATACAAACCGACTAAGGAATTAGTAGAGGTTGGATTAACACCAAACCTACACGCCAAGAGGTCGTAATAACCGAACAAGACAGTTCAGATAACTATGGAAGCATTCATAGAACATACGCCTACAGGACTACGACGTAGCTCCTAAGGTTTAGTCAAGTCTCGACAACCACAGTGAAGGTGTGAGACACCCGAATTGACGACAACCATGTCAAGTACACTGAGAAACGACTTAGGAGATGGATCACCAGGGTCAAAAGATCAAAGGAAGATCTAATAAGACCACCAAATTTTGATGGAAACGATACCGTAACCGGTATACGTTAACCAAAAAACAACCTACCCGCGCACTTGCCTAGGGCAAGTGCACCAGAGGCAAGATGGTTGGAAGACTTTTAACAACCAACAAGTACTACTAAAGTACCACCAAGAAGAGTGAAGCAAACATAGGATCACCAATCCTACGAATTTGAAACAATGAAACCTTGGAAAGGCCTAACGGCCTGACCATCACCTCAAGAGAACATACCAGTCAGCGGGAAGCTGGACTTGGTCAAGACCTCAGACATGGCAACGCCATGAAAATTTTATTTTAACTCAAGACCTTTCTTTCCAAACTCAACTTTTCTTCCAAAACCCAAATGTTTCTCTTAAACCTCAGATTTTTAAAACCAAACCAAAGGAATTACGGTAAGTATCATAGGATGATACAAGAGGAGTTGATAATAGAATACTTCACCTAGGTGTGTCACGAGCGCTACGAGTGTACCCAAATACGGGATGTGGGACGACCGCACTCCGAAGGAGCTTGCGGGCCTGACAGACCATTTGTGAGTTAGTTGGGTAAGTGGTAACGTACCAATAAGGTACCCTACAATGAATGTATACATGTAGTGTGCAAAACACGGGAAGTAGTTGACTCCGTTCTAGGGACCATAAGTAAAGTCAAACAGAAACAGTTGGACACCTCGAATGATCGAAGAACTAAGATAAGCTTACAAGCTAAGGAGTCAAGAACTCACTCCAGGAGGATGATTAGCAGTTAAGAAGTGCGAAAGGCACTGGTAATTCACTAAGGACATTGGATATGTCTCAAAAATCTTGAAGCAAATCCATGAAATAGCCAGAATGAATGCCCAGTCTAAAAACAGTAAGGCAAATGCCTGATGAGAACACTCCAATGCTCGATGGACAAGATGACATACCAAAGTGATCTTATAAGGTACCGGAAAATACCATTCATCACTGAAGGAAATACCAAACCGGTTAAAAATATAGGAGAAGTACCCTTGGTCTACCCTAAGAACGGGAGACGTTATAACCCCCAACGGGATAACTTAGATCCAGAACCACAAGGTAGGATAACAGACTGGACACACTCAAAAATATTAGCAAAATGTAGTGGCATCACTTAACAACACCCAGGAGCAATCCTTGAAGGGTGTCGAAAGCGTGATAAAAGCACAAAAGTTAGAACGGACACCCGGTTATAACACCGAAGGGATCCCACTTACTAGGGGATACCCTAAATTAACAATGACAACATTCACCATCAAAATACTTACCTCCAAACCAATTGATGGTATAAGGAGAAGCAAAGCTTGTAAACCGCCTGAGATGAGCCGAGCTCTAGGCAATGTGGCTAGTATGCCATAAACCTACTACAGGACACAACCCAACGGTTGCAACAACCAATGTGAACGATATGAAGAGTTGCCAAGAACGGCACCAGCGAGATGGTTTAATAACTAACGAGCAAACATACCCCTCGTGAATGTGAGACCACAAGAGCGGTGAACACATGGATTCTAAAGAAGGGGATACCATCCGCAAATATCTGATAATACATCCCTTTCAGAACTACTAATGTAGTGAAGCTTGAGCATACAATTATTGCCAAGCGATGTAAAATAAGCTTCAATTACAATTGTTGACAACCAAGGAGTAACCGGCTCAGAAGGAACACCATAAGTGGGAACGTAAAGTATAAGTAAATAACGCTCAAGGAGCTCAGAAGTATAAATGCTGAACCATGGTATAAATGGTGGAAATGCATGAGCTGAGGCTAGCAACAACGGATGCAATGTAAACCAATACTGTAGAATCGGTAAGAGCATGGTGCGCAGCAGGCGACCAATTTATGTGAATAATCACCCAATGCTATGGAGTTGTTAAATACGAGATGGAAGACAGACCGGGCAACAAGCCAGGAGTCTGTACTAAATGATGAAGCACCTCACAGAGGAAGTAATGTTCATTCCTATTGCGATCACATAAGAGATTTACTACCAAGGGTTTACGCCTCTGCACTCTGTAGGACTAAGTGTTTTGGTATTGCACTTGTGCAGTTAATGCTCTAGTGGGATAGCTAGGAATATGGGAAAATATCAATTGTGGTAAATTCTTCCTTTCACCAACGAACATGGCATAAGCCAGTTAAGCAAAAGCTTAGGAACAAACCATGCGCCCTAACCAAAGAAGCACGAAGAGTGTGAAACATATCAATAATCACAAGATGTGAATTCCATCGGAATAAAAGTGAAAGGAGACTTATGAAAGTCACAAGGACCGACGCATAGAAATGCAAGGTTGTACAAGTAAAGAACACTTGTACCAAACAAAATAGTGAGCAGAATTCAGAAGCCACTGACAACAGAGGAAGCACTACAGCTAAGTAGTGGCTCAACCTCAACCGACAATAAGTCGAAGGAGCCTAGTGAATAATCATGGGAGTACGAACAATACGCACAATAGATTTCCAGAGAGCTGGTTATGAAATCTAAAACTCATTGAGTTCGCGTAATGTAAGAAATACCACACTTGATTGAATAAACCTCATTCCCAAGATAAAAGGGATAAAAATGTGATGTATAGCACGTTAAAGATAACAAGAATGGCGAATAACCCAAGTTATCAGGGTCGCGCAGCAGAAGCTAGTGGGCCCAGAATTCTAAGTGTAATACACCTAGTGAATAAAAGGTTAATCATCAATGCCTTGAAGCCTCTAAGGCTAAAACCTAACCCGGTTAAGAGTTGAATAACTCCGATGAAAATTCTTGGTGCAGGGACTAAACCAGTAAATTGGTTAAGACCCTTTGATCGAGGAACAGTGTATAATAGACCACATGGAAGTTAGAACAATCCATGACGGCGGAACGCCTTAGACCAATGCCCAATGTTGATAAATGGTAGATTACGTGGGCGTAATCCAAACCGCGAAGTGTATGTTTTACGTGATAGGTGCGTAAACTACAATGCGCATAACACAAAAGAATTTGTTTTGATGATTGATACTTATGTTACATAAACATTTGTATTCACTCATCGAGTAATTGTGGTTATTTGGGAAATAAGAAGTGGAAAGGAGTAGAGAAACTCCAGGGGAATGAGAATCCCGATTGGTAATAGTATGAGAAATGAGTACGTTTGGGAGATTTGATGAGTATAAATCGGTATGAAACCGATGTATTTGATGAGTATAAATCGGTATAAAAACCAATGTAATTGACGAGTATAAACTTGAGGATAGAAAATTAATTGGAAAGTATACCTTTGAATTTCTTAAGTATAGTAGTTGGAGATGATGTAGTAATAATTGATGAGATGATTAGTAAGTGAGTAAGTGAATTTTAGAAATCGGAAAATGTATGTGTGTGATTATGAGTAGAAAGATAAAAAGATAAAAAACGAAACAATGTTTGACGATTTGACTGTGTGAATTGAGGTGGGAGGTGGAACTTGATTTGCTAGTGATCAAGGGAAACCGAACACAAATTGGGGTGGAAGGATAGTTCGACACCAATGCTGATCACATTGGGGTTGAAGGACTCTGGAAGCTCTCTATAAGTGGTCACGAGTAATAACGCTAGTAATAGTCCCGAAGTAAGTATGAGTAAGTAAGTATGAGTAAAGTGCCTGAGGATCTCTATATATGCAAATGAATTTGATCAGAACCAAAGGACTGTAGAGCCAGAAAGCATAAGTGCTCAATGTCATGACGGTCGTGAACCAGAAAGCGTAAGTGCTCAAACGTGACCGGTACCTGAGGGATCACTCGACATGGAAGAGGATGGTACCTTCTTTATCTGCGGATGGACCCCATTGAGAGTTTGAAACGGATATTTTTGATTGCTATGCATGCAGCGACATGCTGTTTGGATGTGTGATATACATCGAGTCAGACATTTGGAGTCTGTCAAATTATGTAGAGGTTATAACCTTAGCATAGAGTACTTATACGAGTGACAATATTAGATTCACCAACTTTGAGGGCAAAGTTCTTTAAGGGGGGTAGATTGAAATACCCCGAACTTAATTATGGTAATTAAATTATTCTAATATGGTATTTAAGGGCCTAGTAGTGTCTAAAGTATATTGGTAAGGAAAATAAATCCAAAAGAAATGAGAAAACGCTTAAAAAGCGAAAAACGCTAAAAATAAGCGTTACATAACCATAGGAGGTACGAGACCTCGGTTAGAGTATTATAAGGATTCCTAAGGCTTATTCATGCCTAATGGAAGTATGGGAACAATTCCCGAAGAAAACGAATCCAAATAATGAGTTAAAACGTTAATAACGCTTTAGCGCACGTTTTTCGAGAAAGCCCGAAAACGTGACTTTGAGTAGTCAAATGAACCCGTAAAAAAATCATAGTTCATCAAATAACTATAAATAAACATTAATGGAAGCTTAAGAGCCATTAAAATTAAAGAAACGAGAAAATTCCAGAAAACGGGCCCGGTTAGTGAATAGTACTAAAATAGGGTAAATTAATTAACGAGTGTTTTCTGTAAAAGACAAAAAATGCTCCAGCGAGTACATTATGTGGGGGCCGGTTTTTAAAGACTTAAAGAAGCCTCTCACACACACTAGACTAGTTTACTAATTAATAAGTCAAAAAGGAAAAAGGAGAAAAGTAAAAAGCACTTTACCTCCTCTCTCTCCTCTCATTTCTCCTTTTCCTTTTCTCTTTCTTCTTCTTTCCTCCTCCCAGCCAATTGTGCTCCTCTCTCTCTGGTTGGGGACGATTTTTGAAGCCCCTCAAAGCTTCTATGGCTTCTTCATCTTTCCAAGCTTACCCAAGCTCCATTTAAGCCCCAAATCGAAAATAAATTACATACTCTTCTTCCTCTCATCAAGCTCTACATTTCTATCTTTTCAAAAATTCCAAATGGAGGAGTTTGACCTCCATGGGTTTTGGGCATTTGAAGATAAAACTACACCATCTTGAAGCTTGGAGCCTCCTCTCTCTCCTAAGGTAAAAATTTCCATGAAAAACTCATGCTTCCTCCATTTCTAGTGTGATCGATTTTAGCCTCTAATGGAGCTATATTTTTCTCTCTCTTTTGTGCATCATTTCAACCTTCCAATGGTGGTGGGATCACCTTCTTGTATCAAGGGTTAAAACCACTCTTAAAAATTCCAAAAAGGTAAACCCTAACTTATGTGTTCTAAGCCTTTCATTGAATTAGTGAATTCCAAGGGTTAGAAGTTTAATTATATTCTTTTTAGTGTAATGTGGGTTTTAAGATGGAGTTTGGCAACTCCATTGCCCAACTTGACTGAAAAATAAGAGAGGAGAAGGAAGAGAGCAAAAGAGGAACTCAAAGGGGCTTAAGGTAAGGAAACTTTCTTCATGCCAACTTTAATGCATTAGGATGTTGGGAATGGAATGAATGAAGGAACCAAAACTAGAATGGGAATGTATTTTGATGGAGTAGAAAGAATTTGAAAGTTGTTGTGTGAAATAAGAGCCATGGAGCCAAGTAATTTGAATATGTATATTGGTATTGTTGTTTGATGAAATTCTGAGGAATTATGTGTGCTGTTAGGACCCCTTGTGGGTGTGGCTATAGTAGGATTGATTTGTATAAGAATGGATGGATTTGGGAATGTAAGGATTATAGGTAAGTCATGACAAAATTTTAGTAGGAAATAGGCATTTTTAGATGACTTGGTGAATGGGAGAACCAAGGTGTGTATTGGGTTGAGTATAGGTGCTTGATAAGTTTGAAATGGTAGGTGGAGGATGAATGTGTGAGTGTGTAAAATCTGTAGCAAATGGATGTTGTAATGCATTGGAAAAATAGAAATGAGTTAGTGTGCAAGACTTAGGAAATGGGAGTTGGACTTGGGTATAGGTAGTGCATTTGTTTAGTATGGAATTGTAATGGTCAATAAGTAGTTTGGAGAAGTTGGTAGAAGGTAGTAACCCACCAAGAGGAAGTTAGAAATGCACTAGAGTGCATAAGTGCAAAATGAGTATGGAAGTTTGTAGAAATTGAGCAAAGATTTGGGTAAAGAATTTGAGTAATGATTTGAGGAAGTTTAGAGCATGATTGAGAGTATTTATGATGGATAAACATGTTAGATTACATGTAGGGAGATTGGGGAAGAAATGGGTAGAAGAATGGATTTGAAACAGAGTCAAAAGGAGTAAATTGGCTAGGACCGGCCCAGGGGACCGACCCATGGCTGGGACGGTCGAGTGTAAAAATTTACAGTCAGAGAGTTTCTGACTCCGATCGACCTAGGGGGATTGGGTCGGTCGTGGGTCGGTCTAGTGTAGAGGTTTAAGACGGAAAGTTACTGACTTGGACCGACCCAGAGGAGTTGGGTCGGTCGTGGGTCGGTTGAGATAGGAGTTTCCAGACACGATACACACTGACTTCGACCGACCCAGGAAGGTTGGGCTGGTCGGGACAAGTTGTGGATCGGTCGGACCTAACAAAAAAAAGAGAAGAAAGGAATGAAATGTAAATGCAAGTATAAATGTATATGTGTATATAAGTAGATGCACAAGAGTGGCATTGGTAAGATCATTGAGAGAGTAACGAAGAAGTTGTAAACTTAAGCACACTTGAGTAAAACTAAGAATAATAAGACGACGGGGATAAGTACGGGAGTAGTTTTACATACCGTAGTACCTTATATTAATAGAAATGTTTGGAACGTTATCAGTGGAACGAGTGTGAACCAGGGAACGGGAGGTCACACGGTAAAGTTAAACCCCGGTGTAAGGTATGATTTTCTCATGCCTTGTATGCTAACCGAGCTACGTTGATTTATGTGCTTGTGTGCCGGCTAATCAATATTAAAGCATGAAAATGGTTTATTGCCTTTCATTGTATGTCTTGCTGTATGATGTATGAGCTAACCCCTCTTGAATGATTGTGTGGCCTAGCTTAGCGTATAGACCGACTCATAGATGAGTCTCATTGATTAGTGACTCGTAGTAAGAGTCGTGTTGCGAATTAACGAAACGTGGAAACGCACTACAACTTATGAACCAAGAAACGATAACGTAAACCAATGAACTCACTAGAATGTGAGAGAGTGTACGGGACTAGTAAACTCCCGATAACGGTAAGAGAACCGAAATGAGTAATCCACAAAACAATAAATAGTGGAAGTATATAAGTAACCTCTATTAGAGGAATCGATGATGGGGCAAGACATAAATCTTGAGAGTAGTAACGAATGATAGGGATCTCCAAACCCCCTTTGAAAATTAGTCGACCCATAATGAGAGGACCCGACTAGTGTAAACAATGTCCCAAATATGAGAGTATTCGATACGTTGGGGGAACCCTTAAATTTGAGAATACTAGGCATTGGTAATTCCCTAAGCTAGTTGAGATTATCGAGAGAGATGCTTCTAGGCTAATCCATGAGATTGTAAAATAACTCCAGGAGAGGAGTGTTGGGAATTTGAGTAGTCCGGTAAACACGGACATTTGAGTATTTGAGGAGCTAAGTGTATAGCTCCGCTCGTATGTGTAAGCCTGGTGGCGATGTAGTCATTAACTATTAAGTGCGACAAATATATTTACCACATTTACCTAAGTAAAACACTTAGGAATGAGACACCGCTATACCGGTCTCAAGATCATGGATCTCGAACATGAATATGACCTAAACTACTTCTAGGTATTTACGTAAGCCCTCGAAGGCAGCTGTATTAAAATGAATTCTCCAACCTAAGATTATACTTTAGGTATTTGACTACATAATTAATCATACGATGTAGAGTTGGTGTATCAGATGGAAATCCAGTGTAGTCCCGGACTAGCTGGTTGCGCATAGTGATCACTTGAGTGTTTACCCGATCGGGTCCACTTTAGATAAATTCCAAACGAGCCTACATAGATTGTTGGTCAGATTGTACCTGCTGTTGGTACACGGCTCCGGCCTATTTTAAGGACGCCTTTATTAGGCACAGTGGAAGTACCGGGGCCTCCGGACTCTTGGCAAAATGAGCGTCTTTGTGTGTACGTGGGACGACTGTCCATCAAAAGTTAAGTCAGGTTGTCCTAACATGACACCCAACTGATGATAACAATAAAAGTGATGATGTACGATGGGGCTTGGGAGGCCAAATGTGATTATAAATACAAATACCGTTCGTTAAAAGCAACTACGCGTTCTATCGCACTCGTTTATTACTTATTGTTTATGCAAATGTTGCTTGTGAATTGTATTGAATGTTTGGTGTTTACTTATGCTATTTACAACATTTATGATAAACTGTAAACCGGTATAGCATGAAATCAATCTAATGTTAAGATGATAAATCGACCTTTGTGACCGAAAAGGTCTAGAATCATGCCTAGCATACTCAGCGTTTTGTTGAGCCTACACGGCAACCATTTTTCAGGATATTGATAATGTTGAAGACGGAGTGTGGGATTATGGGTAGAGAGATCTCTTGTTCTAATTACCGCACTTGAACTTGGTCTGTATTGAGTTATAATAGTGAGTATTCAGGATACGATAGTCGCTCGCTTGTCTGGTATATTCGATTTTACATTAGCATGTTTTAGTGGTTGTAAATATCTCGTTCATCATTGTGGTTATAATTGTAAGTATTATTTAGTTTCTGCTTCTTTACTCACACGGGTGAGTAATGGCATGTGACATCCGAGTGAGGATGTTTGTGATTTAATTACCGCTGCGAGACATTTTTAATTATGCTACGAAAGTGAATATTACGAGTTTAACGAGAGGGGTGCTATAGTTGATGTCACTTGTGAACCAAAATTTAAAAAATAAGTAAAAGAAAATGATAAAAAAATTAAAATGATATCAAACCTCTGTATATAGTGGGAGCTAATGTTAAAATAAAACCTACACAAATTTAGTAATTTATACATATTACTTATAAAATATAGAAGATAAATAAAAAAGGGAAATTTCTCACTCTATTTTTGACTAATTCATGAAAGACCCCCTCCTAAAAAATGTCACGAAATGCCACTGTATTTTTGTAAAAGTTCATGAATACCACTAAGTCATTGACCATAAGCAAAAAAGGCAAAAATATCCCTAATAGTTAACAAAGTACTTTTAAAGTTAGCAATATGCCCCTAAATGTTGAAAATTCACAAAAATAAAATCAAAATACTATAAAAATATAGATATAGATAACTATAAAACAATACTTAAATATTATAAAAAAATTTTAAAAATGAAAAATAAAATAAAAAACATATTAAAATATTATAAAACAATTAGAAAATAAATATTTCTTAGATTTTTAAAAAATTATTTAGTGCAATAAAAAAATATAGTGTTTTAAAGACATACTTAATACCAATTTTTTTACCAATTTAGACCAATTGGTTACCATAGTTTATACCAATTAATTACATAATTTTTAGCTTATATTTTTTTAATTACTTTTTCTTCCAATTTAAATAATTTATCCAACAAAATTATTCTATATTTTAACAAATATTTAGAAAAAAATATTTATATTCTATTTTGTAGATGACTTTATAACATAATATTTTAAAATTTATGAAATTTTCTTTAAATTATTCAGTACCATGAAAAAGGATTCAGAGTTTTAAACACATAATTTACACCAATTTTTCTACCAATTTGGGCCAATTAAGCATCATAACTAGTACCAATTGTAGACACCAAAAATTCTCACCCCATAAAGTAAATTCCGAAATCATAAATGCAATAAAAGGGGCCGTCGCCTTTCTCTTTCAACACATATTAACGCGCGTGCCAAAAACGAAACCATCATTTCATGATAAAATTCTTAAATCATTTTTTTTCAAAGTATTTCAAAAAAAAAGCACAATTCATTTTGTTGATAGAACTCTCTGGTCTTACTCAATGTTCTCATTAAAAAACGTCAACATTTCTCAAGGTTTTCGCCAAAGTCAGACTCTGACTGTTCTTTTTAGTTTCCCCAGTATATTCATAACAAATCCGCAGTTAGTATGTATGTTAGAAAGACCATCGGTTTTGGGTTCAAACCCGAATAAGGGCATTGTTGGTGGCATTATTTTTACTTTGGTTTTATCAAACGAGGCCAACTTTTTGAGCTTCAGGTTAGATCTAACGCGGCCCAGTCATGAGGCCCGTTCCGTTCTGGATCTCCCCGCCCCAATCAAGAGAAAAGGAACCGAGTCTGAATCTTCCTCTCAGGCCCGTCTTCCTTACGTTTGCTCAATCTCCCCTTTATATGCTCGATTCTCAAAAGGAACCCTAGGAGCAGCGATCAATGTCGGATCGACTTCACAATAGAATGTCGCCACCCTCTCGATCCCAATCCCCTTCTTGATTCTCCGATAAACCCTGATAGATTTCCACTCCATCTTCAATCTAGCCAACCCTCTCCTTTCTCCCTCACCTTCGCTTCTGCAAAAGAAAGCAAACCTGAAATTACATTTTTTTCTCTCGTTCTTTCTATTCTGTGCGGTGCTCTTTCTCCGGCCTTTGGATTGCACGTCATTGCCATTTTCTTCCGCTACCATTACAAGCCAAGACAGAGTTCCGGCCTTCTCCTGGCTCTTGGCGATACTCACATTCAGAGATTCCCCTCCATTCACTGCCTACTGCCTTCGACCTCATCTCTCTTCATTCGTCGCCACCAAACTAAAAAACCTTCTCGCTCTCGTTTTGCCAAAGGAAACGCTATTGGGTTTCTCTAAAAAACTCTAACTGATTCTGGCCGCAGTGCTTAATTACCCGATTATTGATCGCCTTCACAATCTCCATCGACTAACTTGCCTGATGTTCGATGACTCCCAGCCTTGTCATCTGTTTATTGGTGCTCGCGGTGGCTTTCAAAACTTCCTCTTCAGTGCTTATCGTTGCAAGGAAGTACCTCCCCTTTGATATTTTCTGTTTTGGGTTTGATCTGAGCATTACTTGCCTGTTTAGCGTCTCTCGATTTTTTTTTTATTTGTTAAAATAGGCGTCCTTTGATCATGTGTTCTGACTCGTGAAAGTGAGATTTTCATTTTCGGGGTTGATACCAGTCGGATTCTCGGCGGTGAATTCAATTCTGTAGACGAGCGCTTGTCTCATTACTATGCTCTGATTTCGATGGTATGTGCTCTGCTCCTCCTTTACGAACTTTCTGCGATGTCTTGGTAGTCAGTTTGCGCCCCTAGTTGCACCATCTTGCTATGAAGTAAGAATCTGATTTTGCTCACTATGTTTGGGGAAATTTGTGCGAATCCATTAAAACTTAAGTGGTTGCTGTCAGAGTTCAAGATTGTTGTGTTTGTTCAACGGTGTTGCTCTTCGCTGATCTATATTGGCCTTTGAATTAGAATTGGTTTGAGCCGTACTTCAATATCGACTCTAAACTGCCTGGGAATGACTATATGTTAAAGTGATTTTTCTCGCTCATTACATCGATTGCTTAATCTGTTTATGGCCAATTTAATTATGGCCACTTGCATAATCTTACCTGTGACTGTCGGTTTGTTTGGTTAACTCACTATGGGCTCGCCCACGAGACTTGGCGATTCGAGTTTAATCTTGCCTTGGCTTTCTGTTTATTTCATTTGGTCCTGCTTGACGGGCCCAATTTGTTCTGCTTGCTTGCTTTGGACCATGGCTGAGATTGGTACGTCTGATCTGCTGGGAAGTCGGCTTTTCTACTTCTGCATTGCTCCTTTGCTCATAGATGATGATCTGGAACTTTAATTCAATGTGAGCACTTGCTCGATACTGTTGGCCATTTATGTGCTCACTGTCGCTATATTATGATTTGGCTGAGATACACTTTGGACATGGTTGCATCTACTTGACGTGGGCTGCATTAGACTTGGATTTTGACACGGGATTACACAAGCTGACCGTGCTGATGCGCTTTGGGCCCATACCCCTCATTGGGTACGTACAAAAATCGTTGGAACTTGGGCTAAGACCTGCAATGTGGGCTGCTTGGAAGGATTTTTGGGCTTGGTGTGTAAGCTGAGTTTACAGCAATGGCTACATCATGTTCGCTTATGGGTTTGGAAATTCTTACTTTCCAGCCCTTGTCGGTTATAATTCAACTATGCATGCCAGTTGCTCCTTGCGCATTGATTTTGGTTTGGAAATTAAGTTGAAACTAGCATGTATTTGTCCCTTTGCGCTTAGATAAGAACATAGAGTTGAGAGATAGTTGCCCTATGCTATAATTGTCGGATAATTCATTCATTGGCTGGATGGTCCTTATTAATTTGTCATCTTAGAGGGAAATGATATAAACCCTTTTAGGTATGATCCCACATGACTCATAACCTTTATCTTTGATACTACACTTTGGTTGAGTCATAATCTAAGATGATGAATTAATTTGAGTAGCAAACCCAATGCATGATTTATCTTACAGTTCATAGCATTTGTTGGCAGCTTGAAACTCTTTTCTATGTTCTCGGTTGGGGTGGGAGATGATTAGATTGCCCCCTTTCCTCCCATTGAGAGGGGCCGTATGATCCCATTGCACACACCCCAATCCTCTTGCATTTCATTACTGATTAATCTCGTGTCTCTTGGTCTGTGTTCCATGGCATGTACGTTTTGCTTGAGGACTGAGGAACCGCTTGGGGACTAAGGAGCTGGATCTTGGCTAGGACTACCGGGGCCCTCTCTTCAAACACGAAAAACGGTTGGTGTATCTCTTCAGATCCCCTTCAGCTCGAGTGAGGCGGCGTCGATGCGACCCCCCATAGCAGCTCTTTTAATTCAGCATTTCAATTCAACACTCTAATTTTGTTATTAGGAGTTGTAATTTGTCAAGTGGTTGTGCTACCTAGCATAGTCTTGGATTTCATAATTTTCTGTATTTGTCGGTTTGATCATTTTTACTCTGTCTATCTTTCGTACATATTTTTGAATGCTTGTTTATACATGTTTGGTTCTATTATACATTGGGCGTTTTATTTGTTAGTTTCGCCTTATAATTGCTAGATTGGTTTAGCACATGTAGCCATAGCATAGCCTTCAGGTCTACCCACTTAATTTCTGGACATATCAAGTCCAGTTTAGAAAAGCCCTAGGACCATTCATAGATGTTGCCCACATTAAGGTCGTAGTACCCGAGGGTCGTAGTACCTGTTTGTGGGAAATATCTCTCCTAAAAAAAAAACTTTCCAAACAATCCTTAAATGTCACAATAAAACTCACAATCAATGATTCGTTTCAACCAATAAAAATCCATTTCAAAACCAAAATTCATTTCCAAATTCAGCCCAAAAATTCAATTTCAAATCACTCTCTCATCAAACACTACAAAATCAATCTCTCGTACTCATCCAACACTCTTTCAAAAGCAATCCTTCTCACACTCATTCTTCATACACAATTCAAAATTCATGGGCAATCCCAACTTCAAATCATCCAGCTGAGCCCAATTCGATGCCCAAATCTGGCCCATTTTTCAAAACCAAATTCGGCCATTCTTCAAGGCCCAATCCGACTCATTTTTTAAAGCTCAATTCAATTCAAATCCAAATTCAATTCAATCCAAATTCAATTCAAGCCAAATTCAATTCAAACCCAATTCATTCAACCAAATTCAATTCAAACCTAATTCAATTTCAAATTCAATTCAATTCAAGACCAATCCAAATTCAATTCAATTCCAAACTCATTCAAATCCAAATTCATTTCAATTCCAGTTCAAATCAATATTCATTCAACCCCGATTCAACTTCGATTTCAATTCAATTTCAATTCTATTCCAATTTCTCCCACACTCTAATCGTCTCGTAGACCCGAGCGTCTCACAGACTTTGTCATTCCAATGATTCGAATGTCTCACAGACCGAGCATCTTACAGACCCAAGCGTCTCACAGATCCGAGCGTCTCACAGGCTTCAACATCTCAAGGTTTCAAACGTCTCACAGACCTGAGCGTCTCACAGACTAACCTCTCACATCCGAAACTTCAAACCCTTCAAAACCTCACAAAACTCCTAAAATCCCAAAACCTGAACTACGTAAGGTCTGATCTCAACAGGGAGTTGAGTACGTAGGCAACCCACACAGGGTGCGACCCCACATCCATTAAAATGTCATTTCACTCAGCCATCTCACCTCCAAACAACCCCGTATCGTCTCACAGACCCGAGTGTCTCACAGACTTTGTTATTCCAATGATTCGAATATCTCACAGACCAGAGCATCTCATAGACCCGAGTGTCCCACAGATCCGAGTGTCTCACAGATTTCGACATCTCAAGATTTCAAACGTCTCATAGACCCGAGCGTCTCACAGACTACAACACCCCACACATCAAGCTTTTCTAAAAACCTTCAAAACATCAAAACTTTCAAAACCCAAAGGCGTGAACTACGTAAGGTCTGATCTCAACAGGGAGTTGAGTACATAGGCAGCCCATCTCGGGTGCGACCCCACTCTAAACAAAAAACATTTTCCCCTTCTGAGGTGGCTTCATATCTCTCAAACACTCAAACTTCGTCGGCTCCCATGAACTTCAAACCATCAACTCTAAGCCTCGTCATTCACTCAACCTCAGACTTTTCATAAATCTTCATTCTATACTCATCCGAATTCACCAATTCTTCCTCTTAGCGCTAGCTTGGCAGAAAAGCTCGCCTCATCCACTCTCTCTTCTCATCCTAATCATATCCTTGGCTTTTAAATGAATCTCTCTAAAAGGTTTTGAAAGAAGGCAATCCCGACAATTGGAGACCGAGGTTTCCTCGGGCACCAATCCGAAGTCGTGGTCGTTGCCATTCTAAGGGGTGTAACCCAGTACGAACCCACACAGAATCTCTGGTATGATCAGATAAGTCCTATCCATAGGCAACAAATTCAGAGTCAACTAACGGTTCTTAGAACCATCCCCTTCCTTCCTAGTATCTAGGTCAAACTAGGTGGCGACTCTAGTCAATTTCCGCCCTAGGGCATAAGTCCGCGTGGAGCCCATTGAGAGCGGGTGTAGTGCAACAGCCTTGCACTCCCCTTTAGAGCATGCTTTCCTTTCTGGGAAAGACGGACGATTTAGTAGGTATTTGAGGGCTGCCAGAATAACGGGTTTTCACCCTCCACAGAATGGCCTTTTCTAGGATCTAGGCTTCTCAGCTAGTTCGTATTTAGATAGACCCCCTCATCCCGAAAAATCACCCTCCACAGAATGGCGACTCTGCTGGGGAAAACTTGAGTAAGTTTTTTTCTCAAACTCAGGAAGAATGACTCCATTCAAAATTGTCATTATTTTTCCCCACTTCTTTCAAAACCTTCAAAGATTCATTTCCATTCCAAGCCTTTAGGGTTACTCTACTCCACACTTAGAGTGTGATTGATAGGATAGCTAGGATGAGAGTGTGTAGCTTATATTCGACTTTGCTTGCCATCTGCGCTTTGCTTGCTACATAATTGTGTGATTATGCTAGACTAACTTGTAGGAACTTCAGGTAGGTGGGCCCATTAGGGGTCTAACTTCTTCCCTCTCTTTGCCTGCGCATTTATTTACCACCGCTTTTTGGTTGTGATATTGACCGTTAGGAATAGTCCTGAGGTGGGTGCATAGGGTAGCTTAGGACATGCATTCCTCTGTGTCACCCTGATATTTGCGGTCGGGATAAACATTGGTCCACAATTGATTCCCCATGAGCAGATGCCCTTCGTAGTAAGGACTATGCACACGAGGCGGTATGATCGTAGTATACTACTCTTGAAAACTCATGATCCTTCAACACTTACCTTTTCGAGTCAAAGCCAGGCATATAGTGAACTCTGAGCCTTCAGTGTCCAGCTGCCCGGTCCCGTGTCTAAGATGGGTTTATGGGTAGTCACCCCCTTGTATGCCGCCTGTCTGACCACCCTTTGCATTACCCTGAAGATTGCATGGGCTCAGTTCTCCAAGTGTCCACTGCACCACGGGTGTCTCTAAAGCCTGATGTCACGCTACACGTCCATAGAGGATCCCGTATTTACCGGATACCCATACATGGCACAACGTAGTCAGTGAATAATTTGGACTTTAGACACACCTGACCGTGCATACGATGGGAGACCCGTTCCCATGCAATACTTCCCCAAGTTTCCCGAAAAGTGAGTATGTTGTGATAATCCCCGGCCGTGGCTCGTGTGACCGTATCACTTCGGGTATCCTGACCTTTCGAACTTAAGCACTCCGGACTTTCTTGATGACGTGCCCCACAAGGCATAACAGAGATAAATCCCGAGAGATGAACAGTGAAGGGATGACGGTTCCCCCGGTGGTATGGAAACATTGATTGACCTGGAAGGTGATTATCCCAATCATTCACACTCAGCTCCACATAAAATCAGCCACGATTTTATTTTGCGCTTACATCTGTGTGATCACGTTTCAAAAATGAGCAAAAATTTGAAAATGAATCAGTTTGAAAACTCTAATGAAATCTCTTCAATGTCGTTCATCTCGAATGATTTTCAAAAAAATAATTATTTTCAAAATTGTTATTTCCAAAACAGTTTTCAAAACTAGTTTCAATCAAAGTCTTCCAGAAAACAGACTTTATCAAGCTGTTTGCAAAGAACAGATTTGAAAAATCTACTGTTTACAAATGATTTTCAAACAATGTTTCCCATAAATGATTTTTTCCAAAACTAGTTTCTAAAACAGCTTTCAAAACCCGTTTTTTGCAAACGAGTTTCAAATAGCATTTCTCACAGATGTTGTTTTGAAATAGCATTTCTCACAACCGTATTTCAAAATAAATGATTTAGTCCCCATGTTCTGACTTGTTGTTTTTGAAGTTCAATCCACCTTCAAGAGCAGCGATCATTACCGTGGAGCGTACTAGTCATTTCGTGTTTTGCAAAAGTGGTGGATTTTCACAATGATTTTGTGCTCGATCATTCACCTTTCCTTTCTCAAAAATATCACTCATTCCTTCGACGGAGCAAGTGAAGCAGCATGAAGATTGACTACGCGGATCAAGCTGAAAGCCAGAAGCGTACCAACCCGTGGAGCTAGCCGCGTGACATGAAGACTGTCACCAACCATTCAAATACAAAATCAGAGGTGTACCAACCCAAGTCAAGCAACATGAAGACTAGCGACACCAGTTCAAGTTCAAACTGTTGAAAATCGGAAGAACACCAACCCGTTTTGTTTAATCATAGTTTTGCTTCGCTGTAAAAGCCTGAAAATGAGCCAGCAGTCGGTCAAGCACCCGAAGACAAGCGTGCATCCAGTCAAGAGCCCGAAGATGAGCGAGCAGCCAGTCAAGAACCCAAAGACGAGTGAGCAGTCGACCAGGAGGCCGAGCGTGAGTAGTCATTCAGAAGCCCAAAGACGGACGAGAGGAGTTCAGAAGAAGTTTAGCTCAAAATTTCCCCTTTTAATGACTTTTTAGAATTGATGATGTATAGGTTTTCCCTATGATTCTTTTCTCGCTTGTCCATTTCTAAATAGATTACATGTATAGGTTTATACATTCCCTTCAAGTTTATTTAGATCAATGTGTATAGGGTTCCCCACTCCCTATTTTATTTGCGAATGACCGAGCGTCAAAATTCATATTGAGAAAATCCACCACTTTGAAAACACGCATTTTCAAAATTGTTTTTCCAAACTTGGTTTCTTTTGGCATGCACGTATGATAAAAAGAACGAATAAGGGACGACCCCTCACATCTATATATCATTCATCAACTTTGCTTTATGGGGTGAAAATTCACGGTATCTACAGGAGGCATCCCCTAAATAAACAACACCATCAAATGCAATCGAGAACAAACACATGCATTGCATTCAAAAAAAAAAAAGGTCGCTTGCACTTCCAATCATTTCAAATCCATCAATCATTCACGGGTCTCGTCCACCTCAAAATTTGCACAGTCATGTGTTCCATTCTAACCTTGTCACACGCCAACTTTCACCCCAATATCTCGACCGCCAGAACCCGATCTCAGAGGGATAGAAAAGAAAATAGAGTTCAAGCCCCTCCCAATCAGAATCACCATGCGCGTCAGTGACCAAGAGGGAAAGAATGTGTCATATCGTAGGGCCACCATACAGGAGTTGTCACTCCCTAAAAGTTCAAAACTCCGGAGCCAATAACCAGCTGAATGTCGTTCCAAAACAATTTCTCTCACATCACACCCAACAGCTATACCACCTCCAGGGCCGACAATGATGGGATGAGCTTCATGAACTGCGAGCTGAATTCGACTCAAGCGAGACTAGTCATAACCTCACCACTCATGCATTGCATCCAAAAACAAAACAACAAAAAAAAGCATTCAATCAACCATTTCCATTCACCATTTTCAGCATTTCAGGCATCCTATATATAGTAATTCCATATTACCACAATACATCGCATGGTAGATAATCGCATTTGCATACTCCCATATCGAAATGACATCTTCGAGAAAATCGTGAGAGAATGATTGAATGGAGTGCGTGAACCACTAAACTCTCGACCCATCAATGAACACAAGGGTCCAATAAAAATCAGCACCACAAACCAAGTGAGTAGTGTGCAAAGAGCGGTATTTTCTCTTGAATTTCAGGTGAACGTTTTGGACAATCCACTGAGCGACGAGGGAAGGTAGAGAGAGCCAATCGAGGTAAAACCACGAGTGACATGTGCATTCCTTAAGCACATGGAGAGGCACAATACATAATGAGATCAATGTCGATAAACAGGATACGAACTGTGATTCATGCAAAGATCTGAGAATAGTAGGAAAATAATCACTGACTAATGAGAATGACGAGGCACATAGGAATAAAAATCTCCACAAAAACCAAAGAGCTTCAACTGCCCTCAACATAATCCCGTAGTGAGCCCCGCTGAGCCTTTCACGATAAACTTTTTCTGTGAACTCCACAACATGCCACCCCACATATACTTACTCGCCCTTGCAATAAAGGATCTCAAAGGAGCCAGAGCCACGGTCTCTCCCTCACCATCTTTCACAAGAACCAACCAATGAAATGTTTGAAGAAATCAGTGAGTCAATGCAACTCCAAAGCTGAAAGCCAAAATACAAAGCAGAAAATGCTTGAGAAAGTTGATGAGCCAAGTGCAATTTCAAAAACACAAAAATGAGAAGAAAGTTCAAATCGTACGCCGGAAGAGGCAAGAAGGAGAAATCCAAACCAAAAGGACCAATGATGTCCCGAAGAAACCGATAAGGGTTTATCAAAGCCCGTCTAATCATTCCACCCATGACGAAGGTGAAACATATTCTCTATTGCACAAAAGCTCCACAACTCCTAAATAAATCCTCCAGTCCCATGTGACACACATCACACCCCTCAGCCCCGTTATAACCCAATAAAAGACCTCAGACTCGTTAGTTGATGAGCGTTAACTGAAAAGTATCGGATCTGAAACATGAATCATAAGCTTCATACTTGTTATCAACATGTCCCGTCATCCCAAAGGGACCATGAGTGGAAGAGTGTGACCTTACCCCACAAGGTCTTTCGAGTGCGAGTGACTCTTTGATCGAAGCACCAAATCATAAACAGCTAACCCCATTGCAATTGAGGAATTTGTGAGGATTGGAAAGTCCAGAACCTCAAAAAGGAATTCTAAGGAAAATACTGCTCCGAGCATCGAGAGTATCATCACATCATTATCACACACGACCATACTCACGAGAGATTGACCCACATCCCTCCATGAAAGGAAAGTGATTCACGCCTTCGAGCTCAACAATCACTCGAGATCGAACCGAAGATGTCTTATATTCGTAAGCCTCATATTAATAGAGATAGGACCGTACCTTCTCTCGAAAAACTGCACATGAATTTTGCATCTCTTCTTGCATTTAGTATTTGCATGCATCATAACCACTTCATTTTCAACATCCGACTGGTAAGAACTCCACCTAGTCTCGCTGAAAGTCGACTTCAGTTGCAGTTGTTGAAGCATAACTTTTGATGTCAACTAGAGCCATCCCGAGCCATCATCGAGCTATATCTTGCCTCTTCGGAGCCATCTCGGGCTATCACCGAGCTACATCGAACCATTCAAGAGCTATCCGGAGCCACACGAAGACCATCTCGGAGCCATCCACTGCCATACTCAATCCCTATCGACACCGCTTCTAAATCCAATCTGGAGCCATGCGAGAGCCATCCTCAAACATTGAGACCGTCCTAGAGACCTCAAGACTACACACGAGCCACTTCATCACCGGGGTCTTGCCTACACAGTTTCGAACTACGTATGGTCTGATCTCAATATGGAATTGAGTACGTAGGCAGCCCGCCCAGGGTGCGACCACCTCAAAGACGAAATCTCCCTTTCCCCCTCGTTCCAGCTAATGCATCGTCATGCTCAACCGACACAAAGTCATCCCGGAGCCATCCCTGAAGATCCTGGAACCATGATGGGGACTACCCTAAAGCCATAAAACCGTGTTTAGCCATTCACCTACCCTTGTAAAACCATTCACCCACTACAAATTCCACAACAAACCCTTCAAATCACAGTCATTCCATTTCTGGAGCCATCAAAAACCTCATCAAACCACGATAAATCCATTGTTGGAGTCCCCACACCACCCAGAAAATCCCGAAGCAAAGCAAAATCCACCAGCCATCCCGAACAACTCTAACCAGATCGAAACCCACCAGCCATCCCGAAAATCTCAACCCAAATCGAAACCCACCAACCATCCTAGAGTCGTTGCTCACAAGGGAGCCGCATATCAAACCGGAGCCATCTCAGAGCCATACCGGAGCCACCCGACCACAATGGAGCCATCCGGTCACACCGGAGCCCTCGGATCATTTCGAATCCCTACCCATCAACCATCCCAGAGTCGTTGCTCACAAGGGAGCCGCATATCAAACCGGAGCCATCTCAGAGCCATTCCGGAGCCACCCGACCACAATGGAGCCATCCGGTCATACCGGAGCCCGCATATCATATCGAAGCCAAACCCATCAACCATCCCAGAGTCGTTGCTCACAAGGGAGTTGCGTATCAAACCGGAGCCATCTCGAACTCTGCAGCCAAGAGTCCTATGAAATCCCGAAACCATAGTGCACATCGGGCCAAGACCACCAAAAACAAAACCAAAACGTAAGTCCCACACTGACAAAGTCAAGGGTGACATCAATAGAAGGCATCCGACCATCACATTCCCCATGGAAGCAACCAAAAAGCATTCAATCCCGAATCAATCCACGACCAAAATCATCCTTCAATCAACCACCCAAATCAGCGAGTTTCGTACAACTCCATCAAAGTATTATAGGCTCGTCATAAGTCCTATAGCTAGATATCAAGAGGTCTAGTTGAGGCACTCCTAAGTCCTCGTACTTTCAATCGCATTCTAGGCCCGTCATAAGCCCTAGGACTGGATGTCAAGAGGTCCAGTTGAGGCACTCCTAAGCCCTCGTGCACCTTAAATCAAATCGGGTTGTTGGTATTATAGGCTCGTCATAAGTCCTATAGCTAGATATCAAGAGGTCTAGTTGAGGCACTCCTAAGTCCTCGTACTTTCAATCGCATTCTAGGCCCGTCATAAGCCCTAGGACTGGATATCAAGAGGTCCAGTTGAGGCACTTCTAAGCCCTCGTGCACCTTAAATCAAATCGGGTTGTTGGTATTATAGGCTCGTCATAAGTCCTATAGCTAGATATCAAGAGGTCTAGTTGAGGCACTCCTAAGTCCTCGTACTTTCAATCGCATTCTAGGCCCGTCATAAGCCCTAGGACTGGATGTCAAGAGGTCCAGTTGAGGCACTCCTAAGCCCTCGTGCACCTTAAATCAAATCGGGTTGTTAGTATTATAGGCTCGTCATAAGTCCTATAGCTAGATATCAAGAGGTCTAGTTGAGGCACTCCTAAGTCCTCGTACTCTCAATCGCATTCTAGGCCCGTCATGAGCCCTAGGACTGGAATCAAGAGGTCCAGTTGAGGCACTCCTAAGCCCTCGTGCACCTTAAACCAAATCGGGTTGTTAGTATTATAGGCTCGTCATAAGTCCTATAGCTAGATATCAAGAGGTCTAGTTGAGGCACTTCTAAGTCCTCGTACTCTCAATCGCATTCTAGGCCCGTCATGAGCCCTAGGACTGGATGTCAAGAGGTCCAGTTGAGGCACTCCTAAGCCCTCGTGCACCTTAAATCTATCAATTGTTAGTATTATAGGCTCGTCATAAGTCCTATAGCTAAACGTCAAGAGGTTTAGTTGAGGCTCGTCATAAGTCCTCGTACTTTCAATCGCATTCTAGGCCCGTCATAAGTCCTAGAGCTAGATATCAAGAGGTCTAGTTGGGGCCCGTCATAAGTCCCCGTGCACCCGCACCCATAAGAGCAAATCATAAATCGCAGTGAGAATTTTTGGCGCCCCGTCAACCTTGATCCAATTCTGCAAGGGCTTGTAGAATTGAATCAAGGGGAGCCATCTGTAGACACCAAAAATTCTCACCCCATAAAGTAAATTCCGAAATCATAAATGCAATAAAAGGGGCCGTCGCCTTTCTCTTTCAACACATATTAACGCGCGTGCCAAAAACGAAACCATCATTTCATGATAAAATTCTTAAATCATTTTTTTTCAAAGTATTTCAGAAAAAAAGCACAATTCATTTTGTTGATAGAACTCTCTGGTCTTACTCAATGTTCTCATTAAAAAACGTCAACATTTCTCAAGGTTTTCGCCAAAGTCAGCTCTGACTGTTCTTTTTAGTTTCCCCAGTATATTCATAACAAATCCGCAGTTAGTATGTATGTTAGAAAGACCATCGGTTTTGGGTTCAAACCCGAATAAGGGCATTGTTGGTGGCATTATTTTTACTTTGGTTTTATCAAACGAGGCCAGCTTTTTGAGCTTCAGGTTAGATCTAACGCGGCCCAGTCATGAGGCCCGTTCCGTTCTGGATCTCCCCGCCCCAATCAAGAGAAAAGGAACCGAGTCTGAATCTTCCTCTCAGGCCCGTCTTCCTTACGTTTGCTCAATCTCCCCTTTATATGCTCGATTCTCAAAAGGAACCCTAGGAGCAGCGATCAATGTCGGATCGACTTCACAATAGAATGTCGCCACCCTCTCGATCCCAATCCCCTTCTTGATTCTCCGATAAACCCTGATAGATTTCCACTCCATCTTCAATCTAGCCAACCCTCTCCTTTCTCCCTCACCTTCGCTTCTGCAAAAGAAAGCAAACCTGAAATTACATTTTTTTCTCTCGTTCTTTCTATTCTGTGCGGTGCTCTTTCTCCGGCCTTTGGATTGCACGTCATTGCCATTTTCTTCCGCTACCATTACAAGCCAAGACAGAGTTCCGGCCTTCTCCTGGCTCTTGGCGATACTCACATTCAGAGATTCCCCTCCATTCAACTGCCTTCGACCTCATCTCTCTTCATTCGTCGCCACCAAACTAAAAAACCTTCTCGCTCTCGTTTTGCCAAAGGAAACGCTATTGGGTTTCTCTAAAAAACTCTAACTGATTCTGGCCGCAGTGCTTAATTACCCGATTATTGATCGCCTTCACAATCTCCATCGACTAACTTGCCTGATGTTCGATGACTCCCGGCCTTGTCATCTGTTTATTGGTGCTCGCGGTGGCTTTCAAAACTTCCTCTTCAGTGCTTATCGTTGCAAGGAAGTACCTCCCCTTTGATATTTTCTGTTTTGGGTTTGATCTGAGCATTACTTGCCTGTTTAGCGTCTCTCGATTTTTTTTTATTTGTTAAAATAGGCGTCCTTTGATCATGTGTTCTGACTCGTGAAAGTGAGATTTTCATTTTCGGGGTTGATACCAGTCGGATTCTCGGCGGTGAATTCAATTCTGTAGACGAGCGCTTGTCTCATTACTATGCTCTGATTTCGATGGTATGTGCTCTGCTCCTCCTTTACGAACTTTCTGCGATGTCTTGGTAGTCAGTTTGCGCCCCTAGTTGCACCATCTTGCTATGAAGTAAGAATCTGATTTTGCTCACTATGTTTGGGGAAATTTGTGCGAATCCATTAAAACTTAAGTGGTTGCTGTCAGAGTTCAAGATTGTTGTGTTTGTTCATCGGTGTTGCTCTTCGCTGATCTATATTGGCCTTTGAATTAGA